>CM028133.1:57692500-58942500 GCA_016271365.2 Neoceratodus forsteri | reverse complement strand
TTTTTTATGCACTTGATCCCTGCTTGGTTGTGTCAGTCATTATCCCACACGTTCACACTGGTGTTAGTAGTGGGATACCTGGCTTGTTTAGTCTGCCTGGGAAATGCTGCCAGGGAGTATAGTAATATACTCGACACATGTGCAGGGTAAAAATTGTGGAGCAAAACAAACTCTATTGGATGCGTGCCATGGCTGATAAACTAGGTTTGAAGCCTATGCCAGGATTAGAACCAGGAGCTCGACTGAAGATGGCATCAAAAAAGAAAGTAGAGGAACACATGGATGAGGACCTGACCAAGGAAGAAGAGACAGCTGGAAGAAGAGAAGAGATGGCAGAAAGAGTGCGCCCCAGAGGATCCCAGCTACCTGCTGCAATGGCTGTGCTTACGACAACTGGAGAGTGAGCGCGAGAGGGCTGAGAACCGACGTCTATGAGATGAGGACAGGAGGCTACAAGAGGAGAAGAGGAAGAGACTGGATGAGAGATGGAGGGATGCCTTGCAAGCCATCCATGCCCTGACCCCTGGGCAACCTGACTAAAATATACCCCCCCCCCCCCCGAGACATCAAACTTACCAAACTGACTAGGCTGATGACATCGAAGCCTACCTAACATCATTTGAGCGCATAGTTCGGACATGTGCGTGGCCCCAAGACCTATGGGTCATCAGACTGGTTCCTTACCTATTCGGACAGGCCCAACTGGTATACAGTCACCTTACTGCCCCTTACTCTTAACATTTACAATCGGGTTAAGGAGGAAATCCTCCGTCGGTATGATATCAATACCGAGACCTGTAGGCAATGATTCTGATCCCAAAAGATGACGGGCCAAGATACCCACAGAGAGACATTTGCCAGACTGAAAAGTTTTTGCTTGACATGGTTACAACCAACAGTCAAAACCACTGACCAAATCACACAACCCATATTCATAGAACAGTTTATTCAAGTATTGCCCCAGGACATCCAGGTATGGGTGAAGGAACTGAAGCCAGACAAGCTGAGAAGACCAGCACTCTGGCGGAGGATTACCTGGCAGCCAGATGAACAAAATTCAGAGGATACCAGGGCTCTTCACCCCAACCAACAACACCGGTAAGACCTTTTGAAACTACTTAACAGAGACAGTCACCTGGTAGAGGTAATAACTGGCAAGGGTATTGAAGGGAGAGACCCTATCATGCTGCCCTTATATGTCATAACTGTTTAAGAAAGGGACACATAGCCCATAATTGCACCAATAAAAGAAGCGAAGCTACGCACCCGTCTCTGGCTAATTGGGGATAGGCCACCACTGTGGGGACTGACCAGAATGAACTAATAGGACTGTTAGATTCTAGCAGCAAACAGACGCTGGTGAGAGCAGACATTATACAGAACTACCGTAGTAAAGGGCTAGGGACAAAGGTAACCTGTGTCCATGGGGATATCCACCAGTACCCTACCGCCACAGTGAAAATGACTGTTGAGCAAGACACACAAACTATCTCAGTTGGCTTAATACCTAGACTACCAGTACCTATTATTATTGGCTAAGATTTTCCAAATTTTAGTGGCAGCCCCGTGACACTGAGGGCTGAGGCACTGGACGCCACACCTCGTGCTACACCGGTGACCCAGGTATGGGAATGTGCCCAGGTCGTTGGGGGTCAGCTGGGGAGGGAAAGAATTGGGCATCTGATGGACTGCTCTCCTCTCCTCTCCCTGAGCAGGGTTCGGGGCTTACACTGCTCTGCAGCAGTCCCCAGTGGAAATCGGGGACATTGCAGCTATGTGCAGTGCGTTCAGGGGATGAAGTATGGCGGACATCAGCACATAGTGCCTGGACGTTACTGCAGGTCCGTACTCCAAGGGAGAAAAAGCTGGGAGGAAAATGGCGGTCAGTTGTGGCAGCTTGATTGCCATGCCTCTTCATCCAGGGGATCCAGCAAGAATCGCATTCTGGAATTAGATCTGGACCAGGGAGGAGGTAAGGGGGACTCCTCTGCGGGTGCTGTGCGTGCTAGCCGGATGTGAGTGAGCCATCGGGTAAAATGATGTGAGAGAGGAGGGCGGCCGGATGACAGGCAGACTGAGCTGTGGAAGTAAGAAACAGAAACAATATAAAGAAAGATATTCAGAAAGATATTCCGAACTTTGATCAGTTAATAAAATCTCAACAGGCATGTGATCAACTGGTGGCAGTTACCACTCGGGCCCAGATAAAAAGAGAACAGTCCCAGGATGTTTTCCCTTTTGATGAAGGCCTATTTGAGGACCCCGGTAAAACACGGAAATCTAAAAAGGAAAAGAGAGCTGAAAAACGAAAGTGAAGGGAAACACTTCAGGAAGGAATACCTGATGTTGACCCTGAGTTAGCTGGGACTAATATTAAAGCTGAGCAAAAACTGGATGAGACTTTGAATCCCTTTTTCTTACAGGTGGACCAGGTGGTCGCAGAAGGGCAGCCACAGTATTTTATAACAAATGGTGCTGTACTGAATATGCACTAACCCCGCTACAGGGGGAACGTGTTAAACAAATTATGGTCCCCCAGAAATATAGGGCTCGACTGATGTACCTAGCCCATGATATCCCTATGGCTGGCCATGGAGGACGTGGTAAGACCTTAGGCAGATTGACTAGTCAGTTCTTCTGGTCTGGGATACTTGAGAATGTGGCTGAATATTGTTGCACTTGTCCTGAGTGCCAACTGGTAGCCAAAGGTGGAAAAGGGGGGATAAGATGCCCTTACAACCAATTCCTGCAGTAATGTCCCCATTTGAGAGGATATCAATGGATGTGGTAGGCCCCTTAATGAAAAGTGCAAAAGGTAATCAATATATCTTGGTGATCTGTGATTATGCAACCAGATATCCTGAAGCGATACCCCTTTGGACTGTGACAGCCCCTCAGATCGCCAAGGAACTGGCTAAAATATTTAGTCGATTGGGTATCCTTCAGGTCATTCTCACAGACAGAGGTACTAATTTTACTTCGGTGCTACTTAAGGAGTTGTAGCGGTTGGTAGGTGTAACTGCAGTGAAAACATCTCCCTTCCACCCCCAGACAGATGGTTTGGTGGGGCGTTTTAACAAAACTCTGAAACATATGCTTCAAAAATATGTACAAGAGGGGCGTGATTGGCATAAGCATCTATCCTACCTCTTGTTTGCGTACTGAGGTACCACAAGCCACTACACAGCTGTCACCCTATGCCCTTTTATATGGAAGGAACCCCAGATGTCCCTTAGACGAGGTGCAGGAACATTGGGAAGACGGGAAGGATGTCTCCATTCAAATATAGTAGACTACATGACTAACCTGAGAAAGAAATTGGTAAAGTTTGTTACCCTAGCACACCCAGAATGTTGTCTACAGACGGAAAGAATGGTATGATGAGGGACTGCAAAGTAAAATGTACCATCCAGGGGATAAACTACTGCTATTGTTGCCATCTTGTTACCTGTCAGACGTGAAATTGTCTCTAAAATGATCCTCCCTATACTAGAGTATGTGGACGTGGTTTACAGTTCTGCCTCTGTAACCTCCCTTGGCAGGCTGGATACCCTTCTAAACTCATTCTGCCGCTTCATTACAGACTCCCCCCACACACACACACCAGTGCGATCTTTACTCCCTCCTCGGACTAAGCCCCTTCTCTCACAGGCGCTATATACACGCCCTCAACCTTATACCTAGGTACTGGTTTAACTTGCTCCCCTCCTATCTTGAGGACTGCCTATCCTCTGACTCCCTATCCCCCCTATGAACTTTGGCACAGAAATTAAAGATCCTTCACCCTGCCCTGACCCTCTTCCACAGTGGGTAATGCTGCTTTCTCCTACCGGCTTCACTACCTGTGAAACAAACTTACCCCTACTATCAGAAACTCACCCTCTCACTCTAGCTGCAAGCAGCAGCTACGTCTCCTTCCTCCACCCTTATGCTGCTGCCACAACTGAGCTAAACCCACTACCTCTACTGACTTTACCTTCCTACAACCCTCCCTCGCACTTACTAAAGATTCATTACGTAGAGCACTTACTATTGTATTGTTCACCTCTAGATATTCATCACGTCATATTTTTTTTGCTCTCACTGCTTATTATACTGATTGTAATTAGCTGCTATTGTTCTGTTAACTAATTCTCTGCATTTATTGTTTGTATCCCCCCCCCCCCCGGTCGCACCTGGAATTGAGCCTCAGCTCAGCATACCTTTTCCTGTTACCAGATGTTTAAATAAAAAAAATTAAAATTAATGAAATGGCAAGGTCCATTTGTGGTGAATAGGCAGACTGGGAAGGTAAATTATGAAATCTAGATGCCAGGAAGGGGGTCCCAGAAGAAAACTTACCATGCCAATTTACTGAGGAAATGGCATGATAGGCAGGACCCAGTACCCAGCTGTTTCATATACCCTGAGCAAGAAAACAGAGCTTGAGATAGCCTATGAGAGGTTAGACAAAGGCACAGACTTGGGGGAGGTTCAAATCAATCCTGAGCTGGATGCAGCCCAGAGACGGCGATTGACCAGTTACTGGATTATTATGGGAAAACCTTTACCAGCACCCCAGGGAGAGCTAAAGGGATAGTGCACACCATAAATGTAGACAAAACGAAGTCCATACAGCAGAAAGCCTACCGGCTGCCTGAGAGGGTCAGACAGAAAGTCATAGACGAAGTAAGAAAAATGGAACACCTAGGGGTTATAGTGCCATCAAGAAGTGCTTGGGCCTTGACGGTGGTAGTACTCAAAAAGGAAGGGGGGATCTGGCTTTGCTTGAATTTCAGAAAAATAAACGCTGTTTCCAACTTTGATGGGTACCCTATGCCCCGTGCAGATGACTTGCTCGATAAGATAGGGACTGCCAAATACATCAGCACCCTGGACCTGACAAAAGGCTACTGGCAAATCCCTCTTTCTTTACATGCACAGCAAATGACTGCCTTCAGTACCCCAATAGGCCTTTATCAGTTCACAACCATACCTTTTGGACCGCATGGTGCTCCCACCACCTTCCAACGTTATAGGGATCAAGTATTGCGTGCCCATACACAGTACAATGCCGCCTACTTAGATGATGTTGTCCTCTTCAGCCCTGACTGACAGACGCACGTAATACATCTCAGTGCAGTAATTCAGTCCATTCAAGGCTCAGGACTTACAATAAACCCATCAAAATGTGCCATTGCCAGGACTGAGACCAAATACTTAGGGTTCATTACGGGGGAAGGTACAATCAAACCAGATGTCAGTAAAACTGAAGCAGTAGCTCACAGTCCCATCCCCCTAACAAAGAAACATGTATATTCCTTTTTGGGATTGGCTAGTTATTACCAGCATTTTATACCTGATTTTGCTACCATTGCCACCCCACTGACAGATCTCAACAAAAACAAATGTCCCAATATAGGTAGTGTGGACCAAAGATTGTGATGAGGCCTTCCAGAACATTAAGGCGATCCTATATTCCTGCCCTATCTTGAGCAGACCTGATTTTTCTATCCCATTTGAAGTGCACACTGATGCCTCTGATACCGGCATCGGTGCAGTCCTTTCCCAAAGAAAGGTGAGGAGCACCCAGTAATCTACATTAGCTGTCAACTTCACGAGAGGGAGAGAAAGTATTCAACAGTGGAGAAAGAATGCTTAGCATTGAAATGGGCCATCGAGGCTTTGAAATAGTATCTATGGGGCACAGAGTTTAAGGTTCTTACAGATCATAACCCTCTGTGCTGACTCTAGCAGATGAAAGACATGAATGGCCGTATAATGTCGTGGTATTTGGCTTTACAGCCTTACTGCGTCACCATTCAGCACAGAACAGGTTCAAAACACCAGAATGCTGATTTCTTGTCTTGATATGGGGCTCATACTGATAAAACTTGATGAAATACGTTATGCTAATGTGTTTTTGCTTTCTACACAAAATGTTACTTGAGATGAGTGATATGATATAAAACATGAGTTAAGGGTTTGTATTCAACCCATGATTTTATGCCTCAGGGAATAGTACAGTATTGCAGATATTGTTATGACTGGATGAAGATACTGTATATATTTAAAAAGGGTCCCTGAGGCAGAGCTTCTGAGAGTGGGTGTGCGGACTCTCCAACCATCCTAGGGTTCAGGAAGGGTGTCTGACAAGAGTGTAACTGTTGCCTCTTGGTGGTGGTGGTGGGGGTGTAACAGGGAGCTCCTGTTATGTGTTATACCCCTGTCAAAAATAAGATGATGTGCCAGTTCCCTTCCACTCCCATTTTCTCTCACTCTTTTCTGTCTTCTTCCTTTTTCTTGTCTTTCCTTTCTTTCCATGTCAGGGTGGCCAACCTGACATTCTTATTCCTTTTACTGTCCCGTCTTCTTTAGTACCCCCTTCTATGCACATTAATGTATTTTGTTGACCTCCCGAGCTGGAGATGATTTTAGCACATGTTGCACTTTAAGTTTAATATTTGGTGTCCCATGAATAAAATAAATATTGTAACAAGGCGACCGGTTCCTGAGGCGCCGAGCACCACAGCCATGGCTGCATGACGCAGCTGTGCTTGTCCATGCAGCTCCGGTGCCTGACAATGGTCCTGGTCACAAAATGCGACACAGAAGCATGAGCTGATGTGCAGCAGGATGCTCCGGTGTGGGTTTTGGCGCACCATGCAGCTAAGGAGGTGCTCCTTGCTCAAAGGGCGAGTCACAACTGTGCTTGGGAGCAAGGGCATGCTCTGATGCAAAACAGACTGCCGTGATTGCAGCATGATTAAAAAAAGAACTGCCAACTGAGGAGACACTACGGGCAAAGGCAGAACTAAGCCCCGTAGTGTCCCATATTGCAGAATAAAAGTGTGCACTACAAAGATTTAGCAGCCCCAGAGATGTTGTGACTGGGGCCGTGTGTATAAAATAAATAAATTGTATTGGGGGCTGCAGATAAAATAAATAAAATCGGGCCCAAATGAAAAGTTACCCGACAGACTGAAATGTCAGCCATCGGATATTAGCAAAGCATATCGCTAATTCAGCAGGGGCTCAGGGAGCTGTTAGCAGAGCCCCTGCTTGTATTAAAAAGGAGTATAATATGTAAGAGGGCCGTTGCCACAACCAGGGATGTGCAGGGCTCAAGGTCAGAAAAAAGGAACAATATGTATGGATGTAGAGACCGGCTATTACACTAAAGGTACACTCTGTGTGGACTTCATTCAAAACAGAGAACTTGAGTGTTTCCAACTGATTCACTTTAATAAATATTCATAAACATACACTCACATGTCAGCAAAGACACTCTACTCTGAAGTTTGCAGTCCCAAAATCCTGCACCAAGCAATAATTCCATTAAAAACACGCAGCTCCAGGGGAACATGAAATGCTGCTGCTGGTGAATCAGAGCCCCGCCCCCAAATGTAACATCACCCGATACGTTTCGCACGTCACTCGTGCTTTGTCAAAGGTTGACATGTAACATCATCCATCTCCAATTTAAACATAACTCTTAAAGTTATAGTACCCATTATTCCCATTTTACATACACACCAAGCATAATATGAAAAAAGTAATAATACGCTTGTACCCACAAATGAAGGCAACAGGTTATGCACTAGTCCATAGAATGAATCACATAATCCCAAAATTAATTCAGGTAAAAAACCTGTGCCAACAAATAAGGGCACCAGGTTAGACACTAGTCCACAGCAATAGACAGTTCCCTTCATCAGCATGTTCAATGACAAATAGTGCTCATCTGTAAAAAAATGGAGATAGACAATCACAGTATCAAAAGAATAGTACAAAATAATAATAAACAGATACACAACACATATTAGAACAATTCTTACAGTCATTTTTTCTTTAAAAATGGCTTAATCTCAATTCTATCATTTAGTCCTGGAAATTGCATAGATTTCACTGCAAAAATTCAGAACTGTTCACGAATCAGCAATAAATTATCATAGTCACCCCACGTCTAGGCATAGCAAGTTTTTCTATACCTGTAAAGCTAAAACTATGGTCAGTTTTCTTTCTGGCCTTTCTGATGTGCATGGCCAAGGCATTTTTAACATCTTCATTCTGTACTGCCCTCATATGTTCTCTGATCTGAGTTTTCAAAGCCTTTTTAGTTTTTCCAGTGTAGTAGCTACCACATTTGCATTCAGCCAAATAAATGACACCACAAGTAGTAGAGGTAATCAAACCCCTAACAGAAGCCTCCCTCCCTGTTGCATGTTTAAGAAACATTTTAGTATTCTTAACCTGAGCCAATTCCTAGGTCTCTCCGGAAGTGTCTATACCGAGTGTAGAAGAGTATCTTTAATATTTTTGCCATGTTTATAGACAAACTTTGGACCACGAGGATCCAATTATTGAAGTCTCTGGTCCTCTCTAAACAGATGCCAATGTTTTTGGACAACAGTGGTGACAGCATAATACTGGGGGGAAACGGTGGTGACAAATGTCACTCGTGGGTCACATATTTCACTTTTAACCTTCACCTGTAACAGAGCCTCCCTAGATACGTTGTTACCTTCTTGCTTTACTTTATTCAGTAGAGAACTACAATAACCCCTTTCTTGTAACCTCTCAGTCAATTCTCTCGATCTTGTTTCATATTGATCCTTATTGCTACAGTTTCTTCTAATACGGACATACTGGCCTTTAGGGATGGCTTTAATAACATGGCCAGGATGGCTACTGCTCGCCATCAATAAAGCACTTTGATCCGTAGATTTTTGGAACAAATCAGTAGCTAAGGCCCCTTCACCATCCTTAAAAATAATAAGGTCCAGAATTAATCTGTGTAGCACTAATGCATGTACTGAACTTCAAATTCTCATTATTCTTTTCTAAGTATGCCACAAATCCAAAATGTTCATCCTCAGTTCCTTTCCATATGACCAATACATCATCGATAAAACGTTTCTATAAATCAATTTTATCGCGAAATGGATTATTAAGATCTCTAATTACCTTTTCTTCCCAGAAAGCCATATAAAGATTGGCATAATTCGGTGCCAAACTGGCACCCATTGCTGTACCCTTTTTTTGTACAAAAAAGTTCTTGTTTATAAAAGAAGGTATTAAATTTGAGAACAAATCTAGTCAATTCTAGTAGTACCACAGTGGGGGGGCTCTGACTAGACCTAGTGTTCAAGTAATACTCCATAGCTTCTAAACCTTCTTTATGGGGTATGTCTGTATATAATGCAGCTACATCCATCGTAACCAATGTACTCTCATTTTCAACAGCAATGTCATCAATCAGCCTTAAAATATGTCCTGTATCTTTAATATGGGATGGAATTTTTCTTACTAGGTCAGCCAGGAATGAGTCGACATATTTTGCTAATGGCTCAGTTAAACTGTTGTTCCCGGATACAATAGGACGTCCTGGTGGATTAACCAGGTCCTTATGTACTTTTGGTAGGCAATAAAAAGCAGCTCTGGTGGGATGAGAAACTGTTAAGTATTCTACCACTTGTATAGGGAGCCACTTTTTAACTTTAGCCAATTGTAGATAGTCATCAATCACTTTTTTAAAAGTGACAGTTTTATACATGCAATTTTTCATAATAAGTGGTGTCAGACAATTGCCTTAATACTTCAATATCATATGTTTCTTTCATAATTTAAGCAATAAGGAACAACAGGTTTTTAAGGAACTGGGTAGCAACAAGGACATTATGATTAAAATGGCTGATAAGGAGAGGCCATTGTTTTGATTGATAGCTTTTAAGTATGATACTGAGGTATTTCACCACATTTTCCCCCCCGTCTTATGCTATTGCCACTATTGTTCAAAAACATTGGCATCTGGTTGGAGAGGACCACAGACTTAACAATGTGGATCCTCGTGGTCCAAAGTTAGTCTATAAACATCGCTAAAATATTAAAGATACTCTTGTACACTCAGTTCAGCCACTTCCAGAGAGACCTAGGAATTGGTTGACTGAGAAAAGAAGTAGCTGCAGTAGATGTTTTAATTGTAAATACTGTCCTCAGGCTAAGAATACTAAAATGTTTCTTAACCATGCAACAGGGAAGGAGGCTTCTGTTAGGGGTTTGATTACCTGTACTACTTGTGGTGTCATTTATTAGGCAGAATGCTAATGTGGTAGCTACTACATTGGAAAAATTAAAATGGCTTTGAAAACTCTGATTGAAGAACATATGAGGGCAATACAAAATAAAGATGTTGAAAATGCCTTGGCCATGCACATCAGAAAGAAAAATGACCATAGTTTTAGCTTTACAGGTATAGAAAAACCTGTTATGCCTAGACGTGGGGTGACTATGATAATTTATTGCTGATGCTTGATCAGTACTGGATTTTTGCAATGAAATCTATGCAATTTCCAGGACTAAATGACAGAATTGAGACTGAGCCATTCTTAAAGAAAAAATGACTGTAAGAAGTGTTCTAATATGTGTTGTGTTCTGCTGGGGAAAGCAGAGTCCTGAAGTTATTTTATTGTGCAGGACTATCGTTTTTCTTCTATAATTTCTGTATATATTTCTTGATTTTCTACAAAATAAACTGATGAACGCATTTGTGCATTTTTATGCACTTGATCCTTGCTTGGTTGTGTCAGTCATTATCCCACATGTTCACAGGGAGACTCCAGGATTTCCAAAAAGTCCACCAGATCCCCTTTGGTGACATCTTCCTCCTCAGTGTGGAAACCCACGGCTGAGGACAATTGTTTCATCACATTGAAAAATGTGGGGTCCTCAGGAGGAGACCTAGGGATATGCTTGACAGAGTCCTTGCTAACAGAGGAGGCTGTGGACCTATCAAAAGTAAGGACCTCCTCTTCCTCGTGAGGAAGAATGATGTCAGGGTGGTACTCCTCCTCAATGTTGAGCTCTTCTAAGTCCAAGTCTGACATAAAAGGCACTGATGACGGCTTGTGGGGGGCATCCTGCAGTTGACGAGGAGGCATCAACAGCACCAATGAAGTGGGCCTGTATGAGCCCAATTAGCGAACGATCACTGAGGTAAACTTGGTGAGTATTTAATTTAGGTCAGTGACCATCGAGGGTTGCATCAATGAGGGCGTGGGGGGTCGACGAAACAGGAGTCGACGACCAGCCTGACGGGCCCTGTGAACCCAAAGAGCCTGTTGCCCTCGTAGGGGAGGGGTCAGGCCTCAACGGAAGGGCCATCGCCAGGCCCTGTTGTCAATGAAGGAGAAGCCAATGACCCGGAGGTTGACGACTGTCTGCCCTGTGATATGGGTGGATGCACTGAGTATGGATCTGGAGGGCACAGAGACCTGGACAGCGACTTTATGCGTCGTCGTGGCTGCAGCCGGTGATGAACCCCCCCAAACTAAGGAGGAGAGGCTGTCAGGGAATGAGACCGCCACTGGGAGGAGCCGCTAGATCTCAGTCTTTTTTGTGACTTTTCCCTGAGGACTTGTCTTGGGCCTTAGAGGTCTGGGAGCTCGATGACCCTGCTGACAAATGAGAGGCTGAGACCTCAGAGGACCCTTGCCCGGAACTGGTTGCTTGATGCTCCATTCGGAAATTTAAGTCTTTCTGCAACACCTGAGGGTTGTTTGATTATATTTCTGGCTGAGATCATGGTCAGAAACTTCATGGTCAGGCCCAAGACCGCAGACATTGAGAAAATGTTCGTCTGTGGAGGCAGTCTTCTTTCCACAGTGGCAGGAATGGAAGAGATCGGTCAAAGGACTAACTCTCAACATAAACAAAATAAATGAATCTTTTATCAAAAAGAGATTAATTCCCATATTTTATCTGTGCTTCTGTCCTCCGTGCCCGCTTCTGACCGGCCCTTCCAACCCAGACATCCTGGAATTACCGGGGCTTACCTTTCTGTTTGGCCCAGGAGCCTGCGGAGAGTCGGGCTTCATCCTGTGGCCGGAGGATTTGATTTTCTCCTCCATTTTCTCCCCTGGTCCCCATTGCTGGGGTGGACATGCCAGACGTGCATGCGTGGAGGCACGTGCACGTCCATGAAGTTCCACAGCACCCACCCCTTCTACGCACCCGCAGACCCGTACTTCCCCCAGGCCTCCACCTCGGGGCAGTCATTTGGTGGGAGTGCAACCCCTCCACTCCCAGGAGAGGAGAGCTGTCCTTTGGATGCTCAATCCTCTCCCTCCCCACCAGACCCGGCTCATTCCCAAACCCAAGTCGCCAGCGTGGTATGAGGTGTGGCGTCCAGTGCCTCAACCTTCAGTGCCACCGGGCCAGCTAAATCAAAAAGATTCTAAAAGTAATAAGTAAGAAAAAAAAGTCATTGGCAAAATGGTGCAAAACTGCACTGGAGCTTCCGCGGAGATCCATATGAACAAATCGACAGTGGGGAAAAAAAACTGAGGAGGGAGCGGGGCTGCTCACGCCTTTACAGGGTTAATGATGCCGATGGAGGTCGACGGCATGGGCGGCCCCAGTTGTACTGCTGAAAATCTTCTGTGTGGATCCTGCTTCACCGACGGTGTTATGGTGTGACCTGACGACGGAGATGCCCCCGAAGAAGATCTGGCTATTGGGCCCAACACAGAAAGTTTCTATAAATGGTTATCTATCCCATGTTGGTAGTGACAAGTAGTGTGCCTCAGGGATCAGTTTTGGGTCCTATAATCTGTCAAATCATTATAGCAGATTTCAATGACAATATTTCTAACTGGATTGTTAAATATGCTGATGACACCAAATTAGGTGGCCCCAGTGATATAGCTAGCTGCATTAGCAGTTCACAAGAAGATCCAGAGAAAATTTCAACATGGGCATATAAATGGGACACGAAGTTTAACATCTCTAGATGTAGTGTGATTCATTTGGGCAGAAAGATCATACCTCATACATACACAGTATGTAACAGTTTTGAAATCTGTACACAGTGAAAGGGATCTGGGCATAATAGCTAATAGTTCTCTGACCGCAAAAGATCACTATAGCAGTGTCTACAGCAAACTGTGTATTGAGGGCAATTATGAGGAACATTTTATTTATTTATTGAATGTTTCTGATTTACAACCTTTGAGTCAGAGACTCATTTCCAAAGGCACGACGTCAGTAGACAATTATACAACAGTTAGGCCAACAAATACAGTTTGGGTACAAATGTTTACAGTATATACAGTGCAGTTCTGCAGTAGATAAACACTGGGACTGGGTAAGTCATAGCCAGGACATAGACCTAACAGTGTCAAGTTCAACAGGAACTTTGAGAGCAAGGGTTGCTCACTGTATGCAGAACAGCAGAAGTGATTATGATACTGCATTGCATCTATGTTCATCCAGGCTTGGAAGATGGCTGCCAGGTGTGGTGCCCATACAGGGCTAGTGACACATCCAGACTTGCAAGGCTACAGAGGAGAGCAACTAAGGCTATAAGAGGAATGCACAATATGTCACACAAAATGCCAGCAGAAAAAGCCCTCATGGTCTATTGCGTCTGCTCGATTGCCCAGCTAGCCCCCTCGACTTGCAGATGCCCCACCCTCCCCTTCCTTCCTCATAACAACCCCTTCCTCGCTCTGTCCCACCCCTCTTGAATCCTCCCACTATTTCACACGATACCACTTCCTCGGGCAGAGTATTCTACTTGCCCACCACCCTTTCCGTGAAAAAGTGCCTCCTGATCTCCCTCCTGAATCTCCCCCTCTCCAGTCTCAGCTGGTGCCCCCTCATGTCTCTCCCCCTTCTGACCCGCAGAACCCCTTCTGTATTAGCCCTGTTTAGTCCCTTTAAGTATTTAAAGGTTTCAATCATATCCCCCCGCCCCACCCACCCAGTCCTCCTCTCTTCCAGGGAATACAAGTCAGTGTCAGTGGCTCAGTAGGTAGCACACTCGCCTCTGAGGCCGGGAGATCAGAGAGCTGTGGGTTCAGTTCCCACATGTGGCACTTGGGTTAATATCCCAGTACTGACACTGCAGTGCAGCACGAGAGGGGTGCTGCACTTCTGAGGTGCCGTCTTTTGGATGAGACGTTAAACCGAGGTCCCATCTGCTTGGATTGGTGGTAGTTCAGATGGATGTTAAAGATCCCATGGCATTTATCAAAAGAGGGGAATTTCCCTGGTGTCCTGGCCAAATTTCCCTCATTCACTAAAAATACCACCAACAGCTTAATCTGGTTCAAGGTCAGTTGGCATTCATCTGTATCCCCCTCCCCCCGGGTCGTGCCTGAAAATAGGCAGGATTTGTCTAGTGCACTTACCCGGTCAACAAATGCTAAATAAAATTAAAATAAATAAATACATGTTCAGCTCTCCCAGCCTCTCCTCATAGGATTTATCCTCCAGTCCCTGAATCATCTTTGTTGCCCTACGCTGCACCCTCTCCAGCAATTTGATGTCCTTCTTCAGAAATGGACGCCAGTACTGCACGCAGTATTCCAAATGCGGCCTGACCAGTGACCTGTACAGGGGAAGGATCATCTCTCTATGCCTAGAGGAGACTCTCCTCACTATACACCTCAGCATCCTGTTTTTTTTTTTTTGCATGATTTGTTTTACCTCCTCCATGCTGCAATGTCCCCCACTCCTTCTGACCTCCAAGGCCCCCGACAGTTACCAACCATCCTCTCTCGAGCCGCCCTGTCCTCACACTGCAGCCGACCCCCGGGGTATCCTGGCGTAACCCTTTGCCAGGTGGGTCCCTCTCTTCCGAGGGGGAAGGCACTGGGTAGGGAACCAGTGCACTTACTATTAGGAACCGGGGGATGCTGCTGAGGTGAAGATGGCTCCCTGAAGGTTTCGGCAGCATCGGGGATCGGAAGCTGTCATCCGGCGGACACCGCAGTGGTTTTTCCGGTTTTCTGCTTCCCTTTCATCGCTTGGCTCCTGCAGTGCCCCCAGTCTCCACTGGGGGCCACTGCTGAGCAATGCTTCCCACTCCCCCACCCCAGGAGAGGAGAGGAGAGCAGTCCTCCAGGCGCTCAATCTCTCCTCCCCCTGCTGACCCCAGTTTTAGGCAGTACATTCCCTGAACCCGGGTCGCCGGGCGTGGTAGAGGTAAGGTGCCAATGTCAGGATCCCTCTGTGCCACCAGGCTGGCTTTCAGCATCCTGTTTGCTTTTGCTGCCGCCTTCCTGCACTGACCTGAGTGGTTCATATTCCCAGTTATTAGTACTCCTAGATCCCTTTCCTCCACAGTGCTTTCGAACTGTACCCCTCCCAACTGATATTTCCTCCCCTGGTTCCTTGCTCCGAGGTGCAGGACCCTGCACTTCTTGGCGCTGAACCCCAGCTGCCATGTCTCCGACCACTCCTGCAGTTTGATCAGGTCCTCCTGCAGCCTCCTTCATCCCTCTAATACATCTACCACAGCGCTGATCTTAGTATTGTCTGCGAACAGACTGATCCTACTCTGGATCCCATATGAGATATCTGATATGAATATCCCAAACAGCACTGGTCCCAGTACAGACCCCTGGGGCACCCCGCTCATAACGTCCCTCGGTGATGAGAGTTCAGTTCCCACCACCACCCTTTGCTGCCTATCCCTCAGCCAGTTGGTGATACAACTGACCATTTTTGTTCCCACCCCCATGTATTCCAGTTTACCCCCCCAGCCTCCCATGTGGCACTGAGTAAAAGGCCTTGCTGAAGTCCAAATACAGGACATCCACTGTATGGCCCCTGTCCAGCTCCCTAGTAACCCAGTCATAGTACTCAATTAGGTTTGTTTGGCAGGATCTGCCTGAGACAAAGCTGTGTTGATGCCCGTCCTGAAGACCACTGTCCTCCAAAAAGGTCACCAGCCTCTCTTTTAGGATCGACTCCATGAGCTTCCCCATGACTGAAGTGAGGCTCACCAGTCTATAGTTGCCTGGGTCATCCTTTGGACTGTTTTTATGAATGGGTACCACATGGGCCATCCTCCAGTCCTGTGGCATGCATCCTGTGTCCAGTGCTGTACTGAAGAGATTTGCCAGTGGTCACGCCAGGATCTCCGCCAGCTCCTTAAGCACCCTAGGGTGAATGCCATCTGGTCCCGGTGCCTTGTCTAACCTCAGCGCCCCTTAGTTCTTCCAGTACTCTGTCCTTTGTAATCCCAATATCAGTCACCCCCGCCCCCCCACTCCACCCTTCCCTTGGGGCATCTGTCCTCCCTTTTCCTTTGTGAACACAAAGCAGAAATATTCATTCAGTGCCTCTGCCTGATCCTCCCCCTTCTCCACCCATCCCCCATCCTTCTTAATCCTCACAATTTGGTCTTCGTTCTTTCTTCTCTCTCCAATGTATCTGAAGAAGTCCTTTTCCCCATCCTGGATTCACTGTGCCAGTCTTAGCTCTCTGGATGCCTTGGCCACTCTGACAAGCCTGGTAACTTCCCTGGACTTCTTCGTGTACTCGTCTTTGTCCCCTTACCCTCCCAATGTCCTAAGCCTCTGGAATGCCTTTCTCTTGGCCCTCACCCCTTCCAAGACCTCCTTAGTCAGCCAGCTTGGCTTCATTGCCCTACCCTTCTTGTTCCATGTCCTGGGACAAGTCTCAGTTGCCTCTGCTAGCCTTCTCTTAATGATATCCCATTTTTGGCTGCCACTCGTGCTCACCTGGATTCCTACCAGATACCCAACTACAATCTCTCTCATCCTTTTAAAGTCTGCTCTCTTAAAATCAATCACCCTGGTACACATCCCTCCTGTTTCCCTGCCCATGCTGAGTGTGAACCACACTGTGTGATGGTCACTCCCAGATCCCTTACAGCCTCCCTGTTTGTTAATACTAGGTCCAGAGTCCTACCCACCCTAGTCAGCTCATGGACCAGTTGCACTAAGAAGCAGCCCTGAAATGCATCTAGCAATACCTGCTCCTTTGCAGATGTTGTGGATGGGTGTTCCAGTCCACTCCTGGGAGGTTGAAGTCCCCCACCACTATCGTGTTTCTCCTCCTACAGACCTTCCTAATCTGCTTGGCCAACTCCCAATCCTGGTCATCCCCCTGAGCTGATGGCCTGTACACTACCCCATCCTCAGTGTCTTTCTTCTGGAGTCCTGAACTTGCATCCATAGGGCCTCTGACTGCCCTCCTCCCTTATACACATTATCCCCTCCCTCACGCAGATTGCCATGCCCCCCCTTCCCCCTAGCTCTGTCCTTTTTGAACATCCTATACCCTGGGATCATCATTTCCCAGTCCTGGTTCTGGGTGCCCCGTGTTTCCGTGATGGCCACAATGTCCACCCTCCCCATCACCATGAGGATCTTTAGCTCGACTGATTTGTTACCTACGCTTCTCACATTCAGCGAGATCACCCTCCAACCTGCATCCCCCCCCCCAACCATGGTTTCCTCCCCCTCCTAACCTCTCCTTGTACTTGTATCCCTACCCTAAATACCTCTCCAGTAGTTTGGGGGGTGGGCATGCTCGGCTCCTCCCTCTGGGTACCCTGCCTACTAGCTGTCCTCACGCCAACACCCTCACTTAGTTTAAATCTATCTTTGATGCTATGTACCCCTCAAACCTCTGCTTTAATACCTCTTTCCCTTCCCCGCTCAGGTGCAGCCTATCCCCTGCATATAGATCCTTATTGTCCCAGGTTCTGTCCCAGTCCCCCACTACCCTGTATCCCTTAGACTGACACCATTTCCCCAGCCAAGTGCTGAACTCCCTTATCCTCCCATTCCATCCCGTACTTGCGCAGGGTACTGGATGCATCTCTGAGAAGGCCACTGATTCCCCCACTTCCTCACATAGCCCTCCCAGTTCCACAAATCTCCTCCTCACTACTTCCACCGTTTCCCCTCACCAGGTCATTAGTGCCTACATGCACCACTATATGCAGTTTCTTCCTGCCCCTCCTTGCACCCTTAAAGACTGCCTGCCCCACCCTGTCCGCGGTTAGTCCGGGTATAGCCTCCACCCATATTCTACTATGCCTTTCCCCCCTGCCTCCCCATCTGATCCCTTTAAGTATGGAATCCTCCAGCACTAGCACACCACGTTCTTCTTTCCTTGTCCCTGTTCCCACCCTTTTCCCAAGGTCTCTATCACCAGAGTATGCCATCTCACTATCTCCCCTCTTCCGCTTCCCCCTTCTCCCCTGTCCTATCACCTGCTCCCTCAGTGCTCCCTCCCTCCCCCTCCTCATCCCTCGCCTCGGCCCTGCCCCCACCCACTCTGCCCTGCCTCTGTCGTCCACCCCACCAGCAGTATTTCTTTCCCCCTCCATTTCCCTCCTCTGACAGCCTCCTGTCCCTTGCAGATTTCCCTCCTCAACCCCCTCCTGCTCTCCCCCAGATATTGTGCACCCCATCCTCGTCCACCAGTGTCGAAGACATGTTGTCATTGTTTGAGATCATATAGGACCCTTACCTATTTAATCAATTAAATCTGACTTTTAAAGAGCCACTGAAGCCTTAAGAAGAACATTCAAAAACATAATATTTGGACACAAAGCAGCTTACATTTCTCATCAGCTCTGTATTTCTTATCCCCACTACTTATTACTGAGGTCATTTGCTTCAAAAACATGATAGTTATTTCTTGAGAGTTCATCAGTTCCTATTGCTTCTTCCCAACCTGATGTCATAATACTCTGCCTGTGACATCACAGTTATTCCCACAGCAACAGACTGCGATGTCACAAAGGGCACTATGATTTTAAGTAGAGATTAAGCTATAGAGACAGATTAACACTAAGGGATAAAGATCTTGTTTTTGTGGGAATTTCTTCAGCAATAAATAATGGAGAGGAGAAATCTGTACAAGGTATATGAAATACAAGCTGACTTTTTTCTAAATACTATGTTTTTCAAAGTTTTCCCACAGGCGTCAGCTGCTCTTTAAGGAAAGTGGAGTAAATACAAGAGGTCATCTGTTACAGCTGAAGCCAACTAGATTTAGAACAGATAAAAGAAAGTACTCCTACTTGGTACAAGCTCTAAACCCATGGAATAGTCTACCGACGCATGTGGTTAACTGTAAGGGCAAAGAAAGCTGAAAGCATAGTTTGGGCACTTTTTTTTTGAGGAGGGTGGCAGCTTGGCGTAGTACTATAAACAGAAGCAATTATGGGCACGTAGCCTTTATGTTCCTTACTCCTTTGTGAACTTTGTGGAGTGCCATGCGGATGCACACACGCCTCAGTGTGCTGTTGCAGAGCTCAGCCAGACAAACTGACCCTACATACTTCAGACAGCTGCACCACTACCTGCGGTCATCCAGGTGGCAGTACTGCAGCACGGTCCGATACCCCACTCCCTGGAGGAAAGCATCACCAATCCTTTCTCAGTGGCCCTCCGACAACTCACAGTGTGGGGCATGTACCCAGGCTGCTGAGTCACGAATGGGTCCCCGCGGATGGGCTGACTTGGCTTTCCCTTCTTTACTGCAACCAGACATTAAAATGTGTGCAGCTTTCTGAAACTCCCCATGACATGGTTTCTTGTGTTCGCTTTGAAAGAACCTTGTTTTACATACCTTTAGGTAAAAAAGAATTGAGATGATGGAAGCGAGTGGGACCCATTTTGTTTACCCTTCCTGCAGAATGGCAGTGAATATACACAGTCTTTGAGTATGAACACACTTCCAAGCTAAACAGCCAGAATGTTACCCCTGCTTATGCTGTGTAACCCTTAGTACAATTCTCCCTTAGGATTCAGTCTAGCCCTGCACTGAAAGGGATGAACAGTGTTAGCTTTCACAACCTCACAGGGTAGGCTATTCCAAATACAAACCACACTCTGTGTGAACTAAGTAAAGCTTTCTTCTCTTCTCCTGCCCCCTCCCCCCATTTTATTAGAATGCATGTCCACATCTGGGTCTCCAGTGCTGAAGATTAACTCACTGCTGCGACACACTGCTTAGCTGACAGCTCAGCTGTCCCAGAGTATCATCACATGAGGAATGACATCCATAGAATTTTTACCACTTTTTGGATATGGGGTGGGATAGCAGGGAGGAGACAGGTAGTGGGAGCAATGCAAGGGGCACCACAAATATTTCTGCTTGGGGCAGCATTAGGTCTAAAATCAATCCTGACTGAGGTCTCTGAACTGAAAGGGTTGGAAGAGAGTTCGAGTAGCAGTTCATTAAATAGGGTTTGTGTGTTCCTTATTAGGGAAACAAATCTCATTTTGCAAAGTGCAGCTAAAAAGGTAAAACTCATGGAGGTTTTGTAGCTTACAACCCTCTCCTTGTTTTACCTAAAGTCAGTAACTGGTGTGGACAGAGGTACCTCCATACTGTTCTCAGCACTGTACTATGATACCAGTCTTTCTTATGTAACCCTGCCCCCCCCCAAAAAAAAATGTTGGGGGTTTACTTGGACTCCTCTGCTCCACTAACTGCCTGCCATCTGTAGTTGCTTTCTCAGGCCTGTGGGACTGCTGCCTGGTGGGGGAACAGAGAAGCGAGATTGCTGAGCAGCTACCTGCTCGCAGACTCAGTGTGGTGCTCAGCACACCCGACCTGAACTGAACTTCACCGCTGCAACCTCACAGCCAGCACAGAACCACACCACTCATCTAGCATGCTCCAGCCCCAGGGGACTTCAGTTGGCATCAGGGGACACAGAGGTACTAGGAAGGGGAGGAAAGAAGGACCACATCTGTTTGGCACCACCACCACTGTGCCTTTAAGGACAGAGTGGCTGTCAGCTGCTTTCACAAGAGGGACACTGCTCTGCTGGGCGGAGGGAAGAGCATAAAACAGAGCTCCCGATGGCAGATGAAAGCTCCATTTCACCCAACACCTCAACTGGATTATACAGAACCAGGGATGCAGCGAGAATAAAAGCAGGGCAGCAGTCCAACAAAAGAACTTTAAGGCTGGAGCATTTATTTCAGCAAGACAGCCACCATCCTGCCAGTCCTTCACCTCGCAGCAGCCAGTCACAGGTCAGGGATCTCGGCACCTCATACCAAGACTTATGGGTGAGTGACTGTGCAGTATGCTTGACGCCCCTTCTGCCAACCAGTTGGGTGTTGACTGAACATTCTGTATACTAATTCTGCAGGTTAACAGCCCCCAAATCGAGTCGTAAGCTGCCTTCCCCCAGGAAATGTTGAAGGCAGTTAAAGGGGAGTCGGCAGTAAGCTCTCAGATGGAGAGGAGGGCTAGAGTGCTGCTAGTCAGGGACTTCCAGGGAAGCCTGCCTGGGCTTCCACAACCAGCCATCAGGAAGTGACTTCAAAGGTTTCCACAACCTGTGATTCACAGACTGAACTATGTGTGTTTGTTTCTACTGAAAGTGTCAGTACATTTCCCCTGTGTGAGAGACTGTGGCCTGCCTTTAGAGAGCCTGTATTAAGAGAAGAAACCTGCATCTCTCCAGCAGACAGTCTGGGAGACGAACGGTTAATGCTAATGCTAGGTATTAGCTAACGCTCCACACTAGGGTTCTGAAGCTGGGACATGGGTTTGAGGCGTGTGGCTCCTGCTCCTTAAACTGATCTGTGCAGCAGAGGAGTAAGAGGTAAGAGCCCAAGAGGTCCAGAAGACTGTGGACACTGACAGCCTGAGCTACATCCAAAGGCACTTGAAACTGAAGCTTCTTCCAGCTGCCCCCCCCCAACTGCAACAACTGAAACATCAACCTGCGAGGAACTGCATCTGTGGAGGAGAAACACAGTTAACTAGTACATCGAAATCGTGAGTACTGTCTGGGCTTGCCCTGCATCTGGGTAAGTTTGTACAAAGTTGCCACCAAGTCTACAGCTCTGGCCAATGGCCAGGAGCTACAGATACCTCATTTGGAGGTTCTGCCATTTAAGCTATTGAATGGCCTGTGGGGTTTAGGTTTAACTGTTCTGCTTGTTTTAAAGTGCACCACTGCAGGCCAACTAGCTGCAATGTCACTGGGCCTGCACCATGCCTAAAGCTGGGTACCCAATGACACACCAGGAGCTCCCTTTAAGATCTAAAGGTTAACACTGGTAACAGTGGGTAGTGCTCCCAGTAAAAGTGGTCTGGTAATGCAAAAGGTCTTAGTCTTATTTGCTGCTGCTTTGTCTTCCCTGGTGGTAGGTGAGCACTGTTACTGTTCTGAAGTGTTTTACAGGTCGAGCCTAGTCAGGCACTTAATTTCGGCCCTGCCACAAGAGTTCAGGAGATTTTTTTTTTTAAACCAGTTTTGCTTTGCATTCCATCCCTTGTGAATATCCCCCAATTATTCTGTTGATATATTACATCTCCCATAAGCATATTATTAGTGCAAGTCACTAATTATAGTTTTGTTGAATTTAGAGTTGCACTGTGATTTTACATGTGTAGGGGGACACTGTGGGGAGGCGGGGAGGTGCTGCATCCCAGGGGTTGTACCGCTATGGCACCAGGCTCACTTAAATTTTACTCTGAGTGAAGGCACCTCACTAAACTTGAAAGACCTGCATTCAACCACCACCCCCAGTCAGGAAAATCAGAACCCAGGCCCTCAACCTTATTTAAACCCACAAGGCAGTGGTAGTAACCAAAACATCCACAGTGACCTGGTTAAATGTCTGGAGGCACCGCTGGGATCTCCTGTTTACCAGTCAGACCCTGCATGGAGTCAAGTGCAACGGAGAACATTTTGGTTCCCCAACCCCAAAAATAGTACCAGATACCATGACATGTGAAAGGCTCATCAGCTGGCATGCAGGTGAGGAGTTGGATCCTCTGAAAGTCATACTGCTCTTTGGAGTTCCACAAGAGACTGATATTAGTAGAAATGAAGAAGTTCTGTCCGGAGTGAAGTGTGTCAACAAAGTAGCTGTTCGAGGATGTACCCTGGACGGCAACACCCAGAATTTGACAGTATTCGTAGGCTGCCAAAATACCATGGATGACACTAAAATACGCAATAGATTGATCTCAGATGCAGGCAGTGCAAGGTGGACAACAGTTATGCATACCAGTGTGGTCACCCCAAAGCTTTAAGTCCAAACCGCGACCAAATGTTTTGAAGAAAGGTTCCATATGCGGCTACAAGCTGAAGGGAAGTCAGCTAATGAAGTCAGGATGCTGTTAAGTAACCAAGGAGGAACACCACCTCAAGACATAGCAGCCAATATCTGATTCATACAGAATATTAAGAATGTTCTCAAGTGCCAACCCCACACTGGCAGGAAAAGATAACCTAGAAACTTGGATGGACGATACTGCTCCACTGATCCAAGACTGGCAATGCTAAGAAGCCAATAAGAGAAAATGACCTGGGGAAAGCCTCTGAGGTCCTGCATTACAGACTATTTGTTTGTTGAGGTCCACAGATTCAGAAGCTCCAGCCCACAGTATCTGACATGATTGAAGAATGTCTTTAGAAGCATGGAATCCAGATAAGATCTCTTGTGGAAGTTCAAGACAATAAAAAAATAGGAAAAGAGAACCACAGCCTGACTTTCTGAACCGCCTAGAAAGGGCCTTTTGCAATGAGTGTTTCGGAAGGAAGGTGTGGCATCCCAGGACTTGAACTGGATCAGGCTGAAAGAAGTGCTCAAGGATGCCTGCCATTCCACATTGTTGATTCTCAAGTTACGCCTGGCTGAGAGAAAGGAAAACTTCCATCTTACATAGTACTAATGACATAAGTATGAGAAGCTGAGGAAGAAGAGGAATGATGGGGTCCCTACCACACCGCGTAGCTGTTATGCAAGTTACTGACAATGTACCCTTGACAAAGGCTCAAGAGTTGAAATAGCTGTTAGAAGAATACAGAGAAATGATTGCAAAAGCCAAACTAGCTCCAAATAGTGGACAAGATGCTCACCAAAGCCAACATGTTGCTTCAGCTAGCCAGAACCTTTCCATGATGGGCATATGCATGCAAGCACAAGACACCACATGTAAACAGTGACCTCCAATCCCAAGTCAGTGACTGGGAGATGGCCATACCTGGCTACAACATATTCAGAAGAGACAGAGCAGGCAGCAAGGGAGGAGGAGTGGCACTGTATGTGAAAAATGACATAAGGGCCACAGAGATCCAGGAGGAACAAAATGGGGGAGAGATACTGTGGGTTAAGCTGGAAAGGAAAATGGGGACAGCCATCCGCACAGGTGTGGTCTATAGACCACCAGCCCAGGAGGAAGAAACAGATAGGGAGCTGATGCCAGCCATCCAAAGGATGGCAGACAAGGGTGAGGTAGTACTGTAGTACTGGTTGGAGACTTCAATATTCCAGACGTGGACTGGAGCATCTCAGCAGCAGCATCCATTAGGAGCAGATTTATCCTGGACTCCCTTCAGGGTGCCTTCCTCAAGCAACTGGTCATGGAACAAACTCGGCAGAAGACAATACTGGACCTTGTGCTCACAAACAGGGACAGTGTGATGGGGGTAACAGTGGGGGACCACCTGGGAAACAGTGACCACCAGTCATTGTGGTTTGAAATCACAGAAAGAGCAGAACCAAACCATACAAAAACACGTATCCTGGATTTTAGGGGGGCAGACTTTGGGAAAATGGGGAGATACCTGAAAGAGGCATTACGGGGAATGGGACAGGAATCAGGGATTGAGGAACAGTGAGCAGTATTTAAAATGGGGATTACACGAACAACAGAATTATGCATTAAGCAGGTTAGCAAGAGGAAAAGGAAGAGGAGACCATTATGGTTTTCCAAAGAGGTAGCAAAGAAAGTGAAAGCCAAAAAGATTGCATTCAGGCAATACAAAAAGACACAGGCAAAAGGGATAGGGAGAAGTACCATGAGGAAGCAAAGGGAGGCAGGGAGGTCAGTAAGGGAAGCCAAAGCTCAGACAGAAGAGCACATTGCAAAATCAGTGTGTAGAGGGGACAAAACCTTTTACAGGTACATAAGTGAAAACAGAAAGACAAAGGGAGGGATAGTGAGACTGAAGGGGGAGGATGGGGGCCGCGTGGAGGATGACAACAGTAAAGCTGACATATTGAACAGGTATTTCTGCTCAGTCTTTACTGAGGAAGAGGAGGGTAATGGGTCGGAAGGGAGTACAAGGGGTGAGAATGGTGCAGAAATGGACACAAGTCCCTTTACACGAGAAAGGGTCCTGAAGGAACTGGAAGTAATAAGAGTTGATAAAGCAATGGGGCCAGATGGGGTCCTTAAAGAACTAAGAGAGGTGGTGGCTGAACCTCTGGCTATCCTGTTTAGCCGATCACTGGAAACAGGGGAGGTACCCAAAGACTGGAGGACAGCAGATGTAGTCCCCTTATACAAAAGTGGGAACAAAGAGGAAGCAGGGAACTACAGACCAGTCAGCCTCACCTCGGTAGTGGGGAAGATCATGGAAGCACTACTGAAGGAGAGATTGGTGGAACATCTGTTGTCAATGGACTACAGGACCCAATGCAGCATGGTTTCACCAGGGGGAGGTCATGTCAGACCAACCTCATTGAATTTTTGACTGGATGACTAGGGAGGTGGATCAGGGAGGGCAGTGGACATGGCCTATCTGGACTTCAGCAAGACTTTGACACTGTGCCACATAGAAGACTATTACACAAACTGGGGAATATGGTGTGGCAGGACAGTAGTGTGGTGGGTAGGTAACTGGCTGGGTGGCAGGACACAGAGGGTGGTGATAAATGGCTGTCACTCCACAGAGGGAAGAGTGACCAGTGGGTACCACAGGGATCAGTGCTGGACCGGGTCCTATTCAACATCTTCATCAATGACATTGTGCAGGACCTAGAGGCAGCATTTCACTGTTAGCTGATGACACAAAGCTCTGTAACCAGTAGACACACCAGAGGGTGTAGACAGAATGAGAAGCGACCTGCAGAAACTTGAAGAATGGTCAGGGTTTGGCAGTTGAAATTCAATGCAAAGAATTGCAAGATAATGCATACGGGCACAAAACCCTGGCACAATATATCAGTTGGGGGTGAGGATATAGCATGCACCAAGCAGGAAAGGGATCTTGAGTTATCATCTCTGATGACCTCAAGGTAGGGAAACAGTGTGACAAGGCAGCAGGTAAAGCAAATAGGATGCTGGGATGTATAGGCAGGGGCATCACCAGCAGGAAAAGGGAGGTCATAATTCGCCATACAAGACACTAGTGAGGCCCCACCTGGAGTACAGTGTACAGTTCTGGAGACCATACCTACGTAAGGACATAGACAGGGTAGAGAAGGTTCAGAGGAGGGCAACAAAGATGGTGCATGAATTGCATCACAAGTCCTATGAAGACAGGTTGAAGGAACTGAACATGTACTCCCTGGAGGAGAGGAGGAGAGAGGGATATGATAGAGACATACAAGTATCTTACAGGGAGGAACAGGGTGCAGGAAAACACTATTTTAGCGTAAAAGATGTTCCAGGACTAGAGGGCATGGGATGAAGTTGGAGGGAGGACGATTCAGAGGAAACATGAGAAAGAATTTCTTCACAGAATGGGTGGTGGACAAGTGGAACACCCTGCCAGAGGAAGTGGTGGGGGCTGAAACAATCATGGGATTTAAGAATGCTTGGGATAGACATAAAGGAATTCTGGAGGTCAGGGGTAAGGGGCAACAGACTTCTAGGAAAACAAATTGAACTTACAAGCTCAAATGGGCAGACTGGGTGGGCCATAGGCCCTTATCTGCCGACTCTGTCTATGTATCTATGTATCTATGTCAGTGAATTACACAGCCTGGTAACTGAACTAAAGAAATGCAACATGCAGTCCATGACCTGGCAGAGGCAGACAACCCCAGAGCGAGGATAAGCCGTAGTCAGCATCTCTGTCAGAGCCACAAACACATATCCTCCAAAACAAAGTAATCAAGACTGGAGACCACCTCCTGATGCACCACCCAAACCAGGTCAGTACAAAGACGGTGTGTTCTGCTACAACTGTGGGAATGATGGACACATAAAGAAAGAGTACTGGTCCCAGGAAGATCTGTGAAGAGTCACAGACAACCTGCTCGAAAGAATCCAGATGCAAGTCCTGTTTGGAAGATGCTCCAGACCTTCTGTGTGAAACCCTCAGTAGCCAAGTCCACTGTCAAGTCACAACAAGAGATTTTACTAGAGCACCTGGACAAGTTAGTTGGTCCTTCAACTGAGTCAATCATTACAATCAATGGAATGTCAGCCCGAGCTGTTCTCAACAGTGGCTCACAAGTCACCTTCATCTTCAAGGACAGTACAACAAGCATCTTGTTACGATCTATAGGTTACAGCCCTTGGAAGGTCGAACGTGTGGGACCAGAGTGACAAGTCCTATCCTTATCTTGGTTATTTGAAAGTCTGGACTGATTTCTCCTCAACAGTAGCTGGAGTTGGTGACGCAGTTGAAACGTTGATCTTGGTCTTCCCACAGTCAGGAATGTTCGGCAATATGCCCATCCTCATCAGAATAAATGCACACATGTTTGGATGTCTAGCCCAGCTTTGCCAGGAGTGAGAGCTGTAATAGAATGGAAGAGCACACAGAGTCCACAGACTGGTGAAGGCGGTTTACCAGAAACAGATGCAGAAGAGACCAGAGGACGGAGAAGATCCTGCTGGCATCGTCTGGTGTCAAGAGGCTGAAGAGCCTGTTGTACCACCAATGCAGAGTGTAGCATTAGCGGAATGATGAGACTGAAGCAAGACATGAAGAACCAGATGCTGGTGATTGATATCCCTGCAGTGCATGGACTGCCAGAAGGGCTGCTGGTGAAACCAAATGTGCTGCCTGTGAGAGCACATGCCTAAGCGAAAAAAATCACTGCCCAGGTGAAGTAATTAGGTAATTTTCTTCACATTCATTGTCACATGATATGAACATGGTCAGACCCCAATTGAGCCAAGGCTCATTTTCAATGGCTACCTACCATAGGCAGGATTCTAGGTTACAAGTTTATAGCACTACATTATTCCACATAATTACTATTTACAAATCAGGTTTGACAAAAGTGGCCATTGGTTTTCATCACAAAACATACAATTCATGACCAGGCAGTACATAGGCATCTCTAGGGACCTAGGGGTAATGATATCAAGCAACATGAAGTCCAGTAATCAATGTAAAAATGTTGCAAAGAAGGTAAATCATTTAACAACCTGCATAAATAGGGCCTTTACAAATAAATTAGTAGCAGTAATGATGCCCTTAAATAAAACCTACGTCAGACCACACATGGACTACTGTTCACAAGTATGGAACCCGGGCTTAAAAAAAGATATTGAAACATTAGAAAAGTCACAACGTAGGTACGCCAGACAGATTAGGAATCACACACACCTTGTACCTGGCAAGATGGGGATACATACGACTATAGCCACTAAGTCAGAGAAGACAAAGGGGTGACCTTCTAAACATGTACAAGATCATAAATAACCAGGAATTAAAAACAACCCTAGGAAATACAGGTTACTCACCTGTAACAGGAGTTCTAGGAATGGTATATGTTGTTCATCCACACTCATTGGCAGTATCCTTGCCGCTTTAAATCTTGCCGGAAGGTCTTCAAGCTTGCTCCTCCCACCCACCCGGGTGGTATAACTCTCGGCTCCGCCCCATGACGCCAGATCTGGCCCGCTGGAAGCTCAGGTTGTGCGTCGAAGCCGGGGAGGTCGGGTGGGTCGGTGGATGAACAACATATACCATTCCTAGAACTCCTGTTGGCAGGTGAGTAACCTGTATTTCTAGACATGGATATGTTGTTCATCCACACTCATTGGCAGACTCTAGCAGTTCTCCGGGAGGAGGGAGGCAAGACGCACACCCCCATATACTCTACTTGGGAAAGAGAGACTGGAGAACCGAGGCCCCAAAACCAGCATCCCGCGTGACTCAAGGTCGATGTGGTAGTGGGTAATGAAGGTGTTTGCTGACTTCCAGGTAGCAGCCCTGCAGATTTCCTGGATAGGGACGCCCCTGGAAGCAGCCACTGCTGCAGCAGTATGGCGGTAGAATGAGCTCTTATCCCTCTGGGAGGCTCCATGCCCGCCAACTTATAGCAGAGATCTATGCAGGAGGTTACCCACCTGCTTATCGTCCGCTTGGCTGCAGGTCTGCCAGATGCGGCTTCAGCGTAGGTGACAAACAGCTGGCGAACCTCTCCCCGAATTTCAGCCGTGCGCTCCTTATAATAAGCGAGCGCCCTTCTAGGGTCCAGAGTATGGAGCCTATATTCGGCCTCCGAGGTGTGATTGGGGTAGAACACCGGCAGAGTCAACACCTGGTTAAGGTGAAACTCCGACACCACCTTCGGAAGGAATTTCGGGTGGGGGCGCAGGACAACCTTGTCCCTGTGGAAGACCAGGTAAGGAGACTCGATGGAAAGCGCCTGGAGCTCTCCCATCCTTCTGGCTGACGTGATAGCCACCAAGAAGGCGGTCTTCCACGACAGGTGAGAGAAAGCACACCTGTGCATAGGTTCGAATGGCTTGCCCATGAGCTTTGCCAGTACCAGCAGTAGATCCCACGGAGGTGGGGGTTCCGCGACTGGAGGGGAAATGTGATCAAGGCCTTGAAAAGGCCAGACCACCTTCTCCTGCGCCACCGACTGCTTCCCGGCCCGCGCCGGTAAGCAGAGATGGCTGCCAGGTGCACCCTTAGGGTCGTCGACCTAAGCCCTTGACTAGAAAGGGACCATAAATAGTCCAAGATGCTTGCCAAGGAACAGGAGGAAGGGTCCAAGCCCTTGTTCTGACACCAAATGGAAAACCTTTTCCATTTGAAGGCATAGCATTTTCTGGTCGACTCTACGGGACGCCTCAACTACATTGAGGACCTCGCCGAAAGACCCAAGGCCTGGAACTCTAGCCGCCAGGAACCAGGCCGCCAGGTGCAGGGATTGAAGGTCCGGATGGAACACCTTCCCTGATTGACTGAGAGCAGGTCCGGGCGAGCTGGAAGCTGCCGCGAGTCCTGGAGCTGAGACTGAGGAGATCTGGTACCAGAACTGGCGAGGCCAGTCTGGGGCTATCAGAATCACCTGCGCCTTGTCCCTCCTCGCCTTGAGAAGCACCTTGTGGATCAAGGGAATGGGGAAAGGCATAAAGAGGCCCGGGTCCACTGCCTCGAGAAGGCATCCCCTGCAGCGAGCCCCTGCTGAGGGGGCGGGCATGGAACAGACTCAGCTTCGCCTCCATGGAGGCAAACAGGTCCACCTGAGGTGTGCCCCAAAGGAGAACAGATGCTGTACTACCTCCGCAGGAGAGACCACTCGTGGGATGCAGCCCCATCCGCCTCAGGGCATCGGCCAGGGTGTTGGAGGCTCCTGCCACGTGAATGGCTAGGAGATCCGCCCAGGCTGCGCACGAGTGACCAAATGCGGAGAGCTTCCTTGCATAGAAGCATGGAGCGCGGCCCCGCCTGGCGGTTTAGATAGTACATGGTCGTGGTATTGTCCGCCTGGACTCGGACCACTTGACCCCGGAGGAACGGAGCAAAGGCGGTGAGAGCTAGGCGACCGCCGGAGCTCCAGCAGGTTGATGTGGCATCGACTCCGGGGACCAGAGGCCATGAGCCCGTGTTCCCCAGATGGGCACCCCAACCCATCAGAGAGGCATCGGTCGACAGAGAGACCGCCGGCTCGGGCGGATGTAACGGGATGCCCTCCTGCAAATGATCTGGAACGGTCCACCACTGGAGAGCGCTCCACATCCCCTGTGTCACCGGCACAAGCTGGTCCAAGGGATCGCAGCGCCAGACCACTGGCTGGCCAGTCCCCACTGAAGGAGATATGTTCCAGCCGGCCCAACGGACCACGCTGGTGCAGGCCGCCATGAGACCCAGGAGGCGCAGGAAGTCCCGGCAGGGCGAATTGCCCAACCAGAAATGATCGGGCAAAGGAGGAAAGAACCTCGGCCCTGTCCGCCGGAGCCGCGCTGGCTCAAGAGAGTCGAGCTGCGCTCGATGAATAGAATCACCTGCTTCGCTCGAGTTCGACTTGGCCTCGCTGATAAGGAGGCCCAGTTGAGAGCAGACCTGAGGGCCAGATCCTGACCACTCCGCCTCCTTCCTGGAGGGAGCTGCTATCAGCCAGTCGCCCAGGTGAGGGTACACCCGGACCTCGGCGCCAAGAGGAATGCTGTCACCACTGCCATGCATTTGGTGAAGACCCTGGGAGCTGGAGACAAGCCGAAGGGCATGGCTTGAATCAAGAGATCCTTCCGCCGGAAGCGAAGGAATCTCTGGTGAGACGGACGGATAGGGACGGAAAAACGCGCCCTGCAAGTCCAGAGAGCAGAACCACACGCTGCTCCAAGGATGGTATTATCTGAGCCAGAGTGACCATCCTGAAGGTTCGAGACCTTAGGAACTTGTTTAGGTCGTAGGATTGGGAATGGGGCGCCAGCCCCCCGTCCGTTTCGGAACCAGGAAGTACCTGGACACAAACCCTGGGTCTGAAGGAGGGTCCACCACCTCTCTTACCACCTCCTTCTGGAGGAGGCGAGCGATGTCGGCTCGACGAGCCGCCAGTGAGGCTGGGGATCCCGAAGCCCCCCGAGGGGCGACGGCTCTGAAGGGTGGTGCCTGCTCGAATTCCAGAGGCAGGCCTCTTCCCACCACCTCCAAGACCCACCTGTCCGTGGTAACAGCGGACCAGGTGGAACGGAAGTGCCGGAGCCGTCCCCCCACGGGGGGACCCAGGGGTAAGGTGACGGGGATGGGGGCGACACCCCTCAGCCCGTCACTGGGCAGGCTTGGAGGAGGAGGGACCGGCCGAGGGACCTCCTGGGCCCTTTCCTCCCTGCCTCCTGTTAGAGGAAGCCGGCGGCTTGGGTTTGGGATGCCAAGGCCGAGCCTGCTGGCCCTGACGCTGGGCCGGGCGCCGGGGCACAGAAGGACGAAAGGGCTTAGGCTGTGGTTTGCGGCCTTGTCCTTCTGAGCGGAAGAGACCGAGTCCAAGGTGGCATTGGACTCTCGATCCTCTGCAGGTGACCTTCCACCCCAGGGTCAAGAGGTCAGTCCCCAAAGGAACATCCGCCAACTTGTGCTGGGTATCCGGGTAAAGGTGGATATCCTCAGCCAAGCCCGCCGACGATAGCCACCGCGGCCGCCACCGATCTGGCACATGAGTCCCCATATCCAAAGCAGTCTGAGCTGCTGTTTGGCCACTGCCTCTGCCCTGGTCCCGCACCTGCTTAACCGTAGTCTGCAGATCGGGCGGAAGATGAGGGATGACCTCATCCAGGGAGCCCAACAGGCATGAGAAAATGTGCCATGAGGACGGCCGAACTGGCCTGACGAAGGTCGAGAGAGGACGAGCAGACTTTTCGCCCGACGTAGTCCAATTTCTTGACCTTGTCAGGAGGTTTGTCCACATCCCTGGCGCTGCCGGGCGCTACCGGAAAACGCTGTCGGTAACCAACCCTCAGCAGAGGGTGTTCCAAAACCGGACAAGGAACCGTAGGGACCAGATACTTCCTGGCCATCCTGGCCGAAGGCGCAGGGCAGGAAGCAGGCGCTGCAAAGTTCCAGTGCCGACCCACTATGGCCTCGGCCACCGGAAAGGCCTCCGCCGGAGAATCCCCGGTCCAGAATCTCCGTGAGGGGATACCTGGCCTGCTTGAACGGGTTCGAGCTCCATCCCGGTAGACTCCGAGATGAGCCGGCAGTCCTAGGAAGGACGACGGGCTATCGTCCATTGACTGACCTCCTGAAGACTCCAAGTCCAGTCGCTTGGAGAAGAAGGAGGAATCATCTTCGACTCGGAAGAGTCCTCAAGAGCTGCCTCTGGCCTGAGCCACCCTTCACCTGCCGAGGTCGGTCGGGAGTGAGGGTAACTGATGCCGATGGGTAAACCCTTAGCCGACCGAGAATCCTTGGTCGGAGCCCCAATTGGTGGCTGTGAGGCGGAGGTTCCACCGGAATCGGTGGAGTAGCTGGTTTTGGCCGAACAACCGCCTGGGTATAGGCCTCGGACAAGTCGAGGGGTTGTGTCGGCTGCCCGTGACAGCCACTTAATGGCCGGGAAGGCGCCGGAGTCGGCTTATTCTCGCCAGGAGGAGTTGTTGCAACATAAGGTCTCATACCGCCGACGCACTTACGCCGGGGCCTCCCCATCCGAGGAGGAGGATGAGGGACGAGCGGCACGCCGCCACCGTGGTGCCGAGACCGACCGCCTTAGACGGTGGGAACGGCTGGACCGCTAAGAGGTCCGAGACCGAGACCGAGAGTCCCGGAATTTCCGGTCGGTGCGGGAGGTGCGGCCGGAACCGCACTCCTTAGGCTCGGAAGGTCCATCCGAGGGCTCCGGAACCGAGGCACAGACGAGCCCACGGGATCCACAACCTCCCGGGGAACCGGGAGAGGGGAATCTCGCTGCTAAAGGCGTACAGCTCCTGTCCAATGGGTCGAGAAAATCTCGACTTCATCAGTGGGAGTCTCGTCAACTGACCTGACGGGACACCGTGAGGCCAGTGGTCAGGGCCAGCGGTCGACGGCCGACGGACGACGGCCCGGGAGAGGGACCTTTCCCGCCTCCCAAGAGCGTCGACGGAGGGACTTACCCTTGTCCCTCTTTTTGGACCGAGAATAAGGTCCAGCAGACGCAGGCCCTTCTCCTTTAGTGGAGAGGGACAGACAAAGCTCCTTAAAAGAAGCCGTGTAGGAAGAACCCAGAGAGAGCGGGATAAATGCCGCGGCCGAGGAAGATACGGCCCTCGCCGCCTCCTCTTCGAGGGCGACCATCCGCTCGAAGCTGATCCGCCGAACCACTACCGCTGACACCGCCAACCGGGCCCTTGGACTTCACCGAGGGAACGCTTCGGACGGCCCAGTTGCAATCGGGCAGCACGGTCTTCGAGGACGAGGTCGGAAAGATGAGCACAGGTCCAAGCTCCGCGGGCGTGCTCAAGGCCTAAGCAGTAGACACACGTGGAGTGTGGATCCGTCCGAGACATCTTCTGCCCGCATGGGCATCTCCGAAATCCGGGAGTCGATTTGTCCATCGCAGCCGCGAGGGATAGAAGACTTTTTGCAAATTTTTATTTTTAAATCCGCAAACGGAGAAATAGGAACCAGTCGCAAACGCAGAGCGTTAAGGAGGGAACCTGAGCTTCCAAGCGGTAAGGAAGATCTGGAGTCATGGGGCGGAGCCGAGAGTTATACCACCCGGGTGGGTGGGAGGAGCAAGCTTGAAGACCTTCCGGCAAGATTTAAAGCGGCAAGGATACTGCCAATGAGTGTGGATGAACAACATATCCATGTCCCTAGAAATAATGTTATAAATAAAGAATACAATCTAAGGGCCCACAATATACAACTGAGTGGGAAGATAGCCGGGACAAATATGAGAAAGAATGCCTTCTTACCAAGAACAATTAGAATATGGAACCAACTACCGTAAAAAAATTATTAATGAAAAAACCTTCCTAGGTTTCAAAAATAAACTGGACAAGTATTTCAATGAAAACATGGCAAAAACACAACCAGTGTGACTTGGGGATAGCAGTTATGGGCTATATATACCTTCTGCTAGCTAAATACCATAGTATGAACCATAGTATCATCATCAGAGCGGTAGATTCCACTTTACGTTGTCAGACAGTATATGGCAGAACAGGACACAAGCAGTAGGACCGACAATTAACAGGTAAGAACTTATGCTGCATGGTGCAGATTGGATATCTGGAAGGGCATCTTGGGGTAGATGCTAGGTGGGTAAGTGCTGGGCCGGGATTGGGGGTGGGTGGTCTTGAGGGCCATGCTTCAGTATGACATTATCCTTTGTCGAAGTCTGGGCAACTAATAAGGGGGTTCATGGCCTCACTGGTGTACCACTTTTTGATGGGACCTCATCTTATAGGCCTGTTGTTTGGCTTGAGGGGCACTGGTAGGGAGTTCCAGGCTGAGGGCCCCTAAACCACCCACCCACCCACCCAGGTGGTATATGCTTTGGCTCTGCCCCATGTTACCAGATCTTCCTTTCTGCTTGGAAGATTCAGGTTCCCTCCTTACGCTTCGCGCTGAGTAGGCCCCATGCAATACTTGGCTAGTTTATCAAAGTAAAACCTGCTCGAAGTTCTCCATGTACATTCATGATCGCTTCCGCGATGAAGGACAAGTCCTCACCCGGTTCCTCAGGCGTCCTTGCAGGCAGAAAATGTCCCATACTGACCCACATTCCACGTCCGTCTACTGCCTGGGCCATGCACATGACCCTCAGGCTCATGAGTTTTGTCGCCGCTTCCATCCACAAGTTTTGATGACTGCTTCACATGTTTACAACTAGGGATGACTGAAAAACGCACTCACAGTGAAATTAAAGATGCCCATCGTGTAGCATCTTTCAGAAAAGAGATGTACAAGAACAAGGCACAATTTAAAGATAGAGGGGGACGGCTCAGAGGTAATGTGAGGAAGTATTTTTTCACAGAGAGGGTTGTGGATGCATGGAACAGCCTCCCTGAGGAGGTCGTGGAGTCAAGAATAGTGGAGGAATTCAAGAATGCGTGGGACAGACATAAGACAGTCCTAGTGGGGGGTAGGAGGAAGTAAGCTGTTGGTTAACTAGGTTCTGCAGCTTATCTGTTAGATAGAAAAATGGGCAGACTAGGTGGGCCAAGCAGTCCTTATCTGCCGTCAAATGCTATGTTTCTATGTTTAAACAGGAAAGACAATCTTCCCGTGTTTGAAGTTGCCTGCCGGATCCTGTATGCCAGGCCGTGCGCTGATCTCAGGGTGGACCTGTTGATAGGTTTGGGTTCTATTTTGTCCAGAATGTACCCTGGGAGATACTTTTTGTATATATTGATCATGAGGTTTGTAGTGTGTATCTGACTCCTATCCTCCAGGCTTGTCCATGCTTGTTCTCTGTATAACAGACAGTGGTGTCTTGTGCATGGGGTGTCCAGTATGTATTCTGTAAATTTGTTACAGAGTATGTCAATTTCATTTAATTAGAGTCTGGATGCTCTACCTACAGTAAATCACCATAGTCTAAAATAGACAGGACCATAGTCTCTATGATTCTAGTTCTGGCCTCCCTCGATATTTTGTTTCGATGTTGGTAGAGCATTCCCAGGTGAAGAATGTGATTTATCAAGACATTACAGTAAGAAAAGGTTGAACGTTGGCTCGGGTGTACTGTGCAGACACAGCAGTACAGCCCCAACCCAGCTTGGCAGATTAGAATGCTGGACTCGACCCCGAGTTCTTTGACTTTGGAGAATCTACCACTGCCAGAGAAATGGAAGACCAGAACTACCTGGTTAAACAACTAAAAAATAGATAAATAAAAATAAATAGAATGAGCTGAAAATTGGCAGAATAAACTAGTCTTTTCCCTTCGTGAGTGGAACATCAGATCAGACTGCATGATGATCACCGTTTTTGAGAACTATTCCAATGTCTGGCCCCAGAAGACACTGATGATGTGAGAAGACATCTTCAGGAATTGCTTGTGGCAGGAATAATCCAAGAAATGAGAAGCCCCTATGCCTCTCCTATTGTAAGTGTGCACAAGAAAAATGGTACAGTTTGCATGTGTGTCGACTATAGGACTACAAATAAGAGAAACACCCCAGATCAGTACACAATGCCAGGGATTCAAGATGCTTTAGACTGTCTCAATGGAAGTAAATGGTTCTCAGTTCTGGATCCGAGGAGCGGGAACTACCAGATCCCGATGGTTCTTGATGACAGAGAGAAAACTGCTATCATACTGTATGTCCACTTGGCTTCTACAAATTCCTTCATACAGCCCCAAGGCATATCTGGTGCCCCAGCCACATTTCAATGCCTAATGGAACATGTAGTCAGACACATGAAGCTCCTAGAGTGCCTGGTTTTCCTTGACAATGCCACTGTTTGGAAAGACTCTCAAGGAGCACGAGGCTTGTCTGATGAAGGTGCCAGATTGACTGGAAAAGTTTTGGCTCAAACACTCTATTGACAAATGCCAATTTTCCATAGTTCTGTCAAATATGTTGGACATATTGTGTCAGCCCAAGGAATTCAAACAAATCCAAGCAAAGTTGAAGCCTTGACCACCTAGCCCAAGCCAAGAATCTGAAAGCTCTATAGCATTTCCTAGGCTTCTGCTGGTACAACAGACACTTTATCAAAGACTATACCTGAGTTGAGAGACTGCTGCTGAATTTAACCCAAGGCTACCCACCAACAAACAAAGCCAAGAAGTATCCTGCAGTTACATATCCAACCAAAAAGTATTGCAAGCCAAGTGACCCATTCGGCTAGAGATGGGACTCCCAGTGTGACAAGCCATTCAAAGAAATCATCTACCATCTGACAAATGTGCCAGTACATGCATATGCTAACCCAGCAAAGCCCTATGTTCTACATACAGACACCAGTCTCTGCTGACTTGGAGCTGTACTGTATCAAAGTTATCCTGAAGGACTGAGGCCAGTCACCTTTGCCAGTAGAAGTTTGAACACAGCAGAAAGGAATGGCGCTGGGTTATAAAAACCAAAAACAAAGGTAGCGCAGTCAAAAATCACACACATAAAATACCAAAGCCAAAGGTAACGCTCAGGAAAAACACAGAGCACTACCATGGCTAAAAAAACAATAAAGGTAATGAGTGTTTGTGAGGGTTTCGTCTCCAACCCCCAGAACTATTAATAATCACCTCCATGGGGTGGCAACTTGGGGCAAAAGGGCAGGGTGGGCTAGAACAAATGAAAACAAAAATTGGGGAGGGGGAGAAACAAAACACAAAAGACACAGGGCTAGGAATAGAACCCTGGTCTCCCAGGCATTCTGCCACCCTTCGCTGCTCGTGGCCCTAATCTCTGCACCACGGCAGCAGCTTGGCCAAGCGGCACGCAGCTAGTGTATTGTCCTCTTCCTCCAAAGTGATGACAGCTACAAGGATACTAGTAATTTACTTGTGGTACACTATCCATGTAGCTATTCTGTCACACTTTTTGCTGCACGGATTATACTGAGCTATAATCCACGCAGCATATTGGCCAAGTACCAAAAGGAACTACCCTGTTCACAAATTAGAGTTCCTTGCACTCAAGTGGGCAAGTGTAGACCAGTTTCAATACCTGTATGGGGCACACATCACTGTCAAAACAGATAACCCTTTGACATATGTAAAAACCACTGCAAAGTTAGATGTTGTTGGACGAAAATGGTTATCTGCCTTGTCAACCTGTGACTACTGTGTGAAATGCAGGCGTGGCTTTAATCACGTGCATGTTGATACCCTATCAAGACAACCAAATGCATGATCCACACACAACCAAATGTGGGTACAAATCCCAAAGTAAACTGTCAAAGCACTGTGCAAAAAGTTCAACACAGACGAGCCACAAAAATGCTCATCTGCTCATTGACAGTCTTGGTGCCTTGGGTGACTGTTTACCAAAGGCCTACTGCCACTTTGCTGTACTAGCTCTGGCCACTCTCCTGCAGTTAACTTCCCAAGATTTACAGACAGAACAAAGATTGGACTCTAGCTTGAAAGACATTGCCTTCCCCCTGAAGAAAGGGGTGATGCCACACAAGTTTGTATCAATGACCCTGTCTCAAAGTTATTACTGCAGGAGTGGCCCAAGTGGAAAATCAAAGATAACTTGCTGTACCAAGAAATCCAAGGATAACAAGATTTTCCAAAGCTGCAGCTGGCCTTACCTTCATAAAGTACAGTTATGTAAAACAGTAGATCTTCAAGAGAAACTCTTGCAGTAGGTGCTAACCAACAGGACTAAGCCGGCAGGCATCAGGACCTCACGGAAAATCTTCCAGCTAGCAGTGTCTGGTGGGGACTGCCCCCGACATCAGCATGCGTCAGTATAAAAGGGGCGGTCCCATGACCGCCCTCCAGTTCTCTCGCCGGAGGCCCCATGGGCGTGACAGGAGAAAAGGAGAAAAGCCCCCAAAATGAAGAGAAGAATAAAAAAATTGGGGAAGGAGGGAGAGAAAGCAGCTTACTGCAAGAGCGCCTCTCAAAGATCTACTGTTACAGTAAGTTCTTATGTAACTGTATTATCTTACTTCGAGAGGGCTCTTGCAGTAGGTACTAACCAATAGGACTAAGCCCCAAGCAGTACTGAATCGGAGAAGCCAGGGACAAGGAATAAAGGTCTGTTCACAGGTAGTCTGGCAGGAAAGTACTAAGAAAGGAGACCCTGCAGAACAGCCAGATCAAAGCCCACTCGGCGGCGAGAGGCAACATCCAAGCTGTAGTGCTTGGTAAATGTATGGACAGAAATCCAGGTAGCAGTAGCGCAGATCTCTGCAGCTGAGACACCTTTGAAGCATGCAGCCGAAGCCACCATGCCCCTGATAGAATGACCCTTCACCTTGCCTGGAAGGGGTTTGTTGTACTTGTAACAAAAAGTAATACAGTTAGCCAACCATTTGGAGAGACACTGTCTGGAGACAGTGTTACCCTCCTTTTTTGGAACAAAGGAAATGAACAACTGGTCCATTTTCCTGGGGTCTTTGGTTCTGTTGGTGTAATACCTCAGGATCCTATGCACCTCCAAAGTGTGAAGGAGGTGCTCTCCTTGGTAGGAGTACTTCGGGAAGTACACCAGAAGTTCAATAGATTGACTGAGGTTGGAAGCAATTTTGCTCAACATCTTGATGAGTTTATAAAGCACACTGTGTACTATACAACCATGAGGGCAGTGAGAATAAAAGCAGGGCAGGAGCCCAACAAAAGAACTTTATGGATGGAGCACTGTTTCTTCAGCAAGACAGCCACCATCCTGCCAATCCTTGACCTTGCAGCAGCCAATCAGATGTCAGTGATTTCAGCACCGGCTACCAATAGACTTAATGAAAAGTGACTGTGCAATAGGTCTGGTGCCCTTTCTGCCAACCAATAGGGCATCGAAAGAATGTTCTACATACTAATTCTGCAGACTGACAGCGCCTCATGCCAATCATAAGCTGCCTTTCCCCCAGAAAATGTTGAGGGCAATTACAGAAGAGGGGTGCTTGCAGTAATCTCTCAGAGAGAGAGGAGGGCTAGTCGCTTCCACAATCTGTGTATCATACTGAACTGTGCGCATATCTACTGAAAGTATCAGGGTGACATTTTCTTGTGAGAAAGACTGTGACCTGCCTTGAGAGAAAAGGAAGTAAACACGAGCCACAGCAGTCAGATTGTGGGCACCAGAGATTGTGTGAGAAAGCCTGCATCGAGAGAAGAAACCTGCATCAATCCAGCAGACAGTTTGGGAGATGGCCGGTTAGTGCTAACACCAGGCACTAGCCAACTTCTCTTCACTAGGGTTCTGAAGCATTGACATGGGTATGAAGCATGTGGCTCTGCTCCTCAGACTGGTATGTGCTGCAGAGGAGGAAGAGGGAAGAGTCGGTGTGGTCGAGAAGACTGTGGACACGGAGCCTGAGCTACATCCAGAGGCATCTGAGACCCGAAGCATCTTCAAGCTATCACCCCAACTGCAACAACTGAACCAACAACCAGAGAGGAACTGCATCTGCAGAGAAGGAGGAGAAAGAGCCCAGCTGACATGGAAGTTGGTACACCAAAACTGTGAGTACTCTCAGGGCTAGCACTGCAACTGGGAAAGTTATGCAACGTTGCCACCAATTCTACAGATTTGGCCAACAGGCCAGAAGCTACAAATACCTCATTTGGAGTTTTTGCCATTTAAGTAATTGCATGGCTTGTGGGGTTTGGGTTTAACTGTTCTGCTTGTTTTAAACTGCATTACTGCCAGCCAACCAACTGCAATGTCACCAGACCTGCACCATTCCCATGGCTGAGTACCCAGTGAAGCATCAGGAGCTCCATTTAAGGTTTAAGGGTTAAAACTGGCACCAGTGGGTAGTGCCCCAGTACAGGTGGGCTGATAATGCGAAAGGCCTTACAGACTTGTTTGCTGCTTCCCTGTCTTGCCTGGTGGAGGAGGGGGCAAGCACTGTTACTGTTTTGAAGTGTTTTACAAGCCGAGCCTAGTGAGGCACTTAATCTCGGCCCTGCCTCAAGAGTTCAAGAGATTCATTTAAAACCAGTTTTGCTTTGCATTCCCCCGTCCCTTGTGAATAACCCCCAATAAATATTTTGTTGATATGTTACTTTTTGTCTCGTGAGCATAGTTAGTGTAAGTTATTAATTACAGTTTTTTTTTTTCAATTAAAGTTGCACTGTGATTTTACATGTGCAGGGGACACTGTGGGGAGGTAGATAGGTACTACATTCCAGGTGGTTGTACAGCTATGACACCAAGAAAAATGTTTACTCGGGATAGAGGCACCATGCTAAACTTATAAGATCTGGATTTGAGCCCCCAGCCAGGAAAATCAGAACCCAGACCCCTCAACCTTGTTTGAGCCCACAGGGCAGGGGTAGTAACCGCAACATCCACGGCAACCCCATTACATTTAAACTGTAGTGTTTATTTATTTAATAATTTTTTTTATTTTCGTCCTGTACTCGAGTAGAAATGCTTCTCTAAAGGAAACTTTGAATAAAAACCTAATAAGTTCTGGCATTAAAACATGCTACCACATAAGATGACTTCTCAGCCATCCCACACTGGTGTGTGTGAAAGCAAAAGGCATATCAGCACTCCTCGTCTAGACCTTGGGTCTACCACTTTTCCCAGTGTTAGTACCTCTGGGCTAGCCCTTGGATATATAATTTTCCTCACAGGATCGGTAGATCTAGGCTACCCACTGGATAAACCACTTTTCCCAGTGTATTAGCACATCTGCACCACCCCTTGAATCTACCACTTTGCCCAGAGTCTTAGTGCATCTGGGCCGGTCCATGGACATGCCACTCTTCACAGCACATCTGCACCTCTTGGCCCACCCCTTAGACATACTACTTTATCCAGTTAATTAGCATATCTGGGTTGGCCCTTGGCTACCGTTTTTTTTTTCTTTCCATCAAACAGACAGTGGGACAGTTCTATCAGATATAATATCTCACTTTCGTGGGGGTCTCTTCATACAGCACAGTACAAAAAGTGATTTGTTGTGTAGTACAACAGACTACACAATGCTAGTTACAAAAGAACATACAGGTACATGTTGGTAACTATACAAGAAAGTTCACAACAACACTACAGGAGAATGCAGTCCTACAGAAAGTTAGGGGATCACAGTAACAAGCATCAAGAGGTCCCCCTTTATACATGCAGGAACTATGGAGAGCTGACAGGAAGGCAGGTGCTACTATTTCATACAAATCAGTAAATATCGGTGGGATAAATATGAAGGGAGGCTTAGGTGGAGAAGCATCCACACGGATCTTTGAGCTGCTGATGCAGCAGAGCCCTGGGAAAGTGCAAAGGTTCAATGTCTGTTGAAGGGGCCACTAAGCAGTTTTATTCTGCAGGGCCTGAGTAGAAGAAGGCCCATCTATTAGTCTGTGAGGAATTGGCCACCATGATCCTGGCTTCCCAAATCTACTTCTGAACCTAGGTTGCTGGCACTGAAGCACGTAGCGCTTCGGCTGGGCCATCAGGTGTCCCTGGGATCTACTGCTTTTTTTTAGAAATCGGCAAATCAGGGCCATCACTTGGCATTAACACTTTTCACAACATATCAGCCCACCTGGGCCAGACCTTGGATCTACCACTTTTCACAGAGTATCAGCATATCTTGGATGGTCCATGGACACAACCACTTTTGTTTTTGATTATGCCTACTGCTTTACAGAGACCCTTCCTCTGGTAGGTGACCTCCCAGTCCCATGCTCTGGTTCCCTACCACGTACCCACCTTCTCTTTTGTGGTGGAGTTGCCAGGGAGACAAACCACAAAGCTTCCCCGTGAGACTACACAGCTTTTTGGGAAGCAACGGGCAGTCAACTCACTGGGGCTTGAGAGTGCCTTCATTATTCTGTCTTGCTGCAGGGATTTTCCCTCCATTGTTTGCCTCCCCTCCTCCAGAGGATACAGATGGCAAGGGCTTGGAGGTGCCGATGAGCAATCAAGGGCATGCCAGCATGCACCGCAGTCTGTATTCTGTGATGCTTAATCATTCTCCCCATGATAGGCTTTAAATATCTCGAGCTTGTTCCCGAACCGGAGTCATTGGCATCACGAGTGGCTGCCCTTCTGCTGCACTACTGATTCAACTTATGGATCTACCACATTACCCAGCGTATCAGCACATCTGGGCCACTCTTTGGATCTCCCACTTTACCTAATGCGAGTAACACATCAAGGCCTATCCTTGGATATAATGTACCACATGATCCAAGTTATCAGCACATCTGGGCTGGCCCTTGGGTCTCCTGCTTTTCCCAGAGTATCATATTTAGACTGCCTCTTGGATCTACCACTTTTCCCAGAGCATTAGCAAATCTGGGCCATCTCTTGGACATGTCACTTTATCCAAAATATTCATACATAAGGGTTGCCCCTTGGAACTAACGTTTTTCCTAGCATACTAGCAAAGCTAGGCCTACTGTTGGATCTACCACTTTTCACAGTGTTAGCACATCTGGCAGATGCTTGGATTTACCACTTTTCCCAATCCATCTGCATATCTGGGCAAGTCCCTGGATGTCACTATTGCCAATGTATCAGCACATCTGGACCAGACCTTCAATGTATCCTTTTGCCAACGTATCAGCAAATTTCCACACTGGGTTGCACTTTGCTTGGCTGTCAGTTTCCCTATAGCTTTTTTTTTGCAAACACTCAGGTTTTCAGAAAGCAGCGCCACAAGTGAACGTGGGAGGACATTTCCCATAAGCTACCTGTACAGTCCAGCTGATGACCATTTTTTTAACAATACTACAGTATTACAGCTTTTAACCATTAAATGGAACATATGCAAGGCAGCCATCCATATGCATTGCTTTTTAATTCACCTTGAACTTCTAAATTTTATGAGCTGGTTAAAAGCAGGCAACATCAATTTCAACTGCAGAACATGAAACAACAGATCTACAAACATCCCTATAACCATGCCACCATACTGACTATGGTGGCTTTCTTCCCCTTTTCGAAGTCGGGGGAGGACTTATATGCTCACCTAGCTGCAGCCTGTATGTTTTGTCTGAAAATATAATTCGGAACCATCCAGGCTCACAGCAGTCAAATGCCTTGCCGCAGATGATCAGAACTTTGTTATCGACAAGTCTCCTCCACAGTGCCAGCTCCTCTTCAAAGGTGATGGTCTTCAAGTACTGTTAAAATAAAAACAATAAACCCAAGAGCATTATTATCCAGTCTCAAGCTGGGATACTGAAAAGGCTTGCATTGCTTTGCAGGGGTCTATTTGGCACATTGTAGATAGGAGTCAATGTGGGCTACTGGTAAGAATACTCTTTTAGGTACCAGGGGATAACAGGTTCAAGCTACATCAGAGCCAAATACTCATGTGTGACTTTGGGCAAGCCTTTATAGTGCTCCAGTGCACTCAGCTTTGGACTCAAGTATTAGCAGATCCCCCTCTGTGAGAGTTGAATAAGGCTCTGCCCCATTTGTTATGCAGAAAGAGTTTAAAAAGCAAGGGTCTATCCAATCCTCTCCTTTTCTGTCTCTTCTCTGTCTGGTTGCACAACCAAATTTTCTCGTGAGACCTGGGACTTGATCACCCAGACGGTCTTGCAATTCTCTGCCTCTCGCTATCTCTCTACCCTCGCTTGCTGTTCTGTCTTTTCTTCCCCCCTTGCACATCTGTTGGTATAAAAATATATGTGAATCTTTTTTTGTGGAACTGTCACTGATACTGGGATCCCTTTGTTTTAAACTGTATATAGTTATAATGCTGAAATGATTGCAAAAAGCTATTTGGAACTTAAGGGGTTAACCTGAAATGCAGTTTTTAAGCCTTTTGCAAAGATGTAAACAAGAGGTCAGTTCTGGGTCACAATGTTCTTTTTGCTGCACCTGCTGAAACTGACAAGAACATTGTGTGAGAAGCATTTTGTTTTGTCAACGAGCTCCTGCAAAGACATAAAAAACAGCTGCAATGTTTTGCAAAAGACAGAGATAGACTGAGATTGGAAATTGAGAAAAAAAAATACTCTGCATTCTATGTTTGTACTGCCATTGTAAATAGTTATTCTGAACAATTTCATTTTTTTATTTTACTGTTAATAATAAAACACATTGTGAATTTTACAACTGCTCCTGGTTTTCCTATGCGTCCTAACCTGTGCCTCAAGAACACCCTCAAAACGAGCTTCTGCATCTCGGCTGGACTATCCTGGGTAAATAAACTGTGAACTAGCATTTATTTACAACACTAGGGATTTTATGGTAAAACACTAGCAGGGTACTAGACCATGAAAACCAGGCTGTCTGCCTTATTCCATGCCTTGCCATCAAGCAAAGTAAAGGGTTCTGAGCTTTATTTCTCAGCAAGGTTAGCACTGGCTCCCAAGTGAAAAATAAATGTGGCTGGCGGTCTATGTTTTTGGGACACCACATCAAATAAACAGCACATTTTAAATCTTCTATACACCCTTACAACCAGACATTACTAAATCAGACTTTCATGATTTTTTTATGGTCTATTTTTAATTGTAACTTTTTATGGAATTTGTTGTTATGATTGTAAAGCGCCTTGGTATCCAAAGGCGCTCAATAAATAAAGTTTTATTTTTATTATTACATTATAGTCCAGTAGATTCAATCATTTTTTTAGTTAAATTAGAATGCTCCCATGTTTAGGAATTTTACATTGATGTCATCCCCCTCATATGAACAGAGTCTGTCACCAAACCTGGGTCGCTGGTGTGGCGGCAGGTGGGCTCTGATTTTTCTGCATGAAATACATTTTGCATCTGGCATCTTACCCTACAGTGCGCACAGTTTCTTCTGTTTAACTGGCTGAATTCTTAGTAGCATTTGCCACAACAATGATAGCCCTGTACATACTGTATGTGGCTCACATTAGCGAAAGAGCTGTTAAGGCCCTCAAGCACAAGATATCATAGTGACTATATTTGGCTGTGAATTCTACATGAAGGCAGGACATGGTGTGTTACTGAGAACCTTACTGCGATCATAAAATGAATCACCTGATTTTAAAAAGTGATTATTAAATGGGCTTTCGAATCCCAGCAACATCCCCGTAAAAACTTGGTTGGTAACTAAATTAACACAATCTACCTAGCAAGAGCACAACTAAATGAAAATGAAGACCTTCTGCCATTAAAATAAAAACATTTTTAATTTTTATTTATTTATTTTAAAGTTTCATCAGGAAAGGCACACTGAGCAAAGTACTGCTCGATTCCAGGTGCATCCTGGGATAGGGGGAAAAGGGATACAAAAAGTACAAATACAGATGACACACTAATACGGGAGCATGATAATACAATAAATAAAGATACCAGGAAGAACAATCATTTCAATCATTACAAGGGCATATCGAACAGGGTAATAAGACAGAGATGAACAATAATCAAACAAGACTTTAAGTTGTGATGGGAGCTGTTGACTAGTCTATGGCTGGAAAACAGTACCAGCAGAGTTGGGCAAACGCAATTATGGGATGTTGCAGGCACATGGGGAGGAGAAGTGCACCTTGATGAGTTGTTTGAGTTGATTGGGAGGGGGTGTGCGCCAGATGTCAGCAGGGAAGGAATTCCATTGTTTAGGCATTCTATATCTGAAGGCTGCTGGGCCTACTGAGGAGGACATGCATGGTACTGCCAGGAGACGGGTGTCAAAATTTCTAAGGCAGTATGCTGGACTGGTCTGGGCTGACAGGGCCAAGGCGAGGTAGGGTGGTAGGGACTGGGACCAGAATTTGGCCGTGAGACTCGCACACTGGGGTTGATCATGAAGTGAGGGGAGGTCTAGTGACTGGTAAAGGAAGCAGTGATGGATGGAGGGCGGGCAATCAAGAGTGAAACGGCAGAATGAGTGGAAAAATGTGTCCAGTCTGGCTAAAGTGGACTTTGGGGCGGCACTGTAGACTACATCCCCGCAGCTGAAAATTAGGAGAATCATTTTATGTACAAGAGAGTGGCGAGCAAGCAGCGGAATGCAACTATGGTTGAGATATAACGCACCCAGTTTGGGGCGAAGCGTTTTGTGGATGGCATCGATATGTACAGAAAAGTCGAGGCGCTGGTCGAGCCAGACCCCGAGGTAGCTAAAGAAGGAGCAAACCTCCAGAATAGCCCTGTCCAGGGTATGAAAGGAGGGGGTGGTGGGGAGCCGAGAGAGTCTGCCTCGTGCCGAAGGATCATGGAGACAGTCTTCTTGGCATTAAGAAATAGCCGATTCACACAAAACCAGTGCTGGAGAGCAAATGAAGTCCTGCTGGAGTCTGGTTGCCACATCAGTGATAGAAGGGCCTGATGTATACAGAACCGTATCGTCCGCATACATGTGGATGGATGGATGTGGGCAGGTGGCAGGAAGGTCATTTAGGAAGATGGAGAAAAGGAGCGGGCCAAGGACAGAGCCTTGGGGGATACCAGTAGTGACTGGAAGGGGAGTAGATGTGGAACTACCAATCGTGACAGATTGGGACCTGCCTATCAAGTAGGAGTGGAACCAGCTGATAGCCTCAGTAGAAAGCCCAGCAAGGGAGAACTTGTCTAGGAGGAGGGCATGGGAGACGATGTCGAATGCCTTGGCCAAGTCAATGAAGATGGCTGAGGTGATTTGGCCTACGTTCATACCAGTCAGAAAGGAATCCGTGACCTGCAGAAGGGAAGTGGCGGTGGAGTGGGACTTCCTGAATCCAAACTGGTAAGGTGAGAAGAATGAGGTGGAGTTGAGAAAGGAGAAGAGTTGCTCCAGTACAAGGTGTTCTTGGAGTTTTTCTAGGATGGGAAGAAAGGAGATTGGGCAGTAGTTTCCTGTCGCCACCCTTGAGAAGCAGGATGACTGTTGCATGCTTCCATGCAGATGGTATAGAAGCTAGAAAGAAGGATAGGTTGAAGAGAGCGGTCAAGGGGAAGGCGATGGCAGGAGTAGCCAGGAATAACATTTTGGTGTCCACCTCCGAGGGGCATTTTCCCTTAGACAGGTTGAGGGCAGACAAGGCACTGTAGACTTCTATGAGGGTGACTTGGCAAAAGGAAAAGAAGAGGGCTGGAGGTTTGGGGCCTGAGCATTGGAAGGGGAGGTGGTTTGATGGTAAGGAGGGAGTGAGGACATGAATGAGGAGGTGCAGTTAGTGAAAAATGAGTTAAATGTGGATGCCACTTTGAGCGGGTCTGTTACGGAGGTGCCGTCTATGTTTAAAACAGGGGTTAGAGGCTGGGTGGGAGGGGAGAAAAGTGATTTACTCACCTTCCAGAATTTTGCTGGGTAGTTTAGACTGGAGTGGAAGGTGGCTCTGAAATAGCTTTGGCCTGATGAATTAACCTAGAGCAGGCGTTGCATAAAGAGTGGTATTTTGTGTGCCCTTCGGGGGAGCAGGTAGATTTGAATGACTTCTATGCCTGGTCCCTGGCTTTGATGATTTTTAAACACGATAACTGAACATGGTACATTTTCTTCATAATTAATGTACTTCCCAGGTACATTGAAAGGCGCTCTGCCTTTGTTACCAAACTCAGATTTCCTGTTTAGTAACAATCTAAGTACACAAAAATAAAACCCTTTCCCATTTTACAATGGAAATTAGTTCAGGGTTATTACTTACAGAATGAGGTTCAGAAAGTTTACTTACTTTTGACATGTGCTGTTGTGTTGCAGCGACATGTGGTCATGGGATCACCTCTGTCCAATCACATTTCATGGTTTATTTTACACATATAAATGCTACTTTTTATTTTTGCAGGGAGGGAGTAACAGGCGGGACACTGCATTAGTAGGGTGCAGATTGTTTAGAAAGGACATGGAGAGCAAAAGAAGGGGGGTAACTCTTTACATAAGGGAAGGAATGGAAGAGAGAAAGCTGGAGAACATTAAAGATGATGGAAGCAGCTGGCCTAGTGGTGCGGTGGTTTATGGTGTTGAATGCCATACCATCACCAGCCATAGTGGGGACTGTGTTCCGGAATGGAGCAGGGTCACTTGGAGGCCAGCTGAGAGAGACGGGACCGTGTGTCCCATGACCACTCTCCTCTTGGGTAGGAGGTTTCTGGATCTCGTCACTTGACTCTCGCCTGGTGGAGACCAGATGGCAGTGATAGTGGGAACAGCAAGAAGGGTCAGGGCCTCGGCAGATGCAGCGTGCACACGTGCTGCTGCATACGTGGGTGTCATTGCAGGCTGATGCCTTGGGAGAAACAAGGAAAATGGTGCAGGAAAATGCCCTGGCCCACTCGGTCTCACTGCAAGCAGCCCACAACTCTACGGGGCAGGCCACCATGGTGGATAACCTGTACGTCTGGAAGACTGGTTGCTGATGGGGCGGGGGGGGCATGCTGCTGAGACAAGGGAGGCCAGGAGCAAAAGTAAGCATGGAAAAAAAAAATGATGGGAGCAAACCAGACTCATTGTGGGTTCAGATCAATGAGATACGAACATACGAAACTGCCAGCAGATACAGGCCATATGGTCTATCTAGTTTGCTCGAGTGTGCAGCACTTCACCCCATTAGACTGCAGCTGCCCCCCCTCCCATTAACTCTTCCCTTCCCCAACTGCCCACCCCCCCGGTATGTAATTTCCCCTTGAACTTGTCCCACCCCCTCTTGAAGCACCCAACAGTCTGCACTGATAAGAGTTGCTCAGGCAGTGCTTTCCACCCTGTTACCACTCTTTCAGTGAAGTACTGCCTCCTCCTTTCCCTCCTGAATCTGCCTCTTTAACTTAAGGGAGTGCCCTCTGATATCTCTTCCATTCTGGAGAGTGAACCCACCCTGGGAGCCTACTTTGTTCATCCCCTTCAGGTACCTGAAGGTCTCAATCATGTCCCCTCTCTCTCTTCTATCCTCCAAGGTACACATGTTGAGTTCTTTTAGTCTTTCTTTGTAAGCTCTATCCAACCCCTGAATCATCTTTCTTGCTCTACACTGCACTGCCTCCAGTAGTTTTATCTCTCTTTTCAAGTACGGGTGCCAGAACTGCATGCAGTACTCCAAGTGCGGCCTCACCAGGGACCTGTACAGGGGCAATATGACTTCGCTACATCTGGATGTAATCCCCCTTGCTATACACCCTAGCATCCTGTTAGCCTTAGCCGCTGTCTTCCTACACTGGACTGAGTGGTTTAATTCTCTGGTCACCAGCACCCCCAGATCCTTCTCCTCGCTGGATGTGGACAGTTTGATAGCATCCATCCAGTAGCTGTATCCTGGGTTTTTGGCGCCGAAATGCATCACCTTACACTTCTTGGTGTTGAACCCAAGCTGCCAGGTGTGCGACCACTCCTCAAGTCTTGCCATGTCCTCCTGCAGTAATTTGCCACCCTCCTCCCCATCCACCTCAGCACAGATCTTGGTGTCTTCGGTGAGGAGGCTGATCTTACTCTTGATCCCAACCACTATGTCTGCTATGAAAATGTTAAACAGGACTGGTCCCCGTACTGATCCCTGTGGGACACCACTTGCCACATCCCTGGGCTCCGATGCTTCTTCCCACACAACTACCCTCTGCTGCCTGTCCCTCAGCCAGTTTTCTACCCATCGGTCTAGCTTCCACCCTATACCAAGACTCCTCAACTTGCAGGACAACCTTCCATATGGCACTGAATCGAAGGCCTTGCTGAAATCCAGGTAGACTACATCTACTGCATGGCCCTCGTCCAGCGCCCTTGTGACCCAGTCAAAAAAAAAAATCAACCAAGTTTGTCTGACAGGATCTGCTCTGGGGTATGCTATATAAATACTATACATAGGACTGGGAATTTAGAAGGGTTTATGGAGGGCAAAAGGTGAAAATGGGGGGGGGGATTAAACTTTTCTGGAACAGAGTAGCAAATAAGCACGGGTAATGTTTCTACAGGAAGTCATTCATGCACACACATGCAACTGCAATCACGTGACAGCCTCAACCTTATGCATAAAGTACCTATTCTTTTCTGCTGAAGGGAGAAGCACTTGCAAGTAGATATAAGCAGTACACTAATAATAGCCCCGACAAGTGAGGATGGTGTGTGGTTATGGATCAATGTTTCAATAAGGAATACAGTAACAGAGGAGTAACCTTTTGTTCCAGCAACAAGGATTAATCCACAGGCGCACTCTACATCAACTATTAGCAGCAGTACAAATGGGAGGAAGGAAGTACTGGCACTGTTCTTTTTTTTATTTCACAAGTTATTTAACCAGAATAGGCCAGTTGGGATGTAACATCTCATTACCAGAGGGGTCCTGCTTCTATCCGTTTCTGCAGCTGGGTGGACTGGAACACTGAGAAGTTAAGGGACTTGCCTAAGCTCATGCAGTGAGTATTTAAGCAATGAGGAATGACAGGGTGCGTGTCATGGTGGAATAACATTACACCTTGAGTGGGTTGGTCATGATCTGTAGGCTGCGTGACTTCAACCACCCAAGATGTGACATTAGCCACCATAGCACCATATCCTGAAGTGCCTTATTGCTGCTATAAAATGGCTTGCTTGCATGCATGATAACCTTTTTTAAAAAAATGAAAATAATTTTAAAAATTATTTCTTTATTAGTAAGCACATTTAAAAAAATACAGGTTACTCACCTGTAACAGTAATTCTAGGAGTGGTATATGTTGTTCATCCACACTTCTTGGCATGACCCTTTCCTCTTTAAAAATCGCTGCAAGGTCTTCAAGCTGGCTCCTCCCACCTAGCCGGGTGGTATAACCCTCGGCTCCGCCCCATGACACCAGATCTTAGCCCGCTGAATGCCAGGTTTGTGCGTCACAGCCGGGGAGTTGGGTGGGTCAGTGTGGATGAACAACATAAACCACTCCTAGAACTACTGTTATAGGTGAGTAACCTTTTTTTTCTAGGGACATGGATATGTTGTTTATCCACACTTCTTGGCAGAATCTTAGCAGTTCTCTGGGAGGAGGGAGGCAAAGCGCACACCCCTATTTAGGGAACAGAAACTGGAGAACTGAGGCCCTAAAACCAGCATGTCTCAAGGTCGATGTGGTAATGGGTGAAGAAGGTGTTTGCTGTCTTCCAGGTAGCAGCTTGGCAGATTTCCTGGATAGAGATGTCCCTGGAAGCAGCCACCGATGCAGTGGTATGATGGGTGGGAATGAGGCCTTAGCACTACAGGAGGCTCCCTACCCGCCAACCTATAGCAGAGATCAATGCAAGACGTAATTCATCTGCTAATCGTCCACTTTGCTGCAGGTCTGCCAGAAGCGGCTTCAGCGTAAGTGACAAACAGCTGGTGAACCTCTCCCTGAATTTCCACTGTCCTCTCCTTGTAATAGGAGAGAGCACATGTCCGGTCCAGAGTATGGAGCCTGTACTCGGCATCCAAGGTGTAGTTCGGGTAGAACACAGGCAGAGTCAAAACCTGATTCAGGTGAAACTCTGACACCACCTTCGGGAGGAATTTCGGGTGAGGGCACAGGACAACCTTGTCCCTGTGGAAGACCAGATAGGGGAGTCCACCGAATGCGTCTGGAGCTCCCCTGTCCTTCTGGCAGACATGATAGCCACCAGGAAGGACGTCTTCCACGACAAGTGTGAGAGATCACACTTGCGCATTGGTTCGAACGGCTTGCCCATGAGTTTAGCCAAAACCAGCAGTAAATCTCACGGAGGTGGAGGTTCACGCATCGGAAAGGATATGTGATCTACGCCCTTGAAGAAGTGCCAGACTACCGTCTCCTGTGCCACTGTCTGCTGACTGGCCTGCGCCTGGTAAGTAGAGATGGCTGCCAGGTGCATCTTAAGGGTCGAAGACTTACGACCGCATTTGGACAAAGCCCAAAGGTAGTCTAAAATGCTAGCCCCAGGACAGGACAGAGGGTCCAGGCCCTTGTCCCTACACCAAATGGAAAATCTCTTCCATTTGAAGGCACAGCACTTTCTGATCGACTCCTTTCTGGATGCTTCGACTACCAAGAGTACATCCTCGGAGAGACCCAAAGCCTGTAACTCTAGCCGCTCAGGTACCAGGCTGTCAGGTGCAGGGATTGAAGGTCCGGATGGAGTACCTTCACCTGACTGAGATCAGGTCCAGGCATGCTGGAAGACGCCTCGGGAGCCTACTGCTGAGGCTGAGGGAATCTGGATACCAGAACTGGCGGGGCCAGTCTGGGGCTACCAGGATCACCTGTGTCTTGTCCCTCCTCACCATGAGGAGCACCCTGTGGATCAAGGGAAAGGGAAGAAAGGTGCAGAAGAGGCCTGGGGTCCACGACCTCAAGAAAGCATCCCCCTGCAGCGATCCCCGCTGAGGGGGGTGGGCATGAAACAGCTTCAGCTTGGTGTTTTCCCTTGAGGAAAACAAGTCCACCATCGGTTTGCCCCAATGGGAGAACAGGCTGTAAGCTATCTCTGGATGAAGAGACCACTTGTGGGATGTCTTGCCCATGCGGCTGAGAGCATCCGCCAGTTGATTCGAGGCTCCTGCCACATGGATGGCTAGGAGATCTGCCTCCAGATGGCTCACGAGTGACCAGATGCGGAGCACTTCCCTGCACAGCAGCTGGGAGTGCGTGCTGCCCTGCTTGTTGAGGTAGTACATGGTCATGGTGTTGTCTGTCTGGACTTGAACCACTGGACCCTGAAGCTGCTGAGTGAATGCTGACAATGCCAGTCGGACTGCTCTGAGTTCAAACAGGTTGATGTGGTATTGGGATTCCTCGGGGGTCCAGAACCCGTGGGCCCTGTTGTTCCCCATGTGGGCTCCCCAGCCCATGAGAGAGGCATTGGTCATAAGTACCAGTGTTGGCTAGGGGCGGACAAATGGGATCCCTTCCCGCAGATGGTCTGGGACGGTCCCACATCTTCTGGGTCATAGTGATCAGCTGGTCAAAATGACTGTGGTGCTGAGTCCACTGGGCGGTCAGCTCCCACTGGAGTGGGCGCATGTGCCACCGGGCCCAATGGACCACGGTGGTGCAGGCTGCCATGTAACCCAGAAAGCACAGAAAGTCCCGGGCAGGGCGCAAGTGCCCAACCAGAAATAATTGGGCAAAGGAGGAGAGAACCTCCGTCCTGTCCGCTGGGAGCCATACTGTGGCTTGGTAAGAGTCGAACTCTGCCCTGATGAAACATATCACCTGAGAAGGCATGAGCTCCGACTTGGCCTCGATCAGGAGGTCAAGTTGAGAGCAGGTCTGGAGGGCCAGGTCCCTGGACCTCTCCACCTCTAGCTGGGTAGAACCCGCTAAGTGCCAATCGTTGAGGTAGGGGTACACTCTGACCCCCCCGATGCCTGAGATGGGCTGCCACTACTGCAATGCATTTGGTGAAGATCCGTGGGGCTGATGACAGGCCGAATTGCATGGCTCAGCACTCGTATAGGGTTCCCGCTGCCCTGAAGCAGAGGAACTGCTGGTGGGAGGGATGGATAGGGACATGAAAGAACGCGTCCTGGAGATCCAGCAAGCAGAACCACATGTTTTGCTCCAAGGATGGTATGATCTGGGATACAGTTACCATCCTGAAGGTGCGTGGCCTGAGATACTGATTCAGGTCATGCAGATCTAGAATGGGGCCTCAGCACCCCGTCTGCTTCAAGACAAGGAAGTACCTAGAAAGGAACCCTGGGCTGACTGGTGGATCCGCCACTTGCACCACTGCCTCCTTGAGGAGGAGCTGGGATATGTCGACTCTCAGAGCCGACCGAGTGAGTGCTGATACTCTCTCCTCCTGTGGGGCATGGGCTCGGCAGGGAGGGTACTGCTCGAATTCTAGAGGCAGACCCTGGCTGACCACTTATAAGACCCACCTGTCCGTGGTAACAGCGGACCAGACTGAATGGAAATGGCAGAGCAGACTCCCCACGGGAGGACCCAGAGCTGGCGTGATGGGAATAGGGGTGGCAGCCCCTATCCTGTCACTGAGCAGGCTTGGAGGAAGAGGGTCCAGACCCACCTGAACCCCAACCTCCTGGTCTGTGGGCCACTGGAGGCCCAGACTTGGGTTGAGGGCGCCAAGATTATGCCTGCTTTGCTGCCCACCCTGAAAGGAGGGCTGCTTGGCCGCAGAAGCAGGGTGCCGGAAAGGCTTTTTCATCTACTGCTTCTTAGAGCCAGAGGCCTGGGCAGAAGCAGTGAGTCTAAGGTGGCACTGGACTGCTCAGTTCGCTGAAGGTGATCATCTACACCTGGGCCAAAGAGATCGGTACCCAGGAAAGGAACATAAGTGAGTTTGTGCTGGGTATCCGCCATGAAGGTGGAAAGTCTCAGCCAAGCCCTGTGGCACATGGTGACTGCGGTTGCCACCGAACAGGCACAGAAATCCCCGAGATCCAAGGCCATCTGAAGTTGCTGCTTGGCAATGGCTCGGCCCTGGTCTCAGACCTGTTTGACAGTAGTCTGCAGGTCCGCGGGGAGGTGTGGGAGAACTTCATCGAAGGAACCCAACAGGGCATGACAGAAGTGCACCATGATGACGGCCGAGCTCGCCTGACAGAGGCCTAGAGAGGAGGCTGCATAGACATTCCGGGCAGAGTGGTTCAGTTTTTTTGGACTCCTTTTCCAGGGGTCTGCTGGTGTCAGCAGAGCTGCCTGTGCGTCTGAACACAGAGACGGTCACTAACCCCTCAGCCAAGGGGTGCTCCGTGAACCCCACAAGGGACCTGATGGGAACCGCATACTTGCGGGCCATCCAAGCAGACAGCGCTGGGCAGGAGGCAGGATGCTGCCAGAGCTCCAAGGCCAGGCCAACAATGGCTTCGGCCACAGGAAAGGCTTCCATAGGTGTATCCCTCTATTAAGGATGTCCGTAAGAGGGTACTCCACTTTTTTTCCTGGACAGGCTCCAGGAGCATCCCTGTAGATTTGGAGATGAGACAGAGAATTCCCAGAAATGATGAAGGGCCCTCCTCCATCGACAGACTCATTGTCCCAAGGGTGAGAGTGTATGTCGGTGTTATCTGTATCCGAAGAATCCAGATAAACCGGTCAGCCACCAATGTCCCCTTCAACATGTCTGGAACGATCAGGCATAAGGGTGACTGATAATCCACGTGGAAGTCCCGGAACCATCCGAGAATCCTTCGTAGGAGCCCCTCCCAAAGGCTGTTTAGGCAGCAGTTCCACCACAATCAGTGGAAGACCCATTTTGCTGAACGGAATGGGTTTGGCGGCTCCGTGGGTGGGGGAACTGAGATGGTCGGTTCGAAGGAGTCAGCTTCGGCCTAGGAGGCGGAGCCAAGTAATGGCCAAGGTAGAAACCGTGGCCGGCTTCTGTCCAGACAAAATCTGCTGCTGCCACATTAATTCTCGTAGCATCAACAGAGTTTCTGCCGAAGCCTCTCCTCATTCGAGGAGGAAGAGGATGACCTGTGGCGTCGCCTTTTTTTAGAGTGCTTGTGTGCCTTCCTCAGCCTGTCGGTCGAGGGGGTCTGTGATCTCGACCTCGATCGGACAGGCCAATTCGGTTGCTCGGGAGACACCAGGGGAACTGATGATTTAGCCGGATCAGGGACCGGTTCCTCTATGGGATTTCCAGCTAGCTGGGTCTCCTCATCAGGAAGAGGCAGGACCGGAGTCCTGGTCAAGGAGTCCTCAACCTCTTCGGGATCGTGAACAATCTCTACCTCATCGACCGAGAGCTCGGTCGACTAGCCAGACGGCAGAGCCAAGAAGCCAGCAGCCGAGGAAGCAATACTGACCAAAGTCGGGACTGCCGACTCCTGGGACCGAGATCGTTCATGATCCCAAGAGCGTCTTTGCCAAGACGAAGACTGTTTTGGTTCCTTCTCCCTCTTACGGGACTGGGAGGAATGCGAGCCCGCAGGACCCTTGCCCTTAGTGGGGAGGGACTGGCACAGCTCCCGGAAGGATCCCGAAAACATGGAGCCCAAGTCGAGAGGAACAAAAATCGACAGAGAAGATGATTTTGCAGCCTGCGCCGTTTCTTCTTTGAAGGCCTGCATCTGTTCCAGCTGCTCGGCGGACCCCACAGCCGTGGAGATCGCCCACCAGGCCTCTTTTTTTTTTTCACTGGAGGATTCCGTTTTGTGGGCCTACCCAATTTGAGGCATGTGAGATGATCATCGAGGACGTTTGGGTGAAAAGCGAGAAACAACTTGCATGCCTTGGTGTCATGGCCGACACCCAGGCAGCAGATGCACACGGTATGTGGATCGGTGCTCAATATTTTCTGGCGGCATGGGCACCAGCAAAATCCGGGGGAAGATTTATCTTCCATGACTGAGTAACAAAGGTCACGGTCGCTAGCTCGAACGAGCCGAATTTTCAAAATAACCGAAGAGTTAAGATCCAGGGCCTACAAAAAGCAAGAGCAAAGAGGAGGCAACCTGAATCTTCCAGTGGAAAGGAAGATCTGGTAACATAGGGGGACGGAGCCAAGGGTTATACCACCTGAGTGGGTGGGAAGAGCCAGCTTGAAGACCTTCCGGTGATTCTTAAAGGGGAAAGGGACATGCCAAGGAGTGTGGATGAACAACATATCCATGTCCCTAGAAAAAATGTTTTCATTCTGTTTTCCCCAATATGTGGCGCTGTTGTGTTGGACATAGTCTAGACTGAGGTTTGGTCTGTTGACCCCTCTCACTACCCTTCAGGAAACATCACCAGGTTGCTACTTAAAGTATTATCTTTGAAGTTGTCTAACTTACATAGGAGCACAGACCAACATTTAAGAGCAACTGGGAACAGGATCAAGACAGTGAGATCAGGAGTTGAGCATGCCTGTTTCTAACCATGTGCATACTCTGTGTCTAATGCCAGCCAATCAAGATGGTACAATGTGAAACCGCTAGGAGTATCGGGTACAACAAATAAAAGCTGTTTGGGAAAAATACTGCACAACCGATAAAAAGTGGGTGTTAAGATGAAGTGAGGAAACACTGTTTTTTTTCATGTTCGTTAACAGATGTTGCCAAAATGGAAGGGCGGTATTTTATTTAATTAGCAGCACTGTACTAGCTGAGTTGGAAGCTCCCATTACAAGTTACGGCAAGACTACACTGGCAAAGGTACAATGATGCACGTTTGTGACGCCGTCTTGTACGAACTTGGTACTTCTTCCTGTGATATTGTGCTGGAATAACAACATAGAAGAAACAACCAGTTGATTAATCACAGGACAGGGATTTTTCTTGCCATTTCATAACTGGCTTTAGTGGGGTCTGAACCTGTGATCTTCTGGTTTGCAAGCCAGTGCTGCAATCACTAGACTACGCAGCCTCACATACCTATTTGGGAAACAAGTTCTTCAGTGCAGCAGCGCAAAGTCTACATTCCTATGGGACTGAAGCATCATACCGGAGAGGAGGGAAAGTGTGGGCAGACCCCCGGAGAACACTTTACAGATTTCAGCGAAGGGAACAGATTGAGAGGCTGCCACTGAGGTGGCTACCCTTCACCCCTGGTAGAGTGTACTTCTGGGACACAGTGCAAAGTAAGCTTATATCAATAGGTAACACAGGAGGCAATCCAGTGAAAGATGGTCTTTTTAGCCACAGGGAGACTTGCAGAGGCACCTCCACAGCTGACAAAGACATTCTAGCAGACTTACCATCCCTTACCATAATTTATTTTTCTGTTAGTGCCAGTGTTGTGACAGGGGTTAGTCATAGCTGTTGGATAGCTACATAATTCAAACATGGAGGCTAATGCACATAAAGCTGTTACATCATCACAGAACCCTGCCTTCCTGAGAGTTCCATTATCAGTAGGCCAATTTGTACTTAAGCAACAGTGCATGACAGGGTGTATACTGTGGTGGGATGACAACATGCCTTGAGTGGTTGAGCACGAGGCCGCAGGCAGAGTGTATCCAACACCGAGAAGTGACATTGTTCCCACCCCGATTCCACCCTGGAGTGTATTACTGCGATTATGCAATGGTCATCAGTAAAATAAATAAATAAAAAAGATAAAAAAGTAGACTTAAAACTAGACATTTAGTCTTTTTTAACAGGTAGCTATATTTACAAAAAAAATACTCCTGCTTTATTGATTTGACCACTAGGTGGAGCTGCTGTGTTGCTAGCATGACTCCACACCACCCCAGCTTCCTGCCTTTTGTTGACACACCTGCCTTGGCATGGTACACAAAAATGGTGCCCAGGTGCACCGAAAGGGATGTGGCTTGCAACCCTACCTGAGACAGGGACCACACGTAGTTGAGAATGGGCAACATGGAGCAGGAGAGGGGCAGCAATTCATGCTCCTCGCACCAGCACGAAAACCTCTTTCACTTGCTAGTGTACTTTTTATGAGTTTACTCCTTCCAAAAATGCCTTCAGCATCCAGAGAACATCTTAAAAATGCCCAGGAGCTGAAATTCTAGCTGCTCAAGAACTGGGCAGTCAAACCGGATGCCTGATCATTCTCTGGACCCCATCAGAAGGAATGGAAGGAGTGGATGCAGCTGCAGTGGTCTGCTGCTGAGACTGAGGATTGGGATACAAAAACTGGTGCAACCAGTCCAGTGGGATTAGAATCAGGGACACCCCAAATGCCCTATCCTTCCACACCTTGAGGGCCATCTTATGGACCTGAGGAAGCACAGGGAAGGCATACAAAAGGTCCCGCACTCAGGACAGAGACAGCATGTCCTCCTGTAGAGTGACTTCTTGAGGGGGTTATGCGGAGAACTGTCCTGGAATACTATCCCTGGACACAAACAGACCCATTCAATGTATCCCCCATTCAGAGAACACTTGGAAGAGCTGCTTGCAGATGTAGTGACCACTTTCGGGACTCCTCTCCCTCACAGCAGATCATCCACCAGCTGGTTAATCGTTCTCAAGGCATGGATTGCACCAGGTCTGCATGTAGGGAGCAAGCCAGAAACCATGTCTGTAAAGCCACTTGACACTGAGGAAAGTAGTATGTGTCACCCTATTTATTCAGGTAGACATTGATGGTTATGTTGTCCACGCTGACCTGGACAATTTGATCTCAGATTAATAGTGCAAGCTCTGCCTACACTAGGCAAACTGTGCAGAGCTCCAGCAGGTTGGTCTGCAGCAGAGTCTTGCTCAGGGACCAGAACCCATGCGTTCTGCGACACAACAGATATGCACCCCAGCCCATGGCTGGCGCATCCAACGTCAGAGTGACTGAAGGCTCTGCATGGATGAATGGGATGACTTCTGAGAAGTCTGCTGGAGACAGCCACCAACAGATGGAGACAAGCGAAGCTTGGTCACTTGTACTGGTTGATTCAGGACTGTACACGATTGGTTCCACTGCTACCACAGTTTCCACTGGATGGGTCGTATACACCAGGGGACCCAACATACCATAACTAATGAAGAGGTTATGAAGGTCAAAAGCTAGAGGAAATCTAAGGCTGGGTATGACTGCCCAACCGAAATAATTGGTTAAAGGAGAACAGATCTCCATCTTGTCCAGAGGCAGACAAGCTGTGGCTTAGAGGGCATCCAGCTCCACTCTAATAAATATCACCAGCTTTAGGGCAAGCTTAGACTTGGCCCAGTTCACTAGAAGGCTGAAGTCCTGGAATGTCTAGATAGCTAGGTCCCTGAACTGCTCCATGTTTCCCCAATAAGTCCCCCTTCATGAGCCAGTCATCGATGTAAAGGAAGACCTTAACACCTCTGCACTGAAGAAAGGCCACCATGACCAACAGGCACTGGGTGAACACCCTGGGAGGCTATGATAGGCAAAATGGCAGGGGTCGACAAATTCCATAACCCAATGTCCTGGGCTACAAGAAATTTCAGGTGGACAAGCATTCTTTAAATAGTCAGTTGTCCACCTGACAACCGACTCAAAACTTATTTTTGGGGTTTGTTTTTTAGTTTTCCTCTTACCTGCTGCAGTGTGCACTACTGTCCACTAAGTGCCACCACGCCACCTAATATGAGAGAGCTGGCGGAGGTCACATGCCAGTCAGTAATGTAATCATGTGGTGTTCACTGACGGAGATGCGGGAGCGTGCCGTAGCAATCGGATGGATGGTCCCTCCCACTGGAACACTGCCCACCCATCACAGGACCAGAACAGCTCGAGGAACCAGGACTGAGAGGTGAATCAATGAGTTGAAAGGAACAGTACCCTGTCAGTCCTGGTAACTGGCGCAGGCAGTGGTAGGGGTGGGAGGTGGCATGGCACAGAAGCAGAAGACCGTCTGTCAGTCTGTGAGAGCGCCATTTCGACCTTAGCACTGGACAGCGCAACAGCTATTTAGCGTATCTCGCAATCAGTTACTTTTACATTAGAACTTTCAGCAGCAGAATCATTACATATGAAAATTGAAATTCTGAAGTGGAGACTATGCAAAACATAGAGGGAGGGAAGGAGAGACCCATGTATGTTTTGTGACGGTCTCTTGCAGTTTGGGGGGTGGGGAGGGGGGTTCTTTCTTTCCGTTATTGAATCAGCAGCATTACTGAACAAAGATAAATATAATAAACACTTTGGAGCCTGATAAAAAGGAACAAGGAGGACACGGCAACAAAATTAATAATAAACGGAGGACAGTAGACAGTTTTGTGTCACCATAAGTACTGCACGCAGTAGTGAGGAAGGGGCTGCCGCTTGGTCAGTCGAACGATAGCAGGAGAACTGAGTTTTGAGTGAATTTAAAGTGGGAGTCAGTGGGAGAGAACGTAGAGACTCCAGTCTAAGGAACACAAGCCTGGAGTTTAAAAAGCAAAAAAAAAAAAACCTTAGAAAAAAGACGAGGACTCAAACTGTCCGAACAGCCAGGGCAAGCAATACAATTTAAAGGACTTGTTACAGGGCAGACAACAAAATTATAGAAGAAAGCAAGCGAAAAAGATTCATAACTTCAGAACATAAAGGAATAGAACTGAAGCACAACTGTGTGTAAAGTCTGTTGCCTCACTTTTGGGAGAGGAGATCGTGAGGAGAGTAGTGAAGAAGGGTGTGCTACAAACTGTATCCTTTGGCTGGCTTAAGTTGTGAAAAAGAACTAAAAAAAGGGAAGAAAGCTAGCAGATGACTACTACTAGTAAAACAAACTCTGGTCAGAGCCAATATAGCTGTGGAAAGGTTTTGGGAAGCTTTTACCCATTATTTCTAATGAAGCTGCACAATGCAGATCTGCTGAGAGGCAATTTCAATGTAGTCTTCCTTTTATACATTTTTACAATGTGTTTTCCTAGAATATGCCTGCTGATTGCTATATGTTTAGCCCTGACAGTTCACAGAAGACATGGCATCTTATTTTCAGTGGGGCTCTGCATCTACGTAGTACTATGTTGCATTGCGTAAAATCAGAACACACTGAAAACAATATTTTACATCTGGAATAGGCTACCCTGAATAAATACATTACAAAAATGATAAAATCATGACCCCCACTGAAAACAAGATATTGCATCTAATCTGGGACATCCTGAGTAAATACAGTGCAAAAATGTGTAAAATGAAGATCCCTATGACAATGAGATGTAGCATCACCCCAACGTTATCCAAGATAACAAAGTATAGGATAAGAAATATTTAAAGAGCTAGTGGAGCCAAAACAGGCAGACAGGAAAGTAATACAAATTTTAAGTAGTAGTCAATTGTAATTTTTTTATTTCTGAAGTATTTTTCTTTTTCCTTTTGCTCATCAGAAAGTATTCAATGTGATAATATTGTGCTGGATGTGTGGAACAGCTCTTAGCCTGGCAGCTGACCTATCTAACTCTACTGCCCCACACTACATCATCAGCATTATGATCTCACTGACCGTGACATCACAGGTGAATGACCTGGCAGTCACTCACTTGCTGTTCCTAAGTAGCAGTGATGTCACAGTCATTGAGATCACAATGCTGATGATATAGTGTGAGGCAGTAGAGTAAGATATGTCAGCTGCCAGGCTAAGAGCTGTTCCACACATCACACCTACTAACAGCAGGTAAACAATCTGCTAAGTAAACAAAGGGAAATGAAAATGTACCTCAGATAACAGGTAATGGTTGGCTGCATTTAAAATTTAATATTAGTTTTAGGCAGTACAGTAGCTTTTTAACAGAACTTCACTGTGTTCACCAACATAACCAATTTCTTTTTTGTTTTATAATATATTAAATTGCAGTATTTATTTTGAATGTTGTGACCATGAGGATGGTGTGTGTGTGTGTGTTTGCTGTAGCTCAATATATTTTTTTCCCCAGAAAGCAAAGTAAAAATGCTTGCTGATTGCTATGTAATTACTGCAGCTTAGATAGTTCACACAAGACCTGGTATATGTCTGAGACAGTGCTTATCAGATAGTGTCTTAGGAGGTTAAAAAAAACTGTAAATCTTTGTACATTTGTTCCTGGGAAAAGGTGACATTTATGAGGTATGAATCTTTCTTGAAAGACAATACTTGCCCAGCTGAAGCTTGTAGCAAGAACATGTTTAAATGCATATGCATGTTGTTGCATTTCGAAGAGGGTAAACAAATCTCCAGTTTAACAGGCAACCGATATTTAACAAGCTGTTTCAGTTTCCTAATGGCCATCTGATAAGCAGCTTTAGTGCTGTCCCCAACATTCTAAACAGAAAGAAGGGAGTATTTTATTTTGGCATAGTGATTTACAGATGGGGAAGGATACATTGAAATGTCCAAAAAAATTGTTCCACATTTCTCTATTTTTCCAGCTACAGACAGCAAGAAGGCTGTAGGCTCCACCCACAGCCATAAAAAGAAGAGACAGGAAAAAAAAAACACAGAACAGTCGGAGCATAATTGTGTGAGGCTGTTGTTAGGAGACGGGAGAGAGTGGAAAGGAGTGAAGGGGTAACCTGCCCGTTGTCCTATGGCTGGCTGGCCGGCTAACTGAAAGACACACAAAAAATCAGATGGACAGTGAAAAGAAAAAGATTGCAAAGAAAATAAAACAAGTGATTGTGAAGCCTGAGTGTGGACTGCCTGTTGGAAGGAGAGAGCAGACTGTGTGGAAACTAAAGGAGTGAGGAGTGGGGGTGACCTGCCCATTCTCCTGTGGCTGGCTGGCTTTAGGCTTGTGTGAAAGACTCCCCCCAAAAAAAATCAGCTAATAAGACTAGAGAGAAGAGTCTTTACAGTAAATAAAAAATAAGAGAACGCTAATAACAGTTTGTGGGCTGTTTGAGAGAGAGGAGAGTGCGGGAAGGAGTGAAAGCCTGAAAGGGGTGACGTGTTGCTCAGTGTCCAGTGTCCACTCAGTCCTGCGGTAGACTTGTGAAAGAAAAGAAAAAACAAAGAAAACTGAAAAAAAAGATTGTAAAGAAAATAAAACAAGGGAAGCCTAACAGAGTGTGTGGGCTGACTGCTGGGAGACAGCAGATTGTGTGGAAAGGAGTGGCATGAGGGGTGATGGCTGGGGTGACCTGCCCATTGTCCTGTGGCTGCCTGGATTGTGTGAAAGACCAAAAAGAAAGTCAGCTAATGAGAAGAAAAAGTCTTGAAGTAAACAAAATAACAAAAGCAAAGCATAACAGTTTGGGCTGTTGGGAGAAAGGAGAGTCTGGAAAGGAGTGAAAGCCCGAATAAAACCCTAACAAATGACTAAGAGGAGAAAAAAAAAAAAGATTATAAAGAAAAAACAAATAAGAGGAGCCTAACTGTGTGTGGGCTGCTGGGAGAGAGGGGATTGTGTGGTAAAGCAAGACAAGCAAACAGCCAGATCTGCCATCCATATTACTTTATTTGCACGGCATAAGTTACAGAAAAATAAACTTGAGCTGTTACTTATAGCATACGCATATATTATCCATTCTATATTTACTTTATTGTACACAACTTACTATGCAGAAAAACAAGCCAACAAAGAAAAGTACTCTCTTTTCCCTTTGGAAATCCCCTTCCATCTTCCCCAGGCCATCTTCATCTGGAATACAACATAATAAAGTGCCTTCCCAAAGCCCTTATCAGGAAAATAACTAAAATACTGGTGGCTCTAAATCTGTGGTATTAGACATGACAGCTGATCAGACCTGTGAGTCCATATCCAACTCTTAACTGTGCAGTTTCACAAAACGTTGACAATGATGGTGGCAGCAGTAGCAGCACCTGTCTAGTGGTATTAACATCACAGTCATTGCAGCTACTTGACTAAAAGCGACCTTTAGAAGGTGCAACCAAGATCTCGGTGCAGCAGCCAGAAAAAACAAGCATTTGTCAATGCTGAATGTTGGCTTGCTGGCATTGGTAGTGCAGGAGTTAGAAAGATGCATAATAGGAATGGCAATGAAGTATTGAACTGACGCCAACCCCATCCCCACCCTGCAGAGACCGACAGGCGTTGGGAGTGTGCCTTTGGGCCATTGGCCATAACGTTCATGCCACTTCACCTCACCCTACTCTGCAGACACCAACAGGTGTCAAGGTGAGCCTTGGGGTCTTTGGGCCTTATACTCACCCCACTCCATAAGGAAATATGCTGAGATGGGTGCAGTATAGGAGAATGGGGTGAACGTTGGGCCAAAGACCCCAAGGCACACCTTGATGCCTGTCACTGGCTGCAGGCTGGGGGTGGAACAGTGTGAGCATTACAGCCGACGATCCCAAGTCACACCCTCGACGCCTGTCATTCTCTACAGAATAGGGCGTTGTGGTGGGAAAATGTATTTCTCCATTTTGTGGAAGGCACGTCAGAACAGGTCATGACTATTTTGATTAAAGCTGTGCCATTAGAACAGTCTCATGCACAAGGCATATTTACAGCAATAAGCACAGCACTGGAATCCATGAATCTTTCCTTTGTCGACCTCAATATGTGAGCAAGCCTGGGCTGGTGCTCATCTCAGCAAACTTTGATGGAGCCAGTGTTATGATGGGCCATACAGGTGGAACCATAGCAAAAATAAGAGAACATGTTCCAACCGTTATACTCATGCATTGTGTGGCTCATAAACTGGAGTTGGCAGTCCTCAACGCCATGAAAAAAAATCCTTTTGTTAATAAAGTCGAAAACAATCTGAAAGGAATTTTTAAATTCTACCATTACAGCTGTAAGAAACTAAGAGAGCTGCAGGAAATAGCCCATGTCAAACAGAGATCCTGCACGTTTCAGTGTAATTAAGCAGGTTCGTTGGCTTGCAAGTAAGACACGTTCTGTTCATGCTGTCCAAGTCAGTCTGCCTCTAGTAGTTCAGCATCTCGAACATGTCTCTAACTCTACCGGTGATGATGGTGCTAAAGCAAAGGCATATCTAAGAGATGTCCAGAGTGTACAATTTGTCAAATCTCTGTTCATACTACAAGATTCTTTGCCCATTCTAAAACATCCGTCGCTTGCATTTCAAAAAGATGACCTGCTTTTATTGGAAGTCCCACAACTCGTAGAGACATGCATTCTCCATTTAATGGAGTTAAACGTAAAGCCTGGAAAATTCATGATATCCTTTCTGAAACAATAAAATCATGACAAGAAATGCATGGATTATACATTGTTTCAAAGCGTGGTGAGGAAAGGACTGTTCCGTTTACCTTCAGAGGCAACTGTCCAGAAATAAATTTTACCACTGATTCACAATGTCACAGTTTAACAGATGCAGCAATAACATACATTGACAAGAGATTTCAGAACTTCTCAGAGGAGCCACTTAAATGGTTCAGGTCTTAAGATTTTAAAATTTTTTATCTGCCCTGAGAAAAACTAGCTGAATTTGGGACAAGTGACTTATCTAACTTGTTAAAATACTTTCACAAGTTTTTCACAGAAGAGCAAATAAGCTGCATGAAAATGGAATATGCTGCATTAAAAAGCACTACTAAAAACCGCAGGTGATAAACCATATCCGGTAGTCTATTCAAGATTGCTGAGAGAGAGACTGGCCCAACCTGCTCACATCACTGACTGCATAGAAATGCTAATGGCTATGAGTGTGTCCCACGCAAAATGTGACAGAGTGTTTTCAATTCAAAATCTTATTAAAAGCAAAATAAGAACAAGATTGGCTGACGAAACACTCCAGTCACTTCAGCAAATTGCTGTGGAAGTTCCTGATTTAGAAAGCTTTGATCCAGATCCTGCTGTCGACCATTGGCTCCTGTTTGGTCCTGGCACACGTCATGTTCATGGCCAAGCTACTGCTGCGGGTGATGATGATGATCCTTCTCCAAGTGCTCCGGCTGACACTTTTGCTGATAGTTCTTCTCCACCTCACTATTCTGACTGATGGGTTGTGATTTGATTTGCCTGACTGTGTGTGTTGTGCACCCTGGCCTGTACTGCTGCTTTCTCTGTCCTCTTGACCTAGTCTCTCCTCTCCTGACACTGGTTCTGTCTGATCCATAACAGAAATTAAACATTTTCAGACCGTCAGTGTTAACATATTAGTATTTAACTCCCCCCAAATAAAACCTCATACAAACACTTTGTTCTTTACTTTTATTGATTTTTCTTAAAAATATGCCCCTTTTTTTTCGGACTATCAGCTTCAACACAAGGACTACTTTTAGACAAGCCACTTGTCCTTGTATGACCAGTGAATTTTAAAATTTGACGATCCCTGCTAAACAGCGTGGCTCTGAACTGATAGAGGGTTCTGTCCACCCGAACGTGCAGGAACCAACTGTGTGACATGAAATGAACCCCTGCTGAATTTAGTTCTGTGGGACAGGCTCTATCGCATTTCACTCAAGAAGCTGATGAACCTTGCTCACTAGCATGGGAAGAGACTCAGAAACAGAATCTGTGCAGGCAGAAAATGACCGGAGTCCATTCTGTCTGCTCTGTTCTGCCTAACTTGACTCCACTAGCCTAGTGCTGTATGTGCACTGACAAGCTCTCCAGTGATAGATCGACCCCTCCTTCCCCTCTCACCACTCCTGACCCATCTTATCAGTCCCATTGGTCTGTCCCACCCTTTGAAGTCCATCAAAGTCTACATCTCCACCTTCCCCTAGGTAAACTGTTCCAGTTATCCAGCACCTTATTCATGAAGAAATACTTCCTCAGATCCTTCCTGTCATCAGCTCCTACCTGTGCCCCCACATGGTAGACTCCTTACACTGCTTGAAAAATTTCTGGCTTTTAACCCCGGTTATTCCTCTGAGAAACTTGAAGGTTTGTATCATATCACCCTGCTTCGTCCTTCTCTCCAGCGAGTACATATTCAGCCTATCCAAATGCTCCACAGAGGAATTCTCCTGTGGCCCCAGAATCATATTAAGCGCTCCACTCTGCGCTGAAGCTTATCCCGGTTCTTCTTCAGAAGTGGGTCCAAAAATTTGCCCAGTGCTCCCAAGTGCAGTCACACCAGTGATCTGTACAGAGGCAGTATTACTTTCTCACTCCTGCTGGAGAACCACTGCCCTACATATCCAGGACTTCGGTTATCCTTTCTATAAGATTCACTGCATTTTGCCATGACCTTTAGGGAGCGCTGGGATATGCTGCTAGACGCGAGCAGTAGGTCTTACTATGATTTTTAACAGTAGTGTGCTGCAGAAGGCAGTTGCACTTTGCGTTTTGCACCATTGATAGTACCTGTGTTCTGGGTGTTACAGTGCCTCCCGTTGTTATGAAGGGCCTGGAACTAGATAGACACTCCTTGTTGAGTGTTCAGGAGAGGCTGGTTTTACAACTGCCTGGTGTTGGCTAGTCTACCTTTTTAAATGCAGACTATATACATTATCTGCCTAAAGCAAGGGCGGTATCGGGGCGAGCGTTGCCAAGGCAATGGCTGACGTAATTACTAGCGCCCTACATAACACTCGGCTCCAGCGAGTGGAGCGGAGCGGGGGCGACGTGGGCAAAGGCCAGCAGTGTCTGTTGGCATCAGTTGAGTCAGAGGGCCCTAAAACATAACAGAAGCAGTAAGCAGCTGCATCATATCAAGTAAGTGTGGGGCACTATTCAGGGTGTAGTGGACAACATATATGTAACCCTGCAGGCAGGAGAAACAGAGGTACAATGTACATTATGTCTGAAGTTTAATATAACAGAAATGATTGACTTTACACATTTTGTATGTGGGCAATGCCTTGAAATAAAGAAACTAAAGGCTAAAGTATTGGGATCAGAGATGAAGCTTAAATATAATCAAAGATAGACAACTATGTAATGAGGAGTACCAGAAAGGAAATAAACATATAGGGGGATGTAAAAGAACACGGGATGTCGCGGAAGACATTAAACCCTCAGGAGTGGAAACAAAAAGAAAGGAAGAAGAAGGGCAATGTTATTTTCTGTACCAACAGAAAACTCCTTTGAACCACTGGAGACATTAATAGAGGGAACACATTCAATGATGGAGCAGGAAATAAATGTGGAACAAGAGGTGGAGATTAATGGGGTGACAGTGACAGAATATAATATAGGGAATCAAGAAGTCACCAGCAATAAACATAATGCAAATGCCCCAGCACCCAGCACTTACAATCAGTCTTTGCACCCCTAGCACCTTACCTGTCATATTCCCTCGACAAGGCCCCCTGGCTGCACTGTCTTGCACCCTCGCCCACCTCCCCATTATCTCACTCCTGCCCCACCCCAACCACCTCCCGTACTCCCTACCCCTGCACCTCCTACCCCCCTCGACTCCTCCCACTTCCCCACCCCTTCCCTTGTCTTGCTCATAGTTCAAGTCTTTGTACTGGTAATTACATGTCTGTAAGTCAATGACTATATGTTTGTAACTAAAAATGATGACTGTTGCACATGCTGATGTGGAACCTTTATAAAAGAGCCTCGGCTCAAAGGTATTGTTATCCTAGATTGAAATAAATAATGTGTATATATTAGGAGACTCCATTATTCAATTCACAGATCCTGTGACAACAAAGATAGATAAGCTGGCAAATAATAGTAGCTGCTTTCCAGGGGCTGGAGTAAGGGATATAATTACTATAGTAGACAATTTAATAAATAAAAAGACACCAGCAAACTCCACCATATTGGTCCACATAGGAGCTAATGATATAAGAAGTTGTGCAATTGAGGACATTTTTACTGCAACTCAAGTAATTGAAAAAAAGATTCAAGATAACAGGTGCAGATTAATAATTTCTGAAATCTTGCCAATGCCCAGAATGAATCAGTATGTTAACAGAAAAATAAAAAATATAAACAACTGGATTAGACAATGGGGTTTAATAAAGGGTGTTGCATGTATTAGAAATTGGGAGATTTTTGATGGTCAGTATTATTTGCATAGTCATGACAGATTACACCAGAGTAGAAAAGGGGGTGACTTACTGGGGTTATTGTCTGTGGATGGAATTAAACAGATGTTAAACTAAAGAATGGGGAGACATGGTAATACATGACTGGGACGCATTCAAGGTTTGTTAGAAACCTGAAAAAAACTAAGAAGAATAAGTGTACTGAAAATAAGATTTTCATATCTAGGGACAGAAATGCAAGGACTGATAAAACTGCCCTTCATCAGGTGGGTAAAGAACAGGGATGCAAAAAAAAGCTGAATTTCTTATATTATTAGCAAATGTAAGAAGCTTAAGAAATAAAACTGAGGAGTTAAAAAATCTCATATAGCAGCATAATGTGGATGTGTGCGCATTAACTGAAACATGGCTTAAAGACCAAGATCGGGGGGTTACTATTCCAGGATATATAATGTTTTATAAAAACCGGGTTCATAAGAGTGTTGGGGGAATAGCCATTTATGTGTCACATAACACTAAGGCATATGAAGTAACATCCACAGATATATCATGTGGAGAATCAGAACTCTTATGGATTAGAATTAAAACTGGGGGGTAAAGATATTACAATAGGGGTGGGGTATAGGTCCCCGAATTTAAATAGAGAGGAAAATGAAGCTTTTCTGGCAGCAATTAGAGGTACAATTATTTATAGTGATTATATGTTATTGGGTGATTTTAATTTCCCAACTATTGATTTGAAACTACAGCAAGGTAGTACGCTATATGAAAATTATTTCCTTGAAATCATGGCACTGTATGTATTAGAACAATCTGTCCATGAAAAAACCCGTGGAAACAATATAATGGATCTTGTTCTGAGTAACACAGAGGCAGAAAAGGTCACAATAAGTATTTATTTATTAAATTTTGGTGACCGGGTAGGCCCACTGGGCCCCGAAAATCCCTTTTTCAGGGGTGACCCTGAATAACAATACTAGTTAGATACAGAAAGAGCGAAAAAGAAAACATTTGTATACATAAGTTATTACAACATGAGGAAGTTACAGGAATCAGTGGATACAGGCATGGTTATCATCATGACACAATTTGAGTAGGTAATTGATTGCATGTAGTTTAATTCCAGAGGTAGTATATGACCCCAGGTGAGAAAAAGGAAGAAACAGTTGGAGGCAGGCAGTACGCAGGCTTTGCTAGTAGAAGGTGTGTGAGAAGAAGGGGAGTGCCTAAGGAACCTTATGAACCATGGCAGTGGCATGAGCTTGAGGTTAGCATATGGGACTTGAGCCTGGTGCGGAAGTTCATGAGTGAGGGGCGCCTTGGACGGGGGAGCTTGTTCCATTGGCAGGGTGCTTGGGAGGAAAAGGACCTGGCGCGGCGTTTGTCCTTACTCTGGGGACTTCTAATAGTGTTCTTTCTGAAGTCCTTAGGTTCTTGAGTTATGCTTGAGAGTTATAGACTTGGCTATGCTAGGCGGAGGCGTGGGGTTTGAAACTTGTAGGCCTGGACAAGCAGGGGATATTGGAGACGAGCAGCCAAGGTAGACCAGCAGAGCTGGGCTAGAGAGTCACAGTGGTGTCGTCGTGGGTGGTCTTGAGTGGCAAAGCGAGCAATTTTATTGTACAGGGTTTGCATCCTGGTTATCTCTTGCTTTCCCATGCCCTGTATTATCAGGGTAGCAAAGGTCAGGGTAGGAAGCAGGACACTAGTAGCAACAGAGAGTCTGGCCTCAGGGATGAGCTGGTCCCTGAGTCGGTACAAGGTGCAGAGTTTGCGATGAAGGGTCCTAGTGACCTGGCCTACGTGTTCCTTGTAAGTGATGTTCTGGTCAAGCGTTAGGCCTAGGTATTTGAAGGAAGGGACAACACTGATGTCTTTGCCAGAGAGTGTGGTTAAGCGGAGGAGTGAGGACCCGACATGTCCTAGGGATCTTGGCCCGAATAGCACTGACTTGGTCTTGTCAGTGATGAGTACCATTCTGTTCTCACATAGCCAAGTCTCTAGGGACGTGAGATCCTTTTGGAGGGTAGGGCCTAGTGTAGCTACATCGCTCATATGACGGAAGATGACAGTATCGTCTGCATACTGTACAACCAAGCTCTCCCCGCAGTAGGAGCTTAGGTCATTGGTAAACAGGGAAAATAGGAGGGGGCCGAGTATTGATCCCTGAGGTACTCCCTGTTTTAGGGGTAGCGGGTAGGACATGATGCCTTTCCATGTGACCCTCTGAGCCCGGCCTGATAAGTAGCTCCCAAACCACTTTAGGGCATGGGTGTCAAGGCCAACATTTTGCAGTTTTTGTAGCAGCAAGTTGTGGTCAACAAGGTCAAACGCTTTGGATAAGTCAATAAAGACTGCACCAGTGGGTATCCCTTTGTCAACTGCCTTGAGCACTTCATCCGAGAAGTTGACGAGGGCAGTGTCAGTGCCGTGGTTTGTTCTGAACCTGTGTTGGGTGGGGGCAAGGAGCAGGTGTGCTTCCAGGTAGTCTCTGAGTTGATTGTAGATTACCCTTTCTTGCACCTTGGCGAGTGAGCCAGTAGGCTCTAGTGATCATAATGTTATACACATAACACTAGACAGGGAAAGGGAAAGAGGTCAGGGTATTGCTATGGCTAAAAATTATTATAAGGCAGAATATGTATCAATACAGAAATACTTACAAGAATGGAATTGGGAGATGGATTTGAAGGACTTCGATGTGGAATCTACATGGCTCAAAATAAAAACCTGGACAGATTATTGCATGGGTACCAGTGCTAAGAAGTATGATAATAGAGGAAGGATACCAGTTTGGTGGAATAAGGGGATTAGAAATGGCATAAGAAGGAGGAAGAGAAAGTATGATAAATATAAAAAGGATCCTAGTAATGAAAATTGGATGGCATATAAAAAGCAGATAAACAGGAATACGGGTATGATTAGGAGGGCTAAAACAAAAGCAAAAAGAAAAATGGAAAGTGATATTAGGGAGAATAAGAAAAAAATTCTTCGGCTACACTGGGTCTCTAAGAGGTAACAAAGTAAGAGTAGGACCATTAAAAAATGAGCAAAGGATATTAACTAATGAAGAGGAAATTGCAGAAGCTCTAAATAAATATTTTTTAAGTACATTTTAACCCAAGTATAAGGCCAGTGCCCCGGGAAAAATACCCCCTAACTGACTCACACATTGAAATAACCTGTTCTATGGTGATGGATAAAACACATAAGTTAAAAATAATAAATCTATGGGACCGGATGGTATAAGTCCCAGGATGATAAAGGAGTTGAAATATGAATTAGTGGTACCAATTACCAAACTGTTCAATTACTCCATTAAACAGGGAAAGGTAATACAGGAATGGAGGGAAGCATTGGTGAACCCAATTTTTAAGAAAGGGGATAGATCAAAAATGGAGAACTATAGGCCTATTAGCCTGACCTCCATTTTAGGGAAACTTATGGAGGGGTTAGTGAATGACCAAATATTTGAACATATAAAAAAACATGGGATGACTGATATACCACAACACAGATTTAGTGGTGGTAGGTCCTGTTTGACTAATCAATTATATTTCTATGAATCAGTGAGTGAGGCACTTGACAGGAGGATGGCAGTAGATGCGGTGTTTTTGGACTATGTGAAAGCCTTTGTTTCATTAAATCACAATATATTGATGAGGCAACTGGTAGCCTTGAAAATTCATCCAACTGTGGTATCATGGGTGAAGTCCTGGTTGACCGAAAGGAGACAGAGGGTCTGTATTCGTGGATATAGCTCCAGTTGGGGGGCAGTTACGAGTGGTGTGCCGCAGGGCTCGGTCCTGCGGCCCACACTGTTTAACTTGGTGGTATCAACAATGTAAATCTCAAATCATGTTTGTGTAACCCCCCTACAAATGGGGGTTCCCAAAAAGTCTTCCTGGAGCTTGCCTAAATGCTCACTGCCAGACTGGTGTCTTGTGTTTTAGCAGTTTAAATGTGATTACCAGAGCTTGTATAGCCTCTGTGTACTGTCTCTTTAAGAGCTGCCTAATTGCAGCATGAGTAATCTAAGAGGCAGCTCTGTTGAAAGATGTTAACTATTTGCTGAAAATCATTTACAGTAATAATGATAATGTAGTTTGTCTAATCTGCTTTCTTTGTAGCAAGGACTGTTTTGTTTGTCTCCACTATCATGGTCCTGGACTGCAAATTGGACCAAACAGTTCTGGTGGGACCTAAAATGTAGTCGGACTACAGGAGCTGTCTGAATTCAAAATCTTAGGAACTGTGGTGTGAGTTTTTGTGCCTTTTTTGCAACTGAAGGGGGAGCTCTAGCTTTGACTGACAACCAAATCAGCCAACCAATTCTTTTGGCTCTTGGGGAAGTCCCAGGCTGCTTGCAGTTTTTCAGTTAGAACTAAGCTGGAAGCTGAGCAAGAAGGAGCTGAAGTGTTTCTGAGCAGTAATCATGAGTGGATTCGGATGGGAGAACTCTGAAAAGGCTAAGTTTTTGGCCTGCATGCCGGTGTGCTGCTCCTGAGAGGGAGAGAGAAGAGAATTGTTTTGGACTAAGTCCAACTGTCCTGGTACCCAGAGGTGGACTGTGTGGGGGGACTCAAAGAGCATGCATAACTGCTTGATTGATATAACCTTTAAGCTAATTAACCCGATTTTGCCCCTCCCTTGTTCAAGTCCCCTGAATAAATCAGATTTAACTTTTTCTGCATGTAATCTGACTGTGGTTCCAGTTTGTGCTCAAAGTACTGTACTGTTGCTATTTGCTGTGCTTAACCTTGTTTTACAGGGGGTCCCAAGGGTCGAGCCAGAGGAACCAGTTCTGGTGGTAAGTGCAAACAGTGTGGGTACTTGTGTGGTACCAGGGTATTGTGGAAAGTGATTATTGTACAGTGTTCAGGCTACTCAGAGGGGAAAAGGTGGGGTTACAGTGTCCCAGAGGGCTGTGCCCAGGTTAGCTTGACCACTACCAACCCTGACCTCCGGGTGGAGGCACCCGTTTCAGAACTCAGGCCCCTTAACCTGCTACTAGCCAAGCAGGCAAGGGCAGTAGCCCTCGGGATAGCGCCACCTAGGGGTTACATTTGGATAGCTAAATATGCAGACGATAGCACAGTGGGGTCTGTTATCAACAGTAAAAATGGGGGCCAGAAGCTGCAGGAAGCACTAGATAGCTTTACAACAATGGGCGGTAGTACACAAACTGAGATACAACCTGGAGAAGTGTAGAGTTATGCATCTGAGACAACACAACCCACAGCACAAATACGTGATGAATGGGACATATCTTATGGCAACTACTCAAGAAACAGATCTGGGGGTTACTATAACAAGGGACCTTTCTTTTGATACTCATACTAAAAATAAGGTAAAACAATGTAAGAGATTGTTGGGCTGTATAAGGAGGAACATAGCTAGTAGAAGTTCAGATGTTCTGATGCCACTGTATACCTCTGTTGTGAGACTATATATGGAGTAAAGTGGCCCCTTTTGTGCACCCCAAACATGGAGAGGACAGGCTCTCATGGAGGGGGTATGCAACAAAACAGGTTAGTTCGCTAAGATCTAGGGAGTACGGGGAAAGGCTGAGTAAACTGGGTCTGTATTTTATGTACTATAGGCAAATAAGAGGGGATTTATGCCTTGTTTATAGTGCATCTAGAGATGCATATAAATGGTAAACAACTGGTTTAGTTTCACAAGATAGTAATAGAAGAGCTAGGTGCCATGGATTGAAAATAAAGGGAATGGTTAATAGGACAACTAAACGGAAGTAGATGGTTTTCCCAGAGGGTGGTGACTGTAAGGAATGGGTTGCCAGAGGCAGTGGTGACTAGTGAGAACATTAAAACCTTTAAACAAAGATTGGATGCGTATATGGGGAAAAGAAAATATGAGTACTACTAATTAAGTGGCAAGCTATTAAAGGGTCATGTAGCCCTCCTAGCTTGTAGTTATCTATGAATCTGCTTCTAGGTCTCTTTTCTCTAATGTCTAGGCTATTTCTGACACACCAAAGCCAGTACTCGGATCTTGGATTGTTCTTGCCAGTATGCATAACTTTGCAATTTCGGCACTGAACTCGAGCTGCCAGAATCCCCGACCACTGCTATATCAAACTCAAGTCTCTCTTCACATCTTCAGCACTCTCCTCAGTATTGACCCTTCTGCACAGCTTAGTGTCATCTGCGAACAGGCTGATCTTTGCCCAGTATCCCTTCGCCTATGTTGCTGATGAACATGTTAAACACGAACAGCCCCAAGACTGATTCATGAGGCACTCTGCTGGTGACAGTCCTTTCCTCTGGGTGCCACCCATTTATCAACAGTCTAAAAGTCCTCTCCTTCCAACCAGTTTTCAGTCCATCTGGTCTCATCCTCCCCAACCCCAGGTCTCCAAGCTTTTTCATCAACCTACAGAATTGTGGGGCACTGAAACGAATGCCTTGCTAAAGTCCAGACAGAAGATGTCAACAGCCTGTCCCAAATCACTTGCCTGCGTCACTACACTGAGGAAGTCAATGAAGTTTGTTTGGCAGGAGCGCCTCTTCACAAAACCATGTTGCCTTAGGTCCTGCAAGCCACTGTTCTTCTCCAGAAATGCAACTATCTGTTCTTTCTAGATTTTTCTCAACCACTACAGAGGTGAGGCTCACTGGTCTGTAGTTCTCCAGGTCCCCCCTTATCCCTCCCCCATGAAGTGGTACAACATCTGCCTTTTCCAGTCCCCAGGCACTATCTGTGCTTCTATTTAAAAATCAAAGACATGCAGAAAGGGAGTGCAAGCACACTCCCCAGTTCTTTCAACACACTAGGGTGTAATACACTTGGGCTTATGGGTTTGTTGGGTTTTACGTTGTGATGAACTTTGAGAGCCTGTCTGCAGACACCTGCCCAACCTCTAGTGTCTGCCCTCAGCTGAACTCTAGCTACTCTGCAATCCCACAGTAGACAATCAGTTTGCTTTCTGAGAACTGAGCAGAAGCATTCATTCAGGACTTTCTCTTGGTCATACTCTACCCAATCTGTCCACCTTGCCAGTCTTTTAATCCCCTCCTTTGTTTTCCTTTGCTACTCTGAATTTGATCTCCACCTTGGCCCTCCTCGCCACTGCATTGGCCTCCCTGGGTTTTTCTTGGTAGGTCTTCTAGTGAACTCAGATAACTTACAGAAAATTCAAGGGGGACACAGCCTTTTTCTCCCTAACTGCCTCCCTCACCTCCCCTGAGAAACACGTAGACCCTTTTCTTCTCCTGTTCTTCCTAACCTGTCTAAGACAGGACTTGGTAAATTTGATACATAGCACCCGCCCAACACACCTGGCAAGGACCCAGGCAGAGAAAAAGCCAGACAACACCTAGGAGACCATAGCAAGGATCCTAGGGATAATAAAATTCACAATTCTGGCTCTTTCTGAAGGAGAGAGAGAAAGAGAGAAAGTCAGCTTAGAAAAGTAACCCAGCAGACATTTTTTGGCAAGACAGAAACAACATGTGCTGCTTCCTTGTCTCTGTGCACTATCGTTAGTGGCAGAATGCTTGGTCGGCTATAGCACCCCAAATCCACAAACAGCTGTATACCAAGAAATAACTTATTTCTGCTTACTTTATATTTCACTCTAACTGGAAATTTCTTGCTTATTTTTTTCTAAGTATTACTATTTTAATTTGATAGAAAATCCCAGGCTGTTTTTGACACCATTTGTCGGCAGGCCTATTAGGTAGAAAATTCTATTTAGGGCTCTCTAGGAATTTCTAAACAAAGACAGGATTATAAGTATGGCTGCTTTTCCTCCAAAAGACAAGATGCTCCAAGGAATCCTAGAGAGACCTCTTTGCAGTCCAGCGAGTAGCCCCGGCCACCTTGAGACAAGACACACAGGGTATCTGCATGCCTAGGTGCCCAGGTATCTAGGGACAAAAACAGACCAGAATTTTTTTTTTTTTCAGTTAATAAGTTTATTAAATTTTCAGCATACAAACAAAACATATACACAAAACCAAACAGGCTTAGTAAGCATGTTACGTGGATGTGATGAGAACTGTACACACTAAAGCCATAATAAACATACGCTCAGAAGCAGAGGCATGCAATATGAACAATGTCCATGGCTAAAGTAAATGGTGCAGAAGAGTAGTGCATCGGATCAGAAACAGAGGGAAGCACCTACCAGGCGAGTGTGGTAATATGCTGCATGAAGGCACAGCTGGATATCTATCAATTGGTTAGGTCCCATCAAACCTGGGGTGATCTCTCTGCCCTGAGCAGCAAATAACAGAAACTGACCAGGCAGACACAAATATACCATTAAGGGGGTCAGGAATAATTACTGAAGTATTAACAGCAAGCTTGCACTGGCTCACGGACATTGGGTAGGTGCCAGGGAAATACACAAGAGTAAATACGGGTAATGATCAAGAAAAGTTCTCACCTGCCACCGGTTCTTGGTTTTAGACAGGTAAGAAAAGGATCCCAGCAGGCGTAATATTTGGCCAGGTTGTTATTTAGCACATGTGTCACACAGTCTAATGCCACCAGCTGCGTGAGTGAGTGAAAAAGCTCTGAAAGAGATGGAATTGCAGTAGTTCTCCATCTGCACAAGATAAGATGTTTGGCTTGAATGCTAAGGAGAGCTACCAGCAATGTTGATGAACATCAAGGCAGACACCCTGAGGGGGGAGGCCCAGTATCCAGACCATGGGGTCTAGTTGTATCATGGAACCTGAAATTTGAGTAGCCAGGCAGCACACAGTCAATCACAAGGGGGTCAGCAAAGAGTCTTGCCAGAGGATATGGTATAGGTTCCCCTGCCAGGCCAGACATCTCCAGCAGAGATTGTTACCCAGGAGCCTAGCTTTGTGCAATACATCAGGCGTTCTGTACCAGTGATGTAAGATTTTATTTTGGTTAAGTTTGCTCTGTAACTCCGGGTATCTCACATGTGCCAGTTTCCAGCACAGGCTCCACTGAGCATCTGTTATGGCAAGCTTCAAAACTTTTTCCCACTTAAGTCTGGACTCCCTAGATTGAGAGGGGATACTACCTCGGATAGCGGCATAGACCTTACGGGCCTGGCCTTTGGAAAGCGTGAGTCAGTCAGCTTCAGCAATCCATCAGCACGGAGTGGGTCATGCTTGAGATAGTCAGTGACACAGCTACGAAGCTGCAAATATCTCCAAAAGTCTGACTTCCCTAGTTCTTTTGCTACGGAGAGTTCTTGGAATGACCGAATCCCCTGGCCAGTTTTATCCAGGATATCTAATAAGAGTATAATGCTTTTCCTCTCCCACTGTGGCCATAGGAAAGGTTTGTTGTCAATTAGAATGTGCCGATTATTATATATTGGAGTATGAGAAGGGGGCCTGGGATTTGCTTTAATCTTAGCTCAAGCCTTGTTCCAGAGCTGAACCGCTGAAGCAATGATGGGATGTGTCAACAATACTTTGGGCAAGGGATTATATATTAATAAGGATATATTATGAACCTTGGCCACAGATTTTGCCATATGCAGCCACTGCGGTGACTCAGGGGACACATCAATAAACCATTTAAAGGTTTGGGATATGGAAAAAGCCCACTCATAACCCTCCAGCCATGGTAATCCCCAGTCCCTCACCTTCCAGTGGGACTATAATTTCCTCCTACTATATCAGGGTTTTTTCTGTTCCCATAAATAATTCCCTATGGTCACATCTATGGTCTGCAGCCACTTAAGGGGAGGGGCCAATGGAATGTGAGAAAGGGGATATAAAATCTTAGGGGCCGATACCATTTTTAGGGCTGAAATGTTCCTCATAAACATAAGATGGGGGACTTTCCAGCAATCTAATTCAGTTTTGAGTTCAGATACCAATGGCTTTAAATTAAGGTCCCACATTCTGGAAATATCTAGAGAGATATGAATGCCAAGATGAACCAGAGAGTCTGGAGTCCATTTCAGTCCAAAGGGGGCTACCATGGCTTGGGTGCATCTGGAATTAAGGGGAAGCACTTCAGTTCTGGATTTATTTATCCGGAGGCCAGAGAAACCAGCAAAGTCCACGAGGAGGGAGAGAAGGGCCAGGAAGGACATAGTCACATCTTTCACTGGAACCAACAGATCGTCGGTGTACATGAGGGTAGCGTATAAGTGGTCCCCCACTGGAATCCCACGTATAATGGGATGTTGCCTGATGGCAGCTCCCAAAGGTTCTACCGCCAGGACAAAAAGGGGAGGGGACAGGGGGCAGCCCTGCCTAGTGCCTCTTCCTAGCTGAAAGGAAGGACACAAGACAGCATTTGTTCAGATTCTAGCCAGGGGAGTTGACAAAGTGATTGTATACAGTTCCTGAAGTGGTCCCCAAAGCCCAGCTGGTACAGGACTCACATGAGATAGTCCCATTCCAGGGAGTTGAAGGCTTTTTCAAAATCTATGGCCGCAGCCGCCACTGGGGTGGGAAGTGTCCATGCTTGGTACATAAAATTAAGTGACAAGACTAAGATTAGGGACTTAATATGGTCCGTACTGAGACATCCGGGAACAAAGCCCACTTGCGATGGATGAATAAGGGAGTGAAGCAGTGGGTTTAATCTGGAGTCCAGGACTTTGGCAAAGAGTTTGCTATCAGCATTAATAAGTGATATTGGCCGATAGCTGGAGGGGAGTGAAGGGTCCTTCCCCTTCTTAGGGAAGATGGTAATCACCGCTATCGGAGAGTGGGAGGGAAGATAATTTTTTCAAGTGTCTCATTGTACACCATACTGAGTAAGGGGGAGATTTGGGATGAAAGAAATTGCCAGAACTCTGCAGGGAAACCATCACCCCCAGGGGTTTTACCTGAATTCAAGGACTTCAGTGCAACTTCTACTTTAATTGGGGCATTGGGAAGGTCCAAATCCGCTGCCTGAGATGCAGTGAGTTTTGGAAGGTGAATAGAGGAGAGAAAAGCTTCCACCTGATCCGTATCCATCACCCTTGAAGAAGTATAAAGATCTGCATAAAAGTGTTCCATTACAGAGTTAATGAGCAGCAGGTCTGTACATGTTTTGCCTGTCTGGTCTCTCAGGCCTGCAATATGCCACTCAGCCTGTTGCTTTTGCAATCTGTAGCCAGACACTTTGCCCCTCTTCTCTCCCTCCCACCCTCCCAAGATTGGTGGGCGCAGGTCTGATATGGCCACTTCTGCTTTATGGGCCAGCAGATCATTGATCTCAAGTGAGTCTGAAGCATTTCATTACCTAGCACTGAAGAAGTGCTAAAATTAGGAATTTGGATTGGGATTCATGCACTTTCAACTTGGTCTCTAAGGAGTCCAAGAGGAGATCCCGGTGCTTCTGCCGCTTAGCTGCATATCTGATTATAGCTCCCCGAAGGGTGGCTTTTAGTGCCTCCCAAGTAGTGTGGGGGAGGTGTCCTGGGGTTGATGTTCTGCCAGAAAGAGGGCCATCTCTTTGGATATCCACTGCACAAACTCCGGGTCTCTTAAGAGAAGGGGGTCCATCTTCCAGGAGGAAGATTTAGGGGGGACAAGGCCCCAGAGGACATGCAGATGGACTGGAGCATGATAGGAAAGGACCATTGGCATGATTTCTGAGGCAATCGCGACCTCCCATGAGAACCAGCCAGAAATCTAATCGACTGTGTGAGCCACATATTGGGGAGAAGAAGGAAAATTCCTTCTCCCCGGGATGAAACGTTCTCCAGATATCAGTTAACCCCATGTCAATCATCAGCTGCTGCAGGGCAAGGCGGGTCTTGGGGTGCTGTACAGAGGTTGAGGCACTGCAGTCCATCTGAGGCACCAGGGACAGATTAAAGTCACCACCGAAGATGATGGGAGTTGGGGCAGGAGATAGGAAGCTTAGTTCGTGAGTAACGTCATGATAGAAAGAGGGGAAATCCTCATTTGGGCCATACTGCCCAATACGAGGGGGCCTTTGGGGGTGTTCACCAGGGTGATTTGTAAAGTAGGGGGAGTGCCTTAGCTAGAAGGAAGCCAGGTTAAAGCCAGATTTAAACACTGCCCTAGGTAGCTTCTGCCAGAGAACAGGCAGAGAGCATCAGGAGGAAGAAGCTGCTGGTATAACTAAACTTCTCTACTGGGACTACTATATTTCCCTCCTTCCCCCCACTCCACCCTATACCAGTTCTACTTTTATAGGCACAGGATTTGACTGACAACAGGAGTTTCCTGTTTTAGAGCAGGAAGTGAGTAGTCACAGAGCCACCAATGACTCACATCCTAGAAGGATAAGAGTAGCTCTCCGTCCCCTCCTAGCTGCTTGAGGTCTGACTCTGAGCAAGTAAGGAGACTACTGAGAAATATAAAAACTTGTCGTCTCAGAACAGGAAGATCAGGAGCTTAAAGGGCAGTAAGTAGAGAGAAAAAAAATAAAATAAAAATAAACAAACAGAGGAAAGAGTAAGTATTGCAAACAACAGTTAGGGGCCAAAAATAAGACATGATGGGAGTGGTGCAGTGCAGTGGCTGTGGAGCAGCAATCTTCCGGGAGACGTTCTGGAGGATGAGGTGTTGTCCCATCTACAGGCACCTCTCTGGGTTGAGGGAGGAGGTTGCTCATCTCCAGGCTGAGTTGGCCAGGATTTGTGGGACCTCCTCTTCCACCCAGGGACCACCAGGGCCACTGCCGTTGCCTCAGAGGTTGCCAAGAAAGACAAGCGGTTGGACCACAGTGGGATCAGGGAGGGTGAGGGTGGTGAAACAGAGGTGCATCCCTCCAGCTGTACCTCTCCACAATTCATATGCCATTCTGGCAAAGTATAGTTCCTCTATGGAGGCACCCACAGTGGAGACCAAGGAGGATGCTGGGAACCTAAACAAAGGAGACCCACAGGAAGTCGGCATGGGACCCCACAGGGGAAGGAAACTACTCCTGGTGGGAGACTCCATTGTTAGAAAGGTAGAACTGGGGGAGGAAGGGGAGAGGGAGGTAAGGTGCCTGCCTGGCGCCATGGCTTGGAAGGACAGGGAGCGAATCCTCAGGCTCGCTGGAGCAGCTGCACAGAGGAGGGAGCTGGATGTCATTGTCCACCTAGGGATAAATGACCTGGCTAAGAAAGGGATCAAAGCAGTGCAGGAAGTGTGTGTGGAGTTGGGGAGGGGCCTTAGACAAGTAGCACGCATGGTAACTTTCTCAGAGGTGCTGCCCATCTGTGGCACAGGTGAGGCTAGGGTGCTCCACACCATGGGATTCAATCAGTGGTTGAAAAACTGGTGCAGAGCTCAGGGATTTGGCTTCATTGGGAACTGGGGGTCCACCTGGAGGGATGCAGGCCTATACTGGCGTGATGGTCTGCATCTGTCCAGGAGGGGAACCAGGATCCTAGGTGATAGGTTTAAATTCTTCATTGGCAAGCATTTAAACTAGCCAAGGGGGGGAGGCACTGGAGAGGAGCAGGGAAATCCTAGCCCCCCAAAAAAAAATCAGGGTACTAAGTGAGGTAAACACCAAGATAGAGATGTCAACAGGGAGAAGGGCAGGGGTAAATGGAGAAAAGACAAATGCAATAAGGACAGGAATGGGGCAAAAAGGGGTAAGGCCATCAAGAAATGGAGGGTAATGAGTACCAACGCCCATAGTCTGGCCAACAAGCTCCCTGAACTGGTGGCCTTGATGGAAGAGGGATGCTTGGATATTGCAGCCATCACAGAAACATGGTACACAGAGAACCATGACTGGGATGTTAACATACCAGGGTACACAATCTACAGGAGAGACAGGGAGGAGAGAAGAGGGGGTGGAGTAGCTCACTATGTAAGGGAAGGGATAAAAGCAACTGCACAAAAGAGTACACAGGGAGAAGAAGAGGCACTTTGGGTCACCTTAGAGACTGGAAATGGCACCACAATCCACACAGGGGTTGTATATAGACCCCCATGTCAGGGGAAGGGAATGGAAGGATATGATAGAAGGCATCCTTTCTGGCAGAGAAAGGAGAGATACTGTTGACAGGGGACCTTAATATGCCAGATGTTAACTGGAGCACCTTTGCTGCAGCCACATCCAAAAGCAGGGCCATTCTCGATGCCCTTCAGGTGGCATGCCTCAGACAGCTAGTTCTGGAACCCACTCATGAGGGAGCAATCTTAGACCTCATACTCTCAAATGGGGACATTGAGAGGATCTCAGATCTAGAAGTAGGTAGCCATCTGGGAACAAGTGACTACCAAACAGTGTGGTTCACGATAAACTCAGCTACAGAGTCAAGCCATACAAAAGTGGGGGTTCTGGACTTCAGGAGGGCTGACTTTGGCAAGATGGGAGAGTGCCTTAGAAAAGCACTAGCAAACAGGCTAGAAGGAGGGGTGGAGCAACAATGGGAAACATCAAAACTGCCATCACAGAGGCGACAAGCCTTTGTGTGAAGCAAATAAACAAATCAAATGAAAGAAAAAGCCACTATGGTTCTCAAAAGAGGTGTCGGGGAAGGTCAGGGAGAAAAAGATAGCATTCAGGAAGTATAAGGAAACACAGGAGGAGCAGGACAGAGAACTGTACCAGTTAAGGCAGAAGGAAGCAGGGAGAGTAGTCAGAATAGCAAAGGCCCAAACTGAGGAAAAGATAGCCAACTCGGTTAAGAAGGGAGATAAAACCCTTCATAGGTATATCAGGGAGCGTAGAAAGACAAAGGGAGGGATACTGAGGCTGAACAGAATGGACAGTGGGTGGGCAGAAAGGCACAGTGAAAAAGCAGGGATACTGAACGAATACTTCTGCTCAGTATTCACAAGCGAGGAGGAGGGGGAGGTGCCTAATCCAATTAACAGAAGCACTCTGGATAGGGGAGGGTGATCCCAGTCCTTTCCCAGAAGAAAGGGTTCTGAAAGAACTCCTAAAACTGAAGGTGGACAAAGCAATGGGGCCTGATAGAATTCACTCCAGAATTCTAAAAGAATTAAGGAGAGAACTAGTGACACCACTGACTACCCTTTTTAACAAATCATGGGAGGCGGGTGTGGCACCTGAGGACTGAAGGAAGGCGGATGTGAGTTCCCCTTCACAAAAGTGGGAGCAAGACAGAGGCAGTAAACTACAGACCTGTCAGTCAGTTTGACCTCTGTGGTAGGGAAAGTGATGGAATCACTTCTGAAAGAAAGAACTGTTGAGTACCTAGAGGCCAGTGGGGCACAGGACCCAAGGCAGCATGGGTTCATGGCGGGAAGGTCATGTCAGATGAATCTAACCAATTTCTTTGACTGGGTGACCAAAGTAGTAGACCAGGGAGGGGCTGTGGACATGGCCTACCTAGACTTTAGCAAGGCATTTGACACAGTCCCACACAAAAGATTAATAGTCAAATTAACCACCCTTTGATTGGGTCCCAGGACGGTAGCCTGGGTAAAACATTGGCTGGACAACAGGTCACAGAAGGTAATTGTAAATGGAGTCCACTCTGAAGAAAGAGGGGTTACTACGGGGTACCACAGGGTTCAGTACTGGGTCCAGTCCTTTTAATGTCTTTATAAGTGAAACTGCAGAGGGACTAGAAGGAAAAGTATGCCTCTTTGCAGATGACACAAAGATCTGCAACAGGGTTGATACACAAGAAGGTGTGGAAAGGATGAGAAAGGGCTTGGCAAGGTTGGAGGAATGGTCAGAAGTATGGCAACTTAGATTCAATGCAAAGAAGTGCAAAGTAATGCACCTGGGAAACAAAAAACAACGGGAAGATTACACAATGGGGGGAAGAGGCAGTAACAACAAAAATGGAAAGGGATCTGGGGGTAAGCATATCAGATTACCTTAAGGTTAGCAAGCAATGTGAGAAGGCAGTAGGGAGGGCTGGGGGGATATTGGGATGTATAGGGAGAGGCATCACCAGCAGTAAATAGGAAGTAGCTATCCCTCTGTACAGACAGTTGGTGAGACCCCATCTGGAGTACTGCGTCCAATTCTGGAGACCCCATCTCCGCAAGGACACAGACAGGATGGAGGCAGTCCAGAGGAGGGCAACTAAAATGGTGCAGGGTCTGCAAGAGAAGCTATATGAGGAGAGACTAAAGGAGCTTAATATGTATACCCTTGAGGAAAGGAGGGAGCGAGGGGACATGATACAAACTTTTAAGTACCTCAGTGGAATCAACAAAGTCCAAGAGGGTAGCATCTTTCAGAAAAAAGATGTGCAAGAACAAGGGGACACAATTTGAAGATAGAGGAGGGACAGTTTGGGGCAATGTGAGGAAATATCTTTTCACAGAGAGGATGGTGGATACGTGGAACAGCCTTCCTGAGGAGGTTGTGGAGTATAAAACTGGGGGAGAATTCGAGAATGCATGGGACAGACATAAGGCAATTTTTGTTTGGGGGGGGGGTAGGAAGAAATAGGCTGTTAGTTAAACAGGAGCTACAGCTTATCCTGTAGGTAGGGAAATGGGCAGACTAGGTGAGCCAAGCGGTCCTTATCTGCCGTCAAAGTCTATGTTTCTATGAGGACCAATCTGCCTTGTAGGTCAGCCTTAATTTACGTAGGGGACTAAGCGAGGAATTTTTGCAAAAGTATGGTGACACCTCTCTTCCTTGAGGGAGCAGAGGAGGAGAACACCTGCCCAGTCCCTAGCCAGCTTATCGTGGTTCTGCTTTGTTAATTTGAATTCCTGTAGGAAGGCCAGCATGGCCCCCAGCCTCTTCAGGTGAGACAGCACCAGTTTACATTTTACCGGGTGTTTAATCCCCACACGTTCCAGGTGTAACCATGCAGGTCACCCATGGTCAGAGATAATGAGAGTCATGCTAGTAAACACAAGGTGGTAGAGTAGATCAGAGGCTGAGGGTTCCGCTGCTCTCTCCTGTAGAAAACTCACAATGAGCCTATGCAAGCCAGTACAGCTATACCATCCAAAACAGTAAAAAGCAAGTAGAGAATACACTGCCTGGTCAAAATTCATAACTCAATAAAACACAGGCAAACAGCCAGTGACAAACAACAACTATATACACCTTCACCATTTTCTGGTGAGAAGCTCCTTAATGGAAGGGTATAGTCATGTCAGCAGATAGTCTGCCAAGGCCACCTATGCCCTTCTTGTGTGGTGGGAACCTGAGATAAGCAATAAAGGTAAGAAGTCTGGACACTGTCTGCTGTGACAGAGAGGAGCCTATACCACAGACCAAAAGGGCCAAAAAAAATAAAAATAAAAATAAAATAGGGTAGCGAGTTCGCTTGTAACACACAGCAGTGGACTTGGGGGGAAGGGGCGCCCTCCCATGAGTAATGATCCGACCTCCTCATGCATACCTGAAAGCAAAGACCCCGGAAAGGACAGGCCTAGAAGTCTTACAGTGCAAATCGGGAGGGGGGCATCACCCCAGTGAAGCCATCTATAAACTTAATGAGGGGCGACAAAGGCAGAAGGAGGTGCTGATCTGCACAGTTTGACTTTTAACAATGCAAAAGTTAATTACAGTACACAATATAATCAATCAATCAAAATCTTTATTTATCCAGGCGAACATTGAGCAGAGCTCATTTGCAAGACGGACCTGGTTATGATAAAATCTCAGACAAAATACAAAGATGAGAATACATATCTAATGACAATGGGACAATTTGATACATATAGGTCATAGCATACAAGACATCAGCATAGAACAAACAATGTTGCAGCTGTACCATCTGCAAGCGACAAACTGTGGATATCTCAGATTTAAGTGACAGTATGTTAATTTGGGTTAGGTGGGTAATAGTAGAAGAGGGGACTAGAGTAGACGTAGAAGTAAGAAGCCAGGTGGTAGTGGAATGTATCATCATAAGGCATAGCCAGAATAAAACATAATTATTAATAGGTAGCTTAGATGGAGATAGGATAAGTAAATCAACACAGGACAGTGAAAAGCAGCAGACAGAGAACAGAGCATGAGAAGAGGAAGGATTAAGGGAAATGTATGCAAAAGAGGACAGTTAAAGACAGCCAGTATGGTGATATTGCAGTTATTGGTTCCGATTAATGGCGAGAAAAGCACTTGCACGATTCCTTAATAAGAGAGCACAAGGTCTTGAATGAACCGACGTTGATGAATGTATTCAATTTTACAGTTTTCTGTAAATTGTTCCACAGGGAGGGCAGCACAAAGCTGATGGTTGTTCTGCCTTGGTGAGAGTAGACTTTGGGAATTTTTAATGAGATGTAAGACTGACTTCTAAGAGGAGGCTCCCATAGCACATTCGGTACTTTGTGCCCTAGGCATCGACTCTGAACAAATAAAAGAAAAACACGAACTGCAGCGAAACATACTAGCTAGATAAGAGGAGACAAAACAAAACACAGAGCATTACTGTCCATTTACTGCTTTGTAGAGTGCCCCTCGAGCCATGGAAGGAGCCTCTATGTCCATCCTCCTGAAAGGTAAAAAAGAGTGACCCCAAACCATTACGTTTAAAATAGTGAGCTTCAGGATAGATAAAGTCAGGGAGGGGCCGAGAAACTAGCCCAACGGTGGAGGAGGAGGAACATATTGGGGGGGCGCCCAGACTAATGGTGTGGTAATATCCCTACCCATCCACACTTTCCCCCTTCCCGTGTCTTCCATAGGAAATTAAAGCAAAGTACCTAGCCTGAGGGTTCGGGGGGAGGGCACAGCTGTCTCTGCCGTGACCCATGGGGATTGCTGAGCTGCCGCGGGGCCCTGCTCCGGTTGTGAAGAGATTGTGGACGCCAGTGGAGATTGCCTCAGCGGGGAGTTCTGCCACGTTTCAGTTGCAACCACCGCAGCCCATGTCTTCTGACTGGGGGAGCTGCCCGAGGCCAACAGGAGGAGCATATTCTTTTTGGGGAGCAGACTCCGATAAAGTTAGTACAGGTGCATATCCGTTAGGGAAGTGATAGCTGTTCAGGTCTGTGTCATCATGCTCCATCTCAGGTTCCTCCTCCTGCCGATCCAGTGGGTGCTGGCGTCGTTCATTCCCGAAAAGAAGTATGGCATTTTTTGCTTCTGGGAGGGAGAGAGGCTTCAAAGATTTGGATATCAAGTCTGACAATTGGAGGAGGAGGAGGAGAGGTGGCCGAATGCGCCATGTCTTGTGGGCAGGTCAGAGCTTCCCCTTCTGCAGCATTGTGTACCCCCAGCCCCGAAAGTCCTCCAGGAAGATTTTACGCAGGTAGTCCATAAGACTATCAGGGCTAAAGAACACAATAGGAGCACCATTAATAACCACTCTCATGGTAGCCCGGTACCTTAGGGAGAAGGAAATATTGTGCGCATGTAATATTCTGAGGCAGTCTGTGTAGGTTTTGCGATGCTTGGAAAGCTCCCAGGAGTAATCTTGAAATTTCTGAACTCTCTTACCATTCCAAGTAAGAGATCCTTTGTACCTGGCCACAGCTGTGATCAGCTCCGAAAGTCCAAGAAGCGGGCCAGGACAGGGTGCGGACATTCTCCAGACTTTGGTTGGGGAGCTAGTAAGCTGTGTGCTCACTCGATGTGTAGAAGAGTTTTGGGCGGTAGGCCTAAGAACTGAAGTAAGATTTTCTGTAGAAAGCCCACGGCATCCCGCTGCTCAGTCCCCTCCGGAAAGCCAAGGAAGTGGAGATTGTTGCAGCGGTTACGATTTTCTAGGTCATCCACTTTATCTTGGGGTATGTGGATCACGTGGGCTTGTTCCCCGGTAGTGGCTGTGAGAACCTGTAGCACTGCATCGTGAGCTTTAAGATGTCTTTCTGTGTAAAAAAAGACAAACTTTGATGGTTTGTAAAGTCTGCGTATTGTTATCCACGGCTAAAGTCTTTTGTGCCATCTGGGCCATAAGCTGATTAAACATACGTTCCGTTTTTGTAGAGTCAACCGTAGTTGAGATGGAGGATGCCATCTTGCAGGCCTCAGAGTTCCAGATACTCAATGTCAGCCAATCCACCTTCCAGTAAGAAAATAAGGACTCAAAGGTGGAGCAGGTAAATCCCTCTTCAAAAAGCGGGGTAGATAGGGTACTAAATCATTCCTCAGTTGCCTGAAGTCTTAGGATATGGTCCCACAGTTAGGGATTTAAGCACTCAAGCTACCATCATAGTCCCAGGCTAAGCCACATCCCCTCACCAGAAGTTCTTCTGGGTAAGTATATTAGTTCAGGCTTCCAGCATGGACTGCTTACATTACACATAGGATATAAGTAGAGAGAGACCATAGGTCATTAGAAACTACTTCTTTTGGGGGAGTATTTGCTTGCTTAGACTTACTGATAGAAATTATATTAGAATAGAGAATAACAGATTGCTAAATACACGACTATTTTGCAGGCTGACATCTACATGCAAGACCAAGCCAAGAAAAAGACATATGTATGCTTTGTGAGTAGTTATGTATTTTGGGTTACCTCAAGGTATGGTGCTTATTAGTTTGTGATAGCGAGACACGAGATAATCATTTCTGCATACTGCTGATAGGAACAGGAGAAAGATGGGCGCCCATGAGGTAGCTCTCATGTCACTCACACACACACACACACACACACGCTGCGACTCAGAAGCTCTTGAGATGACCGGGTGAAAGAACACTGAACGTTGCGGCTGGAGGATAGAGACCTAGACGCTGATGGAAGAATAAGTTTTGCTGTTTTTTGCCCTTTCTCCTTTGTCTTTGTTATTTAGGCCTGCTCTGTTGTGAGTGACTTTGAGTGATAGCTTCTCCTTTTTAAAAATATTCTAGTAAAGCGACAGGGTTTAGGCCTGGCGGCTGGGTTTATGTTCCTCCTTGTGTGCTTCTTTTTCTTTTCTCTCTCTTTTCTGGCAAGTCAGTAGTATGTCAAAAAACGTCCGGTCAGTGAATGATTTACTGAATACAACGAAACCGGAGAAAAAAGAGAACAGCGTGGAGTACGCACTTAACAAAGAAACATAGCCCTTCCAGAATACCAGACCTCACGGAGGTTGGAGGCCCACCGCATCTTCTATTATCACCATTGGTAAGCCCTGAGTTAGAGAGGCTACCTTCAGGTAATATGTTTTCCATATTTTCAAAGGGTCATAAATTGTTGGACACGGGATTTTGAGACTGAAGGGACAACATCTGTGGATCAAGTAGGAACAACAAGAAATGCTTTAAAAGAAGTTAAAGGAACTACTTTTGAGAATGGTGATGGAGAGATAGAAACGATGAAAATGGTAGAAGAAAGAAATATGGAGGGGAATTCGGAAAACCAGAAGGATACAGTTAATAAGCACACATGGGGGAGGGGAGAAGACTCAGCCGTTCACGCAGTCCGAGGATACACAATCTTTTGTACAAACAATGAGCTTTGCGAAGGTGAATGAGAGTGTGAGTACTCAGCTATATGAAATATCGCAAATAACAGAAAACATAGTAATGAAAAATCAAACTTTAATGCAGGTGAGAAAGAATCAATCAATCATGACAACGGATGACAAAGCTAATTTTAAAATAGAAGTCTTGGATGCAGTCTCCTGTTTAAGGACAGATATGCTAAATGCCTTTAGGGAAATAAAGCAAACACTTAACAGCGTTACAGGAACCCTTTCAGAGCTGACCATAAAGCTACAGTGCTTAGCATGCAGAACAGAAGATCCTGAAGGAAGAGTTTCAAATCTAGAAGACCACACTCAAAAACTCCCACAAACTGTGATACTTATTGAAAAACAACTTCAAGCGCTACAATCTAAGCTGACTGAGCAGGAAGATAGAGCCAGGAGAGCAAATATAAGGCTGTGTAAAATACCAGAGGGAACAGAAGGGACAGGAGATATGGTTCCCTACATTGAGAAGTTACCCTGAAGAGAAGGTAGTTTTGGAAAGAGCTCACAGAGCAGGCTCTAGATTTTCTAACTCTGACTTCCCTCACACTGTTTTGGTTAAACCTTTAAAGTTTCAAAATAGAGAAGCATTCTACAAAAGGCTCGTATCTCCAAGGGCCTTAAGGTAGAAGATGTGCAATTTAATGCCTATCCTGATCTATCTAGTGACAAAGCAGAAAAAAGAACACTTTATAACCCACTCAAACAGATGCTATATAAGAATGGCATTCGATCTCCAATACTATATCCAGCAAAAATTTGCTTCATTATTAATGGACGACTCCAAACATTTGATTCTCCAGCAGATGCCCTGGAAGCTTTTAAAGTAGCTTATGAAGAAAACTAGGAGGCAATTTATAATATATAATTTTATTGTATTACAGAGAGAAGGTGATGGGCTCTTTTTCTGCTAGTTAAAAGAAGGATGTAAAGATATAGTATTATAAATTTAAATTGGGGGTGATGAAACAATAAGGATACTATTAAAAAAACTTAAAAAGGGGAAGGAAGGGAAAGAAAACGAGGAAAAAAGGGAGAAAAGGGTTAGATAGAGATGGAGTATTTTGAATATAATAGTTTAGTAAGAATACAGTCTCTTCCTAAATGTTTGTGCAGTGCATTAGTGCACGGAGATTAGCTTTGGTTCATCTTGACTGGATAAAGGGGGTGGGGGTGGGAATGGGTTTTATATTTGCTTTGGGGGGGTATAATATTATACTAGAACTAAACAGATTTATTAGTAGTGACCAAATGCAAACTTTAATTATTGATATAACTAGTAGTCAGGATAATAAAAACAAGTTAGAAGAAGCTAATTGGCTAGAGAGGCCCAGGAACTTATTTATATATCGAATAAATAGATGGTAGAAGCATTTAGTATGGCCACCTGGAATGTGAAGGGACTGCAAAATAGATCCAAGATTGTGAAAGTGTTGTCATTCTTGGAAAGAAAGAATGTGAGTGCAATATTACTGCAAGAAACGCATCTAATGAAAAATGACGTTCAGTGGCTTGAAAATAGGTGGGGAAAGACTTCCTCGGATTTTTCCAGTAATTCTCGGGGTATTGATAACCTTCCATAGAAAAAAATACTGCCTATTATACTTAAACACACTATAGACCCACGGGGCACTATGTAGTGATACAATTAAGGCTATATGAGTTGAAATTTACATTGGTGGCGCTATATGCCCCTAATGAGAATAACCCAAGATTTTTTTCTGACTTTTTTTAAACATTTTTTTATTTATTTTAGTCTTTGGTAACCGGGTTAGGCCCACTAGGCACAAGTGCCTGTTTTCAGGGGCAACCTGGGAGCACTGGGCTGTTAAGTGACTTGCTCAGAGTCACAGTATACAAGTGGAGGTTATGAGAATCAAACTCAGGTCTGGTCTGCTGGATGTACCAAGCTCGTTCATACCTCATTCCTCTAACCTCTAGGCTATACTGCCGATACTTTTTTGGGAATTTTCTACATACGAAGCACCCTATATAATTGGGGGAGATTTTAATCTCGCCCTGCAACAAGTGGATAACTCATCAGAATTGAATAGATTAACTGGACTGAAAGGAGACTACACCCACGGAGGGGGAGAGAGAGGCTACATGGCATTCTAAAACTATGTGAGTGCAAGCTGATAGCAACGCCTGCCCAACTCACCCCGCACTGGAATGCAGTATCTTTTAAGGTATGACTAATGCTCCTGCTGAACAAAAGAATTCCGCCGCTAGAAAGAATCCTAAGTTATTAAAAGCTTACGGTCTGAATTTAACTTGCCAAAGAATGAAGAAATCTGCTGGGTCAGTAACTTCAGGCCGTGCAAAACCTAAATGGCAGCAGAATTTAGAAGCTCGGAAAACACAGGCGAACCAAATGAACCGAAATGTATCCTCACAAAGTGGTGCTGAAATAAAAGAAGTTACACAAGGAGAAGGAACCTCTAAACTATTTCCATTGTTTTTACCGGCATCCCCACAAACGGAGGTTACGTCTGAAAGTAAAATCTTAGTTGGGAATAATTTCGAAAAGGCTGATTGGTTTACTACTGGATCACATATTACCCCAGTTCAGTCTTTAGATTTTTTTTTGTTTAAATCTTTTTATTGAGTTTTCAACATAATAACATAACTACATCTCGTCAACTGAAGAGAGACATCACAAGTCACTTTTCAGACAGTCCATACATTCTCATAAAACCATATTCTCTCCCATATTACAAGCTAAAAACAACAAAAAAAAATTCATATAGTTCACTACATTATTTAACCTATTTACAAGTCTACCAAGGTCGTCTAGCCTATCCTCTGTCCATATCTCTCATTTAGCATCCTCTCTCTAGCCCTCAACGTATTCCTATCCCCCCCACCTCCTTACATTCCCTTCCTTCTCGCCTACCCCGCATTCAGTATCATAAGTTCATCCACTGAGAGTGTTCTCATAAAGTGGGTCCACTGACTCACAAATTATCCAGCTTATCCTGCAGCTGAGAAGATCTTTGTTCCAGCCCCAATGCTTGAATGGACAACGACCACCATTGTGTTATTGTAGGAGGATCCCCGGATACCCAAGTGTTGAGGATCACCTGTCTAGCTTGTACCAGTAATATTCTAATCCACCTCTGGTATGGTATCCATACCCCTTCGTCTCCATCCTCCACACCAAAGAGTAGGCTAAGGGGCGTAAGTGGAATCTCCCTCCCCAGCATAGTGCCCAGCTGTCGTCCGACCATCCGCCAGTATGTCTTCAAAGAGGAGCAGTCCCAAAAACAATGGAAATATGTTCCTCTATCCCTCTTACATCTTCCACAAGTCTCAGGGATCTCAGGATGCATCCTGTGACTCATCACTGGCGGACAATAAAGTCTGTGGACAAATTTATATGTACTCTCTTTATATTTATTGCAAGTCAGAAGCCCCACATGTGATCTCAGTATTAGTCCCCAATTATCCCGGGATATAGCTACGCCCAAGTCCCTCTCCCATAGTTGCCTCGATTTATCTGACAGATCCTTAAAACTTAGTCTTAAGAGGTGTACCGCCTTCCTTAGGATCCCAGATGGGTTCCTCCTTACCATTCCAATTAACCCCTCCAGTTGTTCCATTCCCAGACTCTCCGTTCGCTGCTTCTCCACCGCTTTGATCAGATTCCTAATCTGAAAAAATCTATAAAGGTGGGTTGTCGGTATTCCTAACCTCTCCTGGATCTCCTGGAAGGGTAACACCATACCCCCCTACACACATCTCCTAAACACCGCACCCCTTTCTTCTCCCATTCCTGAAAACCCTTATCCTCTAAACAAGGTCTAAAAAAGGGGTTCCTTGCTACTGGTAATAATAATGTCTCTCCCTCTTTACAACTTAGGATTGTCTTTATTCTAACCCAACTCTCTATTACTGTCCAAACCATGGGGTTCGTGTATCTCATGGAGGCGTATCCCTTTCTGCCTCTTTCCGATAAATAAGCCGCCAGCCGACCTGCCACCTCCCCCTCCTCTAACTCTAACCAATTAACTGAATCCCCCCCCCGATAAGCCAGTCTTTAACAATCCTGATCTGTGCCGCCAAAAAATAATGCTTCAAATCTGGGAAGTTCAGGCCGCCATTCTCCATTGATGCCTTCAACCTCCATAAAGCTATCCTCAACCTCTTCCCTTCCCACAAGAATTCTCCAAACCCTCTCTCCAAAATCTTAATATCCCTACTATTAAGCCCAATTGGTAGCATCTGTAATAAGTATAAAATTCGGGGCAAAATGTTCATTTTGATTAGGTTAATTCGTCCTAGCCAAGACAGGGGTAAAGCCCGCCATCTCTTCATCTCCTCCAATATCCCTTTAATCATAGGGGTATAATTCAGCCTGTAGAGGTCCTCCCATTTCCGTCCAATCACTACTCCCAAGTAGTTAAATGAGGAGGACACCCACCCTAGGCCCCATTCCCTTTTCTTCTCCTGCAGTCCAGTGTTTCCCACTAACACAGTCGTTAGATTTGGCGGACAAGCAAGTAGATTGTCGATGAGTGAACCCACAACTTTGTATGCGGACATTCGGTCCGAGAATGATGGGGGAAACAAAACTGTCGATTCTACTTTAGTTCCACAAGAACAAGGAACTACGTGGGTGGCAGATGTCATTTTGGAGCCACAGAGAACGTCGCTGTCCATAGAATTCAACCAAGACACGTTACTGGAGAAGGCCAATGCCGAGCCTGTAACTAAAGTTTCTAGAGAGACCTGCGAACTGGGGAAGCAGCAAGATACTGAACAAGCTGGTCCAGGGGTAAGAGATTCCTTCTCGGATTTTCATTTTAACTTTGTGCAACAGCTGAATCCTGTAAATACCACTGCTCAAAATTTGGCAGAAATTAAAGCGGGGATGGGGATGTTAATGGGGGAAGTGTGTAATCTGAGGAAGATTTTTTTATTTCTTCAACCAAGAAACCAAAGGAACTGAGGACTCTGACCCCCCTCCCCAATGGGCAAAACTTTTATTTCAGAAAATCAGTTCGATATCTTTGACTTTAGAATCCATGTGTAATCATCAGGAGAAACTGGAGCAGTACTTTGTTACAACCCATAATTTATTTGAAGAAAATAAAGTGATTAAACAAGACTTATTAGACATTAAAAAACATTTGGCCACGTTGGTGGATGATATGGTGCCATATGCTAAACAGCTAAAGAAATTAGAAATGTCTAACGCTTCTCTGAATGAAAAGATTTTAGATCAAGAGGCCAGGTATAGGAGGAATAATGTCAGAATTCTTGGAGTGCCTGAAATATGGGACTCTTTCAGATCATTGAGAGACTCTTTCAAAATTATTGTTGCTGCTTACATGGACTTAGAACTTCCAGAAACAAACTGAGTTGTGGAAAGGATTCATAGAGGGGCCCAAAATAACACCAACAAGAATAACTATCCCAGACCTGTTATTCTAAAATTTCTAAATTATGCAGAAAAAGAACTGTTTATGTCGAACGTTTATGAAAAAAAAACTGTCTATAATGGGGGTGGAAATCTCTGTTTACAACGATTTGCCATATGAAATTATCCTCCAAAGGAAACAATTTGATGAGATAAGGAGGAAAGTATGCTCCTTGGGTTATAAAGCTACAATGATGTATCCCTCTAAATTGAAAATCATTATTAAGGGGATTAGATATGTATTTGAGGATGTCAAGAAGGCATAGGAAGAATTACCCAAGTTAATTGATAATTGGTCTTGATTAAGGCCAAATTAGCCTATTTCTTAAGAGAATTAGTTTTCTAGAGCCTGAGGAATGTATTAATCAGCATGGGGGAGGGGGCAGAACAAGGTTCAGCAATTCAAGAGGAATGGGATGTCTCTAGACATAAACTGGAGAAGTTATTTTATAATGTTATATGAATTATTAAAGGAAAATAAAGTTTGCATGGGCAATTTGTTCAGTGTAATTAATTGGGGTGAGAATATTAAACAGTATTACTGGTTTATTTTTATGAGTGACCTTGTGGAGATACTAACTCTAAAGCTATTTTATGTCTAATTTAGTAAATATTAAAATAATATCTATGAATGTTAATGGCTTGACCTCTCCAATGAAAAGAGCTCATATAATGGCTTATTTTAAAAAAAAAAAAAAAAGTAAAGCAGATATAATCTGTATCCAGGAATCATATTTATTAGATAAGGATGTTGATAAATTAAAAAGAAATTGGATAAAATCAATATATCATTTGGCAGGGACTAAGAAAAGTAGGGGCATCACCATTATGCTCAAAGAGAGACAGAATATTTTAGTAACTAATTATTATAAAGATATGGCGGGTAGAGTTTTGCTTTTAAAAATCCAAACCCATAAGCAAGAGTTAGGTATTGGTTCAGAATACGCTCCTTTTATACATTGTGGCGATTTTTTGGCTAAAATTATTGAAGGATTACAACATATTCCAGTGCCAGGATATTATTTTAGCTGGTGATTATAATGCTTTCCATTCCCCTATCTTGGATAAATCTAATCCTCTTACTATACAGAATATATTAATATCCAACAAATTAAATAGTTTTTGAAGCAAGAAAATCTTGTAGATGTTTGGAGAAAGAGTAATGAAGTGACATTTTTTTTTACCTATTTCGACAGGAAACAGATAATTTTTACTAGACAGGATTATGTTTTGTTTCCAAGTCATTAGAGAAAAGTGTTAAAAGTTCTCTAATTGATTCACTCTGGTTGACTGATCATGCTATGGTTTCATTGGAATTGGTGCTAAGTGATGATGAAAGAAAGTGGACCAAATCATGGTCTTTTAACAATATCTTATTAAAAGATCCTCATTTTGTGGCACTGATAAGAATTCTATGAATGAATTCTGGTATTATAATTTCTTGGGAGCTGAGACTGTTCTTTCAATATGGGATGCTTTCAAGACAACCATTAGTGGTACTATTATATCTTATCAAATAAAAATTAAGAATAGAGAAAATACACTAATGAATAATAGATTGAGTCAATTGGATAATTTGATACTGATGGGTTAGGATAGATATTTTAAAGAATGGCAAGAACTGAAGTTAAAGAAAGTAGACTCAATTAATCAAGAAACCATTAAGACAATGTCATATATGAAAATATATAAATATCATATGGATAAGTCGGGGCAGTTGTTAGCAAATTTATTAAAAAATGAAAAACTCCCTGGATAAAAAGGATGTTGGAGGAATTACTGGAGAATAAGGAGAAGAGCTTAATTCCAGACTAAATGTATTTAGCTAAGGTTATTCTGATTCATAAAGAAGGTATACCTGCAGACTCTACTGAGAGTTATAGACCTATCGCACTGTTAAATACCGACTGTAAGATAATTGCTAAACTGATTAATAATAGAATCCTCCCATATCTGGAAAACTATATAATGGCTGACCAATACGGGTTCATGAAAAACAGAAATCTTTATCAAGCTAATAAAAAACTTCAATTAATAAATGATACAATAAATACTGACAAACTATAAAAAAGAAAATTATGCTGTTGCTTTAGATGCTAGTAAAGCTTTTGATTTAATAAATAGTGAGTATGTTTACGAAGTTCTTGTAGCATACGGCATACCAGAATCCTTAATTATTCTAAATAAAAAATGATATACTAACATTTTAGTAAAATTTCAAATAAATAGATATTTGACAAATAATTTAAAATGCGAAATGGTGTTAGGCAAGGTTGTCCCCTTTCCCCCACTCCTTTTATTTTGGCTTTAGAACCTTATTTATCAGCCATAAGAGATGAGTATAAAATTCAGGGTTTTGTATGCAATGGTATACATTCAAAAATAAGTGTTTTTGCAGATGATATCCTTTTAATACTTAAAAATGTAAATGCTTCTTTGGAAGCATTTTTAACTTTAACTTCTTTCTTCTCAGGAATATCAGGATATCATTTGAATACAAGTAAATCAGTCATAATGTGCTTATCTAAATTACCTATTGTTCAGGAGACTATTGTTAATCAGGAATTTAAGCAATTTAGGTATCCACTTTACCAATAAACAAAAAAATAAATATTAAAATTAATTACAATAATGCTAAAGAAAAAATAACCAACTTATTGAATAATTGGAAAGTGGATACTCTGAAAATGATGGTATTACCACTTTTAATATTTGTTATGAAAAATATTATAGGCAGTCCCAATCATAATTGGTTTTTGAATGTAAAATGAATATTCAGTAAATTCTTATGGAGAGCAGGTAAGCCACGGATAGCATGGAGGGTAGTATGTGCTCCTAGGAAGGGGGGGGATGGGTTGTCCAAATCCAATTAAGTATATGGAAGCCAATGTACTTGCGAATTATTTCTCATGGACATTTTTTCCTGATAGAGATTTATCTCTCTATCATAAAATGTTATTCAGAAATAAGCAGAATATAACACCACACCAAATTTGGTTAGATCAAGAACTTTATAAAAATTCCACTCATATGTTGGCTTCCTGGCTTCATTTTATTAAGAAGTAAATAGATTGTCCAGCAATTATATCTACTCCTTTTTTATTAACTCCCATGCAATATAATCAAAGAATTTGGGGTAACTGTAGAGATTTTAATTTCCAGGTACTAAGTAGGAACAAAGTGAAGGTTTGGGCAGATCTTTTGATCGAGGGCAAATTGGCCTCTTACAATCAGCCAGTAACTAAATGGAAAGAGAAAGGATGGACTATGCTTTTCCATTACACAATTATGGCCAAATTTAGAAGACTTCTGAAAATATACAAGATACAAGAGGATGGTCTTTTTAGAGCTTTACATCTTCAGAATGCCCAAATAAAATTAGGAATGGAAAAGATATTATCAAGATTGTATGTTAATGCATTAGATTCACCTCAAGGAAATTTCCATCATATCCAGAATAAATGGAATGAAGAGAATAATATTGGAATTACTCAAGAAGAATGGAATTATTTAAGATTATTTAATAATAATATATATGCATCTCCAAGAAATAAGGCTATCCAAGATAACATTATAAATAGAGCTTATCTGACCCCTATACGTTTGGCTAAGATAAATCCAAACTATTCTGAATTGTGTTGGCATGGCTGTTTGCAGCGTGCAACCATTACTCATTGTTTATGGTTATGTCCCAAAATTCGACCATGGTGGACAAGTCTACAAAAAAAAAATTTACAGACCTTATTGAAGATCAAGATTCCCTTGACAATGGATGTATTTTTGTTTAATAATGTAAATAAAACAATGTTTGGGGGGTTGGAAAAAAATCATCTCATTGCCCACTATGGCCCTTAAAAGATTAATTCTGGAAAACTGGAAAAGTGATACGCTATCTGCATTTCAACATTCCAAATGGGGTTATATATTTAAGAAGACTTTACAATATGAAGAGATTATTTATACAATGGACTTTAATATGGATAATCTGACTAGGAAATCTTGAAAAGAAATTATGGACAATATGCCCCCACTATATTTATATATTCATTACTATTTATATTATGCAGCCACATGGTCTATTTTCAGTATGCATTTACACATATATGTAGAAGTATGATGCACCCCATTATTGGTAATATTACTTATTGTATTTATAATGGATTGTCCAGGTTAGATGGGTGGGGATAAAATATTATTGAACTATGTAAGTTAAATTGGATAATATGAGTATTAAGATATTGTTGTAAGATGTATTATGGACACGGTATGTCATATGATGAGTGATGTTGGAACATCTTAATAAAAAATTAAGCATAAAAAATAGAATTGAATAGATCCCACTGACCCTCTAAAATTACAGTACAGGGATTTATGGAAGATTTGGGATTGATAGACCCCTGGAAGGTAAAAAAACAGGGCTAAAAAAGTATATTCCTTTTTTTCTAGTATATATCAATCATATTCTAGAATAGACTACTTTCTAATTTCTTAATGTTTAGTACATATTGTACAGGATATACAATACCCTGGAATATTTATTTTGGATCATGCTCCTTGTATTTTGACAATCAAGAGTATGACAGGGAAAATTAATCCCAAAGTCTGGAGAATGGATTCAACAATTTTATCCAAACCTTATTCAGAGGGGAAAATTAGAGAGGCTTGTGACGAATTCTTCGTATTCAATTCTGATCAAGGTTTATCTATTGATATTATATGGGAGGCTTTTAAAACGTATGTAAGGGGGGTTATAATGAACATAACAGCTTTTGATAGAAGGACAAGGGATAGAATAATTAAACAAACGGAGGAGGAAATAAAAACCTTAACTAGAATTCATAGCTCTACCATGGATTCAGATGTTTATAAGAAACTACTACAAAAAGGGATCTGAATAACTAGTTAATATTAGAGAAGACAGAAAAGCAAATAATACAAGAGCAAATTATCATTTTTTTTAACAGATACACCTTTAAAACTGTTATCATGGCAGACTAAGAAAACTCAATTTGAAATTACAATAACAAGTATAAAAGATCAACAGGGAAAGGTAACTAATAACCCAAAGAAAATATTGATACCGTTTTTGAATTATTATAAAACACTGTATGCATCACAAATTAGGGTAATATAGAGGAAATTAATATTTGTTGGGATTCACTTCAAATCCCGGTGGTATCAGACCATGTTAGAGCTATGATGGAGTTACCTATTTCTAGTGAAAAGATATATAAAGCAATACAAGCACTGGCAGACAATAAAGCTCTGGGCCTAGATGGTTTGGGAAATGAGTTTTATAAAAAATACAAAGCTATTTTATTACCAGTGTTAGAGCAACTATTTTACATCTTTAGCCAGACAAAAACTCTTCCAAAATCTTTCAAACAAGCATGCATTCAGATTTTTTTTATCTCTCTGCTTAATACTGACCATAAGATTTTCACTAAAGTAATAGCTAATAGACTAGAATATATTCTACCAGACATTATTCATCAGGATAAAAATGGCTTTATCAAAAACAGAAATTTAATGGAAAATATAAGATGAACAATTAATATCATAGCACTAAATCAGGATAAAGATGCAGCTTTGTTGGCTACTGATGCAGAAAAAGCATTTGATAGGGTGGAATGATCTTTCATTTTTTCAATATTTCAGAGAGTGGGCTTGGGTGCACAGCTTAACGGGTGGTTAAGAAGCAATTATGACTCCCCGAGTGCAGCTATTAAAATTAATGGGTTAATTTCAGATAAATTTCTTATGGGTAGAGGAACCAGATAGGGTTGCCCCCGTCTCCTCTTATTTTCACTTTAGCCATTAAACCATTAGCCATTGCCATCAGAAATCATCAAAGCATTACAGGAATCACTATAGGGCAAAAACAAGTGAAGATAAGTTTATTTGCAGATGACATCTTGGTATAGATTACTGATGTGAATAGATCCATTTCTAGCTTAATCCACATCACTAATCAGTTTGGCCATTTTTCAGGGTATAAAATTAATTGGTCAAACACGGAACTATTAAAAGGAAATACAGATAATACATTAGTGGATGTTCAAACAGTAGGACACAATATAAAAAGAGAAGAAGCAAAACTTAAATATTTAGGGATTGACTGTGAGGTTCAACTTCTGAGCCTACCTTCATAGGTCTGCCCCTGTGGAAATGGTCAGTTACCGCCCTTTATGGAAGGTGAGCTCTGAAGGCCTGGCAGCGGTGACTGACCTCTTGGAGTTTTCCGTGGCCAGCATGAGCCCAGAGGCTTTGGTACTGGCCTACAATAAGGCCATCTCTGCGACACTGGACCTGATTGCTCCTGTCCATGTTTGTCCTCTCCTCTTTCTCCCTTGGGCTCCCTGGTTTGATGGGTCCTTGAGGGAGCTGCGGTGACTAGGACGTAAGTTAGAGCGACGCTGGTGGAAATCCACCCTGGAGGCTGACCACCTTAGATTGGTAGAGCATTATCAGATCTACCAGTCAGTGATCTCCTGTAAAAAGGCAGAATTCCTGTCTGGGAGATTGCTGCCGCTCAGAACCAACCAGCTCAGCTTTTCTGGACTGTGGACAGGTTGTGCAACCCAACCTGTCTGCAGTTCCAAAGACCTTTTTCGCAAGTGGAGTGCAATGAGCTTGCTCGATTCTTTGAGAATAAGGTGGCCGACATCAGGTCAGAGATCCTCTTGACTCGCTCTGTGGGGGACGCTGTTGATTGGTGCCTGGTCGCCTCACCTCATGTTTCCTGGAGTTCCTTTGACCTGCTGAAGTTTGCAGATGTCAAACGGATTGTCCAGCGTATGCGCCTTACATGCTGCAGTTTGGATCCGGGTCCAACCTCCCTGATTATAGGATGTTGTGATATCATCGGCCCATTTCTGGTTCAGATAGTCCGGTGCTCCCTTGATTCGAGTGAGTTCCCAAGCTGCCTGAAGGAGGTGGGGGGTTACACCTCTCCTGAAGAAAGCTTCTTTGGACCCTGACTCTCTGGCTAACTACAAACCAATCTCTAACCTCCTTTTTATAGGGAAGGTTATTGAGAAAGTAGTGGCGTTACAACTGGAGAACCACCTGACCATCTATAACATCTATGAATCTCTCCAGTCCAGTTTCTGAAAGAGGCACAGTACCAAGACTGCGCTGGTTTGGGTGCTCAATGATCTCCTTATGGTGAGAGATCGGAGAAGCCTTTCCAGTCTGGTGCTCCTTGATCACTCTTCAGCTTTTGACACTGTAGACCATGAGGTACTGCTTCGGCACCTGAGGTCCATCTGTGGCCTGACACATATGGTCCTCAGGTGGTTTACATCTTTCCTCACTGGTAGAACTCAGAGAGTGGTGTCTGGGGTCTTTTCCTCAGACCCATTTTCTCTGTCATGTGGGGTACCTCAGGGCTCAGTGCTTTCCCCTCATGTTGTCTGCAGTGTATATGCTGCCCCTCGGAAACATTGTAAGATGGTACGGACCGAGGTTTCACTGCTATGTGGATGATACCCAGCTCTACCTGTCTTTTGCACCCGACCAGGATAGTGCTCTCTCGCTATTTAACAACTGCCTTGCTGAAATCCAGGAGTGGATGAATTTGAGCTGGCTACAGTTGAACGCGCGAAAGACTGAGGTGATGGTTGTGGAGCCGGGTTGCTGGATAGAGGTTTTGAGGACTGGTCAGCCCTCTGGAATTTATCTAGGGGGTGCCCAGATCCTTATTTCTAAATGGGTGTGGGACCTAGGGGTGGTGCTTGACAACGGGCTGACCTTATGATCTCAAGTGTTGGCGGTCGTCAAGTCTTCCTTTTACCATCTTAGGAACATCGCCAGGGTCAAGCACCTTGTTCCGTCCGGAGATCTTCCTACACTGGTTTATGCCTTTGTGACCTCTCGTCTCGATTACTGTAACTCCCTGTACTTAGGGCTTCCTGGGGTTGATATCCGCCGCTTGCAGCTAGTGCAGAATGTGGCACCACAACTGCTGATGGGGACTTCTTGAACATCTCATATTACCCCTGTTCTGCGCAGTCTGCACTGGCTGCCGATGTAGTGGCGGATCACCTTTAAAGTTGGTTTACTGACGTATAAAGCCCTACATGGACTTGGCCCTGACTACTTGAAAGAGCTTCTGATCTGCCATCGCCCAGAGCGACAGCTCTGTTTGACTGGCGAGGGGCTGCTAGAGATCCCAAGGGTGTCTTTGAAGTCTTCTGGGGCCCGTGCTTTTATGTATGTCACCCCTACCCTTTGGAATTCTCTACCCCATCAGCTGCAGGAGTGCACGACAGTGGAAGGCTTTAAACAAGCGTTAAAAACGTTTTTATGGTGCCAGGCCTTTAATGGCATTGAGTAATTGAACCCTGTCAGATTATTGTTTTGTTCTATACTGTATCTATTAATTTTATCATTCTTATTTTAATCTTTTGTAAAGCGCCTTGATATTTGAAAGGCACTTTTGCGAAATAAAGTTATTATTATTAACACACACCGAAATTTGGCCAATGGAAAATAATGTACACAAATGCTCACAGTCTGGGAAACAAGATCCCAGACCTGCAGGCAATAATGACAGAGGCTAAACTGGACACAGTAGCAATTAGCGAGATGTGGTTTACCAGTAATCACACTTGGGAGACTTCGGTACCTGGCTATGTACTGTTCAGAAGAGACCGAGGTGCAAAAAGGGAGGGGGGTGTGGAGTGGCCCTGTATGTCAATGAAAATATCAAAGCTACAGAAATTCAGAATACACATAAGGAGCCAGAAGAACTGTGGGTCACCCTGGAAACAGGAAATGGGACAGCCGTAAGAACTGGGGTTGTCTACAGGCCCCCAGACAAGGGGGAGGACATAGACACATAACTGTTTGAAGATATACAAAACATGACAGCTAATGGGGAGGTTCTGATAATGGGAGACTTCAACATGCCAAATACAGATTGGTCAATACCAGCAGGAACATCTGCCAGAACTAGACACATGGTGGATTCTCTGCAGGGGGAGGGCCTCAAACAACTGGTACAACAACCCACAAGAGACAGGGCTATCCTAGATCTAGTACTGACTAACAGGGAAAGGTTCACAGATCTCCAGGTACAAGGTCACCTGGGGGTCAGTGACCATCACATGGAATGGTTCAGTTTGGCCACTACAACTAAATCATCCCATTCCAATGCAAAAATATGGGACTTCAGAGGAGCTGACTTTGATAAGATGGCCAACAGAGTTAAGCTAGCCCTGGCAAAAAGAAATACAGGTGAGAGAGCACAGGCAAAGTGGGCAAGCATTAAGGATGCAATACTTGAAGCAACATCCCATTGTGTTAGAGAGGAAAGGAAGTGCAAAAGAAGAAGGAAACCACTTTGATTCTCAAAAACAGTAGCAGAAAAGGTCAGAGCCAAAAGGCTGGCCTTCAGGAAATAGAAGGGAACATAGCAGGATGAAGATACAGAGGCATACCAAACTTCCTTAAGGAAAGCAGGGAAGGCAGTAAGGCAGGCAAAGGCCCAAACCGAGGGAACACTAGCACAGAAAGTAAAAGAAGGCGACAAGACTTTCTACAGATACATCAGTGAAAGGAGAAAGTCCAGAGGGAGTATTGCTAAGATCAAAGGAGATAAGGGGGCATGTGAGGAGGAGGACCATGTAAAAACATCTATCCTAAACACATACTTCTGCTCAGTATTTATGGAAGAGAAGGTAGGGCAGGGCCCATAGCTCAGCACCATGGACACTGGGGGAGGAAGGGAGGTGAGCACTAGTCCCGTCACAAAAGAAAGGGTCCTAGAAGAGCTCGATAAGCTCAGGGTGGACAAGGCAATGGGACCTGATGGCATACATCCCAGGGTACTAAAGGAGCTAAAGGGTGGAACTAGCAGAGCCATTATCAGAACTGTTTAGTGAGTCTCTGAGCACAGGAGAGGTCCCAGAAGACTGGAGAAGGGCTCATGTGATCCCGCTCTACAAGAGTGGAGCAGGGAGGAGGCAGGGAACTACAGACCAGTCAGTCTTACCTCAGTAATGGGCAAGATTATGGAAGCACTCTTTAAGGAAAGGATAGTGCAATACCTGGAATCCATAAGAGCACAGGATCCAAGACAGCATGGGTTTACAAAAGGAAGGTCCTGTCCAACTAATCTCATAGATTTCTTTGACTGGGTAACCAGAGTGGTGTACCAATGGACCAGTTGATGTCGCCTACCTTGACTTCAGCAAAGCTTTAGATACTGTTCCACATAGAAGACTGATTAATAAGCTGGGTAGGCTCGGGGTGGGTCATAAGTTGGTCAACTGGGTGACAAACTGGTTGACAGGCAGAAAACAAAGAGTGATGGTAAACAGTATACAGTCAGAACAGATGCAAGTCCTGGAGCCAGTCCTCTTCAATATATTTATCAGTGACATTGCAGATGGACTGGAGTGTAAGGTTTGTCTGTTTGCAGATGACACCAAGATCCGCAACAGATTAGATGATCCAGATGGGGTGGGCAGAATGAGAAGTGATCTGGAAAAACTAGCAAAATGTTCAGAAGAGTGACAACTGGGGTTTAATGCAAAGAAGTGCAAGATCATGCACTTAGGGAAGAGAAACCCTGCAGCCACCTATAGGCTGGGAGGGGAGTTGCTGGCAGTCACAAGGGAAGAAAGAGACTTGGGCATCATCATCACCAATGATGTGAAATCATCCAAGCAGACCACTAAAGCAGTAGGTAAGGTTAGGGGGATGTTAGGGTGTATTAGTAGGGGTATCTCAAGTCAGAAGAGGAAGGTAATAATCCCTCTTTACAAGACATTGGTTAGGCCCCATCTGGAGTACTGTGTACAGTACTGGAGGCCACACCTTCACAAGGACATTAACCAAATTGAGGCAGTCCAGAGAAGGGCAACCAAAATGGTGCAGGGACTGCATCAGAAAACATATGAGGACAGATTAACGGAGCTCAATATGTATACCCTAGAGCAAAGGAGGGAGAGAGGTGATATGATCGAAACATTCAAACACCTTATGGGCATTAACAAGGTGAAAGAGTCTAACATGTTTCAGTATAAGAAAAATAGCAGGACAAGAGGACACAGCATGAGATTAGAGGGAAGCCAATTAAGGGCTAATATGAGGCAGTTCTTTTTCACAGAAAGGGTGGTGGATGCATGGAACGGCCTACCTCAGGAAGTGGTAGATATGAATACAGTGCAGGGCTTCAAACAGGCATGGGATAGGCATAAGGGAGCAATACAGATGAGTATGACTAGATAGGCCATTGACAGAGCAAAGGCCGATGGCACATTTGTAAGGTAGAAAAGAAATGGGCAGACTGGATGGGCCTTGTGGTTCTTATCTACCGTCAACTTCTATGTTTCTATATAGTGCAAATTTTGAAGATCTGCTGAATTATATAGAAAAAGATTTGAATAAGTGGAATATATTATTTGACTTTGATTGGAAGAATTAACTTAATTAAAATGCAAATACTTCCTAAAATATTGTTCTTTTTCCAGGCTTCAGCCATTCCTATTCCAACACCTTTTTTTAAGAGGTTAAATAAACTAATTACTAAGTTTCTGTGGAAACAGACTAAATCAAGAATAGCGTGGACTACACTGATCCTACCTAAAGAACGTGGGGACCGATCACTTCCAGACTTTTATCTAAATTATTTAGTAACTCAATTTGTTCAAATATAAGATTGGGAGCAAAATCAAGCTCCTAAAAAAACTATCATTACAAACAGAAAAGGTATCGCAACCCTATCAGAGTCTTACGAATTTATTATATTCAGCAATACAGGTTAATAAATTACCAGAGACAGTACCTGTTACAACCAATGCAACATACTGGTGCTGGATAGAACTTAATAAAAGATTGGGAGAAATGGCTCTACTCACAGAATTCACACCCATATAAACAATTATAATTTTACCCCATTGGTAGTAGATAAAACCTTTAAGAAGTGGCAAGATATGGGGCTAACTCAAATGGGAAATTTATAGCAAGATGGGCAATTAAAATCATTTGAAAAATCGGTAAAAGAAAAGAATTTAAAAGGTCAGATAGTCCAGTATACTCAGATAAAACATTTTTTGATGAAAAATAAAGACAAAATTAGGATACTTGATCCACCAATAATTTTAGATACCATTAGAAATAACAAGGGGGGTAAAAAGTTGATATTCTCTCTATACTTTTTAATGTTGGATAAATCAAAATATAATTTGGACAAACTTAGACTGAAATGGCAAAACGATTTAGGGATGCATATACTGTATCAGAAAACCAATGGCATAACATCATTGAGGCTTATGTTAATAATGTGCATGCACTTAGATTACAACAGATTCAGTTAAATACAGTACATGGACACACCACACAGACTGCATTTACCTAATCCTAATATAATGGATAAATGTCCAAGATGTGCCACTACTTCAGGCACTTTGATACGTATGATCTATTCATGTCCTTGTTTATCAAATTACTGGTCAGAAATCAATCAATTTGCCTCAATTTTATTTGGTAAACAAATAATATTTAATCCAGTAATAACTATGTTGGGAATTCATCCAGATAATAAATGTTTAGATGAAGAGCAAAGGAAAATGTTAACATTAATAACAACTGTGACAAAAAAATGCATTCTACAGAAGTAGAAAGCTCCATCCCCCTATGTTTAAAGCATGGCTGGGCTCAATAATAGACATCTCTAAATTAGAAAAGGTGTGGTATTGCAAAATGAATCTTAAAGGAAAGTATGATAAAATGTGGTACCCATTCCAGGTGGCCTTGGCTCAAATTAGGATTCAGAGGAATAAAAAATAGGTGTAGTATAAATTAGGGCTAAACAAGGAAGTCCCTGGACCCCTTCCCTCTTTATACATGATGATGAAGATCAGTATGGACCTATCTGAAAGAACTGATTATGATGAAACTGGGTCACTGATATGAATCTGAATTGAGGGGAGAAAAAACTAACAAAAAAAAGGAATAAGAGAAAGATAAATTTGCTCATGTTTATTATTACTGGACAAAAACAAATACCTTATGCTGTTTTGCTTATTTTATTTTTTTATTTATTTAGTTTTTGTTGACCGGGTAAGTGCACTAGACAAATCCTTCCTATTTTCAGGTACGACCCGGGGGAGGGGGATACAGATGAATGCCAACTGACCTTGAACCAGATTAAGCTGTTAGTGGTATTTTTAGTGAATGAGGGAAATTTGGCCAGGACACCGGGGGAATTCCCCTACTCTTTTCGATAAGTGCCATGGGATCTTTAACATCCACCTGAACTACCACCAATCCAGGCAGATGGGACCTCGGTTTAATTGCATGCGTTTTGCTAGTCTGAGAATAAACCTTTTGGATTCAAACTGGAACGCCTCAGATTGTTTATGTACAGACAGAAATAGGTGGCATACTACTGCCCAAGGAACCCTGGCTCTGATCCTAATTCTTGGTTCTGGCCTGGTATCGGTACTGACCCAGTAACAACTTCCTGGGCTTCCTTCTTTGTGGCCTTCCATCCTTCCTCCACTCCCTCCATCTGCCCCATCCCACTGAGTCTTGCCTCAAGGATTTCCCCCATTTTACCCAAATCAGCCTGCTAAAGTCAACAACCATTGTTCTGGGATTCAGGTGCCTGCTCCTAAGAAGGGTTCTGAACCACACCGAGTTGTGGTCACTTGTTTCGAGGGGGACTTGGAGTGTCACCCCTTTTTTGAGTTCCTGATTCGCTAGCACCAGGTCCAGGAAAACCCCCTCCCTGGTTGATTCCTTCACATGTTGGTAGAAGAACCTGTCTTGGAGGGTGTCTACTAGGGCCTGGCTTCTGGTACTTCTCACCCCAGGTACACTCCCATCAACAGCTGGTAAATTCAGATTCCCAGCCAGGATTACATTTCCCAGTGCCACCAACTTTCAGATTTCCTTCCCAAGGACTTTTTATACTACTAGCGTGTTGCCAAAAGTCCGAAATAAAAATGCTACTCGAGCCAGAGTATTAAATATGCTGAACAAATGTATTAGAAGGTTTAGTTGTGAAAGTGCTAATCAGCTATGCAAATGTATAGCACTTGTCAGAATGATCAGCAGAATTTTGAAAAAAATATGTATCATTTTATAAATGTTGTCAACTGTGCCATGAACCCACTCAAAAAATGGTTAGCAGTTTACTGCTATGCATGCCTGGAAATGAGTAGAATTACCCCTTTTTTCCATAGCATTTTGCTATGCTATACCAGTTATTTAATACCCTGTAAACTGATGACAAACCCAACTCATAAGACAGCACCTTTATCCTATGAATCGGGTTCATCACACCAGCTATCTCCACACTCTGGTTCATCATAATCACGCAGCAGATGTTCCAAAGCTGGATCTAATTCTGCTCCCCCAAGCTTATTTCTTAAAGGAGAACTACAGTACTGGAAAATGTAATGCAGAGGTCACTGCACTGATCAGGACTCCAGCACCCCGATCCCCCCTGTAGTCACAATATACATTGCTGTGCTTAAATACCTTATCGCTCACAAAATTCTGATAATCACCCCAGTGCAGTTGGCATTTTTTAACTGAGGTACTCACTGCCAGAGATCGCGCTGCAAACAACATAAGTTGACACTCTACTGCACCTTCCTGTATTGTGCTCATATGTACTCTCCGTGTCTCCCATGCTCTGCTCTATTTTCACTGACTTTGCCTAAGTGCCACGTATATGTCTCGCATACATGTGGCATTTAGGCAAAGTCAGTAAAAACAGCAGGGCATGGGAGATACAGAGACTATTAAATCTCTGTGCATATGGGCACAACATGGGAAGGGACAGTGGAGCGTCAGCATATCGTGTTGCTTGCAGCTTGATCTCCAGCAGTAAGTACCCTCATTACAAAATGCCAACTGCGCCGGAAGAATTATCAGAATTTACAGGCGATAAGGTATTTAAACACGGCAATATACTGTATATTGTGACTGCAGGGGAGAGTGGGGTACTGGAGCCCCAATCTGTGCAGCGATCGCTGCATTACTTTTGCCAGCAGTTCTCCTTTAACACTGGCTAACAAACCTCAGTCACAAACCCAAGCAAAACTGAACCCCACAGATGCTGACTCGCACTACATCAGACACGTGGCTTCAGGTACAACTGAAAAAAAAAAAAAAGATTTCACTCTCTCGTGGCTAACATGAATGCTGTGTGGCATTTTAAACCTTATACATGAAACTGTTCCTCACAGATAGACACAAAGGTCAAATTTAAGTCAATTAAAAGAAGTTGTCACTAGATCTCCGCAATGCTGGCCACTGGTATTGACACCACCAATAGGAATTTACCTATTTTACCTATTTACCTGTGTTTTGGAGGCCAATGCCCCCAAAGGCTACCCGCCTACAAAAACAAAATACTCATACTTGGGCCCTTATGTGTCAACAGGTAAGCACACACACGTATTGTAATATCTGCAAATACTGACAGACACAAAAGAGAAAAGGTAGAACAACCTTAGTGAACAAGTCGTCCAAAGATAAATTGTCTTCACCCTGATGCAAAAGGTCAGAGACATGCTACATGAACAGCTAGCACATGGGCAATTCGCAATTGCAAAAACCAGCCAATGGGAAGAGTTCTCCACCAGTGCGCTAAGTGTCCCAATGGAACAAAACAGACTGCCTGACAACCACTCTAGCAACAAATTGCTTAACAGCAAGTTCAAATATTATGGGATGTCGTAACAGCTGCCAGTCAAACAGCCTAGCAACATGCTCGCTAGGTTACTAACACCACAGCAAGGGAGACTCAAATGACTTGCGGAATCCAGCACTGCGTCTGCTGAATTGCACTAGTACGTAAAGGAGGTTGCCGCGCCGACATACAGAAATAAAAAAAAAATTGTAGACGAAATGCTGATCTGTCTCCTTTAGGCAACACGCTAGTTGTGTAAACTGGATATGGTATGGGTGAGTGTGTCATACAGTTTTTATCTTCATGTGAGATCTGCGTACCTCCTGATCCCACACTTGAAGCAAAGCCATACGAGGCCGGTGGTCACAGACCTCTCATGAAGATAAACCATATGACACACCCACCCACCCATACTGTATCCCCATATTCTTCTGGTTTGGGGCCCTGTACACAACCTACAACCAAAATGACTGGATGTATGACTTACTCACCAAATATTACATATATTAAATTTATTTCAAAATAAATTTAAAGCAGCAGTGCAACGGAACTGGGCAAAAATTTTGACCCTAACATTTCTTCAGATTCCATGAATCTTCCACTTTTATTCTGTGGTGAAATTCTATAGTTTCACCAAATTTGAGTATTTTATAAATGTTTTACATTTTTTCTCAAGAAAAAAAGATGGTTGCCATATTTGTCTTAGAAACAGCAATGTAGACCCGACTGATGGTAAGACTGAGAAAATAAAAATACTCATGGTGTACACTACAGAGGGTACCTAGAAAGGTAGATGTGACAAGTATGCTAAAATGTTTTATCAACTGTAGATGAAACAACCTTTTTGGAAAAACAATTTTCATTGCACTGCTGCTTTGATTTACATATTATTTTGTGTGTGAGTCTTGTATCCAATCAATTTAGTGTTGAGTAAATAGGCCCCTAATTGGAACTGGACTCCTCTCACTCGTCTTTTTTCTTAAAGTGACAGTGGTCACACAAGGAACATTCCTTGTTGCCTGTATACCAACCTAAAATCTGACACTCCTGCTCCTTTTTACCATAAGCTGTACCCATATTGACTCAATATCTGTTCCCCCACAGAATGATTTATCATCCAGTGCTGTGATAACCTCCTTGATGTACAAAGCCACCCCTCATCTCCCTACTAACCTATCCCTCCTAAAGATGGCATATTCTGGGATTGACAGGTCCCAGTCTTGGTTAGGTGTTGCCCACATTTCTGTGACTACTATTATATCTAGCTGTCCCCGTTCTGCTATTGCCTGGATGTCTCCCAGTTTGTTGCCCAGACTCTTGGGACTTTAAACTAGCCACTTTCCAGTAAAAATATCCCTACGCCCCTTTTTTGCCTATCCTGTTTCTCCCAATGACCCCCCCCACATTTTTACCCCCATTCATGCTACACCTTCTTCTTTGCAGAGTCCATGCTTGCTTCATCTTTTTTTTCCCCTCACAAACCCTAATCCACTTCCCCGCACTACTCTTTTAGCCAAGAGTGATTGATCAGGCAGCGCTCACCCTCCCTCTTGAAACACACTGGCACGACTTCACAAAAACATACAGAAGATACTGTCAGTTTAAGCTTCCCACCAATCTCCCTAAAAAGTACAGTTACGTAAGAACTTACCGTAACAGCAGATCTTCGAGATGAGCTCTTGCAGTAGGTAATTACATATAGGACTAAGTCCCAAGCAGTATAGAACAAGGAAAAGCACACGGGAGGAGGAAAACTACCCAAATGTAGATCCTCTGGCAGTGAAGGCCTCAGGAAAGGAGACCTTGCAGAACAGCCAACCCGAAGCTAGCTCTACGGCGAGAGGCAATGTCCAAACTGTAGTGTTTCGTAAAGGTATGGACTGAAGTCCAAGTTGTGGCTGTGCAAATGTCAGCTGCAGACACATTCTTAAAACAAGCCGCAGAGGCAGCGACACCCCTGGTGGAGTGACCCTTGACTTGACCTGGTAGAGTCTTGTGATACTTGTCATAACAGAAAGTGATACAATGAGCCAACCATTTAGAAAGGCATTGCTTAGAGACAGCATTGCCTTCTCTTTTGCGAGCAAAAGAGACAAACAGTTGGTCAGTCTTTCTGAGATCCTTCGTCCTGGTGGTGTAGGATCTCAGAATTCAGTGAACATTCAAAGTATGCAAGAGGTACTCCCCTTGATTGGAGTGTTGCATAAAGAAAGCAGGTAGCTCCATGGATTGATTCAGCGTAGATTCTGCTACCACCTTAGGGAGAAACTTAGGGTTGGTGCACAGAGCCACATGTTCCTTGTGAAAAATCAAATATGGGATTTTGCACATCAAGGCCTGAAGCTCGGAAATCCTTCAAGCAGAAGTAATGGCCACAAGGAAGAGAGCCTTCCAGGAAAGGAACTTTAGGTCTGTTGAAGCTGCCAGCTTGAAAGGAGGCAGGGTAAGCTTCTTGAGAATGAAATTCAGATCCCAAGGAGGGTCAGGAACACGAATAGGGGGTCTCAAGTGGAGAACCCCCTCTAAGAAAAGTCTTAGAGACTTCCAACTATGTGAATGTTCTGTCCCCAAAGGGAACATGGTAAGCGGAGATGGCCGCCATGTGAACTTTCAGAGAGGAATGACTAAGACCCAGATCAAAGAGATGGCGCATGTAGTCCAGAAGTCTCCCAACGGGGCAAGAGAATGGCTCGAAATCTTTGGAAGAGGCCCAAATAGAGAACCGTTTCCACTTCATGGCATAGGTAGATCTAGTAGAGGGCATTCTGTCCTCCACCAGAATCTCTGCCACAAACAGGAAAACCCTGAATTGGGCCTGAGCTATGCCTGCAGGAGCCACACATGCAACTGAAGGGATTTGAGACCTGGATGGACCAGGGTCCCCTGATCCTGGGTCAGCAAAAGTTGAGACAGAGGAAGAGGAAGAGGAGGTTCCTCTGAATACTGTTGCAGAACAGAAAACCAAACTTGCCTGGGCCAGAAAGGGGCGATTAGGATCATGCAAGCTCCTTCTGAGCTGAGTTTGTGTAAGACCCTCAGAATCAAGGGAATTGGCGGGGCATAGCCGAATCTGCCCTTCCAGTGTAGAGAGAGAGCGTCTCTCCAACAAAATGTCTCACCCTGGAGCAGGCGAGCAGAAGGTAGGAAGTTTTGTGTTGTGAGGAGACACAAACAGGTCTACCTGAGGTGTTCCCCAGCATAGGAAGATATCGTTTGCTACCCCCTGATCCAGTTCCCACTCATGTGCCTGGGCAGACGACTGACTGAGGTGGTCTGCCAACGTGTTTTCGACCCCTGGAACATGAACCACCGTGAGGTGAAGGTTGTGTTGCACTGCCCAATCCCAAACCCGCATCACCTCCCTGCAAAGAGGGCAGAAAAGAGTTCCTCCCTGTTTGTTGATGTACCAGACTACGCACATGTTGTCCATCTGGACAGCCAGATGACCGGGAAGCAGATACAGATGCAGAGCTTGTAGAGCATACAGCACGGCCCTGAGATCGAGCACATTTATGTGAAGAGTCTGTTCGAGCCTGGACCAGGAGCCCTGGGTCCTGTGAGACCCCAGGTGGTCTCCCCAACCTTCTCCCAAGACGTCTGTTGTCAATGTTTGGGAGGGGGGAGTGAGGCAGAAGGGAACTTCCCGGCAAAGGTTCTCCTGAACCATCCACCATTGCAAATCCTGAACCATAGGGTTGGAGACCAGGACTTCTTGATTTAGGTTGTCCACCAATTGATCCCACTGAGACCGAAGCGTCCACTGAGAGATCCTCATGTGGAGCCGAGCATGAGGGACTCTCGGAATAGCAGCCGCCATGAGCCTGAGGACGCGAAGAACTGACCTTGGAGCTGACCCGCCTGCGACTGGACAACAGGCTTACATGAGCCTGGAGGGAGGCCACCCTGTCCAGTGGCAGGAATGCCATGCCGGAGGTTGTGTCCAGGATCGCCCCCATGAACTGGAGCCTCTGGGATGGGATCAAATGGGACTTGGCCTGGTTGATGGTAATATCCAGGCTGGTAAAAACCTGCAGGGTAAGGGAAAGGGAGCGCAGGAGTTCCTCCCTGGACAGCGCCACCAGAAGCCAATCGTCCAGGTACGGGAAAATCTGTACTCCCTGGGTATGCAGGTGGGCTGCTACCACAGAGAGGCATTTGGTGAACACTCGGGGCACCGAGGAAAGACCAAATGGGAGGGCCTTGAACTGGTAGTGGTCCCCCTGAAACAAAAAACGAAGGTATTTGCGGTGGGAAGGGTAAATAGGGATATGCAGGTAGGCATCCTGCATGTCCAGAGTGCACAGCCACTGTCCCGGCCGAGGTAAGGGCAGAAGGCTCTGCAAAGATAGCATTCTGAACCATCTGTACTCCATGAACAGGTTCAGGGAGCTGAGGTCTAAGATAGGCCTCACGTCTCCCGATTTCTTTGGAACCAGGAAGAAATGGGAGTAGTGACCTGTCCCCCGAAGGTGGGTTGGGACAGGCTCTATCGACGCCTTCAGCAGAAGGGAGGATATTTCTTCCCAAACCAGAAGAAAATGTTCCAGGGAGTAAGACGACATGGGGGGGGGGGGTTCTGAAGAAACTATTGAGTGTCCTTCTCTTATCAGCTGGAGCACCCAAGTGTCTCAATTGATCCTCTCCCAACCCAGTAGATGGAAGGAGAACCTTCCTCCTACTGGTTCCTCTGGAAGGCCCAGAGGCTGTGGGAGAGGAGGGAGGAGTCGGAGGTGTTGGGCAGCACTGCTGCTTTTTTGGGGTGGGGGGAAGGCTTGGCAGCCAGAGGGGCCCGGCCTTTATTGGCCCGCTTGCCCTGAGGTTTCGCTTTGGGCAGAGAACATCTGTGAAAAGAGCGACGCTGACCCTGGAGTACATGGAGTAGACAGATTTTAGTGCAGTGCCCTTCTCTTGCAGTTCAGTGACGATGTCCTTAACATCCCCACTGAACAGCACCGAACCCCTGAAGGGTGCATCCTGGATAGCAGAATGCACCTCCAGGACAAAACCTGACACTCAGAGCCAGGCATGACGCAGCAAATCTACGGCGAAAGCCGAGCTCCGACCAGCAGCGTCCACTGCAACGTACATGACATGAAGCATGTGCTGACTGGCCGAACGAGCAGACCAGACTAGATCTGCAGCTTCCTGCTTAGTCTGAGACTCAGGAAGGGAGTCCAACTTTGCTTCCACCTCACTACGGATCGCCTTCTGGTAATCCCCCCTATGAGCAACATAATTAAGGGCCCTTATTCCCAGAGTGGAAGAAGCGTAGACCTTCTTCCAATACTGGTCCAGAAGACGGGACTCCTTGTCAGGTGGGGATGAGCTAAGATGCTTAGGGTTAGCCGTACGGCCGTGAGCAGCGCGAATCACGACCGAGTTGGCTTTGGGGTGTGTATTCAGGGAATCAACACTCTCCGGAGCCTGGTGTAGCCCATCTGCCTTCCTTGGAAGGGGGGTGCTAATGCAGATGGTTGCTTCCAAACAGTGGAAACAAGGTCCACATGAGGCTCGATCCAGGGTGGAATCAGTGTTGAAGTGGTCTCGGGCAGATCCAAATGAGCAGCGAGTTTATTCTGCTGTGGATCCGGCCCCAAAGATTGCCACTGGTGAACCACCTGGATCTTACGCAGCAACTCCAGAAAGGAAGGATCTTCCGGAGGTGACTTCGGAGGAGTCCTGGGCTGATCTGGAGTGCATGGCTCATCATCTGGATCGAAGCACCCGTCAGAATCATCCGTGGTCTCCGAAGAGGAAGACCCCTCCCGGCATGGGGGAGTAATGGACCCCTATGGCAACCCTCGGGGAAGCGTGTCCTCCCCTGCCCTGGCATCTGAGGGCTCGCCTCTAGTGTCGGGGGGGGGGTGTCTCTCAACTCCGACGACGAGAGTCCGGAACTGGGTCCGGCGTTGTAAGGCGGCTCTCCACCTCCCTGGTGAGCTGAGCCTTGGCCTCAATCTGAACAGTATCTAAGCTTTCGGATCAACCAAGTTCTTCCTCAAAGGCTTATGCCAGTAGCACAGTAGTACTGGCATAAACCTCCAAGGAAGAACTTGGCTGGTCCGAAAGCTTAGGCACCGTTTTCTTTTGCTATATCTATGATGGTCCAATAAAGGGTATCAAACCATTGTTTCTGGATCTGGCAACAATACATACACTGTGCCTAAAACCAATGCATCACTTCTCAGCAAATGTGAAAAAAAAAGGACAGGTATGTAATAAAACCCAATTCTAATGAAACACAAGATACAGGGGATCTGCAACCAAACTGCTACAGCTCAGAGACCCGACACACAGAGATAATTGCCAGCAGAAATAGAATTTTCCATGAAAGGAAATGCACATCACAAGTGGCAGCAGGTTCAGAAGGAACCTGTGTAATAGACTCTGGAATCAAATTAAGGTACTACGCCAGAACCAGGCTATGAACAGGGGGAAACAGATGCAGGAACTCTTTGAAGAACCTGCAGGTCCTTGCCAATTGGGCTACAGTTTAATCCCCTGTGATGGCATGAAAGCCCAAATTGGCCAGTAGGTGTACCCTCCTATAAGAGTACTGGAGGCCCATGTCTGATAGGAACAGGAGGCAGTCCAAGATAAGCTGCGCCAGACACAAAAAAGGGTCCAGGGAGAGAAAGGAACACCAAATGCTTTCATTTTATGGAGGTAGTGTGCCATGTAGAAGGCTTAGGAGCAGACAGCTAGTTTCGGAACCCACTCATGAGGGAGCAATCTTAGACCTCATACTCTCAAACGGGGGCAGTGAGAGGATCTCAGATCTGGAAGTGGGTTGCCACCTGGGAACAAGTGACCATCAAACAGTGTGGTTCACATTAAACTCAGCTACAGAGTCAAGCCATACAAAAGTGAGGGTACTGGACTTCAGGAGGGCTGACTTTGGCAAGATGGGAGAGTGCCTCAGAAAAGCACTAGTAAACAGGCTAGAAGGAGGTGTGCAACAATGGGAATCATCAAACTGCCATCACAGAGGCAACAAGCCTTTGTGTGAAGCAAATAAACAAATCAAAACGAAAGAAAAAGCTACTATGGTTCTCAAAAGAGGTGGCTGTGAAAGTCAGGAAGAAAAAGATAGCATTCTGGAAGTATAAGGAAACACAGAAGGAGCAGGACAGAGAGCTGTACCAGTTAAGGCAGAAGGAAGCAGGGAGGGAAGTCAGAATAGCAAAGGCCCAAACTGAGGAAAGGATAGCCAACTCGGTTAAGAAGGGGGATAAAACCTTTTATAGGTACATCAGCGAGCGTAGAAAGTCATAGTGAGGCTGAATAGAATGAACGGTGGGTGGGCAGAGAGGGACAGTGAAAAAGCAGGGATACTGAACAAATATTTCTGCTCAGTATTCACAAAAGAGGAGGGGAAAGTGCCTAATCCAATTAACAGAAGCACTCTTGATAGGGGGTCGATCCCAGTTCTTTCACAGAAGAAAGGGTTCTGCAAGAACTCTTAAAACTGAAGGTGGACAAAGCAATGGGCCTGATGGAATTCACCCCAGAATTCTAAAAAGAATTAAGGGGAAGCACAGCCACGTAAGAACCTACCGTAATCAGTAGATCTTCGAGAACAGCTCTTGCAGCAGGTTACACCCATTAGACTGAAGACGCAGGCGCCACGACTCCCACAAAAATCTTCTAGCTAGCAGTCTTCAGCAGGGACCGCCTCCAACATCGGTCCCGCCCCCGACGTCACATCAGAAGTGGAGACCGAGGATCCGCCATCAGAGGTACAATGTAGAGTGACTTCCCGTCAGGCTTGGTTAGGCCTCACATCCTCCAAGGGGAATGGTGGGCGGAGGATTTTGCCAAGAGCTGTTCTTGAAGATCCACTGTTACAGTAAGTTCTTACGTAACTGTACTATCTTACTGAGATACAGCTCTTGCAGCAGGTTACACCATTAGGACTGATTCCTCACAATGGCGCCCAGAGACGCCTAGGAGGAGGCATAAAACAGAGATCCTGAAAATCCTGAATCTAGGACAGGAGACCCTGCAGAACGGCGAGGCGAAACCTGCTCTCCTACTGTGAGGTGATGTCAGGCTGTAGTGCCTAATGAAGGTGTGCACTGAGCTCCATGTGGCTGCAGCACAAATGGCCGAGATGGAGGCAGTTCATAGCAGCTGCGAAGAGCAGCCACCCCCTAGGCCGAGTGGCCCCTGACTGTGCCTAGAAGGGGCTTCTGTTTGTTGTTGTAGCAAAAGGAATGCACTGGACAAGCCAGCGAGGAAGAGTCTGTTTTGAGACTGGTTAGCCCAACATCCTCTCAGCAAAGGAAATAAACGGCTGTTCCGATTTGCGATGCTGTTTGGTCCTGGTCAAGTAGTATCTTAAGGAGCGGTGAACATCTAAGGTGTGAAGCAGTGCCTCTCCTCTGTTGGTGTACCTGGGGAAGTATGCCGGCAAATCGATGTCCTGATTAAGGGTAAGGGCTGAGACCACCTTAGGCAGGAATTTAGGATTCGTCCTCAGGGACACTCTGTCCTGGTGGAAAATTAAATAAGGTTCACTTACATGAGGGCATGTAGCTCAGAGGTTCTCCTTGCTGACGTAACAGCAACGGCAAAATAGCGTTTTCCACGAACGAAGCATTGACTGCGGCTCTAGCAGGTTCAAAAGGGGCAGTGTGAGCTGCTCCAGGAAAGAGTAGGTCCCAAGGAGGGACGGGATCCTTACTGGGTGGTCTACAGTGTAGCACCCTCAAAAGTCACGAGAGGCATCGAAGTGTGCCACTGTGCTGGCCTATCGGGTAGTGGTAGACTGAAATCGCACAGAGGTGAACCTTATCTGAGTGAGTAGGCAAGGCCTGAGTGAAAGAGGGAAAGCAGGTATTCTAGAACCGATTTTTCTGGGCATTCTAAAGGGGAGAGACCGCGTGCCTGAGACCACAGGCAAAACCGACGCCATTTCATGGCGTATGTCGCATGCGTTCCCGGCTTTCTGGCAGCAGAAAGGACTTCTGCCACCTCTTGCGAGACCCCGTGTCGCAGAATGGCTATGTCTCGAGGAGCCAGGCATGCAGGTTCAGTGAGCGCAAGTCCGGGTGGACTAGCGAACCCTCCTCTTGAGACAGCAGATGGGAGCTGATGGGCAATGGAAGTGGAGTTTCCCGGGACAATTGCTTCAGCCTGGGGAACCAAATCTGTCTGGGCCAGAAAGGCACTACCAAGATCATTGTTGCGTGCTCCCTGCGAAGTTTGAGAAGGATTCTCTGGATCAACGGGAAGGGAGGGAAAGCGTAGAGGAATCTGTCCACCCAGGAGAGGGACAACTCGTCTCGCCAAAAAACACCAGGCCCTGGATCTAGCGAGCAAAAATTGGGCAGTTTTGCATTGGATGGGGAAGCAAACAAGTCCAGTTCTGGAGTGCCCAATCGAAGAAACAGAGCCTCTGCTACCTCCTGAAGAAGCTCACACTCGTGGACTCTGGCCTGGGATCGACTCAGGCCGTCTGCAACCGTGTTGTCCACTCCGGGAACATGAAATGTAATCAGGCTTGCGCCGTGTCGAATTACCCATTCCCACACTCTCATAGCTTCCCTGCAGTGGGGATAGGAGTGTGTGCCTCCTTGTTTGTTGAGGTAATACATCACCGCCGTATTGTTGGTTTGAAGCAGAAGAGTACTCAGTGGAATTTCTGACTGGAAGGCTTGCAGGGCATACAGGACTGCCCTCATCTCCAGAATATTGATGTGGAGGTGAGCTTCCTGAGGGGTCCACGTTCCCTGAGACCTCACCCCGTTCAGGTGTGCCCCCCACCCCAGCCCTGAGGCGTCTGTGGAGAGGATTACCTCCGGGGACGGCGCTACAAATTGGACACCCAGGAGAGTGTCCCTGGGTCTAGCCACCATTGCCAGTCCCGAATCATGGCCCTCGTGATTCTGACTGGCTGCTGCATATGGTCTTGCCTCTGATCCCATTGCACTTTGAGCATCCACTGGGTTACCGGCATGTGGAGCCTTGCCATCGGACGGATGGAATGGCCGCAGCTATATGTCCGAGCAGGCGAAGGACCAGTCTGGCGGGATGGTCTTTTTGCCGAAGGTCCCTGATGAGGGACCTGATGCGCTCCGCCTGTCCTCAGGAAGAAAAGCTTTCCTTGATGGTGTCCAGAACTGCTCTATGAACTGCAGCTTCTGGACGGTACTCAGGAGAGACTTGCACTGGAGAAGTATACCCAGCGACTGAAAAAAGCTGGGTGTTCTGGATAGCTATCAACAGCTCTGGAGGCGGCCATGAGAAGCTAATCGTCCAGGTATGGGAACACGTAGTGGCCCAGTCTCCTTAGAGACGCTGCCACGACTGCTATGCACTTGGTAAAGACCCTGGGGGCTGATGACAGTCCGAAAGGAAGCGCCCGGAACTGAAAGTGGTGGCCGAGAAACTTGAAGTGCAGGAACCTCCTGTGTGCTTGAGCAATGGGGATATGCAGGTAAGCGTCCTGCATGTCCAGTGACGCCAGAAATGCGTCCTTCTTCAGCATGGGTATAAGACCCTGCAGGGTCACCATGCAAAACCATTTGTAGGCGATCAACATGTTGAGGTCGCTGAGGTCCAATATTAGACGGAGGTCCCCTGTTTTCTTTGGAACCAGGAAGAAGTGGGAATAGTAGCCTGCTCCTCTCTGGTTCTCCGGGATGTACTCCACTGCTCCTTTTTGCAGAAGTGCGAGTACTTCTTGCCTGATAAGCAATCTGTGCTGACCCGGTAGCAGGAGAGCAGAGGAGGCCTTGTGGGTGGCTTGTCTATGAACTCTATAAAGTGGCCTTTTTGACCAACTGAAGTACCCACCTGTCGGTAGATCGACGCACACCCTGGCAGGTGGTCCGCGAATACCACCCCCGACCTTGGTGTCCCATTGATCCTGAAGGGCGGGGCTGGAAGGGTCAGCGCTGTGAGCGCTGAGGGTCCTGCAGGTTGGGCCGACTTGGCGGGACGTTGGCCTCTACCTGAGGACGACTTCCCCTGGGCTTTCCGGGAGAAGGAGCCCCTCTGTTGCGGGCTGGAACGGGACTGTTGTCTCCGAGTACGGCCATGAAAACGGCTCTGGTTTCTACGAAAGGAACCGGGCCTGGGTCTGTACATAGCCTGGACAGATCTCACGGCCTTCCCGGCCTCCTGAAGCTTGGTGAGGACCTTCTCTGAGGACTCACCGAAGAGAACTTTGCCATGGAATGGGGCATCCAGTATGTTCTTCTGGACGTCCGGGGTGAATCCGGAGACACGGAGCCATGAGTGTCTCCGGAGGCATACGCCTGAGGCTGCCGCTCTGGCCGAGGAGTCCGCGGAGTCATACACGGCTCAAGCACCAGGGTTCTATCGCCTGAACCTGCAGGAGGAGCTGAAGCAGTTCTTCCTTCTGCTCACCTTCCGCATCTTTTCTGCCAGCTCTAGTCCCTGCTCCCACAAGCGCTCTGAAACTGGACCATGTGGTGAGATAATTGAGGACCTAATGGCGAGGTTGCAGCTGGCAGACGCGGTGCCTGCCCACCGCTGGCCCAATTGCTTGGACCCGGGTCTGGCAGGGTGCTCAGATGTTGCGCCTCTGGGACTGGTCATGTCAGGCTGTGATGACCAGGAATCGCCAGAGGGTGAGATGCCAAGTACTGGTCCTCCCTAGGGGCCTTGTACAAGCGGTCAGCCTTCTTCGGCATCGCCGGGAGTGAATGTGGATGTTTCCACGCTGCCTTGGTGATGTCCACGAAGGTGTCCACCAAGGGTGGTACCACCACAGGCTTTGGGTCCTTTTGCCGAAGATAACGCGCAAGGCGTAGCCTCTCGGGGTCAAGCTCTTCTGTATCCCAGCCCATATTCTCTTGAATATGCCTCATAATCTCTGAGAACGATGGGTCAGCCGGAGGAGATCTTGGGAGCTCACGTGGGTCTGGAGAGGGGACGCTGATGGGAGAAGGGGATCTGGATCTACCTGAGAAGTCCGATCCCGAGTCCTCCGTCGAAGGCGAGTAGCGGCGTCTTCTGGGTCTCTTGGGGCTGGGTGACCCTGAAGAAGATCTGGACGGAGGTCTCCTCTTATCCGATGATCTGCCCCTAGGAGAATCAACAGGATCCAGGGGGGAAAGTACTCAGCCTGCTGCCCCGGATGGGGTGGGGGGCACTGGGGCCGGTGCAGTCACGGGTGGAGGAAGAGGAGGAGGTGTGGGAACCACATCCTTTTTAATGGTGTCCCACCAAAAAGTAAACAACTCCTTGACCTCAGCAATATTGAGGCCCAACGACGGGCCGGGCACCGGTGGTCGGTCGTCGGGTTCCGGCATCGGCCCCCCAGGGGTCTCTGGTTCAGGAGAGGGTTCCCTCGGGGGCTCCACAGGACCGGGTTCGCCCGCCTGGTCCTCGGGCTGTGTCGACTCCTCCTCCGTGAGCGCCTCCTGGCCGACGTCGGTAGGTGGCGTAGGGGTTCCTCTATCTGCTGGGACTGGCATCGGTCCCCCAGCCGGCGTCCATGGTGGAGAAGGCCTGGCCGGCGATGGGCGTCTGGCTGTCGTCGGGTCCCTGGACCGGTGGTGCTTGGCCAATGTCGGGTGGGCCGATCGCCGGGTCTGACGTCCGCTGAGCGGCGTCAGCTCCTTGGTTTTCCGCTGGGGGGGGGGAGGCAAGGACCGATAAAGACGCCGGGGCCGAGTGGCGGAGTCGGACTTGTGGTGATGGTGGTCCCCTGACCTGGGCGAGGCCTTGGACGATGAAGGAGGAGGCCTGGAGGTCATAACAGGCTGCAGAGAGGAAGAACCGGAGGAAGACTTGACCGCGACCGGGGGAGGCTGAGAGCGGGCCCGGGAAGGCCAGAGGTCGGACCGGAAGCCAGAGCTGCAGGAGTCGGAACCCTAGAAGGGGATTTAGATCTCACCCTCTCCCTGTGTTTTTCGAGGTGCCGGCGGGCTTTCTCGGAAGAATCCCCCTTGTAGGCAGGATCCATGGCCTTCAATCTCTCTCTTCCAAAAGGTAAGCTTGGAGGACCTTCTGACGACGGATCCGGGTCCGACTGTTAAAGCCTTGACAAAAGGAGCAGGCCCAGGTGTCGTGGTCCGGGCCTAAGCACCGCACACAGGCCGAGTGTGGGTCTTTAAAAGGAATTTGCTTCCCGCAGGCACACTTAGACGGATGGCCCTCCACGGATGTTGGCGAGGACATCAGATGGCAGACGATTTGTAGAAATTGAAGTTTCTTGTTGAAGAAATGGGAAAAGAACTTTTCCAGGCGTCGCACGCTAGACACTGACCGGAGGGTCGAGACATGCAAGTCGACGGCGGGAAAGAACTGGGGATTCTGGCGGGACCGCATCCTTATGTACTACGCCTGACGTCGGGGGCCGGACCGATGTCGGAGGCGGTCCCCGCTGAAGACTGCTAGCTAGAAGATTTCCGTGGGGTCCTAACGCCTGCCGGCTTCAGTCCTAATGGTGTAACCTGCTGCAAGAGCTGTATCTGGAAGTAAGATCTAGTGAAACCACTGGCTACTCTTTTTAATAAATCATGGGAGGATGGTGTGGTACCCGAGGACTGGAAGAAGGCGGATGTGATTCCCCTTCACAAAAGTGGGACCAAGACAGAGGCAGGAAACTACAGACCTGTCAGTCTGACCTCTGTGGTAGGGAAAGTGATGGAGTCACTTCTGAAGGAAAGAATAGTTGAGTACCTAGAGGCCAATAGGGCACAGAACCCAAGGCAGCATGGCTTCACAGCGGGAAGGTCATGTCAGACGAATCTAATAGATTTCTTTGACTGGGTGACCAAAGTAGTAGACCAGGGAAGGGCTGTGGACATGGCCTACCTAGACTTTAGCAAGGCATTTGACACAGTCCCACACAAAAGATTAATAGTCAAATTAAACAGCCTGGGAGTGGGACCCAGGGTGGTAGCCTGGGTAAAACATTGGCTGGACAACAGGACACAGAAGGTAATTGTAAATGGAGTCCACTCTGAAGAAAGAGGGGTTACTAGTGGGGTACCGCAGGGTTCAGTATTGGGTCCAATCCTTTTTAATGTCTTCATAAGTGACATTGCAGAGGGACTGGAAGGAAAAGTATGGCTCTTTGCAGATGGCACAAAGATCTGCAATAGGGTTGATAAACAAGAAGGTGTGGAAAGGATGAGAAAGGACTTGGCAAGGTTGGAGGAATGGTTAGAAGTATGGCAGCTAGGATTCAATGCAAAGAAGTGCAAAATAATGCACCTGGGAAACAAGAACCCAGGGAAGCACACACAATGGGGGTGTATAACAACAAAAAAAAAGGAAAGGGACCTGGGGGTGATCATATCAGACGACCTTAAGGTTAGCAAGCAATGTGAGAAGGCAGTAGGGAGGGCTGGGGGTGTACTGGGAAGCATAGGGAGAGGCATCAGCAGCAGAAAACAGGAAGTTGTTATCCCTCTGTACAGACAGTTGGTGAGACCCCATCTGGAGTACTGTGTCCAGTTCTGGAGACCCCATCTCTGCAAAGACATAGACAGGATAGAGGCAGTCCAGAGGAGGGCAACTAAAATGGTGCAGGGTCTGCAAGAGAAGCCGATGAGGAGAGACTAAAGGAGCTTAATATGTATACCCTTGAGGAAAGGGGGGACATGACAGAAACTTTTAAGTACCTCAGTGGAATCAACAAAGTCCAAGAGGGTAGCATCTTTCAGAAAAGAGACGCAAGAACAAGGGACACAATTTAAAGATGGGGGGGGTTCAGGGGCAATGTGAGGAAGTATTATTTCACAGAAGGGTAGTGGATGCATGGAACAGCCTTTCTGAGGAGGTTGTGGGTCTAAAACTGTGGGAGAATTCAAGAATGTATGGGACAGACATAAGGCAATTCTTGTGGGGGGTAGGAAGAAATAGGCTGTTGGTTAAGTAGGATCTGCGGCCTATCCTGTAGGTAGGGAAATGGGCAGACTAAATGGGCCAAGCGGTCCTTATCTGCCATCAAAGTCTATGTTTCTACGCCAGAACACTTGAAACGGAAAGGAAGACCCCAAAGTGGGACAGCTGTACATCTTCAGGTGCCAGGTGGGAAGTTGCAGGGACTGAAGGTCTGGGTGCAACAGACTGCCATTGTCCTATGACAGCAGTCCGGCCTGTAAAGGGTGTGCCCTTAAAAGGCAGTTGCCACTAGCGGTCCCTCTGTGCTGCATCCCTCTGCATGAAGAACTGAGTACAAAGGACATCACAGGAGTCTGCCAGGACACATCTAGCAGCCAAGAACTCTACCCATCATATCCCTGATAAAACTGTATATGCACAGTTAACAGCACAGTTTGAGGGATTATTGCTTGGGATCCTGGCTATAACATATTGAGGAGTGTACTACAGGTTATTATAAAGTTAATTTGCGGAATGGTGTTTGTGCTGTAGTCAGTGAGGACTTCATTTGCAGGGTTATTTTGTGTTATAGTTAAATCACACAGCTACACCCTACCTGGGTAAGCACTACTGGATAGTTCAGCTCAGTTGACAGCCACACCCTATCCAGGTGAGCACTACAAGGTACTTTTAACCCCAGTTATCCTGTGCTATAACCAAGCCTACAGCTACACCCTATCTGGGTGAGCACTACAAGGCAGTGTTATTTTATCCCTGTTTGTATGTGCTACAGCTGAGCCTTATGGCTAGACCCCATTTAGGTGAGCACTACAACCTAAATTAGATTTCTGTTTAGTACTGGTCTTTATGGGGATGGGGTTTAGAGATGAGGCAGTCAGCTGTGCTGGCTGCTGGGCGCGCTCTTCTCTACAGATATGCTCTGCAGGAGGGAGCACTGCCCCATTTGCTGGACCTTGCTGGAGCTCCTGGCTCAACTGGTGGTAGCAAGGGTAGAAATATCTCAGCTGCATCATCAGCTCAGCAGAAGCCCACTCCCCCAAAGATCCACTGTCCCCGGGGGGGGGGGTGGACAGTGGTGGGGAGAGGAAGCAGTGTTAGCCACAAGGAAGCTGTTCAGCCCCTCACCATCCAGGCAGCAAACAGCTTCACACCCCTAAAGGAGGTTCGCTCACCTGACTCTACTGGGGGGTGGGTGTCTTCAAGACAGTTGATGGGAAAGGGCATGGCGACGTGTTGGCACCCAAGGGAAGCAAGTTTGCCAGGACAGTCTTAGTGGTGGGGGACTCAATAATTAGGGGGTAGAGAAGGTGGTGGAGGGGTGACAGATGGGAGGTGGATGGTCTGGTGCTCTCCTGGGGAATCTGCCATCTGGGATTTAGAAAGGATTGGGGGGATGGTGAAGGGGGAGCTATGGGTGCTGGTACACCTGAGTACCAGTGACTTGGCAAACCAGTTGGTGGAGATGGTGAAGTATAACCTTCATAGACTGGGAGACAGACAGGCAGCACACTCAGCCTCCCCGGCTTTTTTCAATGTCCTCCTTGTGTGGGGCAGGTAAAGGAAGCAGTATAGAATATGGAGGAAGGTAACAGAGGAGTTTAACGGATGGCTTAAGGGATATTGTAAGGATTAGGGGTACTTTGTGAAGGACTGGGGGACTCCTGGTACAGGAGGTTCTTCAACGGTGATTGATTTCACCTGACCGGGGGAGGGGCGGAGGGGGTCAGTGTGACTGGGTAGAAGTTTGACATCCATATTGGACATTTAAACTGACTATGGGGTCACTGGGTCTAGGGAACCTCAACTGCAGCGGAGAGGAAGGGGACCCTAGCCAGTACTCCTCCACATCTGGGGGCTGCAGCAGCACAGCAGGTTATTACTGAGCTTATTTTAATCATTCTGAGATTCAGGTTTTCAATTCAATTTTATTTTTACCAGCATAATACCACTGAGACAACTCATTGGTGAGGTGGTCCTGGAAGGACTAACGTACATAGGAGGTACATAGAATCAATAATCACAGTGACAGATTCAACAACAGTGGTAAAACCAGTGGTACAAAACAAGTAATGTGCAAGTACAGCTTACTTAGGTTCCATAAATAGAAATCAGGGTGGCAGATACAAAAAACAATGCTAACTGTACAAGGGATATAAGACAGGTAATGTGCAGGTACAACTGAAAATAATTACAGAAAGGGAACTTACTAGAATCCCAGTTAGAACCAGTGGCAGGCAGGGATAGTTCAGCTTGTGAAATGCCACGAAAATGGATTTCACAGAGTCACACTCTGTTTTCAGTCTCAGCTGAGCTGGAGTGATGATGTCACTTTGGAACTCTCGCAGCTGCATAAACCACACTTGTCTAGCTGCAAGGGAGATAGCTTTGGAATGTTTATGAGTCTGTAGAGTGCAGTTCCAGGAGAAGGCTGCAGCTTGCAGCAGCTCCTCAGTTTTAGCTCTGACAGACAGCTACCACTGGTTTTGGGTAGTTTGCTCTCACCCTAGAAGAAGAACATAGAAGACAGTGACTGAAGTGGTGGAAACCGTTCTGAGTGGGTTTTCCTTTGCCCCATCCCAGGAGGGATGGGGGCCATCTTCAGTGTTCAGGGGCAATCCCATCACCCAGTCTGTCTAGTGAAGCTGCCTGTGACAACTTCAGAAACTATGAGTACTTTTGTGTTCAGCCCAGGAGGCGCACCTGCATTCCTTGGTGAATTTTCTCTGACAAAAGAGACCCTGTCACCTAGACTGTTTCTGTTTTTTAAAAGTGTCTGCCTACGTTGGAGTCTAGAGAGAGACTGTCCAAGTACAGAACTTTTAGTCATGTAGTATGTTAAGTGTGAAAAACATTTCAAGATAGCATATATAAGTTTTCCGTGAGGGTGTTATTAATCAGATGAATGTCAGAGTATAAACTTGGAAGCAAAAGGTGGGAGACTCCTCATCTCAAGCAACCAGTTTACCTCTCCAGGTTCAGTTTGGGCACCAGTTAAATTTTCATTCAGTGCATTTGTCCAGTGCCTGATGGAAATAGTTACCCAGACATGGGCTGGATTTTCTGTGAGCTCGTATGTGTTCTTTGGTGGTCGTGTGTGCCACCAGTATTCCTCATGAAATATGGGAAAGTCTCCTAGTACTGGCCATGTGTGCCTAGTCAAGAGAAGTGTACCAGTAACTGGACGTGTGTGCCAATCTCCTAATTCAGAACCAGAGAGTTTGCTGTGTAACTCAGAACCAGAGTGTTCGTTGCTCAAGTCAGAACCTGAGGGTTCACTGTGTGTGTTCTCTGTACCTCAGTAATCTGCATTACTAGTTGGAGTAGCCCTGTTGGGGGGGGTCCATCTTCACTTTGAGATTATTCTCTGTGTATGTGAATAAAAGCCATGCTCTAGAATCCCAACCTGGTTTGGGCAGTACTGTTATTGTTTCCACTGTGTCTGGATTTACTTGGGTGCCCCTGACCAGAAGTGCAAACCTAGCATAATTGTGAGCAAACATTTTCTCCCAGAGACCTAGGTTGTTGGCCATGGTAAATGGTCCCACCAGGTGTGTGCCAGGTAGTTGCCACACTTGGTTTGCCTGTCTGTGTATGGCAGGCTCAGATGTAGATGTACTGTAAATTGTTTGTAGTGACAACCCCCAATCCTCTCTTTGGCGCCATGTGGTGAGAGGAGCAGCCCTGATAGTTAAACAAGGGGGCCCGTGGGGGTGATTACAGAGTGTTGTGTTGTTTTGTTTTAATTTTGTCTGTATATATTTTATAAGCGTATTTATTATATTGACCTTACCCGTTTAATGTAGGCGCCCAGAGCCCCAGGATTGGGTGCTGTAGAAACAAAATTTGCCTTGCCTACAAAGAGAGCTGTGGCCCCTACTGGACTAGGTGAAGGGACTTTGGAGAGGGGAAAGCAAAGGGTGCAAGCACCAAGAAAAACAAGGGGATATGAGGAGATGCAAATCATAAGTGTAGTAGCCAACCACGATCATGGGTCAGATGGAAGGAGGCATGCTTTAATACTAGGAGCTTAGGTAATAAAATCTGTGAGCTCCATTCGATGATGGCAGACACTGAGGAGGACACCGTGGCCATAACAGAAACATGGGCTTCAGAACCGGACCTCTACTTGTTTCTCTGTCCCTGGGTTTTCAATGTCCAGAAGGGACAGAGAAACAAGTAGAGGGGGAGGAGTAGCCCTTTATGTCAAGGAGGGCACAGAGGTAATGGAAGAGAGGTGCATCGGGGTAGCTATGTGTAGACTGAGTAACAGTGGGTGCAACTCATGGCAGCATCAGGCAAAAGACTGCACCGGGGTGATCTACAAACAGCCCAGGCAAGGGGAAGAGAGGGACAGAGAGCTCAGGGAAGTACTGGAAAGAAGGCTAGCTTAAGGGGAAGTAGTGATGGTGGGTGGTCTGAACCTGCCAGACAATGCCTGGGATATTCCAGTGGACAGGAGCACCAGAAGAAAGGCCTCTGGATGCATTCCAGGACTATCTAGTAGTACAGTTAGTTAAGGAGCCCAGTAGGCAACCACAATTCTCAATGTGGTGCTCACCAACTTGGAGGTGGCAGGAGCTGTGGGACTAAGGGAGTCATTCAGGAACAGTGACCATAATTCCGTCAGGTTCGAACTGGCCCTCGGGTCTGATAAACCATAACCGAGAGCTGAAGTCCTTGATTTTAGAAGGGCAGACTTCAACAGGCTGAAGCAGCTGGTCAGGGATAAGTTAACAGCGGTGGACAGCATAGATGGGGTGGAAGAGAGATGGGGGATAATTAAGGGGCCATTCTTGGAGCATCTAAGGTATGCATGAGAACGGTAACCATAAAGAACAGGTTCAAGAGAACACTATGGTTCTTAGCAAGGGTTAGGGAAGCAGTGAAGGCCAAGAAAAAGGCTTTCTACATATTTAAAGCAAAGCAACGAAGGAAGAATGAGAAGAATATTTGCTGAAATATAGGGAAGCAAAGAGGGTGGTTATGGAGGCAAAGGCAGACACAGATCTGCATATTGCAGAGGGGGTTAAGAGCGGAGAAAAACAGTCCTTCAGGTATATTAGTGAAAAAAGGAAGGAAGAAGGGGGAATTGTGAGGCTAACAGAGGGGGACAGAGTGACTGAGGTGGACGAGCAAAAGGCCACCATCCTTAATGATTATGTTTGCTCCATTTTCATTAGGGCAGATGGTGGGCCATTGACAGAGAGTGGCATCAAAGTGGCCATTAAGGGGGTCCTGGAAATAAGGCAGCCAGCATTTATTAGCAAAAGGATCCTAAAGGGACAGAAGCCCTAAAGATTGATAAGGCCCCAGGACCATAAGGGTTGCAACTGAGGATACTCACCGAATTCGCAGCTGAACTGGTTGATCCCCTGGTAGGTCTATTCAACAGCTCTCTAAGGACAGGGCTGGTTTCAAAGAACTGGAGGGTGGCGGATGTAGTTCTGATCCATTGGGGGGGGGGTGGCACAAGGAACAAGCAGGGAACTAAAGACCTGTCGATCTTAACTTTACTGTAGGAAAACTGATGGAGCCAATGGTCAAGGAGGATCTCATGGAGCACTTGGACAGCAACAATCTCCAGGACAGTTAGCAGCAGAGATTTGCAGAAGGGAGGTCTTGTCAGACTAATCTAAGTTTTCTTTGACTGGGTGATGAGGGAATTGGTTAGGGGCCACACTGTGGATTTACTCTACTTTGACTTCAGCCCGGCCTTTGACTCACTACCTCACAGGCACCTGATGAAGAATCTGGGTGCAGCTAAGGTCACAGTAAACTGGGAAGGTAATTGAAGAAAGGGAAGGCAGCAGAGTGTAATGGTTAAAGGGTTAAATCAGAAGAGAGAGAGAGAGAGAGGTCAAGAGTGGGGTTCCACAGGGATCTGTCCTGGGTCCGGTCCTCTTCAACATGTTCGTCAGCAACATTGGTAAGGGGATCCAGGGCAGGCTGTTTTTTTTTCGCAGATGACACTAAGCTCCGTGGGAGGGTGGATAGTCATGAGGGAATAAAGGAAATGTAGACTTGCAAAAGCTGGAGGGGTGGCCAAGGGTTTGGCGGCCGAAATTCAATGCCAAAAGGTGATGCACCTAGGGAACAAGAACCCCAGAAACTTAATTCAGTCCCAGCTGCTGCCCTGTGAGCCCGACTGACTCCAGTCCTCACTGCTGCCACAAAAGATCTGAGAGTGTTTAAACACAGAATGTTTCGACTCCATTCCACAGCCAAGCGTTCACATCACAGACCTGCCCCCTAGCTGCTGCCACTCCCAATTTGAGCAGTGGGTCGGGGGTGGAGGGGATCTTTAATCCAGGAAGCCCTCTTGATGACTGAGAGCTGCCGATGCGAAGGACAGCTGCTGCCCTGTGAGCCTGACTGGCTCCAATCTTCACTACAGTCACAAAAGTTCTGATAATGTTTAGATTTAAACACAGAATGCTTCGGCTCCGTTCCCTAGCCGAGTGTTTATGTCAGAGACCCATCCCAAGCTGCTGGTACTACCGACTGGAGCAGAGGGTCAGGGTGGGCCGATCTTTAATCCAGGAAGCCCTCCTGATGACTGAGAGCTGCTGATGCCCAGGACAGCTCTTAACTCAAGTCCCAATGCTGCCCTGTGAGCCCAATCGGCTCTGATTCTCACTACTGCCACAAATGTTCTATCATATGTCTACTGATAAACTTACTGACAGCTGAACATATACTACTGTGTATCTCTAAATATGTACTGCTTCATTATGTCAGTTTTTCTAAGTACTTTCCTCTATTTCTAGTACAACTGAACATTGCTGTACTACTTTATTCTGGATTCAGTACATGTATTATTTCACTGTATTTTTATTACTGTTCTCTGTATTTTGTTGTATTTCGACTGTCCTACCCAGGACCTCCTTGTGAATGAGCTTGCTCAATGGAGCCTTTTCCTGGTAAAATAAACTGAATAAATATTAACATTCTGAATAAATATTAACATTCTGAAGAATTTTTTGAAAGGGGTTTATTTACGGTAAACTGTTATATGAATTCTTATTTTGTATGACTGAAAACTCAGTAAAGTCTTCAATGAAAAAAAAAAATGACACTATCTGCACTCCCTCCATTAAATCCCTCCAGAGGTCATAGCCCTGACATACTGGACTATTTTGTATGTAAAACTCAATAAAATCTTTAATGGGGGAGGGGGTAACCCATGACACTCTATTTGCACTCCTCCCCCTAAATTCCTCCTTAATTCCAGGAGGAGGGGCTAGGGAGTTTGGGGGGGGTTGAGAGAGAAGAGGGGAGGGTTTGGGGGCCAGCCTCGAAAGTTAACAACCCTTAGATACTAGGTCATGAGTTTAAGTAGGAAACTTTATTAGCAGACTGGATAGACCCATGGGCTTTATCTGCATGCAGAGTCCTTTAGCATTATGCCCAGCTCCCCTCATTATTTTTAAAACCCTGGATGGCACTCCACTTAACGAGGTTTCTCATTTCAAGTACCTCAGTGTATGGCTCGACTGATGCTTGTATTTCTCTATCCACACTAATGCCATCCATAAAAACTCTGCCCCAAACATGACATCCCTCATTGCAACAAGCCTTGCCTACCCTCCCTGTCTGCCACGAGATTCTCCTAAAGATGATACTGTTGGTGCCTGACTAAGCAGATGTAGCCTACAGGGCTGCCTGGAATACCTCTCTTGCTAGACTGAACCCTCTGTTCGATGATGTCTGTTATTCTACTAACTCTCCTCCCCTCACCCATCACTGCTCACCCTTCTCTAACCTCTCTCTTTCCCTCCACTTAGTCCAGGTGCTTGGCTAGGCATGTCAGAGGTTTGCTGAAAATGAGATATTATACAAGGGGGACATAAAATCCTGTAATCTGATTAGTTGACTGCAGTCTTCACCTGTGGGTATATCCTACCATAACCCATGGATAAAGTCCCAGCCAATCTGATTACATTAACAGTTTTAGAAATCAGCACACTGTTGGCTGAAAGCAAGATGACAGCAGAAATTATTTTTAAAATGTTTATGCTGAGAACGCTGCCCTTCACCTGCACAAGCCACTCAAACAAAACACCCAAAACAAAAACACCCTGTCTAAAACTAGTAAACAGTTCTGCACATAATTTTTCTATAATTTCAGCACACAGTTGCACCTCCTGATCACGCTGAAACAGAAATCGCCACCAGACCTTCCAAACCCATTCATACGCTCACAACCCTTTGATGAACCCATTTCCTGCACCCCAAAACACAGCTGTCCTTCTAGTTTTTTATTTCATTTATCCAGATGATCCTATCTGATCATTCATTTTATTATATAATTCCCTGCCTGAGCTCCTCAGAGCCCTGTTGCTCTACACCTAGCTCTGTCTTCCCCCACTCAGTTCTCTATTCTGCGCCACTCTCACTCTCTCTCTCTCTTTCATACATACACCCAGTAGCACAACCTCAAGCAATGGGTGTATCTTCCATTCGCTTCTCTCTCCCCCTCTCTTCCCCCAGTGCCACTCTCTTCTTCTGGGACTCGGACACTAAGCAGAGAGAGAGAGAATCACAGTGCAGTAGTGGTTTAGTGTTATGTTGCTCACACGGGTCAGAACAAAGTTCATGGCAGAGACAGAGAGCTAGATTCCAGGAAGCATGAGAGAGTCAAAGCAGTGGGCAGCAGTCATCACTTTTACAAAATGACAAATCAGGTATTTGGTTCTCACTCTCGATGGTCTCCTAGTCTGTCTTCTGTCCTTCCAATACAAATGACAAAAAAAAAAACATGGTGTACAACTGGTCATTCTCTCCCCTGCTTACTTCAGTCACTTCCCCGTGCTGTTCTCTCACTCTACGTGATCTTTGATCTATGCTGATTCAGCAACTCAAATAAAACAAAAAATGTCAAATTCACATTTTTTGCACACACCTTGACCTACTTTTTCCAATTTACTTTGTCCTTCCATAGAGGAAGGGAAAGGGCAGAACAATTTTATCGAGGGAGGAAGGTTTTCAAAAAAAAAAAAAAATTTAAAACTGCTAAAAAGAATAGAAAAATGTAAATTAACATTTATTTTAATTCTTTAATATGTTGAAATATTCTATAACACAATAGCAATAAGGCACTCCAGGGCATGGGTAACTGGGGATTAACCCACTTTTTGTGTTATTAAAGTCACCTGGCCTGCAGCCTTGTGAGACACCAGACAGGGCATGGGTAAATCCCTCCACTAACCCATGTCCTGTTGTGCTTTACTGCTTAATTGCACTATCTTGGGCAAATGAACTGTAAAATCAATCATTCCATAAATGTATTTATTTATTTCAAAGATTCACTACAAAAGACATGCTGAGCTGAAAGCAGCTAGTTTCCAGATCTGTCCTAGGGTGAGAAATGCAGTACAGTAAAATTTAAATAACAGCATGCAACAATAAGATGGGAAATAAATACAGCAAGACACAAGCAATGGATGAGCCAGACAGAAGCATATGTCAGCACTGGCCCAATGTATAGAAGGATAATTAATAGACTCAGTATTGACAGTGTGCAAAAAAATAAACATGGATTAGTGTGGCCATGTGTCAGACTGGAGGGAAGAGCAACACCTTCAATGACAACCAACTGAAAACCACTACAGTGGGGGAGAGATGCTATTATTACTGGACTTACCTTCCTAAAATCAGCCCACACAAAGAACGCAGCTGGTCGGTTCAAGAAAGGAATGCAGAGTTCCGTTAGTTCATCTGCGACGTACTTGTGAGCTGCTTTTAACCTGGCCCGGTTTGTCTGCAAAAATACCTGGTTGATCCAATCTAGTTTAGAAGAAAGTGCAGAAAATGTTTAAGGAGGTTGTCTGTGTCATGTAGCTCCCCCTGTCCCCCACCCAAACACCAGTGTCACCGTAGCTATACCCTGTTCTTCGGCCAGGATAACAGGCAAGTAGTGTGGTGGGAGGGGGTGTCTCAGATGTCTGCCACTGCTACTTTCCTCATCAGGAGTAGTGTTTTCCACCTCAAGACCCACCCTCTGCCAGAACATCGAGTGCATTCACAGACATGGACCTCCCTGGTGGCAGCGCACACTGGGTCAGCAGAAATGTTCATTGTGAAAGTGAAATAATCTTTTCAAAATGAAAAACCAAAAAGAACAACAAAGCTAATCCTCTCTCAGTCTTCTGTTGACACAGATACAACAGTTCTTGTATCTCTTAACTCTCTCTCTGATTTGGGGTGAAATGACATTTCTGTCACTGTTGAGTAGGCATCTGAAGTACAAAATAATGTCAGACAGCAGAATTACAGAGCAGTTCTTCAGAAAATACTTCCGGTCTCCAGATGTTGACTGAACTGATTGTGTGACCTGATCATCACTGCATGATGCAACACTGAATACAAACACTAAACTTTCTGTAATGTGTTCCGAGTGTTTCTACCTTCCTGACTTGATTGGGCTATTATATTTATCATCACGCTGGAGGAATATCCCACGCGGTAGCTCAAAATATGATTATTTGGTGTAGAATGTAGATGTTAGTGTTCCCTCGCATGAGTGGCTGAGCGAAGTGTACTTATGCAAGTGTGCAATAACATCAAAATTCCTAACCAAATAAAATGCATATCCAGACCTACCTCATGGGATATCTGATGTATACTGTTGGAGTTCCCACTTTTTTTTGTGTGTGCACCTCTTGCAGATAAAAAACATGCCGTGTTATGTAAATGGATTATATTTTTACAGTTTTTCCTTCTTTCTACCTTAATTATGCTAATTATGAGTCTTTTACTTTTATGGTTAAAGTGACAGTGCCACTCACTGTTTGATGCGCTATTTGCAGGGAGCCAGATCATGTGAAAAGCATGGGTTGTGGCTGTGACGATAACAGCCATCTACTTGTTATTATTTGTATTATATTTGTGATATATATGTATGATTCTTTGAATTTCTGCTTGGGAAGTACTGCAGTCAGCACAAGGCATCATGGGACCTTGGATTTTCAAAAATATACTGTTCTCCCTCTGAATGGAAGGGAACAGCTAACTTTAAAGGAAAATTATACTTGCCTAACAATACCTGAGTGGAAACTGTAAAAATCATGTTCCTAGATAGTTGGTGCTTTGAAATGAAAGTATTGCATTTTACAACATTAGGAGGTAAGTCATCTCTGACAGTTACCTGTGAAACTTCTCACCACTAAGAGAAATAGCTTTCAGGAATGTTCCTCTGAAGATCATAGGGGTAATTCTGACCTGCCATAAAGCAGGCGCACTAATTAAAAAAAAAATTTATATATTTTTTTAGTGGGATGCTTAGCAACATGCAGATGCACGAGACTAATTTGGTATGCAGGAACGAGGGTGACCTCACAGCCAGCATCAACTCAGAGTTGTGATCTTACAAGCTGGGTGGGACCCTTTTTCTCCCTCATTGATATTGTTAAGGCTGAGAAAACACTGGGCTTTTTTTTCTGCACTCCTGAAAGAACTCACTCTCAAAGAGCACTTCTACCGAAGTTAGGTAATTCAACCACCACTATTTACTAACTGACACTAGGGTAGGATTAGATACTCAGTATAAGGCGGTTTGTTTATAATTGTCCATTTATTTTTATGACTGTGCCCTAAATATTATATGTTCTGTGTTTTGTATTTCATTTAGTATTTTTAATTTTAGTAAGCTTTGTTTTCCTTGAAATCCTACCTGAGCCTTTTTGTCATTTTGAGTGTGAATGCTGGGACAGTGTTGATAATTCTGATAGAACTGTTAAGCGCGTACAGTGTGTTACCATATGCACCAAGGTAAAGTACCAAGGTCTCAACTGAGTCAAAAAAGGGGATTGGAACCAGGTTGTGTGCCCACTGTGTTAAGTACTGCACTACTTTTCCCGAAGAGGGTGTGATATTTGGACCGGTTACCTGGGTGTGCTAGTGAAAAAGGGTTCCTATTTGGCCCCAGGACTCGAGACTGCTAGTTGCTCAGACCCAAAACAGACAGGAGGGCTACCCTGTTTGTCTCCTGTTCACATATTGCAATTCGAGGTTTGGCACAGTGGGAGCAGAGGGCCTAACCCTCAGAGTGCGTTGTGACAGATCTGGTTGGCAGCGGTGCGATCTAAAAGATTTGGTTTGCAGTGCTGCAATCAAAAAGATTTGTTTGCATACTGTGAAATTATTTGGTGACATGAACATTAACAGTCCAGTATATCAATTTGATAAACTGTAACAGTTTACACACAAAACAAGGCAATGATTAAAAAAAAAAAAGAAGAAATATATCACTGTGGTTACAGTCAAAGTTCCCTACTGTTTTTATTTTCTTTTTCGGGTGCAAGCTAGTGTAGCCGTAGATTAGGGAAGAAGATGACTTCCCACCTACAGTGAGTACACTGCAAATACCTGGGGCAGTTGTGCCAGGAGAGAGAAGTCCATTGCGAGGGGCGAAACAAACAGCACCTTGTGGAGGTTCTTGTGGCAGCCGATGCACGAGCGACTGCCCAAGACCTCGAGTCACAGTCAGTGACTGAAACGGACCAGACCTTGGACGTGGTGGTGCCAGAGTCTATCACAGTGTCCAGTCCCAGGGAGGATGACAGCGGGACCAGTAGGAACCGAGAACCACAGCTGCAGGGGAGGATCGCCATCATGATGGAGCCAGAAGGGATCAGGCGGCAAACAAGAGTTGAGGAGACTGCAGCTGGAATTCGAGCACAAGAAGTTCCAGATGGGGAGAGGGGGAGAGAGAGACAGAAGAAGCGAGAGCAGTGAGCAGCCAAGGAAAAAAGAAACCCAGCGTCGGAGAGGAGAGGAGAGAGAGAGCGCGTCAGAGGAAATTTGAACTGGAGAAGCTACAACTCCAAAGAACAGCGCCAGAGCAGGAACGTGGCATGGGTGAACCTGGACCTCCAGGACTGGGTTACAAATTAAATTCTAAATTGATAGGTGAATTTAAAGAGGGGGAAGATATGGATTCATTTTTAAATTCATTTGAAAAAGCATGCATTCAGGCAAAAATTCCCAGACAGTCCTGGAGCTTCCAGCTATCCCCGCTGCTTAACGGGAAAGCTCGTGATGCACTGGGTCACATGGACAATCAAGACAGTAATGATTATGGCAAACTTACAGCTGCATTGTTAAAAAAGTATGATTTGACAGCAGAAGTGTACAGAGTTAAGTTCCATAAGCTCAGGAGAAGCCCCGACATGAGCTATGAGGAGCTAACTACTAAACAACATCAGTTTTTAAAACGTTGGTGGGAAGAGATACAAGCAGACTCTGTAGAGAAAATTGAGAATGTTGTACTTTTTGAGCAGCTCTTTTGGGCTTGCCCAGCAGAGCTGAAAACCTGGCTAGAGGAGCAAGATCCAAAAACAGTGCAGGAGGCTGCCAAGCTCTCCGACCTTTATGCCAGGAGCAGACCTGCTCTGAGAGGGAGTGGGGCGGGCGTGGCAGCGCAGAAAGGGAAAAGCACACATTCAGGGCAGCTAAAACCCTTTCACTGCCTCCCCAGAAAGTGGGCAGCCCCAGGTTACAAAGAAAGGATTTACCTAATAAAAGAAACGATTATTGGCTTTGCAAACAACCTGGGCATACTGCCAGACAGTGTCCTAAAAAGGCAGAGAGTGCACAAAGTGGTGATGGGAAAGAAGTGTTTTTTTTTCTGTATCCCTGAAAGCATGCCAGTAAACATGAGGGGTACATACACACAGTTACTGTGAATGGGATGCAAACCCATGGTTTAAGGCACACGAGGGTGTCCCTTACTGTGGTAAAAGGGGATCTGGTTGAGCCTGAACGGCTTATACCCAATCAGTTTGTTACAGTTCGGGGATTCACTGGAGAGGAGAAAACTCTGTCACTTGCTAGTGTTCTCCTGGACAGGGGTGAGACAGGAGAGACTGTGCAAAAAGTTGCAGTGGCAGAAAATCTGGCCCTGGATGTGATTACAGGGAACAATCTCCAAAAGGGGATGGTGTGCGCAGTAACCTGCAGTCAGGCAGCAAAGGAAAATTGTGATTCCCGGGACCCATAGAAGCCCCTGTGGAAAACACTGGGAGGCTGGTGCGATGCTTGGACAGCTGGTGCTGATCACTATATCATTTTTTGTAAAATAAAAATGGGTCATGGACTGTCTGTCATGAGAGATGCTGAGAAATCTGGTGCTCTTGGAGTGACCTCACCCCCCCCCCCCCAGGTTTCAGCTGAAAGATGAAAGCCATGAGAAAATGCTGAAGCAGCATGTGAGATCACACACACATAGGTTTTAGATACAAGATGTTACATGGCAGGCCAGAAGCTAATTACAGACTTTTCTAAGTTAATTATAGCTTTAGCTGCTAAAAGGGAAATCAGCATCCCTTTTATAATGTTTCAAGTAGGAGAAACCAGGTTTAATATCCTGGTGCGAAATCATTAAGATGCTTTCATGTCCTGGAAGAGGAAGCTTATCATGAGATCAAAGAAATTTCATTTGAAGGACATGAGTCATGCTGAGGATTGCAGAATTTAATACTTGAAAAAGACATCCTGTTTTTATATAGATTTTTTTTTACTGTATATATTCTGACAGGGAGGAGCTAGGTGACCTCATGCAAAATAAGTGGGGAAAAAACAGCTTTTAAACATTAATTCTGTTTTCCTTCGGACACTTCTATCTAGACTCTGACAAAGAAACATCTTTGGAGCACTTTAAGCAGGTATTTAGAGAGAAAGACAAATCTAAATATTGTAGTAGGAATTGCACTGTTTAAAACCTTGTTCTCTTATAAGATTTGTATGTCTCGTGATATAATAGTTCTGTATTGTATGTTTTACATATTTTTATCTATTTTAGTAAAACTCTTTTTACAGCATACTTGATCTGTCTTTGAATTTCTTTCATTTGTAAGAAAAGTATATATGGTTATAGCAGACACTAGGCATAAGCTTGAATGGTGATACCAAACTGGAAAGAGAAGCGTTTTAAATCTGAGGTCTTTATTAAAGTTTTTAAGGGTTCATTTCTGTACACCTGGTTAGGTGCTCATAGGCAAAGATATCTGCCCTCCCCCCCGAAGACAGAATTATCTGAGCCTGGGCACTGGGTATGCTAACAAGAGGTCCACAGTTTGAATCCCTCCAAGACTTGAGACCAAAGATTGATCCAAACTCACAAAACAGACAAGAGGGTTACCTTGTTCTGTTAAACTGTTCACAAGACTGCGCTCGGAGGTTGGCACTTTGGGAGTAGAGGGCCTGACCTGCTGAGTGGGTTTGTGACAGATTTGTGGTAGAGGTGGCATAATTTTAGTATTACAAGCTTTTATTGTTCTGTGTCAGCTTGAGACCGTAAGCTCACTTGCAAAGAAAGAAAAAGGCAGAGTTTTATTTTAAAAAGGAAACAGAACTATATTACTTGGCACACAGTCAAGTTCCTACCCGTTTTATTTTTTTTTCTAAAGTGCAATTCAGAGTAGCCGTAGTTAGGGGAAGATGGCTTCCAACTACAGCAGGCACACTGTAGATTACTTAAAGCAGTTGTGTGGGGACAGAGGAGTCCCGTTCGAGGTGACAGCCAAAAAGCAGAACCTCATAGATGCCCTGATGGTAGCAGATACCCAGAGCAGCGAATCACAGACCGTGACTGGAAAGGATGAAACCTCGAGTGTGGCAGGGCTAGCTGCCAGTGCAGTGTCCAGATCTGATAAGGAGGACAACAGGGCCACTGTCAGTGAAGGGCCACAGCAGCAGGGGAAGGTCACCAGTATCCTGAATCCAGAGGTACTCAGGCTGCAAATTGAGTTGCGCAGGATGGAGCTGGAGTTCCAGGAAGAGAGAGCGGGAACAAAGAGAGGCAGAGCGAGAACAGAGAAACACAGACCGTGAGTAGCGTTAGCGCCAGTGAGCTGCAGAGGAGAAGAGAGAGGAGTGCTAGAGGCAACACGAACTGGAGAAGCTACGACTCTGACCAGCAGCACCACAGCAGGTAAGTGGCTTGGGTTTAACTGGGACTGCAGGACTGGGCTGCAAACTGAATTCCAAATTTAAAGAGGGGGAGGATATGGATGCCTTTTTAAATTCTATTGAAAAAGTTTGTATTCAGGCTAAAATTCCTAGAGAGTCCTGGAGCTTTCAGCTATCCCTGCTACTTACCGGGAAAGCTCAGGATACATTGGGTCAAATGGACAATGAGGACAATAATGATTACAGCAAGCTAAAAGCTGCACTGTTAAAAAAGTATGAATTAACTGCTGAATCATACAGAGCTAAATTCTGTAAGCTCAGGAGAAGCCCTGATATGAACTATTAGGAGCTAGCCATGAAATGACAGTTTTTAAAATGTTGATGGGAAGGAACTGAGGCAAACTCTGTTGATAAAATTGAAAATGTGATTTTGTTAGAACAGTTTTATTGGGCATGCCCAGCAGAGCTAAAAACCTGGCTAGAGGACCGAGATCCCAAAACAGTGCAATAGGTTGCTTAACTCTCGGACCGCTATGCCAAGAGCAGACCTTCTCTGACAGCAAATGGGGTGGGCGTGGCAGCGCAGAAAGGGAAAAGCGCGCCTTCAGGGCAGCTAAAACCCTCATTGCCTCCACCGAAACCAGTTAGCCCCAGGTTTCAGAGAAAAGATTTCTCTGAGAGAAGAAATTAATGTTAGTTGTGTAAAGAAACTGGGCATATTGCCAGACAGTGTCCCAAAAAGGCGAGCAATAATACACAACAGGGTGCTAGAAAAGAAGTGGGTTGCTTGTGTGTCCCTGGAAGCATGTCAGTGAACATGAGGGAACACATGCACCCAGTCATGGTGAATGGTGTACAGACGCAAGGGTTAAGGGACACAGGGGCATCCCTGACCTTGGTAAAGGGGGATCTGGTACAGCCTGGTCAGCTTATATCCAATAAATACGTCACTGTACAGGACTTCACTGGTGAGGCGAAAACATTGCCCCTCGCTAGTGTTCTCTTAGACTGGGGTGAAACAGGGGGAACTGTGCAACAGGTGGCTGTAGCCAAAACATTAGCAGTGGATGTGATCCTGGGCAACAATCTAAAACAGGGTAAGGTATGTGCAGTTACCCATAGCCAAGCGGCAAGGGAAAATTGTAGTTCCCTGAACCACACAGAAGCCATTGTGGAAACCACTGAGAGGCTGGTTCCCCAGCCTGTGTCTCCTGATATGGAGACTAACGAAAAGGGGGTAGAAATTTCCCCAGTAGCAAGTAACCACACAGCTACAGAGGGTTACTCCGAAGAGGGAGGGGTGACCCATTGTCAGAGGGTTGGGATTGTCAGTGATCCTGAGTGCCCTGACGCTAGTGCTAGGGACCCTAGTTTAGAGACTGAAGGGGACCTGTCCCATGTCTTGGGAATGTGTGAGGGGTTTGTGGCTGCTCAGAGAAGTGACCCTAGTTTAGAGAAGCTGAGGGCTTGGGCAGACTCAGACGGCACACAGGGAGGTGACGGCAGACGCAAGGTTTATTGGGAAAATGGACTTGTGTATACTCAGGCAGTACAGACAGAGGGAGGGATGCTAGGCAGGGAGCTTATCATTCCCCAGGGGTATCGTGAGCAGTTGCTCAAGATTGCACATGATATTCCCTTGTCTGGTCATCTGGGAATCACACACACAACACAGCGGTTGGCCCAGAATTTCTACTGGCCTAACTTCACCCAGCAGGTGAAGGAGTATTGCAGGTCTCGTCACCGGTGCCAAGAAATAGGGAAGGCGGGCAAGAAAGCCGAAGCCGCCCTGATTCCTTTGCCCATAGTGGAGGAGCCATTCCAGAGGGTGGGAATGGATATTGTGGGGCCTTTAAATACCCCCAGCTCCTCAGGGAAGAGATTCATCCTGACTGTGGTGGATTATGCCACTCGGTACCCAGAAGCAGTCGCCCTATCCTCACAGAGGATGGACAAAGTGACAGATGCCTTACTTGGGATTTTCTCCTGTGTTGGGTTTCCACAGGAGGTAATCACCGATCGATGGGGTTCCTTCATGTCGGACCTGATGAAATGTTTATGGGAGAATTTAGGGGTGGTGCAGAGATGCACGACACCGTATTACCCACAAGCCAATGGACTTGTGGAAAGATTCAATGGTACCCTAAAGGCAATGCTCTGGGCGTTTGTTGAAGCATGGGAAGGACTGGGAGAAATACCTTCCCCGCCTGTTGTTTGCATACAGGGAGGTGCCCCAAGAGCCAACAGGATTTTCCCCCTTCGAACTCTTACACGGACGCTGGGTATGTGGGCCCCTAGACTTGATCTGGGAGGACTGGAAAGGAAAGCATGCCACCCAAGGAACTCCCATTGTGGATTACGTCCTTAGGTTTAGGGAAAGGCTAAAGGAGCTTATGGGGACAGCCCAGAGCAACCTAGCAGCTGCCCAACAGAAACACAAAGTGTAGTACGACTGCAGAGCCAGAGCTCGCTCGTACATGGTGGGTTAGGAAGTCATGGTCCTTATTCTGGTCCGGAAAGACAAGCTGCAAGCTGAGTGGGCAGGACCGTACAAAGTGGTTAAGAAGGTAAATGACATGAACTACATTGTGGAGTTACCTGACAGAAGACAGACAGAAAGGATGTACCATGTCAACATGATGAAGTCATATGCAAATAGGGCTGACATGGTGTTTGCAGTGTGTAGTCATGGGGAGGGGACGGACAAAGGAAACCCCCTTCTGGATTTCCTGGAAGAGAGTAAGCGGGAGTCCTCTGTGGAGGCAGTAAAATTGTCTCCCCAGCTGGCCCCGGACCAGATCCAGAAAGTAAGGGAGGTTTTAGCAGACTCTGTCCCGTTGTTTAGCGCCAAGCCTGGACTAACCACCTTAGCGACACACGATGTGGAGACAGGAACACAGACGCCCATACAGCAGACAGCATATCGGGTGTCAGAGGCTGTCCAGAAGGACATTAGGAGGGAACTAGAGGAGATGCTGGATTTAGGGGTAATCCAGAGATCCCACAGGCCCTGGGCCTCACCCGTAGTCCTTGTGCCTAAGCCAGATGGCTCTACTCATTTCTGTGTGGACTATCATGGACTGAATGCAGTCACGAAGTCAGACGCCCACCCGATGCCCCAGATGGACGAACTCCTGGACAAGCTGGGGGGGGGCAACCTACCTTGCGACCACTGACCTGACCAAAGGGTATTGGCAGGTAGAGTTGACAAGCAGAGCAAGGCAGAGGTCGGCCTTCATCACTCTGATAGGCTTATCTGAGTTTAAAGTAATGCCTTTCCGAATGAAGAACGCCCTGGCCACTTTCCAAAGGTTGGTGAACCAGGTGTTAAATGGTGCTGAGGAGTACGCCGTGGCATACCTCGATGACACTGCCATCTTTAGTACCAGCTGGGAGGAACACCTATTCCACCTTAGGGAAGTACTGGGCAGGATACAGAGGGCCGGCTCACTGTCAAAGCCGGGAGGTGCCAGGTGACCATGGGGGAAGTGGCATACCACGGGCATGCGGGTAGGCCAGGGACAGCTCCGTCCTAACCAAATAAAGATAGAGGTGATCCAGGAGTGGCCCAGACCAGAAACACAGAAGCAGGTCAGGAGTTTTCTAGGGACAGCAGGGTACTACAGAAAATGTTTACCCAATTACAGTGCCCTGGCTGCTCCCCTATCTGACCTGACAAAGAAAAGGATGCCAAAGAAAATTACCTGGGGCCCAGCCTGTGAGGAAGCCTTTACCAGATTAAAGGAGGCATTGTGCAGTGCTCCTGTTTTGACAAGTCCTGACTATAGCAAAACCTTTATAATTCAGACTGACGCCTCAAAAGTGGTTATTGGGGTAGTACTGAGTCAGACATCCAGTCAAGGGAGGAATCACCCAATAGCTTACCTGAGTAAAAAGTTACTTCTCAGGGAGCAGGCATACTCCACAGTGGAAAAAGAATGTCTTGCCATAGTGTGGGCCCTGAAGAAGCTGGAGCCACACTTGTATAGGCAGCATTCTGTGGTGCAGACCAACCACAACCCCCTGGTTTGGGTGACGCAGATGGGGAAAAACAATGGTAGATTGCTAAGACGGAGTCTTGCTTTGCAAGGGTATGATCTGAAAATCGTACATAGGGCTGGAAAACAAAATCAGAACTCAGATGGTCTGTCTAGGGTCTATGAGGAGTGAACTGATTTGGGAATCTCATCCCATGCAGGGGATAGAGACCCCAAATTCAGTCTAGGTGGGGAGGAATGTGACGCTTGGACAGCTGGTTCTGATCACTGTATTATTTTTTGTAAAATAAAAATGGGTCATGGACTGTCTGTCATGAGAGATGCTGAGAAATCTGGTGCTCTTGGAGTGACCTTGCACCCCCCACCCCCAGGTTTCAGCTGAAAGAGGAAAACCATGAGAAAATGCTGAAACAGCATGTGAGATCATACACACACAAGTTTTAGATACAAGATGTTACATGGCAGGCCAGAAGCTAATTACAGACTTTTCTAAGTAAATTATAGCTTTAGCTGCTAAAAGGGAAATCAGCATCCCTTTTATGACGTTTCAAGAAGGGGAAACCAGGTTTAGTATCCTGGTGCGAAATCATAAAGATGCTTTCATGTTCTGGAAGGGGGAAGCTTATCATGAGATCAAAGAAATGTCATTTAAAGGACATGAGTCATGCTGAGGATTGCAGAATTTAATACTTGAAAAAGACATTGTTTTTATATAGATTTTTTTTATATTTGTGATATAATAGTTCTGTATTGTATGTTTTACATATTTTTATCTATTTTAGTAAAACTCTTTTTAGAGCATACTTGGTCTGTCTTTGAATTTCTTTCATTTGTAAGAAAAGTATATATGGTTATAGCAGACACTAGGCATAAGCTTGAATGGTGATACCAAACTGGAAAGAGAAGCGTTTTAAATCTGAGGCCTTTATTAAAGTTTTAAGGGTTCATTTCTGTACATCCGGTTAGGTGCCCATAGGCAAAGATATCTGGCCCCCCGAAGACAGAATTATCTGAGCCTGAGTATTGGGTACACTAACAAGAGGTCCACAGTTTGAATCCCTCCAAGACTTGAGACCAAAGGTTGATCCGAACTCACAAAACAGACAAGAGGGTTACCTTGTTCTGTTAAACTGTTCACAAGACTGCGCTCAGAGGTTGGCACTTTGGGAGTAGAGGGCCTGACCTGCTGAGTGGGTTTGTGACAGCTGGTTCCCCAGCCTGTGTCTCCTGATATGGAGAATAGTAAAGGGGGGGTAGAAATTCCCCAGGTAGCAGTTAAAACAGCTACAGAAGGTTACTCCTAAGAGGGAGGGGTAGCTAACTGTCAGATAGCTAGGGACCCTAGTTTAGAGACTGAAGGGGACATGTCCCATGCCCTAGGAATGTGTAAAGATTTTTCAGCTGCTCAGAAAAATTACCTTAGTTTTTGAGAGGCTGATGGCTTGGGCAGACTCTGATGGAGCACAGGGAGGTGATGGGAGACACAGAGTTTACTGGGACAAGGGACTGCTGTATATACAGGACATAAGGACAGAGGGAAGGGTGATGGGCAGGCAGCTTGTTGTTCCCCAGGGGTACCGTTGAGAAGTTGCTGAAGAGTGCTCAAGATATTCTTATGTCTGGACATCTGGGAATCATGCAAACTATGCAGCGACTGGCCCAGAATTTCTATTGGCCCAACTTCACCCAGCAAGTGAAGGAATACTGCAGGTCTTGTCACTGGTGCCAAGAAATAGGGAAGGCAGGTAGTAAAATCCAAGCCACCCTAATTCCCTTGCCCGTAGTGGAGAAGCCATTCCAAAGGGTAGGAATGGATACTGTGGGGTCTTTGAATACACTCATCTCCTCTGGGAAGAGGTTTATCCTAACAGTGGTGGATTATGCCACCCGGTACCCAGAGGCAGTCGCCCTATCCTCACTGAGGACAGACAAAGTGACAGATGCCTTGCTAGGGATTTTCTCCCGTGTCGGGTTTCCACAGGAGGTTATCACCGATCAAGGTGGTCCTTCATATCGAACCTGATTAAGTGTTTGTGGGAGAAGTGTGGGGTTGTGCAGAGCCATATGACACCTTATCACCTGCAAGCAATTGGCTTGTGTAAAGATTTAATGGTACCCTTAAATCGATACTCCAAGCATTTGCTGAACAGCATGGGAGGGACTGGGAAAAATACCTTCCCCACCTGTTGTTTGCATACAGCAAGGTGCCCCAAAAGTCAACAGAGTTCTCTCCCTTCGAGCTCTTATATGGACGCAGGGTGTGTGGGCCCCTAGACTTGATCCAGGAGGATTGAGAAGGCAAACACGCCACCCAGGGAACTCTCATAGTGTATTACATCCTTAGGATTAGGGAAAAGCTTATGGGAACAGCGCAGAGCAACCTGGCAGCTGCCCAGTGGAAGCAGAAGGTATGGTACAACCACAGAGCCAAAGTTCGCTTGTACACTGTGGGTCAGGAGTCATGGTCCTAATCCCACTCTGGAAAGATAAGCTGCAGGCCAAGTGAGCAGGACCGTACAAAGTAGTCAGACAGGTGAATGACGTAAATTACATTGTAGAACTACCTGACAGGAGACATACCCAAAGGATGTACCATGTCAACATGATGAAGCCATATGCAAATAGGGCTGACATGATCTTTGCAGTGTGTAGTCCTGGGGAGGGGATGGGTGAGGAAGACCCCCTTCTGGATTTGCTGGAAGAAAGCAAGCGGGAGTCCTCTGTGGAGGCAATTAAAGTGTTGCCCCAGTTGACCCAGGACCAGATCCAGGAAGTAAGAGGTTATAGTCAGGATTCTCTTTACAGAGAGTGGACTGCTGCTCTGACCTTGGGATTACATCACAGAGCTGCTGCTGTTTGGTTTCAATTCAGGATTCTCTTTACAGCGAGTGGGCTGCTGCTCTGACCTTGGGATTACATCACAGAGCTGCTGCTGTTTGGTTTCAATTCAGGATTCTCTTTACAGAGAGTGGACTGCTGCTCTGACCTTGGGATTACATCACAGAGCTGCTGCTGTTTGGTTTCAATTCAGGATTCTCTTTACAGCGAGTGGGCTGCTGCTCTGACCTTGGGATTACATCACAGAGCTGCTGCTGTTTGGTTTCAATTCAGGATTCTCTTTACAGAGAGTGGACTGCTGCTCTGACCTTGGGATTACATCACAGAGCTGCTGCTGTTTGTTTCAATTTAGAGCTATACAATGGGTATAGTAAGGGTGTTGAGTAGGAGGGCATACCAGAAAGGAACAGCAGCAATGAAGAGGTGACTGCTCTCTCAGTGGAAGGGAAGTAAATGCAAATCTAGGAGCTTTCATTATTACTTCTTCGCATTGATATTGCATTGGGGAAAGGAGGAGTAGGAGTTTGAAGAAGGTTGTGCAATGGCTACTTAAAGCCTGTTTTTGAGTGTGGATAGGAAGGATAGGAATATAAAAAGCAGTTGCTCAATATATCTAAACGTGTGCAACAAAGGAGGTAAGGGAAATAAAGAAAATGTTTTGCACTGATAGAGGAGGAGAGGGAGACTTGGGGAGTGTTTGCATCCTGCATCTGAAGGGTGGGGGGTCGCCAGGAAACGACAGCATAGGTAGGGTGGTAGGCTGCAACAACGTGTGCACCAATCTTCTAAAATTGCCTGGGTGTGGAGGATGTTTAGTGTGCAACCACTTAGAAAGGAGATTGAGGGTCTGCAGGAGGAACTAAGACGGGCAAGGCAGATTGGGGGTGGGTTTAGCCCAATACTGGAGGGAGGAAGAAGGGGAGATGAGGTAGGGTGATTTAAGCCAACAGTGGTGAGGAGAGGGTCAGAAGAAGGGAAGCAGAGACAAAAGGGCCCAGGCCAGGAAGAACAATTGCCGGGGAAACCAGGTCAGGAGACAAAAGACAAATGGAAGGAGGAGATAGGGACTTGTGAGGGGAGGCGAAGAAGTGGCAAAAGTCATGGAGTGGAAAGGAGAGAACAGGTTACTATGCAGAGAGAGGGAGCGGGCATTTGTGAAGGGCCTTCCGAAAATAGTTGTGCACTGCTGGAGAGGAAGAAGGTGGAGGAGGGAAATGATGAAATTAGAGGAGTAATTGATAAATGCTTGGACCAAACTGGAGTGGGGGGGAGAGTTCTGCTGGGAGAAGTGCAACAGGGTAAAAGGGGGAAATAATGTGCAGGAGGAAGAAGATGAGCTGGCAATGAGAGAGGGAGATGAATGGAAGCAAGCAGGGAGTAAGAGGGGTGGAATCTTAGTGCTGGGGGACTCAATACTAAGAGGAGTTAGGTGGGGTAGCAAGGGGAGAGGCATAGTCGCATTTGGGTGGAGGCCATGCCAGGAATGACAGCAGAAAGGGTGGGACAGTCTGCTCTGCTAGAAGGGGTAGGGACAAGCCTCATTTAATTATACATCTTGGGACAAACGACCTGGCTGACAAGACAGTAGATACAGTCCAGAGGAGGTTTGAGGAACTAGCACAATTATGTGAGGGTGCAGGAAGATCAGTAACTTTTTCAGAGATACTTCCGGTGCCAAAGGCAAGCACAACAAGGAAGCTGAGAATAGAGGAATTTAACGGATGGCTAAGAACCTGGTGTTGTGCTAAAGGGTATGGGCTGTTGGGGAGGGACCTGGGAGGACAGTAGTCTTTATGCCAAGGACAGACTACACTTGAGTGAGGAGGGAAAGAAAGTGTTGAAACAGAGGATGGAGGAGTACATAGAGGAAGTTGGGAATTTAAACTAGGGTGGGGGTGGCAGTTGGGGAAGAGATATGCAGGACCACAGGTTGGGAATCCATATGAGCTACTCTCATAACAGTGACAAAGGACAAATGGCAAGTACTGGTGATGCTAGGAAAGGAGGGCAGGATGGGGGTGGGAAGGGTGAAGGTGGTTACCCTAATGCTAGGTGCCTTGGGAGGAAAACTGCAGAGTTACAGGTTCTCATGGCAGAGGAGAGGTGGACATTGCAGCCATCACGGAAACATGGGCCACCCAATACAATGACTGGGACCTGTCTGTACCAGGGTACAGGTTATTTCAGAGGGACAGGGTGATTGGGAAAGGAGGGGTGGCACTATATGTGAAGGAAGGACTGAAGTGTGTAATGGAGGAAGGGAGGAGGGTAGTACAGAGTCACTTTGGATGCAAATCCAGGATTCCAAGAATAGGATTCTTAGAATGGGAGTGGTGTAGGCCACCATCTCAGACAGAGGAGTTAGACAGGGAACTAGCGGGACAGATCAGGAGGACCTGGAAAGGGTAGTGTGGTGATTGTGGGACTTCAACATGCCAGGGGTGGACTGGAGCACCCCAACAACCAGGAACAGAAGGGAGCAGGTACTGCTGGATGCCTTCAGGACAGCTTCCTACTGCAAATGGTCAGTGAACCAACCAGGTTAGGGAATACCCTGACCTTGTGCTGGCAAATGGGGACTTTGTGAGAGAACTTATAGTGGAGGAACCGCTGTCAGGAGTGACCACCACTCAGTATGGCTCACATTGGATATGGGCAAGGAAGGAGTGGAATCTGGCACAATAGTGCTGGACTTCAGGAGGACGACTTTGGGAGGATGGGGAAGTGGTAAAAGGGTACCTGGCCAGAATTCAATCTAGTATGGACACTAACCAGAGGTGGGAGCTCATAAAGCTAGGATAGTGGAGGCAACCAAAATTGCTGCAAAGCCCAGAGCAAGAAGGCTAGGGCTAAGAAACCAATCTGGTTGAGCAAGGAGGTCATGGAAAAGGTAAGGAGGAAAAGAGCTGCCTTTAGGAAGTACAAGAAAACAGGGAGGGGAGGACAGGGAGGAGTACTTGACAGAATCGAAGGAGGTGACAAGGGCAGTAAGGAGAGCCAAAGCATCTACGGAACTCAGGCTGGCACAAGGCATTAAGAAGGGGGAGAAGGACTTCTTTAAGTACATACGGGAGAAAAGGAGCTGTAAGGACCACATAGTAAGGATTAGGAAGGAGGGGGGTTGGGTGGAAGCAGGGTGCGATAAGGCAGAAGCACTAAATGAGTACTTCTGCTCAGTATTTACTAAAGAGAAGAGGGGGGTGACACCCAAGGTGGGAGAAATGGCAGAAGCAGGGTGGGAAGTGGTGACAGATGGGGAAATCATGGAGAGCAGAGTTCGAGAGGGTTTGAAGGCACTGAGGGTGGACAAGGCGCCAGGCCCAGATGGCATCCACCCCAAGGTACTGAAGGAGCTGGCAGAGGTCCTTGCAGGACCTTTGGCAGACCTATTTAATGCCTCACTACATTCGGGGTGTGTACCTCAGGACTGGAGGATGGCTCATGTGGTGCCCCTCCACAAGAGTGGCCCCAAGGATGAACTGGGAAACTACAGACCAGTGAGCCTCACATTCATCGTGGGTAAGCTAATGGAGACCATCCTGAAGGAGAGGCTGGTGGCCCTCCTAGAGGCCAAAGGACTACAGGACAGCAGACAGCATGGCTTCATACGTGGCAGATCCTGCCAAACCAACCTGGTCGAGTTCTATGACTGGGTAACTAGGCAACTGGACAGGGGCCATGCAGTGGATGTCCTGTATCTGGACTTCAGTAAGGCATTCGACTCAGTGCCACATGGAAGGCTGGGAAGGAAGTCAGTAGGCACAGGGGCGGGTGCAAAGCTGGTGAGATGGGTAGGAAACTGGCTGCAGGGAAGGCAACAGAGGGTAGTGGTGGGTGGGGAGCGCTCACACCCAAGGGCAGTGACGACCGGTGTTCCACAGGGCTCGGTGTTGGGACCAGTGTTGTTTGGGATATTCATTGCAGACATATCATGGGACATTAAGAGCAAGCTCAGTCTGTTTGCTGATGGTACCAAGGTAGGCGCGGTGGTGGATGGCCTAGGGGGATGGCAGGGGATGCAAGTTGATCTGGCAAAGCTTGAAACCTGGTCAGACACCTGGCAACTGGGCTTTAATGCCAAAAAGTGCAAGGTGCTGCATTTTGGGATGAAGAACCCAAGGAGGAGTTACCAGCTAGGGGGAGTGCAGCTAGCCCAGACAGAGGAGGAGAAGGATCTGGGTGTGCTCATTACAGGGTCAATGAACAACTCAGCACAATGTAGGAAGGCAGCTGCAAGGCCAACAAAATGCTGGGTTGTGTGCAAGGGTATATCCTCGAGGAGGGAGGAGGTGATTCTGCCACTGTATAGGTCATTAGTTAGACCACACACCTGGAGTACTGTGTGCAGTACTGGTGTCCATATCTGAAGAGGGACATTGGTTACTGAGGGAGCAGCAGAGCGACAAAGATGATCAAGGGCTGGGGACTTATCATACGAGAGGAGGTTGAAGGAGTTGAACATGTACTCACTGGAGGAGAGGAGAGACAGGGGTGACATGATTGAAACCTTTAAATACATGAAAGGAATAAACAAGACAAGTACAGAGGGGCTGTTCAAAGTAAGGGAGGGGAGGGACACCAGGGGCCATGATATGAGACTGGAGCGAGGAAGGTTCAGGAGGGAGAATGGGAGACACTTTTTTACAGAGAGGGTGGTGGCTGGGTGGAATGCGTTACCTCCTGAAGTGGTATGCAGTAGAACAGTGGAGTGCTTCAAACGAGGATGGGACAGGACAAGAGGGAGGGTTAATGAAGGGGAAGGGTGGAAGGGAGGGGAAGCTGCAGAATAAGCGGTGCTAGCTGCACATTCGAGCAGACTTGATAGACCTCTAGGCCTTTATCTGCTGGCAAATTTTGTATGTTCGTATAGCAGACTTTGCCCCATTGTCTAATGCCAAGCCTGGACTAACCCCCTTAGTGACACACGATGCAGATACGGGGACGCAAGCGCCCATACGGCGGACAGCATATCAGGTGTCAGAGGCCTTCCAAAGTACATTAGGAAGGAGGTGGAGGAAATGCTTGATTTAGGGGTAATCCAGAAATCTCACAGCCCCTGGACCTCACCTGTAGTCCTTGTTCCCAAGCCAGATGACTCTACTCATTTTTGCGTGGACTGTCATGGCCCCAACGCAGTCATGAAGTCGGACGCCCCCCCCCAATGCCATGGACAGACGAACTACTGGACAAGTTGGGAGGGGCGACACACCTCATCACTACTGACCTGATGAAAGGGTATTGGCAGGTGGAGTTAACTGCCAGAGCTGGGGAGAGGTCGGCCTCCATCACGCCAATAGGGTTATCTGAGTTTAAAGTAATGCCTTTTGGAATGAAGAACGCCCCTGCCACCTTCCAAAGGTTGGTGAACCAGGTGTTAAATGGTACTGAAGAGTGTGCTGTGGAGTAGCTTGACGATACTGCCATCTTCAGTGCCAGCTGGAAGGAACACCTATCCCATCCTAGGGAAGTGTTGGGCAGGATACAGAGGGCTGGGCTCACTGTAAAAGCTGAAAGGTGCCAGGTGGCCATGGCTGAGGTGGCATAGCTAGGATATTTAGTAGGGCGGGGACAGCTCCATCCTAATCAAGCAAAAATTAAGGCAATCGAGGCATGACCCAGACCTGAAACACAGAAGCAGGTTTGGAGTTTTCTATGGACCGCAGGGTACTGTAGAAAATTTGTATCAAACTACAGTGCCCTGGCTGCTCCCTTATCTGGTCTGCTAAAGAAAAGAATGCCTAAAAAGGTAAACTGGGAACCAGCCTGTGATCAAGCCTTTACACGGCTAAAGGAGGCACTGTGCGGTGGTCCTGTGTTAGCCAGTCCAGACTACAGTAAACCATTTCTAGTCCAGACAGATGCGTCAGATGTGGGTATTGGGGCAGTACTTAGCCAGACTTCTAACCAAAGGAAAGATCACCCAATAGTGTACCTCAGTAAGAAGTTACTTCCCAAGGAGCAGGCTTACTGTACAGTGGAGAAAGAATGCCTTGCAATGGTGTGGGCAATAAAGAAATTACAGCCATACCTATATGGGATGCACTTTGAGGTGCAAACAGGTCATAACCCCCTGGTTTGGCTGACTCAAAAGGGTAAAACAAATAGCAGGCTTTTAAGATAGAGCCTTGCCTTGCAGGGTTACGACATGACTGTCACTCATAGGGCAGGGGCAGCAAACGCAAACACAGACGGGCTATCGCGTCAGTAAGAGCAGTGAACTGAATTTGGGAAACTCATCCCATGCCTAAGAATAGATTCCCCCAAATTCAGTCGAGGAGGGAGGAGTGTTACAACAATAGCCATCTACTTCTTGTTATTTGTATTATATTTGTGATATAAATATATGTTTCTTTGAACTTCTGCTTGGGAAGTATTGCAGTCAGCACAAGGCATCATGGGACCTTGGATTTTCAAAAATATACTGTTCTCCCTCTGAGTGGAAGGAAACAGCTAACTTCAAAGCAAAATTACACTTGCCTAACAATACCCGGGTGGAAATTGTAAAAATCATGTTCTCAGAGAGTTGGTACTTTGAAGTGAAAAAATTGCATTTTACGACATCAGGAGGTAAGTCAACTCTGACAGTTACCTGTGAAACTTCTCATAACTAAGATAAATAGCTTTTAGGAATGTCCTCTGAATATCAAAGGGATAATTCTGACCTGCCATAAAGCAGGCTCACTAATTTAAAAAAAAGTATATTTTTTTAGTGGGATGCTTAGCAACATGCAGATGCATGCAATAACTTTTGTATGCAGGAACGAGGGTGACCTCACAGCCAGCATCACCACAGAGTTGTGACCTCACAAGCTGGGTGGGACCCTTTTTCTTTCTCTCACTGATATTGTTAAGGATGAGGAAACATTGGGCTTTTTTTCTGGACTCCTGAAAGAACACACTCTCAAAGAGCACTTCTAGCGAAGTTAGGTAATTCAACCACCACTATTTACTAACTGAAACTAGGGTAGGATTAGATACTCAGTGTAAGGTGGTTTGTTCATAATTGTCCATTTATTTTTATGACTGTACCCTAAATGATATATGGTCTGTGTTTTGTATTCCATTTACTATTTTAAATTTTAGTAAACTTTGTTTTCCTTGAAATCCTGCCTGAGCCTTTTTCTCATTTTGAGTGTGAATGCTGGGACAGTATTGATAATTCTGACAGAAATGTTAAGCACTTACAGTGTGTTACCATATGCACAAAGGTAAAGTACCAACGTCTCAACTGAATCAAACAAGGGGACCATGAACCAGGTTGTGTGCCCGCTGTTTTAAGTACTGCACTGCTTTCCCTGAAGAGGGTGTGATATTTGGACCGGTTCCCTGGGCGTGTCAGCGAAAAAGGGTTCATATTTGGCCCCAGGAGTCGAGACTGGTAGTTGTTCGGACCCAAAACAGACAGGAGGGTTACCCTGTTTGTCTCCTGTTCACATACTGCACTTCGAGGTTTAGCATGTGGGAGCAGAGGGCCTGACCCCTGGAGTGCATTTGTGACAGTGGCTACTATGGAAGTAACATGATTTCAACTGTTATCTACACAGTATTTATGTCTTCAGCGAAAAAGCAGCGTTTATCTCCCAAATGTATTTGTACTCCCATGGTATACATATATCTATAGCTACATCAAACTTCACGGCACATACAGAGCTACAAAAGTGATGATAACAGGACTAATCTCTCAATTGACTCTGGGCCCCCATTTTACTGTCCAGGAGTATAATCAGCTGCTGTCAACTGTGGACTTTCCTCATCACTGTGCCTATTTGTCCTACAATTGAGAGACGTTGCTGTGCTGCTGGCAGGACTACATTTTAATTTGAGGACATTTGTTATTTGTAGGGAGACTTAACCTGTGTGTAGGCATTTTTTTCTGTTATGTAATTCAGGAACCAGATCTCCAGATCAGGGGTTGGATAACAAGGGGGAGGGTCACATAACACATGCAGACCAACCAGGGCTCAGCAGGAAGTCCTGCTTACGAGAGGTCCTACTGAGAGAATAAAAGAAAGCACTCTAAACATGACCCACAAATGTTTGTGTCCCAGCGAGTGATTGGAGGAGTGAAGAAGGGAAACAGGTGTAAGACTGGCATATTAGACATCAGTAGGCAGCTGCAGGAGGAAGCAAGGAAGTATGAGACTCTGCCAGTCGACAACGGTAAGGTATCTGTTCACCCCAGGACAGAGGAAAGATAAAGGGTAGGTCAAAATAGGGAACATCAGCAACACCTTATCTAGGGTAGATGTTCAAGAGGAATAACAAACAACATAAGTGGAAAAACTAGAAACACCCTATCAGGGTAAACGTACACAATCGACGGGCGGAATGTAAAGAGTAGGCCAAAACAGGGAATAGGAACAAAACTCTGTCTAGAGTAGGTGTAAAATGGGCATAACAAACAGCAAAAGGGGAAAAAAACTATTGGGGGTAAAGGTACACAAGAGATGGGTGGAAGGTAAAGGGTTGGCCAAATATGGGAAAAGGAGCAACACTCTGTCTACGATAGGTGTACAAGGGGCATAACAAACATCATAAGGGAGAAACTTATAACACCTTACAGGGTATTGAACAAGCCGGAAAAAATTATTAGCAGTTTTGCATGCTAAAGTGCTAATCATCAGTGAAAATGCATAGCACTTGGCACAGACTAGTTAACAAAATTTAAAATTATATATCTAGTTTTATTAATTTTGTTTACTGTGCCATGGATGCACAAAAAATGGTTAGCAGTCTACTGCTACTCATTTCTGGAAATGGTTAGCATTACCCCTTATTTTGCATAGTGTTTTGCTATGCTATACCAGCTGTTTAATACACTGCCCTATCAGGAGTAAGGGTACATAGGTATTTACAAATAACAGTGTAGTGTAGGAACTGAGAATGCTGGGAGTGGTACAGTGCAGTGGCAGTAGTTTTCAGAGAGACCTTCTGGAGACTGCAGTGGTGCCCAATTTGCACGCACCTCTCTGGGTTGAGGGAGGAGGTCGCTAGACTCCCAGCTGAGTTGGCAAGGATATAGGCAACCTCTTCCCCCAACTCAGGGGCCCTCAAGTCTGACACTTACCTCAGAGGGTGCCTAGGAGGAGAAGAGGCTGGACCATGGTGGGCTCTGGAAGGGTGGGGGTGGTAGGTCAGCTGCAAATTGCTCAACCAGTACCACTGTGTAATTTCTACGCCACTCTAGCATGATAGAACTGGCAGGAGGAGGCACCTATAGTAGGGACTGGGGAGGACATATGGGTCCTCCATAGTGGAGACCCCAAGAAGGATGACAGAGGAGACTAAAAGAGAAGGAAGCAAATAATAGTTGGGAACTCAATTGTGAGGGGACAGATCTGGAAATAGGAAGGGGGAAGAGGAAGGTTAGGTCCCTAAGAGGCGCCATGACCCATAAGGATGGGAAATGGATCCTGAGGGCTGCTACGGCAGCAGGAAGTGAGGTGGAGCTGAAGTCACTGTCCACCTGGGGTCTAATGACCTGACTAGAGATGGAGCTAGGATAGTGCAGGGGGATTTCGGGGAGCTGGGGAGCGGTCTCTGGCAGGTAGGGCATTCAGTGACTTTTGCTGTGGTGCTGGCTACCTATGACAGGGGGGAGGAGAGTGACCTCCATATCAGGAGCTTCCACTCACGATTGAAGGAATGGAGCAGAGAGGAGGGGTTCAGCTACATTGGGGACTAGAGTCCCACCTGGAGGAATAAGAATTTATACAGGGGTGGTGGTCTGCATCCATCTGGGAGGGGAACCGCAGTCCTCAGTGAATGGTTTAAACGTTAGTTTGATGAACATTTAAACTAGCTGAGGGGAGTGGCAAAAGAAATCAGGAAGGCAGAAACTGCCCCGCCACACAAGCTAAAGTTGGAAGTAAGGAGAACCTGACAGGAGAGATATATCCCAGGGTGCAAATTAATAAAAGAAGTATGGTGGTAGAAATGAAGGGGACTAGAAATGGGAGCACTAAAAGGGGAGAGAATAGGGAGGACAAAAAAAAAAATGAGAGGCTGCAATCAGAGTGGTAACAAAATCTGGAAGGCCATGTATGTGAAATAAGATTCTGGACCTAGAGGCCATCATGGCAGAGGCCAACCTGGATACTGTGGCCATTAGCATGTCATGGTGCACTGAAAACCAGGACTGGGACATGGCCATACCAGGCTATGCTCTGTTCAGGAAAGACACGGTGAGAGGAAAAGGAGGGTGTGTGGTGCTATGTGAATGAAAACAAAAAAGTAACAGATACAAGGAATACGGGGGGGGAAGGGCACAGGTACTGTGGATCATCCTGGAGAAGTAGAACGGAGCCACCAATTGCAATAGCATGACCTACAGATCTCCAACACAGAGGAGTTGGATAAGGTACTGATGGAAGCCACTGGCAGGATGGCAGAAAAAGGGGGGGTGTTGCTCTTGGAAGGCTTCAATCTGCCGCATGCAAACCGAAGCATCCCAGCTGCAGCTTCAACTAGAATCAGGAAAATCATGGACTCCCAGCAGGGGACGTTCCCCAAGCAACTAGTCAGCAAACCCGTTCATAATGGGGCAATACTAGACCTGGTACTCACTAACAGGGACAGTGTTGCAGATGTCAAGGTGGGAGGTCACCTAGCAACCAGTGATCACCGTACAATGTGGTTCAGTATAAGGAGAGCTGCAAAATCGGACAGCACAAGGACAAGGGTCCTGGATGTCAAGAGGGCAGATTTTATAAAGACAGGTGAATGCCTCAGAGGTAGGTGGGGTGGCTATATACCTCGCATCCACTATACACTTCACTACTATCATGGCTTCCTCAGTCCCCACCTCCTATGAACTGCTACTACTAAAGACCCCCCCCCACCAGATATTTATAGCAGGTGTTTATTGTCGTCCTGTCCTCAGTCCCCTCCTCCTATGAACTGCTACTACTAAAGATCCCCCCCACCGATATTTATAACAGGTGTTTACTGTCTCCTGTCCTCAGTCCCTTCTCCTATGAACTGCTACTACTAAGATCTCTCCCCCGATCTTTATAGCAGGTGTTTACTGTCGTCCTGTCCTCCATCACCGACTTGCTGGCCACCCTCTCATCCCTCACATCTACAGGTGAACTTCTAATTCTAGGTGATTTCAACCTGAATTGGCATGCTTCCACACATTCCACCACTCTCTCTGAAATCACCTCTCTAAACCTAACTCAACTTATAAATGAACCCACACACCTCAACCCTAAAACCAACAATCACTCCCTCATTGACTGGTCCTGGCCTCCCACCCTCACACCACATCATAAATGCAGACATCTTGCCTGATGCGATCAGTGACCATCGCATCATGTACTGTATACGTAAAATTCAGCAGCCAAGAGCTCCCCCCAAATTCCTACAAATCCGTTCTTTTAAATCCTTAGATCTCACACCTACACTTGATCTGGTTAAAACGGACTGGGCCCCCATTAACAAGGCCACCTCACTGGACTCAGCCCTCAATTACTTTAAATCTTCCTTCCTCAACATCTGGAATCGTCAGCCCCCCCCCCCCAAAAACACACAAGAGTCCATGGGTCCCACCACCCATGGAACACATCAGACCTCTTGGGCTTGTCTATGGTTCCGCGACCAAGCTTGGAAAGAGCACAGATGCACACCCACTACCTCAGCCTTACAAAGATACCAACACTTACGTAACACCTGCACTGGTCTAGTCAGACAAGCCAAAGCAGACTACTTCTCCAGTACCTTCCAGGCAAACATAAATCACCCTTCTAAATTCTGGAAGGTGGCCAATGCCCTCTTCTCCCCCGAAACTGTCCCCTTGCCCCTGCCCTCGGAGTGTCTGACTCCACCCTGTCGGCCCCTCTCAGTAGCCACCGAGTTCAATTTCTTACCCACAGCCCTCTCTCCCCAACATTCACTCTCCCCCTGCTACCCAGCACTCAGAGTACACTGCTCCTCCCTTCTCGTTCTCCCTTGTACCCTCCTCCTCTGCCCTCAAGGCACTCCAACACTGAACCCCTCTAAGGGCAAAAGCCCTGATGACCTCAATGCCAAACTCCTCTACCTATCTGCCCCTGCCATCTCGTATTCCACAGCAGCTCTACTAAACCTACTATTTACACTAGCAGCTGTCCTGGCTGCCCAGAAGTACGCTACCATCATATCTCTCCCGAAAGGTGGTGATCCCTCTATGGCTACCAGCTCTCTCCTTACCTTGACTCCACCTCCTTTTTCACACCTTTCCAATCTGGCTTCTGCAAGAACCACTTCACAACCACCTCCCTACTCAGACTCAACAATTCTATCCACACTGGCATGGATCAGGGTCTCATCACCGCTGCCATCTTTGTCAACCTAGTAAAGGCTTTTGACACTGTATCATATTCCCTCCTGCTAGACAAACTCTTGGCCACAGATCGTTTACCTACTGCCACCAACTGGTTCAGATCCTACCTATCAGGCAGATCACAATCAGTCAGAATCAGGGACTCCCTCTCTCTGCTCTCCCCATCCACACAGGGTTCTCACAAGGCTCAGTCCTTGGTTTGATTCTTTTCTCCATTTTCCTTAACGATCTCCCTTTGGTCTACTCATCTGCATCCATCCACATGTAAGCGGATGACACCGTCCTTTATGCATCCGGTCCTTACTCCCTGGTGGTGGCATGCACTCTACAGCAAGACTCTAGCAATGTCCAATGCTGGCAATGCTCCATTTCTAAATGCCAAGAAGACAGTCTCTATGACCTTTGGCACAAGGCAGACTCTCCAGGCTCCCCTCACTCCCTTCCTTCCACACTCTCGATGAGACCCTGCAGGACGATGCAATCTCATTTAGGTATCTTGGGCTCTGGCTCAACAAGCACCTTGATTTCTCAGGTCATGCGGATGCTATTCACAAGAAACTTCTCCCCAAACTGGGAGCACTATACTGGAATCATGAATGCATCCCCTTGCCGGCCTGGAGAGAAATTCTACAAAGAATGATACTTCCAACTTTTGATTACGGTGATGTAGTCTATAGTGCTGCCCCTCTCCATCCCCAGCTGCTGGAGGTCAGACTCTGAGGAAGTAAGGAGACTACTGAGAAATACAGGAAATTCCTTTCTCAGAACAGGAGCTTTAAGGGCACGGAGACAGTAGGGAGAAAAAATAATTACATAAAAAAATAAACAGAGAGAAGAAAGAGTAAGTATACAAAACAACAGTTAAAGGGCCACAAATAAGACATGATGGGAGTGGTGCAATGCAGTGGCTGTGGAGCAGCAGTCTTCTGGGAGACGTTCTAGAGGATGTGGTGTTATCCCATTTGCAGGTACCTCTCTGGGCTGAGGACGGAGGTTGCTCATCTCCAAGCTGAGTTGGCCAGGATTCGGGGGACCTCCTCTCCCATCCAGGGACCACCAGGGCCACCACCGCTGCCTCAGAGGTTGCCAAGAAAGAGGAGCGGTTGGACCACAGTGGGCTCAGGGAGGGAGAGGGTGGTAGAACAGAGGTGTATCTCTCCAGCTGTAACTCTCCGCAATTCATATGCCATTCTGGCAGAATGTGGTTCCTCTACAGCGGCACCTGCAGTGGAGACCAAGAAGGATGTTGGGAACCTCCACAAAGGAGACCCACAGGAGGGTGGCATGGGACCCCACAGGGGAAGGAAACAACTTCTGGTGGGGGACTCCATTGTTAGGAGGGTAGAACTGGGGGAGAGGGAGGTAAGGTGCCTGCCTGGCGCCATGGCTTGGAGAGACAGTGAGCGAATCCTCAGGATTGCTGGAGCAGCTGCACGGGGGAGGGAGCTGGATGTCATTGTCCACCTAGGGACAAATGATCTGGCTGGGAAAGGGATCAAAGCAGTCCAGGAAGAGTTTATAGAGTTGGGGAGGAGCCTTAGACAACTAGCACGCACTGTAACCTTCTCGGAGGTGCTGCCTGTCTATGGCATGGGTGAGGCTAGGATGCGTCGCACCATGGGATTCAATCAATGGTTGAAAAACTGGTGCAGAGCTCAGGGTTTTGGTTTCATTGGGGACTGGGGGTCCACCTGGAGGGATGCAGGCCTATACTGGCATGATGGTCTGCATCTGTCCAGGAGGGGAACCAGGATCCTAGGTGATAGGTTTAAATGCTTCATTAGCAAGCATTTAAACTAATGAGAGGCACTGGAAAGGAATGGGAATCCTAGCCCCCCCAAAAAAGTCAGGGTAGTAAGTGAGGTAAACGTAAAGATAGAGATGTTGATAAGGAGAAGGGCAGGGGTAAATGGAGAAAGTGACAAAAGCAATAAGGACAGGGATGGGGCAAAAAGGAGTAAGGCCATCAGGAAATGGAGGGTAATGAGTAACAATGCCCGTAGTCTGGGCAACAAGCTCCCTGAACTGGTGGCCTTGATGGAAGAGGAATGCCTGGATATCATAGCAGTCACAGAAACATGGTACACAGAGAACCATGACTGGGATGTTAACATACCAGGTTACACAACCTACAGGAGAGACGGGGTGGGGAGAAGAGGGGGAGGAGTAGCTCTCTATGTATGGGAAGAGATAAAAGCAACTGAACAAAAGAGTAAACAGGGAGGAGAGGAGGCACTTTGGGTCACCTTAGAGACTGGAAATGGCACCACAATCCGCACAAGGGTTTTTTCTATAGACCCCCATGTCAGGGGGAAGGAATGGACAAGGATATGACAGAAAGCATTTTTAGGATGGCAGAGAAAGGGGAGATAGAACATAGAATTTGACGGCAGATAAGGACCGCTTGGCCCACCCAGTCTGCCCATTTCCCTACCTACTGGATAAGCTACAGATCCTAGTTAACCAGCAGCCTACTTCTTCCTACCCCCACCTCATAGAATGGCCTTGTGACTGTCCCATGCATGCTTGAATTCCACCACTGTTTTTGACTCCACAACCTCCTCCGGAAGGCCGTTCCATGCATCCACAACCCTCTCTGTGAAAAAATACTTCCTTAGATTAACTCTGAGCCGCCCCCCCCCATCTTCAAATTGTGCCCTCTTGTTCTTGCACACCTCTTTTTTGAAAATGCTACCCTCTTGGACTTTGTTGATTCCCTTGAGGTACTGAACGTTTCTATCATGTCCCCTCTCCCTCCTTTCCTGGCTATACATATTAAGCTCCTTTGTCTCTCTTCATATGTCTTCCGGTGCAGACCCTGCACCATTTTAGTTGCCCTCCTCTGGACAGCTTCCATCCTGTCTATGTCTTTACGGAGATTGGGTCTCCAGAACTGCACGTAGTACTCCAGATGGGATCTCACCAGCTGTCTGTACAGAGGGATAATAACTTCCTGTTTTCTACTGGTGATGCCTCTCCCTATGCATCCCAGTATCCCCCCAGCCCTCCTTGCTGCCCTCTCACATTGCTTGCCCACCTTTAGGTTATCTGATATGACTACCACCAGGTCCCTTTCCATTTTTGTTGTTGTTAGTATCTCACCCCCCATTGTGTACTCTTCTCCTGGGTTTTTGTTTCCCAGGTGCATTACCTTGCACTTCTTAGCATTGAATCTAAGCTGCCATACATTTGACCATTCTCTAACCTTGCCAAGTCCTTCTCATCCTTTCCACCCCACCTGTGCATCAACTCTGTTGCAGATCTTTTGTCATCTGCAAAGAGACATACTTTCCTTCCAGTCCTCTGCAATGTCGTTATAAAGTCATTGAAGAGGACTGGTCCTAATACTGAACCTCATGTACCCACTAGTAACCCCCTTTCTTCTGAGTGGACTCCATTTACTATTACTCTCTGTGTCCTATTCTCCAGCCAATTCTTTACCCAGGCTGTCATCTTGGGACCCACTCCCAGGCTGGCTAACTGTATATTAATCTTTGTGTGGGACTGTGTCAAATGCCTTGCTAAAGTCTAGGTAGGCCATGTCCACAGCCCTCCCTGATCTACTACTTTGGTCACCCAGTCAAAGAAATCTATCAGATCTGTCTGGCATGACCTTCCCGCTGTGAATCCATGCTGCCTAGGGTCCTGTGCCCCTCTGGCCTCTAGATACTCGACAATTCTTTCCTTCAGAAGTGATTCCATCATTTTCCTATCACTGAGGTTAAACTAACAGGTCTGTAGTTTCCTGCTTCTGCCTTGCTCCCACTTTTGTGAAGGGGAATCACATCTGCCCTCCTCCAGTCCTCGGGTACCACCCCATCCTCCCATGATTTGTTAAAAAGGGTAGTCAGTGGTGTCACTAGTTCTACCCTTAGTTCTTTTAGAATTCTGGGATGAATCCATTGGGCCCCATTGCTTTGCCCACCTTCAGTTTTTAAGAGTTCTTTCCAGAACCTTTTCTTCTGTAAATGGGCTGGTATCAACTTCTGTATCCAGAGTGTTTCTACTGTTTGTTTTAGGTACTCCTCTTCATTTTGTAAATACTGAGCAAAAATATTTGTTTAGTATCTCTGCCTTTTCACAGTCTCCTCTGCCCACCCTCCCTACCCTTTATTAAGCCTCACTATCCCTCCTTGGTCTTCCTTCGCTCCTGATGTACCTATAAAGGTTTTATCCCCTTCTTAACTGAGTCGCTAGCTTTTCCTCGGTTTGGGCCTTTGCTGTTCTGACAGCCTTCCCAGCCTCCTTTGCTTTAACTGATACAGTTCTCTGTCCTGCTCCTTCTGCGATTCCTTGTACTTCCTGAATGCTCTTTTCTCTTGAACCTTCACTGCCACTTCCTTTGAGAACCATAGTGGTTTCTTACATCGTTTGTTTTGTTTATTTGCTTCACACAAAGGCTCATTACCTCTGTGATGGCAGTTTTTATTATTCCCATTGTTCTTCCACCCTCCTTCCTGCCCATTTGCTAGTGCATTCCTTAGGCACTCACCCATTTTGGCAAAGTCAGCCCTCCTAAAGTCCAGTACTTTTGCCTTTGTATGGCTTGACTCTATTGCTGTGTTTATTGTTAACCATACTGTTCGATGGTCACTAGTTCCCAGATGGCTACCCACTTCTACATCTGTGATCCTCTCTCCATCTCCATTTGAGAGAACCAGGTCTAAGATTGCTCCCTCTCGAGTGGGCTCCAATACTAGTTGTCTAAGGCATGCCCCCTGTAGGGCATCTAGAATAACCCCACTCTTCAAGTGGCTGCTGCAACTGCACTCCAGTTAACATCTGGCATATTCAGATCACCCATCAGCAATATCTCCCTTTTCTGCCATTCTAAGTATACTTTCTATCATTTCCTGTCCATTTCCTCCTGGAGAAGGGGTCTGTATACAACCCCTGTGCGGATTGTGGTGCCACTGCCGGTCTTCAAATTTACCCACAGTCCTTCTTCTCCTCCCTGTTTACCCTTTTGTTCTGTTGCTTTTATTCCTTCCCTTATGTAAAGAGCTACTCCTCCTCTTCTTTTACCCTCCCTGTCCCTCCTGTAGATAGTGTATCCTGGTATGTTTACGTCCAGTCATGGTTTTGTGTGTACCATGTTTCTGTGACTGCCACGATATCCAGCTGTTCCTCCTCCATCAAGGCCACTAATTCAGGAAGCTTGTTACCCAGACTATGGGCATTGGTACTCATTGCTCTCTATTTTTTGATGGCTTTACCTTCTGTTGCAGCATCCCCCACTGACCTTTGTACCTCAGTCTTTTTCTCATTTAGTACCCTGTTTTGTAGGGAGAGGCTGGGATTTTCCTGCTGCTTATCAGTGCCTCCCCCTTTGACTAGTTTAAAAGCTTGCCAATGAAGCATTTAAACCGATTGCTCAAAAGACTTGTTCCCTTCCTGGACAGATGCAGACCATCCTGCCAGTATAGGCTGGTGTCCCTCCAGGTGGAACCCCAGTCCCCAATGAGGCCAAACCCCTGTGCTCCACACCATTTTTTCAACCATTCATTAAACTGCATGGTGCTAATTACCCTTGCCTCCCCCATGCCATTGACAGGCAGCACCTCTGAGAAGGATACTGTGTGTGCTTACTGTCTTAGGCCCCTCCCCAACTCTACAATGTCCTCCTGCACTGCTCTGATCTCATGATGAGCCAAGTCATTTGTCCCTAGGTGGACAATGACGTCCAGCTCAGACTCCCTTGCAGCTGTTCTCGTGATCCTGAGGATGCGCTTCCTGTCCCTCCAAGTCATGGCACCAGACAGGCACCTTACTTCAGTTTTCCCTACTACCCCCAGTTCTATCCCCCTAATAATTACGATACTGTTGATGGGAGACCTGAATATGCCAGATGTTAACTGGAGCACATTTGCTGCAGCCACATCCAAGAGCAGGGCCATTCTTGATGCCCTACAGGTGGCATGCCTCAGACAGCTAGTTTTGGGGCCCACTCATGAGGGAGCAATCTAGACCTCATACTCTCAAATGGGGACAGTGAGAGGATCTCAGATCTAGAAGTGGGTAGCTATCTGGGAACAAGTGACCATCAAACAGTGTGGTTCACGATAAACTCAGCTACAGAGTCAAGCCATACAAAAGTGAGGGTTCTGGACTTCAGGAGAGCTGACTTTGGCAAGATGGGAGAGTGCCTTAGAAAAGCACCAGCAAACAGGCTAGAAGGAGGAGTGGAACAACAATGGGGAAACATAAAATCTGTCATCACAGGGGCGACAAGCCTTTGTGTGAAGCAAATAAACAAATCAAAATGAAAGAAAAAGCCACTATGGTTCTCAAAAGAGGTGTCGGGGAAGGTCAGGGAGAAAAAGATAGCATTCAGGAAGTATAAGGGAAACACAGAAGGAGCAGGACAAAGAGCTGTACCAGTTAAGGCAGAAGAAAGCAGGGAGGGAAGTCAGAATAGCAAAGGCCCAAACTGAGGAAAAGATAGCCAACTCGGTTAAGAAGGGGGATAAAACCTTTTATAGGTACATCAGGGAGTGTAGAAAGACAAAGGGAGGGATAGTGAGGCTGAATAGAATGGACGGTGGTGGGCAGAGAGGGACAATGAAAAGCAGGATACTTGAATATTTCTGCCTCAGTATTCACAAAAGAGAGGAGGGGAGGTACCCAATCCAAGTAACAGAAGCACTCTAGATAGGGGGTCAATCCCAGTCCTTTCACAGAAGAAAGGGTTCTGAAAGAAAGTACAGTTACGTAAGAACTTACCGTAACAGTAGATCTTCGAGAACAGCTCTTGCAGCAGGTTACACCATTAGGACTGAAGCCGGCAGGCATCAGGACCCCACGGAAAAATTCTAGCTAGCTATCTTCAGCGGGGACCGCCCGACGTCGGTCCCGCCTCCGACGTCAGACGTAGTACATAAGGGGGCGGTCCCGCCAGATTCCCCAGTTCTCCCGCCGGAGACTTCCGGCCGCAGGCTGACATCGAAATGGGAGACCGAGGATCCACCGTCAGAAGACAAAAGGGAAAAATCCCTGTTAACGGTTGCTTTGCCATGCCTCCTTCAAGGGGAAGGTGGGCGGAGGTACTTGTTGCAAGAGCTGTTCTCGAAGATCTACTGTTACGGTAAGTTCTTACGTAACTGTACTATCTTACTTCGAGACGCAGCTCTTGCAGCAGGTTACACCACTAGGACTGATTCCCAAGCAGTAGCACTGCAAACACTCTGGGAGGAGGAAACTAGAAAGATCATTCCAGGTCCTGAATCTAGGACAGGAGACCCTGTAGCACAGCCAGGCCGAAGCCGGCTCTTCGCCGTGAAGCGATGTCCAAGCTATAATGCCTGATAAAAGTATGTACAGAGCTCCAAGTGGCTACAGCACAAATGGCAGAAGTGGAGACGCTTCAAGTGCTGCAAAGGAGGTGGCCACCTTAGTGGAATGGCCCTGACCGATCCCGGAGGGCTTTTGTTTGATATCATAACAGTATGAGATGCACTGGACAAGCTTGCGAGACAGGGACTGTTTGGATACTGGTTGGCCCATCATCCTTTCAGTAAAGGAAGCGAAAAGTTGCTCTTCTGAAGCTGCTTAGTTCTGTTCAGGTAGTACCTTAAGCTGCGATGAACATCCAGGGTGTGGAGCAGCGCCTCTCCTCTATTAGAATAATTAGGGAAGTAGACCGGCAGGTCAATATCCTGATTGAGAGTAAGTGTGGAAACCACCTTAGACAAGAATTTAGGATTCGTCCTCAGGGATACTCTGTCCCGGTGGAAAATTAAATAAGGCTCTTTGCACATGAGAGCATGAAGCTCAGAAACTCTTCTCGCTGGTGTAACAGCAACCAAAAATACAGGTTACTCACCTGTAACAGGAGTTCTAGGAATGGTATATGTTGTTCATCCACACTCATTGGCAGGTATCCTTGCCACTTTAAATCTTGCCGGAAGGTCTTCAAGCTTGCTCCTCCCACCCACCCGGTGGTATAACTCGCTCGCCCCCATGACGCCAGATCTGGCCCGCTGGAAGCTCAGGTTGCAAAGTCAAGCCGGGAGAATGAGAGTCAGGATGAACAACATATACCATTCCTAGAACTCCTGTTACAGGTGAGTAACCTGTATTTCTAGGGACATGGATATGTTGTTCATCCACACTCATTGGCAGACTCCTAGCAGTTCTCCGGGAGGAGGGAGGCAAGACGCACACCCCCAATACTTACTTGGGAAAGAGAGACTGGAGAACCGAGGCCCCAAAACCAGCATCCCGGCGTGACTCAAGGTCGATGTGGTAATGGGTAATGAAGGTGTTTGCTGACTTCCAGGTAGCAGCCCTGCAGATTTCCTGGATAGGGACGCCCTGGAAGCAGCCATCACAGCAGTATGGCGGTAGAATGAGCTTTATCCCTCTGGGAGGCTCCATGCCCGCCAACTTATAGCAGAGATCTATGCGGAAGTGACCCACCTGCTTATCATCTCGCTTGGCTGCAGGTCTGCCAGATGCGGCTTCAGCGTGAGGTGACAAACAGCTGGCTAACCTCTCCCTCGATTTCAGCCGCAGCCCTTATAATAAGCAAGCGCTTCTAGGGTCCAGAGTATGGAGCCTATATTCGGCCTCCGAGGTGTGATTGGGTAGAACACCGCAGAGTCAACACCTGGTTAAGGTGAAACTCCCACACCACCTTCGGAAGGAATTTCGGTGGGCGAGGACAACCTTGTCCCTGTGGAAGACCAGGTAAGGAGACTCTATGGAAAGCGCCTGAGCTCTCCCATCCTTCTGGCTGACGTGATAGCCACCAAGAAGGCAGTCTTCACGACAGGTGAGAGAGAGCACACCTGTGCATAGGTTCGAATGGCTTGCCCATGAGCTTTGCCAGTACCAGCAGTAGATCCCACGGAGGTGGGGTTCCCGACTGGAGGGGAAATGTGACAAGGCCTTTGAAAAGCGCAGACCACCTTCCTCCTGCGCCACCGACTGCTTTCCGCCCGCGCCTGTAAGCAGAGATGGCTGCCAGGTGCACCCTTAGGGTCGCCGACCCAAGCCCTTGACTCAGAAAGGGACCATAAATAGTCCAAGATGCTTGCCAAGGAACAGGAGGAAGGATCCAAGCCCTGTTCGACACCAAATGGAAAACCTTTTCCATTTGAAGGCATAGCATTTTCTGGTCGACTCTTACGGACGCCTCAACTACATTGAGGACCTCGTCGGAAAGACCCAAGGCCTGGAACTCTAGTCGCCAGAACCAGGCCGTCAGGTGCGGGATTGAAGGTCCGATGGAACACCTTCCCTGATTGACTGAGAGCAGGTCCGGCGAGCTGGAAGCTGCACGGAGTCCTGGAGCTGAGACTGAGGAGATCTGGTACCAGAACTGGCGAGGCCAGTCTGGGGCTATCAGAATCACCTGCGCCTTGTCCCTCCTCGCTTGAGAAGCACCTTGTGGATCAAGGGAAATGGGGAAAGGCGTAAAGAGGCCCGGGTCCACTGCCTCGAGAAGGCATCCCCTGCAGCGAGCCCTGCTGAGGGGGCGGCATGGAACAGACTCAGCCTGCTCTCCCTGGAGGCAAACAGGTCCACCTGAGGTGTGCCCCAATGGAGAACAGATGCTGTACTACCTCCGCAGGAGAGACCACTGTGGGATGCAGCCCCTACCCGCTCAGGGCATCGGCGAGGGTGTTGGAGGCTCCTGCCACGTGAATGGCTAGGAGATCCGCCTCCAGGCTGCGCACGAGTGACCAAATGCGGAGAGCTTCCTTGCATAGAAGCATGGAGCGCGGCCCGCCCTGGCGGTTTAGATAGTACATGGTCGTGGTATTGTCCGCCTGACTCGGACCACTTGACCCGGAGGAACGGAGCAAAGGCGGTGAGAGCTAGGCGGACCGCCGGAGCTCCAGCAAGTTGATGTGGCATCGGGACTCCGCGGGACCAGAGGCCATGAGCCCGGTGTTCCCCAGATGGGCACCCCAACCCATCAGAGAGGCATCGGTCGCATAGAGACCGCTGCTCGGGCGGACGGTAACGGGATGCCCTCCTGCAAATGATCTGGAACGGTCCACCACTGGAGAGTTGCCCACATCCCCTGTGTCACCGACACAAGCTGGTCCAAAGGATCGCAGTGTTGTGACCACTGGCTGGCCAGTCCCCACTGAAGGGGACGATGTTCCAGCGGCCCAACGACCACGCTGGTGCAGGCCGCCATGAGACCCAGGAGGTGCAGGAAGTCCCGGCAGGCGCAATTGCCCAACCAGAAATGATCGGGCAAAGGAGGAAAGAACCTCGGCCCTGTCCGTCCGCCGAGCCGCCTGGCTCAAAGAGATTCGAGCTGCTCGATGAATAGAATCACCTGCTTCGCTCGAGTCTCACTTGGCCTCGTTGATAAGGAGGCCCAGTTGAGAGCAGACCTGGAGGCCAGATCTCTGACCACCCGCCTCTTCCTGGAGGGAGCTGCTATCAGCCAGTCGTCCAGGTAAGGGTACACCGCACCTCGGCCGCAGGAATGCTGTCACCACTGCCATGCATTTGGTGAAGACCCTGGGAGCTGGAGACAAGTCAAGGGCATGGCTTGGAACTCAAGAGGGATCCTTCCGCCGGAAGCGAAGGAATCTCTGTGAGACGGACGGATAGGGACGTGAAAAACGCGTCCTGCAAGTCCAGAGAGCAGAACTCACATGCCGCTCCAAGGATGGTATTATCTGAGCCAGAGTGACCATCCTGAAGGTTCAGACCTTAGGAACTTGTTTAGGTCGGTAGGTCGAGAATGGGGCGCCAGCCCCCGTCTGCTTGAACCAGGAAGTACCTGGACACAAACCCTGGGTCTGGAAGGAGGGTCCACCACCTCTCTTATCACCTCCTTCTGGAGGAGGAGAGCGATGTCGGCCGACGAGCCACTAGTGAGGCTGGGATCCCGAGCTTCCCGAGGGGCGACGGCTCTGAAGGGTGGTGCCTGCTCTCGAATCCAGAGGCAGGCCTCTTCCCACCACCTCAAGACCCACCTGTCCGTGGTAACAGCGGACCAGGCGGAACGGAAGTGCCGGAGCCGCCCCCATGGGGGACCCAGGGGTGGCGGAGAATGGGGCGACACCTCAGCCCGTCACTGGGCAGGCCTGGAGGAGGGACCGGCCGAGGGACCTCCTGGGCCTTTTCTCCCTGCCTCCTGTTAGAGGAAGCCGCGGCCTGGGTTTGGGATGCCAAGGCCGAGCCTGCTGGCCCTGGACGTTGCTGGGCTGGGGCACAGAAGGCGAAAGGGCTTAGGCTGTGGTTTTGCGCCTTTGTCCTTCTGAGCGGAAGAGACCGAGTCCAAGGTAGCATTGGACTTCTTGATCCTCTGCAGGTGACCTTCCACCCCAGGGTCAAGAGGTCAGTCCTCAAAAAGGAACATCCGCCAACTTGTGCTGGGTATCCGAGTAAAGGTGGATATCCTCAGCCAAGCCCGCCGACGCATAGCCACTGCGTCGCCACCGATCTGGCACATGAGTCCCTAAACCAAAGCAGTCTGGAGCTGTTGTTTGGCCACTGTTCTGCCCTGGTCCCGCACCTGCTTAACCGTAGTCTGCAGATCGGCGGGAAGATGAGGGATGACCTCATCCAGGAGCCCAACAGGGCATGAGAAAATTGCTATGAGGACGGTCAACTGGCCTCGACGGCTGAAAGAGGACGAAGTGACTTTTCGCCCGACATAGTCCACTTCTCTGGACTCCTTGTCAGGAGGTTTGTCCACATCCCTGGCGTTGCCGGCACGCCGGAAAATGCTGTCGGTAACCAACCCCTCAGCAGAGGGGTGTTCCGAAAAACCGGACAAGGAACCGGTAGGGACCGCATACTTCCTGGCCATCCTGGCCGAAGGCGCAGGGCAGGAAGCAGGGCGCTGCCAAAGCTCCAGTGCCGACCCACTATGGCCTCGCGCCACCGAAAGGCCTCGGTCGGAGAACTCGGTCCAGAATCTCCGTGAGGGATACCTGGCCCGCTTGGAACGCGGTTCGAGCTCCATCCCGGTGGACTCCGAGATGAGTCAAGCAGTCCTAGGAAGGACGACGGGCTATCGCCCATTGACTGACCTCCTGAAGACTCCAAGTCCAGTCGCTTGGAGAAAAGGGAGGAATCATCTTCGACTCGGAAGAGTCCGAAGAGCTGCTCTGGCCTGAGCCACCTTCACCTGCCGAGGTCGGTCGGGAGTGAGGGTAACTGACAGCCGATGGGTAGACCTCAGCCGACCGAGAATCCTTGGTCGGAGCCCCAGTTGGTGGCTGTGGAGGCGGAGGTTCCACCGGAATCGGTGGAGCAGCTGGTTTTGGCCGAACAACCGGCCTGGGTATAGGCTCCTCGGATAAATCGAGGGGTTGTGTCGGCCGCTCCGGTGACAGCTACTTTAATGGCCGGGAAGGCGACGGGGTCGGCTACTCCCGCCAGGAGGAGTTGTTGCAACATAAGGTCCTCGCACTGCCGACGTAATTTACGCCAAGCCTCCCTCGTCCGAGGAGGGGGACGGGCGACGGAGCGCGACGCCACTTACCGTGGTGCCGAGACCGAGACCGCCTATGACGGTGGATCGGCTGGACGCCAAGAGGTCCGAGATCGGACCGAGAGTCCCGAAATTTCGAGGTCGGTGCGGGAGGTGTCGGCGGAACCGCACTCCTTCGCTCGGATGGTCTGTCCGAGGGCTCGGAACCGGAGGCACAGGCGAGCCAACGGGATCCTCAACCCTCCCGGGGAACCGGGAGAGGGGAATCTCAGCTGCTAAGCGACAGCCCAACCAACGGGTCGAGAAAATCTCGACTTCATCGGTGGGAGTCTCGGTCAACTGACCTGGACGGGGACATCGCGAGGCCAGTGGTCGAAGCCGAGCGGGTTTAATCAAGCCGACGGTCCGACAACCCGGGAGAGGGACTCTTCCCGCCTCCCAAGAGCTGCCGACGGAGGGACTTACCCTGTCCCTCTTTTGACCGAGAAAAGGTCCCGAGACGTAGGCCCTTCTCCTTTAGTGAGAGGGACAGACAAAGCTCCTTAAAAGAAGCCGTAAGAAGAGCCCAGAGAGAGCGGATAAATGCCGCGTCGAGGAAGATACGCTCCGCCGCTTCCTCTTCGAGGGGCCACCATCCGCCGAGCTGATCCGCCGAGTCCGCCGCCGCGGACACCGCCAACCGGGCCTCCTTGGACTTCACCGGAGGGAAAACGCTTCTCGGGACGGCCCAGTTGCAATCGGGCAGCACGGTCTTCGAGGACGTAGGCCGAGAAAGATGAGCACAGGTCGCAAGCCTGCGGGTCGTGCTCAAGGCCTAAGCAGTAGACACACGTGGAGTGTGGATCCGTCCGAGACATCTTCTGCCCGCATGGGCATCTCGAACCGGAGTCGATTGTCCATCTGCAGCCGCGGGATAGAAGACTGAAGTCTTTTCGCAAAATTTATTTTTAAATCGCAAACGGAGAAATAGGGAACTAGTCTCAAACGCAGAGCGCTAAGGGAGGAACCTGAGCTTCCAAGCGGTAAGGAAGATCTGGCGTCATGGGGCGGAGCCGAGAGTTATACCACCCGGGTGGGTGGGAGGAGCAAGCTTGAAGACCTTCCGGCAAGATTTAAAGCGGCAAGGATACCTGCCAATGAGTGTGGATGAACAACATATCCATGTCCCTAGAAACAACGTTTTCCATGACAGAAAACGCAGCTCGCAATCCGTGGCAGGTTCAAAAGGGGGGAGCATGAGTTGCTCCAAGACAAAGAGCAAATCCCATGGAGGCACTGGGTCCTTAATGGGTGGCCTAAGATGCAACACCCCTCTCAGGAATTCCCGACAGGCATCTAATTGTGCAACTGTGCGCTGACCCACCGGAAGGTGATAAGCTGAAATGGCACAGAGGTGCACCTTGATAGAGGAGTAGGCGAGACCCGAATGGAAAAGGGACAGCAGGTACTCTAACACTGCTTTCACCGGACAACCTAAAGGGGAGAGGCTGCGTGTTTGTGACCATAAACAAAAACGGCGCCATTTCATGGCATGCATCACATGCATTGCCGGCTTTCTGGCTGCAGAAAGAACTTCCACAACCTCTTGCGAGACCCCGTGTCGCAAAATGGCTATGTCTCTTGGAGCCATGCATGCAGGTTCAGTAAGCGTAAGTCCGGGTGGACCAGTGAGCCCTCCTCCTGAGACAAGAGATGGGAGCTGAATGGCAACCGGAGCGGAGGTTCCCGGGATAGCTGTATTAGCAAAGGGAACCAGATCTGTCTGGGCCAGAAAGGGGCCACCAGGATCATTGTTGCATGCTCCCTGCGCAGTTTGAGAAGAACTTTCTGGATCAACGGGAAGGGAGGGAAAGCGTAGAGGAATCTGTCCGCCCAGGAGAGGGACAATGCGTCTCACCAGAAAACACCAGGCCCTGGATCTAGCGAGCAGAAATTGGGCAGTTTTGCGTTGGATGGGGAAGCTACAAGTCCAACTCTGGAGTTTCCCATCAAGAAACAGATCCTCTGCTACCTCTGAAGAAGTTCCCACTGTGGACTATGGCCTGGGAGCCACTCAGGCCGCCTGCAATTGTGTTGTCCACCCCGGGAACATGTACTGCATCAGATTCGCTGTGTCGGATTACCCAATCCCACACCCCTCATAGCCTCCCTGCAAAGGGGTGTGTGCTCTTGTTTGTTGAGGTAATACATCACCGCCGTATTGTCTGTCTGAAGCAGGAGAGTACTCGAAGGGATCTCTGACTGAAATGCCTGCAGGGCATAAAGAACCGCCCTCATCTCTAGGACGTTGATATGGAGGTGGGCCTCCTGAGGGGTCCACGTTCCCTGGGACTTCACCCCGTCCAGGAGTGCTCCCCACCCTAGACCTGAGGCGTCTGTGGTGAGGATTACCTCCGGGGACGGCGCTAGAAATGGGATGCCTGTAGAGAGTGTCCCTGGGTCTAGCTACCACTGCCAGTCTCGAACCACGGTCTTCGTGATTCTGACCGGATGCTGCATGTGGTCTTGCCTTTGGTCCCATTGCACCTTGAGCATCCACTGAGTTACCCGCATGTGGAGCCTTGCGAAAGGGACAGTAGGAATGGCCGCAGCCATGTGTCCGAGCAAGCGAAGGACCGACCTGGCTGGGACGGTCTTGTTTGACGTAAGCTCCCTGATGAGGGATCTGATGCGCTCCGCTCTGTCGTCTGGAAGAAATGCTCTTCCCTGAACGGTGTCCAGTACTGCGCCTATAAATTGCAGCTTCTGCGACGGTACCAGGAGAGACTTCTTGTGGTTGATTAGGATGCCCAGAGATCGAAACAGGTCCTGGGTACTCTGGATCGCCCGTAACAACGCCTCTCTGGAGGCGGCCATGAGAAGCCCATCGTCCAGGTACGGAAACACATAATGGCCCTGTCTCGTTAGAGACGCTGCCATGACTGCCATGCATTTGGTAAAGACCCTGGGTGCCGATGACAGTCCGAATGGAAGGGCTCGGAACTGAAGATGATGGCCGAGAAACTCGAAGCGCAGGAACCTCTTGTGCGCTTGAGCTATAGGGATGTGCAGGTAAGCGTCCCTGCATATCTAGAGATGCTGGAAAGGCCCTGCTTCAGCATGGGAATAAGACCCGAAGAGTTACCATGTGGATCTTTTGTAGGCATCGACAAATTGAGGTCGCTGAGGTCCAGAATAGACGGAGGTCCCGACTCTTTGGAACCAGGAAGAAGTGGGAATAGTATCCGTGTCCTCTCTGAGCTCTCTGGGATCGCACTTCATCGCTTCCCTTTTGAAGGCGCGCGAGTACTTCCTGTCTGATCAATGACTTGTGCTGACCCGAGTACCGGGAGAGCAAAGGAGGCCTCGAGGGTGGCTTTTCCGCGAATTCTATAAAGTGGCCTCTTCCAACCATCTGTAGAACCCACCTGTCGGTGGTTATAGACTGCCATCCTGGCAGCAAATTCGCAATGCGACCCCCGAACTTGACATCCCGTTAATCCTGAGGGGCGGGGGCCGGGAAGGAGTCAGGCTGTGGCGGCTGAGGGTCCCGCTGGCTGAACCGGCTTAGGAGTGCGCTGGCTTCGGCCTGCGGGTTGTTTTCCCTGAGCTCTGCGAAAACCGGAGCCCCTCTGTTGGAACGGACGGGACTGTTGTCTCTGCGTCCGTCCATGAAATCGCTTTGGTTCACTGAAGAACTAAGCTTGGTCGGTACATGGCCTGAACCGACCTCACCGCCTTTCCCAGCCTCTTGGGAGTTTGGTATTATCTTCTCAGAGGGTTTACCAAACAGAACTTCCCTCGAATGGGGCGCCCATGATGTTTTTCTGGACGTCCGGGTAAAGCGAGACACGGAGCCAAGAGTGCCTCCGAGGCATAGGCCTGAAGCTGCTGCTCGGGCCAAGGAGTCCACTGACGCCAGACGCTCCGTAGCACTTGGGTTCCCACGTCCAACCCAGACGAGGAGTTGCAACATCTCCTCCTTCTGCTCACCTTCCGCAATTTCTCAGCCGCATCCAGACCCTGCTCCCACAGAGCATTTTAAAACTGCACCATGTGCGTCAAATAATTCAGGGATCTGATGTCGCAGGTAGCGAAAGCATACGTGCGCCTACCCATGGCGTCCAGCTGCTTGGACTCTGGGTCCGGTGGCAGGGTGCTCAAATGTTGCGGTCTCTGGGACCGGTCATGAGAGGCTGTTATGAAAAGAGAGTCGGCCTGAGGATGCTGAGCCAAGTACTGGTCTTCTCTTGGAGTCTTGTACAAGCGGTCAGCTTTCTTCGGCATCACCGGGAGTGAATGTGGACGCTTCCACGCTGCCTTGGTGACGTCCACGAAAGTGTCTACCAAGGGTGGCACCACCACAGGCTTGGGGTCCTTCTGCCGAAGATACTTCGCAAGGCGTAGCCTTTCCGGGTCTAACTCTTCAGCATCCCATCCCATGTTCTCTTGGATGTGTCTCATGATATCTGAGAACGAAGGGTCATCCGGAGGAGACTTTGGCAGCTCACGTGGGTCCGGAGAAGGGATGGAGAGGGGAGATGGGGATCTGGATGTTGAAAACTCTGCTACCGTGTCCTCCGTCGAAGGCGAACGGCGGCGTCTTCTGGGTCTCTTAGGGCTGGGTGACCTAGAAGAGGATCTGGATGGAGGTCTCCTTTTGTCTGGTCTTCCCCTTGGAGGGGTCCTGGGCTCCCGGGGAGGAGGTAACTGGCCTGCAGACCCAGATGGAGAAGGGGGCGCAGGAACCGGAGGAGCAACCGGTGTAGGAGGAGGAGGAGGAGGAGGTGGAAACGGAGGTGGGGTGGGAACCATGTCCTTTTTGATGGTATCCCACCAGTAAGTAAAAAGTTCTTTCACCTCTGAAAAGGAAAGGCCCGACGACGGCCCGGGTGCCGGTGGTCGGTCGTCGGGTCCCGGCATCGGCTCCACAGGGGGCTCGGGTTGCGGCGAGGGTTCCCTGGGAGTCTCAACAGGACCGGGGTCGCCCGTCTGCTCCTCAGGCTGAGTCAACTCCTCCTCGGTGATGGTCTCCTGACCGACGCCGGTCGGAGGCGTCGGGGTCCTCTTCTCGACTGGAGCGGGCATTGGTCCCCCTACCGGCGTCCGGTGATGAGTTGGCCTGGCCGGCGACGGTCTTCTGACGGACGACGGCTCTGGGGACCTGTGGTGAGAGGTTGACGTCGGGCGAACCGGCGTCGGGTCCAACGGCCTCTTAAAAGAGGTGAGCTCCTTGGTCTTCCGCTGGGGAGGAGGAGGCAAGGAGGCGGACCTGACGTCGGGTTCAGAATGGCGGGAACCTGACTTGTGATGGTGGTGACGATCCCCCGACTTCGCCAGGGCCTTGGAGGACGAGGAAGGCCTGGGAGTCTTGGCCTGAGAAGAGGAGTCTGAAGATTTTCTCACCGCAGCGGGGTGAGGCTGACAGCTGGCCCGGGAAGGAGAGCGGTCGGACCTGGAGCCGGAGCTGCGCGAGTCGGAGGCCCTAGAAGGGGACCTGGAAGGGGCCTTCTCTCTATGCTTCTCAGCATGCATGCGGGCCTTCAGCGAAGAATCCCCCTTGGAAGCCATGGTCTTGAGTTGTTCCTCGAGCAGGAATGCCTGTAGGGCCTTCTGGCGACAGATCCAGGTTCTGCTGTTGAAACCCTGGCAAAAGGTGCAGGACCGGGTGTCGTGGTCTGGGTCTAGGCACCGGACACAGGTGGAGTGCGGATCCTTGAACGGGATCTGCTTCCCACAGGCGCACTTTGAGGAGTGACTGGAGGTCGGAGAGGATATCAGATAACAAACTGACCTAAGAAAAAACAAATTTTCTGGAGGAAAACTTTACCACGCGTCGCGCGCTAGAACTGTGAACCAAAAGGTCAAGACTTGCAAGTCGACGGCGGGAAAGAACTGGGGAATCTGGCGGGACCGCCCCCTTATGTACTACGTCTGACGTCGGAGGCGGGACCGACGTCGGGGGCAGTCCCCGCTGAAGATAGCTAGCTAGAATTTTTCCGTGGGGTCCTGATGCCTGCCGGCTTCAGTCCTAATGGTGTAACCTGCTGCAAGAGCTGTGTCTCGAAGTAAGATCTCCTAAAACTGAAGGTGGACAAAGCAATGGGGCCTGATGGAATTCACCCCAGAATTCTAAAAGAATTAAGGGGAGAACTAGTGAAACCACTGACTACCCTTTTTAACAAATCATGGGAGGATGGTGTGGTACCTGAGGACTAGAGGAAGGCGGATGTGATTCCCCTTCACAAAAGTGGGAGCAAGACAGAGGCAGGAAACTACAGACCTGTCAGTATGACCTCTGTGGTAGGGAAAGTGATGGAATCACTTCTGAAGGAAAGAACTGTTGAGTACCTAGAGGTCAGGGGGGCACAGGACCCAAGGCAGCATGGATTCACAGCGGGAAGGTCATGTCAGATGAATCTAATTGATTTTTTTGACTGGGTGGCCAAAGTAGTAGACCAGGGAGGGGCTGTGGACATGCCCTACCTAGACTTTAGCAAGGCATTTGACACAATCCCACGCAAAAGATTAATAGTCAAATTAACCAGCCTGGGAGTGGGTCCCAGGGTGGTAGCCTGGGTAAAACATTGGCTGGACACAGAAGGTAACTGTAAATAGAGTCCACTCTGAAGAAAGAGGGATTACTAGTGGGGTACCGCAGGGTTCAGTACTGGGTTCAGTCCTTTTTAATGTCTTTATAAGTGACACTGCAGAGGGACTGGAAGGAAAAGTAAGCCTCTTTGCAAATGACACAAAGATCTGCAACAGAGTTGATACACAAGGAGGCATGGAAAGGAAGAGAAGGGACTTGGCAAGGTTGGAGGAATGGTCAGAAGTATGGTAGCTTGGATTCAATGCAAAGAAGTGCAAAATAATGCACCTGGGAAACAAAACCCAGGGAAGATTACACAATTGGGGTAGTAACAACAACAAAATGGAAAGGGACCTGGGGTAATCATATCAGATAACCTTAAGGTTAGCAAGCAATGTGAGAAGGCAGTAGGGAGGGCTGGGGGGATACTGGGATGTATAGGGAGAGACATCACCAGCAGAAAACAGGAAGTTGTTATCCCTCTGTACAGACAGTGGGTGAGACCTCATCTGGAGTACTGTGTCCAGTTCTGGAGACCCCATCTCCACAAGGACATAGACAGGATAGAGGCAGTCCAGAGGAGGGCAACTAAAATGGTGCAGGGTCTGCAAGACAAGTCGTATGAGGAGAGACTAAAGGAGCTTAATATGTATACCCTTGAGGAAAGGAGGGAGAGGGGGGACATGATAGAAACTTTTATGTACCTCAGTGGAATCAACAAAGTCCAAGAGGGTAGCATCTTTCAGAAAAAGAGATGTGCAAGAACAAGGGCACACAATTTGAAGATGGGGGGGGTTCAGGGGCAATGTGAGGAAGTATTTTTTCACAGAGAGGGTGGTAGTCGCATGGAACAGCCTTCCTGAGGAGGTTGTGGGGTCTAAAACTGTGGGAGAATTCAAGAATACATGGGACAGACATAAGGCAATTTTTGTGGGGGGGTAGGAAGAAATAGGCTGTTGGTTAACTAGGATCTGCAGCTTATCTTGTAGGTAGGGAAATGGGCAGACTAGGTGGGCCCAACGGTCCTTATCTGTCGTCAAAGTCTATGTTTCTGTGCTTCTATGTTTCTAGCTCATTGTGCCAACCTCCTAAGCAAAGTCTGTTTCGGCGCACTCCCCTCTTACCTAGCAGCCTCCCTCTTCACACCCCTCCCAGTCCTCAGCTCGCTCTCTCCCTCAGGAGTAGTGATGCACATGCCTTCGCCATCCCCTTCAGGTCTTCATCAGCAGGCCAGGCATCCTTCTTTCATTTCCCCAAGCTCTGGAACGCACTCCCTGCATCCATTCGTAATGCCCCATTGCTCCACACCCTCCTCTCCCTCATGCGCTGTTTCATTTCCCCCACCTGCAAATCTACCTAACTCACCCGCTTACTAAAATTCCCTTGCAAATTCCTACTATCTCCACCCCCCCCCCCAAAACCCCTCGCAGGTTCTCCCTGTCTCATTATGAGAGCCAAGCTGTGCTTTTATCTAAGCACTTATCCTCACTTCCCTGCTAGGCCCCACCCTCCTGCCTGCACAGGGAGACTAGCTAGGTCCTGGTATCTCAAGCACTTCCTTCTTCTGCTTGTTAACATCGAATTGTTAAAATGGGCAATATTGTTCACAGGCCTTTCAATATAAAATAAAAATGAAATTAAATTGTTTATTATATTTATTGTATTCATTATTCTCTGTATCCTGCGGTACTGACCGCACTTGCATCCACACAATATCTGTTCACTGCATCATTTTATCTCGTACTGTTTTTTTTTTATTTTGTTTTTGATATTGTACATTTGTTTTTATCTATTGTATGTAATTGCCTATTTGTATACCTGCACTCATTTTTTGTTTACTTACATTCTTTCCTTGCTGGCTTCCTGGTTGGCACCACTCATCAAGGCATCCTCCTTCGTGGATCCAGCCACCGTCCGGTCAGTCCCCCAGCTTCCTCTTCTGAGCGTCCATCACCTCTTCCCTCACGGCAGGGCAGTGGGGAGCCCACCTCTCACCTGCCAAGACCGGATCCAGTTCAGCGACGCGCCTCTGAAGCCAGAGCACTCGTAAGACGGCCATCAAGCCACATCAACCAGGTCACCATTTTCACCCTAGTTTTTCGCCCCATGTGGAGCTCGGCGTGCAATGACGCCAATGACATGGTCGCACACGATCCCATGCGTGCCATCTCAGGCTTCTGCTGCACTCCACCCTATGCAATTATAGCACCATGTCGCCGATCCCCAGCCTCCTCTAGGGTTCAGGCACACAGCGACCGAGGCTCCCCCCCAACCCGGAGATGGAGAGCAGTCTGTTGGGCGCTCAGTTCATCCCCCGCCAACCCATGACAACCCCTGCTCACTCCCGAACACAGGTCGCAGACCACGGTGCGACATGTGGTGTCCAGCGCTCAACCCTCAGCAGCACCGAGGCCAGTATACCTGCACTCATTACTGTACCCCCACTATCCGTCCCCCAGGATGCATCTGGAAATGAGCAATTTGCTCAGTCCTCCTGGAGAAACTCTTTAATAAATAAATAAATCAATAAATAAAATGACCTGGGTAGGGCAGAGGAACAGTTGACAAAGCTAAAGGGGGCACAGTGAAGGCAAGAAATCTGTATGACAAGCAAGCGAGTGAAAGCAAGAAAAAAGAGAGACCACTATGGTTCTTGAAAGAGGTGACTGAAAGGGTAAAGGCTAAGCGGGTAGTATTCAGAAGGTGCAAGGAGACACAGAGGAAGGAAGATAGAGAAGTACATCATGGGAAACAGAGGGAAGCAGGGAAAGCAGTAAGAAGTGAGAAGGCACAAACTAAAGAGAGAACAGCCCAAGCAGTAAAGAGAGGGGACAAGACGTTTTTAGGTATGCAAGTGAAAAAAGGAAGATGCAGGGGAAGGATTGTAAGGTTAAAATGGGATGTGAGGGACTGTGCAGAGGGGGACCAGAAAAAGGCAGACATCCTGAACAAATACTTTTGTTCAGTATTCACAGTGGAAGAAACATAGACTTTGATGGCAGATAAGGACCGCTTGGCCCATCTAGTCTGCCCATTTCCCTACCTACAGGATAGGCCGCAGATCCTAGTTAACCAACAGCCTATTTCTTCCTGCCCCCCACAAGAATTGCCTTATGTCTGTTCCATGCATTCTTGAATTCTCCCAGTTTTAGACCCCACAACCTCCTCAGGAAGGCTGTTCTATGCATCCACTATCATCTCTGTGAAATAATACTTCCTCACATTGCCCCTGAACCGCCCCCCCTCTATCTTTAAATTGTGTCCCCTTGCTCTTGCACGTCTCTTTTTCTGAAAGATGCTACCCTCTTGGACTTTGTTGATTCCACTGAAGTACTTAAAAGTTTCTATCATGTCTTCCCTCTCCCTTCTTTCCTCAAGGGTATACATATTAAGCTCCTTTAGTCTCTCCTCATACGGCTTCTCTTGCAGACCCTGCACCATTTTAGTTGCCCTCCTCTGGACTGCCTCTATCCTGTCTATGTCCTTGTGGAGATGGGGTCTCCAGAACTGGACACAGTACTCCAGATGGGGTCTCACCAACTGTCTGTACAGAGGGATAACAACTTCCTGTTTTCTGCTGCTGATGCCTCTCCCTATGCATCCCAGTATACCCCAGCCCTCCCTACTGCCTTCTCACATTGCTTGCTAACCTTAAGGTCATCTGATATGATTACCCCCAGGTCCCTTTCCTTTTGTTGTTACCTCCCCATTGTGTATTCTTCCCTGGGTTCTTGTTTCCCAGGTGCATTATTCTGCATTTCTTTGCATTGAATCTAGTTGCCATACTTCTGACCATTCCTCCAACCTTGCCAAGTCCCTTCTCATCCTTTCCACGCCTCCTGTGTATCAACCCTGTTGCAGATCTTTGTGTCATTTGCAAAGAGGCATACTTTTCCTTCAGTCCCTCTGCAATGTCACTTATGAAGACATTAAAAGGACTGGACCCAATACTGAACCTGCGGTGCCCACTAGTAACCCTCTTTCTTCAGAGTGGACTCATTTACAATTACCTTCTGTGTCCTGTTGTCCAGCCAATGTTTTACCCAGGCTACCACCCTGGGACCCACTCCCAGGCTGGTTAATTTGACTATTAATCTTTTCTGTGGGACTGTGTCAAATGCCTTGCTAAAGGCCATGTCCACAGCCCCTCCCTGGTCTACTACTTAGGTCACTCAGTCCAAGAAATCTATTAGATTCGTCTGACATGATCTTCCCGCTGTGAACCCATGCTGCCTTGGGTCCTGTGCCCCACTGGCCTCTAGGTACTCAACTATTCTTTCCTTCAGAAGTGACTCCATCACTTTCCCTACCACAGAGGTCAGACTGACAGGTCTGTAGTTTCCTGCCTCTGTCTTGGTCCCACTTTTGTGAAGGGGAATCGCATCCGCCTTCCTCCAGTCCTCGGTACCACACCATCCTCCCATGATTTATTAAAGAGTAGCCAGTGGTTTCACTAGTTCCCCTTAATTCTTTTTAGAATTCTGGGTGAATTCCATCAGGCCCATTGCTTTGTCCACCTTCAGTTTTAGGAGTTCTTGCAGAACCCTTTCTTCTGTGAAAGGACTGGATCGACTTCTCATCAAGAGTGCTTCTGTTAATTGGATTAGGCACTTCCCTCCTCTTTGTGAATACTGAGCAGAAATATTTGTTCAGTATCCCTGCTTTTTCACTGTCCCCCTCTGCCCACCCACCATTCATTCTATTCAGCCTCACTATCCCTCCCTTTGTCTTTCTACGCTCACTGATGTACCTATAAAAGGTTTTATCCCCCTTCTTAACCGAGTTGGCTATCTTTTCCTCAGTTTGGGCCTTTGCTATTCTGACTTCCCTCCCTGCTTCCTTCTGCCTTAACTGGTACAGCTCTCTGTCCTGCTCCTTCTGTGTTTCCTTATACTTCCGGAATGCTATCTTTTTCTTCCTGACTTTCACAGCCACCTCTTTTGAGAACCATAGTGGCTTTTTCTTTCGTTTTGATTTGTTTATTTGCTTCACACAATGGCTTGTTGCCTCTGTGATGGCAGTTTTGATGATTCCCCATTGTTGCTCCACACCTCCTTCTAGCCTGTTTGCTAGTGCTTTTTTGAGGCACTCTCCCATCTTGCCAAAGTCAGCCCTCCTGAAGTCAAATACAGAAAGCTAAACTTTTGCGAGTGACATGGTTTTGAATGGACATAGTGCAACGAATGTCTGTCAACTCGTACTATTTTCTCAATATGTTTTTATTAAAAGAGCTGAAAGTGGAATGCTTAATTTTCAGTACTTCCAAAGCCCATCATCGCCCTGACAGGGACTTGAACCCTGGACCCTCAGATTAAAATCTGATGCTCTACCGACTGAGCTATCAGGGCCATATCAAGAAGAAGGTGAGGGGCCACAAAAAAGTAACAGGAGCTCGGGAGGGAGGTGGGCATTAGTTATTTTTTAGAGAAGAGAGTCTCAAAGGAACTTGCAAATCTAAAAGTGGACAAAGAAATGTTACTAGACAGGGTACATTCTAGGGTATTGAGGGAGCTCAATGAGGTACTGGCTGCCCCTCCGACAGTCCTATTTAACAGCTTACTGAAAACAGGAGTGGCTCCAGATGACTGGAGGAGGGCAGATGTAGTCCCACTTCACAAAAGTGGTAGAAGGGAGGAGGCTGACAATTGTAGGCCAGTCAGCTTGACACTGTAGGTGGGAAAGTTAATGGAATCACTGCTGAAGGATAGGATATTGGAATATCTTGAATCCAGTGAGTTTTAAGACCCGAGACAGCATGGATTCATGAGTGGGAGGTCACATTAAGCGAATCTGATAGATTTCTTTGATGTGGTGACCAAAGAATTAGATCAGGGTAGAGCAGTGGACGTGGTCTACCTAGATTTCAGTAAGGCTTTCAACACTGTTCCAAACAGCAGACAATTAAGCAAACTGGGTAGCTTAGTAGCGATTCCAAAGGTGGTAAACTGGCTAAAAAATTGGTTAGGGGATAGGCAACAGAGGGTGGTGGTAAATGGAGTTCACTTCCAGGAGACAAGGCTAATTAGCAGGGTGCATCAGGGATAAGTGCTAGTACAGGTTATCTTTAACGTTTTTATAAGTGACATTGAAGAGCTGGAGAGGAAGGTCTGCCTCTTTGAGGATGACACCAAAATCTGCAATATGGTGGACCTTCGGGGGGTGGGGGTGTGTGGAAAGGATAAGCAGAGACCTATGAAAACTTGAGGAGTGGTCTAGGGTATGACAGCTGGGTTTCAATGCGAGAAAGTGCAAAAAAATCATTTCAGACACAGAAACCCACGTGCAGAGTACAAAATGGGGGGAGTGCTACAGACAACCACCAAGCAGAAGAGAGATCTGCGGGTAATCAGCTCTGATGACCTAAAGGTGGTGAGGCAGTGCGTCAAGGCAGTTGGGAGGGCTAGTGGGATGCTGGGGTGCCTAAGGAGAGGAATAACTAGCAGGAAGAGGGAGGTGATATTGCCTCTGTATAGATACACATAGAAACACAGAATCTGATGGTAGATAAGGACCGCTTGGCACAACCAGTCTGCCCATTTTTCACTACCAACATTATCACCACAGACTCTACTTGATCTACAGCCCCCCCCTTCCATTATGATTCCCTTGTGCCTATTCCATGCATTCTTGAACCCCACCACTGTTTTCACCCCCACCACCTCTGCTTGAAGGCTGTTCCAGGAATCCGTCACTTTTTCTGCGAAGTACTTCTTCATATCTCTCCTGAATGTACCCCCTCCAGCTTCATAGCATGTCCCCTTGTTCTTGAGCTCCTTTTCTACTGAAAAATACTTCTCTCTAGTACCTTATTTATCCCCTGTGAGGCATTTAAAGGTCTCTATCATATCCACCACCGCCTCTCTTACAGGGTGTACAAACTGAAGTCCTTTAGTCTCTCCTTGTAGGGCTTTTGATGCAGACCCTGCACCATTTTAGTTTGCCTTCCTCTGGACCGCCTCCACTCTACGTCCTTCCGGAGATGGGGGGCTTGATTCTCAAAAGAGTCTGAATGCTTGCGGCATTCCCCAGATGGCAATTGGGATTCTTGACCCCGCGCACCACATGTTGCAAGTTAGACCAGCTTTTGCTGGTCTAACTTTGCGGGTCTTTTTATGGAGTTTGCGCCAAATATGTGGTGCAAGCCGCCATACAGGGGGTACAGTGTGACAAATGTGCGTAACCTATGTGAATCGGGTGCATGGTGTGGCAGTGCGTTCGGGGCAGCGCAGGGGTTAACACAGGGCTTCTGAAAGCCCTGCATCAGTCTTTGAGAATTGAGCCTGTGGTCTCCAGAACTGGACACAGTAACCTAGGTGGGGTCTTAGCAGTGATCTACAAAGAAGCAACACCACCTCCCTTTTTCTGCTGGTGATACCCCTCCCTCTGCTCCCCAGCATCCCACTGGCCCTCCTGACTGCCTTGTCGCACTGCCTGGCCACCTTTAGGTCATTAGATATGAGTACCTCCAGGTCTCTTTCCTGCTTGGTAGTCATCAATACTACTCCGCCCATTTTGTACTCCATCTTTGGGTTTCTGTATCCAGGGTGCATTACTCTGCACTCTTTTACACTGAAACCCAGCTGCCATACCCTTGACCACTCCTCTAGTTCTCTCAGGTCTCTACTCATCCTTTCCATCCCTCATGGAGTGTTCAATCTACTGCAGATTTTGGTGTCATCTCAAAAAGGCAGCTCTTCTCTTTCAGCATCTCTGCAATGTCTTTCACAAGGACATTAAAGGGGACCGATCCCAACAGTGAACCTTGGTCACCCTCTCTGTCTCTGAGTGAACTCTGTTTATCATCACCTTCTGTCACCTATCCCCTAAGCAATTACTTATCCAGTTTACCACATTTGGACCCACTCCTCAGCTACCCAGCTTACTTACTAGCTTCCTATGTGGAAGTGTCAAAAGTCTTATTATACAATGGAGTAAATTGAAAGCACCAAATCCTGTATTTTGATTGGCTGGCTGGAACCTTTTCAGCGTTTTAAATCCTCCAGTGTACCCACCGGAAAAGGTGCCAGCCAACCTCTTTACCAAGATCAATATGACCCCCCAAAATCAAAACATATACCCGCCATCTTGATTCCCCGCTAAACTGCTCCACAACTCAGTCCGCAACTCAAGTACATAAACTACACTGCTCTCCCGAAGCAACTGACAGAAAAAACTACTCGTCAAGTGAAAAAAGAAATAAAAAACAGCACCTTGTACTTCGGTTAAATCAGTTCCTGGCCGGGACAGTCATCCTTGCCACCTCCTCAGACATGTTTCTCCCTGTAGCCTCAGTCCCTTCTAATTACCCCAGACACCACATTCCCAACAGCTGACAAGCGCAGCTCTGTACTAAACTGTCCATCACTGAAGCCTGCCTTCTAAGCACTCACTCCATCTGTCGTCTGATACTGCTCACCACCCCACATTTAACATATGTAGCTAGCCTCACATCTCTGCACTTTCTGGTCTTTTTCTGCTTCGGCTCCACTGCCACTTACTACCCGACTCTCTGATTGAGTGTGTTCCCGCTCTCCCTCTCACGATTGCCCATATCAGAGGATTATTTTTCCCCCACGCAACAATAAAAATATTTAAAAAAAATATTTAACATGAAAAAAAAACAAAAACATATTTTTCTTTTTTTCCAAAAACGGAACAGGGACATTGTATAATAGCAATTTATCCCTCCAGGGTGTGGGTATACTGGAGGGATTACCATGACTGGTGTGGTTCAGTCAATCGGCTCCGCCTCATAACCAAACCATACCAGCTGTACTAAATCCGACAGTATACCCACACCCTGGAGGGATAAATTGCTTAACTGAAATCTAGGTAGGTCACATCCACTGCTCAACCTTGATCTAATTCCTTAGTCACCCAGTCAAAGAAATATATCAGATTTGTTTGACATGACCTCCCCCCACCCCGTGAACCCACACTGCCTCAAGTCTTCTAACCCATTAGGTTCAAAGTATTCCACTATCCTTTCCTTCAGCAGTGATTCCATTAAATTTCCCACCACTGATGTCAGGCTGACTGGCCTAAAATTACCAGCCTCCTCCTTGATTTATTTATTTATTAATTTTGATGACCGGGTAGGCCCACTGAGCCCCGAAGGTCCTTTTTTCAGGGGCGACGCGGGTAACATTACAGAGCAGATACATCACAATATACAGCATAGAGTAGGTACATCACTATTTATAGGTGGTTATTATTGTAATTTTTTTCAAGTCTAACATAGTGGCACCATAGTGAAAAGATATTTTTAGCAGCAAGGAGGTTGAGGAAGGGGAGTGAGATACAAAAAGAGGAGAGACAAGCTTAGATAAGGTTGCCTGGCTATAGTTCGCGTACCACTTTTGTGAACTGGGACTACATCTGCCTCCTCCAGTCCTCCAGAACCACTCCTGTTTCCAGTGAGCTGTTAAACAGGACTGTCTGAGGTGCAGACCCTTAACTTTGGACGCACCCCATCTGGCTCCACTGCTTTGTTCACCTTCAGAATACCGAGTTCCTTCATGACTCTCTCCTCCGAAAAAGAATTCTATCGCCCTCCCTCCAAAGCTTCTGTTACTTTTTAGTGGCTCCTCCCCTTCTCCTTCCTCTGTGAACAGTGAACAAAATTAGTTGTTCAGGATTGTCTGCCTTTTCGTGGTCCCCCTCTTCACTGACCCACCCTTCCCTTTTTAACTTTATAATCTCAGCCCGGTCTTTCTCTTTTCACTTACATACAGTACCTAAAAATGTCTTGTACCCTTTTGTTACCTCCTGGGCTTTTCTCACTTCGGTTTGCACTTTTGCACTCCTTAGTGCTTTCTCTGTTTCCCTCCATTTCCTCTGATACACCTCCCTATTCTCCTCCCTCTGCGTCTCCTTATACCTTCTGAATGCTACTCTTTTAGTCTTTACCTTTTCCGCCACCTCTTTTCAGAACCACAGTGGTCACGTTATCCTTTTGCTTTTGCTCATCTGTTTGACGCCGAGGTTTGTTGCCTTTACTATACTCCATTTCAGCTATCTATTTACTTATTTATTGAAATTTCAGATGACACCTTTGAGAATAAGCTCATTTCATAGGTTCCACGTCAGATGAACAATACATATTGGAAAAATATGAGACGGGGAACAAACAAAACAAGGAATTATACAAGACATAACAACAGTACATAACTAGAGAAGTTCCAAATACATGTGGCACCGTACCATGTATGCCAAGGTGCATATTTGATTACAACCTGGAATTCAAAGGGTCATATTAGAGGGAGTGGGGTCCTATGAGATGACCCTTTACAGGAAAATGAGAACAGACAGCCTAATATCTAATAATCAACAAGGTAAGGGGTGGCATCAGCCCAGGGTCCTCGTCAGAGGTGAGAAGGTATGGGACAAAGCATTTTAAAGTGAGCGAGGAGATATAATGGGGGAGGGAGGGGAAGCCATAGAGGGTGGGGGAAAGAGTGGAAGGGATCAAGAGGAAATGTGAAAGGAGAATGATTAGCAACTTAGAACAGTTATTTACATGCTAAGAACAGTTATACATAAGCTTTGCCCACTGTTCCTCTATCCCACCCATGCCCCCACTCCCCACGGTCATCTCTGAGACATTCACCATCTTTGTAAATCTGCCCTTCTGAAGTCCGGGACCCTTGCCCTCATGTGGTTCAATTCTGCAGCCGTCCTTATACTGAACCACACTGTACAGTGATCACTGGCCCCCAGGGGGCCTCCCACCTTGACATTTTCAGCACTGTCCCAGTTAGTGAGTATCAGGTTCCATACTGCCCCACCACCAGTTGGTTAGTTGACTAGTTGCCTGAGAAACGCCCCCTGCAGAGAGTTCAAGATGCCCCTGCTTCTAGCTGAAGCCGCTGCTGGCATGCTCCAGTCCACAGCTGGCAGTCTGAAGTTCCCCACCAGAAACAGAAGTGGAAGAAGGCAATTTTCATCCCTGTTTCCAAAGCAGGTGATACTACCAACCTTTCAAACTACAGGCCCACCTCCATCCTCCCTTCCTGTCCGAAGCCCCCGAATGCACTGTCTCTGACCAGTTCACGAACTACCTATTGAAGTACAACCTACTTTGTGTCCAACAACACGGGTTCTGGAAAGACCATTCCACCATCACCACATTAGCTGACTACACCACCCATATGAACAATGCCTTTGATGATGGCCTGGCAGTGGGGTCTATCTTTATAGACCTAACAAAGGCATTTGACACAGTCAACTATCAGCTCCTCCTGTAATACCTACTCTCAATTGGCCTGTCAACAGATACCATTACCTGGTTCAGGAGTTACCTATCAGGCAGGTCACAATGTGTCAAAATCAATGGCATTCTGGCTGAGCCCAAGGAGGTGACTCTTGGTGTCCCACAAGGCTCAATACTGGGGACGCTCCTTTTCAGTCTCTTCATAAACCCCCTGCCCTCAGTCTGCCAGGCGCACATCATGCTTTATGCTGATAATGCGGTTGTCTCCGTAAGCAGAAAAAATATACTTGCCATCACCTCTGAACTTGAAGCTAACTTTCACAGGCTAGAAACGTGGTTCTCTGATAAACTGCTGCTCAAGTACAAAAAAAACAAAAAGCATGCTTTTTACGCTTTTACAGAACACAAAGAAATTCGGGAAACTGCGGGTAATGAGTTGCAAAAGGGATATTCTGGAGCAGGTCGACACTTTTACATATCTCGGGGTCCACCTGGATAATGCCCTTTCACAACACATGTAGATCATGTTATCAAAACTGCCAACGCAAAACTAAGTGTTCTCTATCATCACCGCCACTACATGCCTCTGATGCTCTAAAGCTTGTCACAAGCTGCTCAGTTCTATCAACCATAGACTACGGCCTTATAATCTATGGCGCAGGAACTGACACTGCCCCAAAAAGGGTTAAAACCTTTCTCAATAAAGCGTGTCTGTTGGTCCTAGGAGCAGATCGCTGGACACATACATGTGACCTCCATATAGCAACTGAATGGCTATACATCCCAACCCCCCTTTTTTCATACCACTTGACCCCCAACTCCCCTGATAAAGCATTTTCAGGCTGCCACTCTCACATATCCTGAACAAAGCCCTCTCTGGCTGCATCACTCCACCTGAGCATGTGATCCTGTAATCCTCTGTTGACCAAAACACCCTGCACAGGGCAGACAACGCCTTTGAACTGCCTGTTCTAATTGCCTATTGGTGGAACTGATTGTGAAATCTCCTTGTGAATTTCTAAACATACTGTAAAAAAGTGCAACTAACCTAATAAGTGCATAAACCTCTCTTATATGTCATATGTAACCATGAAACCAAAGGAATCTTTTTTTGTATGCATATTTATTTTAGTACCTATAATTGTAACTGTCTGAATTCATGTTTAAATTTGTTTCGTTGTATATACTGTTATTGGTGGTTTATCTGTCTTGTTCTCTGTCTGATCTGGAACCTTGTAAACGAGCCTTTAGTTCAAAGGTATTTAATCCCAAACTGAAATAAATAAATAAAAAAGAAACACCTTTTCCTTTTCTGACATCTTGCCAATGGCTTCAACCAGTACCTTATCTAATTCCTCCCCTTGTGCTGCAGACCTGTAGATCATGCCAGTGCGAGCACTGATTTAATTTTCCATCACCAGGGTGACCCATGGCACCTCTGCCTCCCCTGTATTCCCTGTATCTCCATGCCTTTATGCTTCTAGATCACTGGTAAGACTTCACCTAAAATACACTGTACAGTTCTGGAGGCCATATCTCTGGAAGGACACAGGGTGGAGGCAATCCAGAGGAGGGCAACTAAGCCCTGCGAGGAGAGACTAAAGGAACTCCATATGTACTTTCTGGAAGAGAAGAGGGGGATATGAGAGAGACCTTTAAATATCTCACAGGGTTAAATAAGGTACAGGAGGAAGCATTTTTCCTCAAGAACAAGAGGACACGCTTTGAAGCAGGAGGGGGTAGATTCAGGAGAGATGTGAGGGAGTACTTCTTCACAGAGTGGTGGATTCCTGGAACAGCCCACTAGTGAAAGTGGTAGGGCTGGAACAGTGGTGGGGTTTAAGAATGCATGGTATAGATGTAAGGTAATCTTAGTGGTAAAGAATGGGGGGGAGGCAAAAAGAGCCAGAGACCAAGCAGTGTTTGCGGTGAAACCACAGGTAGGACAAAATGGGCAGACCGGGTAGGTCAAGCAGTCCTTATCTGTCAACAAATTCTACGTTTGTAGGTTTCTATAATTTTGTGAGCTGTATGCCCAGTCATATGTAACCCCCCTGCAAATGGGGGTTCCCAAAAGACTTCCAGGAGCTTGCTTGAATGCTCCAAGCCTGAATGGTGTTTGGCGTTTAAGCCATTTATCAGTGAGTGTTTTTAGAACTTCTGGTACTGTCTCTTTAAGAGCTGTCTGCTTGCAGACATAATTAGTTTGTATGGGGGACTGTGTGTTTCTTTGATTGAGTACCATTCAAGCTGCTGCCAATTCACTCCATTTTTGCAGTCACTAGGAGTGCAAAGGGAACCTATCTGAAAGATGTAACTGTTTGCCAGAAATCATTTACAGTAATAATGAAATTACAGTTTGTCTAACCTGCTTTCTTTGCAGTCAGAACTGTGTCTGTCTAGTTCCCCATTCTGGTTTTGAACTGCTGAGCTGGACCAATCAGTGTGGGGTAAGCTAGCTCTAAAATGGTGCCTTGGACGAATCAGAACTTGGACTCATAATCTGAGCCAGCCACAAGAGGATTGTATGAGCAGTGACTCTGGGAGATGTAGTTTAGACTTCAGCACCTTTTTGGACCAACAGCAGCAGTCTATTGTGAGTGACAGCCAATCCAGTCAAGAACTGGGAGGAACTCAAAGGAAGTGCCGGTTTTGTCGGTTGGAGTTTCAGTTGAGCTTTGGCAGTGAAGAAGGAAGGAGCCTGTTTTTTCAGTGTGCAGTTTTAGTCAAAAACGTGTGTAAGGCCCAGAGTTCCGGTCTGCAGCTTGTTAGGACTGAATCCGTCCTGTGAAGAGAATCAAAGGATATCTGAAGAGTAGAAACCAGGCTCACCCTGTAGAAGACTGGAGGAATGCAAATTACACTCGGTCTGTCAGGAACTGAATCTGCTGTGTGTTCTCCGGTATTGTGCAGTAATTGCGATCGGATACAGATGCAGCCTGCCTGGTATAGTGCTTTCTTTTATATAAATGTGTGAAGAGGTTTGTGTACCTCAAGTGAGCCCTGCTGACATTGAAGGACCCTATCTTATTTGGAGGTCGTGAGTACTAATTCAGGGTCGCTCCTGTTGAATTGCCACATTAAATCCAAATGGAATTACTGTACTGCTGACTGTTTAATTTTCATTTTCTCTGTGTGAAAGGGCCCTACCAGCTGCACGGTTTGGACTAGCCACTAGGGCTTGGGTACCCAGGGACAGTAACTGATAGGGATAGGCCTGTGCACAGAGCCATAGGTAGATTATTAGAGTGATAAGCTAATTAACCTGATTTCCCCCTGTCCTTGTTATATCCCCCTAAATAAATCAGAGCTGCTTGTTTCAGCAAAGTTATACTGCCTGAGGTATTTGTCTATGTTAAAGTACTGTACTGTGATTGTTGCACTGTATCTCATTTCACAGGAGGTCCCAGTGCTGGAACCAGACCTGGGGGTAAGTGTATACTGTGAAGGTAATTCTGATATATTGTGTGGGCCACTAGTGGGAAGAAAGGGGGGTTGCAGTGTCCCAGAGGGCTGTGACCAAGTTAGTTTAACTATTGCAAACCCTGACCTCTGGGTGGAGGCACCCGCCATTGGATCCAGGCCCCTCAACCTGTTAGTGGCAAATCAGGCAGGGGTAGTAGCCCCTGGGATAGCGCCATCTAGGGGTTACACATATATGCCCAACTGTTCTTTTTGTTGCATCCAAGCGAGATTTGTATTGTCATCAAATTTAAACCGCAGATTTTCATGTAAAGGGAACATCCACCTAGACAGCTGCTGCCGATTTTTACTTCCAGGGCAAAGATTTTTTTTAATTTGGAAATATAATAAATCTGGCTGATCAAGCCATGCCCCCCTTCCCCACCGGGTGCCCAAATGTAACAAACAAACAAACAAAAAGACTGCTGGGCTACATTACACTACACTCAGCTGGCGCTGGCTGACTCCGCACTAGGTTTGGACATCCAGCAAACAGGCAAACAACCTAACATTGTCACCTCGGTCAACTCTGAGGACAGAGATGCAAACATTCTTATCACAGTACCCCTTCTTTAATAAACTGGCTGTCCCCTTAGTCTTGCTGATTGATACACAGCAGCTACCAAGTCAGCCTACTTACCAAATATGGGACACTAGCTCTTGTGAGAAACAAAGAAGGGGGGAGGGCAGAGAGGGAATGTCAAAGGAAGAGGTAGAGAAGGAGTGACAGAAGCAACACATTATGAACAGACTGGCCTCACCTCTGTCCCGCAGAAGCTGTGCCACCTTATGCTGCGTAGGTCCTGGTACTCCATGGAGGAAGGCCAGCTGTGCCACGGCATTGAGGACATCTTGATTCTCTGTGTACAGTGAACCCACCCGGATTCCAGAAGCTGCAAAATCCTCAACACACACAGAAACATACAGTGTTCAGACCTTTAGGACACAGAGCATTCCATTCACCCTACTCCTTCCCTTCCCTCTCTGAAATCTCTTCTCTGTGATTCCTCTATTCACTCCTGTAGTTCCTCCTGATGCTGGAGTGGACCTCTGTCCCCTGCCCTGCACCCTACACTGATACACAGCCACCCCCCCCCCGCCGTCAGTCACTACCCCCTGTGTCTCATATTACTGCATTGTTGCTCACTGCTTAATGTTCTTTTGTTCTTCTTTCTGCTGTTTTACTGTATTGCAATTTTATTACTTGGAAGCATTTATCCTGTAATTTGCTTATTTTGCTATATACTTATTTCCTGATTTCTGTACGCTGTACTTTGTATCCGCACTATTGTCTGCCCTTCCCCTCCAGATGCGTCTGGAAATGAGCTGATACTAGCTCAGTATGACTTTCCTGGTACAACTTTTGAAATCAACAAACAAAAATATACATACATATATACATAAACAGAGGTTCCTCTTCAATGGATGCCCATACTATGTATTACAGGAATGTCAATGCATGTTGTGTATTCATTCCCCACACCGTTATGGCTGTAATGACTAACCTCTTTGTTTCTGCTACCCTTGACAATAAACTGTACTGAGTTAACTGGGAACTAAGCCCAGGTTCCCAGAATACTATCCTGGCGCTCTACCAACTGAGCCACCAGGCCAACAGACTAGCTTGAGCTTCCGGCCGTCACTTTCCTTATTAAACTACAAAACTTGCAACTGGGAACAATGTTCGTAGTAGGGGACTGTTCCGGCAATTTTAGCCACTGCTAAGTATTCAAAATGTAACTTGTAATTGAAAAGAACTAGCGTGACGTAAATGGGAGTTGAACTGGCAGGCCCCTAGAAAACTGTCCCAGTGGTCTTCTACCAGCTGAACTTATTAGGTCATCAAGTAGAAAGCATGCAAAAAGTGAAGTCATATCCCTCAAAGAGTCTAGAGTTATAACATGGAAAAAGACAAAGGTGTCTACTTCCCCCATTTTATTTATTACTGCAATGAAACCACTGTTAAACCATAAAAGAAATAACAAAGAAATTACGTACTTAACAAAATGCATTTAAAATAAACGTCTACACAGATGATTTGTTGATCACAACAGATGATGTGACAACATAATTTCCGCACTTATGCAGGAAATACAGGGTTTCTCCCCAGTGCCTGTTTATAAGTTGAATAAGACCAAAACTTTAATTTTACCTTTGAGTGCTTTAAAAGAAGTAGTAAGAGCACCCACAAAAATCAGAGAGCACAGGACTTTGATGAAAAAAATGAAGTCCTTTTATTTAAGTACAAAACTGCAAGTTACATGTGCACCAAGTCCCAGAAATAAGCGGTAAAAGCTGTACCAACACTGACGTTTCCCCTGACCACTGTCGGGCATCATCAGAGTGCTCTTACTGTGCCCCACTTCACTGTTTTTTTGTACTTTAAAAGATCAGACTCGTCAGATGTTTACAAATTATAAAACAGAGAATGCTGACAAGTATTTAGGCATAATTCTAACTGCTAACAATCGAGACACTGTGAAAAACAATGTAATGAAAGTAGAAAGTAGTTCCACAAGTGGCTAGGTGGGTAAGGCTCTCTGTTTCATTACGAATCATTTTTGTGGCCTTTTTTTGCACTGCCTTCGGCTGTTATATGTCCATTTTGTGGTAGGGATTCCAGAACTGTGTGCAAATCTCCAGGTGCGACTGTACCATGGATCTGTACACAGGCAGTGTGACCTCCTTTCTTCATCTTGTAACCCCTCTACATCTACAACCCTAGGGCCTCAGGATGCTAGTAAGTTTGCAATCTCCAGGTCTTTCTCCTCTTCTGAAACGGTCACTGTTACCCCCCCCCCCCAATCTTGTACTCCGCACCCATGTTCTTTTTCCCCATATGTGTGTGACTTTTCATTTCTGGCACTGAATCTGAATTGCCAGATTCGGGACCATCTCCCCAGCTTTCTTACATCCTCTTCCCTTGTGTCTCTGATCTCTTCCCCTGACTTCACCCTCCCATTGAGCTTGGTGTCATGCCCAGAAAGGCAAATTTTGGCTTTAATGCCAACCCCAACTACCATCCACATTATGGAATGTGCTGAAAATCACAGAGGCACCGAGATGGAAGCCGCACCATGGCACTGTGGTGGTCGGGGGGACAGAAATAATGACCAGAAGGACACAAGTGGTGTCACGTGGTAATGTGTGCATGGACAGGGGCAGAGGGAGGTGCAGAGAATGTTCATCTGGGCAGCTGGCACATCCATTATGTTTGTGGTAGGGTGGAGATATCACATTTTAAATTACTGTAAGCTGCACTTTACTGATGTTCAGGTTGGAGACACCATGCAGTACAGAAACAGTAAAGTTCGGGCAGTCACACTGTGTGTGGGCGAACTGTGGACAATGGGGTGGACGGATTTCTTTTGAGTAAAAAAAACTGCTGACTGGCACTTTTTCTTACCCTTAATTATATGCAGGGATTTATAATGGGTAAAACAAGGTCTCAGCCATCCTTTACATGATATGGAATGAAGCCCTGCTGGGGGTGTGACAGAAATGGGCAGGAAAGAGTTAATGGTTTGGATTCTGTAGGTGCCTTATTTTTTTAGCAGTTTGGAATAAAATACAGTCAGGCTGAAATCCTCTGTCCAGCAGCATCCAGCTTGTGGAATTCCTAGCTGCTAGATAAGAGCTGGGTCATAAATCTCAAGTGGACATCTCCAGACACACACCGACCAGTTTGAATGGATTGGATCATTCAAATATAAACTTAAGGTGAAAAGCGAATATAATTGGTCACTGATGGGTGTTCACTCTGATTGGGACAATTAAATGCATCCATGTTGGTTGGTTGGTGCATTTAAAGGGAGAATAGGAATGACCTATTCCCCACAGAGTATATAACCCTGTGAAAGGCAGAGAAGGCTCTCTTGTGCTTTGGAAGCTGGGAGGGGAAACATAAGCTTGGAGCCTACCTTGTAGCTATGTCCGTGGGAGCTGGCAGTTAGAACAGGGTACAGTGTCTCTTGTAAGGACAGGGAACGGTGAGTTTAGTGATAGCATATTTCAGTAATAGCCTTCTTCTTTTGCCATCTTTTATTTAAAAACATTTGTTTACTTTTCCTGTATGAGTGTTATTCTCTTGTGTTGTAAATATATATCATGTAAATGCTCAGTGCACTTTCCGTTAAGTAAAAGTTATTTATTTGCTCAACAGTTGTGACTGTGATGTCATTTTTCAAAGGTAATATTTGGTTTCCACTCACTGAGGTAAACTCTGTGTAGCATCCGCCACCCGAGAGAGACACACTACCAGACTTCAACTTGTGCAATTGCACGTTTAACTATTCAAGTCTGTACACTTGAAAGAGGTGCCGGAAGGAAAGTCCAGCTGGTGGCTGCGAATACCCAAGAACAGACACCTCTCTAAAAGCTGTTTCAGTCCAGAGGGAGAGGTGGGTTGTCATATATTGGTTGGCAGTGGTGGGGTGATGATAGCGGACTGCGTAGCATACTGAGATACAGAGTTTGGCAGTGGAACAGTTACCTTAGCGTTGCAAAACAGGATATACAAAAGGATACATTTGTACAACAGTTTTATTTGTTTCTAGATAGCACAGTAAAGTGCAGCAGTAGAGAATGAGCTCCACAGAGTATGACTCACTTACTGTGCCACAGCTTTTTGTAAGGTGCCAGGAAAAGGGGATTCAGCCTGAAAGTCTAAAGCAGAAGAAAAAGGCAGACCTCATAGCTACTCTCTTGGCACATGATCTGGAGCAGACAGTCGCTGGGGGTCAGTCAGGAACTGAGGCAGCAGACCCCCCAAACCAGCTTGAGGCACTGCGACTGCAGCTGCTGCTGCAAGACAAGGCGTTGGAGGCGAAAAGACTGGATGCTGAGGCAAAACGACTGGATGCTGAAGCAGAAGCAAGAAGACAGGAAGCAGAAAAAGAACTTGAAGAAAAGAGACTGGCAGACAGAGAGAGAGAGAGAGAGAGAGAGAGAACGCTAAGACAAAGAGAAGGAATGCGAAGACAGAGAGAAAAAACGACAGCATGAACTCCAGAGACAACAGCACAAGGAGATGATGACCCTCCACAGTCAGCAAACCATGCGTAATGGTGGAGTGAGTTTACCTCATGAAGCCAAAATGAATTCTAAATTGTTCCCTCAGTTTAAAGAGGGAGATGACCTTGATTTATTTTTAAGGTAATTTGAGAGAGTATGCGACAAATTAAAATTGACTAAGGCTTCCTGGTCAACTTATCTCACACCCTTGCTGATGGGGTGAGCGTTGTATGCATTTGCTAAAATGAGTAATGAAGACTATGCTGATTATGATAAAGTGAAAACAGTGTTGTTCAAACGTTTTGAATTAACTCCTGAGGCTTATAGAAGGAAATTTAGGGAGTTAAAGAGCCCAGAAGACAGTTATGCAGAACTGCAGGTTAAACTGTATACTTACCTTGACAGGTGGATGGAGGGGGCTAAAGCAACTACTGTGGAACTGATTAAAGATGTATTGGTGAGAGAACAATTCCTCAAAATTGTACCTGAGGACATGCATGTATGGCTCATAGACAGGGCATACGCCTCTTCCACAGAGGTGGCAGGAAGCACTGACGAGTATCTATCTAGCCGGCCATACACACAACGTAAGTCTTATGGTGGGGAGGGGGGGCAGCACATGGTTATAAGGGATCCCATGGGGGGCAGCCCAAAGGAAACCAGCCTGCACCTGAGCCCAAAGTAGAGCTCTCTGGTTCTAAGGGGACTCAAGAAATAGGTCCCAAGAAATGTCATATTTGCAATCAAGTGGGACACTTGAGACATAACTGCCCTCAGAAACTGGTTAAGGGGCAGAGATATGGGGGTTGGGGTGACCAAAAGAGCACTGGTGTGTTTGTAGGGTGTGTCCAGTCTGAAAAACCACTCTCCTCTGATGAGAATCTGTGTCCTATTACAGTTAATGGAATAGTAACACAGGGACTGTGGGACACAGGTGCTAACATCTCCCTGGTAAGGCAGGATCTCATTCAGGCAGAGCAGATGGTGCCTGGGAAATACTCCAAGGTCCGGGCATTCACAGGGCCACCAGTCCCATTACCAATGGCTAGAGTCTTCCTGAGCTGGGAAGGGGGCCATGGAGAAAAGGAGGTGGGAGTTGTAGAGGACCTACCTGTAAGTATGATTGTGGGGAAGGATTTGGACCCCAGTAAAAAACTGGTGTGTGTTGTAACTCGTAGTCAGGCACAAGGGCAACCTTCTAAGAGTGAAGAGGGGTTGACTCTGGGTGGTCCAGCCACACCCTCAGCAGCTGAGGAAGTGTCCAGCACAGGGGAGGGGCTGGCTAGAAGCAGCAGTCCAGAACCTCAGTCACAAACAGAGGAGCCCACAGGACTTCCTTCAGAAGGGGCACTGGGAAGGGTCAGACGAGGGCAGCTAAGTGCTGCACAGCGAACTGACCCTACCCTGGAAAAACTCAGGGAAATAGCTCATAGGGCTGAGCGTTCTCAGGGGGGTAAAGAGTCCATTTACTGGGACAATGGGCTGTTATACAGAGAATGTACAACAGAGGAAGGGCTAGATGGTGAGGTACTCCAGCAGCTGGTAGTCCCCAAGGTTCACCATCAGCAGCTTTTGGCCCTTGCCCATGATATCCCTTTTTCAGGGCACTTGGGGGTGAGGCGCACAAAAAAGCGTCTAACCAACAATTTCTTCTGTCCTGGCATTGGCAAGGATGTGGCAGATTATTGCAGGACTTGTCCACAGTGCCAGCAGGTGGGGAAAATGGGGGACAAGGCCAAGGCAGCTTTGGTGCTCCTGCCCATTATTGATGAACCCTTCAAGAGGGTAGCGGTGCACATAATGAGGCCATTGAGCACCCCAAGTCGCACTGGCAAGCGGTATATCCTGGTAGTTGTAGAATATGCCACCAGACACGCAGAGGCAGTGGCCCTAATATCCTCTGAGGCAGAACCAGTGGCAGATGCACTGCTGGGAATATTTAGCCGGGTGGGCTTTCCCCAGGAGATACTGTCAGACCGGGGTGCCAATTTTATGTCAGGGTTAATGAGCAGTTTGTGGGAGAAGTGTGGAGTGAAGCAGCTCAAAACATCCCCATACCATCCCCAAGCTAATGGTCTAGTGGAGCGATTTAATTCAACCCTTAAGACCATGCTAAGGACTTTTGCTGACCAGCATAAGAGAGACTGGGAAAATATTTGCCTCATCTCCTATTTGCATACAGGGAAGTCCCACAGGAGTCCACAGGGTTCTCACCTTTCGAGCTCCTGTTTGGTCATAGGGTGCGGGGGCCCCTAGATTTGATTCGGGATGAATGGGAGAGTGACCGTGCCTCCCAAGGGGAGTCTGTTGTGGAGTATGTCCTGAACTTCAGGACCCGCCTTAGGGAGCTCATGGGGTTTGCTCAGGAGCACCTGGCCACGGCACAACAGCGTCAGAAAGTCTGGTGTGACCATGGGGCCCGAGCCAGAGAATATAAGGTGGGACAGTGAGTGATGGCACTCATCCCTGTCAGACAGAATAAATTACAGGCAGCATGGGAGGGGCCATTCTCCATTGTCCAAAAGGTTAGTGATGTCAATTACATGATAGAGCTACCAGACAGGAGATGCACACAAAAGGTGCATCATGTCAACATGCTAAAGCCCTACCATGACAGGGAGGAAATGGTCCTCACTGTATGCAGTGCCTCAGAGAAGGAAACTGAGGTAGATCCACTGGTGGACATACTTGGGAGGCCAGGGTTGTATCCTCTGTGGACAACCTTACCCTCTCGGAACAGCTGACACCAGCCCAGGTGCAAGAAATTAGGAGTGTGCTGAGAGAATTTGAGGACATGTTCACAGGGAAACCGGGGTACACCACAATGGCAGAGCACCATGTGGATGCAGGGACCCAGGTTCCCCTGAAACAGTCCCCCTACAGGGTACCTGAGCACGTTAAGCAGACTATGAAAGAGGAGCTCAAATAGATGCTGGAACTGGGGGTAATCCAGGAATCTAGTAGCCCCTGGGCATCACCCGTGGTACTGATCCCCAAAAGGGATGGCACCACACGATTCTGCGTGGACTACCAGAAGCTTAATAGCAGCACGGAGTCTGATGCCTATCCCATGTCCAGAACAGATGAGACCCTGGAGCGACTGGGGGGGGAGCCAAATATTTGACCACAATAGACCTAACAAAGGGCTATTGGCAGGTACCTCTGACCCCTGCGGCCAGGGAAAGATCAGCTTTTGTTACTCCATTTGGTTTATACGAATTCAAGGTAATGCCATTTGGAATGAAGAATGCACCTGCAACCTTTCAACGGCTTGTAGATCACATTCTGTCTGGGGTAGGTGAGTTTGCATTGGCTTATATGGATGATATAGCCATATACAGCCAGACCTGGGATGAGCACATCAAGAATGTGCGGGATGTGTTCCACAGGTTAAAGAAGGCAGGTCTGACAGTCAAGGCAGAGAAGTGCCAGACAGGTATGGCAGAAGTATCCTACCTTGGGCACCCGGGTGGGTAGTGGACACATCCGTCCGGAGCTTGCCAAGGTTGATGCCATCCTGGCCTGGCCTACTCCTACCACAAAGAAACAGGTCAGGGCATTTCTAGGGACAGCAGGGTACTACCGAAGGTTTGTTCCCTGCTATAGCGATCTGGCTAAGCCCCTGACAGACTTAACCAAGAAGGGAAAGCCACATACAGTGAAGTGGTAAGAAGGTTGTGAGGTTACTTTTCATGAGCTAAAAAAAGGCCTTAAGCGGCCCAGCTGTATCGTCTTGCCCTAATTATAGTTTAAAGTTTATGTTCCATGTGGATGCCTCAGATCATGGGCTGGGGGCTGTGCTGAGCCAAGTTACCCAGCAGGGGGAGGAGCACCCGGTTGTGTACCTCAGCCGGAGGCTTTTTCCCAGAGAGGAGGCATACGCCACAATTGAGAAGGAATGCTTGGAAATAGTGTGGGCCCTTCAGAAACTGCAGCCTTACCTATATGGGAGAGAATTTACTATGGTCACAGATCATAATCCCCTGAGTTGGCTTCATAGGTCCAGTGGGCAAATTGAAAAACTACTACGTTGGAGTTTGGTACTGCAGGCATACAACATGACCATCCAGCATCGCAGTGGCAAACAAAATGCGGATGGGCTATCTAGGCAGGGCTAATGGCCTGGCTGGATACTTTGGGCACTTCCCAGTAACTGCATGAACGGCTGTGTCACTTGGGGTGGCCCAAGGGACACGCCTTCATTATCTGGGGGGGGGGGAGAGATGTGACAGAAACGGGCAGGAAAGAGTTAATGGTATGGATTCTGTAGGTGCCTTATTTTTTTAGCAGTTGGAAAAAAATACAGTCAGGCTGAAATCCTCTGTCCAGCAGCATCCAGCTTGTGGAATTCCTAGCTGCTAGATAAGAGCTGGGTCATAAATCTTGAGTGGACATCTCCAGACACACACAGACCTGCAGACACAGACACAGGGCAGTTTGAATGGACTGGATCATTCAAATATAAACTTTAGGTGAAAAGGGAATATAATTGGTCACTGATGGGTGTTCACTCCGATTGGGACAATTAAATACATACATGTTAGTTGGTTGGTGCATTTAAAGGGAGAATAGGAATGACCTATTCTCCACAGAGTATATAACCTTCTGAAAGGCAGAGAAGGCTCTCTTGTGCTTTGGAAGCTGGGAGGGGAAACATAAGCTTGGAGCCTACCTTGTAGCTATGTCCGTGGGAGCTGGCAGTTAGAACACGGTCCAGTGTCTCTTGTAAGGACAGGGAAGGGTAAGTTTAGTGATAGCATATTTCAGTAATAGCCTTCTTCTTTTGCCATCTGTGATTTAAAAACATTTGTTTACTTTTCCTGTATGAGTGTTATTTTCTTGTGTTGTAAATATATATCCTGTAAATGCTCAGTGCACTTTCTGTTAAGTAAAGCTCAGCACCCAACAATGTTAAAAGCATTTTTTTATCACAACTTCTTATTCTTACCCCCTGTTACAACCCACCTCTAGCTATTTATTTGCTCAACAGTTGTGACTGTGATGTCATTTTTCTAAGGTAATATTTGGTTTCCATTGGCTGGGGTAAACTCTGTGTAGCATCCACCACCCGAGAGAGACACACTACCAGACTTCAACTTATGCAATTGCACGTTTAACTATTCAAGTCTGTACACTTGAAAGAGGTGCTGGAAGGAAAGTCCGGCTGGTGGCAGCGAATACCCGCGAACAGACACCTCTCTAAAAGGTGTTTCAGCTCAGAGGGAGAGGTGGGTTGTAACGGGGGTAAGAATAAGAAGTTGTGATAAAAAATGCTTTTAACATTGTTGGGTGCTGAGCTGGCCCAGTGGCACGGAGGGCTGAGGCACTGGATGCCACACCTTGCGCCACGCTGGCAACCCATGTTCGGGAATGAGCATGGACTGCCGGGGGTCGGCAGGGGAGGAGAAGGATCAAGTGTCCCAGTGACTGCTCTCCTTCTACAGGGAGGGGGGCACCAGTAGCTGGTGAATGCCTGGCCCCTAGCGGAGACTGGGTGGCAGCATGCCGACACTGACAATGTGGGTGGGGATGGGGCAGATGCCTGGAGGAGTATGCATGGGAGAGTGCACATTGCCTCTGCTGGCGTCATTGCATGCCCCACCCCTGAGGGGAACAGAAAAAGAGGAAAATGCTGTAATGCGGCTTGATGGCTGTCCCGGGACATGCTCGGTTCCAAGGGTGTTGACCCAGAAAGACTGGATCCGGACTTGGTGGTGAGTAAGGGGAGCTCGCCGCCACCCCACCATAGGGGCACAAGCCGTGGCGGGGAGGGCCTCAATGGGAGCCGGGGTGCGCCAGGACGGCGGCTGGATGTGTGCTGACCATGGGGAGAGAATGTACCAATGAAACAAAAAAATAACAGTGTTTGGTGTGCATGTATTGTTGCTGCAGTCATGTAGCTCTGTTTGTTTAAAGTATTGCACGAGTAACAGTACCTAAGCCTGTCTGATTGATAAAACAGTTTTTTTTTGGTTTTGTTTGCAGTACTGAGCCATCTTATTACTGCAACAGTCTTGTGGACAATTTGATAGACAGTTCATTACTGCACCTGGCCTGCCAATAATCTGACAATGAGCTAGCTCATTACTGAATCAGACCTGCGGATAATCTTACACTGAGCCAGCTCATCACTGTACCTGGCCTGCAGATAATCTTACACTGAGCCAGCTCATCACTGTACCTGGCCTGCAGATAATCTGACACTGAGCCAGCTCATCACTGTACCTGGCCTGCAGATAATCTGACATTGAGTCAGCTCAACACTGCATTAGGCCTGCAGATAATATGACACCACATCAGCTCATCAATGCACCTGGCCTGGGGACAATCGGACTCTGAGCCAGCTCATTACTGCACCTGTCCTGCAGATAATCCGACACAGAACCAGCTCATCACTGCACCTGGCACCTGGAAACAAGCTCTGGTTTAGTTGTGCCCTACCTGGTTAAACAATTTCCCCTTTCCCTCAGATAATCTGACAATGGGCCAGCTCATCACTGCATTTGGCCTACAGATCATCTTTATCTTTATTTAATTATTTATTGAATTGTTTCACCAGGAAAGGCACACTAAGCAAAATGATGCTCGTTTCCCAGTGCGACCGGGGGGGGGGGGGTTATCACTGAGTAAAACATTTAACATTACAGTTTGTGCACTGCAGAGGAAAACTCACTGGTTTTCCAGTACAATACATAAAGCATTACAGTATTACATTGCATTAATGTGTAAACATAATGGAATTACAGCTTAGTGACTGGTTATAGGCAGGGAACAGTTAGGCACAAAACATGATGATCCAATCATGGTGCAGGTAACATAAACTGGAAGTGCAGTAAGACAGCAAGACAGCAGAAGCGTAATAAGTGCAATAGTTGATTAATGGCCCAGCTTAGTAGTGTAGGATGGGTGACGTTGGTGAGCAGGCAGGGATACAGGGTACGGGGGTGGGCACAGGAGGAATTCATGTGCAGGTACAGTTTATCATCAGGTAGTTTGCCAAGGCGGTAGCAAGGGAGTGAGTGAAGCAGGAGTGACGAATTTGAGGAGGAAGTTCGTTCCAGAGTTTAGGGAGCCTGTGTGAGAAGGCTGCTTGTCCCATGGTGGACTTCCTCCTAGGGATTAGTAATTGATGGGAGTCATAGGATCTAAGGGCATGGGACGGAGAAGGGGGTGGCGATAGCAAAGAGGAGAGCTAAGACAGAAGGGACCCTAGCCATAATTTTGAGACAAACTTAATACAGTGCAGTTGGTGGCGATTTCTAGAGAGGGGAATGCAAGAGAACAGTAGAGATCACAGTGATGGGTTCCGAGGGTTGCATTGAGGACGAAGCAGCAGAAAGTATTGAAGAGGGAGTCCAGCCTAGATAAGATGGACTTAGAAGCGGCACTGTAGACTGTATCACAGTAGTCAAAAGATGGCAGGATCATCTTTTGCACTAGTTCACACCTCAAGGTTAGTGGGAGGCTGCCACAGTTCCTGTAAAGGGAACAGAGTTTAGGGCACAGTTTTTTCAGGATTGTGTCGATGTGGACTGAGAAAGATCGGTGTTGGTTGAGCCAGACACCTAGGTAGCGGAAGGAGGAGGTGTTTTCCAGTACAGTCCCATCCAGGGTGTGGAAGGAAGGGAGGGTGGCGAGCCTGGACAGTCGTTGCCTTGTGCCGAAGGACATGGTGACCTTTTTTTTTTTTTTTAAGCATTTAGGGAGAGCTGATGAGAGCTGAACCAGTTCTGAACTTTGTTGAAGTCGGTCTGAAGGTTGGTAGTTACTTCTACCAAGGAAGAGCAAGAGGTGAATAGGACAGTGTCATCTGCATACATCTGGATTGATGAAGTTGAGCAACTTAGTGGCAGGTCATTAAGGAAAATGGAAAACAAAATTGGTCCGAGTACTGAACCCTGGGGGACCCCAGTGGTCATAGGGAGGGGGGTGGATGTGGCACCTGCAATCCTGATGGATTGGGTCCTACCTGTGAGGTAGGCACTGAACAAAAGACATCGAACTCGGCCGGGAAACGGCTGACGTCGGACTCTGAAAACGGAGCTGAGAGCGAGGAAAACAACGCTCTAAAGGCGGAAGAAACAACCGACGGGCAGCGGACTGACGTCGGGTACCAGAGGACGAGAAAACCCGTCGAAAATTGAAGAAATAGTGTTGATTGTAGATCAAATCTATGAAGATCTTTAGCTGCAAGCAGAAGCTGTTCCTTCAACTTCACATGCAGGACGCGGCGGGAAAGAACTGAGGTGGAGCTGAGTCCGCCCCCTCTTGTACCCTGACCGGCGTCGGGGGCGGTCCCTGCTGTGTATTGCTGACAGAAGTTTCACCGGAGGGTCCTAGTGCCTGCGGCGTAGTCCTGATTGTAATAGCCTGCTGCAAGAGCTCCCACTCAAAGTAAGATCTAGTTGGTGGCTATTTCAGTAAGGCCAGCTTCTGAGAGGCACCTTAACAAGAGGGGCTGGGAAACCATGTCGAACGCTTTGGCGAGGTCGACGAATATAGCTGACGTGATCTGCCCTCTGTCCATACCAGAGAGGATGATGTCAGTGAGCCGCATAAGGGAGGAGGCAGTGGAATGGTTCTTCCCGAATCCTGACTGGAACGGCGTGAAGAAGTTGGAGTCAGATAGGAAAGATGTAAGTTGCGTGAGCACAAGGTGTTCTTGTATTTTAGCGGAGCACAGGGAGGAGAGAGATAGGGCAGTAGTTTGAGGTGGAGGTGGGGGTGCCCCCCTTGGGGAAGGGGATGACGACAGCATGTTTCCATGTCTGGGGGATGGTTGCAGTGGCAAAGGAGAGATTTAGTAGGTTGGTAAGTGGGGTTGTAATGGCAGGGGCAGAGAAGTAGAGGACTTTGGTGTCTAGTCCATCCGGGGATTTACCTTATGAGGGGTTTAGAGATTGTAGGGCATTTAGGGCATCGATTGGCGAGATATCTTTGAAGGAGAACGTGTGAGGCCTGGGTGTATACATAGGTACTACAGGAGGTACGTGCGGGGTGGGGGTGGGCAGGGAAGAGAGTAGCGTGGAAGCACACGTGGAGAAGTACATGCTGAACTCAGTGGCGATTGCGTTAGGATCTGAGAGGAGGGTGTTGTTTACACTTAAGAGCGGAATGGGACTGGCAGCAGGTGGAGAGAATAGGAAGTGAATGACATTCCAAAATTTGAATGGACTATTTAAGTTAGAAGTGAGGGTGGAGTTAGAATATTCTGCTTTAGCTAGCTGAGTTGCTGTGGTGCATTTACTGCGTAACATGCGGTACTTGGTGAGATCTTTGTGGGCGGGTGGAGAGAGGCCAGTCAATTAGTGAGTGGTTGCCAGATTTGAGATTAAGGCAGGTGGGTTCTGTGATGAGTTGTGAGAGGTTTAGACCAGATATCTCTGTTCTGTATTTATTGAGTGCTGGGGCTAACCAGTTGAGGTTAAAATCTCCCATGATGTATAATTCACCTGATGTGGTTTGAGAGGAGATAAATGTGAGGAGGCCAGTGTGCCTGGCCAGCAGTATATTCCGGCAATGTAAATAGGTAGTAAGAATGGGAGTGCTAGCTGTAGCATTAGAAGCTCATAGATTTGTGGCTCAGCTTTGGTTAATACTACTGAGAAGTGTAAGTCTGAGTTTACATAAATGGCTACTCCCCCGCCTCTGGTGGCCCTGTCGAGTCAGGTCATGACGTAGCCTGGGATAGCAATCTTGGAGTCTGTGATATTAGAATTTAACCATGTTTCAGAAATGGTGAGAATATCAGTGGCATAATGGGCAGCTAGCGTTTGGAGCGAATCAAGCTTGAGGGCAAGACTTCTGATATTTAGGCGCAGGAGTCGTAGGGCCCAGGGGAGGGGGCCATCAGTAAGATTTGATGTGTATGATATGGCAGGAGCTTGGCCCACTGAGCATGATTGGTTAGGGTTGAGTGAAGGGCCGGGATTTGGGTGTATGTCCCCTGCTGCCAGGAGCAGGACGGCAATAGTAAAATAGTGGGCTAACAATTGTAGGTACCATATGGAGAGCGAGCGCTGCCTAGGCAGCCGTCATGTACGGGCATTAGTGATGGGTCAGAAGCTGATTAAATGCAGAATTATCCAGGATTGCGAGGTGTTGAAGAGAAAGGGGTGGGTTGGGAAGGGGAATAGCACCAATCTGGGCTGTTAGGAGAGCTGGTCACCGAGTTGGAGGTGTAAAGGCACCTTATGAGGTCAGGCAGGGTAGAGATGGAGGGAGAAGGGGAGGTTGGCGGCATGTTGGAGAGGAGGGGCGGGAGGCAGATGATTAAGGTAGCAAGCAAAGATCTGGGCAATAGAGACATGGTTGGAGCAATCTTTATAACCCCTAGCGTGTGTGTCTAAGTAGGTAGGGTTGGTCCTGACAATTTAAACTAGAGTTGGGAATCCAGCAGAGAAGCAGTCTTTCCTACAGTCCTTAGATTCTCCCTTGGGAGGAGAAGAGAGGCTGTCTTGGAAGAAGAGTGTGGCTGTTACAGGCAGAGAGTAGCAGTCTGCGAGAAAAGTGGAGCTTGAAAGAGACACTGTACTGGGAGTTTTAATCTAGGCTGTTCATCGAGTTTAATTTAGGCTGTTCAATGAGTTTATAGGCAGGGATTAGTGAGCCAATGAGGTATAGAGGCCAACAGTAGGGAGTGGCCAGTGTGTATTTAAAGGAGGCCTGGGCGGGGGTGGGGGAGCAGGAAGAAAAAATCAGTACATATAGCAGTTAAAGTAAGACTAAAAATCGTGAGTGGAGATGCAGGCTGGTGAGCGCACCAATCAGGTACGTCATGTTGCCAGGCGGCCTAATCAGAGGCCGTTTGCAACTCGTTGCACCAACTGGAAACAAGCCGGTGCCTTCCAAGGGCAGCGGGCATACCTTTGGGTTGGGTCCGTGTAGAAGACCCAGGACGGCGGCCGAATTTAGTGGTGGAGTCCAGGCGGTGGCCGTAGGCGCCGCAGATGAAAGTGGAGCGCTGCTCGTGGTAAGGGACCCTTTGGGTTGAGTCCATGTAGAAGATCCAGGAGGGCGGATGAATTTAGTGGTGGAGTCCAGGCGGCGGCCATGGAAGTGGCCATAGGCGCCGCAGGTAAAAGTGGAGCGCCGCTCGTGGTGAGGGACCCTTTGGGTTGGGTCCGTGTAGAAGATCCAGGAGGGCGGCTGAATTTAGTGGTGGAGTCTGAGGCCGTGGAAGCTGAGCCAGCTACTGATACTGAGCCAGCTCATCACTGCACCTGGCCTGGGGACAATTCGACTCTGAACCAGCTCATTATTGCACCTGGCCTTCAGAAAAATCCAACATTAAGCCAGCTCATTACTGCACCTATTCTGCAGTTAATCTGTCACTAAACCAGCTCACCACTGTACCTGGCTATTACATAATCGGACACTGAGCCAGTTTGTCACTGCATTTGGCCTGTGGCTAATCTGAAACTGAGCCAGCTCATTTCTGCACCTGGCCTGCAGATAATTCCACACTGAGCCAGGGCATCACTACACCTGGCCGGCGTGCAGTGATCTGAATGAGTTTTATTGAGCGTCTCATGTTTTGAGTAAATTAACAACCATCGCTGTTGATCTGATGTTGCTCGCGTTGCTGACTTTGGGTGTTTTTTTAGTCGCTCTTTTTGGTCGGTGGCTTAAAAAACTCACCATTATCACATTAAAACAACCTGGCCTGCAGATAATTGGACATGGATAGCTCATTACTGCTCTTGGCCTGTGGATAATCTGAAACTGAGCCAATCTGTCACTTTACTTGGCCAGCATATAATCAGACACTGAGCCAACTCATTCCTTCACCAGGCTGCAGATAATCCCACACTGAGCCAGCTCATCACTACACCTGGCCTGCAGGTAACTGGACAATAAGACAGCCTGTCACTGCACCTGGCCTGTGGTTAATCCCACACCGAGCCAGCTCATCACACCTGGTCTGTGGATGATCAGACACAAAACCAGCTTGTCACTGCACTTGGCCAGTGGATAATCTGACACTGAGACAGCTCATTTCTGTGCCAGGCTGCAGATAATCCCACACTGAGCCAGCTCATCTCTGCACCTGGCAAGCAGATGATAAGACAATGAGCCAACTCATTTACTGCACCCTGGCCTGCAGATAAATCAATGAGCCAGTTTATCACTGCACTTGGCCTGCAGGCAATCAGACAGTAAGACAGCTCATTACTGCACTTGGCCTGTGGATAATCAGACACCGAACTAGCTAATTTTCTGTGACCGGCCCATGGATAATCCGACACTGAAACAGGTTATTATTGCACCTGGCCTGTGGATAATCTGACACAGATCTAGCTCATTACTGCACCTGGCCTGCCAACACTGAGACTGTTTGTTACAGCACTTGACCTGTGGATAATCACACACTGAGCCAGGTCATCACTGCACCTAGCCTGTCAACACTCAGCCAGCTTGCCATTTTACTTGACCAGCAGATCATCTGACACTGAGCTCTTAAAAAAGCAACGATTGTGTGTGAAACTAGTTGAGGGCGTGTAGCATCCCCTGGCGGTGTCCTGCTCTTTTCAGATGACACTGTATTTTGTTAACTTATTTAAATACATTTATTCTACTTTCACAGTTCAGTCTGTGGTTTGCCTTTTGTGTGAATTGGCATTGGTACTCTTTTTGGATTGTAGTAATCTGACACTGAGCCCATTCCCCACTTCAAGTGGTCCGCAGATAATCTGACGACGAGTCAAATGACCTGTGGTTAAATCCCATCTCACAAATGGTTCTCTGCAGGGCTGGATGATGGGGCTGAACAAGCATTCCCTGGTGATGCAGCTCAACACACAAACACTGGGAATGGGGCTAAACACACAAGCCCTAGTGATGTAACTGAACATGCCACAGAAAATTAGCAATGCCACAGAGGTGGGCAGAGTATGGGCCACAGATAAAATCTTAGAATTTTCAAACCATATGAAAAAGCTGCTCATTAAGACTCCTGTCTAGATTATGAAGAGGGTGAAACTGGAAAAAAAGGCAAATAAATCTGAGGAAAAAGCTGCAATTAAGGCAGTGAAACACTGGGTAGTCGTCAGAAGGTGGCCACTGATGTCTTTAGTAGAACACAGTTTCACGTGAATAAAAGTAAACATTCTTGAAAACTAAAGCTACAGCTTTGGAACGTAACTTGCTGATCTGTAGTGTTTTGGACAATTTTTAGAAACTACTGTCATAATCTGCCCAGTCCAGACCCCATTTTGGCTCCGTCCACTTGTAAAGTGGATTTTTTTCTGAAGACTGTTCGGAGGAGTGGCATTTGGATGGAACTGAACATGCAAGCCCTGGAGATGGAGCTAAAAGCACGAGGCCTTATAATGGGGCTGAACACACAAGCCCTGGTGACTGGGCTGAATATGACAGCCTAGGTGATGGAGCTGAAGACTCAAGCCTTGGTGGTGGGGCTAAACATGTGAGCCCTGGAGATGGGGCTGAACACACGAGCCCCGGTGGTGGGGCAGAAAACACAAGCCCTTGTAATGGGGCATAAAACACAAGCCCTTGTAATGGGGCTGAACACACAAGCCCTTGTGATAGGGCTGAACACACAATCAATGGTGATGAAGCCAAACACATGAGCCTTGGTGATGAAGCTGATCACACAAGCCCTGGTGATGGAGCCAAACACATATACCCTGGTGATGGAGCTGAACACACAAGCACTAGTGATGTGAGTGAACATGCCCCAGAAAGTCAGCAACTGCACAGCCTTTGGCAGTGTGTGGGCTACAGAAAAAAATCTTAATATTTTTTTTAACAGTGTGAAAAAGCTGCTCAGTAAGACTCCTATTCAAGCTTATGAACAGGGTGAAACTGGAAACAAAGGCAAACACGTCTAAAGACAGCAGCCTGGACCATGCCTTGAAAAAGCAGCAATTAAGGCAATGAAACATTGGGCATTTGTCAGAAGATGGTCACCGATGTCTTCAGTGGAACATAGTGTTTTACATGAATAAAAGTACAAATTATTGAAAACTCACGCTACAGCTTTGGACATTTTCTTGCTGATGTGTGGTGTCTTGGACAATCTTGAGAAACTGCTGTTAATCTGCCCCGTCCGGACACCGTCTTGGCTTAGTCCACTTGCAAAGTGGCTTTTTTCTGGAGACTGTTGGGGGGGAGTGGCATTTGGATGGAGCTGGACATGCAAGCCCTGGTGATGGAGTTAAAAACATGAACCCTGGTGACTGGGCTGTACATGAGATCCTCTGTGATGGAGCTGAAAATACAAGCCCTGCTGGCGCAGGGCTGAACGCATGAGCCCTGGTGATGAAGCAGAACACACAGGCCCTTGTAATGGGACTGAAAATGTAAGCCCTGGCGATGAGGCTGAGCACACAAGCCCTGATGATGTGGCTGAACATGGGAACCCCAGCAACTGGCTGAATATGCAAGCCCTGGCAATAAGGCTGAGCACACAAGCCCTGGTGATGTTGCTGAACGTGGAAACCCCAGCGATTGGCTGAATATGCAAGCCCTGGCAACAAGGCTGAGCACACAAGCCCTGGTGATGTGGCTGAACACACAAGCCCTGGTGATGTGGCTGAACACACATGCCCTGGTGATGGGCTGAACACACAAGCCCTGGCAATGGTGCTGAAGATGTGAGCCCTGGTGAAGGGGTTGACAACATGATCCCTAACAATGCGGCTGAACAAGCAAGCTCTGGTGACTCGGTGGAACATACGGGAACTGGCAGTGGTACTAAACACACAAACCCTAGCGATGGAACTAAACACATGTGCCCTGGTAATGGGGCTGAACACATGAGCCATGGTAACAGAGTTGAGCACCACAGCCCTGATGATGGGGCTCAACACACACAAGCCCTAGTGACAGGGCTGAACAGTCATGCCTTAGTGATGGGGTTGAACATAAGCGTCCAGGTGATAGGGCAGAACACTGGAGTCCCAACAGTGGGGCTGAACACATAAACTCTGGCCAGGGTGCTGACCACCCAAGCCCTGGCTCAACAGAGGAGCCCTAGCTATGGAGACAAATACAGGAACCTTGGTGATGAATCTAAACACGTGAATCCTGCAACGGGGCTTAACAAACGAACAATGATACATGGGATAAACAAAGAAGCCCTGGCAATGCTGCTGAACACATCAGCAATAGCAACAGAATTGAATACATGAGCTTCAATCATGACAGATAAGCCCTAGCTATGGAGCTGAACACAATGGGGCTGAACAAATGATCCTAGAAGACAGCAATGGATACACAAACTATGGCAACAGAGCTGAAGACGCAAACTCTGACCATGCAGCTGAATATGCGAGCCTCAATATCAGGGCTGAACATGCAGACCCAGACAATGGCGCTAAAAATGCGAGCCCCAATGATGGGACTGAACAAGTGGACCCAGGCACTGGGGCTGAACATTTCAGCTTTGGTGATGAGGCTGAACAAGTGAGCCTTGGTCATAGGACTAAACAAGTGAGCCTTGGCAATGGAACTGAACAAGGGAACCCTGGCAATGGAACTGAACAAGGAAGCCTTGGCAATGGCCCTGAAAAAGCAAGCCTACGGGACTTACCAAGCAAGCCTTGGCGATGGGAATGAGCAAGCAAGCCTTGGCGATGGGAATGAGCAAGCAAGCCTTGGCAATGGCACTAAACAAGTGAGCCTTGATGATGGCACTGAACAAGCACTTGGCGAGGGAACTGAACAAGTGAGACTTGGTAATGGCTCTGAATAAGCTAGCCTTGGTGATGGCCCTGAATATGCGAGCCTTGGCAATGGGAATGAACAAGTGAGACTCAGTGACAGAACTGAACAGGGAAGACTTGGCTATAGAACTGAACAAGGAACCTTTGGCAATGGGACTAAACAAGGGAGCCTTGGCGATGGGACTGAATAAGGGAGCCCTGGCAATGGGACTGAACAAGCGAGCCATGGCAATGGGGCTGAACAAGTGAGCCTTGGTAATGGGACTTAATTAGTGAGCCCTTGATATGGGGCTGAACAAAGCCCTGGTGATGGGGCTGAACACACAAAAGCCCGTCAAGGGACTGAACACGACGGATCTGAACAAGTAAGCCACAGTTGTTATGCTAAATGAATGAGCCATGGCAGTGGGGCTGAACAAGCAAGCCCTGGAACTGGGGCTGAATATATGAGCTCTGGCGATAGGGGCTAAATATACGAGCCCTGATGATGGAGGTGAATATATGGCCTTGGCAATGTGGCTGAATATAGGAGCCCTCGCGATTAGCTGCACAAATGACCCCTGATAATGGGGCTTGAACGTGCAAGCCCTGGTGATGAGGCTAAACACATGATCCCCAGCTATGGGGCTGAACACACGAACCCTGGTGATAGGGGCTTAACACAAGAACCTTAATGATGGAGCTGAACACATGAGCCTTGGCAATGTGGTTACAAACATGAGCCCCAGGCTGGTGGCCCAATGGCAGCCCATGTTCAAGAGTGAGCTCAGCATGCCATGATGAGAGGCAGGCCTGACTGCTACAACTACTGCTTAGCAGAGCACTGCAATCGGGAAGGATGGTGCTGTCCATCTGTTGCCACAGCAACCTCTATGGTGAGCCAGGAGAGCTTACGCCCTCCACAGGGACATCACTGCATGCAGCCATGCAGGCATATGCCTGAAGTAGCTATGCCATGCCAAGGCGAGGAGGGAATGTGGGGAGAAGTCCAGGGAAAAAATCTCATGAGCTGTCACAGGCTGGGTTCCTTGACTCCCCTGGGTCCTACTGCCTGCTTGAACTGGAGCCCAGACCACATGATGGACTGCCTGGGGGGCAGCCCTCATCGAGCCCTGCCACAAGGGGAAGTCATGAGGGATGTCAGGGTGGCACTAGACATGGGGGAGACCAGGAATCAATGCACCAGAACAGTATAACCCTTGGGATCAGGGTACATCACTGGATGATGGACATGAGGAAGACCAGGGATTAATGCGCCAGAACAGCATAACCCCTGGGATCAGGGTACATCACTGGATGATGGACATGGGGGAGACCAGGGATCAATGCGCCAGAACAGTATAACCCCTGGGATCAGGGTACATCACTGGATGATGGACATGGGGCAGACTAGGGATTAATGCGCCAGAACAGTATAACCCCTGGGATCAGGGTACATCACTGGATGATGGACATGGGGGAGACCAGGGATCAATGCGCCAGAACAGTATAACCCCTGGGATCAGGGTACATCACTGGATGATGGACATGGGGGAGACTAGGGATTAATGCGCCAGAACAGTATAACCCCTGGGGTACATCACTGGATGATGGATATGGTGGGAAGAAAAATCTCTATGGGACACAAACGAAAAAAAACAAGGTGAGCTCTGGCGATGAGGGTGATCAAGTGAATCCTAGCAATGGGGCTGAACACACGAGCCCCTATGAATGGGTTAAATATGTGAACACTGGGGAGGGGGCTGAAGTGAGCCCTGGCAAAAACAAACATACCACATGGACCTTTCAGATCTCACATGAGGGCGCCAGCACTCCCCCCCAACCCAATCATTTGGGTCTCACAACTAGAGAGGTGCAAATTTTAAATTAGCAGATTTCAGTGAAACAATTTATAGTTCAAAGTGCAAACTGTATTAATTTCTCCCACTCTAGTTCGCTGATTTACATACTGCAAAATGTCATAAATTGAATTTCTATTGTCCCCCCTCCAACACTGTAAGAAACAAAATATTCACATATATACTGAATATTTTTTTCACCAACTGAGAATGTTGCAGTATCTTTTTGTGCACATTTCACACAAAGGCAGTGCTCACAACATTTTATTATAGGGACTATACTGTAAGGAAACAGTGTAGCCTAGAGGTTGGAGCACAGAGTTGGGAACCCAGAGACCCAGCATACCCTGTGCCGAATCAAATAACCACCACTTACTTACTGTGCAATGCTGAGCAAGTCACTTGACCACACTATACTTAACTCTCCCTCTGTAACCAATCACCCATGACCTGTTCGTAACTTCTGCGTGCACGCCTAACAGCTGCTGCCATCTCTTTATGGTTTGCACTTTGGGATATCCTGCGTAGGAAAGTCACCATACAAAACCACATTACTGTCCTTTTTATATCAGTTTAGGTGATGTAAAACCTGGTCCATGGGCAGCTGGCGGCCTGACCTTTATCAATGTAAGCCAGCTAACAGCAGCCAGGCTGAGCAACACCCCCATTCCCACCATGCAGATTTCTTTAGTTAACCAATAAACAAATAATACGTGTTTCATGTGGACATGAAAAACATGCTTCATAGCTGCAGTCAACGCTTACCTTGCTAAGTGCCCACATCACATGGGTTCGTTGGGGGTCTGGCAGCCTAGACAGAAAAGAAGGAATTACTCAGCGACATGGCAAGGATTTAAAAATAAAAACCTTACAAAGTTACTCTGGCAAATAATGAAACCCATACAAAATTAAATTTTGCCACAACTGTTACCAATTCACTAGAGTCGGATGGAATGCTCCTTGTTTATTATAGTATTTCACTTTGTATTGAGAACTGGGCTAGTTGGACATGGAGGGGTGAACATTGCTGCAGTTTTCCTGCCATACTTTTAAAAAGTTACATTAGGGTAACCCCTTTGTTCTTGTGTGGCCAAACAGGAATCAAACCCTCTGTATACCACGCACTTAGATATTAACCAAGGGCACTGGGAGACTAACAAGCCCTTGTTAATCACCTGGTGCCCTTGGTTAATGACAAAATGACCAATAGGATATGTAAAAATGTTTAAAAAGTTGTCCGCCACAGACTTGAATGGAGCGCGTCCCTGCGCACACGTCATTACTTGCCGGAGTGCAGGGTGGGACTTCAGCAGCTCCCAGAACCGGGAAGTAGAAGTGATCGGCTGAGGAGAAATTTACGATCCCTTCTACTCTTACATATTGCAAAGAATTTCAATCACACATAGCCAGATCAGGTGTCGTAGAGGTAAGGCACCACAACATGTGGTGCAGAACGTTGTCTTGGGAGAACTCTTTAAATAAATAAGCAGATTGATAAGACTGTTTGAATTACTATGTCCACTTCATGATCAAGGGTTTTCATGGGTCAACATTCATTTGCTTAGCCTTCTCCACAACAACAGAATCTTTTACCTCCCTATGTCAGTCTCTCCCAGTCATTGTATGAGTTAGGGAATCAAGAACAAGAGAAATGATGGCAACAGGAAAAGGCAGGTTGACACAACCAGCCTGTGACTGGGCATTCACCTTCATTACATCCCCAACTGGCTGTACTGAGCCAAAACATCCATCAGAGGTTGCAGGCCAATGCTGTGGAGCAGTGGGCCACTACAGACGAAGGATGCCCTCTTCTGGTGCCTTGCTGCTTCCATATCCTAGTGGCTATGGCAAAGCTGGTCAATACTTGTTAGCATGCAGACCGGTTGGGGAGAAAAGTACACACTCAAAATACAGCAGCACTAAAAGGAGACATTTAAGTACCAGAACCAGTTACTGTACAAGGCAAGGCCTAGGACAAGATACCTTGCAGGGCATACAAGGACAGAATGTTCCAATTAGCCCTAGCCACGTAACCAAAGCTAAGAAATGTCCTAGATGGCCAAGCGATTTCTGAACCAATTAGCCGCAGTGGCAATGCCACACATAAAAATTAGCATTTCCTGAATCAGGACTATGCTACACTTTGGTATTTTTGGTTAAATTTTTTTTTTTTTTTTGCAGTGTTTTAGCTACTGTGGCAAACAAAGAAAAAATCCTTGTGGAAGCACCTAGAAAAGCCTTCCTCACAGGGAAAAAAACTCTGAAAGAGCTGTATGGCCTGTCTGAAACAGCAGACAGAGGAGCATAAAAGTTTAACATAACCTTCGGTAAAAGGGGGTAGCTGGGGTGAGGATTCTCTAAGGCAGGATAAGGATCAAACTGTTGCTGCACAACATAGGTCGGAGGCAAAAAGAAAACTGGCCAACAGGTGACCAGAGACTTCAGGCAAAGAGAGAAAGAATTGTATGGGGGGTTGGCCCCATTCAAAAGATGTTGGATAAAAACAGTGGAAAATGCCTCAAGAATTCCCCAAAGAAGGAAAACTGAGCTGCGGAAGAGAGCACCCTGTAGGGCAGCCTTACCAAACCAATAGCATACCCCAGGTCATGCGACCAGGGCCTGAAGCTAGTCCATCAAGTACCTGCAGTGCAATCCCAACAAAACGCATACCAGTAGGTGAAAAAAAAACCATAGCAGCGCAGCAGAGATGAAGGAATTATTATGCAAGTGGAAAGCTCAGAGAGACAATATCAAGAGATAACAAGCACTGGCCAACGCCAAATGTTCATGTGCTTGTATTTGCTGTGCAGTTGTTGGGAATAGGAGGCGCAGTACTTAAAATGAACAAATGATTAACACGAGTTATAATAGTGAAATTGTCATGACTGGGAAATTAAGAGCTTCACACTTAATCTTGTTGTTTTCTAAGATTGTGGCTTGTGTGTCTTTTGATCAGGGAAGGACTTCAACGTGAAAAGGAGGAGGAAAAAAAAAAAAGAGGGTGAGCAAAACTGGGGGCAAAATTTTTTATTCTGGAGTGACCAGTGAAAAATGTGCCCACCCCCTAAAAGCCCTCTCACAGTTACTACTGATACCAACTTAAGAGAGGAGGAGGAGAAAGGCAGAGAGTAGGTGGAATTAGGGAGGAGATTTGGTATTCTGGAACTGTGATAGGTGAAGGAGGGGTGCACCCACAAAGGCCCTTTCATAGCTCAGGCTGATACCGCTATGCTTGCATGCTTAGCAAACGAACATAAAAAGGGTGTAGCCAGACAATAAAAGTAAGTACACCAAGATTGTATTTATTGCTCCATCTGGCGGTATAATCACAATTTCTGTACAACCATGGCCATGACTATTGCCCCCTCCCATGGACCAATAAATGCAGTTAACATAAACTGTTCCCTTAGACACCCATTTACAACTCCAGAGCCTCTTATGCTGTATGGTCCCTGGGATGAAAAGACGATCTCAGTGGCTGATCCTTCTAGTTATAACTCCTGAAAATGAAAGTACAGAAAGGATAAGCTGGCATACTTTTGCATTGCATGGAACAGCAGTAGCAGTGACAACCTTGTTACTGCCCCCTTAAAATAGAACTATACACCATGGAGTAAATTCAGTATGCCTTTCTACACCCATGATGAAAAGGAGCATGAGTTGCCCCAAAATAATGTGTAAAAATAGCGCAAGACTGCGAATAAATACAAAATTTCATAAAATCCGGTGCAAATTTGTGAAAATAATACAAAGTGCGATGAGAAAACAACATTTGCATGACATCACTTTGTGCTAAAAACAATGCAAAGTTATATACAAAGTAACAAGGATGTGTGAGAACAACACAGGCTGCACGGTGAGAATAACAACTGTGTGGCACAAAGGGAAACAAATAACACATTTGCTTAAGAAAATAGCTCAAGGTGCGAGAAAGATTGCACATTGTGTGAAAAACACAAATTGAGTGATTCTAAGTAGGTTTACAAGAAGCATACACAGACTGGTGTGGAAAAACGCAAACCTTGTCAGTTGAGCACTAGTGGTAATACACAAGTTACCTGTCAATAAAGCATTAGAAAAAGGACTGCCATCGAATTCAATGACACACACTCCCACACGCTCACTACAGTGACATCACAAAAACGTAGGTGCGTGGGGACATGCCTGCTGATGCAGAAGAGGAAGGGATCCTGAGGCAGCCCTCAGAGGTAAAATACGACTCCTTCCCTTTCAAAGGGGGTTACTGCAAAAATGTTACTATTCTATTTAACAGACTCCAGGGTAGGTAAGTAATCACTTTACAACTGGGGTGGCTTCTTTCTCCACCCTAGGATAAGGTGCCCTTTAAGGCTTGGCAGCTAAACAGTGGAGCAGGAACTAAACCACAAGGCTAGGCAGCTAAAATAGTAAAGTGATGAACATAAAAAAGGAACTCGCTGAAGGCAAGGCAAGGCAGCTTTATTTATAAGGCGCCCAAACCCAGAGGCTCTGGGCACCGAACATAAACAAAAAAATACAACAATAAATTAAAACGTATAATAGAACCTCATTAAAACCATAATAAAATTAATATACTGCAACAATAAAATGGTTCTCAGAAGTCATACTTCAAGGGACTGGCCAGAACTAAGGAGCACAACATTCAAAAGCCAGACTGAAGAGGTGGGTGCCTTTAGCCTCCCCTTAAACAGCTCTATCGAGGCAGCCTCCTGGACTGCAGGTGGAAGCGAATTCCACGGGGTCAGACCACAGATGCCAAAAGCACGATCTCCCAAAATCTTGAGCCGGACCCTAGGAATGTCCAGGAGGCCCCTTGAAGAGGAGCGGTGGGAGCCATCAGAGGACACCGGTGTCAAGAACTCAGACAGGTAACCAGGACCCAGCCCGTATAGGGCCTTAAGGGTGAGAAGACTCACCTTGAAAAGGACCCTCCACCTGACTGGCAGCCAGTGCAGATCACGCAGGACTGGAGTTCATGACTGGACCTTTGAAAGGTCTGCTAGCAACATATGTACCGCGCCTGTAATTAGCTGAAGTCTGCTGAGGGTCCCTCTCGTGACCCTGAAATACAGAGCATTGCAGTAATTGAGCCTGGAAGCCACAAAGGCATGCACTAGTGTCAGCAGGTCCTCGGGTGGAATGAGGGGCTTAATCCGGGCAATGTTCTGCAAGTGGTAAAAACCACTGCTGACTATAGACGACACCTGATCTTCAAAGGTCAACTTACAGTCAAGGATCTCGCCCAGATTTCGCACCCTCGGAGAAACCACCAGTGGCACAGACCCTAGAACAAGTCCAGAGTCCCCCCTGGTGGCAACCCATCACACCCGCGACCAGGCTCAATCACCAGTACCTCAGTCTTGGCTGGGTGAGTTTCAGTCAGCTGGAAGCAATCCAGTCATTAATTTCAGCCAGACAGCTGTTATGCATGTTGACAGCTCCGATGTTCCGGGTGCAAAGGACAAATACAGTCGGGTGTCATCTGCACAGCAGTGAAACTCCACACTGCATTTCTGAATGATCTCGCCCAGGGACAGCATATACACTGGGAACAACATCGGCGACAAGATCGAACTCTGAGGCACTCCACAGGACAGAGGCATTGGGGAAGAGGAGAAATTCCCCATCACCACCCACTGCACCATGTCTGAGAGACAGGACTCGAACCATCTGATAATAGTAATGACAAGTCCACAAAACTCACAGAGCCGATCAAGAAGCACGACATAATCCACAGTGTCAAAAGCTGAAGAAAGCTCAAGGAGCATAAGAGCTGACCTGTCTCCTCCATCTCCAGCCCTGAGCAGAACATTATGCGCTCTCACTAGAGAAGTTTCAGTGCTGTATCTGGCCCAAAAACCCGACTGGAAAGGCTCATAGATATCCGAGGACACCAGGTGATCCTCGAGCTGTTGTGCCACCAATTTCTCAACAATCTTACTCAAAAAAAGGCAGGTTGGAGATCCGACGGTAATTTGCCAGGATGTCTGGGTTGAGGGAAGATTTCTTTAGGAGGGGCTTCACCATTTGGGGTTTGTGTTTCCTTGGAGTGCTTACGTTTTTGGATCCTTATGTCTAAATATAGGTTGGCAGCCTTGTCACAAGTGAACCTACCGAGGACTTGAGAGTAGAGCTTTCTTTTGGATTTTCTTCTTTCAAAGTAGCTGGGAAGATCCCCTCCACCATCAAGCACCTGGAAATCCTGGCAAACATCAGGCCAACGGCATCAAACATCTCATTAAGAAATGCACTGAGTGCCACTGAGACTCCCAACTCGATCACTGCGAGGCGAAAGACCCCCCCTGGCAGTATCCCCGACCGGATGGTCGACACTTTGTTGGAGAAAAACAGAGCAAACTCTTCACATAAAGTGGTTGAAAAAGCTGTTTTCGGCCGGAGACAGGCAAGATGTAAAAGCCTGTCTATGGTCCAAAACAGCTGAGATGGTCCGTTTCTCCCCCAGCAATTTCTCTGGACAGAAATTCTGCCTTCTTACGAGAAACTGCCCCCTGGTACTCAACATAGTGAGCACGTAGGGCCAGCCTATCAGCTGTCAGCCAGGTCTTCCGCCAGCAATGCTCAAACTTCCAACCCCTGATCTTCATCACATTGAGATCCCCATCGAATCATGGGGATCCCAACTAAGAAGATCTGGGCCGTATACGAACTGGTGTGATGGCATCTAGAGCTTCGGCAACCACCCTATTATAGGTGGCTACCGCCTCTCCGGTGCCAATTGCATATGCTGCATCAACCCAATCGGTCAGCTAATGCCAACAGTCCCTCTGGGTCAATACCCCTTAAGGGGCAATGGCTGACCATCTCCACAGAGGAAGAACTTTCAGGGGGGCCCCAAAGTTGAACTCCATGGTGCAGTGACCAGCCCAAACGACCTGCTCAATCCTGAGATTATTAATCTCAAGACCCAGCTGAAACACCAGATCGAGTGTGTGGCCATGCTAGTGGGTAGCAGCAGCAACCGCTTGTGACAGGCCCAGTGATTGCATCAACTGGAGGAGTTCATAACTGAAATGCGAGGATTCATCGTTGACCCATGCATTCAGATCCCCCAGGATCAAACACCTGGGGGACTCCAACACTTGGTCGGTGATGAAGTCTGCTACCTCCTACAGGAATTCCCCTCCTGCCCGGGGGGGGGGGGCGGTAAACAAGGAGAATCCTGCATCCTGCACCTGTACCTCTAATGCACAGCAACACACTCAAAAGATTGGGTGCCACCAACTGGGTGCATCGAGAAGCCCAAACTGGATTGAAAAATGATGGCCACTCCCCCACCCCTGTGATCCTTCCTCGGACAGTGCGCCACAGTATATTCAGTGGGGATGGCAGCCTCAAAAACTGGGCCCGCATCATCACCCAGCCAGGTCTCCGTGATGCAAGCCAAGTCAACAAAAGAAATTAAGTCCGCAAAAATCGAGGTCTTATTCCTCATTGACCTGGCATTGCAAAGCACTGCCCAAAGAGGATTAGAGGACACAGCCGGTCCTCTAGCTACCTGCCCACTCGATCAGTTGAGAACCCTGGGTATGGAGACCAAACACGTCAGGACTCTCCCTAGGCTCCGTTTACACCCATGGCGTCTCCTGCACCGGACAACCTCTATGCTGCTCACCACCCCCTCCTCAGCTTCTCTCGGCACTTGACGAACCACACACCTCCTAGTAATACCGATCCACTAGGTAGAATAATAGACATGCATGGCAAAAAAGGCAGACTAAAGGCTCACTCCACAACTAACGCACCGAAATCTGGCCAATGGACAATCATGGACACAAATGCCCGCAGTCTGGGAAACAAGATCCAAGACCTGAAGACAACAATGATAGAGGCTAAACTGGACATAGTAGCCATTAGTGAGACATGGTTCACCAGTAACCACATTTGGGAGACTTCAGTACCCAGCGAATGTACTGTTCAGAATAGACCAAGGTGCAAAAAAAGGAGGGAGGGGGTGGCCCTTTATGTCAATGAAAATATTAAAGCTACAGAAATTCAGAATACACATAAATAGCCAGAAGAATTGTGGGTCACCCTGGAAACAGGAAATGGGACAGCCATACAAACTGGGATTGTATATAGGCCTCCAGACCAGGGGGAGGACACAGACACATTACTGTTAGAAGATATTCAAAACATGACAGCTAAAGGGGAAGTTCTGATAATGGGAGACTTCAACATCAAATCAAATCAATTTTTATTTTTATAGCGCCTTTCAAGACCAAGGCGCTGTACAAATTATAATTTACAATATAAAAGCAGAGAATATAATAACTTTAAAATCAATTCAATTAAACCGGGAAGGCCAAAGAGAATAAATATGTTTTCAGCATAGATTTGAAATTGCTGATGGTCAGGCACTCTCTTAACCGACGAGGTAGAGAATTCCACAGGGTCAGTGCTGCAAATGAAAAAGCACGAGCTCCACATGTTTTAAGACGAACCCTGGGAATCTCTAGCAAACCCTCATCGGCGGATCGGAGAGGGCGACTGGGGGAGTAGGGAGTCAGGGGATCTTTGAGGTAGTCAGGTCCCTGTTAATGCAGGGCTTTAAAAGTAAGCAAGCCTACCTTATAAGTGATCCACCACTGAACTGGCAGCCAGTGCCGTTCGCGCAAGACATGCCAGATACAGATACTACAGTTACGTAAGAACTTACCGTAACAGTAGATCTTCGAGAACAGCTCTTGCAGCAGGTTACACCATTAGGACTGAAGCCGGCAGGCGCCAGGACCCCAAGGAAATGTTCTAACTAGCAGTATTCAGCGGGGACCGCCTCCGATGTCGGTCCCGCCCCCTCAGTTCTCCCGCTGGAGACTCCCGGCCGCTGGCTGACATCAGAAGAAGAAACCGAGGATCCGCCATCAAATGGCAAACAAAGAGGCAGTGAATGCCTTATCCTAGGAGAAGGATGCTGTGACTACAACCTATCTCCAGCGGGGATGGTGGGAGGGAAAGCACCTGCTGCAAGAGCTGTTCTCGAAGATCTACTGTACGGTAAGTTCTTACGTAGCTGTACTATCTTACTTCGAGAAACAGCTCTTGCAGCAGGTTACACCATTAGGACTGATTCCCAAGCAATACTGGTAATCACACACCACCGGGAGGAGGAAAGGTAGAAATCCTCGACTTACATCGAGCCTAGGACAGAAGTCCCTGAAGGACTGCTAGACCGAACCCTGCTCTTCGCCTTGATGCGATGTCCAGGCTGTAATGCCTGATGAAAGTGTGTACGGAGCTCCAAGTAGCTGCAGCACAAACAGCTGAGGTGGATACATTCCTTAAAGCCGCAAAAGAGGTAGCCACCCCTCTGGTGGAATGAACCTTAACCACGCCTGGTAAGGGTTTGTTGCGCTTCTAGTAACAGAATGTAATGCACTGAATAAGCCACCTGGACAGCGACTGCTTTGAAACAGGCGCTCCCATCATCCTATGGGCAAAGGAGATGAAAAGTTGGTCCAATTTTCGGTGTTGTTTGGTTCTGGTCAGGTAGTACCTGAGACACCTATGCACATCAAGAGTGTGCAGAAGGGCTTCTCCTCGATTAGAGTATTTCGGGAAATACACTGGTAGATCGATGTCCTGATTAAGGGTGAGAGCTGAGACCACCTTAGGTAGAAATTTAATATTAGTCCTTAGGGATACCCTGTCTTGGTGGAAAACCAAATAAGGTTCTTTGTACATAAGTGCGTGTATTTCAGAAATTCTTCTGGCCGAAGTAACGGCAACTATTCAACTATAACGGTACTATTCAATATCTTCATCAGCGACATTGCACAGGACCTAGAAGGCAGAATTTCACTGTTCGCTGATGACACAAAGCTCTGTAACAGAGTAGACACACCAGAGGGTGTAGAAAGAATGAGAAGGGACCTGCAGAAACTTGAAGAATGGTCAGGGGTTTGGCAGTTGAAATTCAATGCAAGGAAGTGCATGATAATGCATATGGGGCACAAAAACCCTGGCACAATATATCAAATGGGGGGTGAGGATATAGTATGCACCAAGCAGGAAAGGGATCTTGGGGTTATCATCTCTGATGACCTCAAGGTAGGGAAACAGTGTGACAAGGCAGCAGGTAAAGCAAATAGGATGCTGGGATGCATAGGCAGGGGCATCACCAGCAGGAAAAGGGAGGTCATAATTCCACTATACAAGACACTAGTGAGGCCGCACCTGGAGTACACTGTGCAGTTCTGGAGACCTTACCTACGTAGGACATAGACAGGGTAGAGAAGGTTCAGAGGAGGGCAACAAAAATGGTGCATGGATTGCATCACAAGTCCTATGAGGACAGGTTGAAGGCACTGAACATGTACTCCTGGAGGAGAGGAGGAGAGAGGGATATGATAGAGACATACAAGTATCTTACAGGGAGGAACAGGTGCAGGAATGCACTATTTTAAGCTAAAAAGATGTTCCAGGACTAGAGGGCATGGGATGAAGTTGGAGGAGGACTATTCAGAGGAAACGTGAGGAAGAATTTCTTCACAGAACGGGTGGTGGACAAGTGGAACACCCTGCCAGAGGAAGTGGTGGGGCTGAAACAATCACGGATTTAAGAATGCATGGGATAGACATAAAGGAATTCTGAGGTCAGGGTAAGGGCAACAACTTCCTGGAAAAAATAAACTGAACTTACAAACTTAAATGGGCAGACTGGGTGGGTCATAGGCCCTTATCTGCTGACACTGTCTATGTATCTATGTATGTAACTAAAAATAACGTTTTCCAAGAGAGAAAACGTAGCTCGCAATCTGCGGCTGGTTCAAAAGGTGGCAGCGTGAGCTGCTCCAAGACGAAGGGTAGATCCCATGGTGGGATCAGATCCTTAATCGGGGGTCTAAGGTGGAGGACACCCCTCAAGAAGGCACGTGTCGTGTCCAGTTGAGCTACAGTGCATTGGCCTATAGGGACGTGGAAGGTTGAAATGGCACAGAGGTGTACCTTAATCGAGGAGTAAGCCAGACCGAAGTGGAAAAGGGACAGCAGGTAATCCAGTACCAGCTTCTCTTGACAGTCCAAAGGTGATAGGCTGTGCGCTTGAACCCATAAGCAAAACCTGCGCCATTTCATGGCGTAGGTCGCGTGGGTAACCGGTCTCCTGGTGGCAGTGAGAACGTCTGCCACCTCTTGCGAGACCCCGTGTCGCATCATGGCTATGTCTCTAGGAGCCAAGCATGCAGGTTCAGGGAACGTAGGTCCGGATGGACTAAGGAACCTGCCTCCTGAGACAGTTAATGGGAGCTGATTGGTAGAGGCACTGGAGGTTCCTGGGATAGCTGATGCAAGAGAGGGAACCAGATCTGTCTGGACCAAAAGGGCGTGATCAGTATAAGCGTCGCTTGCTCCCTGCGAAGCTTTAGAAGAACTCTCTGGATCAATGGAAAAGGTGGAAAGGCATAGAGGAATCTGCCCGCCCAGGAGAGGGACAACGAGTCTCGCCAGAAAACACCAGGCCCTGGATCTAGCGAGCAAAAATTGGGCAGTTTTGCATTGGATGGGGACGTGAAAAGGTCTAGCTCTGGAGTACCCCATCTGCGAAACAGATCCTCTGCCACCTCCTGCAGTAGTTCCCATTCGTGGACTCTGGCCTGAGAGCGGCTCAGGCTGTCTGCGATGACGTTGTCCACTCCCGGAACATGAACGGCAATAAGATTTGCACCGTGTTGTAAGACCCAATCCCACACTCTCATGGCCTCCCTGCAAAGCGGGTAGGAATGGGTGCCTCCTTGTTTGCTGAGATAATACATCACCGCGGAATTGTCTGTTTGTAACAGAAGTGTACCTGGTGGAATCTCCGACTGGAAGGCCTGCAGGGCGTAAAGAACTGCCCTCATTTCCAGGATGTTTATGTGGAGATGAGACTCTTGGTCTGTCCACAGGCCCTGAGACTGGACACCATCGAGGTGTGCTCCTCAACCGAGCCCTGAGGCATCTGTGGAGAGTGTCACAGTCGGGGACGGCGCTATGAAGGGGACTCCCACTGAGAGATTCCTCGAATCTAGCCACCATTGCCAATCTCGAATTACGGTCTTCGTGATCCGGACTGGATGCTGCAGATGGTGTTGCCTTTGGTCCCATTGTACCCGTAACATCCACTGGGTTACCCGCATGTGGAGACGGGCTAATGGGACTGTTGCAATGGCTGCAGCCATGTGTCCGAGCAGGCAAAGGACCAGTCTGGCAGGAACGGTCTTCTTCGCCGAAAAGTCCCTGATGAGGTATCTGATGAGTTCCGCTCTGTCCAGGGGGAGGAAAGCTTTCCCTTGGACGGTGTCCAGAACTGCTCCTATGAATTGCAGAGTCTGGGACGGAACCAGGCGCGACTTCTCGTAATTGATGATAATGCCCAACGTCTCGAACAGAGACTGAGTGCAGTGAATGGCAGACATCAGGGCCTCCCGGGAGGGCCCCTTGAGAAGCCAATCGTCCAGGTAGGGGAACACGTAGTGGCCCTGTCTCCTCGGAGATGCGGCTACAACCGCCATGCACTTTGTGAACACCTGAGGTGCCGATGACAGACTGACGGAAAGAGCTCGGAACTGATAATGACGACCCTGAAACTCGAAGCGCAGGAACCTCCTGTGCGCCTGAGCGACAGGAATATGCAGGTAAGCATCCTGCATGTCTAGGTATGCTAGAAACGCGCCCTGCTTCAGCATGGGAATCAGACCCGGAAGGGTCACCATGCGGAAGCGCTTGTACAAGACCGAGACACTGAGGTCGCTGAGGTCCAGTATTGGACAGAGGTCCCCTGTTTTCTTTGAAACCAGAAAGAAGTGAGAATAATATCCTAATCCCCTCTGGTTTCTTCGTACATGCTCTATAGCTTCTTTTTCCAGAAGTGAAAGCACCTCCTGCTGTATGAGCAGGGCATGCTGACCCGAGTAACGGGAGAGCAGGGGAGGTCTTGTAGGTGGGTCATCTAGAAACTCTATGCAATGGCCTTTCTTGACTAACTGGAGAACCCACCTGTCAGTAGTGATCGACTGCCACCCTAAAAAGTGGCAAGCGATGCGACCCCCGACTTTCCTTGCCCGTTAATCCAGAGGAGGGGCGGGGGCTGGGAAGGAGTCATGCTGTGGCAGCATTAGTCCCTGCTGGCTGGGCCGACTTCGAGTAATGTTGGCCTCTGCCTGGGGACGACTTGGCCTGGGCTTTGCGTGAAAAAGTGCCCTCTGCTGCTGGCCGGAACGTTGCTGCTGCCTTTGTTGCCAGCCGCGAAAACGGCTCTGGTTCCTATGAAAGGAAATGGGCCTGGATCTGTACATGGCCTGTACAGATCGGACTGCCTTCCCTGCATCTTGGAGCTTGGTGATGACCTTCTCTGGGGATTCACCAAAGAGTACCTCGCCGTTCTACGGGACGTCTAGAATATTCTTCTGTACGTCCGGGGAGAAGCCGGAGACACGGAGCCAGGAGTGTCTCTGGAGACAAACGCCTGAAGCTGCAGCTCCGGCCGAAGAGTCCGCGGAATCGTATGTGGCTCTAAGCACTTGGGTCCCCACATCTGACCCGGTGCGAAGTAGGTTGAGGAGCTCCGCTTTCTGGTCGCCATCAGGAAGCTTTTCAAGCAGGTCCTGGCCCTGTTCCCACAGGACATTCTGGAACTGTACCGTATGGGTAAGGTAGTTCAGAGATCTGATGGCACATGTGGCAGCCATGTACGTGCGCCTCCCCAGGGTATCCAATTGCTTGGATTCTTGGTCCGGTGGCTGAGTGCTCATATGCTGGGGCCTTTGAGACTGGTCATGAGAGGCCGTGATGACCAGGGAATCTGCCAGAGGTTGCTTCGCCAAGTACTGGTCTTCTCTAGAAGCCTTGTACAGGCGGTCAGCCTTCTTCGGCACCACGGGAATGGAGTGCGGACGCTTCCATGCAGCCTTGGTGACGTCCGCGAAGGTGTCCACCAAGGGTGGCCCTACCACAGGCTTTGGGTCTTTCTGCCGAAGGTAGTGGGCAAGGCATTGTCATTCTGGGTCAAGGTCCTCAACATCCCACCCCATGTTGTCCTGGATGTGCCTCATAATCTCAGCGAAAGAGGGATCATCCAGTGGAGACCTGGGGAGGTCATGTGAGTCAGGAGAGGAGATGCTGAGCGGAGAAGGAGATCTGGAGTATTCCGAAGTGTCCAATCTTGAATCCTCCCCCAATGGAGTATACCGGCCTCGTCTGGGTCGTTTGGGGCTGGGTGACCCTGAAGGAGATCTGGAAGGAGGCCTTCTCCTGTCTGTAGAACTGCCCCTAAGAGGTGGAGTCTGCTCCTTGGGGGATGGTGGTCGTCCTACTGGCCCCTTAAGTGGAGGAGGGGGCGTAGGAGGTGAAGGGGTAGGAGGAGTAGTAGGAGGAGGGCGGGTGGGGACCACATCCTTCCTGATGATGTCCCACCAAAAAATAAAGAGCTCCTTTACTTCTGCGATGTTCATGCCTGACGACGGGCCTGGCGCCGGTAGTCTGTCGCCGGGGTCGGGCGTCGGGTCCCCTGGTGTCTCCCGGTCCGGGGAGGGTTCCCGTGGGAGCCCGGCATCCTCGGTGTCGCCTGCCTGGTCTTCGGGCTGTGGGGTGTCGTCCTCTGTCGATTCCCTATGACCGGCATCCGCCTGTGACGGAGGTGCAGTCTTCCGCTCCGGAGTTGCCAATATCGGTCCCCTGGCCGACGTCTTCGGACCTGGCGAATGCCTGGCCGGCGACTGGTGTCTATCAGGTGTCATCGGCTCCTGTGAGCGCCGAGACGATTTTGAATGTTTGGCCGACGTCGGGTCCGACGTCCATTTTAGCGACGTCAGGTCCTTGGTCTTTCTGGGTACTGGATCAGAACCTCTGGGTGGTTGGGAGACCGACCTGGTGTCGGTGTCCCGACGTCGGGTGGAGGAAGATGACTTATGGCGCTCAGCAGACTTCGAAGAGGCCTTGGATGGGGTTGAGGAAGCCGAGGGCCTCGATGTCTTAAGAGGCTGGAACAAGGAAGAACCGCCTGAAGACCTGACCTTAACTGGGGGGGGCTGCGACCGAGCCCTGGTGGGAGAGCGGTCCGATCTGGAGCTGGAGCTACGGGAGTCCGAGGCCCGAGTTGCAGACCTAGACCTCACCTTCTCCCCGTGCTTGTCCCGGTGTTTGTGGGATTTTGATGAAGATTCTCCCCTGGAGGAAGGTTCTTGGTCCATCTTTTTTAGTTTTTCCTCGAGAAGATATGCTTGAAGTGCCTTCTGACGGTGGATCCTGGTGCGGTTATTGAAACCCTGGCAAAAGGTGCAGGCCTTGGTGTCGTGGTCCGGGCCAAGGCAACGCACACAGGAAGAGTGAGGATCCTTGAAAGGGATCTGTTTTCCATAGGCACAGTTCGAAAGGCGACCCTCAAGAGATGGAGTTGGAGAGGACAACAGTTGTGTGGAGAAAAATTCACCGAAAGTTCTGTAGTCGTCGTGCGCTAGAAAGAGACCGTGAGGCCGATGCTGGCGAGTCAATGGCGGGAAAAGAACTGGGGATTATGGGGGACCGCCTCCATATGTACTATGCCTGATGTCAGGGGTGGGACTGACGTCGGAGGCAGTCCCCACTGAATACTGCTAGCTAGAAAATTTCTGTGGGGTCCTGGCGCCTGCCGGCTTCAGTCCTAATGGTGTAACCTGCTGCAAGAGCTGTTTCTCGAAGTAAGATTGGTCAATACCAGCAGGAACATCCGCCAGAACTAAAAACACTGTGGATTCCCTGCAGGGGGAGGGCCTCAAACAATTGATACAACAACCCACAAGGGACAGGGCTGTCCTGGATCTAGTACTGACTAACGGGGAAAGGATCATGGATCACCAGGTAGAAGGGCACATGGGGGCCAGTGACTATCACATGGTATAGTTCAAATGGGCCACTAGAACAAAATCATCCCATTCCAAGGCAAAAATATGGGACTTCAGAGAAGCCGACTTTGATAAGATGGCCAACAGAGTTAAGCTAGCCCTGGCAAGCAGAAATACAGGTGAAGGGGTATAGGCAAAGTGGGCAAGCATTAAGGATGCAATACTTGAAGCAATATCCCACTGTGTTAGGGCGAAAAGCAAGAGCAAAAGAAGAAGGAAACCATTTTGTTCTCAAAAACAGTAGCAGGAAAGATTAGAGCCAAAAGGTTGGCCTTCAGGAAATATAAGGGAACGCAGTGGGACGAAGCTAGGGAGCCATACCAAACTTCCCTAAGGGAAGCAGGGAAGGCAGTAAGGCAGGCAAAGGCCCAAACTGAGGAAACACTAGCACGAACAGTAAAAGAAGTGGACAAACCTTCTATAGATACATTAGTGAAAGGGGAAAGTCCAGAAGGGGTATTGCTAAGATCAAAGGGGATAAGGGGGAAGGTGTGGAGGAGGACCAAGGAAAAGCATCTATCCTAAATAGATACTTCTGCTCAGTATTTACTGAGGAGAAGGTAAGGCAGGGCCCACGGCTCAGTACCATGGACACGGGGGGAGGGAGGCATGCACAAGTCCCTTCACAAAAGAAAGGGTCCTACAAGAGTTCGCTAAGCTCAGAGTGGACAGGGCAATAGGTCCTGACGGCATACATCCCAGGGTACTAAATGAGCTAAGGGTGGAACTAGCAGAGCCATTAGAAGAACTGTTTAGTGAGTCTCTGAGCACAGGAGAGGTCCCAGAAGATGGAGAAGGGCTCATTTGATCCCGCTCCACAAGAGTGGAAGCAGGGAGAAGGCAGGGAACTACAGACCAGTCAGTCTTACCTCGGTAGTGGGCAAGATTATGGAGGCACTCCTTAAGGAAAGGATAGTGCAACACCTGGTATCCACAGGAGCACAGGATCCAAGATAACATGGGCTTACAACAGGAAGGTCCCATCAAACTAATCTCATAGATTTCTTTGGCTGGGTAACCAGAGTGGTGGACCAAGGGGGTGCAGTTGATGTCGCTTACCTTGACTTCAGCAAAGCTTTCGACACTGTTCCACACAGAAGATTGATTAATAAGCTGGGTAGGCTCAGGGTGGGTCAGAAGTTGGTCAAGAAGTTGGTCAACTTGCTGGCAGGCAGAAAACAGACAGTGGTGGTGGTAAACGGTATACAGTCAGAAGAGATGCAAGTCACAAGTGGGGTCCCTCAGGGATCAGTCCTGGGGCCAGTCCTCTTCACTATCTTTATCAGTGACATTGCAGATGGATTGGAGGGTAAGGTTTGCCTGTTTGCAGATCACACCAAGATCTGCAACAGAGTAGATGATCCAGATGGGGTGGGCAGAATGAGAAGAAATCTGGAAAAACTGATAAATTAGTCTTAAGAGTGGCAACTGAGGTTTAACGCAAAGACGTCCAAGATCATGCACAAAGGGAAGAGAAAGCCTGCAGCTACCTATAGGTTGGGAGGGGAGTTGCTGGCAATCACAAGGGAAGAAACAGACTTGGGCACCATTATCACAGATGACCTGAAATCATCCAAGCAGACCACTAAAGCAGTAGGTAAGGCTAGGGGGATATTGGGGTGTATTAGTAGGGATATCACAAGTCGTAAGAGGGAGGTAATAATCCCTCTTTACAAGACACTGGTAAGGCCCCATCTAGAGTACTGTGTGCAGTACTGAAGGCCACAGTTGCACAAGGACATTAACAAAATGGAGGCAGTCCAGAGAAGGGCAACCAAAATGGTGCAGGGACTGCATCAGAAAACATATGAGGACAGATTAACGGAACTCAGTATGTATACCCTACAGCAAAGGAGGGAGAGAGGTGATATGATCGAAAGATTCAAACACCTTAAGGGCATTAGCAAGGTGAAAGAGTCGAACATGTTTCAATATAAGAAAAATAGCAGGACAAGAGGACATAGCATGAGACTAGATGGAGACCGATTAAGGGGTAATATGAGGAAGTTATTTTTCACAGAAAATGTGTTGGATGCATGGAACGGCCTACCTCAGGAAGTGGTGGATATGAATACAGTGCATGGCTTCAAACAGGCATGGGATAGACATAAGGGAGCAATACAGATGAATATGAATAAATAGGCCATTGACAGAGTAAAGGCCTATGGCACAATCATAAGGTAGAAAAAATGGGCAGACTGGATGGGCCTTGTGGTCCTTATCTGCTGTGAACTTCTATGTTTCTGTGTAACAGGCATTAGAATTTTCTAGTGGCAGATAGGTAGGCAAGAGCAAGTGAGGGTAGGTGTAGTGTGTAGCTTACCAGACAGGGAAAAGCCATCCGCAGCAGAACCCAGCAGAGAGGAGCTGGAGTGTGAACTGGGTAGCATAAACAGGACACACACAAACATCACAAGCTGATGTTCTACTAGGGAACAACTACATACTGAAGCTCTTAAGCAAGGAAGTTCCAGCTGCAAGACCTCCCAGCTCAGCTGGATGACGGTCATGTGACTAGTATAGGATCTTGGTGGCACTGGCTAGCACAAAATGTACAATGCTAGTGTGTGTGTGTGTGTGTGTGTAGGCTCCCGCCCTCTCTCATAAGTGGCTGCTGGCCACGAGTTAACTCCTCAGTTCCAAATGAGAGAAACAGCAAGCGGCACCTCAACGAGAGAGGAAGAAGCAAGTCCCAGCTGCAGGACCTCACAGTCTGACTGACATAAGAAAATCACATAATCTGTGACGGTCTCAGGGGTGTCAGCTGGCACATTTAAAATTTCAGTGCAAGTTTGGGAGTGACACTTCTGACCTCTCCCATGAAATCTGGAACGGCAGAAGTGGTAGCAGTTAGCCAAGAGGTAACTTGTCAGTTTCAAATGAATTGACTAGCAAGCAGTCCCTCACAGAGAATGGAAAAGGATGCCCCAGCTGCAAGATATCCAAACTCAACTGGCTGAGGAAGATCATGTGATCATATCACTGGGGGAGGAGGGGGTCTTGGTATAACATTTAAACATCCAGGGCAAGTTCAGTGTGGGAGAAAGGTTTCCTGCCCTCTCCCCCGAAGTCCTAAAGAACAGCAGCAGTCAGATGCAAAGTAACTCCCTGAACTCAGCTCCGAATGAGACACAGCCCTCATCTGTAACAATGTTAGATTTATAGCACTCTGGGGAACACTGAGAGGAAAAATGATTTAAGAAACAAATACAGAATTAAAAGTGAAGAGAGAAAAAGAAAAGTATAAACTCTGAAGAAATGGGGGTGAAAATGAATAAACCAAAAAGTAGACAGTGTCCATCCAGACTGTTGCTTAACAAATGTACACGTCCCTTCAATTTTTTTTCTGAGGTAGATAGGGGACGTTATTTTTTATTGGGTGTTTTCTTTTGGGTAAATAAATGAAAAAAATATTCTCCTCACATGAACTAAAACCCCAAAGCTACCACCCTTTTCCAAAAGCTGTCCCATTAAAACAGCAAAGAAAATAAGGAGACATTCCATCACACCACCTACCATAACTTCACTTTCTTTTAGCTCCAGTATTGTCAGTGAAGAAGTAGTTAATACATATGGGTAATGCGCTCCCCCATGCAGGTGGTGGTACAGCTCAAAAGTTGCGACCTCGGCACAGAGCCCCAAGAACACAGAACATTCCATTTGCAAGAGCTATCTCAGTTCACTTCTGTCAACATAGTGCACAAGACAACAAACCATTATTATTGTCCACATTCCCAGATGAACCCTCGCACAAACATATAGCAGAAGAAAAACTGGGGAAACAATTCAGGCCTACCTTGTCCTGATAAACAGCCTCTGGTCAGAGCCACTACGGCCGCTATACATTAACTTGATAAGGGTGTTTCATGGGCTTAAATGTAAAGATAAATTGCTGTAGTCAGCGTCATGTGTAAATTTCACTTTTGGTAAAGTTAGATAATTTATTTGACTGATCCTGTGTTTCCCATGTGTTTAAATTGTGAGCCACGAGTGTGTCTTGTACTATGTGGGAAAGACGAGGGAGCTCCGCACCAAAAACTTCAAATAAGGATAGAATAAATGGTGCAGAGAGGAGAGATAGGGCTACAATAGGGACTGACGGCCAACCGGGAAGGATAACAGCCTATACCCAGGCGATGGCCAGCTTACATTAAGGAGGTAACCATAGTCCTCAATGGACGGTTTAAATGTTACTTTGATGGACATTTAAAGCAGCCAAGGGGGGGTGATGGAACAAATAGGGAGGCAGAAAGTGGGCCACCATAGGCTGAGATACAGAGTAGTGAGATCCCGAGGGGAGAGAATCCCACCAGAATGCAAGTTATTCAAGAAAGCAGAGGGTTAGCAAAGGAGGTAGCGGGTAAAAGGAGCAGTCAAAGAAGAAAGGTGAGGAAAGAGGAACAATTGGAAAAAGAACAAAGTGACAAGAAGAGAGCTGAGGGATGTCAAAATGGTGCAAGGTCTGCATCAGAAGCCCTATGAGAGAAGACTGAAAGAGTTCAATATGTACACCCTCAAGAAGAGGAAGGAGAGTTGGGATATGATGGAGACCTTTAAATACCTCACGGGGGTTAATAAGGTACAGGAGGGAGGTAGGTATGTTTCTGAGAAAAAGGTGCTGTAGAACATGGGCTCATGATATGAAACTGGAGGAGGCAGATTCAGGAGAGATGTGAGGAAGTACTTTTTCACAGAAAGGGTGGTAGATTCCTGGAACAGCCTTCCTTGGGAGGCAGTGGGGGTGAAACCTTTGGCGGGTTTCCAAAATGCCTTAGACAGGCACAAAGGAACCCTTGGAGGAAGGAAGGTGATGGAAGAAAGTGCTGTAGATCAAGCTGGATCTGCAGCAAAACTGATCATGATTAAAAATGGGCAGACTAGCTGGGCCCAGCGGTTATTATCTGCCACCAGTTTCTAGTTTCTATGTATAACAGGTTGTGTTATTCAAATGGATAAAGTGTAAAATTATTAATATGCACAATGTCGATGCTGTAAACTGTAGCCATTGGTGATGGTGAAAATCCTTCATGCACACCCAGTGCCACGAAGAATAAAAATTGACCCCCTATTAATGACCGAGATGGATAAGGAACAGGATCTCTCTCTCTCTCTCTCCCCTAATATTCATTTTAAAGGGATCACTGTGAACCCTTTTTGCATCGTGTTATATCTAGTTGAAAACTCATATTTTCTAACTGCTTACCTTTTTCTGAAATTCATAAATGTTTCTGGTTGTCTTATCTGCTCCTTTCATAGTAGAACTGAAAGGCATGCTAATAGTGTTACTATACTCAGACTTGTTTTGTTTCAAATCCTTCACCAACTCTTATTGTATACTCACTGAACTTTAGGAACACCCCAAAATGATGCAGCCACTCAGGATGTCATGCTGTCCTCCCTCCCGCTGTGTAATGGTGATTTTTTGGGGGAGGGGCATCCCCAAGTTCAGGAAAAATGCAGTGGGAGTTGATCAAGAACTGTAAACAAATATGTTTTGACAAACAAGAACCTGAGGTCATGAGTTGAAAGTGTGTGTGTGTGTGGGGGGGGGGTTCTATTTTACAGAAAGGGTTAAGGGTGGTGAAGCTGTACCACAGTCTGCCAGTGGAGGTGGTGGGCGCCAAGATCAAAAATGATCTCAGGCATGGCTGGGATGGAGGAGTTTCGTGGTGCTCAGGTCAACAGCATTAAGGAGGTGAGCAGGGGGGTGCGCTGAGAGGGATAAAACCCTGTATGGACAATAGGACCCAAGACAGGCAGGGAAGTCTAGGTAGACTAGATGGACCTTTGGTCTTTTTCTGCTGTCACTGTCTGTGTAATAGTACTGTATATGCATTGCGCAAGGGAGAAAAAAACCAAGGGAACATGTGTGAAGCAATATATTACTCATAGAGTGGTGACACCATGATAGGTACATACTGTATGAAGTTGCTGTATTACGATGGTATCCAACTGTATACCAATGTTGAATAAGCTACAATATAGGATTTTATTTATTTTTGTTTTATTTTTAATGATCCAGACATTGTCTACACAATAAAAACACACAGCCAATGATGCTGCTTACAATTTCAGACCTTGTTTTTTTATCACTTTATTCATTTTTGGGTAATCACTCGTGACATGGCTGCAATTCTGTTCAGCCAATTAACTTTTGTTTTACCTATGCATGCCTTTTACAAGAAAGTACTGTATGTATTAATGGCAGTGCACAATATTACCTTTAGGACAGGTTGTGGAATGCATTTGAACAGATGTAAAAATTGTGACGCTGCACTGTACATCAAGTAAGAATGGTGTCCCTGATTGTGAGAAGTGGTCCCGGCAGGGTGAGAGGTATGCATTACGGGGTAGCCAGGTGTTGCAGTTGACACCGCTAAGATTTCTTTGCAATACCCTATGATGCCCCAAAAACATGAGTTACCTACAGCATTTACTCCGCCTACAAATATAAAGCCATGAGAGTTCCAATGCCACTAACAGATAGGTCCTGAAAGGGTTAACATAAACCAGCTCTTCAGAGAAGATAAATCATTGCCACACACACTCACATTTGGGAGTGATAAAGTAATTTAAAATGCCTCGAGTTATTCCCTCTAACAGCTTGCTGCATCCTGTGTTGGAAATTATCTCAGTAAATTATTTAGGTTCCAAAGACTAGCAAATCACATTTCAATAGTAAATAAAATTGACAAAACAACAACTGAACATACTAAACCCTGTGTTAAAACAGGTCAAATAGACTTCCGGGGCCAGATATTCAAACTTAGCCCCAGGGCAAAATTAGCACTGCATGACATGCTAAATTAGCCCAGAACCATTTGCACGCTATATTCAAAGGAACAGTCCCTGGGCTAAAGCAGCTGAATATAGCGTGCAAATGAAGCCGTGCAAACAGGCCTGAGAGTGCAATGCAAAAATAGCCCGGCAAATAAGACGGCTCTGAATATAGCATCCAGGAAGTGCAAACCACAATAGCAGCCCAGTGCACACAGATGTGGAGGAAACTAAAGGAGAACTATGTGGCCAATGTGTATGCTAGCAAAGAAGTGGATTTACTAAAGCTGCAAACAACAGTGCAGGCCAAATACTGCAGAACTGTACTATGGTTCGGACTGGTTTGTGCGGTGCAAACACACGTGTGCAGGGCTTGCGCAGCGCTAACATGTTTGCCCAGGGCAAAAATGTGCTATATTCAAAAGTGATATGCAAATGAGCCCACTTAGACAGTCTGTGGGCAAACATCCATATTAGCATCTCATTATGGCCCGATTTGCATGTAGATTGCCCAGCGCTATTGCAGGGTCCCACAACTCCACCTGTATGCCAGTCTGGAAATCCAGGGGCAGGCTGGGTCTGCTCCCAGCTTCACCTGTATGCCAGTCTGGAAGTCCAGGGGCAGGCTGGGTCTGCTCCCAGCTCCACTTGTATGTCAGTCTGGAAGTCCAGGTGCAGGCTGGGTCTGCTCACAGCTCCACCTGCATGTCAGTCTGGATGTCCAGGGGCAGGCTGGGTCTGCTCCCAGCTCCACCTGCATGTCAGTCTGGAAGTCCGGGGTAGGCTGGGTCTGCTCACAGCTCCACCTGCATGTCAGTCTGGAAGTCCGGGGGCAGGCTGGGTCTGCTCACAGCTCCACCTGCATGTCAGTCTGGAAGTCCAGGGGCAGGCTGGGTCTGCTCACAGCTCCACCTGCATGTCAGTCTGGAAGTCCAGGGGCAGGCTGGGTCTGTCCACAGCCTCACCTGTATGTCAGTCTGGAAGAGCATGGTGGTAGCTGCAGGCTATGTTTGTACACAGCTGCAGAGACCACTGTGCCCCAGGGAACTATGCAGAATAGGCACATGTGGTGGTGCTGCTGCATGAAATAGTCAAACTGTAGTCCCTGCTACAGTGCACAGCAGATGTTACATTAACAAGGTGGCCAACAGAGTGAGGAACACAGCAATGCCTATAGTGCGTCAGGCATCAATGACTGCTGCACTCCACAAAGTGATATGCACAGCTGGCAGGTGTGTTCTGACAGTGAACACCACAGTCATTCTGTCCTGTGACCCACATACACTGTGCCAGTGGCATGGGATTCCAACACTAACATGCACATGGCTGGTAGTGTGTGATGGGGAGCCTGGACAGGTGTGCGTTATATGCCCCGGTGGGGGGGGAGACAGACACATACCATCATACAGATACACTGATGTGAGGGGCATTCCCTTCACTGGCATATGTGGACGGCCCCAGACGTGTGGCAGCACCTACTGTGTGGTGCAGCCTGGCCACCTGTACACTCTCCCCTCGGTACCCTCCATTCCCCCAGTGCTGCATGTGCATGCTGGACTGTGGTGGTGTACCCCTATGGGGGGGACTGGACGTGTGTGCAGCATGTCTCTTCCATGGCATATGGAGTGGCCCAGGGTGGCCGTTTGCCCTCTCTGCCTCCTCACTGACTGCAGTCATCATGTGCACCATGATGCTGTTGTTACTTATGGCCATGTTGCCTATTGCTGCTGTGTCCACACCCCATCCTTGTTTTACCTAGAGTTAAGACTACCCTTTTCTGGGTAGTAATTTGCCCCACACAAACTGTTGCACAAATGCACTTTGGGCGGTGCTAACACACTGAATATAGCACAGAGACTGTATTCATGTAAACGCCCCTTCTCTTTGCACGGCGCATACATTACAATTTTGCCGGGCACTAATGCAGTTTGCCCACGCTACTTGGTCTTTTGAATATAGGGGACTTGAGCAAACCCAGCGCAAATGGTTTGCGCCCAATGCAAAGTTTTGAATATGTGGGCCCCAATGTTTTCTTTTTACAAGTTCCTGGTACATCTCTGGCTACAAACTGGACATCTCTCTCCCCCTCCCCCAGTAGCTGGCTATTCAAGCAAGGTTTTTTGACACCAGCGTGTAAAAAAAAAAAAAAACTTTCTATGCAGACAGTTAAACTGCTTCAAAGAAGTGGTGTAAGTAACTTGCCTTTGTGCCTACTCAGAGACACTCGTTAATGAGAGAGATAAACAAGATGAACAAATTGTGCTAGAATTGGTCTACTGAATAGAGGGAGGGAAGGGAGTTTTTCATTCAACTGGCGTAGTGATTTGGTGTTGCAGAAGGATACACTGAAAACTCCTAATCTGCGCTTTGGTCTCCCAATTTTCCAGCTGCAGTCTCCGCCCACTGCAGCCGTAAAAAGGACCCACATTTGGGATGTTCGTTTGTGACACCCATCCCATATTTATTTATTTGTTCAATTCAGACATACACTTTGCCACTGCAGGCCTCCAACATCGGATACCTGGCTCACAACTAGACCTCAATGTCTGCCATTCCCGAAAGCTCATTTTAAACAGAAAACTAAAGAAAGACACAACTATATTCTTTACAACTGGCAAATACCCATGTGGGCTCCACAGACAAACATATCCTTGTATGTCTCACCATATAATCTACAAGCTTGCTTCACCAGTTTTAAGTCATTGTATGAAAGTATCCAAATAGAACTGATGAATCTGAAGCCCTGAATCAGCATAGTAGGTATCCTTCAATACAAGGACAACGGACACTTACAAAGATCTTAAATAGCTCCAGGAAGAGGCCCCAATGACAAAGCTGCAGCTAATAGAAAAGGAAATTATGGTAAGTACGATGGAATTTCTCCTTTCTGTATCACTTCACTTTGACATTTGGGAAGTAGTTAATACATGTGTGTTCTAAAAAGCAGTAACCAAGCTGGCCCAGTGGCGCTGAGGGTTGAAGCGCTGGACACCACACCTTGCGCCATGCCGGCGACCCGAGTTCAGGTGCGAGTTCGGGTGCCGGGGGTCAGCAGGGGAGGGAGCAGATTGAGTGCCTGCTGGGCTGCTCTCTTCTCCCGGGGGAGGGTCGGGAGTTGTCCAGAGTTCCAGCTGCCCCCGGTGGTGATCGGGGGTGCTGCAGAAACCCGGACTGCATATAGCAGCATGGCTGATGCTGGCAGGGTTACCGTGCGCCATGGCATCAGGGGCGCCCACGCATGGGAGAGGGAGAACGGGAAGCTGAGGACTACTATATGGGGAAAAACCCATTCAGCCCAGGATAGGTGATGGCCCGCATGTCCACTGGCCACACGCCCAATGCTGGACCTCCACCACCGCCCCTTCGATCTCCTGCGGGCCTTAATCCGGGCGGGGGCTATGCAGGCAACTGTAATGACTTTTGAGGTTGGTGGGGCCACAGTGGGCGGTAGAGTTGCGGATGTGTCGTGGCCTGAGAGAGTTCCAAGTGTCTGAAGGAGATAAAGAAAATCAAAAAAAAAAAAAAAAAAAAGGCAGTTCCCATCTAAGTAGTGCAGGAGAGAATACTGTCCCGTGTAATTCCCTAACAAGTAGCCTCTGGACTCATCCGACAACCACCACTGCCAAATGTAATACCAGACGGTTGTGACAGCGAGGTTTAGGGCATAAACTCTGTGGAGCCCTGAAGGCATAAGAATGGTGGACTACAAAAACAAAACAATTGCTCGATTCTGCAACAAGACTTACCCCTCTTAGTCTAGAATGCTAGCAGCACCCTGGAAGAGTAGAAAACTCTGCCCTGACCAAACCATTCCTTATCAATGGCAAATGCTGAAGGGGCATTGTTACTCTGCTAAAATAACTCTATGTACAGTCTTCATTCCTCTCGCTGCTCATGACCGGAACAACCGTAGAGGTTTGTTAAAAACACAAAGCTTGAAGGAGGCATCATCCTGACTTTACCTTATATGGTAAAATTCTCAAGATGGAGAACAATTAGGGCCTTCCATACTCTGTGCCGAACCATCAGGAAACCATGTAACTATGGGGAGTCATGATGATACCTGCACAAAAAAACAACACCCAAACCCGAGGTCCTAACACTGTGGACATCGACCCTCACAGGCAAAGTTCCACACTTTGCCAAGACTGGGGAGATGACCTTCTCTTACTGACCAGCATAGAGATTCCTCCCTTGTCAGCACCCCTGCTTCTGGAGTTTCTCCCTGTTCAGATAAAACAGGCTGCCAAACTAAGTACACTTTTAGCTGGGCAAAAAGTGGAGACCACAGTCTTCCAATCCACTCTTAAAAATTATGAGAGGAAACATCCTTCTGCCTCGGATTCCTATGGACACAGAGCAACAGTGAAAAAAACACTAAGCTGGTATACTTGAGGAAGTTTCTATTGCCAGGGCAGACATCCACTGCCTCCACCCATGGTCACCAGGGAAAAAAAAACAAAGTACCTCAACACCTGAGAGATCTCCTATGGACACATAGGTTGACATATGGCCAGCAAAGATTCTGTCCTGCAGGACAAATACCCCCTAGACAGGTGATCACTACCCCCGGTGTACATACTCATGACTTATACAAACTGTCTAGACATTCTGTTCTACTGCTGGAGGTTCAATTAACAGTTTAACTGTGACTATAACCACTTCTACTGTAGCACACTCAATTCTTAAGTGTCCTTGAGAAGAGACAAATCATTCTGGAGTCGGATAATTTGTCTATACAGCTACTTGTACACCTACAGATAGAGGTGCTCCTCCGAGGATACTGTCTTCAACTTAGCCATTCAGGCTGAATCTTCGATCCCCCACCTGTGTAGACCATTATCATATGACAGCATGCTCAAAGGATTAACCCGAGCCGCTTCCAAATAGAAACCTGTAGCTCTGCAACTCCTATTGCTTCTGTCAACTGTGAACTAAAACCTGGGCAGAACTAAATCCTGGACAGGAACACGAGGAGCTCCTTTATTTCTAAGACCATTTAAATACTGGAGGCACTGGACAGAAGACTTTAGTCTCCTAGTACCGGAATCTGATCCAGAAACAGCCCCCTACACCCGCTGAAGACCAGGTTCATCGTCATCAAAATGGCCCTAATGGGAGTCAAAGGAAGGCCAATGCAGGAAATATTGGAGCCCTCCAACCACACAAGGGAATGCAATAATGTTCCTGTATAAGGGCGCCTCCATCACTGCTTGGACACTGGGCAGCTACGAGCCTAGATACGTAAACTGCACGAATGCAGGGCTACATACGATTTTATACCCAAACCAGCGTACCTGGACAACAAACAAGGTCTTATAAATAAAACCAGCTGGTTGAAATGTCAATTACAGGAGTTCTCCTGGCTAGACTCTACTCCCAAGGATTCTCATCTTCAGCAGTGTCAAGAAACTCTCCTCCCTGTCGACTGGCCAGCTTAGCAGTTGTAGCACTACAAAGTCCTGGCCATGGACCTCTCTACATTTTTTTTAAGCCGTGAAGACACAATAGAACAAACAGGGAAACCTGATTTTCTGTCTGCCTCCGATGCGACTGAACTCTTGCAGAATCCTAGCCATCTTACCACCGCAGCTAAGGTGCTGGCTCTGAGTTGAGAAAAGAAAAATATACTCTGGATAGTAGCCCCTAGCATACCTGGAGTGTCTCACAGACTAGAAGACGAGCCACAAATACTCTGAAGCCCCTCTTGGGTGCTAAAATGAAGTACAAGGCAACACATCCAGCGTGATCCTCTTGAAAAGCATTGGTAGCCCTGCTACCGTCATACTGCTGACCAAGGCCAGGGTTATCAATTGCACCTTTCCCTGAAACAAAGGTTCTAGCTAAAAACAGCAAACACATGCTTCTACAAGGAAAAAGAGACTTGGCATAGTTTTAATTGCCCCCACAAGGATACGCATTATGCCAGCTGGGTTTAAGCTGATAAACCTTCCTGTAGAGTTTATAGGAAAACCTTATGTAAAGCAGCTGTACAACCACTCCTAGAGGAACCCACATGCACAGACATCGTCTAGCTACATAAATAACACTGTGCAGCAGATAATGAAACCATGCAGTTTTACTGCACTATACCTGATAAAATATTAGCGGTGTATGTGGGCCATCAGGCAGAAGAACCATCTCTTCTGTTTACACTGCCATCTGGCTCCATCTAATCTTGTGACAACACCCCCCCTCCCAGTTGGCTCTAAGAAAGAATTGCAAGAATGTCTGTCCCCTTTAGAGTCTAGCTGGCCAATCCTACCTAAAAGCAAGGGTTTCAGAGATGGCACTGGGAAGACTATCAAGCTGCAAAAGACGTCTGCTCCCCTTCCGGCTGATCAAGGGTATGGATCTGGAATATAAAATAGGCATATATGGTGCCCAAACTGATTTCAGTCATGGTGCGGGCTTTCTTGAACACTGCACCCATGAAGAGATCAGATCTCCTTATGGGCTGCCAGACCTTTTAGAAAACATGGTGGCATACTCAGTTTAATGTGTAACCAAAATGTCAACGACCTCTGATACAAGGACTGCCCCCTGAAAAATAAAGAAAGCTAACACCCACACCCAGATGTGGTGTAGCTGATTTCACCTGTTGATCCCAGCTCATCCCTTACTGGACCTGTTCAGTGAGGAGACAGTTCACCCAACACTTCAGATCCCATTACAATGTGTCTCGCAGCTAGTGACAGCACGGACTGAGCCTAGGTCAGTGACTTGGAATACACGCGAGACTAGAATCTACAGTTCTAGGTTTTGTCCACTCTCCATTAATCTTTATCTTTCACTGGATCAGGATTCTGTCCAAACTTCTCCCGCGTCCTCCCCTGGACTTTCATGCTCAAGGTTTTCTTGCCAATCTGGGTGAACAGCATCACTCTGCTCTGGTGTGCTTGGACGTACTTGTAGCCCCCCCACTTGAGGGGGGCAGTTTTTGGGTTTGGGTTTCTTATACTGTACAGATATGGCCTACGGATCAGCAGCATGTAACATGTTATGTAAAAGAACCATGGTGGATTTGTGTGATTCAGCTTTACCACTGCCAAACTATAGGTGCACCCCTCCCCCTAGCCTGAGGGCCTGGCTGGGTGAGGCTGAAATAGACAAGCCAGATTACATTACACAGATGGATGGTATGACTCCATAGGAGAGGAGGACCATAGTCCTGTGGCAGGTCTTAAATCTCTTGAAGAGTTTATGGTAAGCCATGGTTCCATGAGCATGTCCGACTGTACAGCTATACAAGTTTCTTATCAACTTTGTTTTCAACTATGCTACTGTCTCCCAAACCTACTCCCTTGTCAGCAAACAAAGGTGCAAGGAGTTAAATACTGTAACTCCATTAACAGCTACCTGATTAGCCACTGTCTCTTTAAGGGAGATACACATTCACATTCTCACCGAAGAAAAAAAAAACAATCTCTCCTACTGCATCGTATTTAAACCATGGCTATCTCTGCAGATTATATAGAGAATGTATAGAGTAAGTAGAAACACTCTCCTACAGTCCTTGCATCCTAGCAAAGAGCAACTACCCAGTCACTGCCTTCTCAGGCTGAGCCACTCTGTTCTGCACCTAGTGATTCAGGGGAGATTAAATACCTTATGCTCAGGGTTATACAGTATGTGAGAGGCAGTTGTGGGATTCAAACCCAGAATCATGGGTCTCCCAGTTTCCAGCTTGGTGCTCTCATCTCAAGCTATACTGCCTCACTAAGGAGCGATATCCTCCTTTAGCCCTGCTGTGTTCTGTGGTGCACTAGCTAGACCACAGATATCTCTTGCTGTGGTAGGGCGTGCTGATCCAATTCTGGATTGTAGTTTGGAGAAGAGAAGTGGGCCACTCAGTGCATGGACTACCCTACCAACAAATAAACATGTACTGGACTGCGCCGTTGCGGCCCTCGAAGATCAGATGCTGCTAATTCAAATATCATGATGCTGTGTGGCAGACTCCCTGCTAGTGCTAACAGAAGTGCCACAGATGAGGCACTGAGAGAAGAAAAACACAACTCCCTACAGCTTCAGCTTGCATAACATCTCAGCCACAAGCATTTGTCAATGCCGAATGTTTGCTTGCTGGTTTTAGCATTAGAAGTGCAGGAGTTAGACAGATGCAGAATAGGAATGGCAGTGAAGAATTGAACTTCACGCCAACTCCACCTCCATCCTGCAGAGATGGACAGGCACTGGGGTGCGTCTTCAGGTCATTGCGCATGACGGTCATGCCATTTCACCTCTCCCTATCCTGCAGACACCAAGTGTTGAGGTGTGCCTTAGGGTGTTGGCTTTACAGTCACCCCATTCCATAAGGACATACGCTGAAATGGGTGCAGTTATAGGAGAATGGGGTGAACTCTGGGGCCAAAGAGTCCAAGGCACACCTTGATGCCTGTCACTGGCTGCAGGGTGGGGGTGGAATGGCATGAGCATTAGAGCCAGCAATCCAAAGGCACACCCCTGACGCCTGTCAGTCTGTACAGGGTGGGACGTTATGGTTAGAAATCCCTAATGCTCCGAGCATTTGTTGGTATTTGCACTACAGATTTTCAACATGGCCTTTTTGCGACCTCCACCTGATGAAAGCATCTGGGATATCTGCTCTTGAACAGTGGCACTGAGATTTTGTTAATTTGTCCCTGAACGTTGATTTCCCACAGCAACCGTGCCATTCTGTGCCAGGTGTGTGAAACCACAGTTCGGGCAGGATGTGAAAAATGACAGTGGCATTATTCATAAGGAGGTGTGAAGAGATGGCAATGTTGGAAATCTGGAGTGAAAATATTAAAAATTCTCAAAGTTACGAGCGTGCGTGAAAACCGCGCAATGCATGCTCATAACACAGTCATTTTTTTGAATTCTTTCACCAAATTTTCAACATAGCCATTTTGGGACCTCTGCTCATGAACAGTGTCACTATGATTTTCTTACTCTGTCCTGAACAATGATTTCCCACAGCAACCATACCATTGTGTGCTGGATGTGTGAAACCACATTTCAGATAGGATGTGAAAAATGACAGCTATACTGTTCATAAGGAGGTGTGCAAAACTGGCAATGTTGAAAATTCTGGAGTGAAAATATTAAAAATTCTCGAGGTTATGAATGTGCATGGAAACTGCACAATGCACGCTTGTAACATGGTTATTTTGTGACTGCAATGTTTAATACTGTACTGTAATACCTGTTTATGGTATTGTTGTCTTACAATGTCCCTGTGTTCTGGTCACTTTATATTAACTCTTCACTACTATTTGCTTGATGAAATCTGATGCTTGTCAAGTCCTTGTTGTGCTAATTCTATGTAATGTAATCCTCCACTTGTATTTGCCTGATGTTCATGTATGTACTTTGTAATCTCCCGGGTCGCACCTGAAAATAGGCACTTGGCTGTCTAGTGTGCTTACCCAGTTAACAAAAGCAAATAAATAAATTTTGTCACCAAATTTTCAACATAGGCATTTTGGGACATCCACTCATGAACAGTGTCACTGTAATTTTCTTAATCTGTCCCAAACATTGATTTCCCACAGCGACCGCGCCATTGTGCGGTGGATGTGCAAAAACACATTTTGGGCAGGATGTGAACAATGACAGCTGTACTGTTCATAAGGAGGTATGTAAAAATAGCAGTGTGGAAAATCTGGAGTAAAGATCTCAAAAACTCTCAAAGTTACGAGCGTGGCATGTAAACTGCGCAACGCACACTTGTAACAGAGTCATTTTTTGGAATATTTTCACTAAATTTCCAACATAAGCTTTTTGGGAGCCCACCTCATGAACAGTGGCACTGTCGTTTCGTTAACAGGTCCCGAAAGGTGATTCTGCGCACTGACCGCGAAATCACCTTTCGGGACCGACTAACACCATGACAGTGACTGAATTCATGAGGAGAGGTCCCAAGAAGCCCATGTTGAAAATCTGATTCTAAAAGTTGAAAAAATGGCCAAGATATCCACATAGGTTGAAAAAAAAAAAAACATTTATGTCATTATACAGCTTACCGGCATTTCTTCAGTTTGCGGTCAGCTTTGAAGAGTGCGGACATGTTCCCGGTCTACTGAAGATTGTCACGCCCGGTTCCAGAGGTAAGTATGGGGTGAGGGTGTGTGTGGGGAGATGAGGTGCACAGAGAGTGGGCGCGAGTTGGGGGAGGGGACTCGATGGCGAGGGACCGTTTTCTTTGTTTCAGGAAAAAAAAAGTCCTAGGAATTTTTATTTATTTATTTTTTTTTTTTATCAGGTTTGCTTTTTGCATACTGGGGTGGGCTCCCAGTGTGACACCTGCATTTTTGGGGAGGGGGGACTTAATCTGATCGGGGATTGGGCCCCCATCGGCAAAAAGCCTGTTTGAGGGGGGCATGATGCCGAGGGGATTGGGCAACCTCCCAGCACACAACAAATGGGAGTGGGGAGAACAATATGCCGACGGGATTGGGCTGCCCTGGCAAATGAACTGGGGTGGGGATGCCAACAGGGGATTGGGCACCCCCATTGACTTTTATGGGGATTGTGAGTGAATGGCAACAGCCACTGCCATGTTGTTTTGAAATGTTACACCAGGCAAGGCATGCCCTGCAATGACAGGTTGCACCCTCACTGCAGCGGCTAATTCGTTTTAAGTTGGTGGCATGCTGGCTGAACTAGTGTCAGCAGCAGTGTGCCACCACATTGGGAAATGAGGGCCAAGCCCAAGAATGCAGTGGTGGCACTGGCTTCCACAGTGCTGCACCTCCAAAACCCGCTTCCCTCCTAAGCTGCCACACAAATTTTCTTGCGCATGTGCGCAAGCAAATATAAAAAGCAGTCTCCATCAAATAAAGCAGCACACTTGTAATTTGAGAGGGGCAGCCCCACAGGAAAATGCTAAAAGGAGGGTGGAAGGAAAAGCAAATAGCATTATACACAAGCAATTACACCACTCCGCCTATCTTACGATAAAATAAAATACCCTTACTTTCCTGAGGCACCATCCTTTAAAAAAATAAAACGAAAAAAACCCCACCCTGCTAAAGGTTTTCATTAAGCTAGAAGATTAGTCAATTTGAAAGTCTCAGCATAACAGACACAATTTCTAAATTTAAGGGTGCTTCCTGACACCAAGAAGCCCCAACCTGCCTAGGAATCGCACAATCTTACATAAAAATAACAAAAGCCTTTAAATCCAAGAAGTTGTCCAAAGAGTTCAATTCACGCTGCTACCCCTATAGTGGCACATCTTAAACTGGGGTAGCGATTTCAAATGGAACGTTCCATGTTCCTGGGGGTCTATGCTGAGGTCACAGCTTTTGAACTGTACCACTACTACAGTGGGGGAGCACATTACCCAAATGTATTAACTACTTCCCCACTGACAACATGGAGCATCAATACAGAAAAAGAACAAAGTTCCAGGATTGGTATGCAGCTCACATCCACACTCTGGCAGTTTCACTGAAACAGACTTTCCATCGAATGTCTTTAAGCTAAGCTCCTCCCACCATCCAAGTGGTATATTCCTCAACTCTGCCCCATGATATCAGATCTTTGCACCCTGGAAGCAGGGATCTGTGCGTCACTTGTCAGGGAAGCCAAGTGGGTTGTGTGGATGTGAACTGTATACCATTCCTAGAACAACAGCTACAGGAGAGTAACCTATATTTCTAGGGTCGTGGATACAGTTCCCTATCCACACTCTGGCAGACTCCAAGCATTTCTCTGGCAGAGGGGGGCAAGATGTCCACCCCTATTTGGGAACAGACACAGGAGAACTGAGGTCCAAAACCCAGCATCCCGATGTGACATAGTATCAATGCTGTAATGGGATAGGATGGTGTGTGATATCCTCCAGGTAGCAGCCCTGCAGATTTCCTGGAGGCAGCCACAGAGGCAGCAGTATGTCTGGTGGAACGAGCCCTAAACCCTATGGGAGGCTCCCTACCAGCCAACCTATAGCAGAGGTTGATGCAGGATGTGATCCACCTGCTAATCATCCACTTAGCTGCTGGTCTGCCAGGCACGGCTTCAGCGTATGTTACAAAAAACTGGCAAGCTTCACCTTGAATTCCAGCCGTGCACTCCTTATAGTAAGAGAGCGCTCTTCGTAGGTCCAAGATACGGAGCCTCGGGTCGACCTCTGAAGAAGGCGTATGTAAAGTTTATCATAAGGTTTATCACCTGGTTAAGGTGAAACTCCAATATTACCTTCAGGAGGAACTTTGAGTGGGGGCAACGGATGACCTTGTCCTTGTGGAAGGCCAGGTATGCAAACTTCAACGACAGCACCCGGAGCTCACCAATCCTTCTGGCTGACATTATGGCCACCAAGAAGGTAGTCTTCTACAACAGGTGAGACATCTCACACCTGTGCACAGCCTCAAATGGCCTGCCCATGGGTATACCCAGCTCCAGCAGTAGGGTCCCACTGTGGTAGTGGTTTATGCACTGGAGGGGACAGTTGGTCAAGGCTTTGAAAAAGCACCTGACCACCTTCTCCTGGGCCACCACAGGCGTACCAGCCCATGCCCGGTATGCAGAGGCTGCAGATGCAGCTTAAGGGTCATCGCTCACAGACCCGACTGAGACAGGGACTAGAGGTACTCCAAGATGCTCACCACAGGGTAGACAAGGGGATCAAGCTCTCTGCCCTGGAACCAAATGGAGAACCTCTTCCATTTAAATGGCCTTCTCCTGTCTGTCCTTCATTGCTTTTGTAATGCCTTTGTTTAAAGTATATTTATTATATGCCTAACCAAGTTGATAGTAGTGTTTTCCTGCTCATATGGACCATCTGTATTTCAACATATTGACCAATAGGGCCAGTCTTGTAGCGCAGAGGGTTGAGGCGCTGGATGCCATACCAATTTCTAAGAGGCCGGCAACCGGTGAGGATTGAGCACTGCAGAGCTGCTCTCTCCCCGGGAGGGGAGGAGGTCGGGTGTCCTGCAGGATTTATTTAACTCAAAAATTGATCATAAAAGTGCTAAATCTTTGTGAAAATGCATAGCTCTTGCCTCACTGTGTTTAACAAACACAGCACTTCCAGAAAATCTATATAAATACTTTCTGTACAGTTAGTATAGTCCCAAGAAAAAAACTGCTGATCAATTATTTAAAACCCTGTCCTGGCATGCCAGCAGCTCCTGGTGGAGACCGGGAGTGCTACAGCACGCAGGGCAGCATGACAGTAGTGTGGCCTGACGCAAGGCAGGGTTGCCGTGGGCTGTTGCGCCAGGGGCGTGCCCACGCAGGAGGGAGGAATACGAGCACCAGAACAAGGAAGAAGCCCGGTTGGCAGGAGTAGGCGACGGCACCTGCCCCCATGCCCGCAGCAGTCCGGCCCCAGCCTGGCCTCCCATGTCCCTCCACCCAGGTCCTTGCCCACACCGGAGATTGTCTGTGTAGAGCACCCGAGGGAGGGGCGGCCCCACCCCGGAGGGGTTAAGCTGGGGGTGCAGAGGAGGAGGAGGAGGAGGAGGAAAGGGGAGGTACAGGCAAGGAGGACTTCAGGCAGGGCAGGAACAGGTAGGATGCCTGAAAGAGGCCCCTGCTGATCGTGACTGGAGGGAAAAATAAGTGTGTTTAAAAAAAAAAAAATAAATAAACCATATTAACCAATATTATTTTTATTTATTTATTTTAGTTTGGGATTAATGCCTTTGAGTCAAGGATTCATTTTCAAAGGTTCCACGTCACATCCACAATCTGATTGTGTAATTAGGAATATATTGTCAAATAGGGCTCTGCAGACAAATTTATTAGTATCTTACACTAAACTTTTGTCAGGTTTTTGTTATAATGGGGTTAAATACGTGTCTAATAAGTCTTGTTAGTTATGCTTATCTGTTTACTTGAAACCCATACCAAGATCGGCACAATATTTACTCAATGTAACCATTCTGCTTATACAGGACAACTTTGTAAAACAGGGCTTCAGAGTCCTAAAAGTTTTTTCCTGTCAAAAAATAAGGATTTTTATTTATCTATTTATCTACCTATACGAATAGCATTTATAAGTCGACACTTTTCTGGAGGACTCCACAATATAGAGCACCTCTTCCGAAAGATCCATGTCCTCAAAACTCTAACTACTCAGGAATCAGTCCAAGAAGTTTGGGGAAGCCAGGTCTGAGTGCAGTCATCGTCCTCTGTTGTCTGGTCAGCAGATCTGGGCAAAGAGGCAGCTGCCAAGGAGGCCTGCTGTTGACGATGAGGAGATCGGAGCACAAGAACTGCTTGAGCCAGTCTGGAGCTATCAGGATCATCCGTGCATTTTCCTTCCAGGCCTTGACCACCACCATGTGGCTCAAGGAGAAGGAAGGGAAGGCGTACACGAGGCCCGGGGTCCAGGGCCTCACAAAGGCATCACCCAGTAGTGTCCTGGACTGTGGGGAGCGCTAACAAAACAGTCTCAGTTTGGCATTTTCCCAGGAGGCAAACAGGGCCATCAGACTCCCAGGGCGACCAGAACCCGTGGGCTCTGTGGTATCCCAAGTGTGCTCCCAACTACACCAGAGATGCGTCCATCATCAGCATGACAGATGGTTCTGGGTGGATGAATAGGATTCCTTCCTTCAGATGCTTCGAGACCAGTCACCACTGGATGGTGTCTCACATCGACTGGGTCACTGTGACTGGCTGGTCCAAGTGGCCTAGGTGCTGAGACCACTGATGGCCCAACTCCCACTGCTGGTGGCACATCTGCCAGAGGGCCCAAAGGACCACACTCGTGCAAGGCGCTCTGTACCCCCTGCAGCTGCAGGAAATCCCAGGCAGGGTGCGAGAGCTCAACCTGAAATGATCAGGCAAAGGAGGTAAGGTCCAGTTCCTGGTCCGCAGAGAGGCAGGTCTTTGCTCGCAAGGAGTCTAGTTCTGTCCTGATGAACTTGATCAGCTGCAACGGGACTAGTTTGGACTTGTCCGGATTCACCAACAGACCCAAATCAAGACAGGTCAGGAGGGCCAGATCTCTTTACCTTTCCACAGTCTCTTTGGATGGCCTGGCTATCAGGCAGTCATCCAGGTAGGGATACACTCCGATGCTCTTGCACTGCAGAAAGGCTGCCACCACTGCCATGCATTTGAGAAAGACCCTGGGCGTTGACTAGAGACCAAAGGGCATGACCTGGAACTGGTAGAGTACCCCTTCTCCTTAGAACTGGAGGTACTGGAGGTGGGACGGACAGACTGCGATGCAGAAGAATGCATCCCAGAGGTCCAGGTAACAGAATGATATACCCAGTTTCACAGAAGGAATGATATGGTTTAGAGTGACCATTCAGAACGTGTGGTTCCACATGAACTGGTTCAGATCATGTAGATACAGTATGTGGGCCCCAGCCCCCCACTGTCCATTTCAGAACCAGGAAGTACCTGGACACATAACACTGCCTGGCCAGGGTGTTCAAGACATGGCCTATGGCTCCTTTCAAGAGAAGCCGAGTTATGTCCTTCCAAAGGGTGGACTATGTGTTCTGTGACATCCTGAACTCCTGAGGAGCATGGCGTCAGTAAGGCAGGACAGCCTCAAGTCCAGAGGCAGCCCTCTGTCTACTACCTCAGTTACTCATGTGTCTGTGGTATCCAGTGAGAATGGCGACTAAATATGAGCGACCGTCAAAATGACGACTCATATTCAGCACTTTCCTCCTAGGCTACCATGCCAGGGTAGCGACCCTACGCGAATGCGAGGATGGAGTAACAGTGGAAGGAGACAGATAGAGGGCTATGGTACCCAATCAGGGTGCTGAAGCACGAGCAGACTTGATAGACAGGCCTACTCTGCTGGCATCTAGTATGTTATGTCAGTATTTTAGTAAAGGGTGACAGGAAGGTGGGGATAGCAAGGGGAAGGGGAAGGACAGGATAGGGGTATTGGGAGACTAATGTGCCTGCTGCTGCTGAGCTAGCTGTGTGGTGTGGGTGGCTAGCTCTGGTGCAGCAGGGACAGGGTTCGAGACTGGGTGCATGCACATTTTGCCACTGCTTGAGGCCGTGGCACTTAATTTCTTTTGCAGTTTAGGGATTTTGTCCCCTCTCCAATATGCACCCACCTGGAGCTGAGAATCCATATTCGGGGGGGTGTGTGGTGGGGGGGGGGCCAGGCCCCCTGCAAACACACTTTTTTTCTTTTTCCAGATGTCGGGTCACCTGGGAGTGTATATTTCTAATTTGCTTGTTGGCAATACACACTCGCCATAATAGCAATCGCTGTTATGACATGGAACCCCTGTCTGTTGTGACAGTGGACCAATGTGGCAATACATGGGGTACCTGACCCCCAACTGGAAGAACAGACAGGGACAGGATGGGTGGAGGGATGACATCCCCCCAACCTGTCACTGTGCGGCTTTTTCGGTGGCATCGGCCACTGGGAGCAGAGGAGTACCACCATCTCAGCCCTCACCTTGCTTAGGGCCTTGGCCTCTGAACTTGGGTTTCAGGCACCAGGTCTGATATTGCCCTTGCTGGGGCTGCTGCCACAGATGCTGTGGCTGAAAGCACCGGTACTGGAAAGCCTTTTTCTTATGCTTCTGTTTCTGGTCCTTCTGGGACAAAGCTACAGAGTCAAGGGTGGCGATGGATTTCTCTATGCGCATGAGATGTCCTTCAATCTAAGGGTCAAAGAGGCTAATGCCCAAAAAGAAGACATCAGCCAACTTGTGCTGTATATCCTCTATAAAGGTGGACAGAAGCAGCCAGGCCCCGTAATGCATGGAGACAGTCACTGCAATGGCACAGGCACAGGAGTCACCCATGTCCAAGGCCGCCTGGTGCTTGTGCGCAAAGTTGGTCATCATGACAGAGTAACTTGCCTGATGGAGACTCAAGGACACTGCAGCATACAACTTTTTAGTGGCATGGTCAGTTTTTTGAACTCCTTGTCCGGAGGCTTGTTCACATCTCCATGACCCCCAGATTTACAGAAGGCCAAGTCAGAGACCAGTCATTCAGCATAAGGGTGGACAGAGAATCCTGAAAGGGACCTGGTAGGAACCGTATGCTTTGCGGACCATAATGGTGGAGAGTGCCAGGCAGGATGCTGGATGCTGTCAAAGCTTCATGGCCTGTCCAAATATGGACTCAGCCATGGGAAAGGCAACTTCCATGGATTTGTTCCTATCCAAGATGTCCACAAAGGGGTACTTAGCTCTCGTTTAGAGAGGCTCCCAAGGGACATTCATGGACTCTAACACGAGCCAGAGAAAAGCTCCGAATGACATCGGCACAAAGTTGGTGGTTAACTCCTTGATTGATCCCCAGTTAAAGATGCAAGTCCCAGAGGACACTATGGGAGACCGAGCAGAGCAGTCTGAGCACTCATCGAAAATGGCCCTTGACAATGCCTCACCGTGGAACACCCCAAAATCCTCAAACTAGGGGATTTCCCCAAACAACTGGCCTGGGAAGCCGGTGGCCATGTGGGCCTCCTTGGCCGGGGCTCTCACCATCAACTGCAATGGCGACAGCTCCACCATCAGGGCTGGAGAAGCAGTTGCAGGAAGCAACTGCAAAACATGGATCAGCAAGAGCATGAGTGGCAGCTACCAGGCAACTGAAGTTCCATGTATGCTTGGGACAGACATAAGGCAGTTCTAGTGGGGGGCAGAAGGAAGTAGGCTGTTGGTTAACTAGGATAGGCAGCTTATACATTAGGTAGGGAAATGGGCAGGCTAGGTGGGCCATGTGGTCCTTATCTGCCATCACATTCTATGTTTCTATGTTTTCAGAGGGTAAAGCCCTACTCCACCCCACGACAGACAACTTGCTAGAGGAGCTCCTTGTAGCGCAGGCGCATCTTCCACTGGTGCCTCTCCTTACCCGATGCTAGGAGCCTTGGGAGGAAAACTGCAGAGTTACAGGTTCTCATTGCAGAGGGAGAGGTGGACATTGCAGCCATCACAGAAACATGGGCCACCCAATACAATGACTGGGACCTGTCTGTACCAGGGTACAGGTTATTTAGTAGGGACAGGGTGATTGGGAAGGGAGGGGCGGTGGCACTATATGTGAAGGAAGGACTGAAGTGTGTAAGGGAGGAAGGGGAGGAGGGTACTACGGAGTCACTTTGGATGCAAATCCAGGATTCCAAGAATAGGATTCTTAGAATGGGAGTGATGTACAGGCCACCATCTCAGATGAAGGAGTTAGACAGGGAACTAGCGGGACAGAGCAGCAGGACCTGCGAGAAGGGTAGTGTGGTGATTGTGAGGGACTTCAACATGCCAGGAGTGGACTGGAGTACCCCAACAACCTGGAACAGAAGGGAGCAGGTACTGCTGGATGCCTTCCAGGACAGCTTCCTGCTGCAAATGGTCAGTGAACCAACCAGGTTAGGGAATACCCTTGACCTTGTGCTGGCAAATGGGGACTTTGTGAGAGAACTTACAGTGGAGGAACCGCTGTCAGGGAGTGACCACCACTCAGTATGGCTCACATTGGATATGGGCAAGGAAGGAGTGGAATCTGGCACAAGAGTGCTGGACTTCAGGAGGGCTGACTTTGGGAGGATGGGGAAGGGGTAAAGGGTACCTGGTCAGAATTCAATCTAGTATGGACACTAACCAGAGGTGGGAGCTCATAAAGCTGGGGATAGTGGAGGCAACCAAAACCTGCTGCAAAGCCCAGAGCAAGAAGGCTAGGGCTAAGAAACCGAGCAGGTTGAGCAAGGAGGTTGTGGAAAAGGTAAGGAAGAAAAGAGCTGCCTTTAGGAAGTACAAGAAAACAGGGAGTGGGGAGGACAGGGAGAAGTACTTGACAGAATCGAAGGAGGTGACAAGGGCAGTAAGGGGAGCCAAAGCATCTACGGAACTCTGGCTGGCACAAGGCATTAAGAAGGGGGAGAAGGACTTCTTTAAGTACATCAGGGAGAAAAGGAGCTGTAAGGACCACATAGTAAGGATTAGGAAGGAGGGGTTGGGTGGAAGCAGGGTGCGTATAAGGCAGAAGCACTAAATGAGTACTTCTGCTCAGTATTTACTAAAGAGAAGAGGGGTGACACCCAAGGTGGGAGAAATGGCAGAAACGGGGAGGGGTGACAGATGGGGAAATCACGGAGGCAGAGTTCAAGGGGTTTGAAGGCACTGAGGGTGGACAAGGCGCCAGGCCCAGATGGCATCCGCCCCAGGGTACTGAAGGAGCTGGCAGAGGTCCTTGCAGGACCTTTGGCAGACCGGTAATGCCTCACTACATCTGGGTGTGTACCTCAGGACTGGAGGATGGCTCATGTGGTGCCCCTCCACAAGAGTGGCCCCAACGATGAACCGGGAAACTACAGACCAGTGAGCCTCACATCCATCGTGGGTAAGCTAATGGAGACTATCCTGAAGGAGAGGCTGGTGGCCCTCCTAGAGGTCAAAGGACTACAGGACAGCAGACAGCATGGCTTCATACGTGGCAGATCCTGCCAAACCAACCTGGTTGAGTTCTATAACTGGGTAACTAGGCAACTGGACAGGGGCCATGTAGTGGATGTCCTGTATCTGGACTTCAGTAAGGCATTCGACTCTGTGCCGCATGGAAGGCTGGGAAGGAAGTTAGTAGGCACAGGGGCGGGTGCAAAGCTGGTGAGATGGGTAGGAAACTGGCTTCAGGGAAGGCAACAGAGGGTGGTGGTGGTGGGTTGGGAGCTCTCACACCCAAGGGCAGTGAGGAGCGGTGTTCCACAGGGCTCAGTGCTGGGACCAGTGTTGTTTAGGATATTCATTGCAGACATATCATGGGACATCAAGAGCAAGATCAGTCTGTTTGCTGATGATACCAAGGTAGGCGCGGTGGTGGAGGACCTAGGGGGATGGCAGGGGTTGCAGGATGATCTGCCAAAGCTTGAAACCTGGTCAGACACCTGGCAACTGCAGTTTAATGCCAAAAGTGCAAGGTGCTGCATTTTGGGATGAAGAACCCAAGGAGGAGTTACCAGCTGGGGGAGTACAGCTAGCCCAGACAGAGGAGGAGAAGGATCTGGGTGTGCTCATTACAGGGTCAATGAACAACTCGGCACAATGTAGGAAGGCAGCTGTAAAGGCCAGCAAAATGCTGGGTTGTATTGCAAAGGGTATATCCTCGAGGAGGGAGGAGGTGATTCTGCCACTGTATAGGTCATTAGTTAGACCACACCTGGAGTACTGCGTGCAGTACTGGCGCCCGTATCTGAAGAGGGACATTAAGTTACTGGAGGGGGTGCAGCGCAGGGCAACAAAGATGATCAAGGGGCTGGGGGACTTATCATACGAAAGGAGGTTGAAGGAGTTGAACATGTACTCACTGGAGGAGAGGAGGACAGGGGTGACATGATTGAAACCTTTAAATACATAAAAGGAATAAACAAGACGGGTACAGAGGGGCTGTTCAAAGTAAGGGAGGGGAGGGCCACCAGGGGCCATGATATGAGACTGGAGGGAGGAAGGTTCAGGAGGGAGATGAGGAGACACTTTTTTACAGAGAGGGTGGTGGCTGGGTGGAATGCGTTACCTGCAGAAGTGGTATCCAGTAGAACAATGGACTGCTTCAAAAGGGGATGGGACAGGACAAGGGGGAGGTTTAATGAAGGGGAAAGGTGGAAAGGAAGGGCAGCTGCAGAATAAGGGATGCTAGCTGCACAGTCGAGCAGACTTGATAGACCTCTAGGCCTTTATCTGCTGGCAAATTTCGTATGTTCGTATGATGTCAGGCTTCGACGATGGAAACACCTCCCAGTCATGCAGGACTGAGAGCGGGATCATCTCGATCTAGACCTTGACCTGGACCACTGACCCAACTGCTGACATCAAGGAGAACCCTCCTGCTGGTCATGGTAGACCACATGCCTTGCTACATTGAGCAAAAGAAGGTTTGGAAGTTCGACCAGCAGGGCTCTCCTCTCCAAGCTGACCTGGCTGGGGATGCCAACTGGGCCACATCCTCCAGATCGAATTGTCAGTCTTGTCTGACAACCTGTCAATAGGCTCGAGGAAGATCTTCATATCCTGCTAAACAGGAGTTGGGATCGATAAGCCCAGTGGGGGTACCGAGAAGCTCTCGATCTACCCTCGACCGAAGGAGCCTCATCCAAACCAGAGCGGTTGGGTGAGTCGAGGGACCTGAAGGATCTTGCTCTCTCCCAGTCCCACGACCAGCACAACAGTGCTTGTGTTTCTTGCTGCAGGAGGCCAGGCTTTCCCCCAAGGTCTGGAGAGCCTTCCATGAATGACCTTCTGGCACTGGACCCATCCAGGAGAAGTGCCAAAGCTCAGGAGGTGCCCGCTGCAGTGGCTGTCACCTCCTCTTCCAAGGCCGCTAGCTGAGTAGTCGAGCCAGCAGCTGCTGAGGCCTGCTTGCTGCCTTTGGACTGCTTCTCTGGATCCCATTCAAAAGGCTTTCTGAGGGTAAGCCAGTGCTTCTGATCCACTAGGGATTCTGGAAGCAAGGATAGACACAAGTCGCACATGGCCTTGTTATGGCTGCCAGCCTAGGCAGTACAGGCAAGTGTCATGTGGGTCGGTGACAGACGTCTTCTGGTGGCACCGAACGCAAAATCTGAATCCCAGTTTACATAGCTCTATGACATGACAAGGAGAGTCGAGGGAACCAAAAGACAAACCATGAATTACTTCAAAAAACTTCTGTTGCCAAAAGCGCAGCAATTAAAGCAGGAGCTGCTAAGGAGGGGACCTGTTCTTCCAGTGGAAAGAAAGACCTGATGTCATGGGATGGAGTCAGGGGATATACCGCCCAGGTGGTGGGAGGAACCCAGCCTAAAGATGTCCGACAGAAAGCTTGTTCCAGTGGAACTGCCCCAGTGTGGATAGCTAACTGTATCCTCGACCCCTACAAATTTCTGTTTCCAAGTACATTCCAGAATAGAATATAGGAACAAGATCTGCAGCAGCAAAACATATTGAGCTATACTCCCCCAAAATATTAAATATTAAGATGGACACACACACACAGTGTTTCACCATGGTGTTGTTCATCTATGAATTTCTCCTTCACAATCATCACCTTCACTTTGGCCCACTGCCTTCCCCTGTCTACCGCCCCAACAGTGGAAACTACTACGGCTGCCCATTTCTCAGGCTGGGAGAGTGTTTGCAAGTGGCTGCCTTCCCAACCAATGCCAATACTGATTCTGGGTAGACTGATGGGGGATATGAATGCCACACAGCCTGAGCCCTCCATCCCTCCTCTGGAGCAAAGAGCCTCAACTGTGCAATGGGCAAGGTATTCTAGGGATACATTTCTGTTTCCACCAATGTGTCAAACACTGAAATGGAAGAAGGGGTTAACCAGGATCCTGCTGGAAAAATATCTTCACTCACCTGTCAAAGCTGAGGACACTGTGGTATGGCACGGTCTCGTCAAAAACTGACAGCATGTACACTTCATCTACTATCACGTGTAACTCGTGCCTGAAATAACGTTCACAGAAAAAAAAATAAAATAAATTTACTTTATACACTAGTTTGACTCAAACAAGCATTCTGATTGATTTAAACTGGTTGAGCATGAATTCTGCATTACAACATTCTTGTGGAACAAGCAATTTGTACTCCAGCGGCTCACTGATGCCCTGGTTAATGGATGCAATAGTGACTCTCTGTCTCCAAGGTCAAGTGTCTTAATCTGAAGAGCAGCAGCCTGTTTGGAGCTTAAAGAGAAAGGTAAGGGTGCTGGGTCCCTCAGTTCGTAACGCCTATGGAAAGAGATTTTAAATGAGGTGCTGTGCTCACCGGTAGGGTTCAACAGTCTACAGATACAAGAATCTAAATCATCTGTACATAAAATTAAGGGAGATACCATTTCAAGGAATCTTAGGACAGAGAGGGGTGTACTGCACTGAGGGACAAGCTCTGCGTTAGGAAGTACAGCTTGCTCCCTGGTGACATCCATTTCCGTCTGAAGACTCCATGACATGGCCACTGACTGGACTGAATTTATGATGTATTTAAATATGATCCTGGACTGCTGACTCCAACAGGTAAGCCCAATATCTTGCTTGAAAGACCGTTATATGGTTTTTCCCAGTTGAGGGACACAACACACTTACCTTCCACTTTAAGAGTCATATGCAGACATACTAGCAGTTGGTATATTTCACAGATTTTTTTTATTAAGGGTTTCAGCGTTGGTCATTAGTAAACTAAACAAATAAAAAATCCTTGTAAATAACCAAGACAACTTAATATGTGGCTGTGCATAAGTAGATCTGCTTAATAATACATTTTTTAGTTAACCTCAAGCTACCACAAGAGTACTAGGGGTCGAGACCTTTCACACTAATAGCCTCCTAGCGGTTCCAAGGACCCGGCTGAAAATCTCGGGAGATCATGCATTTGAGGTGGCCGGCCTGCCCTCTGGAACTCACTCACAAGATCGCTAAGGGAGGCTCCATCGGTGGAGGCTTTTTATTTGTTTATTTGAAAGTTGGCAACCAGGAAAAGCACACTGGGCCGAGGCTCGATTCCAGGTGCGACCCGGGGAAACAGGGAGACAATACAGATTTGGGATACAGAGATTAGAGCATTTCAACGAAACAGACTTGGGATACAAAAATTCAGAGCAAATTAACAGTGTAACACAAGTAACAACATTGGGCCACTTGAGAACACACAGTAAGCAGTCTGTGCTAGCAAAAAAAAAAAAAAAAAAAAGCTACTGCAGCAACAAAACAGTTTGGGTCAGGGGGAATAATGGGGAGCTGGCGGCTGGGGGGTGAAGGAGAGGAGGAGGGGAAAGTGCACTGGGCAGCATGAAGGAGTCAGAGGAGGTGTTTGATGGTAGAGAGTGAGGGAGATCGGTGAAAGTCTATGGAGCGCTGGTTCCAGAGAAAAGGGAGGCGGTAAGAGAAAACTGACTGGCCTATCCTTGATAGGGAGTGTGGAAGGGAGAAGGAGCAGGAGTCCCTAGAGCACAAAGAGTAGATTGAGGGGTTTGCTGGTGAGAGGTGGGAGGAGAGATAAGAAGGGAAGAGTCCCAAACCAACAGTTGGTAATGAAGGACAGGCAGTGGACCAATCTCCTGTGGGGAAGAGGCGTAAGGGAGAAAGTGGAGTAAAGAAGGCAGTGGTGAGAGTAAGGGGAGGGGAAGAGGTAGCAAAGTGACAGAAGGAATTTAGGAGAGTGTCAAGTCTTGAGAGTGATATTGCTGGGGCAGTGCCGTAGACCACGTTGGCGTAACTGATAACTGGGAGAATAATTTTCGTGACAAGCTCCCAACAGATAGTGAGAGGCTGGCTATCTTTGTGATGGTAGAGAATCACAAGTTTGGGGCAGAGTTTGGAACAGATGGCATCTATGTGTAAGGAGAACTCGAGATGGCTGTCCAGCCAGACACCTAGATGTGTGAAGGTGAGGACCACTTTGAGGGGGGAGCCATCCAGAGTGGTAAATGCAAGGGGGGGGGACCAGAGTCTAGCGAGCTTCTGCCTGGAACCAAAGGTTACTGTCACAGTTTTCTTTGTGTTTAACTTTAGTTGGTTGGCCTGAAACCGGTTTGGGACTTTATTGAAGTCAAGCTGGAGGGGGGTTGTACATCAATGGTGGAGGGTCCTGAGGTGAAGATCATGGTATTGTCCACGTACATGTGAATGTGTAGGATAGAGCAGATGGTGGTGAGGTCATTTTTTTTTTTTTTTTTTTAATAAAAACAGGAAAAAAAGAACAGGGCTGAGAATGGAGCCTCGAGGAAAGCCAGCGAGGATAGGGACGGGGAGGATAGGGAGTCTCCTACCTGCATTGCCGCTTTCTGTGTAGGTAGGAGCCGAACCAATAGATGGCAGGAGCTGCCAGCCTGACTGAATGAAGCTTCTGTAGCAAAAGTGGGTGGGAAACAGAGTCGAAGGCCTTAGCCTGGTCCATGAAAATGGTGGCAGTTATGTGACCCTGGCCTATTGCCAAAAGAATGGAGTCGGTGACTCGCAGCAGGGAGGGGATGGTTGAGTGTTGTTTTCTGAAGCCATACTGGAAGAGGGAGAGAATGCCTCAGGAAGAAAGGTACTCTGATAGCCTGGAGTAGACAAGGGACTCCTGCAGTCTGGTAAGTGAAGGAAGGAGAGAAATGGGCTGGCAGCTGCCGGAGTGGAAGGGTCACCGCCTTTATGAAGAGGCAGCACCTTTCTACTTAAATGCACTACCCAAATCCTGCTCCGGTAACCTACTGCTATATGCTGACGATGCGGTTCTCTAAGCCGCACACCCCTGACCTGACAACCTACAGTCCTCCCTCCAACACTCGTTCAACCAGATCAAAAGTTGTTTCACCAGTCGCAGACTTGTGGTCAACATCAAAAAAACCAAAGCTATGCTATTTGACTACCGGCAGAGCAAGGCCAAGGACACTAAACTAAAAATCCTCTCCCATGCTCACCTCCCTCTGGAACAAGTACTTACTTATAAATACCTCTGCCTTACCTTTGACACCTCCCTATCCTTCCTTACCCACATTAACATCCTGACCTCAGTCATTAATACCCGCATCGGCCTCCTATACCGGCACAAAGACTGCCTGACACCAGAGGCTCTCAACCTGGCTATCACCTCTTCTATCCTCTCTCTCGTTGACTATGGGCTCCCTATCTACTCTGCTGCAGACGCCACCACCCTAAACAAAATTCACATAGCCATTAATAAAGTGTGCCGACTCCTCCTAGGCACAGACGCTCCCATACTTGCACCCTCTATGCTCTTACAAGCATCTTCACCCTTGAGGAAAGACTACAATATCAATCCTGTCTCCTCACAAAACAAATCCACCTAGGGTTAACTCCATTGGGGGTCTCTGCCTCACTACTCTTATGTTCCCACATTGCGACCACTCGTTCTGCCAACAAGCATCTGTGGACCGTGCCCAGGGTCAGAACCTCCCTTGCTTAGAGATCATTCCCCTATAGAGCTCCCACCTGGTACAATGAGCTCCCCCCCAGCCATAATCTCCATTCCCAATCTAGGACACTTTTAGGCCATCCTAAAAAAACACATTCTCCCCTTGCGCCAATGCCAGTGCAGCTGCTAATCCTCCTAACTGACCTGCAAAGAGCTGCACTATGGCCGCTCCCCATTGACATTGCCACCAATTGTGTAGTACTAACTGTATAGGACAGCTCTGCTGCTGATCTCGGTCTCTGCTATATGACAATGCCCTAGAGGCTGCACCTACACTGTAACTATACCTCCTGTACTAATACCAATACCCTAGCTACTAAATGTATAGGTCAACAGCCACCCAGGCTACTATATCTAAATACTTCCTTAAAACTGCATTGTCTCACTATTGTATAGATCACTGTTACTACTATACGACAATGCCCCAGAGGTTGCACTTGTATTATAATTGTTCCACTGTAATAATGTCAATACCCTAGCTACTACACATATAGACTTTCAGCCACCTTGGCTATTATGTGCAATTACTTGAAATGTGATGCCCGACTAATGTACTGTCTCTGAATATATGACTATGCTGACGCGGAACCTTTGTAAATGAGTCTATGACTCAAAGGGTTGTAATTCCTATGATTGACTAAATAAATAAATAAAAACCTTCCATGCCTGGGGGATGGTGTAGGTTGAGAGAGATAGGTTCAGGATTAAGCAGAGCCTGAAGCTCATCTATTTACAGAAGCTTTTGGAAGCTCGTTATAATGTTTTACTACTGAAGCACTGCTGAGATATTTTATATAGTTTTTATTGATGTTGATATTTATTATATACTGTCATTTTGTTTGTTCACTGCATGTCCACTTCTGTAAAGTACCCAGAGCCTCTATGATTGGGCGCTCAAGAAATAAATACTTACTTACTTGGGGGGGGACTTGATATAGGGTAAGTGACTCCAGCGCTAGATAGCAGGGAGGAAATGATCAAGTGGATGGGAAGTCTGTCCACATTGGGCACACTGCTCCGGCATTTCCCAAAAGGCTTTGCTGCTTGGCAGTGCTACTGCAGGAGGAATAACACGAGTCTCGTCATGCCTTGCTATTCTGCGAGTGTCAATTTTTGAATCAAGCTGCATGGTGTTACATGGTGGACTGAGGAAACTTTGTCAACTTGTTCAGGACAGTAGACCGAGAATGAAACCTCATTTTTTATTGTGGGGAGAGGGGGGAGCAGACTAAGTGGGTAATTTGAGGAAGCATTTTTCCCCCAGTGAGTGGCAGCCCTATGATACAAGCTCCCGAAGAAAGCGGTGCAAATGTGAAGTAGAGACTCTTAAGCCGTGTTTATATGGCAGTAGTGCTACAAATTCCAACCGCAACAGTGAGGTCATGACCACCTGTGACTCGATGGCCTACCTGTCCACACTGCCCTCTCTGCATCACTCCAAACTGCGCTGGTGAGGGGCTGAGTGTTGGGGGGCCGGATGGTAGATCGATGATGCAACCGCTGCTGTGACTGCACATACGAATGTGCATGCCAGAAATACAGGAAAGAGTTCTCTAAATCTGAAACTATTACAGCCCTCGGTTTTTCAAAGCAGCTACTTTGCTGCATTCAGGGGACTGTCTTCTTGCAGGAAACCTGTTTTGCTCACAACTCTTTGGGAAAACGTAGACTCATTCATGCACGAGTCTGTATCATTGAACAATGCACGTGCCGGAGTCGCCCCTGTATCACGAGAGGCACAGGAACTGAATGGGTTGCTGCAGGGAAGACAGTCCACATGGCAATTGTAAGCCCCTGTAACCTGGTCGCTACGCTCAGCACTCCCAGCTTGCTAGGAAATGTGGGAGTACGTTAACGAGTGGCTTACGGTGAGATCGAGTTTGTGTCTACATGGAAGCATTTGCATCAAAAACGCTGAACCGGGCACTCACCAGTCAATGAATCACAACTCCACCAGTTTAGACAAAACTGATTTTTATTAGTGAAAAACGACCATTAGAGTCAAATGCTTGACACATTTCGGATTCTCGTGGACCCTTTATCAAAAGCTTTTGATAAAAAGTCCGTGAGGATCTGAAATGCGTCAAGCGTTTGACCCAGCGATGGTTGTTTTTCACTAATAAAAATCAGTTTTGCCTAAACTTGTGGAGTCGTGATTCACTGGCTGGTGAGTGCCCGGTTCAGCGTTTTTGAAGTTTCTTACTTGTTTTCTGAGAGCACCACCTTCCTTGTGCGCACTGTTCTTAAGTACATTTGATGGAAGCATTTGCACTGGAGGAACCCGAGCGCTCGGGTTACTCCAGTGCAAATGTGACCATATAAACAGGGTATTAGAAACTCTTGCTGGATCATTTCCTCCTGGAGAATAACTCTGCTGGATACAGCACTTACACTGGTAGTCATACAAACGTTGATCGGTACTGAGGTAACGCTGGGCTAGAATCCCATTACAGCCAACACACACGGTCACTTGAGTGTCTCAGCATACCGCTCCATTAACCTTGAAATAGTCAACTTTCAGATAACTGCCACTGCAGTTCACTGGAAGAGCACGTGTCATCATTAGGACAGTACTTTCGTCATGGAGAAAATCATGGTACAAATGACAGGAAATCATATTAAAGGTCACCAAAAGTCACAGCTCCACTGTTTGTTAAGCCATAATCTCTATTTTGTCATACTGTTAAAATTGTATTTAATATTTTAATTCTTTGGTAGCCAGGTAAGGCCCACTAGATGCAAGGCTTGTTTACAGATCAACCCAGTAGTGCTCTGAAGTGGGAAGGTAAAGTGTTTTGCTCAGGGTCACACAATGTGCAAGTGGAGGTTGTGGGAATCAAACACAGGGTGGTGGAAGGGTGGGACAAGCTGCCAAAGATGGTATTAAATGCTAAAACCATTGAGAGCTTCAAGAAGGGGTGGAATAAGAACAGAGGATGGGTTAGAGAGCAGGGGAGGGGCCCCTTATAGGTTCATGTCACATCATTACCATATCACGGAGACTGGACAGATCATAAGGCCTTCTGCTGGCAGCATTCTAGGTTTCTGTGTAACCCCTAGGTGGCATTATCCCAAGGGGTACTACCCCTGCCTGCGAGACTAGGCGCAGGTTGAGGGGCCTTAGTTATGTGAACGGGTGCCTCCACCTGGAGGGTTGGTTTAAGGGTAGCGTAGCTGCTCTGGGTACAGCCCTCTGGGACACTGATACCCCACCAACCCCTCTAGTGGCCGATACTGGTCAGCAACTAGACAATCACAATTAACACCAGAATGCAATGTTAGACCCACACTTGGTACACTTACCATCAGGGCTGGATCAGCTGCACTGGCCCTGGAGACCCCCTGTAAAATAAGACCTGCAATGGAGAAAGGCAATAGCAACACAGTATCCCCTCCATAAAGGTATAACCCCTGGAACGTACTGTTCCTCCAGGGTAGTAACCCTCCCTGTCCTCTCTCTATTCTCCTCCTTGGTCCTGTCGCCCCCCGGTAACCACTATTCCCTTCATTATGTCCCAGCCCTGCTTGAATCCCCTGACTGTTTTCGCACCCACCACTTCAGCCGACAGACTGTTCCAGGGCTCCACCACCCTTTCCGTAACGTAGTACTTCCTCACATCTCTGCTGAACCTACCTCCTGTTAATTTCCATTTGTGTCCACATGACCGCAAATTGGTATTCAGGCTAAATAGTTCCCCGCAGTTCACTTTGTTAATTCCTTTAAGGAACTTGAAGGTCTCTATCTTATCTCCCCTCTCCCTTCTGGTCTCCAGTGAGTACATATTTAGTGCCTTGAGGCGCTCCTCATAGGATCTGCCCTGCTGACCCTGAATCATTTTTGTTACTCTGCGCTGCACTGTCTCCAACCTATCCTTATCATTTCTGAGGCGAGGACTCCAGAACTGATCACAGTACTCAAGGTGAGGCCTCACCAGGGATCTGTTAGAGGGGAAGTATTACCTCCTTTCTTCCACTATCAATACCCCTCTCGATACATCCCAGCATCCTGTTAGCCTTGCTATAGTGTCTTTGTTGCACTGACTCGACTGCTCAAGTTAGTTGCTAATGATAACTCCCAGATCCCGTCCCGTTCCTCAGCTGTAGTGCTAAGTCTCTCTTCTCCCAGTACTCTGTTGGGGGTTCTTTCTCCCTAGGTGCATTTTGTACTTTCTAGCATTGAATTTTAACAATTTTAATAATGATTCCTACTGTTTTAGTTTATTTATTGTTGACCGGGTAAGTGCATTAGGCAAATCCTGCCTATTTTCACGCACGACCCGGTGGAGAGGGATACAGATGAATGCCAGGACTTTTAACCAGATTAAGTTGTTGGTGGTATTTTTAGTGAATGGGGGGAAATTTGGCCAGGACACCAGGGAAATTCCCCTGCTTTCTTCGAGAAGTGCCATGGGATCTTTAACATCCACCTGAACTACCATCAGAACAGGCAGATGGGACCTTGGTTTAACGTTTCATCTGAAAGACGGCACCTCAGGAGTGCAGCACTGCAGTGTCAGTATTGGGATATTCACCCAAGTCCCTGATGTGGGGATAGAACCCATAGCCTTCTGATCTCCCAGTCTCAGAGGTGAGTGTGCTACCTGCTGAGCCACTGACACAGACTAACTTTTAGATATGATGGTCAGATAAATTGTGAATTATTAGCAGTTGTTAAATTTTTCCTTAATGTGTGTTTGCTTTTGTTGTAAGTAAGGGTCAACTGTATATCTACTGTACTTCGAGATTATATGTAGTTATTTTATTAGAACTCTGCAATCTGTATGTTTTTATGTCAAAGCAGGACACCTTTGTAAAATAGGTCCTTCGGATCTAAAGTTTATACCCTCTCGAAAAATAACATTTTACTACTGTACTACTACTATACATGCATGTCAGCAAAGATTTAAATGTTTAAAAAAAATTCCTTATTAGGCTGTTCCAACACCAGGAGGACGCACACTGCGCTGTCATCTGGGAGAATGTGGCTGATTTGCAAGTGCCAGCCTAGGACTGATTGGGAAAACAAGTGCACTGCGGTTGTGACATACAAAACTACAGATACGCCCTTTGAAAATACCAAAAACGAAGGTGTTTTCATGACAAATGCTAACATAAATCATGGTGTTTTCATAGAAAATGCCAGAAATCATAGGGGTGTCATGGAATACGTAAAAAAATTATAAAGTTTTCAAACAATAAAAAAAATCATGTAATCCATGAGAAAGGTACAGCCCTAGCCATCACAGCAGTTAGTATGCCCAGGAGGAAATGGCAGCTCATGAGGACTTGGATCCCCTCCGCGGTTTCTGCTACTGGCAGTTTTCCTCTCCTCAGTGACAATGCCCATAAAATGTATTGATAGCACCTTCCATTTAACAATGACTAAAGATGTTTCACATCATGCTGTAAGAGACTCCGAGCATGAGGGCCAAGTGAGAGGGAACTGCGAAGCAATGCGGACTGGTTCTGGCTGCCTAATCCTCACGAAAGAAGTCTCTTAAGAGACACCCTATGGAGGTCCTGTTAAGTTATTATAAATCACTCAGCTTGGTGTAATTTAAAACAAATTTTAAAAGTAATTTTTTTTCTAATTTCAAAAGTTTAATGAAGCGGTCCTTCCCCTGGCTCTGAGGTGAACCCTCCACTCCCTATGTTCCACACAAGAGGCCACTACATGCAGGATAAGCGGTACTTGGCTCTGTGTAGAGGCAGTATAGTGTAGTGGTTAAGGGCACTGAGCTGCAAACCTGGAAACCTGGGTTTGAATCTCATCAGCCCCAACTTGCATACTGTGTGACCCTGAGCAAGTCACTTAACTCCCTTGTGCTCTCAGGCTGCACCTGGAAACAAGCTCCAGCTTAGTGTGCCTCGCTTGTTAAACAATTTCCCCTTTCCTCCCCTTCCCCTTATAATCTATGATACTGAATGCTGCAGCTGCCTGGATGGCAACATAAAAAAATACAATGAGCTGTGGTCTTTTTTTTTTTCCTTTCTTGTCAGGCATTAAAGTCAGATCAGACAGGGGAAGTGACACACTAATACTATACAGGCAGTACAAAGGGACAGTCCTGGGGGCAACCAAATTGGATCACATGGAGGAAGTGACAGGTCACCATCAAAGTAAGGGAAATACAGAGGGACAAACACAAAGTACAGTTACGTAAGAACTTACCGTAACAGTAAATCTTCGAGAGGAGCTCTTGCAGCAGGCTATAACAATTAGGACTATGCCGCAGGCACTAGGACCCTCCAGAAACTTTTTCAGCCAGCAGTATACAGCAGGGACCGCCCCCCCTGACGTCGGCCCCGCCCCGACTTCAGCCCTGGTACAAAAGGGGGCGGACCCAGCTCCACCTCAGTTCCCCTGCCAAGGCCCGCGAACAAGCCCTGACAAGAGAAGGAGACATAGCTCTCAGTGGAGATGTAGATGAAGATGGATCTGCACACCTTGAGGGGGAAGGCGGGTGGGAAAGTAACGCCTGCTGCAAGAGCTCCTCTCGAAGATCTTCTGTTACGGTAAGTTCTTAGGTAACTGTACTCATCTTACTGAGTGGGGAGCTCTGCATGGCTATAACAATTAGGGACTGAATACCAAGCAGTCCCCGCCAAAGAGGTAGACGACCCTGGGAGGTGGAATATGCTGACTCCAGAGGCCTAGGACAAAAGTCCCTGCAAGACAGCCAGACTGAAACTGGCTCGGCGTCTGGAGACGATACCCAAGCTGTAATGCTTGACAAAAGTATGCACCGAATCCCAGGTAGTGGCCGCACATATGTCCCTGATACAGACATTTCTCAGGGCGGCAAAAGAAGCAGACACTCCCCTGTGGTGTGACCCCTGTCCGGACCCGGTAGGGGCTTATTGTGCTTTTCATAGCAGAAGGATACACAGTGGATGATCCACTTTGAAATCGTCTGCTTGGTCACCAGTTTGCCCAAGCATTGTGGTGCAAAGGCCACAAAGAGTTGCTCCGACTGACGGTGCATAGCCGTCCGTTTGAGGTAATACCTCAAAGTCCTGTGGACATCCAATGTGTGAAGGAGAGCCTCCCTTCTTTTAGATGGGGAAGGGAAATAGACTGGAAGATAAACCGACTGGTTGAGGGTCAACTCAGAGACCACTTTGGAAGAAACTTAGGATTTGTTCTAAGGGAAACCCTTTCCCTGTGGAAAACCAAATATGGCTCTTTACACATCAGAGCCTGAAGCTCGGAAACTCTTCAAGCTGAGGTAATAGCAACCAAAAAACCCACCTTCCAAGAAAGATAACGCAGCTCACAATCCACTGCCGGCTCAAAGGGAGGGAGGGTGAGCTTCTCCAACACAAAAAGGAGATCCCAGGGTGGGACAGAGTCCCGAATAGGAGGTCTCATATGTAAAATTCCTCTCAAAAAGGTGCGGGCTACATCCAACTGTGCTAACGCCTTGTCTCCAATCAAAGCATGATAGGTAGAGACAGCCCACATGTGCACCTTAATAGAGGAGTAACTCAGGCCATGTTGGTACAAGGAGAGGAGGTACTGTAACGCCGAGTTCACTAGACAGGTGACGGAATCCAAATGCTGTGACGAGGCCCACAAACAAAACCGCTTCCATTTCATAGCATAGGCGGAGTAGGTGGAGGATTTCCTCGCCGGCACTAGGACTGCTGCCACTTCTGGGGAAACCCCATATCTCTGTTGAGCTACGTCTGAAGGAGCCAAGCATGCAGATGTAAGGAACAAAGATTCGGATGGACCAGAGATCCCTGTTCCTGGGATAACAACTGCGAGCATATGGGCAACAGAGTTGGAGGTTCTATGGATAACTGCAGCAGAAGTGGGAACCAAATCTTCCGAGGCCATTGGGGGGCTACTAGAATCATTCGAACCCCTTCTGCCTGTAACTTCAGCAGGACTCTCTGAATGAGAGGGAAGGGCGGGAAGGCATAGAGAAACCTCCCTGCCCAGCAAAGGGATAACGCGTCTGGCCAGAAAACTCCAGGCGCATGCTCTCGCGAGCAAAAAATTGGCAGTTTGGCATTGCGTGGTGATGCAAAGAGGTCCAGCTCTGGATGACCCCACTTGTCGAAGAGCTGATCTGCTACGGACTGTAGCAGCTCCCACTCATGTGCTCTGGAACGAGACCTGCTTAGGCTGTCGGACAGATTGTTCAGTATGCCTGGAACATGCACTGCGGACAACAGTATGTGCCTTTCCAGCGCCCAGTGCCATACTCTCATCACCTCCCTGCAAAGGGGATACGAGTGAGTACCCCCTTGCCTGCTGATGTAGAAGACGACTGCCATATTGTCTGTCTGAATTAGAAGAGAGCCCGGCACCAGGTTCTCTTGAAAGGCCTGTAAGGCACAGAGAACCTCTCGTATCTCCAAAACACTGATATGGAGAGATCGCTACTCGGGTGTCCAAACCCCTTGCATTTGATAAGCACACAGGTGCGCTCCCAATCCCAGATCCGATGCATCTGTCGTAAGAGTCTGACCTAGTGGCTCCGGACGAAACGACCCCTTTCTCCAAATTCCGGGGGTCCATCCACCAAAGCAAAGTTCTCCTGACTGGGTCGGTGATCCTGACCATAAAGTCTAGATCATCGTAGCCCTGATCCCACTGTACCCTGAGCATCCATTGTGGGACCTGCATGTGGAGGCGGGCCAGAGGAGTGACTGGAATGGCCGCTGCCATGTGCCCCAGTAGCCTGAGGAAGTTCCGCGCTGGAACTTGAGGAGTTACTGAGATCCATTCGGCAATCTCTTGCAGGCGATCGCCCCTGTCCAGGGGTAGGAAAGCCATGCCCTGGATAGAATCCAGGACTGCTCCAATGAAGATGAGTCTTTGACTGGGCTTGGGGGACGATTTCCGAAGGTTCAGGGTGATACCCAGCTCTCGGAACAGAGTATAGGTGTCTCCAAGGGCGTGAAGTAGGCATGACCTTGACGGGGCTGTAAGCAGCCAATCGTCGAGGTATGGGAAAACGTAGTGTCCCACACACCTTTGAGCCACAGCCACCACTGCCAAGCATTTTGTAAAGACTCGCAGAGCGGAGGAGAGGCTGAACGGAAGAACTCGGAATTGGTAGTGCTCCCCTTGGAAGGGGAACCTCAGAAACTTCCTGTGGGGAGGGAAGACCCCGAAAGGCATATATGCATCTTGCATGTCTAGGAAGCAGAGCCAGTTTCCTTGGTGCAGCAGGGGAAGTAGACTTGGAAGGGTCACCATCCTGAACCTTTTGTACTCTATAAAGAGATTGAGAGAGCTGAGGTCCAAGATGGGTCGAAGATCCTGTGTCTTTTTTGGGACCAGGAAGAAGAGGGAATAAAACCCCTTCCCCCGCTGATGCAAGGGGACTACCTCTATTGCCTTTTTCTGCAAGAGGGTCTGAATTTCTCCTTCTATCAGTGGGATGTGAGAAGGAGGATATCGGGAGTACTTTGATGGAGTATTTGGAGGAAACTCCATGAACTCTAGTGTGTGTCCTCTCCTGATGATGTCCAGGACCCATTGGTCTGCAGTTATCAACTTCCACCCTTCGAGATGAAGGGAGAAACCGCTCCCGACCGTCTCCCCTGAGTCTTCCTCTGGAAGGGGGGGCCGAAGGGAGTTATTGAACTGAGCTGGGCATAGGCAAAGAGGCTTGGGAGGACTTGGGCCCACAGGTAGGAGCGCCTCCAGGTTGCTGGTTACTGGCTCTCCTACGAAAGCCGCCTCTCTGACCCTGCTGATTACCATGGGCGTGTCCACCTTGACCACCTGAGGGCTTGCGAAATGCCCGTTTCCATTGCTGTCGCTGGCCGCCACAGTACATTTGGCGGACCGACCAGAAGGACTTGCCCGACTCCTGTAGATGAGAAATCAAAGCTTCTGTCTCCTGCCCAAATGACACAGTACCTTGGAATGGCAAATCATTGATACCGGACTGCAGATCCTGGTGGAAACCTGAAACTCTCAACCAGGCGTGGAGCCGACGGCACACCCCAGAAGCAGCTGCCCTGGCTGCTGTACCTGCAGTATCGTACGAGGCTCTCAGGACATGGGAACCTACGTCGGAGCCCGATTTCATAATATCCAGAAGTTTCGACTTCTGATCGGAATCTGGCATGGCTTTCCGTAGCTCTTGTCCCCTCTCCCACAGAGCATTCTGGTACTGGACCATATGCATCAGGAAGTTAAGGGACCAGATGGAGCAGGTGGAGACAGAGTAGACTTTCTTGCCCACCTGGTCCAAATACCGAGACTCCGGATTGGGAGGCTGCGAGCTAACGTGCTTCGGCTGCTTGGACTTGTCATGGGCAGCCGTAAAGACCGAAGAGTCCGCCTGAGGGTTCTCTGCTAGAAAAGCTTCTGCCCTCGGGGCCCTATACAGCCTGTCTGACTTCTTGGGAACAGCCGGGATGGAAGCCGGACGCCTCCAGGTAGTCCGAGTCAGGTCCTGGAAAGTGCCCACTAAAGGAGTAAGTAAGTAAGTAAAAGTAAGTAAGTAAGTAAAGTAAAAATTTATTTTTAAGCGCTTTTCAACATCAAAGCGCTGTACAAAACAATTTAAATACATATAAAACACATTCATATAACACAACAACAACAATAAAAAATAGTTACAATAAAACACAATAAATCATTCCCCATACGCCCTTTGAAATAAATAAGTTTTCAGTTCTGACTTAAAACTTTCAACGGTCAGGCAGTTTCGTATCCGACGAGGTAGAGAATTCCACAGGGTAGGAGCAGCATAAGAAAACACTCGTGCTCCTGATGTTTTCAAGCGAACCCTGGGAACCTCTAGCAATCCCTCACCGGCGGAGCGGAGTGAGCGAGAGGGACAGTAGGGAACAAGCAGATCTTGAAGATATCGCGGTCCCTGTTCGTGTAGGGCTTTATAGGTCAGTAAACCGACCTTGAAGGTGATCCGCCATTGAACCGGCAGCCAGTGCAGCTCGGCAGTGAGCGCAGGTAATATGATTCCTTATAGATGTTCCCGCAATAGCCTGGCTGCGTGTCGCACCAGCTGCAAGCGCGGATATCAACCCCCGCAGCCCTAGGTACAGGCATTGCAGTAATCAAGGCGGAGGTAACAAAGGCATGGACTAATGTCGGAGGTCGGCCGGAAGAACAAGGTGTTTCACCCGAGCAATATTCCTCAGATGGTAAAATGAGGATTTGACAGCAGAAGACACCTGAAATTTCAGCGTCAAACTGTCGCGTCAATAATAACGCCCAGGTTATGCACCGGTCTGAGGTCAAGAGCTGGACACCATCGATCCATATGCCCGAGAAGACAGCCCTACAACCGCTGGGGCGACCTGGGTCCCACACCAACACCTCAGTCTTATCCGGTTTAACCTTAGCCAGCTGGCACTCATCCAATCACTGATCTCGGATAGACAGTTGTTAAGTATTGAGACTGCCTCTTCTTGCCCGGGACTAAAGGACAAATATAGCTGGGTATCATCTGCATAGCAGTGAAAACCCAAGCCATATTGCCTAATAATGTCTCCCAATGGCAGCATGTAGACAGCGAACAACATGGGTGCCAAAATGGAACCCTGCGGAACCCCACAAGGCAAAGAGATGGCATCAGAGGAATAAATTCCAGTGACAACCCTCTGTCTCCGCCCTGTGAGAAATGATTGAAACCATTGTAGAACCGTACCAGACAGTCCACAATAGAACCAGAGGCTGCCCAAAGCACACCATGGTCCACAGTGTCAAAAGCTGCAGAGAGATCAAGAAGGACTAGAATAGTACGAGCCTTTCGATCCCTCGCTATCAGGAGATCATTTAGAACCCGGACAAGAGCAGTTTCAGTACTATGTCTTTTCCTAAATCCCGATTGAAGAGTATCATAGACATTATGGTTTGAAAGATGGTCATCCAGTTGCAGTGCAACCACCTTTTCAATAACCTTACCCAAAAAGGGCAGGTTAGAGATAGGTCTGTAGTTAGCCGGACAGTCCGGATTCAATGAAGGTTTTTTTAGGAGAGGTCGAACGACCGCCTCCTTTAAGGGTTCAGGAAAGATCCCCTGCTCCAAGGATTTCCAGACAATTTCAGCAATGGTCGGGGAGATAATATCTCGCAACCCAATAAAAGTGGCGATGGGTCCGGATCCAAACTACAACTGGTTGGACGTACAGTCTGGACAATCCTCATAATGTCCATGAATTCTGGCCTACCAAAGTCAGACCAGGTGACACAGGTGTTTGCTTCCACTGCGATCACTGCAAACCCTTGAAGAGTGAACTTGGCTGAGATCCGCCTAATGCTGGCAATCTTATTTGGAAAAATCGAGCAAGCTCATCACACTTTACTTGAGAAAAATCTCTTCCAGACTGTAGACAGAGTGGATTGCACAATCTGTCAACAGTCCGAAAGAGTTGAGCCGGTCGGTTTCGACAAGAACAGCAATCTCCCTGGACAGGAATTCTGACTTTACGGATATTGCCGATTGATAGATAGCATAATGATCCATCAATCTAAGTTTGTCAGCATCCTGGCAAGATTTCCGCCATGCTCTCTCTAGCCTTCGACCCACTCTCCTCAGCTCCTTCAAAGACTCGTCAAACCAGGGAGTCTTTGGACGCTGAGTGAGTGGGCAAACGCGAACAGGAGCAATTTGATCCAGGGCCCTGGTCACCGCCTTGTTATAGGCAATAACCAGGTCCCCTGGACCCATGCTCTCATCCAAAACACCAGATAGGTCCAGTACCGCCGATAGGCCCTCTGGGTTTACTCCCCTTAAAGGGCGATACTGGACCATCTCCGTAGGGGCAGACCTATTAGGGGTGCCCCAAACTGAATCTTATGGTGTGATGGTCTGTCCACACATTTGGTTCCACCTCCAAATGTGAAACTTCCAACATAGTAGGAACACCAGGTCCAAAGAGTGTCCACCTATATGGGTAGCAGAGGTAACTACCTGTGACAGGCCCAACATAGACATAAGCTGGAGGAAGTTCTTTCCAAAGTGCGAGAGTTCATCGTCGACCCAGGCATTGAAGTCACCCAGTATTAGCCACCTAGGCGATTCCAGTGCCATGTCAACGAAGAAGTCCGCGAACTCCTTCAGGAATTCACCACCATCACCGGGTGGACGGTAGATGAGGAGAATCCTGAGCTCTGCACCTGCTGCCAGGATACACTCAAAGGATCTGGTGTTACCCACTGGCACCTCCACAAGATTCAGCTCTGATCTAAAAAAGATGGCCACGCCCCCACCCCTACGATCCAATCTCGGGTGGTGCATTACCGAGAACCCAGCTGGAGCAGCAGAGTCTAAGATAGGACCTGCATTCTCATCCAGCCAGGTCTTGGTAATGCATGCCAGGTCAGATGTTGCAACAAGATCTGCAATAATAGCAGTCTTGTTCCTAATCGACCTGGCATTACATAACACCACCTGGCATTACATAACACCACTCGAGTTGGATGGGTTTTCGGAGAGGATCGCAGTACCTTTCCACAATCTGTGGAGCCCTTGGGTATGGGGATCAGGCAAGGAAGAAACCTCTCCTGACTCCATTTCGCCCCAGGGCGTCTCCTTGACCCAACTATCCCTATCTGCCCACCCCTCTCCATTTTCCCACTCTGTCTAGCCCATCCATTCCCTAGTGCTTCTCATTATCCCCGCTTCCACAGTTGTTAAAAACATCATCGGGTAATCGAGGACAATGAAAGGGCGGAGGTCCCGAGCAGAGGGGAGTAGCGCCTGACCGTCTTAAGCCCCATCAAACACATCATTGATGGCAAGTATAATTAACCTACAACTAAACAAGCTATCTTAATTAACAATATTATAACTACGAAAAGCCTAAAAATAAAGAAATCATATAATCAAACTAAACCCATACACAATCATGTAAATAAAACAAACAGCATAAATATAAAAATCACACGATTTAAAATCCCTAACTAAAAGTCCATAAACTTAATAAAATCTAATCATAGGCCCCATATAACAACAGTTCATAATGTCTCGGAGTCAATAAATATTCTTCATATTCCTGGCGTTTGAGCCGCCAGGGGAGGAAGCGCTTCACCTAATGAACCGAAGGAGGGTGCGGAAATGCAGGCTGTCTTCTACATGGATGTTAGACATAGCCCGCCTCTGCCAGGCTATTCCAGCATCACCCGACGCCCCCAAGAAAACACTGACTCCGGCGGTGTTCCCTGCCTCCCAGATACAAACACCAGCACCCCGCACCCACCTTAGGAAACAATTAGGCTAATTTCTCAAAGTCTTTTCTTCCTCTTTCTTCTTAACACAATTCCAGGGCCAAAATCCCCAGCCAGGAGTTTGGCTTTAAGTCCTGCAGCCCAGTACTTCCAAAAACAGGGAGCAAACAATAAATGGGGCACTCTTCCCAGTCTCCAGCTGCACAACTTTACATTCGATATTTAATACTTCAATCCCTCCTTTAAAACTTCTTCACAATAACTCACGGTATACTCTTTGTTTACACAGTGCCGCAACTTTCCACGCCGCAGGTCCAATTCTCGCTTCCAGGTCACTTCCAGCAACCCTCGACTCCACAGCCTCTCACAGCACAGCCGGGAGAACGGGAAGCAGAGCGCAGCAGTAGAATCCAGAAAAAGTCAAAACGGTAGACGCCACGGGACCAAACCATGTAAAGACTCCAAAATGAGCATGCATACAGGCTCCGAGCTCCGAGACAACAAAACGGGCTCCGATGTAACACCAAGCGCTCCAAAAACACTCCTAAGAACGCCGCTCAGAAGAAACGGACGACGGACTGATGAAAAAATTTCAGGCTTCACATGGTTTCACACGGCTCACTGTCCGAATAGCAGGGCATACAAACAGATCCAAAAGGCTAAAAATTTAATAAAAACCGAGCCAAATACAACGGAAAATAAACGAAAAGACAAGCGAAACAAAAATCACTGTTCTGGCTGGCTCAGCTCAGCCGCCATATTGCGAAAGGAGGGTCCATCAATGGTTTTGGCTACTTTTGCCTCAGGTATTTTGCCAATCTTTGGTGTTCCGGATCCAGGTCCTCTGTTTTCCACTCATTGGAGGCCTGGATGTGCCTCATGATGTCCATAAAGGTTGGATCGTCGGGAGGTGAGCGAGGCTGGTCCTTCTCTCTCTCGGGGACCACTCTAAGCTGAGAGAGGAAGAAGATGAGGACGAAGAAGAGGGAGATCGACTACAAGATCTGGAATAGTCTGATCTCTCCTTATGACCAGACCCCCTTTGTTGTCGGTAACTGGGGGACCGACGTCAGTCCGAAGACTGGCTCCAGTCCCGAGACTGGCAATGGAGCTAAGACCGATGTCCGTCAGAGGACCGACATCAGGAGTGCTCTCGTCTAGGAGAATGAGAAGGGCTGCGTGTACGAGACCTGGACCGGCGACAGTCTCCAGAGTCTTTGGAGTGTCGGCGGTGGTCTTTGGACCGGTGCAGGAACGAGCCCTGGTAGGAGGTATAGGCGGTCGCTCTGGGGACTTCCTTGGGGAAGGCTCACCTCCCAGCTGTGGTTTGCCCGCTGGGTCCGGTACCGGTGTCCGGGGGGGGGGGCGCTTCTGGACCTGTCCCCACCAAAAGGAGATCAACTCCTGCAGCTTGTCCTTCGAGAAGAGTTCGGCAGCTCAGCCCAGAAAGGGAGTATCCGGACGCCGCCATGAAGGAGAGCCTCTTGAGCCCCGGGGGGGCGGGGAGAGGAGGACTTGGGAGACGGGGACGTCGGCTGGTGGGACCAACAACGGGGTGCCGCCGGAGAGTCCTTCGGCTCCAGAGGCGCGCCTATAGCAGGTAACGCCGGTGCCTTGAAAGATGGGGCTGCAGCTTTCACCTCCAAGGGCTTGGTGGTAACCCTTAGTGGGGTTACCTTCGGCTTGGCCGTCTTCTCCCCCGATGGGCCGGCCTTGGCCTGGGAAGACTTTGGGCGCTCTCCTGAGCCAGGGGAACTACGAGCCTTCTTGGGAGAGGGCTGCGAACGAGAATGAGACCCCGACCGGGACTGGTGCCGGGACCGACTATGGTCTTTCCCGTGGTGCTTGGTTTTCTCCTTACGCTTTCCCTCGGAGGAGTGCAGATCCATCTTCGTTTCTAGTAGAAATGCCTTCAGGGCCTTAAGATGTCAGATCCGGGTCCGGCTGGTGAACGCCTGGCAGGCTGCGCAGGTCGCGGTATCGTGGTCCAGCCTGAGGCAAAAGACACAGCTCTTGTGCCCGTCTTTGGCAGGGATCTGCCTCCCACAGTCGCACTTGTTTTGGTGTGGCTCTGGAGAGACCGATGCCGGCGAAGACATCCGTCGACCAAACTACAAACCGTCCGAACGTCCGTCGATGACATTGGAAAAAGAAACCATCGAAAACGGTACAAAAAACTGGTAGATACACTAGTAATTTTGATGTTCCTGGCAAGTTGGAACTGAAGTCCTTCTTCTCACGTGTGGGACGCGGCGGGAAAAGAACTGAGGTCGAGCTGGGTCCGCCCCCTTTTGTACCAGGGCTGACATCGGGGTGGGGCCGACGTCGGGGGCGGTTCCTGCTGTATACTGCTGTCTGAAAAGGTTTCCGGAGGGTCCTACTGCCTGCAGCATAGTCCTGATTGTTATAGCCTGCTGCAAGAGCTCCCACTCGAAGTAAGATCAGTTATTACTGTACAAAGAGAGCAGACTACTTCCCTGAAAACCTACAATCACACCATAAAAGCACACTGTCAACTTCTTAGGCTCATACTGTTCCTAGTTTTAAAAAAAACAAAACACATTCTTATGATTACTCACCTTCTGTAGAATTTTCTGATATAGCTGGTTCAAAAAAAAAGGCATTTTCTAGTGCTCTGCCCCACCTCTGGAGCCCAATTTTAGGTGCATACACATGTGTGCGCATACACCCACACAGAAAATCAACTGAAACACACTGTCTAGCACTGCAAATCAGTGTTAAACAGTGTGCAGCGCTTAGAATAAGTGAAAACTTTCTTTTACAGAAAAAAAGCCAGAGGAACACACACAAGAGGACATTTCAACAAACACGTGCAGACTTCCTCCATAGCACTGAAGAAGGCACGCATGCAGATGCTGAAATGTCATCGTCCTTGAGTGCATGCATATCTGCTGCGCGTGTCCATCTACCGCTGCTGACTACCCAGTAGCAGGAGCACTAATGGTGCATTTATTTAAGGTGGGATGTTTCTCCATGAAAAGGAGAAACACAGTGTCTGCAACAAAAAGAACAAGATAAGTCTCTATGAGGTAATTCTCTGGCTTTTTTCTTAAAAGCACAGTTATCACCTGCTCAGAGTGCTGCACACGGTTTGACACGGATTCTACATGTCAGATCCTGTGTGTTAATTGTTGCAGCTGTTTGTTATTTCCCTGTAGGTTTTTAGTCCCACTACAGTCACCCTCCTTGGGTTCAATGGCAACTTCCCACCTCAGCACCGTTACACAGCATTGTCCTTGCGAGAATACTTGCAGCCATCATTTAGATGGCCCAGGTTGCATTTTATTCCAGTTTCCTCCATGCACTCGCTCAGCTGCCTCTGGAACCATGTTCAGCCACACTGTAAGTCTATCCTGCAAACAGCGCCCCATGCTAAAAACTGGGCTCCGCGGCCTACCACAGTGGTGGCTGCAGCAGAGGAGATAACTGATTGTGGGATCCTAGGTGCCCTCTCAAACCTGAGCTGCCCGTACGGATTATTTTTCTAAATCCTATTTCATGAGATGTCCTAATCCTTTTTCGTGAGATGATTCCTATTTCGTGAGACAAGCACATTAGGATATGATTACACTAGCTCAAAAAGTAAGGACATTAATTGCAAAAAACTTTGTTAATGCGATCAGTTAGGGTTAAAGTGACAAAAGTAGGGAAATGAGAGGATTGAAAACCCTAACGCCACACTTCCCTACTTTTGTCGCCTTAACCCTAACTGATGCATTAACAAAGTTTTTTGCAATGAATATATAATATATGGGTAACAATGCACAACAAAGCTGTGTTTCTAACAAGGGGTTCTGCTGACCAGAAGTAGGCAAATGTTTAAATTCACCTACTAAGTGGCCCGCTACGCACTTTGCATAGTGCAGGCGAATTGACCACTTTGTGCTATGCCAGAATTCACATAGCAATTTGCCAAAAGCATACAAACATAAAAATATGCCAGCAGATTAAGGCATTATGGTCTACCTAATCTGTTCAAGTGTGCATGTCCCCCCCCCGTGTTTGTTTACAGAGGGACCTACCCCCTCTCATTTCCCCTGTGACCCCCTCAATACCCCTCCCCTCCTTCACCAGCAACTTTCTCCTTCACTCTGCCCCATCTTCTCTTGATGCTATTCACCATTTTCAGGGAGACCACCTCCTCCAGCAACTCATTCCACTTGACGACCACTCTCTCAGTGAAAAAGTGCCTCATCTCTCTTCTGAATCTACTCCCTACTGGTTTAAAGCTATGCCTCCTAGTGGACTTGTTTCCACTAAGGCTGACGAGGCCCTCAGTGCTCACATTGCTAATAACTTTAAGCTCTCAGTCATGCCCCACTCTCCCTTCTATCTTCAAAAGAGTACCACATATGTTGATCCCTTTAGCCTCTCTTCATAGATGTTGCCCTTTTGGCCCTGGAACCTCTCGGCTGCTCTTCTGTGGGCTGTTTCCAGCAAGCTGATATCCCTCATAAGATAAAGGCACCAATACTGCACATTGTACTCTAGGTGCGGTCTCACCAGTGATCTGTACAGCGGCAGTATGACCTCCACCTTCCTGCTGGTAATCCCGTGCTATGCAGCTCAGCCTCTAGTCTGTGTTGCTGCTGCTCTCCTGCAGTGTGCAGAGTGCTTCAGGCCACTCCTGATGATTACGCCCAGATCCTTTTCTTCCTCTAACTTTGTTAACTACACACCATCCAACCACTAGTTGGTCTCTGGGTTTTTTGCTCTCAAATGCATAACTTTACACTTTATAGCACCAAATCCCAGTTGTCAAATTCCTGACCACTTCTCTAATCTAGGTAAGGTCTTCCCCGTGTTCCTGTCTCCTCTCCTCCATATCCACCCTCCCACAGAGCTTTGTGTTGACCATAAACAGGAAAACAGCTGTGAAGTGCACAAATCAGTGTACTTTGTGTAGCTTTCCACTATGCAAAATGCGAATTTCACGCTTCATATAGGTGCATAGTGCGAACTTTGCAGCGATATGACTATGAAGTTCACACATCACATAGCACTACACGAAGTGTAACGTTTTTCACTTTACCCACAGCTACTGATGACATCAGGGACCTCTTGCGCTTCGCTCTCAAGGTCTGAAGATGTCATCAGAATCCCCTCAATGGAAACACAGCTCTGTTGTGTATGGTTGCCCATGCATTATTCTCTATGTTGTAATCATAACAAAACCCTCTTTGTTTAAAGTTCACTGTTTCCACTCTGTGCACCTGTCTGGAATGTTACGAATGCTGCCAACCAGTCCAGCCACTCATGGTGCAGAAGGCCTCCCCCCGCAACTGCATCATGAGTGGCTAGATTGAGTGTGGTATGCCAAATGTTCAAGAATGATGCACTGGAAGCCAATCAAGGAAACTCCTTCCAACAATTACGTGCACAGACACAAAGCATTCCACTAGTGAGTGTGAGGGCACAGAACAATGTGGGGGTCCTCTCCAACCCCTGAGAAGAGCATCTGCTGAACACTGCATCCTCCTCTGCTGGCTCGCTGTTGTGTTACAGTATATGCTGGATGACAATGATGCTTTTAAAGTGTATTGCCAGGGTTTTTATGAGGAACTCCTGAGGTAAGTGACCATGGTCAAAGAGCAACTGGCACCTCTTAAGAAAACTTTCCAGAACACAAGGTTAGCTATACCTCGGTTTACATTTCATATTTTTTTTCTATATTCCCCTTGTTCTCCACTGCGGATGGCACTTGTAAGAAAAACAAAACCACTGCCCCTTAGATTTGATCTGCTCTTCCTAATAATTCCCCACCTGAAGTCACAGTTTCCATGGCAGCAAATTGTGATGTCACAAGCTAAAGATTATGAATTCAAGTGAGGATTAAATGGCAGTCCAAAGGACAACAATCCTAATACCATGCAAATTTCTTAAAGGTGACCGGCAAATACAGGTTACTCACCTGTAACAGGAGTTCTAGGAATGGTATATGTTGTTCATCCACACTCATAGGCAGGTATCCTTGCCGCTTTAAATCTTGCCGGAAGGTCTTCAAGCTTGCTCCTCCCACCCACCCGGGTGGTATAACTCTCGGCTCCACCCCATGACGCCAGATCTGGCCCGCTGGAAGCTCAGGTTGTGCGTCGAAGCCGGAATCGGGTGGTCGTGTGGATGAACAACATATACCATTCCTAGAACTCCTGTTACAGGTGAGTAACCTGTATTTCTAGGGACATGGATATGTTGTTCATCCACACTCGATTGGCAGACTCCTAGCAGTTCTCCGGGAGGAGGGAGGCAAACGCACACCCCAATACTTACTTGGAAGAGACTGAAACCCGAGGCCCCAAAACCAGCATCCCGGCGTGACTCAAGGTCGATGTGGTGAGTGGGTAATGAAGGTGTTTGCTGACTTCCAGGTAGCAGCCCTGCAGATTTCCTGGATAGGGGCGTCCCTGGAAGCAGCCACCGTTGCAGTAGTATGGCGGGTAGAATGAGCTCTTATCCTCTGGGAGCTCCATGCCCGCCAACTTATATAGAGATCTATGCAGGAGGTTACCCACCTGCTTATACGTCCGCTTGGCTGCAGAGTCTGCCAGATGCGGCTTCAGCGTAGGTGACAAACAGCTGGCGAACCTCTCCCAATTTCAGCCGTCGCTCCTTATAATAAGCGGCGCCCTTCTAGGTCAGAGTATGGAGCCTATGTTGACCTCCGAGGTGTGATTGAGGGTGAACACGGCAGAGTCCAACACCTGGTTAAGGTGAAACTCCGACACCACCTTGGAAGAATTTCGGGTGGGCGCAGGACAACTCTGTCCCTGTGGAAGACCAGGTAAGGAGACTCGATGGAAAGCGCCTGGAGCTCTCCCATCCTTCTGGCTGGACGTGATAGCCACCAAGAAGGCGGTCTTCCACGACAGGTGAGAGAGAGCACACCTCAGCATAGGTTCAATGGCTTGCCCATGAGCTTTGCCAATACCAGCAGTAGATCCACGGAGGTGGGGTTCCCGCACTGGAGAAATGTGATCAAGGCCTTTGAAGCGCCAGACCACCTTCTCCTGCGCCACCGACTGCTTCCGGCCCAGCGCGGTAAGCAGAGATGGCTGCCAGGTGCACCCTTAGGGTCGCCGACCTAAGCCCTTGACTAGAAAGGGACCATAAATAGTCCAAGATGCTTGCCAAGGAACAGGAGGAAGGGTCCAAGCCCTTGCCCTGACACCAAATGGAAAACCTTTTCCATTTGAAGGCATAACATTTTCTGGTCCGACTCATACGGACGCCTCAACTACATTGAGGACCTCGTCGGAAAGACCCAAGGCCTGGAACTCTGGCAGCTCAGGAACCAGGCCGTCAGGTGCAGGATTGAAGGTCGGATGGAACACCTTCCTCTGATTGACTGAGAGCAGATCCGGGCGAGCTGGAAGCTGCAGCGAGTCCTGGAGCTGAGACTGAGGAGATCTGGGTACCAGAACTGGCGAGGCCAGTCTGGGGCTATCAGAATCACCTGCGCCTTGTCCCTCCTCGCCTTGAAGCACCTTGTGGATCAAGGGAAATGGGAAAAGCGTAAAGAGGCCGGGGTCCATTGCCTCGAGAAGGCATCCCCTGCAGCGAGCCCTGCTGAGGCGGGCATGGAACAGACTCAGCCAGCGTTCTCCATGGAGGCAAACAGGTCCACCTGAGGTGTGCCCCAAAGGAGAACAGATGCTGTACTACCTCCGGCAGGAGAGACCACTCGTGGGATGCAGCCCCTATCCGGCTCAGGGCATCGGCCAGGGTGTTGGAGGCTCCTGCCACGTGAATGGCTAGGAGATCCGCCTCCAGGCTGCGCCACAGTGACCAAATGCGGAGAGCTTCCTTGCATAGAAGCATGAGGTAGCGTCCCGCCCTGGCGGTTTAGATAGTACATAGTCGTGGTATTGTCCGTCTGGACTCGGACCACTTGACCCGGAGGAGCAGGCAAAAGCGGTGAAGCTAAGCGGGGCGCTGAGCTCCAACAGGTTGATGTGGCATCGGGACTCCTGAGGACCAGAGGCCATGAGCCCCAGTGTTCCCCAGATGGGCACCCCAACCCATCAGAGAGGCATCGGTCGATAGAGAGACCCGTCGGCTCGGGCGGACGAGCAGGATGCCCTCCTGCAAATGATCTGGAGCGGTCCACCACTGGAGGCGTTCACATCCCCTGTGTCACCGACTAAGCTGGTCAAGGGATGCATGGCGTTGTGACCACTGGCTGGCCAGTCCCCACTGAAGGGACGCATGTTCCAGCGGCCCAACGGACCACGCTGGTGCAGGCCGCCATGAGACCCAGGAGGCGCAGGAAGTCCCGGGCAGGCGCAATTGCCCAACCAGAAATGATCGGGCAAAGGAGGAAGAACCTCGGCCCTGTTAAGCGAGGGCAGCTCTGGCTCGAGAGAGGTCGAGCTGCGCCCGATGAATAGAATCACCTGCTTGACTCGAGTTCCGACTTGGCCTCGTTGATAAGGAGGCCCAGTTGAGAGCAGACCTGGAGGGCCAGATCTCTGGACACTCCGCCTCCTTCCTGGAGGAGCTGCTATCAGCCAGTCGGTCAGGTAAGGTACAACGGACCCTCGGCCCCAGAGAATGCTGTCACCACTGCCATGCATTTGGTGAAGACCCTGGGAGCTGGAGACAAGCCGAAGGGCATGGCTTGGAACTTCGAAGAGGATCCTTCCGCTCGGGCGAAGAATCTCTGGTGAGACGGACGGATAGGGACGTGAAAAATCGTCCTGCAAGTCAGAAACAGAACCACCGCGCAGCGTTCAAGGATGGTATTATCTGAGCCAGGTGACCATCCTGAAGGTTCGAGACCTTAGGAACTTGTTTAGTCGTGTAGGTCAGGAATGGCGCCAGCCCCGTCCGTTCGGAACCAGGAAGTACCTGGACACAAACCCTGGGTCTGAAGGAGGGTCCACCACCTCTCTACCACCTCCTTCTGGAGGAGAGGCGATGTCGGCTCGGCGAGCCGCCAGTGAGCTGGGGTCCGAAGCCCCCGAGGCGGCAGCTCTGAAGGCTGGTGCCTGCCGAATTCCAGAGGCAGGCCTCTTCCCACCACCTCCAAGACCCACCTGTCCCGTGGTAACAGCGGACCAGGCGCGCAGGCAAGTGCGGAGCCGTCCCCACGGGGGACGCAGGATGAGTGGCGGGGATGGGGCGACACCTCAGCCCGTCACTGGGCAGGCTTGGAGGAGGGACCAGCCGAGGGACCTCCTGGGCCCTTTCCTCCTGCCTCCTGTTAGAGGAAGCCGGCGGCTTGGGTTTGGGATGCCAGGCGAGCCTGCTGGCCCTGGCGTTGCTGGGCCGGGCGCAGGAGGACGAAAGGGCTTAGGCTGTGGTTTGCGGCCTTTGTCCTTCTGAGCGGAAGAGACAGAGTCCAAGGTGGCATTGGACTTCTCGATCCTCTGCAGGTGACCTTCCACCCCAGGGCCGAAGAGGTCAGTCCCCAAAAAGGGAACATCCGCCAACTTGTGCTGGGTATCCAGTAAGGTGGATATCCTCAGCCAAGCCATGACCTATAGCCACTACGGCCTTCACCGATCTGGCACAGAGTCCCCTATATCCAAAGCAGTCTGGAGCTGCTGTTTGGCCACTGCCCTGCCCTGGTCCCGCACCTGCTTAACCGTAGTCTGCAGATCGGCGGGAAGATGAGGATAACCTCATCCAGGGAGCCCAACAGGGCATGAGAAAAATGTGCCATGAGGACGGCCGAACTGGCCTGGCCGAGGCCGAGAAGAGGCATAGCGTAGACTTTTAGCTGACATAGTCAATTTCTTGGACTCCTTGTCAGGAGGTTTGTCCACATCCCTGGCGTTGCGTGGCGCGGCGCTGTCGGTAACCAACCCCTCAGCAGAGGGTGTTCGAAAAAAACGGACAAGGAACAGTGGGGACCGCATACTTCCTGGCCATCCTGGCGGCGCAGGGCAGGAAGCGGGCGCTGCCAAAGCTCCAGTGCGGACCCACTATGGCCTCGGTCACGGAAGAGCCTCCGGAGAATCCCTCGGTCCAGAATCTCCGTGAGGATACCTGGCCCGTTGGAAGCGGGTTCGAGCTCCATCCGGTAGACTCCGAGATGAGCGAAGCAGTCCTAGGAAGGACGACGGGCTATCGTCCATTGACTGACCTCCTGAAGACTCCAAGTCCAGTCGCTTGGAGAAAAGGAGGAATCATCTTCGGACTGGAAGAGTCCTCGAAGAAACTACCTCTGGCCTGAGCCACCCTTCACCTGCCGAGGTCGGTCGGGAGTGAGGGTAACTGACAGCCGATGGGGTAGACCCTTAGCGACCGAGAATCCTTGGTGAGCCCCAGTGGTGGCTGTGGGCGGAGGTTCCACGGAATCGGTGGAGCAGCTGGTTTGGCGAACAACCGGCCTGGGTATAGGCTCCTCGGATAAGTCGAGGGTTGTGTCGTGCGTTCGGTGACAACCACTTAATGGCCGGGAAGGCGGCGGGGTCGGCTTATTCCGGCCAGGAGGAGCTGTTGCAACATAAGGTCCTCGTGCCGTCGGCGTAATTTCATCGAAGCCTCCCCTCATCGAGGGAGAGGGGCGAGGGCGGCAACGCCCGGCTTACGCAGTGCAGAACCGAGACCGCCTATGGCGGTGGGATCGGCTGGACAGCGAAGAGGTCGAGACCGAGACCAGAGTCCCGAATTTCGAGGTCGGTCTGCGGGGAGGTGTCGGCGGAACGGCACTCCCTCGGCTCGGATGGTCCATCCGAGGCTCCGAACCGGAGGCACAGGGCGAGCCAGGATCCTCAACTCCTCCCGGGGAACCAGGGAGAGGAATCTCGGCTGCTAAAGCGACAGCCCGTCAATGGGTCGAGAAAAATCTGACTTCATCCGGTGGGAGTCTCGGTCCAACTGACCTGGCCAGGGGACACCGTGAGGCCAGTGGCAGCCCGGTGATCGACCGAAGCCGGCGGTCGGCGGCCGGGAGAGGACCTTTCCCGCTCCCAAGAGTGTCGGCGGAGGGACTTACCCCTGTCCCTCTTTTGGACCGAGAATAAGGTCCAGCAGGCATGAGCCCTTCTCCTTTAGTGGAGAGGACAGACAAAAGCTCCTTAAAAGAAGCTGTGTAGGAAGAACCCAGAGAGGCGGGATAAATACACGCGGCCGAGGAAAGCTCTGACCGCCTTGCCTCCTCTTCGAGGCGACCATCCTTTCGAGCTGATCCTGACTCCGCCGCCGCAGACACCACCGCCAGCAGACCTCCCCATGGACTTCACGGAGAAAGCGCTTCAGGGCGGCCCAGTTGCAATCGGGCAGCACGGTCTTGAGGGGCGTAGGCCGAGAAAGATGAGCCTGGTCGCAAGCCTGCGGGTGGTGCTCAAGGCCTAAGCAGTGACACTGCGTGGTGTGGATCCGTCCGAGACATCTTCTGCCGCATGGGCATCTCCGAAAATCCGAGGTCGATTTGTCCGCGCAGCGAGGGATGAAGACTGAAGTCTTTTGCAAAATTTATTTTTAAATCCATAAGCGGAGAAATAGGAACCAGTCACAAGCGCAGAGGCGTTAAGGAGGGAACCTGAGCTTCAAGCGGTAAGGAAGATCTGGCGTCATGGGGCGGAGCCGAGAGTTATACCACCCGGGTGGGTGGGAGGAGCAAGCTTGAAGACCTTCCGGCAAGATTTAAAGCGGCAAGGATACCTGCCTATGAGTGTGGATGAACAACATATCCATGTCCCTAGAAAGTATCTATACAGCCCGCTCCTGTCCCCACATACCTTCTAATCCTGCTTCGGGAGTCTGGAGCTGCAGAGATGATCATTTGTAATCCAGTCGTGACATTTTCATAAGCTGCTGAAGTTTTGGGCCGAACCCGTAGGCGCCGTTTGACTCCTGACTGAGCGGGCGCAACTGCACATGGGTAGTCCACCCATTTAGTGACGATGCTACCACCACTGCTCTTATTATAGTAGCAGTGGCGGTACTTTATTATACTTATTTTATGGCTTCCACAGAAGTATTGATAGTTGTAATGTTACCTACAGCAACACTTGGGCAGGCTGTTGCTGTAGGTAACATTCTAGCGATCACTACCTCTGTGGAAGCCATAAAAAATATATTAAAATACCACCACTGCTACTATACATAAAGCAGTGTGGCGATCACTAAATGGGTGGAATACCTATGTGCATACCACCCGCTCAATCGGGACTCACGCGGCGCTTCCAGGTTCGGCCGAAAATTTCGGTAGTTTCTAAAAAGCCACGACTGGATTACAAATGATCATCTCTGCAGCCCCAGACTCCCGAAGCAGCATTAGAAGATATGTGGGGACAGGAGCGGGCTGTATAGATACTTTGCAGGTCACCTTTAAGGGATGACAGGAAGATAAACACAGAATATCCATGAAATACAACTCAGCTACATCTAAATATCAAGTCTTTCAAAGTTTTCCCAGAGGCTTCAGCTGTGTGTGTACGGGGGAGTGGGGGAGTTGAAACACAGCATGTACATCTGCTAGAGCTGTGCAGAATGGGACAATTCTGAATCCATGCAATTTCAAAAAAATTTCACAAGATTCTGTGGAATTCTGCAGAATTTTTAAAATTTAGTAATTTGGTTATAACTCAGCCACCGTTTAAGCTACAGCTCTGAAATTTGGCATACGTACTCTTTGGGTAGATGGCCACTGACGTGCCAAATATCAAATTTGGCAAGACAGTTACAAAAGTATAGGTGCTCAAATGTTGTCATTTTGTTTGTGCAAAATTTCATGAACGTTTTTATCTGCATATACCTTAACCGTCTATTGGGTCAGATATCTCAAATTTGGCATGATTTCTTGATGATACGTGTTCTAACAATGTGCCAGATTTCATGACAATATGATGCATCGTCTCAAAATTATATGTGCTCAAAATCTGTAATTTTATTTTTTATCAGGAAATGTCATGAAAAATTTCATCTGCATATAGCTCAGGCACCTTTGGAGCTAGACGAGTAAATTAGTATGGATAACTTTTTTGTACTACTTATAGAATGATCTAAATATGAAGAGAATTTGATAAAGAGATTTTTAAGTTACAGAGGTTCAAAACTTCACCATGTAAATATTTGCAAAACTTCATGAAAACTATCAAAAATGTGGATGTTTGTAACTTCTCTGCTCTTGCATACACAGATTTAAATTTGACATGCATATCCATAGTCAGTGTATCTGGGGTCTAACACAACTGGATAAACTGGTTAAGCAGTTTTAAATTTGCAAAAGAAAAAACATGATTACTAACATTTTCTCACAATATTTATGGGAGCTTCCTCAGAGCTGGGAGATGACTGCGCAGCTGCACGCCGATCTTGCTGTGGAGGAGCAGACTAGCAGGAGCACTGAAAGGCTTACCTTTCTTTTACAACAGGTATGCCACCATTGCCTGAACCCCGTCTCTGGGATATTTGTAGAAGAGAGAGATGTTTGCGGTAGCGACTCTACTTTCAGTGCCTTTCCAGACTACCTTGTGCTGCTGAGATTTCACAACCCCCTTCCTTGGAGTTCTGTATTCTCCGCTTCTGGCACGCTATTTTCAGCTTTACGGTGGTAAGATTTTTGTGCCCGAGAGGCAAGAAATATGGGGTGGCTCTGCGGCGAGCTGGTCACTTCAAGGAGGGCTTGTGTGTAATGTAAGACTGTGGTACTGATGGAAATGGGAGATTCGACATGATGCAGTATTAAGCCACAGCCAATTTTAAACAGCCCTCTTCACAGAGACAGAGAGACACTTAGAGATCATCATACTGACATTTGTACTTTTAATTTTAATGTTATTTCTCTTTTTTGACTTGTGTTCAATTTAGTGTTCTGTCGTGGCTTGTGTTTGATTCTGATTTTGTTTTATATTAGGCATTCAGGGCGATTTTTCTTGTAGTCCTCATAATTTTATAACTTTTTGTTTTAGCCATAGCTGTAGCTATAGCTGTGGCCTGGAGTTCCAGGAGAACATCAAAAGAGCGGGTTTTCTTTTTTTTACATATATTGTAGTATTAACAGTTACTACCATTTACTATACCGATATTATTGGTTTTACTGTGTTTTTGTTGACAAAATCTTGAATAATCTCTTTAGTAATATTTATATGACAGTTACGATAGATAATGAAATTGTACCTGGATAACCGTATCTGGATAATTAGATTGAGTGATTTTAGGAAACTTAACGAACAACACCTATACTATTAGGATTAGTTATATTAGAATCCTACGTGTTTTATGAGCTGTATGTGTTTAATTGAATAATTCTATTGTAAACTGACTGGACTATCGTCATATTAATGGCACTGCGCAACACCTGTGTGGTAGAATACTGATGCCCTGTTTAGTGCAGCAATTATCTAGTGCAAACTAACTGACTGACTACTTAATGATCTGTCAGCAGCCCAGCTAATTTAAATTGATTGTTAGCATTTTAATCATGGATTGTCTGCTGTCTGTTGTCAATTTTACTGAATTAAAAGCGTGCGGCAGCATTACAGTGTCATAACCCACTATCAGCAGGCTATGGAGTCAGTCACACAAGCAAGGCGTCTTAGTGCTAGTAACACCGCTAGTAAACATCAGTGTGTGCCTGAATTTTTTTTTTTTTTTAACTGCTGACTGTTGTTCTGCAGACTCTTTGCCGTACTTCTTTTTCATGTAAAGCTTTATCGTTGTATGGCCGTGTTTGACCTTGGTGTTTACCATGACTCACCAGGAATAAACAGCAATGGTAAACTGAAATCTAAGACACTACTTTTGCTGGCATTTAATTGGGCTGTCTTTCAGGAAGCTTGTGCATATTTTGTGACTTGCACAAGTGAGTACAAGGTTTTTAATATTATCTCTGTTACTACTGTAACCCCCTGCAAATGGGGGTTCCCAAAAGACTTCCAGGAACTTGCTTGAATGCTCCAAGCCTGAATGGTGTTTGGCATTTAAGCCATTTATCAGTGAGTGTTTTTAGAGCCTCTGGTACTGTCTCTTTAAGAGCTGTCTGCTTGCAGACATAATTAGTTGTATGGGGGACTGTGTGCTTCTCTAGTACCACTCAGCTGCCAATTCACTTAATTTTTGCAGTCACTAGGAGTGCAAAGGAACCTATCTGAAAGATGTAACTGTTTGCCAGAAATTATTTAGAGTAATAATGAAATTACAGTTTGTCTAACCTGCTTTCTTTGCAGTCAGAACTGTGTCTGCTAGTTCCCCATTCTAGTTTTGAACTGCTGAACTGGACCAATCAGTGTGGGGTAAGCTAGCTCTAAAATGGTGCCTTGGGCGAATCAGAACTTGGACTCATAATCTGAGCCAGCCACAAGAGGATTGTATGGGCAGTGACTCTGGGAGATGTAGTTTAGACTTCAGTGCCTTTTGGACCAACAGCAGCAGTCTATTGTGAGTGACAGCCAATCCAGTCAAGAACTGGGAGGAACTCAAAGGAAGTGCCGTTTTGTCGGTTGGAGTTTCAGTTGAGCTTTGGCAGTGAAGAAGGAAGGAGCCCTGTGCTTTTTCAGTGTGCAGTTTTAGTCAAAAAGCGTGTGTAAGGCCCAGAGTTCGGTCTGCAGCTTGTGTAACAGCTTGTTAGGACTGAATCCGTCCTGTGAAAAGAATCAAAGGATCTCTGAAGAGTAGAAACCAGGCTCACCCTGTAGAAGACTGGAGGAATTGCTGAAAATTGCACTCTGTCTGTCAGGAACTGAATCTGCTGTGTGTTCTCCGGGTATTGTGCAGTAATTGCGATCGGGATACAGATGCAGCCTGCCTGGTATAGTGCTTTCTTTTATATGGATGTGTGAAGAGGTTTGTGTACCTCAAGTGAGCCCTACTGACATTGAAGGACCCTATCTTATTTGGAGGTCGTGAGTACTAATTCAGAATTCAGCTCCCTGTTGAATTGCCACATTAAATCCAAATGGAATTACTGTACTGCTGACTGTTTAATTCTCCTTTTCTCTGTGTGAAAGGGCCCCTACCAGCTACCCACAGTTTGGACTAGCCACTAGGGCTTGGGTACCCAGGGACAGTAACTGATAGGGATAGGCCTGTGCACAGAGCCATAGAGTGAATTATTAGAGTGATAAGCTAATTAACCTGATTTCCCCCTGTCCTTGTTATATCCCCTAAATAAATCAGAGCTGCTTGTTTCAGCAAAGTTATACTACCTGAGGTATTTGTCTATGTTAAAGTACTGTACTGTGATTGTTGCACTGTATCTCATTTCTCAGGAGGTCCCAGTGCGGAACCAGACCTGGGGTAAGTGTATACTGTGAAGGTAATTCTGATATATTGTGTGGGCCACTAGTGGGAAGAAAGGGGTTGCAGTGTCCCAGGGCTGTGACCAAGTTAGTTTAACTATTGCAAACCCTGACCTCTGGGTGGAGGCACCCGCCATTGGATCCAGGCCCCTCAACCTGTTAGTGGCAAATCAGGCAGGGGTAGTAGCCCCTGGGATAGCGCCATCTAGGGGTTACACTACTCAACTAAAATTTACAACATATTGTTTTAAATGTATGTAAATTTTGTGTGTTAAGTGCAAAAATTTTAATTGGTTATCTTTGGGTATTTCTACTGGTCCTTGTTTCTTTTTATTATTTTTGCAGTGGCATTTCTGGTCATTTTCCCTTGGGGTTATATATCCAGCTCACCATTAAGATCCTGGTCATGTCGACAGACTACCTTGCTTGAATTTTGGTTAGGCTTTTTTGGGGGGACTTTCTTGGAAGAACTGGGATCAACTCATTTTGTGTGGATACAAGTGAGCGGCCGTAATTTATGTAACTCTATCACAGTGACCGTTTCAACTCAATATTTTGCTGCAATCTCTTAGGATCCTTTTGGGACCTTTTCGATGGACTTTTGTTTCTTTTTTTCTTTGGACTTCGTTATTGGATTAGTTAAGTCTGTAAACTTGGATTGTCTTTTCATTTAATTGCACAGATTATATATTACATCTTGTACAAAGAGGAAAACAATAAGTAGTAAAAGTTCTCAGGGAGTTACTGTGAAGACTGACTTACAGGGAGGGTGACTGTTTGAAATATTCCAATATTAACAAACAGACATCACACAAAAAAAAAGAGACAAAGACGGGGAAAAAGATAAAAAAAAAAAAATCTAGGAGAATCAAACCAGAGGGGAAGTGTCTCAGACACAAAGTAAGTAAAACATAAGGAGTCGGGGACAGATAAAAAGCTAACTGGTCAAACACTGATTACATTACATCTAGAAAAAGATGTTAGGGATAAGTTTGTTAAAGAGACCTCTACCCCTATCTTGTCTTCCAATCATAATAGCAAAAGTATTAGCAATAGAGATTGTAAACAGAAGGGAAGAATGGTGACAGATAGTTGTGACACCAGTGGGAAAGGATCCCTGGAGAGAACTCCTAGGTTAGATTTGTCTCACTCCAGCCAGATGGAAGGTACATGCTGAGATCATGAGGTTACAGCACAGGGATTATCAGTAATAGAAAACTACCATGTAGAAATCCTACAACACGATGATAGTTATCGGCAACTTCCTGATCCTAGCCTGAAAATAAATGCTAGCATTACTTCTTTTAGAGAGAACTTAGGGAGAGAACAGGAACTTAAGCAAATCAGACAGGACTTGCAAAGAACTATTCTGGGGATGAAAGAAATCTTAAACTCAGAAAAGGGAAAATCTTTACAAAAAGATAAAATAAATGAAGAATAATATTCTGAGTGTCCCCAGCAGCATACTTATTGCCCCTTTTCTTGAAACTGATCTTATACAAGTTTTAAAGGACCCCCACATTGCTAACATTGCAATTATGGAACAAATTATCTTAATGAAAAATGAACTACAACTTAGGGGAGAAACTGCATCTAATAAAATCATATTGGAGTCCCAAACAGTACTGATTAATGAGTTAAAAGAAGTATGTAATTATACTGGGAAAGAACAGGTAACACAGAGGGAAAGAAATAGTACTAAAAATAATTTAACATAAGAATCTAACTGTAAGGTTCTACCATGTAAAAAGGTTAAGGGGAAAAAAAAGAAGGAAAGTCCGGGTCACTAAAGGAATAAGTAAAAAGACTTGGGAGATGGCAAAAATGAAAGTAGATTCACATTTAGTGGGTAATCAACAACAGAGAATAGCAGAAAGCAAATAAAGAGAAATGAAACAGATTTACACGTAGGACAAAGTAACAATGATTTTAAAAGGGATAAAGAAATTATTACTATAAGGAAAGAAAGGTCAGTAAATGAGATTTTGAAATTGGGAAATTTGGGGGGAAAATCAGAACAGTTGGATGACAAGCAGGCTATCATGCTGTTAAGAAGGATCAATAAATAAGAGGATGAGAATGAACAAATTCTAAATATCTTAACTCATCTTATTTTTAAAGAATGACTTCAACTTGATATTCAAGAGGGAGATAGATGTAGAGTCACTAGAGCCTACAATTATTCAGGAAATGATCTGTCATTGCTTTTTTTGAACCTGAAAGAGTGGCCAATTATGTATGGCGCAACTCTAAACAATTAAGCAATTATAATCTAATTCTGGATTATCTGATGTTAGCATCTAAATTAATGGATAGTGGAGTTCTGAACTAACTGGCCTCTGCCCATTCCTTGCAAGATATTCTGATGTACGACTGCTCTCATAAGGTTTTGTTAGACATAACACTATCCAAACTTGGGATAAAAAGGTAAGGTTATGAATCGCAACCATGGTTAAAGCAACTTACCTCTCAGATGTTTGCTAATATTTTGGGTATAGAGTTTTACAGTGATGATATAATTTCTATAAACAGAGTGTATAAAAATTGGGAAGAAGGGGATAAGATGGATTTAGTGCTTAACAATGCTACACTGGTGAGGAAAATATTGGAGAAAAGCCCACTATTGGACACCGTGGGGATACATATTGTGGATTTGTATTCTCTAAGAACGGCATAACTAGTGAAAATGATGTGTTTTATAATGTTGAGGTTGATAACAGGTACAAAATACTGTTAGATATCAGCAGCTGACATAATGATGAAAATGGTAACAGCATAAGTAGTGTCCTAGCTACAGATCAAGGCGAAGACTTTCAGTCAAATACCTCCACTATTGAGATATAGAAAAAGTTTAGTGAACACATATCTATAATTTCATGGAATACTGCTGGGATTAATTCAAAATATGTAGATCCAGAATTTACAGACTTTCTTGCACAAAATGACATTTTAATGGTACAAGAAACATGGCATAGTCCAGAAACATTAGAAAAAACTAAATGAAATGGTTACACTCAAATTCAATGTACTGGAATAAAGGTTAAGAAAAAGGGCCATTACGTGGGTGGTTTAATAACTTTTATTAGAATAGTTGATTATATACATATATTGGAAATGGTTATAGAGTCTAATCATTTGCTTGTTATTAAGGTCAGGAGTCAACTACTATCCTTGGGTAATGTTTATATACCTCCTAAGAATACTTCTCTTTCTGACAAAGAACCGAGCTTAAAAATAATAAAGGATATAAAAATGACAATTAATAGACAGAATATAGATATATTAATTATGGGTGACTTTAACATTAGGTATGCTAATAATAATGGTTCCTCTGCTTTACAAGGGATTATGTTAAATTTAGGAATTCCACATAGACAAACCTTGGATAAAAAATATACTGATAATCATCAAATGACAAAATTAATAGATGCTTTATAATTAGTAACATTAAATGGACGCCTTCCATCTGACCTAGTTGAGGAAACAACATACCTTAATTCTAGGGGTACTTCGACTATTGATTATGCACTCTGTTCACTGTATGGTTTTGAAAATTATCTGGATTTTAAGGTAATACAAAGAATGGAAAGTGATCACCTCCCAATTGTTCTTTTTAAGAAATCTGACTGTCCAATAATAAGAAAGGAGGATGAACATATTGAAATTAGAAACAAAAGACTGCAATGGGATAAAATATCAGAGTGTATGGCTAATGACATTAGTGCATTATTTATTGCAGAAGTAGAACATCTTCTAGAAGCTGAATATGAACCAGAAGAAATATATGAGATAATTATGCAAACGTATTACAAACATATAGCTGTACTGTACAGAGAGAATATTGATAACAAACAGAACAAAGTCTATAGATATGAAAACTGGTTCTATAAATATTGTAAAAATGAGAAAAAAATTAAGTAAACAACTTAGAATTACAAAAAAAATCCAACTAGAGCAAATCTACATGCTCAAACGAGCAAGGCAAAAATGTAGAGGGCATGTAAAACAAAACAAAACATGAGCATCAACAATTTTTATAGGAATCCATGTATGATGCAGCTATAAACAAGGATGACAAAAAATTCTGGTCCCTTGTAGCATCTGGTACCAGCATGTATAGAACTAGTTTACATTCTTATATAACACCAGATAAAGGGTCCGACTACGTTTCTAAAATTTATTGGGATAGTAATATGAGAAGTCATGAAGATATCATTGAGATTAATGAAGACTAAGTGGTTTACAGCAAACAAGATTAGTAGGGCAACTGACAGTTCTAAAAGAAATAAGTCACCTGGACCAGATGAATTATCTATAGATTTTTGTAAATTTAACACTGATTGGTGGGCTAATATATTAACAGATTTTTTTAAATAAAATTGTCATGCATGCATGTTTACAACTGACTTGACATGGAAGTTATATCCTGCCTATATATATAAGAAAGGGGCAGTACTCGACCCTAGTAATTATTTGCCAATCAGTCTAATAGATGATTTAGCTAAATTATTTGCAAAGGTACTGCTAGACAGACTGACTTTATGGTTAGAACACTCACAAGTGTTATTCCAGTTGCAGACAGGTTTCACCAAAAATAAAAGTACAATCATTCAGATCTTTCTTCTAAACCATCTTTTGGAAAAATATTGTAAGATAAGAAGGCAACCACTATTTGTTGCATATGTGGATTTCTCTTCTGCGTTTGATTCACTTAACAAATATTAAGGGACAGTATGCAAAATTAGGTACTGACATTAACCTAATTAACATCATTACAAGATTTTATTCGGACACTTGGGTTCAAATTAAATAGTCAAAAAGAGTGGATCTAACAAATATAATTAAAATAAATTTGGTTGTCTGACAGGGCAATGTATTAGCACCAACTTTGTTTAACATCTATATTAATGATATTATTCTAACTTTGGGTAAGGATAACCACCAGGCCCCGAAGATTGGTACGACGAAAATTCCAATTCTAGCTTATGCGGATGATCTTGCTATAATTTCTACCAGCAGACTAGGCCTCCAATATGCAACTAAGGATATCGAACAACCATGCCATGGAAAAAATTTAAAACCAAATTTACAGAAAACACAAGTGATGGTATTTGGAAGTAACAGATGTTATAAAAGAAGTATTTTCGTAAACAATAAAAAAAATATATATATGTACGAGAATACCAATATCTGGAGGTTTCGTTTTCCAATAATCTAAAGTGGAATAAGCATATATGTTATATCCATAAAAAAAGTTAACAATACATTGTTAGCCCTGAACAGGTCTGACCATCTATACGGCGGACATTTAATTGTCCTTTTTTTAAAAACTATGAATGCGAAGGTTGTTGCTCAAATCCTGTATGCAGTTGAAGTATGGGGCGTCTTAGTCCTGTGAAGTTAGAATTGACTCTTAATAACGCATATAAAAAATATCTAAAATTACCAAAAGGTACGTTGAATGCCCTGGTTAGGTCCCAGATCGGACAGCCTTGACTGCAGCATATGGTCCAGGCTAGGCTGATCAATTTTTGGATTAAAACTAAAGCAGATTTGAAGGATGACTTGATTAAGTCATGTATAAAAGAGAAGGAAAGACTATTACAGTATAATAAAAAAGTGTGGTTGAGTAAAATCAATTGTTTGTTGGAAATGTATGAGCTTACATACTTACAAAATTGGGTTAGTTAAAATATTGCCTTAAATTTCAGATACAGTATACAGTTTTTGTTACTAAAAAGACCTATGATTTTTCCAGACAGCAACATTTACAAGATATCAAATCATTAAAAACTGCTTCATAGTTGGTAAATAATACAAAAGAACACAGTATAAAACAGTACTTTATCCTAGCTAAAAATTAAAAACATAGGATAATACTTACCAGATATACAGTAGATTTGAGAATTTTGCCAGCAATGTTTTGCTTGCTAGATATGATAAAGACCAACAAATTTCTGCAAACTGTGATTGTGTACTACAAGAAACAGAAGATCTAAGACATGTGGTGTTACATTTGCCATGGTATGATAGCCCAAGAAGAAAATTTCTGGGAAAATATTTAAAATCCTGCAATATTCCAGACAGATATTTGTTGGCTCTCTTATTTAATTCAGAAAATGAGAAGATCCTTACTGATCTTGCACTCTATTTAACTTTGACTGGCAAGATACGTGAGTGGAAAACTTTACCAGTAACAACATAAAGTATGGACACTGCTCTGCTGGTTACCAATAATAAAGTACAGTTACGTAAGAACTTACCGTAACAGTAGATCTTCGAGAACAGCTCTTGCAGTAGGTTACACCACAAGGACCGAAACCGGCAGGCGCAAGGACCCCACAGAAATTTTCTAGCTGGCAGTCTTCAGCGGGGACCGCCTCCAACGTCGGTCCCGGCCCCGATGTCAGGCGTAGTACATAAGGAGGCGGTCCCCCCATAATCCTCAGTTCTCCCGCCGGAGACTCCCAGCTGCTGGATGACATCAGAAGGGGAGACCGAGGATCCGCCCTCAAATGGCAAAACAAGGCAACAGTAAATGTCCCATCCTAGGAGATGGATGCTTGACTACGACCTACCTCCAGCAGGGATGGTGGGAGGAAAAGTACCTGCTGCAAGAGCTGTTCTCGAAGATCTACTGTTACGGTAAGTTCTTACATAACTGTACTATCTTACTTCGAGAAACAGCTCTTGCAGCAGGTTACACCATCAGGACTGATTTCCAAGCAGTAATGGTAATCATGCACCATCGGGAGGAGGAAAGGTAGAGAACTCGAGGTACCTCGAGCCTAGGACAGAAGTCCTTGAAGGAAAGCTAGACCGAACCATGCTCTTCGCTGCGATGCAATGTCCAGGCTGTAATGCCTGATAAAGGTATGCACGGAGCTCCAAGTAGCTGCAGCACAAATAGCTGAGGTGGAAATGTTCTTTAAAGCCACAAAGGAGGTAGCCACCCCTCTGGTGGAATGACCCTTAACCGCGCCCGGCAAGGGCTTATTGTGCTTCTGGTAACAGAACATAATGCACTGGATAAGACACCTAGACAGCGACTGCTTCGAGAGAGAAGCTCCCTTCATCCTATGGGCAAAGGAGACAAAAAGTTGGTCCGACTTCCGGTGTTGTTTGGTTCTGGTCAGGCAGTATCTGAGGCACCTATGCACATCAAGGGTGTGCAAAAGGGCTTCTCCTCGATTAGGGTATTTCGGAAAATACACTGGTAGATCTATGTCCTGATTAAGGGCGAAAGTTGAGACCACCTTAGGCAGAAATTTAGGATTAGTCCTTAGGGATACCCTGTACTGGTGGAAAACCAAATAAGGCTCTTTGCACATAAGTGCGTGCATTTCAGAAATCCTTCTGGCAGAAGTAACTACAACTAAAGACAACGTTTTCCAAGAGAGAAAACGTAGCTCGCAATCAGCGGCTGGTTCAAAAGGTGGCAGCGTAAGCTGCTCCAGGACAAAGGGTAAGTCCCATGGAGGAATTGGATCCTTAATCAGGGGCCTCAAAAAGGCACGTGTCGTGTTTAGCTGGGCCACAGTGCGTTGGCCTATGGGGATATGGTAGGCTGAAATGGCACAAAGGTGCACTTTAATCAAGGAGTAAGCCAGGCCGGAGTGGAAAAGAGATCGTAGGTAGTCCAGTACCAGCTTCTCTGGACAGTCCAAAGGCGAAAAACCGCGCGCTTGAGCCCATAAGCAGAACCTGCGCCATTTCATGGCGTAGGTCGCGTGGGTAGACGGTTTCCTAGCAGCAATAAGCACATCTGCCACTTCTTGCGAGACCCCATATCACATCATGGCTATGTCTCTAGGAGCCAAGCATGTAGGCTCAGGGAATGTAGGTCCGGATGGACTAAGGAACCCACCTCCTGAGACAGTAAATGGGAGCTGATTGACAAAGGCACTGGAGGTTACCGGGATAGATGATGCAAGAGAGGGAACCATATTTGTCTGGGCCAGAAGAGTGCGATCAGAATAAGCGTCGCTTGCTCCCTGCGAAGCTTTACAAGAACTCTCTGGATCAACGGGAAAGGAGGAAAGGCATAGAGGAATCTGCCCGCCCAGGAAAGGGACAGCGCGTCTCACCAGAAAACACCAGGCCCTGGAATAGCGAGCAAAAATTGGGCAGTTTTACGTTGTATGGGGACACGAAGAGATCTATCTCTGGAGTACCCCATCTGCGAAACAGATCTTCTGCCACCTCCTGGAGTAGTTCCCATTTGTGGACTCTGGCGTGAGTGCGGCTCAGGCTGTCTGCAATGATGCTGTCCACTCCCGGAACATGAACTGCAATAAGATTTGCGCCGTGTTGCAAGACTCAATCCCACACTCTCATGGCCTCCCTGCAAAGCGGGTAGGAGTGGATGCCTCCTTGTTTGTTGAGGTAATACATCACCATGGAATTGTCTGTTTGTAACAGAAGTGTACCCGGTGGAATCTCCGACTGGAAGGCCTGCAGAGCGTAAAGAACTGCCCTCATCTCTAGTATATTTATGTGGAGATGAGACTCCTGGGCTGTCCACAGGCCCTGAGACTGAACACCATCGAGGTGTGCTCCCCACCCGAGCCCTGAGGCATCTGTGGGGAGTGTCACAGTCGGGGACGGTGCTGTAAAGAGGACTCCCGCCGAGAGGTTCCCTGAATGTAGCCACCATTGCCAATCTCGAATTACGGTCTTCATGATTCGGATTGGATGCTGCAGATGGTCTTGCCTTTGGTCTTATTGTACCTGTAACATTCACTGGGTTACCCACATGTGGAGATGGGCTAGCAGGACTGTTGCAATGGCCGCAGCCATGTGTCCGAGCAGGCAAAGGACCAGTCTGGCTGGGACGGTCTTCTCCGCCGACAACTCCCTGATGAGGGATCTGATGTGTTCCGCTCTGTCCGTGGGAAGAAAAGATTTTCCTTGGACAGTGTCCAGAACTGCTCTGATGAATTGCAGCGTCTGGTAGGGAACCAGGCGTGACTTCTCGTAATTAGTGAGAATGCTCAGAGTCTCAAACAAAGACTTGGTGCAGTGAATGGCAGAACATCAAGGCCTCCTTGAGGGCTCATGAAATGCAGTCATCCAGGTAGGGAACACATAGTGGCCCTGTCTCTTCAGAGACGCGGCTACGACCACCATGTACCTGGTGAATACCCGAGGTGCCGTTGACAGCCCGAAGGGAAGAGCTCGGAACTGATAATGGTGGCCCTGAAACTCGAAGCACAGGAACCTCCTGTGTGCCTGAATGATAGGAATATGCAGATAGGCATCCTGCATGTCCAGGGACGCAAGAAATGTGCCCTGCTTCAGCATGGGAATCAGGCCCGGGAGGGTCACCATGCGGAAGCGCTTGTAAGAGACCGAAAGATTGAGATCGCTGAGGTCTAGTATTGGATGGAGGTCCCCTGTTTTCTTTGGAACCAGGAAGAAGTAAGAATAGTACCCTAGTCCTCTCTGGTTCCCTGGCACATGCTCTAAGGCTTCTTTTTCCAGGAGTGTGAGCACTTCCTGCTGTATGAGCAGGGCATGCTGTCCCGAATAACAGGAAAGCAGGGGAGGTCTTGTAGGTGGGTTGTCTACGAACTCTATGTAATGGCCCTTTTTGACCAACTGTAGAACCCACTTGGCGGTGGTGATGGGTGCCACCCTGAAGGTGGCGTGCGATCTGACCCACTTTCTTTGCCCGTTGATCCTGAGGAGGCGGGGGCGGGAAGGAGTCACTGCTGGCAGCGTTTGTCCTTGTGGGCTGGGCCAACTTTGAGTAGGGTTGGCCTCTGCCTGGGGACGACCTGGCCTGGGCCTTGCATGAGAAAGTGCCCCTCTGCTGCTGGCCGGAATGTTGCTGCTGCCTTTGTAGCCGGCCGCGAAAACGGCTCTGGTTCCTGTGAAAGGAACTAGGCCTAGATCTGTACATGGCTTGTACAGCTCGGACTGCCTTCCCTGCATCTTGGAGTTTGGTGATAACCTTCTCTGAGGCTTCACCAAACAGCACCTCGCCGTTATATGGGACGTCTAGAATGTTTTTCTGTACGTCCGGGGTAAATCTGGAGACACGGAGCCAAGAGTGTCTCCGGAGACAAACGCCTGAGGCTGCAGCTCTGGCCGAAGAGTCCGCAGAATCATATGCGGCTCTGAGCACTTGAGTCCCCACGTCTGACCCGGTGCAGAGGAGGCTTCAGAGCTCCGCTTTCTGGTCGCCATCGGGAAGCTTTTCAACCAGATCCTGGCCCTGTTCCCACAGGGTGTTCTGGAACTGAACCATATGGGTAAGATAGTTCAGTGACCTGATGGCACAAGTAGCAGCCACATACATGCGCCTCCCCAGGGCATCCAATTGCTTGGAGTCCTGGTCCGGTGGCTTAGTGCTCATATGCTGTGGTCTCTGAGACCAGTCATGTGAAGCAGTGATGACCAGGGAATCTGCCAGAGGATGGTTCGCCAAATACTGGTCCTCCCTAGGGGCCTTGTATAGGTGGTCAGCCTTCTTCGGCACAGCAGGAGTGGAATGTGGATGTTTCCACGCAGCCTTGGTGATGTCCGCAAATGTGTCCACCAAGGGCGGCACTACCACAGGCTTCGGGTCTTTTTGCTGAAGGTAGTGGGCAAGGCGTTATCGCTCTGGGTCAAGCTCCTCAGCATCCCACCCCATGTTGTCCTGGATGTGCCTCATGATCTCGGCGAAAGAGGGATCATCCGGTGGAGACCTGGGGAGGTCGTGTGAGTCAGGAGAGGGTATGCTGAGTGGAGAAGGTGACCTGTAGTACTCTGAAGTATCCGACCTTGAATCCTCCGACAGAGTGTACCAGCGTCGTCTGGGACTTTTGGGGCTGGGTGACCCTGAGGGGGATCTGGAGGGAGGCCTTCTCCTGTCAGTAGAGCTACCCCTAGGAGGTGGAGTCTGCTCCTTGGGGGATGGAAGTCGTCCTACTGGCCTCTTAGGTGGAGGAGGGGGCGCAGGCGGTGAAGGAGTAGGAGGAGGATGTGCGGGGACCACATCCTTCTTGATGGTGTCCCACCAAAAGGTAAAGGGCTCCTTTACCTCTGCAAGGTTCATACCTGACGAAGGACCTGGCGCCGGTGGCCTCTTGCCAGGGTCGGGTGTTGGGTCCCCGGGGGTCTCCCACTCCGGGGAGGGTTGCTGTGGGAGCCCGGCATCCTTGGTGTCGCCCGCCTGGTCTTCAGGCTGTGTGGTGTCCTCCTCTGTAGAATCCCTATGACTGGCATCCTCTGGCGACGGGGGTGCGGTCTTCCACTCCGAGGTAGCCGACATCGGTCCCCTGGCCAATGTCTTCGGACCTGATGAACGCCTGGCTGGCGACGGGTGTCTAGCCAGTGCCGTCGGCTCCTGTGAGCGCCGAGCCGATTTAGAGTGCTTGGCTGACGGGTGGTGGGCCGACGTCAGATCCGAGATCCGTTTGAGGGACGTCAGGTCCTTAGTTTTCCTGGGCGCTGGATCAGGACCTCGGGGTGGTTGGGAGGTTGACCTGGAGTCGGTGTCCTGGCGACAGGAGGATGAAGATTTGTGGCGCCCACCCGACTCTGAAGAGGCCTTGGAGGGTGTTGAAGAAGCTGAGGGCCTCGAAGTCTTCAGAGGCTGGAGCGATGAAGAACCACTGGAGGACCTGACCTGGACCGGGGGAAGTTGAGACCGAGCCCTGGAGGGAGAGCAGTACGATCTAGAGCCGGAGCTGCGGGAGTCCGAGGCCAGTGTAGGAGACCTAGACCTTGCCTTCTTCCGGTGCTTGTCCCGGTGTTTGTGGGATTTAGTTGAAGATTCTCCCTAGGAGGAAGGTTCCTGGTCCATACTTTTCAGCTTTTCTTCCAAAAGAAACGCTTGAAGTGCCTTCTGACGGCGGATCCTGGTGTGGCTGTTAAAACCCTGGCAAAAGGAGCAGACCTTGGTGTCGTGGTCCGGGCCTAGGCAACGCACACAGGATGAGTGGGGATCCTTGAAGGGGATCTGTTTGCCACAGGCGCACTTCGAATGGTGACCCTCTAGAGATGGAGTTGGAGAGGACATCAGTTGAGCAGAGCCAAAAAAGGTAAAAAATATTCATAGTTCGGTAGTCATCGTACGCTAGAAAGGAGACCGAGAGGCCGATGTTGGCGAGTCGACAGCAGGAAAAGAAATACAGGTTACTCACCTGTAACAGGAGTTCTAGGAATGGTATATGTTGTTCATCCACACTGTCTGGCACGTATCCTTGCCGCTTTAAATCTTGCCGGAAGGTCTTCAAGCTGGCTCCTCCCACCCACCCGGGTGGTAAAACTCTCAGCTCCACCCCATGACGCCAGATCTGGGCCGCTGGAAGCTCAGGTTGTGCGTCGAAGCCGGGAGGTCAGTGGGTCATGTGGATGAACATATACCATTCCTAGAACTCCTGTACAGGTGAGTAACCTGTATTTCTAGGGACATGGATATGTTGTTCATCCACACTGTCTGGCAGACTCTAGCAGTTCTCCAAGAGGAGGGAGGCAAGGCGACTAACTAATACTTATTTGGGAAAGAGAACAGAAACCGAGGCCCCAAAACCAGCATCGGCGTGACTCAAGGTCGATGTGGTAGTGGGTGATGAAGGTGTGTGCTGGCGTCCAGGTAGCAGCCCTGCAGATTTCCTGGACAGGGGCGTCCCTAGAAGCAGCCACCGATGCAGCAGTATGGCGGGTAAGATGAGCTCTTATCCCTCTGGGAGGCTCCATGCCCACCAACTAGCAGAGATCTATGCAGGAGGTGACCCACCTGCTTGTAAATCCGCTTGGCTGCAGGTCTGCCAGGTGCGGCTTCAGCGTGCGTGACAAACAGCTGGCGAACCTCTCCCTGAATTTCAGTCGTCGCTCCTTATAGTAGCGGCGCACTTCTAAGGTCAGAGTATGGAGCCTATATTCGACCTCCCAGGTGTGATTGGGGTAGAACACCGGCAGAGTCAACACCTGGTTAAGGTGAAACTCCGACACCACCTTGGAAGGAATTTCGGTGGGGTGGAGGATAACCTGCCCTGTGGAAGACCAAGTAAGGAGACTCGATGGAAGCGCCTGGAGCTCTCCCATCCTTCTGGCTGACGTGATAGCCACCAGAAGGCGGTCTTCCACGACAGGTGAGAGAGATCACACCTGTGCATTGGTTCGAATGGCTTGCCCATGAGCTTTGCCAGTACCAGCAGTAGATCCCACGGAGGTGGAAGTTCTCGCACCGGAGGGGAAATGTGATCAAGGCCTTTGAAAAAGAGCCAGACCACCTTCTCCTACGCCACCGACTGCTCCCCAGCCAGCGCCCGGTAAGCAGAGATGGCTGCCAGGTGCACCTTAAGGGTCGTCGACCTAAGCCCTTGCTGAGAAAGGGACCACAGGTAGTCCAATATGCTCGCCAGGGAACAGGAGGAAGGGTCAAGGCCCTTACCCTGACACCAAATGGAAAATCTCTTCCATTTGAAGGCATAGCATTCCTGGTCGACTACTAGGGACGCCTCAACTATATTGAGGACCTCGTCGGGAAAGACCCAAGGCCTGGAACTCTAGCAGCTCAGCAACCAGGCTGTCCAGTGCAGGGATTGAAGGTCTGGATGGAACACCTTCCCCTGATTGACTGAGAGCAGGTCCGGGCGAGCTGGAAGCTGCCTCGGGAGCCTGGAGCTGAGGCTGAGGAGATCTGGGTACCAGAACTGGCGGGGCCAGTCTGGGGCTATCAGAATCACCTGCGCCTTGTCCCTCCTTGCTTTGACAAGCACCTTGTATATCAAGGGGAATGGGGGAAAGGCGTAGAAGAGGCCCGGGGTCCACTGCCTCGAGAAGGCATCCCCCTGCCGTGAGCCCTGCTGAGGGGGGCGGGCATGGAACAGCCTCAGCTTCGCGTTCTCCCTGGAGGCAAACAGGTCCGCCTGAGGTGTGCCCCAATGGGAGAACAGATCTTGTACTACCTCCGGCAGGAGAGACCACTCGTGGGACGCAGCCCCTATCCGGCTTAGGGCAACGGCCAGGGTGTTGGAGGCTCCTGCCACGTGAATGGCTAGGAGATCCGCCTCCAAGCTGCGCAAGAGTGACCAAATGCGAAGCTTCCTTGCGCCGAAGCATGGAGCCGCGTCCGCCAGGGTTAGATAGTACATAGTCGTGGTATTGTCCGTCTGGACTCGGACCACTTGACCCCGGAGAAACGGAGCAAAGGCGGTGAGTGCTAGGCGGACTGCTCGGAGCTCCAGCAGGTTGATGTGACATCGGGACTCCCGCGGAGACCAGAGGCCATGCGCTCGGTGTTCCCCAAGATGGGCACCCCAACCCATCAGAGAGGCATCGGTTGATAGAGAGACCGTTGGCTCAGGGCGGACAAACGGGATGCCCTCCTGCAGATGAACTGGAACGGTCCACCACTGGACAGCGTTCCACATCCCCTGGGTCACCGTCACTAGCTGATCCAATGGATCGCAGCATTGAGACCACTGACTGGCCAGCCCCCACTGAAGGAAGCACATGTTCCAGCGGGCCCAGCGGACCACGCTGGTACAGGCCGCCATGAGACCCAGGAGGTGCAGGAAGTCCCGGGCAGGGCGCGAGTGCCCAACCAGAAATGATTGGGCAAAGGAGGAAAGAACCCGCTGCCCCGATGAAAAGAATCACCTGCTTCGGCTCGAGTTCTGACTTGGCCTCGTTGATGAGAAGGCCGACTTGAGAGCAAACCTGGAGGGCCAGATCTCTGGACGCTCCACCTCCTGCCTGCAGGGGCTGCTATCAGCCAGTCATCCAGGTAAGGGTACACGGACCCCTCGGCGCCATCAGGAATGCTGTCACCACTGCCATGCATTTGGTGAAGACCCTGGGAGCTGGAGACAAGCCAAGGGCATGGCTCGGAACTCGAAAGGGATCCCTCCGCCGAAGCGAAGGAATCTCTGATGTGACGGATGGATAGGGGCGTGAAAGAAACGCGTCCTGCAGGTCCAGAAGAGCAGAACCACATGCTGCGTTCCAAGGATGGTACTATCTGAGCCAGGTGACCATCCTGAAGGTCCAGACCTTAGAGGATTGTTTAGATCGTGCAGGTCGAGAATGGGGTGCCAGCCCCCCGTCCGTTTCGGAACCAGGAAGTACCTGGACACAAACCCCGGGTCTGAGGGAAGGTCCACTACCTCTCTGATCACCTCCTTCTTGAGGAGGAGAGCGATGTCAGCTCGGCGAGCCAACAGTGAAGCTCTGCGGACCCGAGGCCCCCGGTGCAGCAGCCCTGGCGGGCGGGGCCTGCTCGAACTCAGAGGCAGGCCCTTTCCTACCACTTCAACACCCACCGGTCTGTGGTTATAGCAGACCAGGCGGAAAGGAAGTAGCGGAGCCGTCTCCCCACGGGGGAACCTTGAGTGAGGTGACGGGGTTGGGGGCGACACCCCTCAACCCGTCACTGGGCAGGCTTGGAGGAGGGACCGGCCGAGGGACCTCCGGGGCCTTTACCTCCCTGCTTCCTGGAGAAGGAAGCCGAGGGCTTGGGTTTGGGATGCCAAGCTCGTGCCTGCTGGCCCTGACGTTGCTGGGCCGGACGTGCCACGGGCGCAGAGGGACAAAAGGGCTTAGGCTGTGGTCTGCGGCCTTTTTCCTTCTGTGCGGATGAGACCGAGTCCAAGGTAGCATTGGACTTCTCGATCCTCTGTAGGTGACCTTCCACCCCAGAGCTGAAAAGGTCGGTCCCCAGGAAGGGGACATCCACCAACTTGTGCTGGGTATCCGAAGTGAAGGTGGATATCCTCAGCCATGCCCGACGGCGCATAGCCACTGCGGCCACTACTGACCTGGCACATAGATACATAGACAGTGTCGGCAGATAAGGGCCTATGGCCCACCCAGTCTGCCCATTTGAGCTTGTAAGTTCAGTTTGTTTTCCTAGAAGTCTGTTGCCCCTTACCCCTGACCTCTAGAATTCCTTTATGTCTATCCCATGCATTCTTAAATCCCGTGATTGTTTCAGCCCCCACCACTTCCTCTGGCAGGGTGTTCCACTTGCCCACCACCCGTTCTGTGAAGAAATTCTTTCTCATGTTTCCTCTGAAAGTCCTCCTCAACTTCATCCCATGCCCTCTAGTCCTGGAACATCTTTTACGCTTAAAATAGTGTTTTCCTGCACCCTGTTCTTCCCTGTAAGATACTTGTATGTCTCTATCATATCCCCCTCTCCCTCCTCTCCTCCAGGAGTACATGTTCAGTTCCTTCTACCTGTCTTCATAGGACATGTGATGCAATCCATGCACCATCTTTGTTGCCCTCCTCTGAACCTTCTACCCTGTCTATGTCCTACGTGGTATGGTCTCACAACTGTACACTGTACTCCAGGTGGGGCCTCACTAGGGTCTTGTATAGCGGAATTATGACCTCCCTTTTCCTGCTGGTGATGCCCCTGCCTATGACTCCCAGCATCCTATTTGCTTTACCTGCTGCCTTGTCACACTGTTTCCCTACCTTGAGGGTCATCAGGAGATGACAACCCCAAGATCCCTTTCCTGCTTGGTGCGTGCTATATCCTCACCCCCAACTGATATATTGTGCCAGGGTTTTTGTGCCTATATGCATTATCTTGCACTTTTGCATTGAATTTCAACTGCCAAACCTCTGACCATTCTTCAAGTTTCTGCAGGTCGCTTCTCATTCTGTCTACACCTCCGTGTGTCTACTCTGTTACAGAGCTTTGTGTCATCAGCGAACAGTGAAATTCTGCATTCTAGATCCTGCATAATGTCACTGATGAAGATGTTGAATAGGACCGGTCCCAGCACTGATCCCTGTGGTACCCCACTGGTCGCTCTTCCCTCTGTGGAGTGACAGCCATTTACAACCACCCTCTGTGTCCTGCCACCCAGCCAGTTACCTACGCACCACACTACTGTCCTGCCCACACCCATATTCCCCAGTTTGTGTAATAGTCTTCTATGTGGCACAGTGTCAAAGGCCTTGCTGAAGTCCAGATAGGCCATGTCCACTGCCCTCCCCTGATGCACCTCCCTAGTCACATGAGTCTCCAATGTCCAGAGCATTCTGAAGCTGCTGTTTGGCCACTGCCCTGCCCTGGTCCCGAACCTGCCTAACCGTGGTCTGCAGGTCCGCTGGAAGATGAGGAACTACCTCGTCCAGGGAGCCCAACAGGGCATGAGAGAAATGTGCCATGAGTACGGCTGAACTGGCCTGATGAAGGCAGAGGGAGTACGCAGCGTAGACTTTGTGCCCGGCATAGTCCAATTTCTTGGACTCCTTGTTGGGAGGTTTGTCCACGTCCCTAAGCGTTCCGGCCGCCGGAGCAGCTATCGGTAACTAGCCCCTCGGCTGAGGGGTGTTCCGGAAAACCGGACAAGGAACCGGTAGGGACCGCATACTTCCTAGCCATCCTGGCCAAGGGTGCAGGACAGGAAGCAGGGCGCTGCCAGAGCTCCAAGGCCGGGCCCACTATGGCCTCGGCCACCAGAAAGGCCTCCGTAGGGGAATCCCCTCGGTCCAGTATCTCAGTGAGGAGATACCTGGCCCGCTTAGACACGGGTTCGAGCTTCATCCCGGTGGACTCCGAGATGACCCAAAGCAATCCCAGATAGGACGAAGGGCTATCGTCCAGCGACTGACCTCCAGAGGACTCCAAGTCTACTCGCCTGGAGAAAAGGGAGGAATCGTCGTCGGACTCAGAGGAGTCCGCAAAGAGCTGCCTCAGGCCTGAGCCACCCTCCACCTGCCGAGGTCGATCGGGAGTGAGGGTAACAGGCAGCCTAAGGGGCAGGCCCTGAGCCGACCGAGAATTCTTGGTCGGAGCCCCAAATAACGGCTGTGGAGGCAGAAGTTCCACCGGAATCGGTGGAGCAGCTGGTTTTGGCCGAACAACCGGCCTGGGAACAGGCTCCTCGGGTAAGTCGAGGGGCTGTTTCGGCTGCTCCGGTGACAGCCACTTAATGGCCGGGGTAGGCGACGGTGTCGGCTTGTTCCCAGCCAGAAGGAGCTGTTGCCACATGAGGTCCTCGTATCGTCGACGTAACTTACGTCAAAGCCTCCCCTAGTCCGAGGAGGAGTACGAGGGCAGACGGCGCGCCCGCTTACATGATGCCGAGACCGCCTATGGCGGGGATCGGCTGGACCGCGAAGAAGTCCGAGACCGAGAACCTCGGCCTTTCCGAGGACGGTGCGGGGAGGGGACGGGTGGAACCGGCTCTCCCTCGGCTCGGAGGGTTCACCCAAGGGCTCTGGAACTGGAGGCACTGGCAAGCCCACGGGATCCTCAACTCCCACCAGGGGAACCGGGAGAGAGGATTCTCGGCTTCGCCTGTCGACAACCCATCCAACGGGTCAAGAAAAATCTCGACTGCATCGATGGGAGTCTCGGTCAGCTGACCTGACGGGGACACCGTGAAACCAGTGGCTGAAGCCGAACGATCGACCGAAGTCGATGGCCGACAACTCAGGGAGAGGGACCTTTCCCGCTCCCAAGAGCATCGACGGAGGGACTTACCCTTGTCTTTCTTTTTGGACAGAGAAGAAGGTCCAGCAGACGTTGGTCCCTCTCTCTTAGTGGAGAGGGACAGACAAAGCTCCTTAAAGGAAGCTGTATAAGAGGAACCCAGAGAGAGCGGGATAAATGCCACGACCAAGGAAGATGCGGCCTGCGCCGCCTCCTCTTCGAGGGCGATCATCTGCTCTAGCTGATCCGCCGAGCCTGCCGCCGCGGAACCGCAAACCGGGCCTCTTTTGGCTTCACTGGAGGGAAACGTTTCTCGGGACGCCCCAGTTGTAAACAGGCAGCACGGTCTTCGAGGACGTAGGCCAAGAAGGAAGAGCACAGGTCGCAAGCCTGCGGGTCGTGCTCAAGACCTAGACAGTAGACACACCTGGAGTGCGGATCCGTCCGAGACATCTTCTGCCCGCAAGGGCATCTCCGAAAACCGGGAGTCGATTTGTCCATCGCAGCTGCAAGGGATAGAAGACCGAAGTCTAGAAATGCAAAAACTTTTAAATTCGCAAAACCGAAGAGTTAGGAACCAGTCTTATACGCAGAGCGTTAAGGAGGGAACCTGAGCTTCCAAGCGGTAAGGAAGATCTGGCGTCATGGGGCGGAGCCGAGAGTTTTACCACCCGGGTGGGTGGGAGGAGCCAGCTTGAAAACCTTCCGGCAAGATTTAAAGCAGCAAGGATACCTGCCAGACAGTGTGGATGAACAACAAATCCATATCCCTAGAACTGAGGATTATGGGGGGACCGCCTCCTTATGTACTACGCCCAACGTCGAGGGCGGGACCGACGTCGGAGGTGGTCCCTGCTGAAGACTGCTAGCTAGAAAATTTCCGTGGGTCCTTGCACCTGCCAACTTCAGTCCTTATGGTGTAACCTGCTGCAAGAGCTGTTTCTCGAAGTAAGATCAACATATAGTGGCCACTTCTTTCTTTTGAGTAATATTCTTAATTATTGCACGTTCCCCCTCTTGAAGAAATATTTATACTGCACAATGTCATTAGAACAAAGGCTTATGTTCCTGTCCTCTAGGTGTTTATTTTATCGCAATGTATTTTATTGTAAAAGCTGTAGAATATTTTGTATGTGATGAAATTTTTATATGAAATAGTTAAGGCTGATCAATAAATATTTATCTAATCTAATCTCACATATATTTATGATAGCGTATACTGTAGATGAAGCATCCAGAATTCTTTTTGTGGAATTTAACATTAACAATGCACATATCAGTACTTCATTTCGATAAGCTGGGCTGAGCTTTTTGCAGTCCTGCTATTCCTCTCTGGGTGACTATTCCCCCCTCCTTCTCTTTTGGCATCGCCAGATTTGATTCAGTAGAACTACTGATCCCACTTATATCGTTTTTGATCTTTACAGTGACAAACTTCCTTAAAGGAAAACTCCATGTTAAAATCAGAAAAAGATATGTAGTAGTCTTTTTTTTCCTGTGTTCTAACCAGTTCCCAGCGTTTTCGTTTCCTCTGGCTGTGAGAGATGTTTTTTCTAACTTTCCCTAACTGTTTTATTGCCCTTGGAGGTTGCCATTCTGGTTTCTGTTATGGCCTCTAGTCTTCCCAGAGTGCCCTTTGGTGTGATGTCTAATTGCCCCTGCAGGAAGCCAGTGTCTTGTTACAGAGTCTGTCACAGCTCTGCCACACAGAAAATAATTCTTCCAAAGAAGACACACTGCTAGATTTTGGGTGAGTGTAATCATTATTATTTTTTGATATTGTACCTTGTCCCGCTATGTTCTGCTGTGTGTGTGTGTGTGTGTGTGCGTATTTGAATCATGTCACTGTTTACTCTATTCCTCTCAGTCACTTTCAGTTTTTGCACCGGTACTAAGTAGCAATAACTGAACATCACCTTATAGATTGTAACATAGCAGAACAAGGTACTAACATCAAAAAATAATGATGATTACACTCACCCAAAATCTAGCAGTGTGACTTCTCTGAAAGAAGTATTATCTTTGCGGCAGAGCTGTGACAGACCCTACTAAATCTAAGGGCATAGCTACATCATTGTCACATGAGCCAGGGTGCATCATAGAAGAAAGAAAGCCAATAAACCTATTTGTGATGGAGATCCCCAGGTGTCGTAAAACTACCATACAGCTAGCAGGCTAATTTAGGAAAAACTCCTAATAGCAGACAGAGGGAAGGACATACTAGGACTTAACATACATATCAAAACACTCTACATAACATATGTTTTTGCACATTCTGGGTGGACTTCTCCTTTAAAACATGAGTCACTTACTCCTTTTCCTATCGACCTACCCTGTTGGAATAGCCAGAATTCTTTCTTCTTGCTGCCCAAGACATTGTCTTCCCCCACTACAGCTTTTTGAGTACCTGTAAGTCCTAGACTTGCATGTACACCAGGCTCTCTGGATCATAAATTTACTGGATGTGATCCCTAAATATCCTGCATAGATGTCAGCAGATAAGGGCCTTGTGGCCCATCCAGTCTGCCCTATCTCTCTTTCTAATGCTTAAGGTGCCCTAGATGTTACAAGCCCCCCCCCTTTGCCCTAGCTTGATAATTCCAATGTGCCTATCCCACACATTCTTGAATCCCTGAACCATGGCTGCCCCCACCACTTCCTAGGGGAGACTGTTCCATCTCTCCATCACCCTTTCAGAGAAGTATTCAGGTTGGAATTGTTCACACTCTGCTTTCTTGCTCCAACCTGGGGGTCTACCACTGTTGTGCTACCTATCTCAGCTGTCCATTTCTTGGTGAAAATGTGCATCTAACTCCAGAACGTGGTGACCCCTGCACTACCTGCCTCTTATACCCCATCCTTTAATTAGAATTCCCCAGATAAGGATGAGTGAAATTAGAAAATTCCAGTTTTATGGAATTTTTCATGAAATTCTATAATTTTCACAAAGACTCATAGGATGTTATTTTGCAATATCTCGCAGCAAGCAATTAATAAAATTGATACACACAGTCTCCTTGTAAGGTCTAAGAACCTGCCACATTTAATGGCATTGCATTCTCTAGTTTTAAAGTTTCAGGGGTTTATAAATTTGTAGTTTACATTCTTGCAAAATTAAATTTTTAAATGCTGTGAAGGTTTGACTACTTTTAATTCAATCTCATTTAAAGCTGTAAATATAAACTTTTTCAGAAATGACCATGTGGTACAGTAGTTAAAATGGTTCAACTCTGGTTAAATTTGGATATGTAGTTTTAAAATTAGAGGGAGATAACCAAAATTTTAATTTTGGCAACATGTTTGGCATGCTATAACTCAGTCCCATTTAAACCTAGAAATCTGAAACTATGTGCACATACAAATGTAGTGATAACCTGTATACCTGTCAAGTTTTGTAACATTTCAATGAATACTATAAAAATTATACTAAAATTACAGAAATCCAAATTTTGGCAAAATATCTGGCTACCTATAACTCAGCTCCCATTGAAGCTTGAGACTTAAAACATGGTACATATACACATTCTATGAGCTTCTCTAAATCCTGATACTGTGGAGAAATTTGGATTAAAAAATGTAAAATGATCTCAAAATAACTGAAAATTAAATTTTGATTAAATGTTTGGCTACCCAGAACTCTGCCCCCTTTCAATCTACAACTCTGAAATTTGGTACCCTCTTGTAAGCCACAGAATATTGTGTATGTTCCAATGTTAGTGTTATTTGGATGCATACTCTTAAAAGTACAGCAAAATAACAAACGTAAATTTTTTTGAAAATCCACGGAATTTGAATCAGAATGGGCATAATTTTATATTCTGCACACCTCTAATATCTGCAGTTCAGTTACACAGAATATATCATACTGTGGGTGTTGAAGGCACTGAATGGTGTAGGCCCTGGACATCCCTGGACTACTAGTCACCCTCTACAGGAAGACACAGCTTTGGGAATCTGTTGGAAACTGCAAACCTATAGCGAGAGGCTACTGTAGGTTCCCCAATAAAACTAAAATCTTCTGGAAACACAGCTTCTGCCATTGTGGCCCCAGGGCTCTTGAATTCTCTCAGAAAAAACATTCCAGAAGCTCCCTCTATAGAATTTTTTAAGCTCCTTAAAAGACCTTGCTTTTCAGTCAGGCTTTCTCCAGATAATCTTTAATTTTACGATAGCATACAGAAGATGTAGCATAATTTATTTATAACTGGTTTCACTTTCTCTCTTAGGGAAACCTGTGGCATTGTTTGCCGTTATAAAGGAGTGTTTATAACGTCAAATGCACTGGGTTTCCCTCGCTATGCACATGCCCAACCTACAGCTCTTCCGGGTTTTCACCGCTCGCCACCAGATTGCCTCCTCGGTTGAAACCGCGCCACCACTATGTCTAGGCGGTAACTCCAAAACAAAACCTCATGACAAAAATCACACAGTAGAGTAAAGGGGAAAAAAAACAAGAAAAACTTAACTGCTGCAAAACGACCACAGACTTGGCTAAACGTCATCCAGATCGCAGCCACACTGGACCATTTATTTTATATAATTGCTGTGGCAAGAAAACATAACCCAGCAATTATATAAAGTAAAATATGGGGTTGGATGCCTAGATAAACCCCTCGAGCTTCGCTCTTGGGGTTTATATGGCATCCAACCCCTCAGGTGTGTGTAAAATCTCGTTATGCACACCACCCCATACTTTATTCTCTATATTATAGACTGTATTTATTTTTATGATTCAGATGTATGATGTAATTTTTATGCTGAGTTAACTTGTACCGTAATTTAAGCCCAGTAAAGGCAACTAACAAAAAAGTTTTTGTCTATCCACATAAAGTTTTCAAATACTTTTTTAAAAACAGTACAATAGCCTTACTGCCACTTTTTACATTTCACTAGGGGAACCAGTACAACTGTGTGGGGCAGGTTTGTAGTTTTGGTGCTATTACGAATTCTTTCATGCTAGTAAACACAGGCCAGGGGAGTTGGCAGAAGTTTTCCTTTTACTGAGCCACACTTTCTAGAAATAGGGACTGGAGCTGAGGTTTGTAGCAGCCAACTACTGCCCCGAGGGTGACACAGAATAACTGACAAAGTTATCATGCCTCAAGCATGTACTACTGTCACTGGAAGCTGCTTTTGTCACCGAAGGGAGAATAGTTTTGAAGTACAAGACAAAGCTGTTAAGGGGATGCCCAACAACCCAGTGGAAAGCACCCTTGCTTACCATGCAGCTGGCCCGGGTTCAAGCACCGAGCCCGGGATAAAGCACACTGGGCAGCAGGGCACATGTCCACTTTGGATGCTTCCTGCCTAGAGAAGGAAGGGGGACCTCCCGGCAGTGCAGAACTACTTTTTGGTGACTATGGGGGAGGAAGTCATGCAGAAAGCTATATCACTCTCTGTCTGTCATCCCTTTAATTTTGACAAAATCCAATTGTTTTGTCATCTGAATGTACAGGTGTCAGTGTTCAGGTCAGAAGTTAGTACTGTGCAGCCATGGGAAGGTTTAATGGACGTACCCAGTGGTCTTGTGTTTCTTCTGACAAGACTACCCAATGGGACCACTACCAAATGGAGAAGGCAGCTCAGGGACTTACAGAGCCAACTGGCTAGGAGGATGAAATTCCTCCGGACCTCATGCTCCACACCAGCAGTATTCGGTCCCTAGTCCTACATGAGGAAATATGAATGGTCCTCCAGACTTTGGAGACTGGCCTCAGGAGTCCACACTGTGGGAGGCACTACAAGAATAAAAGGTAGGCTGTACATCGTGTAGACCAGGTGGGTGGTGGACGGGTCTGGATGCCTGCCAGGCAGGAGAAAGGGAGACTGAGGAAAGGGAATGAGATCCTAACCAGGAAGGAAAAAAAAAAACAGGGAAGAAACAGAATGTAAAAATGAACACAAAACAGACACGCCCTGCAGTGTGTATTTATTTTGCTAACACCCCCCTCACTTTCTTCTACAAAACACCTGGACTTTCTGTATCAAGCAAAGCCCCTGGTGATGGCACACTCTGGTTCAGGAATGCAGAGCTGGTAGTTGTACATGTTTAGGAACATTGTTTCTGCTCAGAAGTAATAGCGCTCTCTCAAAAGCTGCGCTGCTCATGCGCAGAGGTAGTTTTACTGACTGCTTTTGAGAGCAATAGTTAGAGGATAAAGACTGCTGTGATGGGAATGGGACTCTAAGACAAACTGCAGGGGCTGTAAAGAACAGTTACTTACCGTAACATTGAATCTTTGAGAGAATCTCCTCCAGTGGGCCACACCTTTGGAACTGTAAGCTGTTGGCACCAGGACTACTCAGAAACATTTACTAATTGGGGCTGCCCTTGATGACACGCAACGTTAGTGCCTATAAAACATGGGTGGCCCATTGCTCCCCAGTTCTCTGCTGTAGAGAAGCTAGGAGTGCATCTTAATGTGAGGAACCAGGAGGCCAGACTAGTACCAGGCACACAGGGAGAGGCAAGGAACTGGGTAGTAACAGACATATAAGGAAAAACAGGTGACCACACATAACATGCCTATGTTTCCATCAAAGGGTTGAGATAATAGTATACGGACCTTGACAGCAAAGCTCGAGAGGTCAATGCTGTTATCTCAACCTCGAGATGTAAACACATGGTGAGTTGTGTATGGTTGTCCATATTTTATTTATAGTATACGCTTAACCCCATTGTGTATGGATTTCCATATACAGAATTTTCCTGTTATGGTACAATTCAAGGTCATGAAAAGTTGTTATGGTATCATTCTGACGTCACAATACCATAACAACGTTTCAGCCTTGCTACGCCACTCTACTGGTTAAACCCAGGGCTTTTAAACAAAAATGAAGCAGAAAATAGTGGCGCTGTTTAGCTAGCGGGTGTCCGAGCAAGTTTCCACACTGACACGTGTCGGTAGCTGTCAGGTTCTTCAATTCTGTACAAAAACATCACAGTAGCTTATTTATTTATTTTTTTTTAATGTGACTATTATTCACCCTGAAAGTGACAGAAACTCAGAGGCAGCGATTCCAGACGCTGGAGGCAGCAGAGCAACTGGGAGCACTGACTACCAATGGTAAGAGACTCAAGATGCTGTCTGCGGGTCTCTTTTACATGCAAACACTTGCCTCTTCCATTATTTTCAACCATATACTACAAAAAATAGTGTATGTGTGACCATACAACTGCACTATGGCCCTATCGCAGGGATGTGACGACGTCATACATATCTCTCTCAAGCTTCGCTTGACATTATCACATCCCCTCAATAGAAACACAGCCTTGTTTTGTATGGTCAGTCATTAACAATTCTCTGTTTCATAGTATATGGTTTTTAAAACATATAACAATCAAGAAAGGACAAGTACTGAGTTTATAATAAGTTTACTCAATGAAACTACAGTAAAGACCTTACAACAGGTTACATTTTTCAGTTGACAGCATAAGTAACTGTTTGCGATTCTGTTAAATAACTTGCTAACTTACAAAACAAATTCTTTTAATAATCATTTCACTCCTTTTGACTGTCCTTTAATAACTGAGACGTACTTCGGCCGCTCGCAGCCAAATCAGCTGTTCGGCTGCACCTCTCCCGCTTGTGGTCAAGTCAGTTTACCATGATCAAAACAGAAAGGGGTTACCATTCACAGCATGAGGCATGGTTGCAGTTTAAATCAAACCGAACTTAAAAGGTTTGGATGACAAAGATCACCAGTTCAAGAGGTTACAACACTAGCTAACTGAGAAGGAGCTGCATAAGAAACCAAGAATGACTGTGTGGTAGCTGCATTGACAGTAAGAGCCGAAAACAGCAACTGATACTGGCGGTAGATAGCGAGATTCAGAGCACAGTTGAATAGGTAATTATAGAATGTGCTCAATAACCTTTAGAATGTGCTGGCTTGGTGGCACTGAGAGTTGAGGCGCTGGATGCCACACCTTGCACCACGGCAACGAGGAGAGGACTGAGGATCTGGAGAACAGCTCTCCTCTCCTGAGGAGGGTTAGGGAAATGAGCCGCTACAGTACTGGCTCCTGGTTGTGGCCAGGGGGATAGTGTGTGATGGCTTCAGTATGGGGTCGACAGGGCAAGACGCCGGACAGTCAGTGTGTGGAAGCATGCGTTGCGATGTCCTAGGTATCACAGCATGCCCTCACCGATGAGAAAGGGGAAGAAAAAAACAACAAACAATCTCCCAGTACATGCGAAGCCATGTGCGGGTAAGTACACGCTGGGTTAGAGACCTGGGTTGCGTGCAGGGTGCTGCGGCTGGTGGGGTGCCGGAGGATATCAGAGGTGGAGAACAGCGGGATCCATAGGAACCCCCCCCCCACCACCACCAACCGAGGAGGTAGTACTAGAAAGAATGAATAAATAAAATAAAAAAAAAATCATTCACAACAACTTTTGAGGAGTGATCTATTCCTATTCATAATAAGCCCTAACCATTTACTATAAGGCACTTATAAACACCTCCAGAAAAGGCAATGGACCAACTGGCAGCAAATACCTCCGAAACAAAAAAAGGAAGAAAGGAGTGCGTGTGCGCTGTGGCCCAATGGAGGAGGAGATTTTTTTTTTAAGATCTACTGTTACGGTAAGTGAAAGTAGGCTACTCACCTGTAACCACAGTTCTAGGAATGGTATATGGTTCACATCCATACAATGGCAGGTCTTCCAGAAGAGCAGATTCACAGAAACATCTTTAAGCTAAGCTCCTCCCATCACTGGAACAGTATATCCCTCTCCACCTTGTGACATCAGATCTTGCATGCTGGAAGCAGGGATCCTTGTGCCACTTGCCAGGGGAGGCCAGGTGGGTGATGTGGATGTGAACCATTTACCACTCCTAGAAGTACTACAGGTGAGTAACCCCTTCTTCTAGGGGCGTGGATACGGTTTCACTTATCCACATGATGGCAGACTTCCAGTACTTCTCCCGGGGGGTGCCAAGGTACGCACCCCTACTTGGCACACAGGGATTGGAGAACCGAGGTCACAAACGCAACATCTCAATGACTCTTAAGGTCAGTGCTGTAATGGGAGGTGAAAGTGTGTGCCAACTTCCAGGCGGCAGCCCTGCAGATCTCCTGGATAGGGATGTCCCTGTAAACAGCCACCGAGGCAGCAGTATGTCTGGTGGAATGAACCCTAAGCCCTACGGTAGGCTCCCTACCAGACAACCTATAGCAAAGGACGATGCAGGATGTAATCCACCTGCCAATCATCCACTTAGCTGCCAGTCTGCTCGATGCAGCTCCAACGTATGTGATAAAGAGCTGGGGAGCCTCATCACAAACTCCAGCCGTGCACTCCACGTAGTGGGAGAACATCCAGCTTAGGTCTAAAGCATGAAGTTTGCAGTCAGCTCCCGAAGATGGGTTCGTAAAGTATACCGTGAGGTTCATCATCTGGTTAAGGTGGTACTCTGACACAACTTTCAGGAGGAACGCTGGGGGGGTGAAAGACTACCTTATCCCTGTAGAAGACCAGATATGGAGGCTCCATGGAAAGCATCTGGAGCTCATTAATCCTTCTGGCTGACTTGATAGCCACCAGAAGTCTGTCTTTGACAACAGGTGTGACATCTCACACCTGTGCACAGGCTCGGAAGATCTGACCATGAGCATTGCCAGTATCAGCAATAAGTCCAATGCTGGTGGTGGTTCACACACCGGCAGGAACAAGTGGTCCAGGTCTTTAAAGAAGCACCAACCACCTTCTCCTGTGCCTCTGTTGGTATACCAGCCCACACCTGGTATGCAAAGATGGCTGCCAGGTGCACCTTCAGGGTCATCAAATCACAGACTCAGCTGGGATAGGGATCAGAGGTACTCAAGGATACTAGCCACAGGGCAGGCAAGGGGATCAAGATCCTTTCCCTGACACCAAATGGAAAATCTTGTCCATCTAAAGGCATAGTACTTGTGAGTCAGATCTTTCTGGGAGACCTCCACAACGTGGAGCACATTCTCCAAAAGACCCAAATCTTGGAACTCTAGCTGCTCAGGAACCAGGCTGTGAGGTGCTGGGACTGAGCATCCGGGTGCAGGACCTTCACCTGTTGTTTGGTCAGCAGATCTGCGCGAAGAGGCAGCCACCACAGAGGCCTGCTGCTGAAGCTGAGGAGATCCAGGCACCAGAACTGGCATGGCCAGCCTGGAGTTGTCAAGATTATCTGCGCCTTGTCATTCCACACCTCAACCACTACCTTGTAGATCGGGGAGATGGAGGAAAGATGTACAGAAAGTCTAGTGTCCAAGGCCTCGCAAAGGTATTCCCCACCAGTGTCCTGGAGTGTAGGGGGTGGGCACAGAACAGCCTCAGTTTTGCATTTTCCCAGGAGTAAAACAGGTCCGTCAGAGGTGTGCCCCACAGGGGGAACAGGTAGCTCACCACCTCTTGATGCAGGGACCAATCGTGCAATGTCTCGCTCACCCGGCTGAGAGCATCTGCCAGCTGACTGTCCATTTTGGCAACATGGATCGCCAAGAGATCTGCATCCAGGTTGTGTACAAGGGTACAGTGCAGAGGGCCTCCCAACAAAAGGGAAGGGAGTGCATACCACCCCACTTGTTCAGGTAGAACACAGCAGTGGTACTGTCCATCTGGACATTTCACGATCTTACCCGACTAGAGGACTGAATTCTCTCAGAGCCAGCCGCACTGCCTGGAGCTCCAGCAGGTTGTCGTGGTGATGGGACTCCCTTGGTGACCAGAACCCATAGGCCCTGTGGTCCCCCAATGGTGCTCCTCACCCCATGAGACATGTCCGTCATCAGAAAGACAGTCGGTTCTGGGAGGACAAATGGGACTCCTCCTAGATATTCTGGGATCAGCCACCAATGGATGAATCCCAAATCACTTAGAACACTGTGACTGGCTGGTCCAAGTGTTCTAGGTGCTGGAACCAGTGATGGCCCAACTTCCACTGCAGGTGCTGCATCCGCCAGCGGGCCCACCAGACCATGCTGATTGAGGATGCCATATACCCAACAGCTGCAGGAAGTCCCAGGCAGGGTGCAAGCACCCATCCTGACATGATCGGGCAAAGGAGTAAGGTCCAATGCCCGTTCTGGAGGGAGGAGAGCCTTGGTCAATATGGAATTTAACTCTGCACCAACAAAGTGAATCACCTACAAAGGGAACTGTTCAGACTTGTCCAGGTTGACCAAGAAGCCCAAGTCTCTACAGGTCTGGAGGGCCAGAGCCCAGTTATCCAAGTAGGGATAAACCTTGGCGCCCCTGAGCCACAGGAAGGCTACCGCCACTGCCATGCACTTGATGATGACCCTGGGTGTGGACAAGAGGCCAAAGGGCATGACCTGAGTGGAACTGGAGGTACTGCCAAAGGGAGGACTACTTGGTTGTGGAAGAACACGTACTGGTGGTCCAGCTAGCAGAACTACATGCTCTGCTCCAGGGATGTATGAGCTGGTTTGGAGTTGCCATCCAGAACCTGTGTCTCCATATGAATTAGTTCAGATTGAGCACAGCCAGTATGGGGTGCCAGCCCCTTTCCATTTCAGGACCAGGATGTACCTGGACACATACAACTGACTTGCCAAAGTGTTTGGGACATGGGCTATTATTCCTTTTGCATGGAACTAAGCAACCTCCTCCCTGAGGGCAGGCAAGGCATCCTTTGACACTGAGGACTCCCATGTTACATGGGTTTGGTAAGATGGGAGAACCTCAAAATCGAGAGGCAACCCTCTACATACCACCCCGAGAACACACCTGTCTGTAGTAATGATGGACAAGTGAGGCTAGAAGTGGCGAAGCCGATTCCCCATGGGAAGCTAGTTCAGGGACTTGAAAGGCAGGAGATAGAAACCATCTGACCCATCACTGGGCAGCTTTGGAGGAGGCACCAGCTGCTGCAGCTGGTGGGGCACAACCTCCACTACCCCCATCTCTTTTTGGCCTCTGGCCAGAGAACTTGGCCTTTGGGCGCTAGATTTAGAACTGCCCCTGCTTGGGCAGCTGATGCTGAGGCTGCTGTGGCTAAAAGGACTGAAACTAAAAGGCCTTCTTTTTTGGCTTCAGGTCCTTCGGGAATGAAGCCACAGAGTCCAGGGTGGCACTGGACTCCTCAGTCCGAGTGAGACGACATTCCACCCCTGAGCCAAAGAAGTCAGTGCCCAGAAAAGGGACATCGGCCAGCTTATGCAGAGTGTCCACCGTAAAGCTGCAGAGCCTCAGCCAGGCCCTGCAATGCACTGCAATGATCGCTGCCGTGGCACGGACACAGGAGATGCCTATGTCCGAGGCTGTCTGGAGATGGTGTTTAGCCAGGGCTTGACCCTGATCTCCGATCATTTTTACTGGTAACTGCCTGTCAGCTGGAAGTAAAGGAGGACATTATCTAGCACTCCCATCAGGGAGTGACCAAAGTAAGCCATCCTCAAGGCGTAGCTTGCCTGTCGGAGACCAAGTGAGGAAGTGGTATAGACCTTCTTGGCTGCATGACCAAGCTTCTTCGATCACTTGTCCGGGGGGGGGGGGCCCTGTTCACATACCCAGTGTTTCTGGATTTCCAGATGACCGAGTTTGAGACCAGACCCTCAGCTGAGGGGTGGTATGAGAATCCAGACAGAGAGCCAGTAGGGAGCGGATATTTGTGGACCATATGGGCTGAGAGCACCGGGCAGGATACTGGATGCTGTCAACCTCCAGGGCCAGTCCCATAATGGCTTCAGCCATGGAAAGACAACCCCTGGGCATTCATCCTTATCCAGGATGTTGGTAAAGAGGTATTCTGCCCTTTTTTGAACAGGCTCCAGAAGGACATTCATAGACTCTAACATAAGATTTGATGAGAGCTCTAAATGACATCGGCCCATGGTCGATGTCAGTTCCTTGACTGATTCCCGGTCAAAAGTATGCATCCTTGACGACTGCAGAGAGGACCCACTGGAGTCACCAGAGGACTTGTCAAAGACAAGTCCTCTGGTGACTTGTCAAAGACGGCCCTTGGCCATTTACTGCTGTGGACCACCCTAGAGTCATCCGACTGGATGATCTCCACCGATAGCCTGGAAGGCCAGTTGTAGCATAGGAGTCTTTGGATGAGGCTCCCCACAAAAGCTGTGGTAGGGGCGGTCCCACCAGTTAGGGTGAGAGTACAAGTAACAGCAACAGTTGTCTCAGAAGGACTGGCATGGGCTTGACTGGCACCAGAAGGGTCGTGGGTAGAGCCCTACCCTGCCCCAACGTCCACTGTTGCTGGATGAGCCCCTTGTAGCACCGCTGCATATGCCAGTGGAGTCTCTCGTCATTAGAGGATGAGGAGGAAGAGGAGTGTTGATGGTGATGCCTCCCAGTCAAGCAGGACCAAAAGCTCAACGAGCGTTTTGACCTCGACTGTTGACCAGGGGCCCATGTCGAGGAGAAGTTGATGGAGGTGCTGTATGGATAATGTGCACCTGCTTCGGCTGCATGACCTCTGGTGAAGGCTGTTCCCGAGTGGCAGCAGCCAGGAACAATGACCACTCTAGGGCTGCTCCACATTCTCCTGGGTGAGCACCAGGAAGACCTGGGCTCTTAGAGATCGACTCCCCATCGATACTCTCTGGCGACTGGTCAACAGGAAAACCTTGACTGCCTGATTGACCAGTGTCAAGGATGTCAAGCCCAATGGGGATATTGCAGGGCTAGTGACATGCCCCTAGACCAGTTCTGGCTTGGCTGAAATCAGGCGCTCAACAAGCTTTGAGCAGTCAGGGGAGTAGAGGGAGAGGGAGGATCATGATCTCTTCCAGTCCCATGACTTTCATCGGTACTTTATGTACTTCTTACCATGATGGGTAGAGCTCTCCCCAAAGGTCTGTAGGGCCTGGCACATCTCTCGAAAGTCTCCTGTGAAGGACACTCCAATGCTGGCCCCAGCTGGAAGCAACGCTGAGGCTGATAACACCTTTGCCACTGCTTCTTCCACTGCCGCAAACTGAGCTGTAAACCCTGCCGTAATGGATGCTGCCTTGCAACCACCCTTCAGATGCAGTTTAGGATCTTGGTCAACTGGCCAGCTGAGAAGGAGATGAGCCTTGCAATTCTCTAAGGATGAGGGGAGCATTGTGAGAGACAGGCCACACCTCGCAACACTGTAAGCCATCCCTAGGCAGTAAAGGCACAACACGTGTGGGTCCATCTAGGACGTCTTCTGTTAGCATGTTATGCATTTCTTGGAGCCTGGAAGTTGCTTTTTTTTTTCCTTTTCTTTAGTTGTTTAACCAGGTATAGCACGCTAAGCTGGAAACTTTTTTACAGGAGCGACCTGGGAGCACAAGGAGGTTAAGCGACTTGCTCAGGGTCACACAGTATGTAAGTGGAAGCGGTGAGATTCAAACCCAGGTCTGGTCTGCTGGATGTCACCAGATTTGCAGCTCAGAGCCTTAGACCACTGTGCTATACTGCCTCCCAAGCTTTGCTTCTTCGTGTTCCATCTTCCATCACCAAGGGCTGGAGAAGGACCGAAGCAGCCAAAACTCAAAACTGAAGAAAAAACAATCAAAGGTTCCAATGGCAAATTTAAGGCCTTACATCACACAGAGCTGCGAAGGAAGAGACCGAACTCTACCAGCGGAAAGGAAGATCTGACATCACAGGCAGAGTCGAGGGATACACCTCCTGGCTGGTGGGAAGAACTTAGCTTAAAGACATTCGGATGAATCAGCTCTTCTGGAAAATCTGCCATCGCATGGATAAGTGAATTATATCCATGTCCCTAGAACTGTTCTATCTTCATTGAAGATATCTCCTCCATTGGGCCACACCCCTGGAATGAATTCCAAGCAGTACATAAGGTACCCATGGAGGACAGTAGAGCCTTAAATACAATCTGTACAGAAAGCCCTGCAAAACAGCAAGACCAAAGCCAGCACTTCTCTGGGAGATGATGTCTAGACTGCAGTGCTTAAGTCAAAGTACGCACAGTGCTTCATGTGGCAGCAGCACGTCAGCTGCAGATATATTCTGAAACCAGGCAACAGAAGTGGCCATAGAAACATAGAAGGTCCGTCTAGTCTACCTGGTGTTTTTTGTCTCTTTTCCTAATCCCCCCCCCCATCTGCCCTTTGGTTTGAGGGCCCCCTTGTGTCTAACCCATGCATTTTTGAATCCCAAGACTGTGTTAGCCCCCACCACCTCAGGGGGCAGGCAATTCCAGGTGTCCATCACCCTCTCCAAGAAGAAAAACTTCCTGACATTAGTAGAGAACCTCTCTCCCTTCAGCCTTAGATCGTGGCCTCTGGTTCTGCTGCCCTCCTTGAAGGTAAATAGTTCCCATGTCTGCACCTTGTTGACGCCTTTTATGTATTTGAATGTTTCGATCATGTCTCCCCTCTCCCTCCTCTGTTCCAGGGAATACATGTTCAGTTCTCTCAGTCTTTCTCCATAGGACGTCTCATGCAGTCCCTGAATCATTTTTGTTGCCCTTCTCTGCACTGTTTCCAACCGATCAATGTCATTTGTGTGGTAGGGCCTCCAAAACTGGAAACCATACTCCAGGTGTGCCCTGACCAGTGACCTGTACAATGGCAGGACCACCTAACTCCTCTTGCTTTAGATTCCCCTCTCAGTGCAGCCCAGCATTCCAGTGGCCACATCATGTGTAGCATTGCCATACATACTGTAGCACCAGGACGTTCTTTACCACACTTTTGAAAACAAAGCTCAATAAAGTGCGCCCGTCACTTGGAAAAGCACTGTTTAGTTGCAGGGGCACCCTCTTTTTCAGTAGAGAATGAGACAAATAGCTGGGAGGTCTTTCTGCAGTCCTCAGTGAGACGGAGATAGAAATGTAGTGTTCTATGTACAAGTGTACGGAGCAATGCCTTACTTTCGTTAGCATACTCAGGATAATACACAGGCAGGTTTATTGTCTGATTCAAGGTGAAATCAGAGATCACTTTTGGTAGAAAGCGTGGTTTGTTGCACAAGGATGTCCTGTCCTTGTGGAAAACCATGTAAGGAGGCTGATACACCAAAGCATGAAGCTCTAAAATTCTCTGGGTTGAAGTAATGGCAACCAAAACCAGTGTCTTCCATGAAAGGAAGCGCATCTCACAAGTAGCGGCAGGCTCAAATAGAGCCAGAGTCAGCTTCTCAAGTATGAAACTGAGGTACAAAGGTGGAACCAATTTACGACTCAAGGGATGCATGTGTAAAATACCCTTTAGGAACACATGGGTAGCTGTGCTACTATGCACCCATCAACAGAGGCATGGAAAGCCGAAATGGCAGCCAGATGCACCTTAATGGAAGATTACTGGAAAACAGAATCAGAAAGACAGAGAAGGTAGGCCAGAGCAATATTGACAGGACATGTAAATGAGTCCTCTGAATGGGAAGCACACCATATGGAGAAGCACTTACATTTTACAGAATAAATGTGTATTATGGAAGGCCTTCTAGTCGCAAGCAAGACATCAGCCACCTGAAGACAAACTCTGAAATGGGCAATGGCTATGCCTTCAGGAGCCATGCATGCAGATGCAGGGAACATAGGTCTGGACGGACCAGGGATCCCTTGTCCTGTGACAATAGACCCTGACAAAGGGAGAGTGGAACAGGACACTTCACTGCCAGATGCTGCAGAAGAGGAAACCAGATCTGGTGAAGTCAGAAGGAAGCTAGCAGTATCAGGGTGGCATGTTCTAAATATAGAAACATCAAATCTGATGGCAGATAGGGACCACTTGGCCCAACCAGTTTGCCCGTTTTTTGTTTTTTTTTACTGTCTATACTGTCACCACAGACACTACATGGTGTCCGGCTCCTCCCATCCGCTTTCCACTAAGATTCCATTTTGCCTATCCCATTCATGCTGGAAGTCCACTACCTCTTCTGCAAGACTGTTCCAGGCATCAACCACTCTTTCTGTGAAGAAGTACTTCCTCACATCTATCTTGAATTTACGCACTTTCAGCTTCAATGCATGTCCTCTTGTTTGTGCATCTTTTTTCTCTGGGAAATGGTCCCCTACAGTATCTTACTTATGGTTCCATGTGATAATCATGGAAAAAAAAAAAATAGCGATTACAAAAACTATGAATACATAATAGCAAGCGCTCATTTAGCAACATCTAATCATGGTGAATATTATAATAGCGCAACGAAAATTGCAGCGACAAACATTACATCAGCAATTTGTCACTTGCTTTATTTCTAAGTTGTTCTCGTTGTGTCGTTTGTCGGACTCACTTCTACTCCTTTCTCTCTCTCTACTCACTTGGACCTCTGACCTTCCTACTACATCCGCCTTTGCATTCCATAGCAACCTCATGGTATCCTAGCAACAAACTCCACAGGTGCCTGTTGTTAAAACATCAATATAAACAGTGTCCTATTGGTTCTTAGATTCGATGAGGAACTTAGGAGAAGCACAGTTTTTCTAAATGGCCCCCGAGTTCATAACCAGTCAGAAAGGTAAGCCGCTAATACTATACGCTGGCTACCTTTACAGAAAAGACAGCTCAAAAAATTTACTGGTGATGTGCAGATGCACACAAATATCAGTGTCTGGCAAGCTTACACACAGTTGCAGACCGAGTTGCTGAACAAAACAGACAGCATAATCATGTCCCTGATACTGGGGACGTAGGTGTGAGAAGGATAATGTCTGAAATTCATGACCATGCATGCACTACCGTAGAGACAACCTCACAAGTGGTTGTTGAGTGCACTGCCACTGCAGCTGTGACTGGTAGGTTGCCGGGCATACAGCTTATTAAACGAACGGTGCAGTGTGTTCACCAACATGGGGGAGGGAGCATCCACTCCTTCTACAGCATCGGGAGCTAGTTATCTCCCCGAGTTCACTGTGCTGAGTTCTGGTGAGCGTTTTGATTTTGATAGTGGCAATGAACATGACAGGATATTAATGTTTGCCACGGAAGGGAATATACGTATTTTAAGTGACTGTGAGGATTGGATGCTGGATGGAACATTTAAATCGTGTCCAACTATTTTCGGCCAGTTATACACTGTCCACAGACTCAGATCAGCCACTGTTATAACAGCTGTGTGCATTCTAATGTCTTCTCGAAAAGCACCCTCATACACATGTGTATTTGCTCAGCTTCACTCTAGGTGCAGATATGGTTCCTGCCAATGACATTATGGATTTTGAAAAAGCAGTGTAGAAGGCATTTCTGTCAGTATTTACTAATACGAAGCTGAGAAGGTGTTTTTTCTATCTCACACAGGCAGTATGGCACAAAATTCAACAGTACTCTGAAATTGAAAAACAGTATTGCAATGACCCAAACTTTGCTTTGCGTTTGCAGATGTTATTGTCGCTAGCATTCGTACCTCCCAGTGATGCGATCAGCAAATTTGAGGAGATGAGAGAATTTCATTTTTTTGTTGCCAATGAAGAGCTGTTACAACCTCTTATGGATTATTTTGAGGACAACTGGCTAGGGAGGCCAAAAGGTCAATTGGGATGGCGACGAGAGACTTATAGTTTGGAGCAGTGGAAATGTCATGTTTCCACAAGTGTGGGATTGGCTCGCACAAATAATGCAGTCGAAAGATGGTACAGGGGGTTTAATTCCTGTCTGGGAGCATGCCACCCCAGCATCTGAAAATTAATTGTTTATGTGATGAACAGCAACTGACAGAGATCAAGATGGAACAGCTCATATCTGGGGCAGGTGCTGCAAGAGGTAAAAGAAAGTACAAAGACCTAAACAAGTATGTGGCTTCAATTGTGTCTGAGTATGAGTCACGTACTGCTTATGAGTATTTACAAGGACTGGCATATCACTTCCAACTTCAGATTTGCATATAGTATCCAGAGTAATGAAGAATCACAACCTTGATTGCACAAAGACATGACTAAAGACATGAAGACTGAAGTCATTAAATAAATAAAGGCTCTTCCTGGCTTAGGCCAGGTTTTTTTTTTTATGGCTTCAAGTCACTGTTTTGACGCCCCTTAGTTTCTAGAGACCTTATATATGTTGCTAGGAACAGTTTATAGGGAGTTAGTATTGGTTGCACAGGAAGTAGGAAATAGATTCATTCAGTTCAGGACACATTCTGGCAAGTGTTTCATAGCGGTGATCGGCTGTAGCAGCAGAACATCAAGTGAAAACGCTATTCACTGTTTCGTACACATGAAAATTCACTATTTTGGTAAGGCAATATTTTAAAAAGATTGCTATTTTAACAGTAGCGGTTCTTTTGTCACTATCTTTGACTCGCTGTTTTTGACTGGCTATTTTAACGGGATACCCTTATTTACTCATATGAACCCAGAGGGTGGTTGTGGGGGAAGAGTTATCCGGTACCAGAGAGGTAACCAGTGGTGTCCCGCAGGACTCGGTGCTGGGGCCAGTATTGTTCGATGTCTTCATCAATGACACTGGGGATGGCATTAAGGGCAAAATGTTCCTATTCGTGGACGACACTAAGCTCTACGGGAAAGTGGACATAGCTGAAGGGATACAGGACCTATAGAAAGATCTGGAAAAGCTTGTGAGGTGGTTCAGGATCTGGCAGATTGACTTCAATGCCAAGAAATGCAAAGTTATGCATATAGGAGCCAAAAATCCCAGGACAGAGTACTACCTGGATGGAGTCCGAGTATCTGCATGAGAGGAGGAGAAGGACCTGGGAGTGATGATCACTAGTGACCTGAAACACTCCATGTAGTGCAAGAAAGCAGCAGCAAAGGCAAACAAGATGCTGGGATGCATAGCTAAAGGGATCAGTAGTAGGAGAGAGGAGGTTACATTGCCCTTATACAGGTCACTAGTAAGACCAAATCTAGAGTATGGCATTCAGTACTGGTGCCCACACCTCAAAAAGGACATTAACCTGCTGGAGAGGGTCCAGAGAAGGGCTACAAAGATGACAGCAGGTCAGCAGGGTAAGGCATATGAGGAGAGGTTGAGGGCATTGAACATGTACTCCCTGGAAGACAGGAGAGAGAGAGAGAGAGAGGACATGATTAGGACATTCAATTACTTGAAAGGGGTAAATAAGGTTGATAAGGAGAGTCTCTTTAAGCTGAGTGGCAACCATAACACAAGGGGGCACAGTCTTAAGCTGGAGGGTGGGAGGTTCAGGAGGGAGGTCAGGAAGCATTTCTTCACAGAGAGGGTGGTGGACACTTGGAATCCACTGCAGGAAGAGGTCATCTCATTGAAGACAGTGGGCAGCTTTAAAAGAGTCTGAGACAGGCATAGGGGGAAGGTAAGGATCATGGGTATGGAGGATGGGAGGAATGGGGACGGAGGGCAGAGACATTAGCTCAAGCTGCGGACCCTGCAATACGAGTAGGCTTGATAGACCAAATGGCCTTCTTCTGCTGGCTTCTTCGTATGTTCGTATATATGCCTTTATCATATCTCCCTTCTCTCTTTCAGGGTGTACATACTGAAGTCATTCAGTCTCTCCTTGTAGGGCTTCTAATGCAGACCCTACACCATTTTAGTTGCCCTTCTCTGGACTTCCCTCAGTTTGAGCAGAAACTCTCTAAATGAGACAGATAGGAGGAAATGCATAGAGGAATCTATTTCAGGAGAAGGACAACGCATCTCACTAAAAGACTCCAGGCCCAGGAGCGAGCGAGCAAGCAGAAATTCATCAGCATTGCATTGTCTGGGGATGCAAAAAGATCCAGCTTTAGACAACCCCATCTTGCAAAGAGGTTATTTACCACAGACAGCAGCAGTTCCCATTTGTGTACCAGGGACTGGGAAGAGTTTAGCCTGCCTGCAAAGGTGTTTTGGACAGCTGTGAGAAACATGGCTGATAGCTGAAGGCTGTGAGACATCATCCAGTACAACACTCTTATCACGTTCCTGCACAGGGAGTAAATGTGAGTGCCTCAGAAGTGGGTGTCCATCCACCATACCAGAGCACTGGGAACAGCAGATGTGAAGAAGGCCATCTGTTCCAGCTTGTTTGGCACGTGATCCTACTGCACCTGAAAAAGCCACTGCGGTATGAGCATTTGGAGGCGGGCAAAGGGAACTCTCACTATGGCAGCAGTCATAAATACGTAATGATTTCTATGCAGCAGCCAGGCTTGGACAACAAGGGCCTCCGCCCTGTCTGCAGGCAGGAACGTACTGCCCAGCACTGCATCAATATATTGGAGGCACCAACAAAGAACGAGTGTGGACTTTGGTACAGTGACCATAACATCCAGTTCCCTGAACAGTTGTTTTGTTCTACACAATGTGTAGTGAGTAACTTCCCTGGATAGGGCCTTCAGGAGCCAGTCATTCAGATATGGGAAGACAAAAAACCCTTCACACTGAAGGGCTGCTGCAACAACCATGGAGCTTTTGGTAAATACTCAGAGCGCCAAGGATAAGGGAAAAACTCTGAACTGATAATGGCTGTCCTCCGGCATAAAGCCGAGGTACTGCCAGTGGCATTTCGAGTCTTGATATGAAGGCAAGTATCCTTCATGTACAGGGTACAGAACCGAACCCCCTATTACAGCAGGGGGTGACAGCCTGAAGAAACACCATTCAGTTTTTTTTTTTTAATTTAGCTTTTTCTGGCTCTGTCTGGCTGGCCTGACATCAGTCCTGATCCCTGAATCCACACCCTGTGACACTCGACCTACCTCGACTCTCAGGCACCCTGACTTGCCCCCCAGAGGGGTCTTACCCCCCACTAAGACTCGATCCGTACTTAGGAGTGAGGATTCATGGTCGGCGTGAGGGGCCTGTGGCATGGGATTGATGTCAAGGAGCACGGTCAGATCGTTTTTCATCTTTTGTACCTCATGGAGGCGTGGCATGCAATGATGTGATGGCGCATATGCCACACACCTGGCGTGCCTCCCAGCCCAGCCTAGCTCCAGACGTTGGACTCCTGGCCTCCATCAGAGTTCCATGAACAAACAGCTCCACCCCAGAGAAGAGCATTCTCCTCCCTCGGCCAGCCCGTCGATGATCCATGCTCATTACTGAACTCAGGTCGCTCGCATTCAGTGGAAACCTACCGCTGCACCAACAGGTCCGCTAGAGACACCATTCAAAGCATTTTGTGCATAATTAACCGGTTTAGGTCTCTCAGGTGTAGTACAGGACACACATCTCCTGTCCACTTGGGAATCAAGAAGTTATCTGTAATATAACCCTTTGTTTTTCCACTGCTTCCTGGGCTAACTCATCCAATATGACCTCCTCCATTTTGACAGATGAGGAGACCCCCCATGTGTGTGCCCGTGTTAACAGTGGAGGAAGAAGTGTCTGATCCAGAACATGCTGGAGGTGACAGGGCCACCTTGGACGTACCTTCTTGGATGCCTTGTATGGGCACCAGGTGGGCGGTAACCCAGCAGGGGACAACTCCCACAGAACTGCTGACGGTAGCCATGCCCACCACGGGCTGCAGGCCCTCAAAATGAACCCCTACCATGTCCCCAGACAGGTTGAGGGTTCAGGGATTTAACTGTCCTTAAAGTCATCTTGGATGATTGAAGCACCTGGAGAGCATTTTCTGCACTGGTCCCAAACATCTTGGAGCCCTTGAAAGGAGCAGTCGGCACAGCCTGATGTGTATCAGTAACAAAGCCAGCTACTCTGAGCCAGGAATATATCTGAAGGCAGAAGTATCAGAGGCACGATATGCAGAGCGTAACAGATGCTTTCCAGTTTCTATACTAGCTGAAGCAACTTTAAGCAGTTCAGCCTTCTCAGGATCATCGGGAAAAGTCTAAACAGTGAACATAACAGAGTTTCACAGGCCATTCTGATATTTAATTATACAGGCCTGATAGTTTACAATCTGAGGCCTACTGCTGCTGAGACACAAGTTCTTTTGCTTACAACATCTAGTCTTTTGGACTCTTTGTCTTGAGGCAAAGTACTTGTGTCTGGGAGTCACGAGCAGTCACAATAATCACTGAATCCATTTCAGGCTATGAGACACAATAAGGCTTAACAGACAGCGCAGGGCAATGTTTATCAGCCTTTCTAGGCAGTGCAGGCAAGAAATTAAGCCTATGCCAGGCAGCAAATTACTGCGTCTTCTACACCCTTAAAACCCATGCCATCTTGGATTTGCCTGAGCAAGGCCTGGCATGAGGGATCCTTAGGAGGAGACCTGGGGTTATAAATCACAGAGTACTCACTACATGAGTAGAGGGTGGAACAGGAAGGTAAACTCCCTCCATAGGGATCTTCATCCCTCTCCTCACTCTCTAAATCATCCTCCATGTTGAGGAGATCGGGATTATATTCCATTGCATCATCTGGACTGACGATGAGGGAAACTGACAGAATGGGTAACGAAGGTGGCAGCTGCAGTGGAGGAATAAGCGGTGTGCTTTTAGATCCCACTGACATCAACAGTATTGACGAGGGGAGGCTCAGTCAATGGGACATTAGTTAGCACTGAAAGCAACAATAACAGGCAATGTATCATTTCAGAGAACTATGCAAACACAATGTGGGAATCGACGGCACCAACTGAAGAGTCAGGGACTACTGGTGTTGACAGAATAGAACCAAACAATGGAGGCTGCATATTTTCCTTAGTAGGTGCTGCAGGCTTTGATAAAGGACAAGTCGTCTGAAACATGTCAGGCGGGGAATGTGTAGCTTTTTGAGCAATAAAAGACTTTGATATAAGCTCTCTTCGTGAAGGCATCCTAATTTAAATTCAAGGTGATAAGTGCTGGAACTCTTGGTTGAGAACGCTCGATTTTTTCTTATTAGCACCACTAGTCCAAGTGCGTATCCTTTTGTATATAGGTGCTGCAGCACCAGAGCCAAGCCCCAATCTTGGGGGGCACTGTAGTTGTTGCTGCCACTGCGGACAATGATGAGGACTTACCCTCCTTTAATAAAGACCTCAAACTCACCAGTGAAGCAGGATTTTTATCTCTGTGCTTGTGGTTACAGCTGCAGGAAGAGGGCTTCAATGAAGGTTTGTGCATTTCTTTACCCTTCTCTGAAGTTCTCACTAACTGCAGCAGCAACAGCATCATTGAACGCCTGAGAGTTTCCTTGACGGTGGTGGTTGGGCATGAAGGGGAAGTTGGCTTGAAACTTACTGCCTTGGCCTGAGCTTCCATGGCTTTTGTGGTGATGACGATTTCCAGAACCTTCTTTCGGCATCTCCTTGTGACCTGCTTGAATCCCTGGTCCTTATATTGTGGGAGAGGTACAAACAACAAACACATCAGTGTGTGTGTGTGCTTCATCCTTGTGGATCTTGTAAAACCTAAATAAAGGTTCTTCCGATGACAGCATATAGAACAACACTGACACAGTAAGTTAGAAAAAAAAAACAAAAGTGAAGAAACAACAGCACTGTTTCTCTGCAGGTACGACGAGTAGTCAATGGCAAAAAAAGCCTGAGTAGCAACAGGGCCGACAACGGTTTATAAGTGCTGCCACACATCATCGTGAGCAGCCCCCAGCTAGCAAACTTTCCAGATGCCGTCTTACAGTTTCAATGGTGTGTGGCCCAATCAGGTGATTGAAAGGACTTGATAGCTGTGAGGTTTAAATTACTTGTAGAAAGATCTAGTAAGTAGGGGGAATGGCTTAGCTAGAAGGAAGCTACATTTAAAGACTGCCTTAGAAAGATTTTGCTAGTAGCCTGGTACAAGACACCAGGAGAAAGGACTGCTGTGTGACTGGACTTCTCTACTGGGACTATATTGCCTATACTGGCATGACGGGCTGCATCTGTCCAGGAGGGGAACCAGGATCCTAGGTGATAGGTTTAAATGCTTCATTGGCAAGCATTTAAACTAGCCAAGGGGGGAGGCACTGGAAAGGAGCAGGGAAATCCTAGCCCCCCCAAAAAAAATCACAGTAGTAAGTGCAGTAAACACCAACATAGAGGTGTCGATAGGGAGAAGGGCAGGCGTAAATGGAGAAAGTGACAAAGGCAAGAAGGACAGAGATGGGGCAAAAAAGGAGTAAGGCCATCAGGAAATGGAGGGTAATGAGTACCAAAGCCTGTAGTCTGGGCAACAAGCTCCCTGAGCTGGTGGCCTTGATGGAAGAGGGATGCCTGGATATCGTAGCAGTCACAGAAACATGGTACACAGAGAACCATGACTGGGATGTTAACATACCAGGGTACATAACCTACAGGAGAGACAGGCAGGGAGAAGAGGGGAGGAGTAGCTCTCATGTAAAGGAAGGGATAAAAGCAACTGAACAAAAGAGTAAACAGGGAGGAGAGGAGGCACTGTGGGTCACATTGAGACTGGAAAGGGCACCACAATCCGCACAGGGGTTGTGTACAGACCCCATGTCAGGAGGAGGAATGGACAATTATATGATGGAAGGTATTCTTAGAATGGCAGAGAAAGGGGAGATACTGTTGATGGGAGACCTGAATATGCCAGATGTTAACTGGAGCACATTTACTGCAGCCACATCCAAGAGCAGGGCCATTCTTGATGCCCTACAGGTGGCAGGCCTCAGACAGCTAGTTTCGGAACCCACTCTTGAGGGAGCAATCTTAGACCTCGTACTCTCAAACGGGGGCAGTGAGAGGATCTCAGATCTAGAAGTGGGTTGCCATCTGGGAACAAGTGACCATCAAACAGTGTGGTTCACGTTAAACTCAGCTACAGAGTCAAGCCATACAAAAGTGAGGGTACTGGACTTCAGGAGGGCTGACTTTGGCAAGATGGCAAGGAGGCAGTAGGGCGCAGAGGTAAGAGGCAGTAGGGTGCAGTGGTTTAAGGCTCTGACCTGCAAATCTGGAGACCTGGGTTTGAATCCCACAGCCCCCACTTGCATACTGTGTGACCCTGAGCAAGCCACTTAACTTCCTTGTGCTCCCAGGTTGCACCTGCAAACAAGCTTTCAGCTTAGTGTGTCTCACCTGGTAAAATAATTGATAAAAAATAAAAAGATGGCAGAGTGCCTCAGAAAAGCACTAGCAAACAGGCTAGAAGGAGGTGTGGAGCAACAATGGGGAATTATCAAAACTGCCATCACAGAGGCAACAAGCCTTTGTGTGAAACAAATAAACAAATCAAAATGAAAGAAAAAGCCACTATGGTTCTCAAAAGAGGTGGCTGTGAAAGTCAGGAAGAAAAAGATAGCATTCCGAGTATAAGGAAACACAGAAGGAGCAGGACAGAGAGCTGTACCAGTTAAGGCAGAAAGAAGCAGGAGGAAGTCAGAATAGCAAGGTGCAAACTGAGGAAAAGACAGCCAACTCGGTTAAGAAGAGGGATAAAACCTTTTATAGGTACATCAGCAAGCGTAGAAAGACAAAGGGAGGGATAGTGAGGCTGAACAGAATGAACAGTGGGTGGGCAGAGGGGGACAGTGAAAAAGCAGGGAAACTGAATGAATATTTCTGCTCAGTATTCACAAAAGAGGAGGGGGAAGTGCCTAATCCAATTAACAGAAGCACTCTTGATGGGGGTCGATCCCAGTCCTTTCACAGAAGAAAGGGTTCTGAAAGAACTCCTAAAACTGAAGGTGGACAAAGCAATGGGGCCTGATGGAATTCACCCCAGCATTCTAAAAGAATTAAGGGGGGAACTAGTGAAACCACTGGCTATTCTTTTTAATAAATCATGGGAGGATGGTGTGGTACCCGAGGACTGGAGGAAGGCGGATGTGATTCCCCTTCACAAAAGTGGGACCAAGACTGAGGCAGGAAACTACAGACCTGTCAGTCTGACCTCAGTCGTAGGGAAAGTGATGGAGTCACTTCTGAAGGAAAGAATAGTTGAGTACCTAGAGGCCAGTGGGGCACATGACCCAAGGCAGCATGGGTTCACAGCGGGAAGGTCATGTCAGACCGAATCTAATAGATTTCTTTGACTGGGTGACCAAAGTAGTAGACCAGGAGAGGGCTGTGACATGGCCTACCTAGACTTTAGCAAGGCATTGGCACAGTCCACACAAAAGATTAATAGTCAAATTAACCAGCTTGGAGTGGGTCCAGGGTGGTAGCCTGGATAAAACATTGGCTGGACAACAGGACACAGAAGGTAATTGTAAATGGAGTCCACTCTGAAAAAGAGGGTTACTAGTGGTGTACCGAGGGTTCAGTATTGGGCCAGTCCTTTTAATGTCTCTAAGACATTGCAGAGGCACTGGAAGGAAAGTATGCCTCTTGCAGATGACACAAAGATCTGCAACAGGGTTGATACACAGAGGCGTGGAAAGGATGAGAAGGGACTTGGCAAGGTTGGAGGAATGGTCAGAAGTATGGCAGCTAGGATTCAATGCAAAGAAGTGCAAAATAATGCACCTGGGAAACAAGAACCCAGGGAAGCATACACAATGGGGTAGTAACAACAAAAACAAAAGGAAAGGGACCTGGGGGTAATCATATCAGATGACCTTAAGGTTAGCAAGCAATGTGAGAAGGCAGTAGGGAGGGTTGGGGGTATACTGGGAAGTATAGGGAGAGGCATCAGCAGCAGAAAACAGGAAGTTGTTATCCTTCTGTACAGACAGTTGGTGAGACCCCATCTGGAGTACTGTGTCCAGTTCTGAGACCCCATCTCCGCAAGGACATAGACAGGATAGAGGCAGTCCAGAGGAGGGCAACTAAAATGGTGCATGGTCTGCAAGAAGCCGTATAAGGAGAGACTAAAGGAGCTTAATATGTATACTCTTGAGGAAAGAAGGGAGGGGGACATGATAGAAACTAAGTACCTCAGTGGAATCAACAAAGTCAAGAGGGTAGCATCTTACAGAAAAGGCGATGCAAGAACAAGGAACACAATTTAAAGATGAAGCGGTTCAGGGGCAACGTGAGGTATTATTTCACAGAGAGTAATGGATGCATGGAACAGCCTTACTGAGGAGGTTGTGGGTCTAAAACTGTGGGAGAATTCAAGAATGCATGGGACAGACATAAAGTAATTCTTGTGGGGGGCAGGAAGAAATAGACTGTTGGTTAACTAGGATCTGCAGCCTATCCTGTAGGTAGGGAAATGAGCAGACTAGGTGGGCCAAGCGGTCCTTATCTGCCGTCAAAGTCTATGTTTCTATGTAATGGAGACAATAGCCTCGGTGAAGATCTGGCAATGACCCACTGGTAATGCTATTTTGAATCAGACCAAGGAAATCTCTAACTGGCCTGGCTGGCTTGTACTGGCAGAAGTGGCAGTTCAATAAGTATGTCAGCTGGTCCAATGGAATGTTTTTGGGTCCAGCGGATTTTCACAAGCACTAGTACTGCTGGTTAGTGGTTGAAACCTTAATTTGAATTCCTGTAACTATTTCTGATCATGTGATTATGTCAGAGTCATACCAAATCTTATGGCAGAGCTTGGGAAGAAGCTGACCCCTGCACCTAGCTTAGAGGAACAAGTAATCGTAATGGTTACCACTGCCTGATAGCCCCATGAGATGCAATCCCATTTTTCATTGCAGGTCCTAGAGTACAGAGTTATAGGCGATAACTTTAATTAATTAGTACCAAGTGTTTAACAGTCTCCAGAAAACAAATCACCCCCGGAGAAGACTCCCACCAACCTTTTGGCAAACTCGAGGAAGTCCTTCATCTCTGCCGGTGAATAGATGTCAGCCAGGGGATTATGGGGGTTCATTAGAATCAAAGCCCTCACCCTCACATCCTGTAAAAGAGATGCACTGTATGTTAATGAAATGGTTGTTAAGGCGGGAAAAACAGTCATTTATGTACAGTATATAAAAAAAAAAACAAGAAAAGTGGAACAACAGTGGGCTTTGGTTTCTCTTGTTTCATGTGGAACCCCTAGGCAGTGCTATTCCAAAGGCTACTACCCCTGCCTGTCTTCCTAACAGTAGGTTGAGGGGCCTGGGTTCCACATTAGCAAGTACCGGGGTACCCCTACTCTTAGTAAACACAATGGATTGGTGCCTCCACCCAGAGTACGGTTTGCGTGGTTATCCATCTAGACTAGTACAGCCCTCTGGGAAGCTATAAGCACCCACAATCCAACCTAGTGACCAAGTACCTGTGAACTGACAATCACCATTAGCACCATTAAACAGACAGTTTGCAACAGGCATTAATAATATACAAACACACCTTGCACTTACCACCAGGGTTTAGTCTTCTGACAAAACACCCTGGAACCCCCTGTAAAACAATATTAAATGAAGCATACACTTTCCAATGCCTTTACTCAGGTCACAGTAAGTTTAAACCAAACAATGATATGCTCACGAACCAGCGGAACAGTAAACAACAAATCTGGTTTATTAGGGGGAAGTGAACAAGGAGAGGGCGTGAATTTAAGCAAATGTTTACTGTTCTGGTTTGTACTAGGTTACTTTGCATGCAATCAGTTTAGTCCCTTTGTTAAACAGCCTCACATCTACTGGGTACCCAGAATATAATGCTGGCTGGCCAGAATCGGCACCCGGGGTTGCCGGCGTTGCAGCTCCTGTTGAGGCCCTTGAAGGAAAGAAAATAATTAAACATAGGCAAGCAAGACTTTGGACTAGATGTATCCATGTCTGGCTGACCTAGTCCAATAAAACCCTTGTAAGTTAATTGAAAGCAGTCAGATGGTACCACAAGACAGTTGAAATACTTGTTGCAGGGAGCTACCCTGGAATTACACACTGTACCAGAAGATGGATGAAAGCCTGGCGAAATTAAGACCTGTGGCTTGAAGTTGCTGCACATGGGGAAGCTGGGCCACCATGACCCACCTCCGCTGCACGGCCTTTCACTGTAGATGGCTGCAACCTGCAATGACTTGCTGTGCAGGGCTGGATCTCCAAAGCTGATCTCTCGCCGGAAAGTTGTAGTTGGCACATGAACAAACCACATGGGCCGAAATGGCATGGGCCCACATGCAGAAAACGTCACTAGAATGGTGCAGTTCGTTTTGCTGGTGAAACCTCCAGCTGATAGGCCAGTCGATTGCTGTGTGGTGCTGGCTCCTTTCTGTCAATCAGGAGTCTCGGGCTTACAGTCTCTTCTAACACAGCAGACCTCAGCACATTTGACTGAAGAAACACTAGATTCTCTATTTTCTTCTCTTTCAGTTCTCTGCCCGGTTGCAATCTCAGCAGCCCTCTTAAGTCTGCAGAAAGGCAGTATTCTTGAATTCGATCCCCTCTTGGGATAAGAGGATTTCAGGAGACGGTTGCAGGCCTGTCCTACATAGGTCCCCACAGAGCTTAGATGCTCCTCTCTGTTTGAACACTCAAGCTGTACTCACCACTGTTTGAAAAACAGTTCTCAGACTTGTCCGTTTTTTCTGCAATCCAGTTGGCTAAGGGAGTTGTCAGTCACAGTCTTATGTTTCCACTGGATCCTTTAGACGTCAAACACTAGAGTTCATAGTTTCTCCCACAAGGCACCTGAGCTATGTCCCAACTGGCCCAAACTGGGAAGTCCAGGACCAAAACATGGCATCTCCCATTGGGAAATGCATGCTGCAAAGAAGGCAAGTTAGACAACAGTCTCTATTTTAAATACAGCAACGAATTAAAAGTAAATATTTACAGTATAATGTAGGGCTCTCTCTGCTCTATTAGCAACAGCAGAATGGAGCAGAATAGGACAGTGCCCGACTGGTTGTGAGCTCCAGAACACTCGGACCCAGCTCAGGCCATTTACAATACACACAATGGCTGTGGCACTTAAAGGGATAGCGTGGAGACATAGCATGGCACTCTCATGCAAATCAACAGGAGGACACCAACAACCATGGATTCACCATTTCTGTAGCACAACTGCCTGGCAGTGGGCATCAGTGGAGCCCCAGGAGACATTCAAGGTAAGCTCCCCAATGGGGAGTTATACATGTTTCTAGGTAGATTAATTTAAATGTTGCTGAAAGCCGAGGGAATTATTGCGCAGAACACAGCAGTCTTATTCACTGCTGTTAACCCACAAGCCAAGCAGCATGAGGTTGGCATCCCTACACTATGAAGAACTGAATTCTGGGGTAAAGTGAAGAACTGACGGCACTGGAGTATAAAGGCCTCTCTTTTTCTCAAAGCCGATCAAGTACAGTGTGGGTAAATACTGTGCTGGCAGCCCGGCTGCACTGAGGGTTGAGGCGCTGGACGCCACACCTTGCGCTCTGCCGGCGACCCGGGTTTGGGAGTGAGCTTGGGCACTGGGGGTCGTGGGGGAAGGTTGAGGACTGAGTGCCCTTGTGGTGCTCTCCTTCCCAGGAGGAGGGATGGGATGGCCTCGATGTAGCCAGCAACCCCGGTAGAGACCGGGGGCACTGTCAGCAAGCCGGGCAGCACGGAACGCGTGCACACGCAGGCAGGGTTGCCGTGGCGCCCATGCGTTGGAGCGTGCGCAATGCATGGGGGGGAGAAGCTCATGATTTAAGGAAAAAAAAAACACACTGGCTGGATATGCGACGGCTCAACAAAGCCTGCCCACCACACGTCTAACTGGACCTCCGCCTCCGCCCCTTGAACTCTCCGCAGACCTAGGGGCCGGGGACCCATGGGGAGAGCTAATGCCTTTGAGGAGGTTGGGGGTCTCAGTGGGCAGTAGAGCGGCAAGCGAGCTGGCAGCCTGAGAGAGTTCCAGTCCAGTGGGTGCCATAGAGAGAGTCGAAAAAAAAAAAAAAATACTATGCTGGCAGCTTCACCACAGTGATGAACTAAACAGCAGCTTACACCTCAGGGAGAACTTCTGAAAACATACTATTACGAAAAACTGTTTAAATACAAAAAAACAAACCACAAAAATTATAAGGCTTCTGATGGATGTCATACTATTAAGAAAACTGTTTAAATACAAAAAAAATAAATTTATAGGATCTCCAAAGGATGTGTCTTATAGTACAAGAGACTCTGAAACAAGTGTGAGGTTTGGGCGAGTGGACCTGGATGCCCAAACCTCAGAAAAGGAGTCTCTTATACCACACGACACATACCAGAAGCTACTATTAACTTCTTATAAATCTTTGTAGTTAGCTACAGTGACTTAAAATAAGTCCTAACTACATTTTCTTAATTTTAAAAGTTACATGAAGCTGCCCTCCTCCTGGCCGTGAAGTGGAACATACAAAATTGCCAGCAGAATCAGGCCATAATGGTCTATCTAGTCTGCTTGAGTGAGCAGCTCAGCTTAAATCTCTGGAACTGTCCCCCAACTCCTCCTGGAGTCATCCACCCCCCCACACACTCTCCCCTCCCCTTCCCAGAAATGATTCTTCCGGTTCTGATTTTCTTCTACCACCTTCTCTGGCAACTCGTTCCACTCCTTAACCACCCTTTCCATGAAAAGTCTCACATTTCCTTTTAAATTCACTCCCCCACCAGTTTCAGGCTATGCCCTCTTGTAGTACTTTCCTTTCTCAGGTTGAATATACCTCCGATCAAACCCTGTTTATGCTTTTGAGGTACTCAAAGGTTTCTATCATGTCCCCTCTTCTGTCCTCCAGGGAGCACATGTTGAGCTCCCTCAGCCTCTCCTCATATGTTTTGTCCCCCATTCCCTGGATCATCTTGGCAGCCCTCTGCTGGACCCCCTACAACAGACTGACCTCCTTCTTTAGATAAGGGCACTAAAACTGTACACTGTACCCCAGGTGGGGTCGCACCAGAGACCTGTACAGTGGCAGAATAAATTCTTCCCTCCTAGTGGTGATTCCTCTGGTGGTACAGCCCAGCATTTTATTAGCGTTGGCTGCTGCCTTACAGCAGTGCGCAGAGTACTTCATGTCACCCCTGACCAACACTCCTAGCTCCTCTTCCTCCTCCTCCGACGAGATGGTAACCTGCCCCCCCCCCCAGCCAGTAGTTGGCCCCTGGGTTTCCGACTCCCAGGTGTATGACCTTGCACTTCTTGCCGTTGAATCCTAACTGCCAGATGCCTGACCATTTCTCCAGCCTAGCCAGATCTTCCTTTAATTCTTGTCTTCCCTTCCACTGTGTCCACCCTCCCAAAGAGCTTGGTATCATCTGCAAAAAGGAAGATCTTATTTTTGACGCCCTCTGCTATGTCCCCAATAAAGATGTTAAACAGCAGTGGTCCGAGTACTGAGCCCTGTGGGGCCCCACTGGTTATAGGCCTAGGTTTAGATAGTCCCCCCCCCTCTGGTTCCTGCCCCACAGCCAGCTCTCAACCCACCCTAGCAGTTTGTCTCCTATACCCAGATCCCTCAGCCTGCTGATCAGTCTGCCACGAGGCACTGAATCGAGTGCCATGCTGAAGTCCAGGTACAGGACGTCCTCTGCCTGCCTCTATCCAGTGACTGTGTAACCCAGTCAAAGAAGTCCATCATGTTTGTTTGACAGGATCTCTCCCTTGACAAACCTATGCTGCCTGTCGTCCTGGAGACCATTAACCTCCAGGAAGGACACCAGCCTTTCCTTAAGGATGGTCTCCATCAACTTGCCCACTTTAGAGGTTAGGAAGACTGGCCTGTAGTTATCCGGCTCATCCCTGGGTCCACTCTTGAGGAGTCGTACCACATGTGCTGTTTTCCAGTCCTGCTGTACACTCCTTTTTTTCAGTGAGGTGTTAAACAGGTTCATCAGGGTACTGCTAGTACCTCTGCCATCTCTCTCAGGACCCTTGGGTATACGACATCTGGGCCAGAAGCCTTGTCCACCCTTAGTTCCCTCAGTCCTTTTAAGATCCTCTCAACCCCAATTTCTCCATTATATTCCTTCCCTCCACTCGGGCATCCCCTATGGCATGGGCCCATCCTGTTCCCTAGTGAAGACAGAGCAGAAATACTCATTTAGTGCCTCAGCCTGATCCTCATCCATTTCTGCCCTCCCTCCCTCTTTATCCTTACAATTCCAACCCTTCTGGATCACCTCTCATTAATGTAACGCAAGAAGTCCTTTTACCCATCCTTAATCCCCTGTGCCAGTCTCAGTTCTTTCGTTGCCTTGGCTGCCCGGAGCTCTTTCCCTGTCTCCGTAGCTCTCAGCGCATAAACCTCTCTCTCTCTTGTACCTCAGGAAGGCAACCATCTTTTCCTTCACTCTACCTGCCACCTTCCTGCTAAACCAGCTAGGTCCCTTGGCCTTAGAGTTCTTATTGCGAGTAATCAATTAGTCCCCTCTTGATGACTGACCATTTTTGATCCGCATCCATCTCTGGTCTGGGCATGGCCAGATGCCCCTCCAGTATGTTTCCCATCTTACTGAAGTTCACCTTCCCGTAGTCCACTATTCTAGTTTTGGTCTTGGCCAATTCCTTCTCTATGCTGATGTAAAACCACACTGCGGTGGTAACTGCCTGAGAGGGGATCACGCACTTCTACCTCCTGGACCTACTCCCCACCTGATAACACTAGGTCCAGTATGGCCCCTTCCCTAGTTGGCTCCCTAACACCCTGTGTCAGGAAACACTCTTGGACAGCACCCAGAAGGAGCTGCTCTCTATGATAAGAATTTCCACAGATTTGAAAAATAGTTCTCCAGTAACAAACTTTTGCTCAACTATAAAAAAACAAAGAGCATGCTCTTATCCATTCAACAGAACAGGAATAAGTTTGGGCCTCTACAGGTCCAGAGTCTCAACGGTGACACACTGGAACAAGGTAGCACCTTTAAATATCTCGGGGTTCATCTAGATGACACTCTAGCATTTGGAACTCATGTTGACCATGTTGTTAAGACTGCTAATGCAAAGCTTGGTGTCCTCTGTCGCCACCGGCATTCTATGACCACGGAAGCCCTGAAACTGATCACAACTTGCTCGGTCTTATCCACCATAGACTACGGCCTTGTTATCTATGGTACCAGCACCGACACTGCCCTCAAAAGGGCAAAAACCCTACTTAAAGGAAAACTACACCCAAAACCTGAAAAAATATATGTTGCGCAGAGTGTTTTAATTTGTATGTGAAGTTCTAGTGTTTCCTTCCCTCTGACTGGTATTAGGAGTTTTCCCAAATTAGCCTGCTAGCTTTATGCTAGTTTCTGCCCCTGGGGATCTCCATACCTGATAGTGTAATTGTATTTCTGGTTCTCACAGTGCATTTTGTCTCATGTGACTGTGATGTAAGAGAGACCCAACATTCAGCACACGCATGCCAAACAAACTAAGTATCTTGGAAGCTTTACAAGCTGCACAAAAATTACCAGCAGCAAAGTTTTTCAGGACAGTAAAACCTTTAGGATGAGGGTGGTCACCAAGCTGAATTCTACAGATTTTAAAATACAGCCAGCTCTGTTATTGTGAACTGATTGTAATGCAATGCTTTCTGCTGGATTTATGGGCTCTGCTACGTCACCATTACATGAAACAAGGTGCACTGTAGGACAAAGAAATGCAATAAAACTATTTGATATGGTGATCTCCAGGGGTCGTAAAACTACCCTAAAGCTAGCAGGCTAATTTAGGAAAAACTCCTAATACCAGTCAGAGGGAAGGAAACACTAGAACTTCACATACAAATTAAAACACTGTGCACAACATATATTTTTTCAAGTTTTGGGTGTAGTTTTCCTTTAACAAAGCCTGTCACCTGATTGTGGGGGTGAATCACTGGACACATACTTGTGCCCTCTATCAAGAGACAGGATGGCTCCCTCTTCACCATAGGATTAAATACCAAATGTACCTACTTGCCAAGAAGTCCTTGCTAGGGTTTACTCCTAGATCAACCTCCTGCCTATTCAAAACCGCTCATCCTACTATTAGGACCAGTAATACTATTAAGGGGGGCTGGTGGTGCCGTTTAAATGAACAGCACAAACCCAGAGATCCCCCTCCTTCCATGGTCCCAAGTGGCTCAACGAACTCCCAAGGACCTGATCAAGTGTAGTAAGGTTAGCCTCCGAGCCCACTTAGCCCAACAGAATGTCTGCAAATGTTTCCACAAACCCTAACATTACATAGCCCTTGCCTAAGCAGTGATCTCTGGCTCCTTTCTATACCACCCCTTTGGACACTAGTGTAAACTGTTAAATGCCCCCGCCACCATTGCCCCAACCTTGCATCTCTCCCCCATGGCACCCCTCCGCCTTCTTCCTGCTAACTCCACCCCCATGCCACCCCTCTCCCACTGCCCCGGTCCAGACCCTGGTAGTTCCGCCCTCCTTCCTCCTCCTCTCCTTCCCCTCTGTTCTCCCCTACCACGTTTCTCCTCCTACGCTATGCGCTGACAAAGCCTTCTCTGGCTGCTTCACTATTTTAAGCAAGTTTGGATCCTTGGTCCTCTTGCTGTACTCAGCACTTACTCTGGTATGGCCACATGTTACAATCTGCATCTGAACTAGAAACAGCTCTATCTATTTCGCACTGAATTCTAATCTAGTTATGTTGTGTCCTGGGTTACCAGTAAGCATTAAGCCACGACGAAGGTGGCATCTAATGGGAATTTATGCATGGTTGGGATCGTACGGCCTCGTGCCTACAACAGTCCAACCATTTATTAATTCCCCATTAGATGCCACCTTCGGAGAGGCTTAATGTGCTTGTAACATGGCACGTTATGTTAGAACTAAGTGCTATGTGACATATCAATGAACAGCAACTTATGATATTCTTTAGTACTATATTAACTGCTGTTCTACTCTTTACTTTTCAATATATATAGGTTTCCAATGTGCACATGCATGGTCACAATTCAGTATCTATTTACATTGTGATGGCTGTTTTGTGTAGGTTTGCAAGTCATGCTTAAAAATATCTTTGACATACATGTCATGGGAACACTTTTTCCACTATGTAAGCGGCTGTTTTCACTCGATCCCTTTATTTCCAGTTCTGGTTCACTCATGCATTCTGGGGACATAACTAATAATTGCATATCAGGCATTTTGCTTTGTTGTGGATGCTCGAGTATGCAAATCTTCATTATATTCCCACAATGTACCACTTACTATGACATCATGAATACTAGCTGTGATCGCCGTTCAGGGACACAAGGAACACTTATGGGATGCTTCTTTGGCTCATTCTGCAGCACGGCATCTGTGGTGCGATTTACATGCCTCGCAATTCCTCGGAGAGCAGATTACGCTCACTGGCCGCTCAACACCTCCCTATACAGTGCCGTGCCCATGGGTTTGTTCAGGTCGCCCGCCAGGCGCGCTCCCAGCATGAACAGGACTTCAATTCCTGCTGTTGCTCACTCACGTGCTGCGTACAGTCAGGGTGCCTAAATTTCAACACGGCATTATTGCTTACTTAATGCCGTGTCGAACTGCTGACATGTGACCAATTTCCACCAATGAGTTTTCTCCTTTTCGTGTTTGCACATTTAGCCATGTTACAAGGTTCACTAATTTCTTTTTCAATCAATGTATTCATGTGGACCCACTGTAACCTGCAATGTAACTTACTATGGAATCTGTGTAACCTTATGTAACCAATGTGTTGTTTGATTGTCTTATGTATCTGTATGACCTGGAACCTTTGTAAACTAGTCCCTGACTCAAAGGTATTGATCCCAATCTGAAATAAATAAATACATAAGCAAGAGGTAGCAGCGGTGCTCCAGTCTATTCCAGATAGGTTGAAGTCTCCAACTATTACAGTGTTCCCCTTTCCTCCTACCTTCCTGATCTGGTCCGCTAGCTCCCTGTCCAATTCTATGCTCTGTGAGGGTGGTCGGTACACTAACCCCAAATGAATCCTTCCTCCACTGCAGCTTTACAGCATTACTCAAGGGCTTCTGCCGAGCCTTCCTCCCCCGCCTCCCTCGTGCACAGTAACCCTTCCCTTTTGTACAAAGCAATTCCACCCCCTCTCCCTCTGCCCTTCCTTAGCTATTGGTATCCCGGGATCTCGAGGTCCCAGTCATGGTACTGGCATGCCTATGTTTCTGAGATGGCAGCCACATTCACCTCCCCTTCTGCCATCACCGCCTGCAGGGCCGCTGCCTTGTTAACCAGACTCCTAGCATTTAAGGACACTGTCTTCCAGCCTGCCCCCTTTCCCTCTCTGCTTCCCGCCATCCCTTGGCGTCCATCCTCCTCCCCTGCCCCTACTATCCCCTCTCCATGCCCCCTTCCTTCTATTTAAATTTCCACTAGGGAGGGCGCCTTGAGTCCCCCTCTTGGTGCTGAGTACCTTGCCTCTGCTCCCCCCCCCTTCTTCAGTTTAAATCCAACACTTCTGTCACGTATCTCTCCATCTGTCTCTCAGGACCCATGTGCGTTCCCTACTTGGATGTAGCCTGTCTGGAGCATATAGGTACTTGTGCTTCCAGGTCCTGCCCCAACCTCCCACCAGCCCATACCCATCTGGCTCACACCATCCCCCCAGCCATGAGTTAAATTCTTCTATCCTCAGCTTTCTAACGGTGCTGGACCTCAGGACTGGCAGTACCTCCGAGAAAGCTACCGATTTTCCTACCCCCTGCTTATCTCACCCAGCTCCTTGAACCTTTCCGGCACCACCTTCACCTCACATCCTGCCACATCATCAGTGCACAGATGTACCTTATGCTGCCCCACACACTTGGGTATAACAGCACCCACCCTCCCTGCCGTCATGCCTGGCATGCACTCTACCTTCCTGTTGCTCTTTCTCATGTGTTTTTTCCCCCAGTCTTATTCCCTTCAGTATTGAGTCTCCCACAATTACAACCTTCTCTCCCCTTCCTGCCTCTCACCGTCGTAATGCCCATCTTCCCCCCCACCTCTCCCTGTTGTAATGCCTGTCCTTTTGACCCATCCCCTCATGAGTCCCTCCCTTTTGATCAATCCCTGCTGCCTCACATCTTCCCTTATCCTCAGCTTCCCCCTTCCCTCTGCTTGTCCCCTGCTTTGCCTCTCCCCAGGCATGGTCTCCCCCCGGCCCCGCAATGGTCCCCCTCCTGGAGATGCCTTGCTTTGCACATGCTGTCCCCCTTCGTATCTCCCCTACCCTTGCTTTTCTTGTGCCCACCCCACCCCTTGGATAGTCTGCCTTCCTGTCACTGGCTTCCTTCCTGATCTTAGTCCCTCCCCTTCTCTCCTCTCTCCCATTGCTATACTTGTTCTCTGGTCTTCTCTGCACCCTCATCTCCTCTTCCTCCTCTTGAGTGTCCATACTCTGCAATACTGTGAACCTGTTTGTTGCCTGTTTCCCCTTGTCTGAAATGCCCACTCTTTCTCTTCCCTGCTCCCCCTTCCTTACTCCTTACCTTGACTCCCTCCCCGAATGCACCACTCACCACTTGCCATTTCCCCCCTTCATTCTCACCTGGTCCCTGTGGCGCTGGTTTTCCCTGGACCATGTGCCTCCCCCTGGAATATGCCCTAGTTCCACCTTCTGCACTGCTCGGCGGCGCCATCCCCTTCACATCCCCCATTGCTCATGTCCCCTACCCCCCTCCTCCTACCCAGTTCCCATCTCAGCTTCACTATCGCCTCCCTAAGTTGTCCAAGCTGCCTATATACTAGACAAATCCATGTATTCCACATTATATCCAGGAAGATGGCTGCTCCACACCGTTACATCTGACCATTCTGCCAGTTCCCCCGTGTCCTCCAACTACTGTCCCTGTCCCACCAGTTCTCCTCCATGTCTCCTCAGCTCCCCCAGCTACTTGGGTGCCACATCCTCCCTTGCATATATACTGTCCTGGGTACCTTAGATTCCCATCTGATATTCACTGCCTCCAATTGTACTGCCTCAGCGTGGCCTGCGGTCCTCCCTGCGGATGCCCTACAGATGCCACCTAATCAGACCCCACACTCCTGCTTCATGGCACTCACGTCTTGAGGTCGCTTGGCCCTCCAGGGAAAAATAAACTGGCTGCAGCTGCCCTATTGGCGTAGCTGCACCATGTGTCCCTGGCATCCTCCATTAATCAGTCCCTCCCACAACCTTCCTTGTTCCTCAGCCTCCCACCTCCCAGTCCCCTGCTCACAGATAGTGCACAGCACACATCCCGAAACAGCAAAAAATTATGTCTTTTAAGCCCCAACTTCGCTTCACCTGTTGTCCACTCTCCCTCCACTCGACGGCAGCTCCTCCAGGACTGGACTACAACAATGGCTGCCTCACAGTTTTAAAGCGCTGACTGCAGCTGCCCTATTGGCCTAGCTGTGCCACATGTCCCTGGCATCCTCTGTTAATCATTCCCTCTCACAACCTCCCTCATTCCTCAGCGTCCCACCTCCCAGTCCCCGTCTCACAAAAATGCACAACACACATCACAAAACAGCAAGAAATTATGTATTTAAAGCCCCAACTTCCCTTCGCCTGTATGCCCAACCCTCACAAGAGGAACTCTCCACTCTTAACTGCCTTCCCCCTGGCTGTGAAGTGGAACTCTCCGCTCTTAACATGCCTGCACGGGAGTCCACTGTACACAGGATAAGAGGCACTCTAGCCCTATGCCATGATTGGCTGAACTCATGTACAAGATTTACAATACTGTTTATGTCTATGTATAGTCATTGCAAAAAAAAAAATGCATTAATGCACAAATTAGGGTCCAATTTAAAGCCACAAAAGTAAGGAAATGTGGCATCTGGGTTTCCAACCGAACTTAGCAGCAAAAGGACAAGACCATACAAGCAACTACATACAGCCACCATCTGGTAAGACAAACAGCATATAACAGTTTCCAGATTACAAAAAAAGACACCCTTTATCCGGGTCCAGCACTTCAGCAGCCAAAGATACATGTGCACACTGCAAGACATACACACCCATTTCTGGCTGCAGATAGAAATCCACAGTACTCAAATCACAACACTACTCCTATCAGCAGAAGCGCAGACCCCTGCAGGGCTTGTGCTTCTGCCGACACAGATACCCATGCATAGCACAAGACATACACACCCACTTCCAGATGCAAATACAAATCCATGATACCCAAATTACATTACTTTTTATCTTTTTATTCTTTTCCTACTACTTTTATTTCCTAATTCCACATATCCATCCCTCATCAAAAACTTCCCAAACTATACACTAGGTTTAAGCCAGCATGCTAGCTGGCAGGAATGAAAAGAAAGTGCAATCATTGGTATTATATATGCCTATAAAGTGTTTAAAGTGCCTTTACATAAATAAGGTTCTGGTTGCTTTACAAAAGAGAAGTGCATAGGATGCCTTTGAAAAGGTATAAAGTACCTTATAAGTTGTGAAAAGACATAATGTGCATTGTAAATTGTTAAAAGTGAAGCTGTGCATTTTAATATATAGCATAAGGTGCATTTATGGCATACTATGACTTAGACAGAAAACACACATGGAGAAAATCAAGGAAAGTGTTTTATCAGCTTACATAAAGTGCTAATGAATAAAGTGCAAGATGCTTTATAAAATTTGAAGTTAATGTCATCTAAAATACTGCCAGAATTAAGGTGCTTACTAGCTAAAATATCTAAAGTACTGAATGCACAAAGCAATAATGCCAAGCTGTTTGCAGCAAACAATGTGCTTTCAGTTGAACAAAAGAAGTCTCTAAATGGGCCCAATCTGTAATTTAGCCCCAGGCAGGGTTTGTTACAGAGCAGACCCATTTTTGTTATGAGAACCTTCTCCTCTTTAAAAAAAAAAAAAAAAAGTACATTAAAACCCAACTGTGAAGCAAGGGAAGGACTTGGAAAAGAACGGCTACAATGTTGTAAGTTGTTTATATATACTATACCTAGAAAAAAAACTAACAGGAAGAGTTCTCTGTTTTCCTTTCCTCCACCCTTCTAGGCCAGAACTGGGCCTACCTGTTGTTGCCTGGAGGTGAATGAGTTCTGTCTATAGTGGAGCAGCACCCCCTAGTGGCCCATATTTATACTATCTTGGTTGGGGAAAAGAGGCTGGCCAGAGGGTGGAGCCTAGCCTGAAAAAGTAATTAAGAGTTTTGATACTAAAACACTAACCAGCAAAATAGAATGTATGTTCTTTCTAGCCACACTAAAACTTCATAACCAAGGCTTAGAAGCAACCCATTTTTATTATGTATAGGCATGGTTGCGAGCCTTCAAGGAATGTTTTATTGTTAATGAGCCTTTGTGGGCAGACCAAACATTAAGTGGGATGACTATATAAACCCTCCAAAATCATGGCTAGGCAGATCAGCTCAGCAGCTAGTCTCACTTGCTTGGAGTGAAGGGAAACCAGAATCCTAGGTGATAGGTTTAAATGCATAACTGGCAAGCATTTAAACTAGCCAAGGGTGGAGGCACTGAAAAAGAGCAGGGAAAACCCAGCCTCCCCCAACAAAACGCAGTAGTTAGAGAGGTTAATGGGGAGCAGGACAGTATGGACAGGGATGGGGCTAAAAGGGGTTAGGCCATCAACAAATGGAGGGTGATGAGTACCAATGCCTGTAGTCTGTGTAACAAGCTTCCTGAACTAGTGGCCTTGATGGAAGAGTGACATCTGGATATCATGGCAATCACAGAAACATGGTACACTGAAAACCATGACTGGGATGTCAACATACCAGGATACACAATGCACAGGAGGGACAGGGAGAGTAAAAGACGAGGAGGAGTAGCTCTCTCTGTAAGGGAAGGGATAAAAGCAATGGAACTAAAGGATGAACAGGGAGTAGAGGAGGCACTGTGGGTTACACTGGAAACAGGTTATGGCACCACAATTCGCACAGGGGTGGTATAAAGAGTCCCATCTCAGGGGGAGGCAGTGGACAAGGAAATGATAGAAGGCATCCTTAGAATGGCAGAAAAAGGGGAGATATTGTTGATGGGGGACCTGAATATGCCAGACGTTAGCTGGAGCACCCTTGCTGCAGCCACATCAAAAAGCACGTTTATTCTTGATGCCATGCATGGGGCATGCCTCAGACAGCTAGTGGTGGAACCCACTAGGGAGGGCGCAGTCTTAGACCTGGCACTGTCAAATGGGTCTGGAGAAAGGATCTCAGATTTAGAAGTGGGTAGCCATCTGGGAAAAAGTGACCACAACAGTGTGGTTCACGATAAACACAGCCATAGTCGAGCCATACAAAAGCAAGAGTGTTGGACTTTAGGAGGGCTGACTTTGGGAAAATGGGAGAGTGCCTCAGAAAACGCTAGCAAACTGGCAAGAAGGAGGGGTGGAGGAACAATGGGGGAAAATCAAAACAGCCATCACAGAGGCAACAAGCTTTTGTGTGAAGCAAATCAACAAAGCAAAACAAAGGGAAAAAACACTATGGTTTTCAAAAGAGGTGGCAGGGAAGGTTAAGGAGAAAAAGGTGGCATTCAGGAAATATAAGGAAACACAGAAGGAGCAGGACAGAGAACTGTACCAGTTAAAGCAGAAGGAAGTGGGGAAGACAGTCAGAATAGCAAAAGCCCAAACTGAGGAAAAGATAGCCAACTCAGTTAAGAAGGGGGGATAAAACCTTTTATGGGTACATTAGGGAGCGAAGAAAGATGAAGGAAGGGATAGTGAGGCTTACTAAAGGGAAGGGAGTGTGGGCAGAGGATGACAGTGAAAAAGCAGGGATACTGAATGAATAGTTCTGCTCAGTATTCACAAAAGAAGAGGAGGGGGAGGTACCTAAATCAAACAATAGAAGCACTCTGGATAGGGAGGTCGGTACCAGTCCATTTACAGAAGAAAGGGTCCTGAAAGAACTCTTAAAACTGAAGATGGACAAAGCAATGGGGCCTGACGGGATTCACCCAAGAATTCTAAAAGAACTAAGGGTAGAATTAGTGACGCCACTGACTACCCTTTTTAACAAATCATGGGAGGATGGTGTAGTACCGGAGGAGGGCAGATGTGATTCCCCTTCACAAAAGTGGGAGCAAGACAGAGGCAGGAAACTACAGACCTGTTAGTTTGACCTCAGTGGTAGGAAAAATGATCTAATCACTTCTAAAGGAAAGAATTGAGTTCCTAGAGGTCAGTGGGGCACAGGACCAGAGGCAGCATGGATTCACAGCAGGAAGGTCATGTCAGACAACTCTAATAGATTTCTTTGACTGGGTGACCAATGTGGTAGACCAGGGAGGGGCAGTGGACATGGCCTACCTAGAGTTTAGCAAGGCATTTGACACAGTCCCACACAAAAGATTAATATAAAAGTTAGCCAGCCTTGGAGTGGGTCCCAAGGTGGTAGCCTGGGTTAAAAATTGGCTGGACAACAGGATAGAGAGGGTAATAGCAAACTGAGTTTACTCTGAAGAAAGGGGGGTTACTAGTGGGGTACCGCAGGGTTCAGTACTGGGACCGGTCCTCTTTAATGTCTTTATAAGTGACATTGCAGAGGGACTGGAAGGAAAAGTATGTCTCTTTGCAGATTACACAAAGATCTGCAACAGCGTTGATACAGAAGGTGGGGTGGAGAGGATGCAAAGGGACTTCGCAAGTTTGGAGGAATGGTCAAATATATGGCAGCTTAGATTCAATGCAAAGAAGTGCAAAGTAATGCACCTGGGAAACATTGGGGGTGAGATAATAACAACAGAAATGGAAAGGGACCTGGTGGTAGTCATATCAGATGACCTTAAGGTGGGCAAGCAATGTGAGAAGGCAGTAAGGAGGACTGGGGGGATACTGTGATGCATAGGGAGAGGCACCACCAGTAGAAAACAGGAAGTTGTTATCCCTCTGTACAGACACTTGGTGAGACCCATCTGGAGTTCTGCATCCAGTTCTGGAGACCCCATCTCCGCAAGGACATAGACAGGATGGAGGCTGTCCAGAGAAAGGCAACTAAAATGATGCAGGGTCTGCACCAAAAGACATACGAAGAAAGATTAAAGAAGCTTAATATGTATACACTCGAGGAGAGGAGGGAGAGGGGGACATGATAGAAATGTTCAAGTACATCAAGGGAATCAACAAAGTCCAAGATGGTAGCATCTTTCAGACAAAGAGATGTGCAAGAACAAGGGGGCACAATTTGAAGATAGAGGAGGAATGGCTCAAAGGTAATGTGAGGAAGTATTTTTTCATGGAGGGGGTTGTTGATACATGTGTAACCCCCTTGTCACCCAGGGTTACTAGAATCCCACTTAGATCTAGTGGCAGGCAGGGAAAGGCAGCTTGTGAGACACCAGTTAAATAGGTTTCACACTGTCTCACTCTGTCCTTAGTCTCAGCTGAGCTGGAGGAATGACATCACTATAGAATTTTTGAAGCAGCATAAGCCACAGTGGAATGCTGCAGCAGGGAGTTAGGTTAGAATGCTGGGGATTTTCAAGTCAGTCGGCAGAAGTCTAGGGGGAGACTCAAGAGAAGAAGGAGGTGTGCTGCAGTTGGCAGCCCCTCAGAGCCCAGCTCTGACAGAGAGCTACACCAGCAACAGGGTAGTGTGTTCTCACTCTAGAGAAGAACACTGAAGATACCAGCAGAAGTGGTAGAGCCTGCTCCCAGAGTTGTTCCAGTGCCCAATCCCTGGAGGATGGGGGGAAAGAATCCAGCAGTTCAGGGGTAATCCCCTGGCCCTGCTGGGAGTGGGAAAAGCTGCCTGACACGAGTTTGTTCTGAGTTACCAGATAATTTTTTGTTTCCTCTGAGAGAATCCCTGGGGCACCTGCGAACCATGGTGAATCTGCTCTGACATAGAGCCCATGTTTTCACCAAGATAGTGTGTAAAAGTATCTGCCTACTGTGGGGTCAGGAAAGGACTAGCCAAGTACAGTACTTTTAAGATATGTGTATGGCTTGAAATGCATCTAACCAGTGGGGGTCTACAGGGATGGACATAGCCACTTATAGTACGTTGCAAGTCAGAACACCAGCTACCTAGAGAGTAGAATGTTAAATGTGATATACATTTCGAGATAGCAATCTACAACCAGAGAGTTCGAAGAAAGATGTTCCAAATGAATGGCCAGGTATGGATTTGGGAACAAGAAGTGGGAGACCTCCCATCTGAAGTAATCAGGTTTACCTCCAAGGATTCACTTTGGGCACCTATAGCTTTCTCCCATGCACTGGGCCAGTGTCTACAGAAAGTAACAAGACGTGGGATTAAAGATGATATTTTCCCTTTAGAGCTAGAAGCTCTCATGGATGGTTGAGGGAGCCACCACCAAACTCCATGACATATGGAAAAGTGTACTAGTGCTGGCCAGTGTGTCATGCCAGGGAATCCAAGAGTGAGAGTACCAGTTCGGGCGTGTGAGCCCAGATGTGTTCAGAACCTGAGGGTTGTCATGTAAAGAAGATGTGTTCTAATCTCTGTAGATTTGCATATCCAGTGAGTGTAGCCCCGTGGGGGTCCATCTTGCTTTGTATTCTTGTGTTGAAGTGAATAAAAGCCACACTTTAGAATCCCACTCCTGGTTTGGACATTTTCAGATATTGCTTCCTGTGTCTGGAATTACTTGGGTGCCCCTGACCAGAAGTACAAACCTAGCCTTGATGCTGAGCGAATGTTTTCTCCCTGAACCCAGGCTAGCCAGGTAGTGGGGTACAACAACAACAAATATCATCCCACACCGAGAGCTGGCTACACATGGAACAGCCTTCCTGAGGAGGAAGTGGACTCAAAAACAGTGGGGGAATTCAAGAATGCATGGGACAGACATAAGGCAATTCTAGTGGGGCTTAGGAGGAAGTAGGCTGTTGGTTAACTAGGATCTGCAGTCTATGGAATAGGTAGCGAAATGGGCAGACTAGGTGGGCCAAGCGGTCCTTATCTGCCATCAAATTCTATGTTTCTATGTAAGAGGAAGCATCTAAACCTGAACAGGTATTGACAATACCACAGTAGGGAAACTGAAGTACTGAATTGTCTTTTGGCAACCCAAAGTAAGGTAATTTTTTGTTTGTTTGTTTGTCTGAACATAACATTGGGCTATTTTTTTTTGGAATATGTTTATATTATTTTTATTTATTTGCTTTTTATACTGCTTTTTGTATAAAATAAAGCCACACTGTGGTGTGTTGTACTGAATTACTGTGTCCAGAGTTACCCTTATCCACGGAGCTATTACATTTGGTGTCAAGTGGGATATATTGGAAGTTCTAAGCAAAGTGGGGGATTCCAACAGGTATCAGACCTGATACCACAGGGTAACCAGTGGCACAGTGGTACTGAATAGATGATGACCCCCTGTGAGGCCTGCGCTGACCAGAGCAATGGCTGAACAAACAGGAGAGCAACTGCTTCCTGGCCTAAGACCAAACCGAAGTGTCAGTCCAGAGAGCTATGAAGAGGACGAACTGGCAGAGGTACTCGTGGAGGAATCACCAGAGGATATGGGCAAACTCCTGAAGTGGCTTGCCAGAAAACAACTGGAGACTGAGCAACTATGGCTACAAGATATTCAGGAGCAAGAGAAGGAACGACTACAACAGGATGAGCGATGAGCACACACCATGAGAGCCCTCCAGGTTATTGGGACATCTAAAAACATGGATGGTACTCATATCACCCTAAAGGACATAAAACTCACAGAAATGTCCCCCACTGATGACACTGAGGCATACCTTACCACTTTTGAACGAATGGCTAAGGCATGTGCATGGCCTCCAGACCAGTGGGTGGGCAGACTGGTTCCCTACCTCACAGGTCGAGCCCAATTGGCTTATAGCCATATGGACCACAGGAGCATTGAGAAATATAACTTGGTCAAAAAAGAAATACTGAAACATTTCGATAACAACACTGAAACATATAGACAGCACTTCCGTTCCCTAAAACATCAAGGGAATGACACCCCAACAGAGACTTACACCCAACTGAATGAGCTCTGCAATAAATGGTTTCAGCCAGAAGGGAAAACCTTACTGGACATCATCGAGGCAGTTGTTATGGAACAGTTTTTCCAGATTTTGCCCGCAGACGTCCAGATCTGGGTTAGGGAACATCACCTGGAATCTGCAAGGGTTGCCATCACCTTGGCGGAGGATTTCCTGGCTGCCAGGCAACCAGCAAGAAAGGGGTATAAAACCACCGGCCCCACCATCATCCTGTCCCATCAACCGGTAAGAGCACCTGCTTTTATTCCATCATATTCATTAGGAAGAAATGTTGGGGAACCTAAAGGGAGAGGGGGTAGACCTCATAACCCTGACATAATCTGAAGCTACAGTTTTAGGAAAGGCATATAGAGAGATACTGTTACAAGAAGTTACAGAAAGAATGGAAAAAGGAAAATCAACTGCCTTCTAGTGTAATGGGTAGTACTGCAAGATTGTAATATTACTGAGGAACAACATTAGGATGTAACCATTACTGATTTGTTTCCCAAACAGGGCAGGTAAAAGCACAAGGGGGCCCCCCAAATACAAATGTGAAAAGAACATTTTGTATAGAATCTATATCTATGCAAAAACAGGTGAACAGGTAAATCAACTGGTAGTCCCTGCCAAGCATGGGATGCACTTCTGTATTTAGGGCACTATCTTTCCTGGGCAGGACATGCAGGGAGAGACAGAACCCTGACACGATTACTACTACATTTTTATTGACCCAATATACAGTAAACCATGATGTGGCTGAATATTGTAGAGTTTGCCCAGAATGTCAGAAGGTAGCCCAAGTGACAAAAAAAGACACGGTGCTCATCATGCCCCTACCTACAGTGAGTACCCCTTTCGACAGGATGGCCATGGATGTTGTTGGTCCATTACAAAAGAGTGGCACAATAAATGCATATTGGTAATATGTGATTATGATATCAGGTACCCAGAAGCCAATCCTCTGAGAACAGATAACACTCCCAAAATAGTGGAAGAGCTGATTAAAGTTTTCAGTAGGTTAGGGGTACCCAAAGAGATCATCACTGATCAAGAGAGTAATTTCCGGGCAGCCCTTCTTAAGGAGAAGTAACGCTTGTTGCGTGTGAGTGCCATTCTGACTACCCCATAACACCCACAAACCAATGGTTTAGTGGAGCGATGCAATCAAACATTAAAACACATGCTCAAGAAATGTGTCCATGATGAAGGGAGAGACTGGGACAAATACCTGCCCCCTACTGGTATTTGGCTATCAAGAGGTTCCCCAGGCAGTGACGGGGTACTCCCCTTTGCATTAATATATGGGAGAAACCACCGAGCACCCTTGGATATTGTAAAGGAGTATTGGGAGGAGGGAACAAAAGTTGGGCAGACCACCACAGCGAAGTATATGGTACAACTGAGAAAGAGGCTGGTGGACTATTCCAAAAAGGCCCACCAGAACTGCATAAATGCCCAAAGTCAACAGAAAAGTTACTATGACCAAAACTGTAAACCAAAAGAAATGCAGGAAGGGGATAAGGCCCTGTTATTGCTCCCAACAACCCAGAATAAACTGCTAATGAAATGGCAAGGGCCCTACACCATCCTGAGGCAGCTTGGACCTGTGACCTATGAACTTAGAACCCCAGACAAAATATCCAGGCAAGAAGGTTTATCATTCTAACGCATATATAATAAAAATGGGTAGAAAAAGAAGGCAGCACTGTTAGTCTGAATATACAGTCTGAAACGGAAGAGTCTGGGCTGGAGGAAGTGAATCAAAGGCTAGATCATCATGATAGCCTAACAGAAATACATATCAACCCCACACTCCCAGCACACCTGAAGGAAGAGATACCGCGGGTCTTACATGGTTTTGCCCCCATGTTCACTAGTGTGCCAGGGAAGACTAAGGGGGTAGAGCATCACAAAGGGACAGAAGCCTCTCCCATCCAACAAAAATCATACAGACTACCAGAAAAGGTTAGAACTGGGGTCAAGCAGGAGACTGAAAAGCTCAGATGGCTAGACATTATAGAACCATCAGTAGTGCTGGTCCTCCCCATTGTAGTGGTACCAAAAAGGAGGGTGGAATCAGACTGTGTCTGGATTTCAGAAAGTGAATGAAGTCTCTACCTTTGATAGTTATCCAATGCCAAGAATAGATGACATGATAGACAACATTGGGAATGCCAAGTATATCACCACCCTAGACCTGACCAAAAGGTACTGGCAGATCCCATTAGCACCAGAGTCCAAGGAGACAACAGTGTTCAGTTCCCCCTTAGGACTGTTCCAATTTAACAGCATGCCTTTCAGCCTACATGGGGCCCCAGCCACATTTCAGAGACTGATGGACAAGGTCTTGACCCCTCATATTATACTGTGCCACATACCTAGATGATATGGTAATTTATAGTCCAAACTGGCCTACACATGTCACACAGTTGACCGCTGTGGTACAAATCCCTACAACAAGCAATCAATCAATCCAGCAAAATCTGCAGCCGCTATGACAGAGACCAAGTATCTGGGATTTATGTTAGGCAATGGGAGTGTATGCCCAGAGATGGGGAAAGTAGAGGCAGTTGCTAAAAGCCCTATTTCCAAAACCAAAAAGCATGTAAGGTCTTTTCTGGGACTAGCGGGGTACTATTGAAGGTTCATACCAAACTTTGCCTCCATAGTTATCCCCTTGTCAGACTTAACTAATAAGAGGTGAAGTAACACTGTTAAGTGGACAGATGCATGTGACGAAGCCATTAGGGCCTTTAAAGTTGCCCTCTGTGTGCCACCAGTGTTGAGATGCCCTAGATTTGATCTCCCCTTCGAAGTACACACTAATGCCTCTCACAGTGGCATTGGTGCAGCGTTAAGTCAGACAGTAGATGGAGAAGAGCACCCAATCATCTACATAAGTAGGAAACCGAGAGCAAAAATATGCCACCACTGAAAAGGAGTGCCTTGCGATAAAGTGGGCCATTGAAGCTTTATGCTTCTACTTACGCGGTGACGAATTTACTCTGCTGACAGATCACAACCCCCTTTGTAGGAATAATCAAGTGAAGGACCGGAACGCACGCATTATGCGATGGTGCCTTACATATTTGTGAAGCACAGGCCAGGTACCAGCATAAAAATGCAGATTTCTTATCCCGACATGGTGCTGGTATACTGAAAACTGAATTAAAAACACCTGTATGAAATGGATGATGGTTAATGGTGCAGTTTTTAAGCCCCAGGGTATTGAAGTATTTACAGTTTCTGCAGTTATTTCTGTACTGTATTATATATTTTGTTTATTGAAAGGGACCCTGGGGTGGAACTTCTAAGTGAGAGTGGTGGATGCTCCAACCCCCACCCCAATCAATACAGAATGTATGATAACATTCTGGGGGGCTGAAACTTAAAGGCAATTTGTTCATACTGTATTCCTGGTTTTCTCTTCAAGAGGGCGGAGTGTGGCAGAACTGCATTCCGCCAGTCCAAAAGCCCCGGTGGAGGGATGTCTTTCCTATCGTCTTTTCTTACTAAAATTTGTTGTGCAACAGTATCTCTCTACCCTATTCTGTATCTTTTCAGCCCCTGGCGTAGGTTGGCCACCTATGTCAGTCTCTCCTATTTTTCCCTATATCTTTTTCCTACTACCTTTATTTCCTAATTCCATATATCCATCCCTCATCAAAAACTTCCCAAACTAAGCATCAGGTTAAAGCCAGCATGCTTGCTGGCAGGAATGAAAAGAAGGTGCAAGCATTGGCATTATATATGCCTATAGAGTGAGTGCCTTTAAATAAATAAGGTTCTGGTTGCTTTACAAAAGAAAAGTGCACAGGATGCCTTTAAGAAGGTATAAAGTACCTTATAAGTTGTGAAAACACATAATGTGCATTTTAAATTAAAAGTGCAGCTGTGCATTTTAATATATAGCATAAGGTGCATTTATGGCATACTATGACAGACAGAAAATGCACATGGAGAAAATCAAGGAAAGTGCTTTATCAGCTTACATAAAGTGCTGATGAATAAAGTGCAAGATGCTTTATAAAATGTGAAGTTAATGTCGTTTAAAATACTGCCAGAATTAAGGTGTTTACTAGCTAAAATATCTAAAGTACTGAATGCACAAAGCAATAACGCCAAACTGTTTACAGCAAACAGTGTGCTTGCAGCAGAACAAAGGAAGTCTCTAAATGGGGTCAGTCTGTAATTTAGCCCCAGGCAGTGTTTGTTACAGAGAAGGCCTATTTTTATTTATTTATTTATTTATTAATTAACATTCGGAATTACAACCCTTTGAGTCAGACTCCTTTACAAAAGCGCCCCGTCAAACAACAATAAGGACTTACATATATTAATAATCAGTAGTGTTCAGGTAAGAGAAACAAGGGGGAAAAACGAGCAATGGAAATTATGCATACAAAAAGTATGCAATCTTATAAATACAATGACCATGGAAGAAAGACAATACAAAAAAAAACCCACAGACGGGGGATACAGAACAATAGTCTTTGGGAGAGGAGGACCCAGCATTATCCATAATATCCATAACATTTAGGGTGATACATGAATACACATTTTGTTTTCCATATATAGCATAACATTTATGAGGTAGAGTTATACTACAGAGCCCTGCCGAGAGGGGGCAGAAGGAAGAGAGGTTGAGGGACAGTCACAGGCTGATGATTCTAGCAGATGAGTTTTAAGACTGGTCTTGAAGGACCGCTCCTGGGAAACAAAGGGGGGTGAGGCCGTTGAGCCAACGAGGGGCTCTGTATAGAAAGGCTCTTTGACCAAGGGAAGTTCAGCAGTGGGGGACTAGTAGGGATGTCCCAGTAGAACTATGGGAGACTCTGACCAACTGGGCGGGTTGGATGAGGCTGTGCAGACCAGGCGAACTTGACCAAGGTGGACTTTCTTGGCCAGGAGGCAACTATGGTACCTAAAATGGGCGTCAAATGACAACTATTCGGCAGACTTGTAGAGGTCACAGGAGTGTGTCCATCTGCCACAACCCGTGACCAGTCTGCATGCTTTGTTGAGGGCGACTTTGATGTGTCACAATGCAGTGGGGTCAGCAGTGCTGTAGATGACTGTGCCATAATCTACCAGGGAGAGGACAGAGGAGATAACGGCCAGGCGGATGGCCATCGGAGGAAGGCAGTGTTTGTGATGGTACAGAAGCCCAAGTCTGGAGTTAACAGTTGTTGGATATGTGTATGGTAGGTGAGGGACATGTCAAGTGACACCTAGATATTTGAATGAATGCTCAAGTGGGGATCCTAGTGAGTTGACGATGGTCAGCAGGAAGTCACGATGAGGACTTTGACGGTGGGCAAAAATCATTGATTTTGTTTCCTTATAGTTTAGAACTAAGCGGTTGGAATTGAACCATGTCTCCGCTTCAACGAAAAAACCCAGCAGGACATGCTGGAGAGAATCAGGGCTGGGGTGGCTCCAGAAGATTACAGTATTGTCTGCATAGAGCAGATTTTTTTCCAGGGCACGAGCTGGGGAGGGAGTTTAGGAAGAGACTGAAGATGAAGGGTCCCAAGATGGAGCCCTGGAGTACTCCTGAACAGACCTGGAGGCTGGTTCATAAGAGTGGAGTTGATTTTTCACCTGCTGGGATCTGTCAACTTGGTTCAAAGGTTACCTCTCTATTGTTTCAACTAAGAGCCCCAGGGAGGGCAGGGCGGCTAGAATCATAGCATGATACTATACCTGGAAAAAAAAGTAACAGGAAAACTTCTCTGTTTTCCTTTCCTCCACCCTTCTAGGCCAGAACTGGGCCTACCGATGTTGCCTGGAGGTGAATGAGTTCTGTCTATAGGGGAGCAGCTGCCCCTAGTGGCCCATATTTTATACCAACTCGGTTGGGGAAAAGATGCAGGCCAGAGGGAGGAGCCTAGCCTGAAAAAGTAACAGTTTTGATACATTCTATTTTGCTAGTTAGAGTTTTAGTATGTTCTTTCTAGCTACACTAAAACCTCATAACCAAGCCTTAGAAGCAACCTATTTTCATTATGTATAGGCATGGTTGCGAGTCTTCGAATGATGTTTTATTGTTAATGAGCCTCTGTGGGCGGACCTAACATTAAGTGGGATGACTATATAAACCATCCAAAATCATGACTAGGCAGATCAGCTCAGCAGCTAGTCTCACTTGCTTGGAGTGAAGGCAAGAGGAAGCATCTATCCCTGAACAGGTATTGACAATACCACAGTAGGAAAACTGAAGTATTAAATTTGTCTTTTGGAAACCTGAAGTAAGGTTTTTTTTTTTTGTGTGTGTCGACATAGCACTAGGCTATCTTTTTTGAATATTTTTATTAATTTTCTATTTATTTGCTTTTTATACTGCTTTTGTATAAAATAAAGCCACACTGCGGTGTGCTGCACCGAATTACTATGTTCAGAGTTATCCTTGCCCATGAAGCTATTACAATAGTCTAGTTTAAAGCCACAAAAGTAAGGAAATGTGGCATCTGGGTTTCCAAACCGAACTCCCCACCCCCAAGCAGCAAAAGGACAAGACTATAAAAGCAACTACATACAGCCACCATCAGGTAAGACAAACATATAATTGTTTCCAGATTACACAAAAGACATTCGTTATCAGGGTCCAGCACTTCAGCAGCCAAGGATACATGTGCACACTGCAAGACATACACACCCATTTCTGGCTACAGACAGAAATCCACAGTTCTCAAATCACAACACTACTCCTATCTGCAGAAGCGCTGACCCCTGCAGGGTTAGTGCTTCTGCAGCCACAGATACTCATGCACAGTACAAGACATACACACCCACTACCAGATGCAGATACAGATCCACGATACCCAAATTACAACATTACTTAAGTCTGCAGAAAAGCAGATCCCTGTGGGCCCGCGCTTCTGCAGCCACAGATACACAGGCACACTGTAAAACATATACAACCACTTTAGCTGACACAATGACACGTTTCTAAACAGCACTGATTTGAGTTTTTGGTTGTGTTTTTTTTTTTTTTTTTTTTTTTTTAAAGGCAGCATGCTGTATGCATATTTTTGAAGGTACCACACTAGAGCTACTGCATTTTTTTTCGTTTAGAAACTGTTGCATGTTTGTCTTACCTGATGATAGCTGTCTGTGGCTGCCTGTGTGGTCTTGTATTTTTACTGCCAGGGTGGCTGGGAATCAGGGTTGGAAACCCTAACACCACATTTCCCTATTTTGTTTCACTAAGTTGAACCCTAACTGGTGTATTAACACAGTTTTTTTTTTTTTTTTCAATGAATTTTCTTTCTTTTTGAGAAAGTTAATAAACTGATATTACAACAGTACTTCTGACTGCAGAAGTGTGAAGTGTTGGCCCTTGCAGTGCCTGTGCTTCTGAAGACATTGACAGAAATCCAGATACCCAAAGTACAACCCACTTCTGGGTGCAGAAGGGCAGCCCTGCTCATGTATGGTGTGCGATTTGAGCGGCACTGTACAACAGCCTCAGGTACATTAGCTTAACATACGTATGAGCTATTCTGTGTGTACACAATTTGTGCAGCGTACTTCCGTCCCTATGCTAATTCTCTACCACAGCATTACATGCATCTTTAGAACCCTGTAGTACAGCATTGCGTGAATACCAGCACTACTATACTGCAACACACATTCCATATGTCAATATTTATGTCCCAAATTCTCAAAACTTCTATTTTAAGCATACCCAATATACACACTCAATTGATGGACTTGCAATCCCACCTTTTAAACTGTTATGGTGTTTACAATATAAAAGGTGTTTTTAAGGAGAAAGTGACATTTCTCACCCACTGTATTTAAGGGCCTTTAAAAAATAAGACTCTTGAGAATTTGATAAAAAAATGTTAAAGACTGAGTTATGAGTAAAAGTTGTTTTCTGGTACAAAGTAATGTACGAATTTTATTATTGCAAGCTGGTAGTCTTTGGTCACAGTTAGTGACGACCAAAGAATTCTTTGTTCAAGCATAAAAACTGTTATCTGGAACAAGAAAATAAATTATGTGCAAACAAAGAATTCTTTGTTTGCACCTTTTTGGCAACCAAAAATATATTTGTTTGAGCATCACAATTGTAATCCAAACTAAAAATAAATGTTATTTGCACCTTCTCGGAAACAATGAGTTCTCAGCTCACAACAATAAAATTGTAACCCTCACTAAGCTGGCCACCCAAGATTTTTGTGGTGCCCAGAAAACCTAATTCTGGTTCATTTCTCGTCAAACTCCAGAATCTAGCTAAATGGGTCCTGTTTACCTAGCTTCGGGTGTTTATTTTTTGAGAACGCACCATTTTTGTGTGTTTCTAGAAAACATTTTCCCCCCAAACACAAAACAAGTTTGCTGTGCTCAAGACCATGCATTTTTTTCCTTGCAAGGTGTGTTACGGTGTCTGCTAAAGGGGAGATGTGCTTAGTGGGTATGGAGGGCAAGGGTTCATTTTTTTTTTTTTTTGAGTTGGTGGGGGATGGTAGTGACCTGCATACCACTGGAGGGACTATTTTACCTCTTTAAGTAAAACAAATCTGCTGTAATCGGGGAATTAATTACAAAATTAATTAAATTAGAAACCAAGTTTATTACTATTTATGCAGCATTTTTATAATTAAGCCTATCCACCTCCAGGCGAGTTTCCCGCCAGTGTCTTTCCAACCTTCGCCCCTGTCCCTTCAGCTCATGGATCTCCTCATTTAAACCAGAGGGCCCCTGGGTGAAGGGTAAGGGGGCGAACACGAGTTGCAGCAATAACATCCAAGGCCCCCACAGCACCCTGTTATAGGCCAACCCCAGGGGCCCTGGGTCAGTGCTCTCTATTGGAAATCCCGCTAAGTCCAGCTCCGTCATAAGGCCTTCTGAGGTAACTCCTCTCAAAGGACGGAACTGCACTAACTCCTTTGGGGCAGGCCTATTTCGGGGGGCCACGAAACTGAATCTCAGGGCGTGGTGGTCAGACCATCCGATTGGCTCCACCTCCACATCGGAGTTCTCCATCCCCAGGTGGAACATCAAGTCCAATATGTGCCCCCTTTCGTGAGCTGCAGAGGTAATAACCCGTATCAGGCCCAATGAATCCATCAACTGGAGGAGGTTTTGTCCAAATGGCGAGAGTTCATCGTCGACCCAGGCATTGAAGTCCCCCAGAATTAACCACTGAGGGACTCCAATACCATCTCAGCGATAAAGTCTGCAACCTCCTTCCCCTGTCCCCATTGCCAGGCCTTTAACTCTCGAACGCACATCAGGCATCAAATCTCTTTCCGCCTTCTTAGCAGAGTCCAAACTGGCCACAATGTAATGTACTTCATCCTCAGGGGAATCCGACCACCCTCCCGTCCATAAGAAGCACCACAAACATTGAAAGCATCTTTAGAACCCTCTGCCTTACACTCTCAGTGCCAGCTCTGGCTCCCCTCAATTGCAAAGGATCCCTGAGGGTTTGGCCGTGGCAGACCCAGCGGATGGTTTAAGGGCCGTGAGGCAGAAATCATACCCCCATGACCCCGACTTCGAGCCCGAGGACCTGGGCCTAGAATGGGACTTCTTTCTCCTGATGCTCTCGATGTCTGTGGGTGGGAGGGTGGTCGGATCCCCCCCGAGGCAGGCGCTGCTCCATCGCAGCTAGTTTGGACTCCGCTAAGAAGGCGGAAAGAGATTTCTGACGCCTGATGAGCATTCGGGAGTTAAAGGCCTGGCAATGGGGACAGGCACTGGTGTCGTGGTCGGGCCCCAGGCAGAAAGGACACACAGAATGGCCGTCCTTAGTGGGTATCCGCCGACCGCAGGAGCACTTACTGATGTGCCCCTTGGAGGAAAAGGACATAGATGCGGAAAAAAACAACTCTTGAAAGGAGAAGAAGGAAAAGAGCAATTGGCACTGCAAGCGGTTAACCGAAAGCGAACTAACCCTGACTGTGCAGGGAAAGAACTGGAGCACGTGGGGAACTCCTCCCTTATATAGAGTGACATCGGGGGTGAAGCAGACGTCAGTACTGCTGGAAGAAAAAATTGCCGAGAACCGCGGCTAGGTGGTGTCAGTCCTACTTGAGATACCTGCTGCAAGAGCTTCCTCTCGAAGTAAGATCTCTAATTTCCATCAAAGACTCTCCCCATGGATTGCAGTGCTATACAGGCCCTGTCCTATCCAAGAACTGTTCTTCAGCAGGCTTCGGCCTAGGAGAGACTCTTTAATGGACTATGTCTATGGGCAACAGTAATCTAGTCACTAGTTTTGAAAGTTGTAGAGCATTCCATCCCCAAATGTGTTGCATAAATGTCATCTTATCATTTTTTTTTACTCTTGTATTTTTATAGAAAAAATATTTTTGGGGATTCTTTAGTGTTGAGGTGGAGGTTTAGGCACTGTGCAGAATGCAGAATGTGTTTTTGTGTTTTTCTTCTTTTGCAGGTGTTCCTGAGGAAGAAAAGAAGAGGATGTTGGAACTCATCAGAGTTCCCCTTTTCCTAGTGTTTAGGAATTGTTTATGGTTAACAGGGTGTTAACATGTTTTCTTCACAAGTGTGAAATTGTGGGGAAATGTAATGTACGTGTCCTTAGTTGTTCACAGATACCCTGGGAAGTTGGGGGATAGGTTCCCCGGTAGGCAGCATAGTCAGATTTTCCCTAGAGGGCTGTGGGATAGGCAGGTTGGTGGTCCTGAGCCAGGTAGGGGTCACCAGTGCTGTCTATTGTGGTATGCTTCAAGCAGTTTCTTGGAGCCACTGAGCATCCATAGATTGATCACAGGATAGGGGCTGAGGTTTCATCAGCCGACCTCTGTTCCTTTTATGTTTCCTGCCTGTGCCTGGCACATGGTAGGGAAGGGCCTAATCACCCCTCCCCCAAAGATAGCACAGAGGGTAGGATGGTCTGGTGCCAGGTGAAGATATGACTGCGGACAGTCATTTGGCTGGCAGGGGTGAGTGTAATCGCCCAGTCCCCTGGGGTTACTAGAATCCCCTCAGTGTCAGTGCTAGGTAGGGAAAGGCAGTTGGTGAAGAACTAGTTAATTTTTTTTTCACCTACTCACTCTTTCGTTTACTTGACCTCAGCTGAGATGAGAGAGAGAGACTAATTTAGAACTCTCGCAGCTGTGAGTGGGGAGTTTTTAGAGTCTTGGGACTGTAGTCAGTGGTAGTGAGTCACTGGAGGGAGTTGGAGCTGCAGTTTGAAGTGTGAGGAGGGCCTACTTTCTCACCCTAGTCCTGGTATTCTCCAGCCTGCCAAGAGAAGTGGTGGAAACTGTTGCCTACAGCAGGATCTCCTGAGTTTCACCCCCGGAGGGGTGAAAAGGACTGCTAGTGGATGGATCCTAGGGGCAACCCCCTTTTTGATCCAGGACATTTTGAAGCTGCCTGAAATGTTCTAACAGTGAATAAGATCTGACTTTGTGCTGCAAAAGGAAGTACTTGTGTTGTGGGGTTTCTCTGACGAAGAGGGAAATGTACACCTGTTCTCAGTTTAAAGTTGGCTGACAAGTGTGAGGTCCAGATGTATGACTAATTCACATTGTTCAGGACTTTAAGTTCTCACACTACCAGTGTCGTGTTTCTTAAATGCCGGATGCGAAAGTTCATTCAGTGATGCATTTATCCAAGTGTGTTCAAGATATTTAAGGTGCAACTCTGAAAGAATGGCTGGGTATGGATTTGGGAGCAAAGGGCGGGCAGCCCCCCATCTGGAGTAACCAGTTCAGGACTACAGGTTCAGTAAGGGTGCCTGGTTACTTTAGACATAGTGGCCAATGTCTGAAGAGGATTTTAGCCCCCTGAAGTGGGATGTGCTAGTTATTAGCCATATGTATGCTCAGTTGTGGCCAGTGCCACTGGAAGATATGTTCATGTTGCGGCCAGTGCCACTGGAAGAAATGTAAAAGTCCTATGCCATCTGGGAATGCCAGTGCAAGACGTACAATGTCTATGAAATATAGGAATACTAACATACTAAAATGCCAGCAGAATAGGCCTAACGGTCTTTCATGTCTGCTCATTTGGTCAGCCCCCACCCTGGGTGCTGACCTTGCTGTCCCCCTCGCCTTTTCTGGCTTCCCAGTTCCTCGGATATTCTTGCTGCATTGGATTTTGCTTCCTGAACCCTTCCCCTGTACCTGTCCCACCCACTCTTGAACCCCTCCACTGTCTCTGCCTCCACCAGCCCCCTAGGTAGTGCATTCCATGGCTCCACCACCCTCTCAGTGAAGTAGCACCTCCTCCTTTCTCCCTGAATCTTCCCCTCCAGCTTCCACCCATGCCCTCTAGGTGCCCCTTCCTCCTTCCTTAAGCACCCTGACTGTTCCTCCCTATTTACCCTCTTCATGTACCTGAGCCTCTATCATGTCCCCGGTCCCTTCTCTTCCAATGTGTACATATTTAGCTCTTGAGCCTCTCCTCATAGGTCCTGTCCCCAAGCCCCAAATCATTTTGGCTGCCCTCCTCTGGACCCTCTCCAGGAGGTTAATGTCCCTCTTTAAGTGTGGCCTCCAAACTGCCCAGTACTACAGGTGCGGCCTCACCAAGCAGTTATACAGAGGGAGTATCACTTCCTCCTTCTGGAGTGATCCCCTAGTGATGCATCCCAGCATCCTGTTGGCCTTGGCTGCTGCCTCCCTACAAGTCTCAGAGTTGTTCATCTTGACATCCACCACCACCCCAGGTCCCTCTCAGCCATTGAGGCGTAGTATTTCCCCAGGGTGTACACTTGGCCTGGGTTTCTGGCCCAGGTGAGTACCTTGCATTTCCTGCATTGAACCTCAGCTTCCACTTTCTAGACCATCTTTCCAGAGCCTCCAGGTCCCCTGCAGGGCCACCTCCCCTCCTCCCCATCCACCACCGCCCCAGTTTGAGTCATCTGCAAAGAGACTCATCTCACTCCTGATTCCTGTCCTTATGTCAGATACATAGGCATTGAACAGAAGGGCCCAAGGACTGATCCCTGTGGGACCCCACTAATGACCCTCCTTGGGATGAGACTATCCCACCAACTCGACCCTCTGGGTCCGGTCCTGGAGCCAATTGCCTATCCATCTGATCATCTGGTTTCCCACCCCATTTCTCCTAGCTTATCCAACAGGCCCACGTGAGGAACAGAGTCAAATGCCTTGCTGAAGTCTAGAAAGAGGACATCCACTGGTCTACCCAGGTCCAAGGCACTTGTCACCCAGTCATAGAACTCACCAGGTTTGTCTGACACGATTTCCCGGGATGAATCCATGCTGTCTATCGTCCAGGCACCCTGACTTATCAGGTCCCCCCTAGCCTCTCCCTTGACAATGCCCTCCATCACCTTGCCCACCACCGATGTCAGGCTGACAGGCCTGTACTTCCCCTGCCAGCTCCCAGATCCCCCTGTGGATAGGCACTACATGCCCACCTTCCAGTCTTGGGGCACCCACCCTGTCCTCAAGAGATGGTGAAAAGCTCTGCCAGGGTTTCGCCAGGACATCTGCAAGTTCCTTCAGCACTCTAGGATGTAATTTATCCGGCCCGGTGCTTTCTCCGTCTTAAAGGGCTGAGGGCTTCCTCACTCTCTTGCTGTGATTTCCACTTCTGGTACCTCTTCTCCTGCTAGCCCTCCCCCACCTGCCAGTGATGCCCCTCCCCAGACCTGCCCGATCGTGAGGGTCCCCCTCCTCATTCTCTCTGTCTCTTCCCATGTATGATGCAGCATCCCCATTTTCCCTGGTGAAAACTGGGGTGAAGTACTCATTTAGTACCTCAGCCTGCTCCCCTGGGTCTTGTGCCCATCTCTCCCTGATTTAATCCTGCTAATCTGCCCCTTCACCTTCGTCTTTCCCCAATGTATCTAAGAACCCCTTTTCCCTCTCTAATTTCCCTGGCCAGGTTCTGCTCCTTCCTTGCCTTAGCCGCCCTCACCACTCTAGTGGCCCTTCTAACCATCAGCTCGTACTCCCTCGATCCCTTTCACTCCTTGAGCACTTGAATTTCTTATAGGCTGCTTTTTCCCCGCACCACCTCCGGACCTCCTGGTCCACCAACAGGGTTTTTGGGCCCTACGCATTTTGTCTTACTCTTGCACAGGTGCTGGTAGCATCCTGCACCCCTCTCCTGATGATTTCCACCTACTATCAGCGTCCATGTCTGACCCAATCCCATCCAAATGCTCCTTAAGGATCCTTCCCATTTCCTTAAAATCCGCCCCTGAGGTCGGTTACTTCCGTCTTTGTGCAGCCTTCTACCCCTCCTAGGTCAGGCAGAACCAGACCATGGCATGGTCACTCCCGCCAATGGGTCCCTTACCTCCAGGCCCCAATCTGGTCACTGTCTGCCAGGACCACATCCAGTACCATGCCTCCCTGGTCGGTTCCCTCACCTGCTGAGTTAAGGCAACGTCTTGAAGACATCCAACAACCTCTGTTCCCTGGTCACAGAGGATGTCATAGTCTCCCAGTCTGTTCCTGGCATGTTTAAGTCCCCTAACACCACCACCTTTCCTCTGCCCAGTCTGCAGTTGTCTCCTAACATCTGCCACCAGACTGTCCTCCAGCTCCTCCGCCAGAACAGGGGTCTATACACCACTCCTATTTTACTCTCTTGCCCCCTTGTTATCAAGGTGACAAATTGCCTCCACAGTTCCCTCCGCTCCTCTACTCCCCTATGCCAATGCAGTTTTTGACTATCATTGCTACCCCTCCTCCCCTTCCCTCACCCCTGTCCTTCCTGAACATAGTGTAACCCTCCAGGTTCAGGTCCCAGTCATGTCTTGCAGTGGCCCAAGTCTCAGTGACCGCTGCCACATTCACTGCTCCCTCAGTTAACATCGCCTGGAGCTCAGGCATTTTATTGCCCAAGCTCCTGGCATTTAGCAGGACTACCTTCCACCCTTTCCCTATAGTTCCATTTCCACTGCTCGTGTTCCCATGGGGATTCTGTTTTCTCCTGGTCTGCACTTTGCCAGTTGGCCTTTTCCTGCAATCCTCCTGGTCCCCAGGGGGGTGGAGACAGAGTCCCTCCTTTATCAGCACCCCTTGACAGCCTTTTCTCCCTCCCACCCCCTTCACAAGTTTAAACCCACTTTTCACCAATGAACCCCTCTATTTTTCAACAGGATTCCTCTCCTCCAAATTGAGATGGAGCCTATCTCTAGCATACAGCTCCTTATCCTCCCAGGTCTCCCCAATCCCCATCAACCCATACCCTCTGGCCTCACACCACTCCCTGAGCCACTGGTTTATCTCCCTAATTCCTTTTGTGTTCCCCACTAGCCCTTGGTACTGGCAGGATTTCTGAGAAGGAAACTGTGCATCCTATGTCATGACAGACCTGGTGAGCTCCTGAATCTTGCCTGTATCTCTAGCTCGCTATTTCCCTCAATGTCATTTGTACCCAGGTGGACCAGTATGTCTGGGAACCCCCACAATCCTTTGCCAGCTGATATACCTCGTGCTTAGCCCTGTGCACCATTAGTCCAGGAAGCATCTTGTTCTAACTGGCCAGGCTTTCCTCCCTATCCATTTGATACCCCTGATCATAAAATCCCCAGCAGGAGCACTCTGACCACTCCTTTTCCTCCATCCCCCCTTCCACGTCCCTCATCCTTTCTACCGGCCCCTCCACCCAGCTGGCTCCTTGTTCCTCCCCCTATCTGGGTGCCACATGCCACCCCCTCCTTATTTACCATGGCCACCCCCTCCCCTCCAATCCTATGCCTCTCCTCCTCCTGAGTATCCTTCTGTACCTTGCTAATTCCCCCTCACTGCTCACAACTGGTCCTTCTCCCCCATCTGCTAAACTAGCCTGGCTCGTCCTCCCTTCCTTCCTGTCTCCATTTAGTTCCTCCTTGCTCGTCGTGCTCCCCTGGCCTAAACCCTCAGCTCCCTTTACTGAATCCTCCTTGTACTTCTGGTCCTTCTCCTTTACCTTTCCTCCCAACTGGTCCTTCTCCTTGCGCTTTCCTCCCTCTTCCCCCTGCCCCTCCTGCTGTGATTCACTGCTCCCCCCATTCTCCTGCATTCCAGGTCCCCCCCCGTTCTTCCTGCTATCTGGCCCCTGCCTCCTGCCTCCCACTCCCACGTACAGTTTCTGTCAGATTTCAGTCATTTTGTTGTTCTGCAAGCTCCTAGTGTCACGATGTATAAACCTTGGAGGTCCTGCTTCAGAGAACATCTTTTGGAATAAAGTCGCACTCTAAAACCCCAACTGTGGCTTGGACAGTTATGTTTTTGCTTCCTGTGTGGATTTACTGGGAACCCCTCAAGAAGTATAGGTCTAGCGTAGCCCTAGCAAAAACTTCTTTCCTCAGGACCTAGTTTTGTAAATACCTTATTGCTCAATTTTGCTTTTGTACACCCCCACCCCTTGATCTCTAGAGTAACGAGCCTAGTTTACATTCCCAAAACTAGGGGATGGTACAATTTCTAAATGTGTGTCTGTGCCCAGTAAAGGGTGCCAGGGGTAGCTAAATGTGTAAAGTAGCAGGGGGTGGTAAGAAGTACAGGATCATGCACCATGCAGCTGGGGCAAAGAAACCCTGCTGAGAGATACAGGATGGAGGAATTGCTGACAGTCGCCCAGGAACACAGAGATTTAGGAATAATCGTCTCAGATGACCTAAAGGCGGACAAACTGTAAAAAGGCTGTGGGGAGGGCCAGTGGGATATTGCAGTGCATAGGAAAGGGTATCACTAGCAGAAGGGAGGTGGTGATGTCATTGTACAAAATGCTGGTGAGGCTTCATCTGGAATACAGTTTTCAGTTCTAGAGGCTACATCTTTGCAAACACAGACAGAGTGGAGGCGGTCCAGAGAAGGTCGACCAACATGGTGAAGGGCTTGCATCAGAAAGCATATGCGGATAGATTAAAAAAACTCAATATGTATATACTTGAGGAGGGAAGGAGGGTAGGATATGATAGAGACCTTCAAATATCTTAAAGGCTTGAACAAAGTGCAGGTGGGTGACATCTTTCAGTACAGAAATTGTACAAGGATAAGGGGACACGATACGAGATTGGTGGGGCAGGACAAGGTGAAATGTGAGGAAATTTTTCTTTATGGAGGGGGTGATGGATGCTTCCAATAGTCTACTCTTGGAAGTGGTGGGTGATATCACAGTGGGGGGATTCAAACATGCATGGTATGGACATAAGGGAACCCTAGATGGGGTGAAGAGAGGTGACAGCCAATGACCAAGTAGGGTCAGCGGCCACTAATGCAGGTAGGGAATATGAGCAGACTAGGTGGACCTAGCAGTCCTTAACTGCCATCAGCTATTATGTTACTTCCTGCCACTCACTGAGGTGGAAGGAGAAGTGACCCCCAACAGCTTCCTCCAGAACCCTTGCTGGGGGGGGGCAACTAAGGAGTCAGGAGGTGGGGTGGGCATCAGGAAGGCAGCTGCAGGTGCTCTGGGGGCTTGCCCTGATCTTTGGCAGGGTGGTGGGACTGTTTACAGGAGAAGCAGTGAAAGGAAGGATGCTGACCCATTCTACGCTGGGTGTGACAGAGCAAATGAACCGTCCTAGGGGCTTGACCCAACTCCTTAAGGGTGGAGATTATGTCCTGAACATCCCCACCAAAAAGGACGGAGCCCCAAAAGGGGGCATCCAGGATGCTGGACTGTACATCTGAGGCAAAGCCTGATACCCAAAGCCATGAATGGCGCTGGAGGCAGACACCAGCAGACACTCCCCTGCCTGAGGTGTACATTGCGTCGTAGGCAGCCCGGAGGATGTGGTTGCCAACACTGGAGCCTGACTTAAGGAGCTGGGCAAGTTGTGTCTTAGTGGGATCCTCTGCTAAAGTCTGCACAAGATCCCTGGCTTAGTCCCAGAGGACATTCTGATATTGGACCATATGGGTCACGTAGTTAATGGTCAGGATAGTCAGGGTAGTTGACATGAAAACGCACTTACCCTGGTGGTCCAACTACTTGGACTCCCTGTCCGGGGGAAGGGCACTAAGGTGCTTGGGCCTTTTGGTATGGTCATGTGCACGTTAATGACCACTGAATCCACCTTAGGATAGCCCCCTAAGAAGGGTTTACCAGCAGGGGCATGGTTAAGATGGTCTGCTTTCTTAGGCAATGGGGGGGGGGTGGTTGTGGAGTGATTCCAAGCCACCTTGGTGACATCATCATATGAGTCAATCAGGGGTGGCACCACCACCAGGAAGGCATCCTGCTGCCTTAAATAGCCAGTTGACACCTCTCTGGGTCCTGCTCATCAATTTCTCAGCCCATCATGGACTGGATGTGGTGAATGATGTCCATAAAAGATGGATCATCGAAAGGGGACTTGGGAATCACCCTGGAGGGCTCTACACCCTCTGAAATCTCCCCTGGTGTGGAGGAAGACTGAGGAATCTGAGTCATCAAAGTTTGACTCACCTGGGTCACTTTCTGGTGGCAGGTGCTCATCCTGGCAAGAGCCATAGCCGACATCAGGTTGAGACCCAGAAGACCCCAACATCCAGGGTTCACTGGTGCCAGACCTGCCCGGATCCTGGGGCGACATGTCCCAGTTGAGATGCCAGGGGCAGGCCCTGAGGAGCGGAGTTCTGTCTCTGAATGAGGAAGCACTACACAGAGAACAAGGCACTGTAGTTAACCATATGTGGGAAATTGTAGACTGGTGGGTGTGGACAGCATGGCAGCGGGTAAGGTTATGACGGTGGAGGGGCCAATCTCGGGTACCCAGGCAAAGGGCCACCTGGCACCAGCTGGGGGTCCAGTGCCAGGGTGGGAGTCGGCAGCAGCACAGGCTGCAGAATAGGAGATGCCAGTTCTGAGCCAGCAGGTTGAGGTATCAGCAGAACCAGTGGTGGCCCAGTGGACGTTGGCAGGGAGCACCCATGAGAGGGATTTGCCATTGCTGGGCGACCCAGAGAAGCAGGTGCCTGGGGGGGAAGGAGCCCTCCCAGGCAGAGGTGATGCCGGCCTAGGAGACTTAGCGGTAGCCTAATGCAGGCGCTGCCTTTGGGACTCTGTGGGTCCTGCCGAGGAGGACCAATGTAGGCAGTGCCTTGGGGGCGGGAGAATGGTGGAGAAACCACTGCCTGAGACACCAACACAGGCCGAGCCTCCTGGCTGACAGCCCATGGAAGAAACGGGCCTAAGTGTCGGGGGGGGGGGGCAGGAGACTAAATCCCTTGCCCCAAGGAGCCGCCACCTATAATGCCAATGATGGCAGATGACTATGCCACAGGCAGCCCTTCACCCCGACATAGTCGAGTGGTTTATGAGGCAATCACAAGCAGGAAGCAGACCAGTCCTGGTCCTGGTGCTTATGCTTCCCACTGGATTTTTGAGAAGAGGAGGAAGCCTCGGAGGGCTGTGCCAGCTAGGCCAAACAGCTCCTGGCCTGCAGCTCCTTTTTCATAGCGACCAGCTTCTGTTTAATAAGATGGCTCTCCAGAATCTTAAGACAACGTCTCCAAGTAGCCTGGTTGAAATTCTGGTAAATCTGGCTGGTTTAGGTGTCATGGCTGGGGCCTAGGCAAAGGATGCAAGCAGAGTGGCCGCCTTTTTCAGGAATTTGTTTGCCGTAGGCATATTTCGTGGAGCGGTCGGAAGACAAGGCTGGTGAAGAAGACATCAACTCGATGGCTGAAACACCGAAATGTAACTACTCAAAAGAAAGGAAAATAAAAAAGTGCGACAAGTGCAAGTAATTGCAGTCGACTGTAGCTGCAGCATCTGCTAAGGTCTGATGTGCATGGGTTGATGGTAGGAAAAGAACTGAGGAGGGTATGGGAGACCACCAGCCTTTATAGAATAGGCTGACATCAGCAGTGGGTAGTCCCCCATGGTAGACTGCTAGCTAGAAAGTTTTCAGTGCAGTCCTGGCGGCTTAGTCCTATCAATGTCGGCCTACTGCAAGAGCCTTCCTCGAAGTAAAATCTAAAATTACAAATTCTCTTTCCTGTCAAGGTGAGTTTTTTCCCTGAAGGACAGACCCTTTAAAAGTCACCAGAAGCAGCGATGGCAGAGCTGCAAAAGAAGGAAATAGTGACTGGCAAGCCAAGACATCCTCACACGAAAATGGAACCAAGAGACACGGCAACCCTGGATCTGGTAAAGCTGCAAGAGAGGAAAACTCACTCCACAGCCACCATGAAGAATATACCAAGCTCTCCACCAGACCTTCACAAAAACCTGAGACTTTAAACCTTGCTGTAGATCACTGCACCCCTGTATCAGCTGTGCCATGCACGGGGGGATTAACTACATTGTGGACCACTACGGGAGGCGAGTCCATGCTGAAGATTCTGGGGCTGGGGCTTCCCTCTGCCATGCATGTTAGGTTATATATTTTGAAATACTTACAAATTGTAAGACATACACTTGGTGGGGGAGACCCTCTCTGCACCACAACAGAAATTTAATTCTAAGTACAAACAACCTTCTGATGTCCCAATGACCCAACTGAAGATTGCCCCTCTCTAGTATCCCAGAAGATTGAGAAGGACTGAAGGGACGCTCCCCCACTGTACGAGGTGCATCCTAGTAGAGCCCAGCATGTTATAGTATACAAAGCAAGCTATCCCTCCCACCTTGAATGTGGGACTGATGAAATCCCTGCATAGCATGGGTTAGAGTGTGTTATTACTGCCTTAATGAATGGTAATGTGAGGCAGTTTTCTTTTGAGCAGGCACCCCTGCCCCCACCTTAGACACAGATAAGCTACTGTTGCCCATCAAGTTTGTACTGACCAGACCAGCATGGGTGTCCGGAGGTGCCCCCCCCCAACTCGTGACCCTCTCTCCCTGGCTGCCCCCAGAGGGTGGATGTAATCACAGTACCATGGAGTCCCTGATGCTTAGTGTTCACTGTTGTCGGTTTAAAAATCCACTAGTTGGCACCGGAGACTTATCAATACTGGATGTGCTGTGTTTAAAAGTTTTACTTGGATTGCAAACGTGGAAACTGAACTTTTGTGATCTTCTTTCAAGGACAATATTTGCATGGACTAACGCATCAGTTTAGGGACATAATGTCTTGCACAATCGTAATTCAGGCCTTACTGAAATACGATTACTATGGCTTCATTACAGTCTATCAATCTTTTCCAGATTCCCATTTTTTGATGTATACTGCATGATGTGGAGACTGGGTATAAATAGCTACTTTTCCTTCTGACACACTGATCCACACCCAGTGTAGTGAACACCCACCTCCCGAATCAGGTGACGTCTCACTGCCTTTTCATATAAGAGATTTGCCCCTACCCAGAAGGATGGACGTGATCCCTCCTTAGGAGACCTGATTCCCTATGGGAACCAACCTATCTCCAACTCAAAATGGCTCCGTGTCACCATTTGAGTGTTCGGGGCTCAGACAGAGCAAAACAATAAGCTCCCCTACCTTGGAAGCCATCTTCCCAGCTTTTACAGCTGTAACTCTTACTTGCCAGTTATCTGAACTTAAAAAAAAATACACTCAACTTTCATCATATTCCAAGAAACACACCTCCTTAAGGAGGAGGAGCATTCATTTGTTTTTTCCTCGGTCATAGCGTCCTCATATGGGAAGGATAAGTGGCAAGGTACTGCAGTGCACTGATTCCTAGAAACCCAACAGACTTGTATGTAGACCCCCCCCCCAAGGTAGACTATCTCTGGTATATGGAAAATACTTGCATATAAAGAGATCACCTTTGTTAGCTTATACTTCCCACCGGGTAATGATAGCCGTATAGTAAACTCCCTATCCAGAAAGTGTTGGAACTGCAGAGGACTATTTTAATTATAGAAGTGGATCACAACACGGTGTATGATACATCAGATACCTTTAACCCTCCGCCGCCCAGGGCATCTGCAGCAGTAAAAATATGTAAGAAATTATTACAGACGCATGCCTGGCTGGACATCTGGCACCTTCTGAATCCTCATACCCATTTATATATCCATTATTCAGCCCCGCACTGCATATACACCTGAATCGACCTATTTCAGATATCTAAAGAACACTAACACATAGTATCTAAGTGTAACATTCTCCATATATCCTTGTTGGATAACGCTCCTTTACTATTAACGCTGAACTTGGGGAAACTTTAGATCTTCTGCTCTTTGGAGCTTTAATAATTCATTACTTTATATTGAAGAATTTCAAACATTTGTTAAGGATCATATTAAACAAATTATAGAGGATAATAAGGGTCCAGATGTGGCACCACATATATTATGGGATACCCTAAAGGTGGGGAACCGATTAAATATGCATCCCGCCTTAAGCAGCAGCATACAGAAGAACTAGATAAACTGCAACATTCCCTGAAGGAACACCAAGAAAAAAATATGCAAGGAGATGGGTCATCACTGCTGACTGAACTAAACTTGGAGCACAAATCGAAGACATCCTAAATATCAAAACAGGACCAGCTTTACGCTTCTTAAATCAAAAAATACTATGAAAGGGGCACTCGTGCTACTGAACTTCTAGCATTCCGTTTACAATGCCAAATGGCCACTATCGTAGTCACCCGTAAACGAGACAGAGTCCCAGAATTATACAAAGGATGCAGGAGGCTATCTTAAAGACCTTCCAGCAATACTACGAATGTATCTACAACCCAGGACAACCTTTGTATAATGTCAGAACTGATTCCTTCATAGCGCCACTAAAACTTCCCTTCTTAAAACAAAAACATTTGGAGACCCTTATGGCCCCATAACAGTGGATAAGTTAGGCAATGCTATCAAGCAATTAAAAGGTAATACAGAATAGACAGGTATACTGGTAAATGTTATTTTTTTTTTGTTCTTAACGATTTTTTTATTTTCAAAAGAAAAGCATCATATATTACATGAAGACAAAAACGCAAAACCAAGTATTACATACAGAGGAAGCATGTCAGTAGTGCAGAGTATACATGGCCACAAACAAAACACTATGAAATTTAAACTGAGCACTGAGACATATCCTATTGTTGTAGGCTTGGTCAACTAAACCCCATTAATGCTGTGCTATTACCATGCTTATCTAGTCTATCCTGTGGGAGGGTCCCTTGTATTGACTGGTAAATTTTATAAACAGTTTAAAGAACAACAGATACCCTTGATGGAGGACACCTGTCTATGGGTGTTGGATAGTAATGCCCCTTCTCCCTCATGGAACCTGGCTACAATTTCTGCCACATTAAAGCCACATAAGGATGGTAGTCTCTGTTCCACATATCGACCCACATCCGTAGTAAACATCGACTACAACATTGATACTTCCCTAGTGGCAGCACGATTAGATAAACTTCTGCCACTCCTAATCGGCCAGGATCAAACTGGCTTCATCCACGCTCACCAAACTCAGGATAACATTAGTAGAACCCTGTATATCCTATACCATACCACCTGGTTGGGGACACCTTTTTTACTTCTAAGTTTGGATGCAGAGAAGGCCTTCGACCAGGTGGCATGGCCCTTGCTGTTTGCCACCCTTCGAAGATTAGGATTCTCATCTGAACTATCACCATCCTATAAAGCTTTTACGGGACCTCTAAAGCCTATGTTAAAGTTAATGGCCAACTCTCTTCCTCATTTCCATTTACAGAGACACCAGACAAGGATGCCCCCTTTCACCTTTGCTTTCTGCATTATATTTGGTAGCCCTAGCCCAGACCCAGATCCTCAGACAGTCCCCCACTGTACAAGGTATCGCCCTCGGAGGCAGACAACAGAAATCTACTCTTCATGCTGATGACCTCCTGACTGACCTCACGGACCCATATATATATCTTCCATCCCTCTGGCACATCCCTACTGAATTTGGAAACTGTACTGGGTATAAAAAAATAGGTTACTCACCTGTAACAGTAGTCCTAGGAGTGGTATATGTTGTTCATCCACACTCTCTGGCATGTCCCTTTCCCTTTTAAATCTTGCCGGAAGTCTTCAAGCTGGCTACTCCCACCCATCCGGGTGGTATATACCTCAGCTCCGCCCCATGATGCCAGATCTTATCCCGCTGGAAGCAAGGTGATGCATCTAAAGCCAGGGAGGTCGGGTGGGTGCGTGTGGATGAACAACATATGCCACTCCTAGAACTACTGTTACAAGTGAGTAACAATTTTTTCTAGGAGCATGGATATGTTGTTCATCCACACTCTCTGGCAAACTCCTGGCAGTTCTCTGGGAGGAGGGAGGCAAGGTGCACACCTCCTACTTAAGAAACAGAGACTGGAGAACTAAGGCCCCAAAACCAGTATCACAACGTGACTCAAGATCGACATGGTAATGGGTAATGAAGGCTGACTTCCAGGTAGCAGCCCGACAGATTTCCTGGATAGGGATGTCCCTGGAAGCAGCCACTGATGCAGCAGTATGGCGGGTAGAATGAGCTCTTAGCCCTCTAGGAGGCTCCTTGCCCGCCAACTCATAGCACAGACTTATGCATGATGTAATCCATCTTGTAATGGTCCATTTGGCTGCAGGTCTGCCAGAAGCGGCTTCAGCATAGGTGACAAACAGCTGGCGAACCTCTCCCCGAATTTCCACCGTCCTCTCCTTGTAGTAGGACAGAGCACATCTAAGGTCCAGGATATGGAACCTGTACTCGGTGTCCGAGGTGTAGTTAGGGTAATATACTGGCAGAGTCAACACCTGGTTAAGGTGAAACTCTGACACCACCTTCGGAAGGAATTTCAGGTGGGGGAGCAGGACAACTTTGTCCCTGTGAAAGACCAGATAAGGGAAGTCCACCGAGAGTGCCTGGAGCTCCCCTGTCCTTCTGGCTGACGTGATGGCCACCAGGAAGGCAGTCTTCCACGACAAGTGTAAGATCTCACACTTGGCATGGGTCTGAATGGCTTGCCCATGAGCTTTGCCAAAACCAGCAGAAGATCCCACAGAGGTGGAGGTTCATGCATCGGAGGGGATATGTGATCCAGGCCTTTGAAAAAGCTCCCAACCACTGTCTCCTGTGCCAATGTTGGCTGACCGGCCTGCGCCCGGTAAGTAGAGATGGCTGACAGGTGCACCCTAAGGGTCGATGACCGAAGACCCCCTTTGGAGAAAGACCAAAGGTAGTCTAAAATGTTAGCCACAGAGCAGGATAAGGGGTCCAGACTCTTACCCTGACACCAAATGGAAAACCTTTTCCATTTGAAGGCATAACATTTCTTGGTCGATTCCTTACGAGATGGCTCCACCACGGTGTAGACATCCTCGGGAAAGACTCAGAGCCTGGAACTCTAGCCACTCAGGTACCAGGCTGTGAGGTGCAGGGGTTGAAGGTCCATTTGGAATACCTTCCCCTGGTTCAATGATATCAGGTCTGGGTGTGTACAAAGCTGCTCCAGGTCCCTGCAGCTGAGGCTGAGGATATCTGGATACCAGAACTGGCAGGGCCAATCTGGGGCTACCAGGATCACCTTCGCCTTGTCCCTCATCACCTTGAGTAACACCTTGTGGATCAAGGGAAATGGAGGGAAGGTGTAGAGGAGGCCTGGGGTCCACGGCCTCGAAAAGGCATCCCCTGCAGTGAGTCCTGCTGAGGGGGGCGGGCATGGTACAGCTTCAGCTTGGTGTTCTCCCTGGAGGCAAACAGGTCCACCAACGGTTTGCCCCAATGGGAGAACAGATTGTAAGCTACCTCTGGATGGAGAGACTACTTGTGGGATGTCTGTCCTATGCGGCTGAGAGCATCCACTAGTTGGTTTGAGACTCCTGCCACATGGATGGCAAGGAGATCCGCCTCCAACCGGCTGACGAAGGTCTAGATCGGAGCGCCTCCTTGCATGGCAGACGGGAGTGCATGCCGCCATATTTGTTGAGGTAGTACATGGTCGTGGTATTGTCCGTCTGGACTTGAACCACTTGACCCCAGAGCTGAGGAGCGAAAGCTGACAGTGCCAGTCTGACTGCTCTGAGCTCCAACAGGTTGATGTGGCAACGGGACTCCTTGGTGGTCCAGAACCCGTGGGCTCTGTGGTCCCCCATGTGGGCTCCCCAGCCCATGAGAGAAGCATCGGTCGTGAGGATGACCGTCGGCTCGGGGCGGACAAACTGAATCCCTTCCTGCAGACAACTTGGGACGGTCCACCACTGGAAAGCGTCCCACAACTTCTGGGTGACAGTGACCAGCTGGTCAAAAAGACCCTGACGCTGAGTCCACTGAGCAGCCAGCTTCCATTGGAGGGGACGCATGTGCAACCTGGCCCAATGGACCACTGAGGTGCATGCCGCCATGTAACCCAGAAGGTGCAGGAAGTCCCGGGCAGGGCACAAGTGCCCAACCAGAAATGATCGGGCAAAGGAGGAAAGAACCTCCACCCTGTCCACTGGAAGCCAAGCTCTGGCTGGATGAGAGTCGAGCTCTGCCCCGATAAAGCCCATCACCTGAGAGGGCACAAGTTCCAACTTGGTCTGGTTGATCAGGAGGCCTAACTGGGAACAGGTTTGGACCTCCTGCAGGGAGGAACCCGCCAGGAGCCAGTTGTCGAGGTAGGGGTATATCCAAACCCCTTGACGCCGTAAATGGGCTGCCACCACTGCAATGCATTTGGTGAAGACCCGAGGGGCAGATGACAGGCCGAAAGGCATGGCTCGGAACTCGTACAGTGTCCCTTCGACCCTGAACCAGAGGAACTGCTGGTGGGATGGACAGATTGGGACGTGAAAGAATGCGTCCTGTAGATCCAGTGAACAGAACCACGTTTCACTCCAGAGATGGTATAATCTGGTCCAGAGTTACCATCCAGAAGGTGCGAGACCTGAGATATTGATTCAGGTCATGGAGATCTAGGATGGGGTGCCAAGCCCCCATCCGCTTGGGCACCAGGAAGCACCTGAACACGAAGCCTGGGTCTATAGGAGGATCCAGCATTGGACCGGAGGAGCTGAGCAATGTCATCCCGAAGTGCCGACTGAGCACCTACTGAGATCCTTTCCTTCCGTGGGGCACAGGCTCAGCAAGGAAGGTACTGCTCGAACTGTAGAGGCAGTCCCCGACCGACCACTTCCAGAACCCACCTAACCGAAGTGATACCAGACCAGGCGGAAACAAAGTGACGAAGCCAGCCCCCCACAGGAGGACCCAGAACTGGCAAGACGGAAGTAGGGGTGGCCACCCCCGACCCATCACTGCGCAGGCTTAGAGGAGGAGGAGGCTCCTGAACCGGCACCTCGGCCTCCTTTGCAGGGCTGTTGGGGACCCTGCTTGGGCCTAGAGCACCAAGCTTGAGCCTGCTGTTGTTGCTGATGCTGCTGACCTCCCTGGAAGGGGGACTGCCTTACCGCAGGGGAAGAGTGCCGAAAAGGCTTCTTCTTGCGCTTCTGCTGGTTCTTGCCCGAAGAATCCTTTGCAGAAGTGGCTTCCAAGATGGCATTGGACTGCTCTATGCGCTGGAGGTGACCTGCCACTCCCAGACCGAAAAAGTCGGTGCCAAGGAAGGGCATGTCAGCTAGCTTGTGCTGAGTATCCGCCGGAAAGGAGGATAATCTCAGCCAGGCCCTCCGGCGATTGGCCACTGCGGCTGCTAGTGAACAGGCACAGGAATCTTCAATGTCCAGAGCTGTCTGGAGCTGCTCTTCTGCAACAGCACGGCCCTGGTCACGGACATGCTTGAATGTGGTCTGCATGTCTGCTGGGAGATGGAGGACTTCATCTAGCGACCCCAAGAGGGCGTGAGAGAAGTGTGCCATGATCACTACCGAGCTGGCCTGACAAAGGCCCAAGGATGAGGCCACATACACCTTCCGGGCAGAATGGTCCATGTTTTTGGATGCCTTGTCCGGAGGGCAGTCAGTATCCGCTGAGCTACCCGTGCGTCGAAACACTGAGGCAGTCAGAAGACTCTCAGCCAAGGGATGCTCAGTGAAGCCCGCCAAGGACCCCATGGGTACAGTGTACTTGCGAGCCATGTGGGCAGGTGGAGCCGGGAAAGAGGCAGGGCGCTGCCATAGCTCAAGGGCCAGGCCAACAATGGCTTTGGCCACTGGGAAGGCCTCCGTCAGGGTATCCCCCCTCTTAAGGATATCCATAAGAGGCTATGCCACCTTCTTTTGGATAGGCTGCAAGGGCATACCAGTGGACTCAGAAATAAGTCGAAGGATGCCCTGGAAAGAGGAAAGACCTTCCTCCAGGCCTGACACTGACAACTTATCATCAGGGTGTGAGTGAAGACCAGTGGTATCTGAGTCCGAGGAGTCAGGATACAGGGGTCTCCCACCTAAGTCCCCTTCAATACGCCGAGGGCGATCAGGAGCAACAGTGATGGAAAGACGACAGGGCAAGCCCATATCTGTCCGATCCTCCTTCGAGGGGGCCCCTCCCTGAGGCTGCTTAGGCGGTGGCTCCACCAAAATTGGTGGGGAGACCAGAACAGGCTGAGCAGGAATGCATGCCGGTCCTACTGGAGGGAGAACCGGAGTCCACAGAACCAGAGGAGTCGGTGTCGGCCGAAGAAGCTGGGGCCAAGTAATGGCCGGAGTAGCCGGTTTTTGACCAGTCAGAATTAGCTGTTGCCACTTGAGGTCCTCATAACATCGACGGAGCTTCCGTCGAAGTCTCTCCTCGTTTGAGGAGGATGAGGAACGGTGTCGGCGCCTCTTCCAAGAATGTTGGTGACCCTTTTTCGGTTTTTCGACTGACGGGGTCGTACTCCTTGATCAAGACCGACGGTGTCGGCTCTGTCGATCGTGAGAGGCCAGATTCAGTGAAAACTGAGGTTCCGGCTCCTGTCCCTCGATCGGGATACCCGAAGGACGGGTCTCCTCATCGGGGAAAGAAAGGATGGGTGTCCTTTCCAAGGAGTCGTCGAGTGGGGTCGGCGACAATGGCTCCATCGGGTCAGGAGAAATCTCGGCCGCTTCTGCCGCATCCTCGGCCTCGGTGCCTTGACCTGATGGAAGGTCCAAGAAGCCAGCGGCCGAGGAAGTGATCTCAACCGAGGTGGAGACTGCCAGGTCCTGTGAATCGGACTGCTCTCGGTCCCAGGAACATCATCTTTGGCCAGAAGAAGATTTAGGGTCCTTGTCCCTTTTCTTAGGGCGGGAGGAGTGCGGGCCCGAGGGTGCCTCACCCGTGGTAGGGAGAGACTGGCACAGCTCCCAAAAGGACCCAGTGAAGGTGGAGCCCAGGTTAAGCGGCACAAAAAAACTGTGGCTGGCCGAAGCTTGAGCAGCTTCCTCTTCGAAAGCCATCTGTTCGAGCTGCTCAGCGGATCCTGCGGCCACAGAAACCGCCCATCTGACCTCCTTCGATTTCACTGGTGGATTGCAAAGCTCCGGTCTCCCCAGCTGTAGGCACGCCTTGCGATTCAGGACATTGGGATGGAAGACCAGACAGATGGTGCAAGTGGTGGTGTCATGCACGGCACTGAAGCAATAAACGCATGACAGGTGGGGATCGGTGTGAGACATTTTCTGTCTGCAAGGACACCGGCGAAAACCGAGGTACAACTTGTCCTCCATGTCCGATGTGCTCGGATCGGAATCATAAACTCTTACGAGTTTCAAAGAAAGCAAATGCGGCAAAAACCATCGATTAGACTCCAGGGCCTACGGTACTTGTAGAAGCAGCACGAGGGAACCTGAATCTTCCAGCGGAAAGGAAGATCTGGTATCATGGGGTGGAGCCGAGGTATATACCACCCAGGTGGGTGGGAGGAGCCAGCTTGAAGAGTTTTGGCAAGATTTAAAGGGGAAAGGGACATGCCAGAGAGTGTGGATGAACAACATATCCATGCTTCTAGAATTCATATTACAAAGACAGAAGTTCTGCAATTTAACTATGAACCTACCCACAGAGCAGAAGTCCGTTTACGTTCAGATGGGATATGTCCTCTCTCAAATATCTTGGAATATACCTGCACTTCAGATATATCTCAATTACATAATGTGAATTACTATCCACTTACCCAAGCCTTCCAAGCTGATTTCGATCAATGGAGATCTATTAATATACCCCTTATCCAAAGAGTTGAATGTATTTGTATGAATCTCCTCCCTAGAGTGCTATACCTAGCTCTCCTGTAGAGGCAACATCTAAGATTATGGGGTAAAATGAATTCCTAGTTTTTCTGGTCAGCCAGTCAACCTTGAATAAGATACTCGACACTGCAGCTACCGAAATCGCGAAGGGACTAGCTTTCCCACACACAGAGATACCATAAAGTGGCACAATTATGCACTGTGTTCTACTGGCTTTCTCCTCAATATATAACTCTGTGGAAGACCACAGAAGTGACTGAAGAGGACTTGATCACCCTTACTTGAGGAATGTTACAACACAAACCACAAACCTAAACGTCCCTTTTAAAAAACAGATTTACAGCCACCTCCCTGGAGGCATGGCATTCTACCTTGACGCATTTTATTTATTTTATTTTTTTTTTTATTTTATTTAAACAGCAGTTTGGAAAACCTTTGAGCCTCACATGCCTCAATGCTTCCCTTCAGATACCTTCTCATCCCTTTGACCTGTAAAATATATTTTCTACCTATAACCCCCCTGCAAATGGGGGTTCCCAAAAGACTTCCAGGAGCTTGCTTGAATGCTCCAAGCCTGAATGGTGTTTGGCGTTTAAGCCATTTATCAGTGAGTGTTTTTAGAACCTCTGGTACTGTCTCTTTAAGAGCTGTCTGCTTGCAGACATAATTAGTTTGTATGGGGGACTGTGTGTTTCTTTGATTGAGTACCACTCAAGCTGCTGCCAATTCACTCCATTTTTGCAGTCACTAGGAGTGCAAAGGGAACCTATCTGAAAGATGTAACTGTTTGCCAGAAATCATTTAGAGTAATAATGAAATTACAGTTTGTCTAACCTGCTTTCTTTGCAGTCAGAACTGTGTCTGCCTAGTTCCCCATTCTGGTTTTGAACTGCTGAACTGGACCAATCAGTGTGGGGTAAGCTAGCTCTAAAATGGTGCCTTGGACAAATCAGAACTTGGACTCATAATCTGAGCCAGCCACAAGAGGATTGTATGGGCAGTGACTCTGGGAGATGTAGTTTAGACTTCGGCGCCTTTTTGGACCAACAGGAGCAGTCTATTGTGAGTGACAGCCAATCCAGTCAAGAACTGGGAGGAACTCAAAGGAAGTGCCCGGTTTTGTCTGTTGGAGTTTCAGTTGAGCTCTGGCAGTGAAGAGGAAGAGCCCTGTGTTTTTCAGTGTGCAGTTTTAGTCGGAAGCGTGTGTAAGGCCCAGAGTTCGGTCTGCAGCTTGTGTAACTGCTTGTTAGGACTGAATCCGTCCTGTGAAGAGAATCAAAGGATATCTGAAGAGTAGAAACCAGGCTCACCCTGTAGAAGACTGGAGAAATTGCTGAATTGCACTCGGTCTGTCAGGAACTGAATCTGCTGTGTGTTCTCCCGGTATTGTGCAGTAATTGCGATCGATAGAGAAGCAGCCTGCCTGGTATAGTACTTTCTGTTTTACCATATAAATGTGTGAAGAGGCTTGTGTACCTCAAGTGAATCCTGCTGCCATTAAAGGACTTTTGCCTGTTACTGTTCACCATATAAATGTGTGAGGAGGCTTGGTTAGCTCAAGTGAATCCTGCTGCCATTAAAGGACTTTTGCCTGTTGCAGTTTGCCATATAAATGTGTGAGGAGTCTCGTGGAGCTCAAGAGTAGCCTGCTGACATTGAAGGACCCTATCTTTTTGGAGGTCGTGAGTACTAATTCAGGGTCGCCCCTGTTGAACTGCCACATCGAATCCAAATGGAATCACTGTACTGCTGACTGTTTAAACTAATTTTTCTTTTCTCTGTGGGAAAGGGCCCCTACCAGCTGCCACGGTTTGGACTAGCCACTAGGGCTTGGGTACCCAGGGACAGTAACTGGTAGGGATAGGCCTGTGCACAGAGCCATAGGTAGATGAGTAAAGTGATAAGCTAATTAACCTGATTTCCCCCTGTCCTTGTTATAGTCCCCCTAAATAAATCTGAGCTGCTTGTTTTAGCAAAGTTATACTGCCTGAGGTATTTGTCTATGTTAAAGTATTGTACTGTGATTGTTGCACTGTATCTTATTTTACAGGAGGTCCCAGTGCCTGAACCAGCCCTGGGGGTAAGTGTATACTGTGAAGGTAATTCTGATATATTGTGTGGGCCACTAGTGGGAAGAAAGGGGGGTTGCAGTGTCCCAGAGGGCTGTGACCAAGTAAGTTTAACTATTGCAAACCCTGACCTCTGGGTGGAGGCACCCGCCATTGGATCCAGGCCCCTCAACCTGTTAGTGGCAAATCAGGCAGGGGTAGTAGCCCCTGGGATAGCGCCATCTAGGGGTTACATACCTGCTCAGCTTGATTCCTTTTTTCAGGTCAGAGGAGTGACTGGGACTTCTTCTCCCCTTGCATGACATGCAAGGAACTGATTTCCTTGACTTCCTGATGGCAATAACCAAATTCCACTGGAGACCTACTGACTTCTTGAGATCTATACAAATAAAATTTTTCTCCTGAAGCAAAGGGAGAAATGTCTGAAAGACCTACCCATCCCTCTAATAATAACATTTAGATTCCTTAATCTCTCATTTATACACGGCATTAATGGAAATAGAAGGGGGAAATGCAGATTACCTAAGAGTAAGATGGCACGCAGTCCTAGACCTGAAGATCCCTACCAATAAATGGAACCTGCATCTTAAGACAGGTGCACAGACCTACACCGTCTCATATACTGAAAGAATATGCCTGGAAATGTGTTGCCCAATTCTCTTACACTCCAGTCCAACAGGCTAAATTTGACCCCCTCCCCGATTACCCCAATTTGCAGGCGCCACAGCGGGGAAGCCTGAGTTTTGCATGCCCACATTATGTGGTTGGGCTCTAAACTTCGAGATTTCTGGATGGGCCTGCAACAGGAATTGAGAGATATATTTCTTCTACTTTACAACTAACTCCTCAGTTGATTCTATATTTGGATATGCCACAGGGGCATAGGCAACCACATAGTAGAATACAGCTTTCAATTTGTATACTATTGGGTAAAAAAGCAACAACAAAACCATGGCTTTCTGATACTCCCCCTACGATTCAACAATGGCAGAATTTAATTATAGACATGTACGGTATAGAAAAGCTCAAGGCCAAATTACAACATAAGCTACCTGTGTTTGACTTATTATGGAGTGGATGGGTTATTACCTATTTAATGATAAAATGCAATGATTTCATCCCATGAGCTGCTGTCCCAATATACTTAACAACTAATCGGTCAAATTTTTTTAAATAATTTAAGTGCTCCACTGTCTGCTTGTACCATGTTATAAAATGGACAAAGGATTTCAAGCAATCTGATTGGTTGTTAGCCATGCATTAGATGTGTCTAATGCACAGCTAAAACTAGAACCCCCATTTAGAATACACAGGCCCATTTTATAAGCGCAATAAGCCACTCCGGGGATGTAGATTTGACAGTTCTAATGCACGCTAGGGAACTGACTAATTTGGCCTGTGGCTCTCAGCCGTAGCATTAGAACGGTCTAATGCACACACCATCGTGTCTTACTGCTTACTTATATACTTGCAGCAGAATGTTGTGTTATTTATGTGTTGCACAAAATTAATGAAATATAGAATAACGGCTGGTTAGGTGGTTATAATGAGGTGTGGGATGCCACATAAACCCTGAGAGCAAAGTTTGAGGGGTTTACTATGGCATCCCACACTGAGGGTGTGTGTAAAATTCAAGTTTAACAATCTACCCAGCCTTTACTTTATATAATTGCTGGACTTCGTTTTTTCACCACCAGGATTTCCAGAGTTCCTTAGTGTAGCTGTGATTTTGAATGCAGCAGATCAGAGCAAGTACTGTAGTTTCAGTAAACAGTTAAAGGAAAATGGCATGTTAAAAACAGGAAAATATATGTATTACTACCAGTTTTGAGTTCTTACTTCATCCCAATGTTTTGTTTCTGCCTAGGCTGTAAGAGTAGTTTTTTCTAATTTTCCCTGGGTGTTTTATGAGGTCTAGGTGATGCCATTCAGGTTTGTTTTATTGTATCTTCTCCAAGTTAGTCTTCCCAGAGTGCCCTTTGGTTTGATGTCTAATAGCCCCTACAGCAGGCCAGTGTCTTGTTACAGTGTCTTATAGCCACGGCAGAAAAAGAACACTGCAGTCAGGATTCACATTGCTAGACTCTGCATAAGTATGACAAGTTTCCTAAATATTGGTACCTTATCCAGCTGTGTTCTGCTTTTGGGGGTATGTGTTTAAACATGTAACTTTGTATAGTATATTGTATAGCAGTGTGAATCCTGGCTGCTGTGTTCTTTCTCTGCTGTGGCTAAGCAAGACACTGTAATGAGACACTGGCCTACTGTAGCGGCTATTAGACATCAAACCAAAGGGCACTCTGGGAAGACTAACTTGGAGAAGATGCAATAAAGCAAACTTGAATGGCAGCCACAAAAGGTCATAAAACACCCAGGGAAAATAAGAAAAAAATCCTCTCATAGCCTAGGTAGAAACAAAACCCTGGGAAGAAGTGAGAACTCAGAACTGGTAGTAATACATACATTTTCCTGATTTTAACATGCAGTTTTCCTTTAAGTGTCATTATGTTTTCTTCCACGCATGTGCAAGAGACATAGTGTGATGATCCAAAATGCAGTGCCATACAGTTGAATGGGAGAGCTCCACTTCAGTGAGCAGCGCTCCCCTTCCACACACACACATGCACGCATATTGCGTGCTCATCGCCTCACCCCAGCCACACACACTGTGTGGCAGGTACCCAATCCCCGTTGGCTCCATGCCCACAAAGCTTTCCTAGATGCCACGTGGGAACCCACCCAGCGTGGCAAAAAGTGTTATTTCCGACAGGGTGCCTAATCCCCATTGGCCCCAGGCCCTCCCCAAACAGTTTTCAGCTGCCACGCTTGGGAGCCCACCCCAGCGTGGCAAACGTCTTGCATCATCTTCCTAAAAAAAAAAAACTGTAAACAAAAAGAGTTCCCTCGGCTGTCTCCCTGCCTACCCGCGCCCACCCTCTGCGCACTCTGCCTCCCCACACCCCCACCTCACCCCATACTTACCTCCAGAGACCAGCGCGACGATCTTCGGTGGACAGGGAACATGGCTGCACTCTTCAAAGCCGACCGCGAACTGAGGAAATGCCAGTAAGCTGTATAATGCCATAAATAGGGTTTTTTCAACTTTGATGCATATCTCAGACATTTTTGGGGAATTTGGCACCAAATTTTCAACATGGGGTTTTTGGGACCCCTCCTCATGAATTCTGTCACTGTCATGGCGTTTATCGGGCCCGAAGGGTGATTTCGCAGTCACTGCGCCGAAATCACCTTTCGACTGATTAACAAAACGACAGTGCCAGTGTTCATAAGGCTAGCTCTCAAAAGCTTATGTTGCAAATTTGAATTAAAAATCCCAACAATGACTACTTACGGCGTCGTTGCGCGGTTCCTACGCTCGTGGAAGTTCGCGATTTTAATATTTGCACTCCGGTTTTCAACATTGCCAGTTTACCACACTCCTTATCAGCAGTACAGCTGTCATTTTTCACATCTCACCCAAAATGTGTTTCCGACATGTAGCGCACAATGGCGAGTCGGTGTGCGAAATCAATGTATGGGACACATTAAGAAAATCACAGTGACACTGTTCATGAGTAGAGGTCTTAAATGGCTATGTTGAAAATTTGGTGAAAAATTCCATAAATGACTGTTTTAGGAGTGCCGCGTGCATGCATTCCTACACACTCATGGTTTGTGAATTTTAATATTTGCATACCAGATTTTCAACATTGCCATTTTAGCACACTTCCTTATGAGCAGTACAACTGCCATTTTTCACATCTCGCCCAAAATGTGTTTCCGCACATGTAGTGCACAATGGTGCAGACGCTGTACGAAAGCAATGTTTGGGACAGATTAAGAAAATCACAGTGACACTGGTCACGAGCAGAGGTCTTAAAATGGCTATCTTGAAAATGTGGTGACAAAAGTCCATAAAATGACTGTTACAAGTGAGCATTGCGCAGTTTCCATGCACCCTCTCGTAAGTTCATGAATTTGTAATATTTTCAGTCCAGATTTTCACCAGTGGCATTTTTCTACACTTCCTTATGAACAGTACAGCTGTCATTTTTCACAACATGGCTGAAATGTGTTTTCACACTTTCAGCACAGAAATGTGTGTTCGCCATGAGAAATCATTTGTTCAGGACAGATAAAGAAAATCACAGTGACACTGTTCATGATTGGAGGTTCCAAAATGTCTGTGTTGACAATCTGCTGTAAAAAAATCCCCAAACTAATTACATTACAGGTGTGCATTGCACAGTTTCTATGCATGCTCGTGACTTCACCAGTTTTTTTAATATTTTCACCGCAGATTTTCAACATTGCCATTTTTTACCCCACCCCATGAACAGTACAGCTGTCATTTTTTAGATCCTGTTCAGAATGTGTTTTTGCAACTGTGGTGACAAATGCCGTAGTCGCTGTGCAAAAGCAGCTTTCGGCTAACAAACTGATATTGCCACTGTTCATGACGTGAGGGTCACAAAAAAAACATGTTGAAAATTTGGAGTGAAAACACCAACGAATGCCTGAGGGGTTAGGGTTTCCGACCATAACGCCCCACCCTGTAGAGAATGACAGGCATCAGGGCTGTGACCTGGGATTGTCGCCTGCAATACTCATACCATTCCACCCCCACCCACACCCTGCAGCCACTGAGAGGCATCGAGGTGTGCGTTGGACTCTTCGGCCCCAAAGTTCACCCCGTTCTCCTATACCTCACCCATCTCACTGTATTTCCTGATGGAATGGGGTGCGCATAAGGGCGTGGCTGTTATGCCTGATGACCCAAAGGCACACCCCAATGCCTGTCAGTCTCTGCAGGGTGCTGGTGGGGTTGGCTTCAGTTCAATACTTCACTGATATTCCTATTATGCAGCTCTGTAACTCCTACACTACCAATGCCAGCAAGCAAACATTCGGCATTGACAAATGCTTGTTTGTTTAAATCACACAAAGTTCAATAGGTAACTTTTTCACATAGGCCATCATATTCAACAGTTGTCAAGCTTTTTAAGAGGATTTTGAAATTTTTTTTTAAAACATTACTCAAACTCACATTGGGCCACTGAACTTGATCAAGTGCTGAACTTCGAGAAAGTTTTAAGATGGCACAAAACAAACAAAAAAAAACAACAGAAATATGTAAGGTAGGAATCCACTGTAGCAGGGCAGCGGGAAAGGCCAATGGAACGTTGGTATGCATTGGCAAGGACATTACTAGCAGAAAGACGGAGATAATAATGCCCCTTTACAAAGCCATGGTGAGGCCACACCAGGAGTATGGGGTTCAGGTTCTGGAGGTCACATCTCTGCAAGGATATGGATGCATTGGAGAGGGTTCAGATATGAGCAGCCAAGATGGTGCAGGGTATGCAGGGAAAGTCATACAAGCAGAGGTGTAAGGAGCTGGATCTGTACATGCTGGAGACGAGGAGGAAAAAGGGAGATATGACCAACTTTTAAATGTGTAGAGGGGCTCAATGAATTGGGAGAAGAGAGTTTATTTAAGAGGAAGGAGGGGGTCAAAACTAGAAGGCACAGCCTCAGACTGCAAGGAAAAAGATAAAGGGGCAATTTGAGAGGGTGTTTCTTCATGGAGAGGGTGGTGGAGCCCTGGAACAGGCTACCAGATGGAGTGGTGGGGGCTAAATCGGTGGAAAAATTCAAGAGGGTATGGGGCAGAGTATCGGGGGGAAGGCAGAGGCTGGCAGGGAGGGGGAGGTGTAGGGGGAAGGGCAGACTAGATGGGCTAGTATGGTCCTTCTCTGCCGTCAAGCTTCTATGATTCTAAGTACTGATTTAAAACTAAGCTTAATAGCCTTTCACGTGTTTATTTTTTTTTTATTTTGAAAGAAAGTAGAAGAAATGGTGTTTCTCTCCACAGGCACTACAAGACCTGCAATTAAGACTGATCACCATGGCAACCTAAGGTATTTCAAAGTTAAAAAAAAAAAATGAAAAAAAATATGTGAAAGGCTATTAAAGGGCAGCTTCCTAGTAGCTGCTTGCGCCAGCCCATTTGATTCCTTACCTGACTGGAATTGAGCTACTGACATTTTGCATAAAAACTCCATAAAGTCGCAAAGTTATATCCCTCATAATTTTGCAAATCTTCATGGTGCCGAAAAAAAGACCAACTTCCCGGTTTAACAAACATGCCCTCACATCGGCCCATGCAGCACTGTTTTGTGATGTCACAAAACGAAGGCTGCGGGAGCGCACCCCATTCAGTTCTGTGGGGCTGGTATTTTCTAATATATTTAAACCCTTTGGTGTTGGGATTTTATCATATCAAAGCAATCGATCGACTAATAGGGTCCCTATTGGTTGATCGATTGCTTTGATATGAAAAAAATCACATTTTTACTCATAACTTGGTCGTATTACAATATTTTAGTGTCAAATTTTGAGTATACTGTTTATGTGACTCTACCTCATGAACAAAGATGGTGGTAATTTTCAAATACCAGACTGAAAGGTGATTCCGCAGTCGCTCTTCGAAACCACCTTTTAGATGGGACTTAACACAGTCTAGTGACCAATTTCATGACATGGGATGAAAATGTAAAGAAAAAGTTATGATGAAATATTGTGTGTAGGGCCCAACCTTTAGCCTAGCAGATAGTGCAGTGTGATACTGTGCTAGTGAGTTCAAGGCGATCCCAGTGAGTCAGCTGGAAGGGCTGAGGCTTGGGGGGACGGTGCCCCAATTCTGCACCACCTCCCCCCCCCCAGTCTGGGAAGCAACTGTGCAGTACTGGCTGTACAGGCAACAAATGACCAAATAGTGAAGACAAGTCTTCTCTTGGCATAGGGCCCAGTGGACCCTGCACCTCTGCACACACAAAAGCACTGGGCCCTGCAGCCAGAAGGGATCATGGCCCCTCAAGTTTTTAGCCACCCAAGGGCCCTGCACTTCCACAGCCTCCTGAGAGCTCCACAAATTCTCTGCATCCATAGTCGCATGGAAGTGCAAGGCCCAAAGGCCCAAGAACTTCTGCAGCCAGATGGACTCTTCCCTTGGCATAGGGACTTCTGCACCCTGCATGTCTGCATTTGTAGCTGCACAGAAGTGCAGGGCCCGGAGGACACAGTGCTTTTGCAGCCAGATGGACGCTTCACTTAGTGCAGACCTGCACTGAAAATATATATGTGAAAGGCTATTAAAGAGCAGCTTCCTAGTAGCTAGTCCAGAGGGCCCTGCCCTTCTGCACATGATTCCACTATCACAAAAAGAAGGGAAAATTAAGAAGGGAAGATTCATTGCAAAAAAAGAAAAAAGTGCATTAATGCAGAGATTAAGGTTCCCAAAAATTAAAAGATTAGGTATGAAGTTGGAGGGAGGACGATTCAGAGGAAACGTGAGGAAGAATTTCTTCACAGAACGGGTGGTGGACAAGTGGAACACCCTGCCAGAGGAAGTGGTGGGGGCTGAAACAATCACGGGTTTTAAGAATGCATGGGATAGACATAAAGGAATTCTGGAGGTCAGGGGTAAGGGGCAACAGACTTCCTGGAAAACATAAACTGAACTTACAAACTTAAATGGGCAGACTGGGTGGGCCATAGGCCCTTATCTGCCGACACTGTCTATGTATGTAAGTGTTGGCGGATTGGAGGTGCAGTGTTCCTTGAGGTTGTCACCCTGTTGCCCACCATTCCCCTGAGCAAACAAAGCTGTACGTGGGCCCCATGTGGCAAGCCATGCTTCTCTACCTCCAAACAGTATAGGACTATGAAGCACGGGTTTTAACCTGTACCTTGTGCTCGGGCAGGAGGCTAAGGGCTGGCAGAGGGGGCAGACATTAGGGTTGAGAACCCCAAGGAAAACCACACCACTGATTCACCAAGACTCCGAGGGTTTCAAACTATAATGTTTTCATTTCCCTTGTTGCAATGAAAACTATATTACATGTAGAGGTGTGCGATGTTGAGAAAACGTCGCTTAGACAGACCTTCGTTAAAATGGCCAACTTTGCAAAGTTCAAAGTGCGGACTTCCCAACATTTTTTTGCCAGGTAAAGTGGCACTTTTTTCCATGAAGCTGTAACTTTGTTGAAAAAAGTGTCACTCCACCTGGAAAAAAACATGCAAAGTTGTCGAGGTTGGTGATGCCAACAGGAACTTCGCGAAGTCGAAGTTTAACTTTGCTGCATCGCTAATTACATGGATGGGACTTTTTCCACCATAGAAGTGGTTATTAGTTATTTCTGTGTATATATCCTTTCCTTATATATGCAATTGCAATCAAAACTAACAGTAACAGCTGGCCTGGTGGCGCAGAGTGCTGAGACATCTCTGCCTTACCTCATGCTATGCTGGCGATTCGGGTTCAGGAGCGACCTTGGGTCATCGGGGAGGCAGCACGAGGGGATGGAGCAGAACTAAGTTGCCTTGCGGCGGCTCTCCTCTCATGGCGGGGGGTCGCCCTCCCGCAGTCCCATCACCAGGTGGATGTCCAGTGGTGGCGCAGGTGGGCATGAGCAACTGGTAGGGTGGGGCGTCCCACAGTACACAGCATGCGTGTGCCTCCACATGCACTCGCACCAAGGACGTGAGGGTGGCAGGTGAAAAAAATGGGGAGAAAATGATGGATAAATTAAAAAAAAAAAAAATAGCAGTAACTATCCAAATGCATTATATAAATTAAAAGATGGTTAAGTATGCTATAAAGTGTATGTGGTATAAACACAGTACTATGCCCATTTCTTTGGATGTCTTTTTGGTTTGGACTTAATCAGATGATCCTGTAGAAACAGTTTTCTTTAATTTAATGTTTGGGCTACAGTTTTGTAAAATAGTTTTATTTGTAGCCTCGTCTTATTGTCTTTCAAATAAAAATTCCCCTTCTCTTTATGAGAAAAAGAAATAAATCCCTTGAGGGAGCTAACCAGATCACAACACAACTTGCCCTTTGGGCTTCTGTCTTTATGACTTGGCTAGGCCCTTGATGGGCTTATTTCCTTGTATATGACACTTACCCATTTGCTTCTCTGTTCCTTGTTCCTTAGTGCAAAGAATATTTACTACACACTGAAAACAATTGGCACTCACCACCTTCTTTCAAATAACACCACAGGATCAAGTTCGTTCTTTACCAAATTTAAACGATAATTTTATTTGTGTAAAACGTGAAATACGTGCTGGCATATCAATCTCCATCACTCTGTATCTGATGCCTGAAGCCCATGTAACACCTTATGCGCTTTCAGATCTCCTGGTGTTGGGTATAAAGTGAGCCTTGGGCATCAGATACATTGTGTTGTTGCTAAAGTACATTGACAGCACCACCGTCCCTGTGCGAACTTTGTTTGGCATTTGTTACACCACAATATTTGCCTGTAAACAGGTAGTTTATTCCTTCGTCTGTATCTACTGTTGCTGCTTATTCTTCACCTGAAGTCCTGATCCTTTGCTTGTAACATCATGGCTGCATCCCTGGTAGCACATTTTGATGTCACAGTGTGAGGATTATGACATTAAAGGAATCGGAATTGTAGAAATGAAAGGAAAAGTGTGACTCCTACCAGGATTCAAACCCAGGGACCTTGCCATTCCACGGCACAGAATGGCAAGGTCCCTAGGTTTGAATCCTTGTAGGAGTCACACTTTTCCTTTCATTTCTACAATTGGATTTTCAAAATTGCCTCGCAGTGGCTTATTAATTGCATAGAGAGAAAGAAACAGGAATTAAAGAAACTTGACAATTCATGGCCTAAATTGAAATGACAATATCCTTAATAGTAAAGAACAAGATGAAGACTAACATTGAAAATATTTCAGTTATAAGTCACACAAAGTCTAAACACTACAATTCTCAAAGTTCTCCTATAGGGGCCAGTTGCTAAGTGCTGATGAAAAGTGAGGAACGGATTGCTCAAGACTGAAGCCATCTCACAACAGTAGAGGCTGGGTACAGTAGAGGCTTTCCTATCTTGATATTAACCGAGTTTCTGGAAAGATGAAGAGCTGACAGTATTAAAAATGAAAACCCTGTCTCGCTCTAGAAGTCAGGCACAATGTGGGCAAGTACCATGCAGGCTTCCTCACACAGTGATGAATTAAGGGCTGGGGAAAGGCAAAGAACTACCAGCACAAGACAAAAGTGGTTTCTGTATCCAGAAGCCAGGTACAAAGCGGGCCCTGTGGTGCTGAGGGTTGGATGCTAGACACATCACACCTTGCACCACACCAATGACTCAAATACAGATGTGGACTCAGGTGGTCGGGAGTTGGCTACAGAGGGAAGAGGATAAAGCATCCAGAGGACTGCTCTCTTCTCTTGGGGAAGGAGGGTTACAATGCCCAATGTCAGCCTGGCTCATAGCGCCCGCTCTGGGTACAGTGGCCAGGGACTGTAAGGATAGGGGGCAGAGTGGCAGCTGCCTATGTCCCACATATGGGACTGTGCAAGGAGATGTCTGGGCAGCATTGCATGTCCACTCTGCAGAAGAAAGAAAACAAAAAAAGAAAAACATGGATTCATGGATTCTAGGGGGTGGAGGGGCAGCTGACTTCCATCCACGTTGTAGCCCTGTAACCAACAAATACCCAGGCCATGCTGCCCTCGCACGACAGTAAGTCCTGGTGGAAATTCAGTGAGTCTGAGTTCGGTTGGCTGGCATTCAGAGGGCGTGGTCAGGGAGAAACAGCATTATGTGCAAAAAAAAAAAGAAGCCAGGTATAACGTGGGCAGGTACCGTACAGGCTTCCCTGCACTGTGATGGAGTCCTGCAGCAATGTGATGAACTGAGAGCATGAAATAATAAAGCCCTGGCCGCACAGGCTTTACACACAATGATGAAATAAATTCAGGACAGAGGATATGGTTTTGTAGAGATCTCTACCTCCCTCTCTACGAATGCAGTTTAACATAAACGAGGCCAGAGCATCTACGCAGTCATCTTACCTCCATCTTAGCATCCTGTAAAGCTTTCTCCAGCCTCTCCACTGTCAGCTGAAAGGGGCCGGTGTCACCTCCTGTTATCTGCAGACAATAAACAAAAAAGAATCAAAGTACCAATGGTACTGAGAAGCGTCAAGCTGTCCCAGGTAGAGACAGGACCCCACTGAAAATAAAATGTGGCACGTCAGCTTGGCTATCGTGTAAATAAATTATCTGTAAAACACTACTGGATACATTGGATGAAAACCACTGTATAAGTGAAAATTCTAAACTTTTATTTTTACAGTCCATGCAGTACCAGTATTAATCAAAATAACCAATGATAGCTAGGGCTTCCAAACAAGTATTTCTCACTTTGCCTTCCTATTTTCCGTAACTTGGAGGATCATCAATCTGTTTCTTTGCCGACAGCCCCGTAAAGAGCTATTTACAGCAACAACCTTGTTTGAGCACTGCCAGCCAGCCCCCAAACAACCAAGGCAAGAATCCGCACTATGCACTTACTGCTTTAACAAAGTAGTCAGTTGTTCACTACAGTCCAATGGGTAAGACACTTACTGCAGTCGAACATACCATATCCAAGGTGGCATATCACAGAGGCAGTTTGAAAGAAGAGCAGTACATAGGATACATAAACAATAAAAAGACAATTTCCCATTTGCTTAATTTGTATAAATTTCTCCAAGGCATATATGCATGAATTCTAAAGCCTAAATCTATATGCAAAACATAATGGATATACAAATGATTCTACATGTTTGTGTTGGGGGAGGGGCGGTGTAAGCTATATAGGAAATCTCAACTGGCACTACATTTTCAGGCCATATCACTACCCAGACCTCACCACAGCGGACTCCATGCCCACTCAATGTGTGGTAGCAACAATCTTTACAACCTGCACAGAAGAGTACACATGACTCTACAAGCTATGCTTGCTACCCCAAAAATCATGCAAAGTAATTATGTTTATGCAAACAGGTGTTGAAAGGAATCACATACAAAAGCATGGAAAATCTGGCTGTGAGTGAAAGAAAGCAAGAAGGAAGATATCCAATCAGCTGCATTCAGCATCCTTAGAGTGTCATAATACGCTCCCTTTTAGGATGTGCGAGGAGACTGTCATGACCCTAACACTGCACCTCAGTGCTCCTGAAAATATATTTCTAAAACAATTAATGGAAAAGGATCATTCTGATTGGCTGACATGCATTCTTAAAAGTTTTGCTAAAAGATGGAATACCTTAAAAGTATGACACAACCATTTGAATTTAAACTATAAAAAACATTAACTTAAAAACAACCACACATTTTTGTAAACAACCAAGCATCTTTGCTTAAAAAGCTCCTGACCCCATTAGGGCAACTTCAGAAAATCATATTTTTCTGTAATTCTCACCCTTATTTCTTTATTACAAAGGACATTAGCATAAACACAGACGTCCGCTCTATCTACTTTCGCTGCTTGTCTACACCTGACATCACAATTCTATTTATGACATCACCATCTAATGCTGTGGCGATAATCATGATGTCATAAACAGGATAACTATGTCCTCTGTAGACAAGCAGCCATATCAGATAGTCTCTACGGGACAGTGATCCTGCTTTCATGTAACTCTCATCGGTAACAAGGAAAAAGGGGACACAGTAGCAGAAAATATAACAAACGTAAACTGAACTGTGTCTAAATCTTACATTTTTAAAAATGTTCCCAACACTATCAGAGGCTCTTCAATAATAGCATGCAGACACCCCAGGTAATGGGTTACCTTTGTTAATTTTATCCAAAGGGCAAAAGGTCCTACCCCTTCCCCACCCCAAGGTTAGAAGAAATGACAATAACCTAACCCCTGGTAATGCTTTTTTCCACCCACTGTTTACCCCTCCTGTGGCCAGGATAGGCTGGGGTCCACTCAGCTCTGCCTTGCTGATCCCACTGTTCTGCATCTTCCCATAGATTTCCCCCTTGGCGGGATCAGGAAGGGAAGTCCGTTCACCACTCCCCCATCCCCCGAAGCACAAATCCAGTCTTCAGCTGCACTGTTTTGGTGGTTTGGCAGGTGGGGATCGGCGGGCAGGCTTCATTCATGCCTGTCCTAACATTTTTTTTCCTCCATAATTTGGCATCCCTTTTCCCCACACTGGAGCGCACTCATACGTGTGGAGGTATGCACATGCCACAGAGTCCTGCAGCGCTTCCTTCTACTGCCCTCCTCGACCTGCACTGCCATCCAGCCTCCACCAGGTGGCAGTCATTCAGCGAAGCATGCATTCCCCCCTCCCCAGGACAGGAGAGCAGCCCCTCAGGCACTTAGTCCTCACCCACCCCAGTTGAACCCTAGCAACCCATGCTCGTTCCCAAACACTGATTGAGCATGTCAAGAAGTAAGGTGCTCACAGCACCTCAGCCCTCTACGCCGTCGGGCTGGCTCCCCTGGTAATATCTTGATGCTGAAAAGTCAGTCCCAGCTATATTCCAATGCAAATGTGCCATGCATTCTGAGATGGGATCCAAAACAAATAATCAGCTGAAACAGTCCAAACACTAACACACTGCAACTGAAGTGGCACTAGGTACTGTGAGCCCCATCAGCCTGGGTTTAGGGTGTGGTGACAGCCAGGAACCTTCCTTACCCTGCTCTCCAGATGAACGGGAACCAGTCTGACATTGCTGTATAGCATTATATGCATGCTGATCGCGCCATAGTAAGGGGTTGCTATAAGTATTCCATCTAAAGGGGGGAAAAAAAGTATTATTAAAGAACTCTGGTCACCCACCATTGCTACTGCATAAACAGCATATGTAGTGTGTGTGTTTAAGATGACCCAAGCAGCCAGTTACCAGACAAGTCTTCTTTAAGAGCTATCTGTCTCTTTAGGAGGTACTGGAACTAGGTCGACAGGACCCAGCCCTACTCCAGGTAAAACAAAACAGTAAAATAAAATGAAAAAAACAGAAGTGTATTCGTACTGAGAACTATATGCCAGCAAGCATTTAAGCAAGCAACATCCCGCAACAGGGCATGGGGGTTATGCAGACTTAATGCATGCCCTGGGTGTGTTGTGAGGCTCAGTCACCCAGAAAGTGCATTTATATATGTAATACCATGCTCTACAGTGGGCTATTGTGGTTACAAAATGGGTGAAAAAAAAACAGATGTATTCATAAAACAGCTGCTCACTGATACGGCCTTTACCACCACCTCTGGAAACCTGTTCCACTTGTCCACCACTCCTTCTACGGAAAAGTGATTGCAGACTTCTCTCTTGAAACAACCCCCCCACCCCAACAAGTTTAACGAGTTCCCTCTTGTCCCTCCATCCTCTTTATCCCATGCAGGTACTGGTATGTTCCAATCATGTCGTCCCTTTCCCTCCTTGTCTCAGTGGTGTACACCTGTTCAGTTCCTACAGCCTCTCCTCTAATGTCTTGCCCCCTAGTCCATGGACTATCTTTGTTTCCTTCCACTGTAGTGCCTCCACACAGTCACCAGTTCTCCTCATCAGTGGACTCCAGTACATCAATTCTGGGCTACTTCTGATTAGGCAGGTACGGCTGCACGTCAGTTTCAGGTACTTCTGTTAAGACAGCTGTGGCTGCATGTCAGTTTTGGCTACTTCTGTTTGGAAGCTGTGACTGCTTGCCCATTTCAGGCTACAGTACTTCTGTTTAGGCAGCAATGGCTGCCCCTCCATTTCATGCTATCTCTATTTAGGTAACTGCGGCTGCTCATCAGTTTCAGACTACTTCTGTTTAGGCAGCCACGTCAGTTTTAAGCTTGCACCTTTGAAAGCAAAGTGGTGGGGGTTTTGCCACTGGTTCTCAATGTTTGTGAGCTTGTAAATTTAAATATCTTTTGGCAGCCACATGTGACTTTGCTACAGTTTGTACCTGGAGTGCATTCCTCTAGTTGTGCTTTCGGTCTGTTGCTTTTCTCCATTTTGCACCTGCTGTGAATTTGTGAGTGTATGGCTCCAGTGTTTTTTGTTACTTCTGTTTAGGCAGCAGTGGCTGCACGTCAGTTTCAAGCTACTGTTTCTTAAGCTACTTCTTCTTGACTATACTGGTTTAAAGGGACAGTGTCAACCCCCTTAGGCCTCGAAGTGTCCCTAGTTTAAAAAAACACGTTATGATTCTTCACATTCTATAGAGATTGCTGATGTTGCTGTTACTTTGATTCTGGTTCATTTTTGATTTTTAAAAGTGAACACAGAATTGCCCACCATACTGTTACCACACAAAACCATGCTTGCTTACATTCCTCCCACTGCATTTGTATGGACATAGGAACACCCCAGTACTGTCTAGCCACTCATTATGCAGTGCGAGTAGAGGAAACTACTGCACCATGAGTGACTGAACAGTTTGGGTGTTTTTCTAATGTTCAGGAAGTACGCAGTAAGAGTAGATCCAGGATCTGAATCAACACAAGATGCATTCCAGTCCTTCTAAGCAAGAAGGCAGGTAAAACAACCAGCAACACTGATGTATCCTAGAGGAGGTAAACAATCATAAAATGTGGCTTTCTGACTATAAATAATACGTTGCAGAAAAGGCTGACAGTGTCCCTTTAAACAGAGGTTCATTTTTTTACAACTGCCACTTGAAGCAGACCAGTAGATCTTCGGGGGTATCTCACTCATCAGGTCACACCGTAGGAACTTCACTGCTGGTGAAGCAGAATCCACATGGAAGATTTTCCAGCAGTACAACTGGGGTCACCCATGCGAATGTCACCTGCTGACATCATCAATCCTATAAAGGCGTGGGCAGCCCTGCTCCCTCCTCAGTTCTTTCCCGCCATCGACTCAACTCGTATGACTCTCCTCGGAAGCTCCGTCCCAGTTTGTGCCATTTTTGCCTACACTTGTATTTACCTTTGGGAATCTCTTTTGAATAAGAGATTCTTTTACCTTGTTTATGTCAAGAGTTATTCCTTCCACATCTCTCCGCCATCGCTGCCGCTGTGTAAAGAAGACTGCTTCTTCGGACTTACACAACCTCTGAGTTTGCTGTCTTGGGCCTGACCATGACATCTCAGACTGTGAGCTCTGCTATAAATTTAATCTAACAACCCTTAGGTGACATAAAAAGGCTTTGAAGAAATTTCTTATGGAACAACAGGTAGCCATTTCTCGGCAGGGGTCCTCTGGGATCCCTCCTTCCCAGTCGCCAGTGGGTTCGTTGAGCTTCCAGGCTTCTAAGGCCCAAGACAAGTCCTCAGGGCAAAATCACAAAAAAGACCATGATCGGGACCACTCCCCCCAGCAGCGCTCCCATTCCCCGACAGATTTTTCTTTGTCCGGGGGTACTCCATTGGTGGGGGCTGCCCAGACACCTTCTGCTGTCCAGGCCTCTGCTTCTGCCAGGTCCCTAATGACAGTGCCTCCTCCCACTTCTCAGGGAGGCCAGCCGTTGACCCTTGGGGCATCAACTCCAACCCCTCCGCTGAGGCCTGATGCTGACCCAGGTCCCCAGATGCTGGGGCATTTTGGCTCTCAAGGCCCATCAGATGGTTCATCGTGCCCTATCCCAATGACTCTTCTGCCATCGATGCAGCCCTTACCTGCCATTGACCTGAACACTATTCTGACCCAGTCTGACCATGGCTTTGGTGCACCAGTTAGGTGCACACAGACCTGTATCCTCAGCGCCGGTCGCTCCATCATCATTGACACTGGTTCAGTCTTATCGGGCTGCACCCCTCAGGGGGCTGTCGGTCTCTCATTCATCAGACCCTGAGTTGGAGCAGATTGACGATGAAGAGGAGTACTATCCTGACCTTACTCTCCCTGAGGAAGATGAGAAGGAGAAACCTCTTTCCTGAGACAGGTCTGCTGCTTCTTCAGTGAGCGAGGACTCTGTTCAACATACTCCCAGATGCCCTCCTGAAGACCCTACCATCTTCAATGTCATAAAGCAGCTGTCTATGGCCATGGGCTTCCACACTGAGGAAGAGGATGTCACCAGAAGTGAACTGGTGGACTTTTTGGAGATCCCAGAATCTCCCAAGGTCATTCCTCCCATTTTGCCAGCTCTGAGGCATGCCCCCACTGCAGCATGGCACCTTCCTGACCATGGTTCCTGCTATGCCCCAGAGGGCAGATAAGCTCCATTACGCCCCTAGGGTTTTTCCTATTATGCTGCCCAACCTGAGACCAACTCTGTGATCATCAAAGTGGCACATGACAGGTCCAAGGTGCCCAAGCACCTTCCTTCCCTTCCCTTTGACAGGGAATCCAGAAGGATCGACCTTTGGGGTAAGACGGCCTATGCATCCTCCACTCTGGGACTTTGGATTGATAATCATTTATCTCATACAGTCAAATATTAGAATACCATATGGAAGAAGGGCAGGGCAGCTGCTCGGGCCATCCCAGAATGTTCCCAGAAACAGGAGGTTCTTGAGTCCCTCCAGGCCACTGAGGATATTAGTAAACACCCCCTCCGGGCCTTGTGCAACATGTTTGACACTGTTGCCAGGGCTGATGCCACAGGCATTTGCCTTCGTAGGCACACCTGGCTCAGGCTACTGGGTTTTGTGGCAGATGTCCAGCAGAAGGTGCTTAATGCCCCCTTCAAAGGCCCAAAGCTCTTTGAACCTGATGTCAAGGACATCATTAATGAGTTACAGGCCTCTGGCAAGGCTATTAAGTCTGTCCATTCGCTCTACCATACTCAGCCCAGGAGCAGACAGTGCCCATCCTTTTGAAAGGTGTCCTGCCAATCTGCTGCAGGCTCCCATCTCCAGGGTAAATGGAAGGCCAGTTCCGCCTTGCCTACCCCCTCATCCTCCTCGGGTCTCACCACGAAGCGACCCAGAGGTGACAGATCAACCCCAGCAGCCAAATTCACCTCTGCCTGACTCCTTGCCAGATCTTCTCTCCCCCCCCCTCCTTCTGGTCCCCAACCAAGAGGTCAGAGGCTGGTTCTCCCTCCATCTTAGCCAATGGAGAACCATAACTTCAGATGTTTGGATTCTTCAGATTATAGAAAGGGGTCACACTCTGGAGCTTTTGGAACAACCCCCCGAGACTCCCCTAGAACCCTCCACTTAATCCTCCAGACCATACAGCGGTCCTTCGGGGGGAGGTACTCCCTTCTGTGGAAAAGGGTGATACAGGCAGTGCCCAGGTGGCAGCAGAACAAAGGGTTCTATTCCAGGTTTTTCCTGGTCCCCAAAAGAACCAGAGACCTGAGGCCTATTCTAGATCTTAAAGACCTCAACCTCTACATTCAATACAAGAAGTTTCATATGGCCACTCTCCCAGGACTGCTGCCCCTGCTGAAATAGGGCAACTGGCTGTGCTCCCTCGACATGCAGGACACTTATGTGTGTATTTCGGTGTGCCACCGTACAGGTGGTTTCTCCAGTTTCTTTTTCAGGGCGAACATTACCACTTCAGAGTCTTGCCCTTTGGCTTATCCTCTGCACCACGGGTTTTTACAAAATGCTTAGCAGCTGTAGCTGCTGCTCTCTGGCGTGAGGGCCTGTAGTCTTCCCCTATTCTGAACAACTGGCTCCTCAAAGCCCCATCCAGGGACCAGCTTCTCCGAACCCTAGAGAGGACCCTCCAGTTGTTCCACTCCCTGGGCGTCACTATCAACCTTCCCAAGTCCGTTTTAATCCCATCCAATGGTTACAGTATATAAGTGCGGTTCTGGACTTGGCGCAGGGCAGAGCATTCCTGCCTCCAGACAGTGCAGAGTCCCTCATCTTGCAGGCTCAGGTGGTTGCACAGAGCCATTATGTCTCCACGAAGGTTTACTTGAGGTTCCCAGGCCTCATGGCTGTGGCCAGTGCTACTACCCCCTATCCTGACTGCACACACAGATGATCCAGTGGACCCTCTGGTTGCAGTGGGACCAGAGCACAATTGTCCTTAATCAGCCCGTGCTTGTCTCTTCTCTGGTTCGCAAAGTGCTCCAGTGGTGGATGGATCCCCACAATCTTTTAAGAGGAGTCCCATTCCTGATCTTGTCTCCCCAGCAGATTCTAACTACGAATGCCTCCAGCTTGAGCTGGGGGGGGGGGGCGCATCTGGGTCCCTTCCAGTACCAGGGTACCTGGTCCCAGATCAAGACTTCTCTCCACATAAATGTCCTAGAGATGAGGGCGGTTCTGTATGCCATGCAGGCCTTCCAGAGCCACCTCTCTCCGAGCCAACTGTGGATTCAGTCAGACAGTCTCAATGTGTCTACAATATCAACAAGCGGGGGATGGACGCATTCATATTCCCTCAGCAGGTAAGCAATGAGAGTCTGGTACTAGGCACTGGACCACGGCCTGGAACTCTCAGCAGTCCACATCCCAGGTGTGCTGAACTCCCTGGCAGAGAGCCTCACCCGGACTCAGTCTAGGATGCAAGAATGGAAACTTCTCTCATCCATCGCAGAAGATTTATTCGACAGACGGGGTCATCCAGAGTTGGACCTTTCTGCTACCCCCTCAATGCAGAACTGTCCAATTTCTGCTCGCTAGATCCAGGGCCTGGAGTTTTCTGGCAAGACACGTTGTCCCTCCCCTTTATGCTTTCCCTTAATTTCCTCTGATTCAGAGTTTGCTAATCAAGGTGCAGATGGAGGGGGGCAGCAAGATACTGGTTACATCCTACTGACCACGAGCAGATATGGTTTCCATTACTGCAGCGGTTAGTGGAGGAACCTCCAGTCCCTCTGCCTCTCTGCAGAAATCTGCTGACGCAGGCTCAGGGGACCCTGGTGCATCCGAATCTCAAGTCCCTTCGTCTGCATGCCTGGCTCCTGAGGACACAGCCATTGCCCAGCTTGGCTTCTCTCTGAAGGTGGCACGCATCTTCATGACAGCTTGTAAGCCCTCCATTAGAGCCACATATGCCATGAAGTGGAAGAGGTTTGCCATCTGGGCTGCCAAACATCATCTGGACCCTTTTACCTGTTCAGTTAGCCAGATTATGGATTACCCGATATCACTGTTGGACTCAGGCCTCCAGTATTCACCCTGAAGGTGTACCTTTCGGCTATCTCTGCCTTTCATGAGCCAGTGGATGTTCGTATCGTGGCTCAGCTAGATGTGACCTGTAATTTCTTAGGAGTATCCTACACCTGAAACCTCCAATCCGTACTCTTGTTCCAGCTTGGGATTTAAATTTTGTTTTGGAGAAACTGACCCCGTCTCTGTTTGAGCCAGCCGTGACTTGTGAACTACTCTTTCTTTTGTGGAAAGCATTATTTTTGGTTGCTATTACTTCTGCTTGAAGGATTTCTGAGCTGCAAGCTCTCTGGTGAGAGGAGCCTTATTTGATTTTTCACAAAAAGATGGTGTCTTTGCACACGAATTCTAAGTTTCTTCCTAAGGTGTTGTCCGAGTTTACACTGAACCAATCTATCCACCTCCCTGTGTATTTTCCAGACTGCACCAATCCAGGGGAAGCACTGTTCCATACTTTGGATGTGCACAGAATTCTAAAATATTATCTGCTATGAACTAAGGACTGCAGAAAGACAATGCAGTTTTTTGTTTCTTTCACCCCAGAAAGAGGTCATTCAGATTTCTAAACAATGTCTGTCCAAATGGTTGTCCCACTATATTGTGTTCTACTACAACATACGTGGCAAGGAGTTGCCAGGGGTGGTGAAAGCCCACTCCACAAGTGGCAAGGCTACTGTACTTCTGTGGCCTGTTTCAAGGGGGTCCCAGCAGCTAGCATTTACGCTGCTACCACCTGGAGTATGGTCCATACTTTCACCAAGCACTACAGTCTGGACATTGCTTCTAGAGCCTGAGCAGGCTTCAGCCAGGCTGCTCTACAGGGCCTCCTGTCCTAGGCCTCGGTCTGCTTGCCTCCCAGACTGTCCTACTGCACTTGTAGCTGCTTGGGACTCATTCCTATGATGTGACCTGATGACTTACATACCCCAGAAGAAGAGAGAACTGTCACATGAGAACTTACAGTAACAGCAGATCTTCGAGAGGATCTCAGTCATCAGGTCACCCTTCCCTCCCACCATCCGCCTGTTTGGGTCTTTGCCACAGACTGGCTATCTGGTGAATCCAGCATTTTATATTGGCCTGGGCACCTCTCTCTTTCCTCGGTGCCCTATGGCACGGGTTTTCTCCCTTGGTCTCCAGAGGAAAGAACTGAGGAGGGAGCGGGGACACTCATGCCTTTATAGGGTTAATGGTGTCGGCAGGTGATGTCGGCATGGGTGGCCTCTGTTGTACTGCTGGAAAATCTTCTGTGTGGATCCTGCTTCACTGCCGGTGAAGTTCCTACGGTGTGATCTGATGACTGAGATCCCTTTGAAGTGCTACTGTTATGGTAAGTACCTACGCAACTGTTCTTTTCTGAGGCTTGTTTCACAGTAATGGCTGCTTAGTTGCTGTCATGATTTCACAGGAAGTAAAACCAGCCACAGACAACAGTACTACAGAGAAAATGGTTTGTGTCTTGGTTTATAAGCACCTCTCCTTTAGAGAACTTTAGAAGCATAAAAACATAGAAGTTGTCAGTAGATAAGGATCACTTGGCCCACCTTCGACATCGCCTCCCAAGTAGTTCACATCCCCAAGTCATCTGCTGTACCAAATATCTTGTTGGTTCACTACAAATTTCGTCTTTTTTAAGTAGTACTTAAACATTTTAACAGGATTTGGGGGCTGAGCATAGATAAATCCAGTTTTCTTCACTCTCAAGCACATTGCTGTTTTTTTTTTTTGTCTTTTGTTAAAACACCCTGTCAACCCACTCAGATTCTGTTTCAGAACCAAACGGCAAAATGAGAGGTACAGCAGCACACATGCATACTGAAAGCATTTGCTTCGTACATTTTCTTTGCTGGATTTTAACACCCCTTTTAAAAAAAACATTTTTATTTTACTGTAAAAATCCAGACAAATGCCAGTGACTGAATGGTGTCCTAGTTTCTGTACTCTGGGACTGAGCTGATTTGGATACCACTCTCGCTGAGGAATTATCATATACCATTATAATAACCGGCCATCAATTTTTTCAGTGGGGAATGCCAGTTATTTGCCATAATAACTGGCTGGTTATTATGGCAAGCACATGCTAAAACCAGGAAGCAGCTGCACTCAAGACTCGCTCAGACTACTACAGCATTCTGTCACACAGTGGGCTGTTTGTTTCCCCGCAGTTGCAAACCACTCAGCAACCAGAAGTCATTAAATAATATTTTTAAAATACAGACTAACCTGTGAAATAAGAAATCCCCCGCTACCAGAACATCAGAAGTGGACAGGTGAATTTGATTTCGACCGCAAACTAAAAGTGGTCGCATTCAGATGTTCGTCACTACTGTGCAAGTTCGACACAGAATTAAACAAAGTGATAAAACCATGATTTAGTTTGGGGGCTTAGAACATCGATTGTTTTGTTTTGTAAGATAAAGCTACAGTCCTCGATAACAGGAGCTAGGATCGAACTCAGAAGGCAAACTCCTACACACTGCAGAACTTGCATGCCTGCTTTCATCTGGGGGAAGGGGAATTAATGGCCAGAAATTTTAAAAAATAAAGCACAGAATGGCCTGCATATTAAAATGTAATGTACACCATATAGTGTGGGGTGCCTTTATAAACTCCACAAGATTTGCTCTCGGGGTCTATGTAGTATCCCACACCTCTGGTGTACAATTACAATTCTCATAATGCATACCACCCATGCATTATTCTCTGTATATTCCCACTGAGGAATTTGAGTCCGCCTGATGTCTCATCTAGTAATAAGATTTTCTATTTTTTTTTTTTGCATTATCTTTTTACTCCTCCTATGTGCCCCATCTCAGCCACTCCTTCAGGCGTGAGCCAAGGCTGAATCCGACCCATCTCACTCCCCGAGTCACTGTTCCAGATAGCAGCCAACCCCAGCGTAACCCTTCACGGGGCGGATCCCCCTCCTCTGAGGGGAAAGGCACCAGCTGGGGGATGGACCAGCGCTAATGCTTGGCCCAGAGTGCTGCAGGAACAGATAGCTCGCAGGACATCAATGACCTCGGACAGCCAGGCAGCCATCATCCGGTTGAGCATGGAGCGGGTATTTCCGCTTTTCATGGCAGTCCCTATGTTGCATCTTGTAGTGCCTCCAGTCTCCACCGGGGGGGCACTGCAGAGCAACACCACCCCTGTAACCCCCCCCCCCAGGACAGGCAAGCAGTCCTACGGATGCTCAATCCTCTACTCCCACTGCCAGACCCTGGTGTCCCGAGTCTGTTCCCAAACCCAGGTCGCCAGTGTGGCTCGAGGTAAGGCGCCAGTGCCTCAACCCTTAGCACCACCAGGCCGGCAAGATTTTCTATCTGACAGTCCTAGGTAAGATGTGTGGAACAGTAGCCTACCTAGAGACTGACATTTCTAATCCTGTTCCACCACTGATCCCTGTACTCATCCCCCCCCCCCCCCAGGCCATTATCTCTCTTTCACTGTGCCTCTTTTATAGCCAAGTTCTATAGTAGTTTGGTTCACTCCCTTGCTATCTTAGTGTCATCCTGTCTTGCCCACATTCCCCATCCTAGTCCATTCTCTCTGCCAATCCATGCTCCTTTTCTGTACCCAAGGTCAAATTCTTTGCCTTCCAGTATGACATCTATCAGCTGTCCTGTCTTTGGTCTAAACTCTCACTCTCCATCCATTCTGCTTCTTCTCTCTTCCCTGACCAATCTTCTCCAGGCTTACACCTCACACCTGGTCCTGTACTTGACCCACCCACGGTTGATCTGCACCCTTCCCACGATGCTTTCTCCCTATTGCCTTTGTTGTCAGCAGAGCTGTATCAGATAAGTCTAATGTTGTACCATCTCCTACAGGAATTCATTTTTCTACCGGAGATACAGTTTTATCCTGTGTCTCTTTCTATTACTCCATAGTTCTTTCCAAGCTGAACAGGAAAAATTTCATGACTGGGTGTTCTCCAGCCTACAGCTTACAGCTTACAGATAAAGCTGTTCCTTGTATCATACCCAATACTGTCAGGTAGAAAACTGTTTTTTTATACATCTTTTTGACCACCACTGGCCTCCTTGCACCTGCTCCAAGCGTGTTCCGGCATCACCAGCTCCAACCGCCACTCCCCCCACCAGGGATCCACATGGGGAGGGACTGGAGGGCACTAGTGACATAATTCATGGTGACTGGTGCTCATAGGTTTTTCTGCTGTTTCACCCTAGACTCTCCTCTCCCCTCCCTGATGCCATGGCACAGGATGTGTGGCCCCCACACACATCACATCGGTCTCATGTAGAAATGTCTGAGGGAGGGGAGAGACAAACCAGAACCAGGGTGCCTCCCTCCTCTTACTGACAGTGCTGCCATGTGACAGTGCTTTCCCAGCCTCCAGCCACCCAACCGACTTCCCGGATCCACTTCCAAAACTGGGTCATCAGCTTGGAAGTGTGTAGTGCTTCTACTGTTCCATCGGATGGCCCCTGGTAGAAAGCTTTCTAGTCAGTGAAAGTAAAATACTTCAGAAATAAAAAGTAACAACCGACTTCTTTTGGAAATTAATTACATTTTCAGTCTTCTGTATTTGGTGCTAGTAGCTCACTAAATGTTCCTAGACAGTGCGAACCCATCTCCTGATGCAGCCTGCCCAGTGACATAAAAGCCTTATCACAGTAAAATATCTATCTCTTACAGCAACCTGATAAAGTAAATACTGTAACAAGAAATGTGCAGTCACCTACCTCCTGGATCACAGAGGACAGCTGCGAGGGCACAAAACAGAGATCCACCCCCATTTATTACCAGAACCTGCCAGTCAAACAAGAGAGTTGTAAGCAATACAATAGGAATACTGTGGCAGCAGATTAATGGGAGATTTCCTGCCAGTAATTACTAAACTCCGGTTACAGCTCCACAGTCTCATTTACAATTATTTACTGGCTGCAAGTTACTTCTTCATTTCTTTTAAATGCACTGACTTGGGGACATATTGGTGGGGACCATGCAATCTGCCTGACCTTTTCCAAAGTACTCCCTGTGTGGGGCAGGGAGGGGAAGCAGTGATGTAATTGAGGAGTTTAACAGGTGGTTTACAGGATGGTGTCAGGAGAAGGGGTACCACTTTGTGGGGATTGGGGGACTTCCAGGATAGGAGACTCTTCCAGGGTGACTGACTTCACCTGACAAGTGCTGGTCGATGTGCCGTGGTACAAGTCTGACATCTGTATCAGACGTTTAAACTGTCTGCAATGGAAACTGAAACTAGGGGAACCATGGCAGCAGGTAAGAGGAAGGGGATTCTAGCTAGTACTCCCCCACATATGGGGCTTGTAGCAACACAGCAGGTACAAAGAGGGTTGTGCTCCAACTGGACTAGGCGAGGAGACATTACAGAAGGGAAATGCAAAGTGCTTAAACACCAACAAAAAAAAGGTACTCACTGTTTAGGAGGGAGAGAGGAACAGGTAAAGGGGAGCAGTAGCCTTTTTTTGTCAAGGACAGCATTGTGGTGGCAGAAGATGGGTGCATCAGGGGTAGTATTGGAAAGACTGAGTTGCTAAGGGTGCAACTCATGACAGCCTTAGGCAAGAAACTGTGCTTAGGGGTGATCTACAGACCAACAGGGCAAGGGGGAAAAGAGACACCGACAGCTCAGGGAAGAATCTGAAATGGGGTAACAAAAGGTGGTGGTGGAGAATGATCTGTACCTGCCAGACATCAACTGGGATATTCCAGTGGCCAGGCCTCGCTGAATGCCTTCCAGGACTGTCTGTTGACAGCTAGTTAAGGAACCCACCAGGCAGACTGCAATTCTCAGTGTGGTGCTCACCAACCTGGAGGTGATTAGAACTGAGAGAATAAGGGAGTCACTCAGGAACAGAAACCATAATGCCATTTGGTTTGACAGTGGTTTGAAAGCAAGGGCAGGGATCTGAAAAGAAATGGAGGAGTAGTCTAGGGTATGGCAGCTGGGTTTTAATGCAACAAAAGTGTAAAATAACCCACTTGGGCCCTAGAAATGCAGACGTGGAGTACAAAATGGATAGAGTGAAGCTCACAATGACCAAGCAGGAAAGAGACCTGGGAGTAATCATACAGGATGACCTAAAGGTGGTTAGGCAATGTGACATGGCCGTTGGTAGAGCTAGTGGGATGCTGGGGTGCACAGGAAGGGGTATCTCCAGCAGAAAAAGGGAGGTGGTGTTGCCCCTATGTAGATCGCTTGTAAGGCCCCATACCTTGAGTACTGCATCCAGTTCTGAAAACTACATTTCAGGAAGGACATAGACAGAATGAAGGCAGTCCAGAGGAGGGTTACTAAAATGGTGCAGGGTCTGCATCATAAGCCGTACAAAGAGAAGCTAAAGGAGTTCAATACATACACGGTGGAGGAAAGGAGGGGCAGAGGAGATATAATACAGACATTTAAATATCTCACAGGGATTAATAAGGTAGAGGAGGGGAGTATTTTTCGGAAAAAAAGGTACTCTAGAAAAAAGGGACATGCTATGAGGCTGGAGAGGGGAAGGTTCAGGAAAGATATAAGGAAATACTTCACAGATAGAGTGGTGGATTCATGCAACATCATTCCAGCTGAGGAAGTGGGGGTGAAAACAGTGGCAAGGTTTAAAACGCATGGGATAGGCACAAGGGAACTGTAGGGGCAAGAAGTGGGGGGATAGACCGCACCGTAGAGTACGTGGGTCTACAGCGTAAATTAAGGTTTCAAAAAAAAATGAATAATATGGGCAGACTGGGTGGGCCAAGAGGCCCTTATCTGCCATCAGATTCTATGTTTCAATATTTGCCCTTGGGTCCAGAAAACCCCAATCGAAAGCTAAAGTCCTGTATTTCAGGAGGGCGGACTTCAACAGGCTGAGGGAGCTGGTCAAGGAAGAGTTAGTTAGGGTGGACAACATGAGGAGGGTGGAAGAGAGATGGGAGCAATTAAGAGACACGTTCTTGAAGCATCTAAGTTATGCATGAGAACAGTAACCAAAAAGAACAGGTTCAATAGACTGTTATGGTTCTCGGCAGGAGTCTGGGAAGTGGTGAAGGCAAAGAAAAAGGCCTTCTACAAGTACAAAGAAAAGCAGAAGAGGGAGGATAGGAAAAATACATAGTGGAAAACAGGAAGGCAAACAGGGAAGTTAGGCACAGCTGTGTATTGTGGAGGGGGGTCAACAGCAGAGAAAAAAAATTCTTCCATGAGGAGGGAGAATTGTAATGTTAGTTTGGGGGGGGGAAGAGTGATAGAGCGGGATGGGCAAAAGGCCGTCATCCTTAATTATTACTTTAGCTCAGTTTTCACTAAGGGGAATGGTGAACCCTTGCCAGAGAGTGGCATCAAAGCAGCCATTAAGGGAGTCCTGGAGATGAGGTAGCCAATATTTATAAGCAAAAGGATCCAGAAAGGGCTGGCAGCACTAAAACAAGATAATGCCCTAGGACCAGATGGGTTGCATCCAAGGTTACTCAGGGAGCTGGCAGCAGAACTGACTGAACCCCTGGTAGGTCTACTCAACAGCACTCTAAGGACGGGGGGGGGGGTTAGTTCAGAGGGATTGGAGTGTGGTGGCTGTAGTTCTGCTCCATACGTGGGGCGGATAAGGAACATGCATGGAACTACAGATCAATCAGTCTTAACTCTATTGTAGAGAAGCTGATGGAGTCACTGGTCAAAGAAGACCTTGTGGACTACTTGGAAGTAGTGGGCTCCAGGACAATAAACAACATGGATTTGTGACGGGGAGATCTTGTCAAATTAACCTGATAGTTTTCTTTAACTGGGTGATGAGGGAACTGGATAGGGGCCATGCTGTGAATTTGCTCTACTTCGACTTCAGCAAGGCTTTCAACTCCATGCCTCACAGATGCTTGCTGAAGAAGATGGGAGGATCTGGGCGAAGCTAAGTTCATAGTAAACTGTGTAGGTAACTGGCTAAAGGGAAGGAAGTATAGGATTGTAGTCAATGGGGTCAAGTTAGCAGACAGACAGGTCACCAGCGGGGTACCAGAGGGATCTGTTCTGGGATCGGTCCTCTTCAATAAGTTCATTCACGACACTGGTGATATCCGGGAAAGGCTGTGTCTCTTCAAAGTTGATATTAGGCTCTGTGGGAGGGTGGGTAGCAATGAGACAATCAGGGAAATACAGAGTGATGTATGAAAGCTGGAAGGGTGGTCTAAGGTTTGGCAGTTGAAATTCAATGCCATGAAGTGCAAGGTAATGCACCTATGGAGCAAGAACCCCAGGAAAGGGGTACTGGATGGGTGGAGTGAGACTTAGCATGGAATATGCCTACCAAAGTGCACTTGTGCTCACAAGTGGGAAGCACGTACAGGAAATAATGGTCAAGGAGCCATTGGGTGGGACCACTAGCAGGCATTTTGTTCAGGGCAAAAAGACCTTTTAAATGAGGGTAGTCACTAAATTGATTATATTTTTTTAAATATAGTCATCCAAAAAGTCAAAATAGTGAAGAAAAATGAAAATTCAGGTAATCAGATGGCCATATTTTAAAGAATATAATTAGTGCAGCTTAGTGAATAGGCTCATCTGAAAGATCTTTTGTGTCCTGAACAACCTTCATGCTAGTTGTGTATGTGTAACTGAAATACTTTCTGAGAAAGTTACATTTGTTCCGCATGACTCCTACTGTGTTGGCTCAGAGAAAAAAAAATGTGACTGCTTGGTAAGAAACTGGTTAGGGGATAGCTGACAGAGGCTGGTAGTAAATGGAGTTCACTCCAAGGAAGGGAGGGTGATGAGGGGGGTGAGATCAGTGCTGGACCCAGTCCTCTTTAATCTCTTTATAAGTGAAATTGCAAAGGAGCAGGAAGGGAAGGTTTGACTGTGCATGATGATACCAAGATCTGCAGCAGGATGGAAAAGTATGAGCAGAGACCTTCGAAGACTTGAACAGTGGTCAAGGGTATGGCAGCTAGGTTTCAACACAAAAATGCAAAATAACGCACTTGGGGCACAGAAATCCAGGGACAGAGTACAAAATGGGTGGAGTGGTATTGACAACATTAAGAAAGCACACATTCAAAAAAAGTAAATGAGCTTTTACATAGAGTTGATTACTGTTTAACAATATTATGCATCTACGGCTGCCACTGTACATCTGATGCAAACCCATAATCACATTCCTCACTTGAAGTGAAAAGTGTGTGTGTGGTTGCGGGGTGGGGGGGTGGAGGCCATAACTGACTCCTTGTTTATGTATTAAAGGGGTCAGATTTTTTACAGCAAAAAACAAGGAAAGAGGTCATTTCTAAAATGTGCAGACGAGCATAGGTGCCACTTTTATTCAGACAATGTCACCACCAGCAGCTACCACTTCAAGCCTGCTACTACCCCCACCTACAACAATCAGGTGAAAACCAGAAGTAGTCTACCAGCACTGAGATCAAAATGGTTAAGGCACATTTACCAGAAATTACTGCTTAGAAAAGAATGAGAAAGTGACTGTGAGGACAAGCAAGTCCCAGAGCAGCTCTCTAGTTTAATAGTCTCTTCCTGAGACTGATTTTTACGGCTGCACGGGCCAAGCTCCACAGATGTTACGCCATCATCAGATTTGTATAAGAGCACGTTGGAATGACGTGACCAGACCGCTGTCTGATGTGCTGCCACAGTGCTCCAGCATAATTTCCAATGATTCTGTTTATGTAGCCCTTCCCCTCTGAGGGCCACATAAACAGACCCCCTTCCTGGTGACACTACTTCTCCTTTCCACAACTGTAGAAATGACGACTGCCATGGGCAACATGGCAGCATTGACTTAAACTGCGCATGCACGGGTATCGTGCACAAGTAGTCACGTCAGCGCTGCCATGTTGCGCAACTCCTGAACGGCAAACTGGCACGCGACTATCGTGCACAAGTAGTCACGTCAGCGCCGCCATGTTGCGCATAGCTGACTTCTGGGCAAACTGCGCATGTACAAGTATCATGCATCTATAATCGCTGCAGTACTAGTTATGGCTGACTCCAGAGCGCGAGCACCACGTATTTTTTCCAACGCTCTTGCCACTCCTAAAAGCTCTCCACAGCCGTATCGGCTCTGATCAGAGTTTGTCGATTTATGTTAACAATCTGCCAGACTTTATACAAAATACTCACATCAAACTATATGCTGATGACACTGTACTACTGGCTTCTGACAGGTCTCACAAATAAATGGTAACAAAATTACAGACAGATTTTGACGTACTCCAGGACTGGTTCTGTAATTCGAAATCAGTATTACGTTCCAAAGAAACTCAAGTAATGTATTTCCAGAAAAAAACAACAAACTAAAAAAGTACTGGCAAATATCCAAACTTGTGAGATATTAACTCAGGATGGACAAAAACTTACAATAACAACGAGATACAAATATCTTGGAGTGGAGTTGGACAGCACGTTGCCGTTTGAAGCCCATATTAATCGTATACCGGAAAGTAAATGCCAGAACAGGTGCTTTGAGGAGGGCATCATGTACAGTACCCCCATCACATGCGAAACAGGATTGCTGTTCAGCTCATTATGCCAGTCCTGCAGTACGGCAACTCTGTCTATGGATTTGCACAACAAAAGCTACTGGATAACGGCAACCATTCATATAACAGACTTGCAAGACACGTATTGAATTGTACGTTCAAAACCCATCATTGTGTTATATTTCATCAGCTGGGGGGTACAGTTCGTCTCCCCGACTGAAGAAGCAATATATGATTTTATTGTAGAAAGTGAGAAATGGCCTGATCAAAGGCAACCTGCCATTAGAATTTGAAACTGATAGTCAGAGACGCAACTTAAAGGGGCACTGTCAGCTTTTCCCCTTTGTTTCTGGCCACAATCACACAGTGTGCCTCTTGGCATTAATCTACTAAAGATATGCTGCAGAATATTCCCATATATGAAAAAGGCAACGTATTTTAACAGTTGGGCAAAGTTTCACATAAATACCTTATTACTCATCCCGAAGTAAAGCCCTGCCATTCCGGAAGCACATCCAGGTCGGGACCCCTGTCGGGACTGCGCATCTGCCACGAGTGCACTCCTGAAGTACAGTTTTTTCATACACAACATACTTAGTTGTAATATGCCTGTACCCCACATGATTTTAAAGTTATATTTATCTGCGCCTGTAAACCGAGCACTGGAAGTAATTTAATTCATATTTTAAAGTTGTGGCCGAAATCCTCGCATGTGCACAACTGCATGCATAAAGATCCGCATGTGCAAGAGTGTGCCATCAGTGCGATCGTGGGATTTGGGCGACTAAATATAATTAATTACTTCCAGTGCTCGTCTAAAATGCAGATAAATGGAACTTTAAAATCATGGGGTACAGGCATATGTACGACTAAGTATGTGGTATGAAAAACAATACTTCGGACCGCGCTGTGGCAGGCGTCTTGCCACGGGATCCTATCCTGGATGGGCTTCGGAATGGTGGGCTTTACCGGGACGTAATAAGGTATTTACGTATTTAGGCAAACTGTTAAAAATATTGTCTTTTTCATATATGGGAATATTCTGCAGCATATCTTTAGTAGGTTAGTGCCAAGAGGCACACTGTGTGATTCTGGGCAGAACACAAGGAGTAAAGCTGACAGTGCCCCTTTAAGGGACGTAAGACACGGAGGACTTGAAATTCCAAAAGTAAGAACAAAATATGGTCATATGACATTTCAGTATCATGCAGCCAGATTATGGAATGATATCTCCCTCCCCCCAATCATTGAGGAATATTCCCAAGTTAGGTTCTTTCAAAACGGCTATAAATGAAAAGCACCTGGAACATAGAACTCTTGGTTCTTAGTAGAAAGTGTATCTTGTGTACAATCTGTATGTATTTGTTTACTGTCAATTAGGTGACTGTCTAATGTTAGCATGATTTCTTATAATCAGTGTCTTAGTGTCAGTGGCTCAGTAGGTAGCACACTTGCCTCCGAGGCTGGGAGATCAGAGGGCTCCGGGTTCAGCTCCCACATCTGGCACTTGGGTTAATATCCCAGTACTGACACTGTAGTGCAGCATGAGGTGGGTGCTGCACTTCTGAGGTGCCATCTTTCGGATGAGACGTTAAACCGAGGTCCCATCTGCCTGGATTGGTAGTAGTTCAGGTGGATGTTAAAGATCCCATGGCATTTATCAAAAAGAGTAGGGGAATTTCCCTGGTGTCCTGGCCAAATTTCTCTCTTTCACTAAAAATACCACCAACAGCTTAATCTGGTTTAAGGTCAGTTGGCATTCATCTGTCTCCCCTCCCCCGAGTCGTGCCTGAAAATAGGCAGGATTTGTCCAGTGCACTTACCCGGTCAACAAAAACTAAATAAAATAAGTATATGAGTATGGTATGTAAGATTTAGGATAGTTTATAAGATCTTTTGAAGAAATAAGATAAGGTTGTCTTAAGGGTTTATGAATTAGGTGTGTGTGATTATTACTTGTACATTTGCATGGACTGTAAGTATGACTGTTATACAGGACAACTTTGTAAATAGGTCCCTACGGGCCTGAAGTTCTTATCCCGTCAAGAAAAATAAAGTTTTAACTAACAATACATTGTACTGTAAGCAGTCAGCATCATAAAAAGTTTTTGTAAGATGGGGCCACCCATGTCCATGTTGTTGGTGTATATAATGTGGGCAGCCCTCAACTACTTCTGTTTCCCGCTGTTGGTGAACCAAGTTTTAAACATCCACCAACAGCAGAACTGGGGCTGCACCCAGCAATCATACAGAGAGGTGGGGGAGCAAAGCAGACACCGCCCAACATACAGCAAGGAATGGCATGATATAAAAGTGGGGGCTTACTATGCAGTGCCATGCCAAGAAACAAAGGGAAAGGTTCACTATACCAGGGGGACGGTGGCTGGGAACATTATGGCTCTATGGAGGGCCTCTCAAAGGTCTAATGTTTTGGCAAGTCTATCTATCTGTCTTCTTGAAGGGCATCTCCACAGAGCCATAATAAACTGAACGGTGCCGAGCAGTCCCAACCACAACTGGATGGTTGGCAAAACAGTGAACTGATCCCTTAGTAGAGCTGGTCATGCAACACAGCAAGTCTGAAACACACCCTCCTACGATAGATCAGATTCAAACTGCAGTGCTTTGTGATGGTATGAATTGTATACCTGGTAGAACCCTTGCAGATGCAGTAGCTGAAAACCAACCAGAAACAGGCACAACGGCTGACATGCCCTGCAGTAACAGTACTCAGAATGGTCCAGTCCTGACTGGTGGCATAGGGGAACCCACTTGCTCAAACAAGTACTTGAAAAATGCTTATCATGAGGTAACACAAATACTAGGCCTACATCAGTAGGGACAGGATCTGAGCTGTCTGCATCCAGGTGAAGAGAGAAATTCTGCCTTTACAGCACTAACTGTTCCCCTGGCCTCCCCAACATCAAATACAAGAAAACAGTATACTTATTACATGGATACATACGTTCTCAGGCTTCAGGGGAGAAGGTGCTTTGCAGTAGTAGGTGAAAAATCTGGCAAATTCTTCCCTAATGCTGAAACGACAAAAAGAGTCTATTGAGGACTAATCTGCACTCTACGACACCCAGTTACCTGCTGGTTATTTGTTTAGCATGGCCCAAATGGGAAGCAAAATGTTTCTGACAGTGAGATCCGGTTAGCCAGCTACATCGTAAGAAACATTCAGTAGATCTGACAGCAGAAAAAGTCCCAAGTGGCCCATTGAGACTGCCCAGTACCTGCCTGCATCTGTACCAACCTAGTGCTGGATCAGAGCAAGACGACCAATGGCCCTGACTGTATTCCGCCATGCCACTTCCATGTCCACTCATCCCTTTCCCTTGACTGGTCACCCTTCCTACCCCCTCTGGTTTGGATCATTCCCATGTCTCTATCTCAACTGTGTTTGAAGCTGGTGGCAGACTCTGCCCTGACCAATTCTGAAAGAGCATTCTACTTCTCCACAACCCCTCTGTAAAGAACTTCCTCACATACCTCCTGAAGCTTCCCCCATCAGTTTCTATCCCTTCTGCTACCTTACCCTCACTTCTTGTGAAAAGGGCAGTACTGTCCACTTTATTGATACTCCTGAGTTACTGAAAGATCTCTCATGCCCCCACTGGGACTCTTCAGATTTGCCTCATATATCTTACCCTGCAGCTCCTGAATCATCTTGTGGCCCTTCTCTGATTAACTTCCAAGAGGTCCCTGACCTTGGTTTAGGGGAAGAACCAAATAGGTGAATAGGAAACTGCTTGACAGGTATGATCCAGAAGGGTAGTCTTCAATGTTCTGTTCTGTGGGGTTGAGAAAGTGTAAAGCAAAGCGGGGTCTCCCAGGGGTTGGTCCCAGGACTGACGCTCTATAACATGTATATTAGTTACTTCAGTGTGGGACTGCAGAGGAACATGAGTGTCACTGCAGAAGAAACCAAACTCTATGGCAGAGTTGATAGTAAGGAAGGGATCACAATTTGCTTTCCAATAAAATGACTGATTGAAACAGAGACTGCAGCAGAGTTCTCAAATTTGGTGGCTAAAATTCAGTGCCAAAAAATGTAAAGTAATGCACATACTGTAATTGGTTGCAAGACTCCACATAGTACTGGACTAATGGGGCAACAGTTAAGCACTGTAGAGAGCAAAGGGATCTACAGGTAATAATTTGCAATAGCCTGAAGTCCTTCTTACAATACAGTGAAGCAGGTCAGCCTGACGGCGATGACTCCAAGTTCAGAGAGCAGGCCGGACTGTCAAAAGAGCCAGCCCGGGGGCGTGTAGGATGAGTGTTCCTTGGCCTGCCCTTCTACAGGGAGGATGGGTGGCAGCAACCTGTGTTATGCTGACTCCTAGAGGAGGCTAAAAGTACAGCAGCCATGGATCTCAAGGATTGGGAGGAGGTGAGGCAGACGGCTGTGCCTGGATGTCACTGCACATCCCCATCATCATGTGGAAAACAAAATGAAAAAAAAATGGCTTGAGCAGCATGAAGCCAGACATCTCTTGTGAACCATGCCCAACTGATGCACAGAGCTGCCAACTGGGGAGGTTAATTTAGGTCTCGCTCCTGGAGTCCCCGGGGGAGCACCGCCACGGAAGGTAAGCCACGGGCTAGTACATTGTGCAGATGAGCCTGGGAGGATGCCAAGTTGGGGTGGAGAGGGAACTCCAGAGAGGCCCATATGGGGTATATCCCCGCTGAGCAAAGGAGTAAAAATACAGTTAAAAAAACAAAAAACGGTGCAGTAAAGCATGCAAGAAGGCTAACAGAATGCTGGAATGCATCAGACAAGGCTTTACCAGTGTGATGAAGGAGGTGATTATGCTACTTTATAGGTCACTGGTTAGACCACACCTGGAATACAGTGGTATGCAGTTTTGTAGTCAGCATCTACAGAAACAGGAGAGAGTTGTGCTGTACAGCCACCACTCTTGAGTGGAGAAGGGTATTAAGTGGTCTTCCTCAGGGATGAGTGTTGGGGCCACTGCTGTTTAACATTTACACAATCTGGAAACTGGGTCTTTAGCAGGCTACTAACTTCATTGATGACACTAAGCTGACCATGGCGGCAGATTTCCTGAACAATCCTGGTGATTGGCTGGACTACTGGAGCCTCAGTTCACTGTAGCAAGATGGAAAGTGCTAGACTCGTGTTGAAAAAAACAGAGGTAGGACCCCTACACTGTGTGGAGCTCCTTTTGCTGCAGTGCAGGAGGAAAAGGATCTGGGAGTCATAACAGACATTGAGCTGAAACATGACAAGCAGAGGGTATCCACTGACAAGAAGGTCTGCAAAATGGTAGGGGTGTGTGAATACCTTATTTCGAGTATTTGCTGGGCATTCGTATTTGGGGGTCCCAATTATTAGTCATCCGTGCTCATTATTCGGCTGCTGGAACTGGTTGTGAGACAAGATCTCCTGAGACTTCATGTCCAATCAGAGGCCACTGTGGAAACTCACTGAAGGCAGGTCATGTGACCCAGCACTTGCAGACGCTTCAGGCAGGAAAGACAGACGACTTGAGCTGCTGCAGAGAAAGAATCTGCTTCCATCCACTTGTTAAAACTGGACAAAAATCAAACATTTTGGCATTTTTGTTCTCTCTCTAAATTCCAAGCTAGAGAGGGTAATTTCTGTCACACTCTGTGTGATAATTTTCAGCATTTCTCATTAGAACTGTTGGGAATGTTTTTTTCCCTAAATACTAGCCTTGTTTCTGCTCTGCAAGCAAAAGCAATCGGCCACAACATCTTGTTTAGGAGAGTGTTACTGTTGTGATCATTTTGATATCCCTTTCTTACCTACAACAGTTTACCATGAAAGAGCAATCTACTTCCATCCACTCATTAAAATTACCCAAAAAGCAGAACTTTTTTTTATTTTTAATGTATTCTTTTTCTCACCTGATTTCCCCTGGCTGCCCCTTCTAACCAACCCCCCCCCCCATCACCCCAGCTCCCCTAGAACTAACTGTACCCACGCCTTGTGCAACAGGGCCGTGGTGGTGCCCAGCTACCAGGTGCAAAGCCTGCAGGGGGCCGGTTGTCATACGCAGCCTGGGGTGTTTTTCTACTTTTTTACTCCCTTCCCCGTTGCTGGGGTGCACACGTCAATGTGCATGTGTGGAGGTGTGGACATGCTGCAGAAGTCCCGCAGTGCCCTTCCCTTGTTTGCACCCAGCAGTCCTGCACTATCCTCGGGCCTCCACCCGGGGGCAGTCGTTTGGTGGCAATGCCGGTCCTCCCTCCCCGGGAGAGGATCGAGCAGTCCTTCAGATGCTCGATCCTCTCCCTCCCCGGCCGACCCCGGCAGCCCACTTGCACCGCGAACACAGATCGCCAGCGTGGCATGAGGTAAGGCATCGATGCCTCAGCACTCCACGCCACTAAGCAGGCTCCCAAAAAGCAAAAATCTTGACAGCTGTGTTCCTTTTCTAAATCTCAAGCTAGAGGAGAGGGTAAATTTTTTCACACTTCTGTGTGATAACTTAAATTTTCACTGTTTCTCATCAAAACTACTAGGAAAGTGTTTTTTTTTTTTTCCCCATAAAGGTGGAAAAAAAAAGTATTACTAGGCCAGGCCTGTTTCTGCTCTGCACGCAAGAATCAGTCACAACCCTGGTGCAAATCCTGCTTATTTTAGCATAATGATAAAGATCTCATTAGGTACAGTAGTGGAGAGAGACCACTCAGTCCATCAGTAGTTGCAGTTTACACAAAGCCAAAAAATACACATTTCCAATATCAAGTTTTGGCTTCTGCAGTTCCAGCTGGGTTCTTGGTGATTCATCGCCTGAGGCTGGATCGCAGGGGTGGGGGTGTAGCCATCTTTTTTAAGACCGAACTGAGCCTTGTGGAGGTTCCAATGGGGACCACCAGATCCTTTGAGTGTATCATGGGTGAGGGTGTAGGTTGCAGGATACTCCTCATTTATCGTCCACCAGGTGATGGGGGTGTATTCCTGTACGCGACTGCGGACTTCATCGTCGACATGGTGTTGGAGTTGCCCAGATGGATAATTCTGGGGAACTTCAATGCCTGGATCGATGATGAACTCACAGTTTGGTCAAAATCTCCTCCAGCTAGTGACAATGCTGGGCCTTACACAGGTAGTTACCTCCTCTACCCACACAGGAGGTCACGCATTGGATCTGCTGTTCCTCCTGGGGATGGAGATCACTGACTTGGGGGTGGAATTAGTCAGTTCTGACCATCACACCATAAGGTTCAGTTTTGGGGCCCCCCAGATAGACCTACCCCTTCAGAGATGGTCCAGTACCGCCCTTTAAGGGGAGTTACCCCAGATGGTCTATCGGCAGTGCTGGACCTATCGGGATTGCTGGGAGAAAGCACAAGTCCTGGGGACCTTGTACTAGCCTATAATAAGGCAATGGGAGATGCCTTGGACTTGACTGCTCCTGTTCGTGTTCAGCCACTCACTCTTCGCCCAAGGTCCCCTTGGTATGATGTGTCTTTGAAGGAGTTGAGGAGGGTTGGTCGAAGGCTGCAGAGAGCATGGCGGAAGTCCAGCCTCAGTGCTGACAGGCTTAGATTGATGGAACATTGTAAGAGCTATCAATCAGAAATCACCCGTAAAAAGGCAAAGTTCCTGTCCAGGGAGATCTCTGCTGCGCAGAATTGACCAGCTCAACTTTTTCAAACTGTCGACAGATTGTGCAATCCAACCTGTCTTCAGTCCTGAAGAGTTTTTTCACAAATTGAGTGTGATGAACTAGCTCAGTTTTTCGCAGATATGGTTGCCAGCATCAGATCCGGAATCGGTCTGGCTCTCTCCATGAGGGGTTGCATAGGTCGATGGGAGGTAGTGAGCACCCAGTCTGTCTTCATTGTGAAGACTGTCCAGACTTTGCGCCCAACCTGTTGTAGTTTGGATCTGGGCCCTCCCCCTTCCCCCTTTTAGTGGGATGTGTAGATGTTATCTGACCAATCCTAGCTGAAATTGTATGGAGGTCCTTGGAGAGGGGAGTCTTTCCAGATTCCCTAAAGGAGGTGGTAATTCAACCACTCCTTAAAAAACCCTCCTTGGATCCCGTCGATCCAGCTAACTACCGACCTGTCTCTAACCTTCCCTTTGTGGGGAAGGTTACTGAGAAGGTGGTTGCGTTGCAACTGCATGATCACCCTGTAACTCACAATGTCTATGAAGCTCTCCAGTCTGGTTTCAGGAAGAGGCATAGCATGGAGACTGCCCTTGTTCAGGTACTAAATGACCTCCTAATGGTGAGAGATCAAAAGGCTTGTACCATCTTGGTCCTTCTTGATCTCTCAGCAGCCTTTGACACTGTGGACCGTGAGGTGCTTTTGGAGACCCTGCGGTTCCTTTGTGGACTTTAAGTGTACAGTCCTCGAATGGTTTAGATCATTCCTCACAGGCAGGTTTCAGAGGGTGGTCACTGGAATATATTCCACTGACGCCCCTCCCCTGTCCTGCGGGGTACCGCAGGGCTCCATATTGGTGCCCATGTTGTTCACAGTGTATATGCTGCCACTGGGAGATATCATCAGGTGATATGGCTTGAGTTTTCACTGCTATGCAGATGATACTCAGCTGTATATGTCCTTTGCGCCCGGACAGGTTGATGCGATCTCTTTGCTAAACAACTGCCTCTCTGAGATTAAAGACTGGATAAGCTTGAGTTGGTTGAGACTGAATCCGGATAAGACTGAGGTGTTGATTGTGGATCCAGGTCACCCGGGGGCAGGTTCTGGGGCTGGGCATGTGTCGGGCCTATGGCTTGATGGTGTCCAGCTCATTACCTCAGATCGGGTGCATAATCTGGGCGTTATTTGAGATGACGGCTTGACCCTGAAGTCTCAGGTGTCAACTGTGGTTAAATCCTTATTTTACCATCTGAGGAATATCGCCCGGGTGTAACACCTGATTCCACCGGGCAACCTTCCAACATTGGTCCATGCCTTCATTACTACCCATCTTGACTACTGCAATGCCCTCTACCTAGGGCTGTCAGGGGTTAACATCCACTGCTCGCAGCTAGTGCAGAACCCTGCGGCCAGGTTGCTGACTGGTACTTCTAGGACCAGTCACATTATGCCTGTGCTGCACGAACTGCACTGGTAGGCTTGCTTACCTTTAAAGCTCTACACGAACAGGGACCTGACTACCTGAAAGATCTCCTGACTCCCTACTCACCCAATCACCCCCTTCAATCAGCCGATGAGGGATTGCAAGAGATTCCCAGGGTTCATCTTAAAACATCTGGAGCTCATGCTTTTTCATTTGCAGCACCAACCCTGTGGAATTCTCTACCTCGTCAGTAAAGAGAATGCCTGACTCTCAGTAGTTTTAAATCTATGTTGAAAACTTATTTATTTTCTTTGGCCTTCCCTGATTGATTGATTGATGGATGATTTTAAATAATTTTTCAGGTCATTTGTTTTTATATTTTAATTTGTATTATGTACAGCACCTTGATTTTGAAAGGCGCTATATAAAAAAAAATTGCTTGCTTGAAAACTACACACACTAAATCCAACGTTTCGCCAAAAGGGGTTGTTTACAGGAGTGTTGTTTACTGTTGTCAACATTTTGCTATCCCTTTCTTCCTTGCAATTATTTATAACACACATAAACAAGCATTTGTCAATGCCAAATGTTGATTGCGTTGATCCGTTGAGCTCGCTCACTGGCCCTGTGTCAGTCATTCGTTCTGTTTCTCCCAGTGCAGCAGGCTGCTCTTTTGTACTGGGGTCCTGCCTACGTTGGCACGTTTATCTGCCCACAAAGAAATCTGCAGCTGACCCGACAGAGCTCTGTTGAGGTGGGTCACTCCCCTTCTTTCACTCGCTCATTCTGTTTCTGCTGGTGCTGCAGGTTTCCCTTTTGTACTGGGCTCCCGCCTCTGTTGGCAGCTTCTTCTGCCCATGAAGAAATCTGCAGCAGTCCTGACACAGGTCCATTGAGCTAGCTCACTCCCCCTCTCTCGCTCGTTCTGTTTCTGCTGGTGCTGTAAGCTGGCCTTTTGTACAGGGCTCCTGCCTGCGTTGCCACCTTTTTCTGCCCACAAAGCAATGTGCAGCAGTCACGATAGAGGTCTGTTGAGCTCGCTCACTCCCCCTCTCAATTGCTTGTTGTGCTTCTCCCAGCGCTGCTGGCTGCCCTTTTGTACTGGGCTTCTGCCTGCGTTGTCACCTTTTTCTGCCCACAAAGAAATCTGCAGCTGTCTCGACAGAGATCCGTTGAGGTCACTCTCTCCGCCTGTCTCACTCGCTCATTCTGTTTCTCCTGGTGCTGCAAGCTGCTCTTTTGTACTGGGCTTCTGCCTGCATTGGCACGTTTTGCTGCCCACAAAGAAATCTGCAGCTCTCCCGACAGAGCTCCGTTGAGGTGGGTCACTCCCCCTCTCTCTCTCTCTCTCTCTCTCGCTCATTCTGTTTCTGGTGGCGCTGCAGACTGCCTTTTTGTACTGGGCTCCTGCCTCTGTTGGTGGCTTTTTCTGTCCACAAAGAAATCTGCAGCAGTCCTGACACAGGTCCGTTGAGGTAGCTCACTCCCCTTCTCTCACTCGCTTGTTCCGTTTCTGCCGGCGCTGCAGGCTGGCCTTTTGTACTGGGCTCCTGCCTGCATTGCCGCCTTTTTCTGCCCACAAAGAAATCCACAGCAGTCATGATAGAGCTCTGTTGTGTTTCTCCCAGCGCTGCAGGCTGCCCTTTTGTACTGGGCTTCTGCCTGCGTTGGCACCTTTTTCTGCCCACAAAGAAATCTGCAGCTGTCCTGACAGAGCTCTGGTGAGGTCGCTCACTCCGCCTGTCTCACTCGCTCATTCTGTTTCTCCTGGTGCTGCAGGCTGCCGTTTTGTAGTGGTCTCTTGCCTCTGTTGGTGCCTTTTTCTGCCCACAAAGAAATCTGCAGCAGTCCCGACAGAGTTCCGTTGAGCTCGCTCACTCCCCCTCTCTCACTCGCTCATTCCATTTCTGTCAGCGCTGCAGGCTGTCCTTTTGTACTGGGCTCCTGCCTGCGTTGCCGCCTTCTTCTGGCCACAAAGAACTCTGCAGCAGTCACGATAGAGCTCCGTTGAGCTTGTTCACTCATTCCCCCTCTCTCACTCGTTTGTTCTGCTTCTTCCGCCGCTGCAAGCTGCACTTTTGTACTGGGCCCCTGCGTGCACTGTTGCCTTTTTCTGCCCAGAAAGAAATCTGCAGCAGTCCCAACAGAGCTCCGTTGAGCTCACTCACTCCCCCTCCCTCACTCACTCGTTGTGCATCTCCCACTGCTGCAGGCTGCCCCTCTGTACTGGGTTCCTGCCTGCATTGCCAGCTTTGTCTGACCACAAAGACATGTGCAACAGTCCCAACACAGCTCAGTTGAGGTCGCTCACTCCCGCCCCGCCCCCCGTCACTTGCTCATTCCGTTTCTGCGGGCCTGCAGGCTGGCCTTTTGTACTGGGCTCCTGCCTACACTGTTGCCTTTTCCTGCCCACTAAGAAATCCACAGCAGTCATGATAGACCTTCGGTGAGCTTGCTCACTCCCCCTCTCTCACTCACTCGTTCTGTTTCTCCCAGCACTGCAGGCTGCCCTTTTGTACTGGGCTCCTACCTGTGTTGGCACCTTTTCCTGCTCACAAAGAAATCTGCAGCTGTCCCCACAGAGCTCCATTGGCCTCACTCACTCACCCTGTCTCACTCGTTCATTCTGTGTCTCCTGCTGCTGCAGGCTGCCCTTTTGTACTGGGTTCCTGCCTGCATTGGCGGCTTTTTCTGCCCACAAAGACATCTGCAACAGTCCTGACACAGCTCCGCTGAGCTCGCTCACTCCTCCTCTCTCACTCGCTCGTTCTGTTTCTGCTGGCGCCACAGGCTGGCTTTTTGTACTGGGCTCCTGCCTGCATTGCCGCCTTTTCCTGCCCACAAAGAAATCCGCAGCAGTCACGACAGACCTCCGTTGAGCTTGCTCACTCCCCTTCTCTCACTCACTTATTCTGTTTCTCCCTGCGCTGCAGGCTGCCCTTTTGTACTGGGCTCCTGCCTGCGCTGGCACCTTTTCCTGCCCACAAAGAAATCCGCAGCTGTCCTGACAGAGCTCCATTGAGGTCGCTCACTCCCCCTGTCTCACTCGCTCATTCATTTTCTCCTGGCGCTGCAGGCTGCCTTTTGTACTGGGCTCCTGCCTCTGTCGGCATCTTTGTCTGCCCACAAAGAAATGTGCAGCAGTCCTGACACAGCTCCGTTGGCCTCACTCACTCCCCCGTCTCACTTGCTCGTTCCGATTCTGCCGGTGCCGCAGGCTGCCCTTCTGTACTGGGCTTCTGCCAGTCTAGCCACCATTATCTGCTCGCAAAGAAATCTGAAGCAGTCACGGCAGAGCTCCATTGAGCTTGCTCACTCCCCACCTCTCTCGCTTGCTCGTTCTGTTTCTCTCACCGCTGCAGGCTGCCCTTTTGTACTCTGCCCCGCATGCATTGCTGCCTTTTCCTGCCCACAAACAAATCCGCAGCAGTCCCAACAGAGCTCCGTTGAGCTCACTCACTCCCCCTCCCTCACTCACTCACTCATCCTGTGTCTCCCGGTGCTGCAGACTGCCCTTTTGTACTGGGTTCCTGCCTGCATTGTCGCCTTTTCTTGCCCACAAAGAAATCCGCAGCAGTCCCAACAGAGCTCAGTTGAGCTCGGTCACTCCACCCCCCCTCAGTCGCTCGATCCTTATCTGTCCCAAACACTGATTTCCGACAGCGACTGCGATATTCTGCACCATAAGCGCGGAAACACATTTCGGCCAGGATGTGAAAAATGACAGCTGTACTGTTCATAAGGAGATGTGAACAAATGGCAGTGTTGAAAATCTGGCAGGAAAATATTACTAATTTGCAAACTTACAAGGGTGCGTGGAACCTGCACAACACACGCTCGTAACACAGTCATTTTATGGAGTTTCATCACAAAATTTTCAACATAGGCATTTTAGGACCTCTGCTCATGAACAGTGTCACTGTCATTTTCTTAATATGTCCCGAACACTGATTTCCCACAGTGACCGCACTATTGTGCGCCGGAAGAGCAAAAACACATTTCGGCCAGGATGTGAAAAATGGCAGCTGCACTGTTCATAAGGAGGTGTGGCAAAATGGCAATGCTGAAAATCTGGAGTGAAAATATGGCAAAGTTACGAGCGTGCATGGAAACTGCGCAATGCATATTCATAACACAATCATTTTATGGACTTTCATCCCCAAATTTTCAACATAGGGATTTTAGGACCTCTGCTAATGAACAGTGTCACTGTCATTTTCATACTGTGTCCTGAACATGGATTTCCCACAGCGACCACGCTATTCTGCGCCATGACTACGAAAACACATTTTGGTCAGGATGTGAAAAATGACAGCTATACTGTTCGTAAGGAGGTGCAGAACAATGGCAATGTTGAAAATCTGGAGTGAAAATATTACAAATTCGTGAACTTATGAGCGTGCGTGCAAACTGCACAACACACGTTCGTAACACAGTCATTTTATGGAGTATCGTCACCAAATTTTCAACATAGGCATTTTAGGACCTCTGCTCATTAACATTGTCACTGTCTTTTTCGTAATCTGTCCTGAACAGTGATTTCCCGCAGCGACCGCGCTATTCTGCACCGGAAGTCCGAAAACACATTTCGGCCAGGGTGTGAAAAAGGACAGCTGTACTGTTCACAAGGAGGTGTGAAAAAATGCCAATGTTGAAAATCTGGGGTGAAAATATTGCAAATTGGCGAAGTTACAAGCGTGCGTAACAACTGCGCAACACACGCTCATAAAACAGTCATTTTTTTGATTTTTTCCACCAAATTTGCAATATAGGCTTTTGAGGCCCACCTCATGAACACTGGCACTGTCATTTCGTTAATCGGTCCTGAAAGGTGATTCCACGCAGTGACCGTGGAAATCACCTTCGGGGCGATTAACGCCATGACAGTGATAGAATTCATGAGGAGGGGTCCAAAATCCCATGTTGAAATTTTGGTGCCAAAATTCAAAAATGCCTGAGATATGCATCAAAGTTGAAAAACCCTATTTATTCCATTATATAGCTTACCGGCATTTCCTCAGTTCGCGGTCAGCTTTGAAGAGTGCAGGCGTGTTCTCGGTCCACTGAAGATCATCGTGCGGACTCCGGAGGTAAGTGTGGGGTGGGGGAGGCAGGTTGTGGGGAGAGGCAGGGAGACGCCCGAGGGATGGTTTCCTTCTTTACAGGATAAAAAAAAAAAAGACACAGCGGGACCATTTTTTCTTTTACGGGGCATGTGCTGGGGGCGGGCTCCAAGTATACCAACGGGTTTGCTTTTGAGGCAGCTTTTATGCGACAGGGATTGGGCATCCCCTCGGCACCAAGAAAGGGGTGCTGGAGGGGTTGTTACATTATGCCGACGGGATTGGGCACCTGTCGGCAGACAACAAAAGCGGGGATGGGGTTTACATAATGCCGATGGGAGTGGGCTCCCCGTCAGCAACCTAGTACATAAAGTGTGGGGCACTGAAGCCAATGGGGACTGGGGCCCCAGTCAGCAAATAAACAAGGTGGGGGCCACATGCTGCTGTGCGGATTGGGCACCCCCCGGTGGGGGTTGATATTGTTTGTGAACATGGCGAAGCCATCATGTTCACAAACAATATCAATAGTTCAGGTCGCCCTGCAATGACGGGTCACTCCCTCATTGCAGCGAAACGCTTACGCTGCAATGACGAGGTGGCCCCTGATTGCAGCAGCTAATTTTTTTACAAGTTGGTGGCACGCTGGCTGAACTAGTGTCAGCAGCAGCGTGCCATGGCATTGGGGGAAGCGGGACAAGCCTTTACAGGCTGTGGGGGCATTGGCCACAACAGTGTCATGCCTCCACAACCTGCTTCTGGAGAAAGCTGCTGCAGTATGTTTTTTGCGCATGCACGTAATCAACATAAAAAGGCTGCCTGCTTTTATGGCTCTTTTTTACATTGTTTCATTTCATTTTCAAGGAGGGTCCATGGACAAGGCCTCACCAAACATTTTTTTTTATAAAGCGCATTGTTGGTCTCCTTGCAGGGTTCTCCAACCCACTAGGAGACCAACATGACGCAGTCAAAATGTATTGGTTGTGTGGTCGCCCCAACAGGCCAGGTTCATGAGGAAAAGAGCTGGGCAGGTGCCCTGTGGCATAACGGGCCTCTGATTGAAAAAACCTCCTTGCTGTCTCAATGACAGCTTACAGAGCCTGAAGAAGGTATATCCCATTCCCTGTCCGATTTCAGGGCAGGGTATATTCTTGTCTATTTTGAGGGTACTTCCTTCTCTGATTACAGAGTATATCCCCGGTGCACTCCTTATCTGATCACAGGGTATGTCCTCGGTGCACTCCTTATCTGATCACAGGGTATGTCCCCGGTGCACTCCTTATCTGATCACAGGGTATGTCCCCGGTTCACTACTTATCTGATCACAGGGTATGTCCCTGGTACACTCCTTATCTGATCACAGGGCATGTCCCCGGTGCACTCCTTATCTGATTACAAAGTATGTCCCCGGTGGACAATAGGATGGGAAAATAATAGATTAAAAAAAATGTTTTGGTTTCTTAAATTGAAAAGAAAGAGCCAACCCTATAGCACTGCAGTACAGTCAGTACTGCTAACTACTCAGATGAACCGAGTTTCTGAAAGCGACCTTGTTCGCTCAGGGGCCAACCAGGGGAGAGAGGACTGAGCATCCCATGGATGGCCCTTCTCCTGGAAAGTGGAGACACAGTGTCCCCCCGTGGAACTGCCATGGCGCCTTAGCGTTACCTGGATGCCAGGTGGCAGCTGAGCAAAGTGGATGCAAGAAAAGAGAACGTGAAAGAGAGGATTTTAATGCGCAGTAAAAGCAGGCAGCCTTTCTTTATTTGTGAGATGAATAACTGCAAGCAAGAAATGGATAGCAAAATGCTGGAAGCAGCAAGAACAGTCCCCTAAACAAGTCATATCTGCGAAACGCTGGGGCGATGTGGGAACTAGGAAGCAAAAAGATTTTGGGAATGTTGCTTTTCTAGGCTTTATGCAACAGCAGAGTGGTGAGTGGTGTACTGTGTAGTGCATCCAGTTTCACAGCCTCACTATTGTTATATCATAACATGAGAAGCAAGTTATTAGCACCCACTGGGTTTTGATGTGCCTTGGGGCAATACAGCTGTGTTTTTGTTTAGCATCCCTGCTGTTTCTAAGGTCTATAACAATAACATGTATTAAAACAACAAGAAGAGATGTTATATCAGGTTCAGAAAAAACTTAATGTATTTAATTACATTATAATAACTTTTTTCCCTTTTTTCCCCCATAGGGAAACCGTGGCGTTATTTGCCGTAATAAAGGAGTGTTTATTATGACAAACACGTGCATAGTTTCCCTCACTCTGCGCATGCACCCGACGTAGTTCCTCACTTCCCAACCGCTCTCCGCTTGCCTTCTCGCTGAACCACAGGCTAACAGACATGGAACTGCCACTCGGAGTTGGCGGTAAGTAATTAAAATGTTTTGTACCACAGGCCCTAAAACTAACTTTCGGCTGCCCCCAAAAAAAACTCTGAAATAAATGAAGGAAGGTGACCGAGCGTTGTAACCGAAGCGAACCTCAGCTGCATAGCAACTTCCTTTTATTTTATAGAATTGCTGAAGTGAAAAAAGGGAAACCCAGCAATTATATAAAATAAAATATGAGGTGGTGCATTAAACTCGAGGTTTACACATATCCTCGGGGTTAGATGGTTTTCATAAAGTAGCATCTAACCCCTCGAATGTATGTAAATGTGTCGTTACACACATCACCCCATACTTTATTCTACATATAATTATCGTGCATGCATTAAACACTGCAGGAAGGAAGGAAGCAGGGGGGAAAAATATATAGGTTAACTTTATGAAGAAAAACAGCAGCAGCAGACTTGCGAGACCATATTTCTACTTTCACTGGGGGGGAAGACACTCACATTTGTTCAAGTAATGGCAAGTTAACCTTGACGAAAACAAGCTGTTGACTGTGTTTAGGGTCTAGTGCTGAACAATGAGGCTAACCAACATCACCAGCTGGGCTAAATATCCTCTTGGATGGCACACTCTTCGGCAACTGATGTATCTCACAGCCAGCTGTACCAAGGGAGAGAACGAATGAATCTTCGACACCCAGAAGCCTACTGGATCAGCCCGATATGGCTCAAGAGACACTGCAAAATAGCCGCTCAAAATATTTTCCACCAAAAAAGGCTGTGACTGTGTCCTCTACTTTTGCTCTTGACGTAAGGATGTGCTGATTATTGCCCACTCACTCAGAGTAGTGCTACTTTCAATAACGGGTATTTCTTCCCCATCTCCACCAATGTAAACAGACCTGCCAGATGGAATTCCCTCTCTGTCAGCATCTTAAGCACCAGCTGCTGGTGTCACCAGTGCCTGCATGCATCCAGTCAGCTCCTCAAACAGCTCTTGTCAAAAAGAGATCACTCTGTGGCCACCCACAGCCATGTGAAGGATCTCATATTTGAACCAGGGATGTAGCATGGCTGCAAAAGTGTGGCTAAGACTATCCAGCACTTTTACAAACTTTGCATTTAGTTCAGCTTGCAGCTGCTCAATGAACACAGCTGTCCCATTTGGAATTTCCCTGTTTTCCACTACATCTCTCTCCATGGATGCTTTCAGTATAGTCACTATTGGGATCAACTGACTCAAAGAGGCAGCGGAAGCCCTTCGATCATGGGTGCTCCTCTCAAACTGCTCAAGTGCTCTCACCGTGGCATCAACCAGTGACCAACCACAATGGCCTAGGACTCCTCCAATGCTGCACTCCATTGCCATATCATAAAGGGCGTGCTTCTGTTCTAGCAGTCTAGACAGGGTTAGGTATGATGAATTACATCTGGTACTGCCATCCTCTATCAACCAATGTTGAGACAGACCAAGGCGTTGTTGCACTTCTCTTAGTTGGTTAGTCGCCTTTACAGAGCGATGAAAATGAGCACAGATGGGGCGTGCTGAGGAGACAGTCTTGCTAGCCTCAGTACTGTGACGTAGTGCAAATGCGACCATTACATTCGAGGTGTAGGCAAAGCAAAGAATGATGATAACATTTCCATAAGAAACTGCTTTCACCACATTTGCTCTGTTATCCATGATGAAAAACAACATGTAGATTGGTACTAACTGTTCATGACCACAACATGTCTTGAATCAATGCTTGGATGTTCAGTGACGTGTGGTCTTTCTCCATTAGCCCAACATTTAGGAGAGCATACCTAGAGTGATTGCCAGATTGAGGAGGGATTAAGGGACAGCCAGTGACACAAGTACAGAAGGAGGAACTGCCAACAAGAGACTTAGGCTTTTGCACATATCAGTCTGGGGTCAAGGAGAGATATGCATGCATGGAGTTTGCACTGCTCCAGATGCCTGAGGGGCAGTGGAAAATTCCACCCACAGCCTCCAAGAGTAGGGTGGCAACTGCCATTCTCACACCCTTCTATGTCTCTGGCACCACAGTGCATGAAAATGTGGAGTGTAATGGGACCTGTCCTGTGACTAAGTGCTGCAGATGTCTGTGAAAGCCAATGTCTTCCACAAGTGATAAGGGTCTCAGATCCAATGCTGTCATTTCACCTATGAACTGTGTGATGTGCCAACCTGTTGGATGGGATGACTGGTGCTTAGTTCTGGTCTGGAATGCTTCCACTATTGGGATGGACTGTGGATGGGAGGATGTTTCATGCTCGCCAGATGGTACGCAAATAGCAGGAGACCAGTGCCTGGCGGGAGTGCATGGAGGACACTTTAGTGTTAAGGGAGAACAGTAGGTGCTGAAGCACAATGCCATAACTGGTGCTGGTGGAGACTGCAGGCTTTGATGAGGTAATACATCATTTTGTATGGCAAAGGTGCCCTGAGCGTCACTCTGCAGTATGCTCACCCTCTCCTGCTGCACGCTGCTCTACACCTGCTGCAGCTTTGCTGAGGCTGCTGGACCAACTAAGTTTTCTGGTACTTCTATGTCCTCTGTCTGCCATGGTTATATTCCCAGTACCAACGCACAATTACTGTGTGCTACCCAAAAGAATGTGTGTGCAGCTGTACAAACGGCAGGTAAAGTTCAAAGCAGGACAAAGTACAGTACACCACACAAAAGGCTCACAAATGATTCAGTTTATTACAGCATCCACAAACAGTACCCCCGCGCTTTGAGGGCTCAAGCCCTCTTCATCAGGGGGTTACTGATGAAGAGGTTTGAGAACTCAAAGTGCGGGGGCACTATTTGTGGACGCTTTAATAAACTGAATCATTTTGTGAGCCTTTTGTGTGGTGCGCTGTACTTTATCCTGCCTGGCTGTATTCCTCACAGGAAGATGTATTAAAATTAAATTATATTATTATGAAATAAAATCACTCAAGCCACTGCAGTAATGCTGAGCTGACAAATCTTACTCACTCATAGTCAAGCCTAAGTAAATTGTCAGAAAAAAATATTATTTTTTCAATTTTGCCTTGGGCAGAAATCCATAAACTTTCTCAGAATAAAAAAAAATATTTTTTAATTTCTTCTTGGGCAGAAAAGTTACAAGCTTAGAAATATTTCCTGAGTGCATAGCCATGCACACACTCAGCACATAAAAACAGCTAAATGAAGCAGCAGGAGTCAGCCAATTGGTCCCACCCCACCACCTACAGTGCACTCACACTTGCTTAAGTGATTATGGAGGGGCCCAGTCCTGGGGTCCTCATAGGAGATGTGTGATATCAAATTTAAATTATATGTATTATGAAACCAAGTCACTCAAGTCACTGCAGCAATGCTAAACTGACAGAGCTTACTCATTATAGTTAAGCCTAACAAAACTCCCAGGGAAAAATAAATATTTTTTTAAACTTCTTCTGGGGCATACAACTACAAACTTAGAACAAACATTTGTCAACGCTGAATGTTTGCTTGCTTGCTGGTATTGGCATTGATACTGCATGAGTTAGAGAGATGCATAATAGGAATGGCAATGAAGTACTGAACTAACGCCAACCCCCACCCTGCAGAGACTGACAGGTGTTGGGGTGTGCCTTTGATTCGTCAGCCATAACGCTCACGCCATTCCACCTCACGCCACCCTGCAGACACTGACAGGTGTCACGGTGTGCCTTTGGGGTCTTCAGCCCTTACGCTCACCCCATTCCATAAGGAAATAAGCTGAGATGGGTGCAGTATAGGAGAATGGGGTGAACATTAGGACTGAAGACCCCAAGGCACACCTTGATGCCTGTCAGTGGCTGCAGGGTGGGGGTGGAATGGCGTGAGCATTACGGACGACGACCCCAAGCCACACTCCCAATGCCTGTCAGTCTGTACAGAGTGGGGCGTTACGGTTGGAAACCCTAATGACCCAGGCGTTTGTTGGTATTTTCGCTCTAAATTTTCAACATGGGCTTTTTGGGACCCCACCTCATGAACAGTGGCACTATCATTTTGTTACTCAAGCCTGAAAGGTGATTTCGCACAGTGAATGCGCCTTTCGGCGCAACAGGTGCAAAAAGACATTTTGGGCAGGATGTGAAAAATGACATCTGTACTATTCACGATGAGGTGTGAAAAAATGCCAACACTAAAAATCTGGAGTTAAAATATGAAAAAGTGGCGAAGTTACGATCATGCAAAGAAACTGCATAACGCACACTCGTAACACAGTCATTTTTTGGAATTTTTTCACCAAATTTTCAACATGGCCTCTCTGGGACCTCCCCTTATAAACTGTGGCACTGTGATTTCATTAATCTGTCCCAAAAGTTGATTTCACACAGCGACTGTGCCATTCTGCACCACAGGTGTGAAAACATGTTTTGGGCAGGATGCAAAAAATGAAAGCTGTACTGTTCATAAAGAGGTGTGACAAAATGGCAATGTTGGAAGTTTAGAGTGAAAATATTAAAAATTGGTGAAGTTATGAGTGTGCTTACAAACTGCGTAACGCACGCTCATAATGCAGTCATTTTTTGGAGTTTTCTTACCAAACTTGCAACATGGGCTTTTTGGGACCTCCCCTCATGAACTGTGGCACTGTCATTTCATTAATCAGTCCCGAAAGGAGATTCCGTGAAGCGACCACAAAATCACCTTTCGGGACCAAGAAACGAAATGACAGTGCCAGTGTTCATGAGGTGGGGTCCCAAGAACCTCCATGTTGAAAATTTGGGACCACAGTTCCAAACACTGGCTGAAATATCAACCTAAACTGAATCCCCCATTCACTGCCATTATTGGGCTTACCGTCAGTTCTTCAGTTCCTGGTTGGTCTTTGAAGAGTGTAGACATGTTCCCGGTCCACAGAAGATCGCTGCTTCTGACCTCCGGAGGCAAGTATCGGGTGAGAGGGGTACAGGGAGATGGGATGTGCAGAGTGGGGGTGCAGGTTGGGGGAGGGGGGACTGGGGAGACGACGAGGGACCGTTTTCATTTTTACAGGTTAAAAAAAAAAACCTCAGGGGATGGTTTTCTTTATTTTACTGGGGAAGACATTAATTTAGGTACACTTGGGTGGACTCCCAGTGTGCCACAATGTTGGGGGGGAGGAGACATGCCAACACAAGGATTGGGCACCCTGATGTCGGCAACAAAAAAAAAACTTAATTTAGGCACACTGAGGTGAGCTCCCAGTGTGCCACAATAGTGGGGGTTGGGGGCAGGGAGCACGCCGACACGGGGACTGGGCACCCGGATGTCAGCAAACAAAACAGATGGGTCTGGGGGGAGTGGGCATATCCGACGTGGGTGTGCTATATCAAGACTACGAAAATGGCTTGAGACCTGTAGCTTTCGCCAGTAGGAGCTTGACCCCATCAGAGTGGAACTATCCAGTCCACAAGTTGGAATTCCTCAACCTAAAATGGGCCATAAATGACCAGTTTCACAAGTATCTCTATGGGGCAAAGATATTAGTAAAGACTGACAATAACCCTCTGACCTATGTGCAGACTACAACTAAATTGGACGCCACTGGGCACTGCTGGCTTTCTGCCTTATCGACTTATGATTATGCTGTTGAGTACAGACCGGGACTAAACCACATTGATGCCGATGCTCTGTCATGAAGGCCAGCTTCTAAGAACAACTGGGTCAGATTGTCTGAACCTGACATCAAAGCATTATGACAAAAGTTTGATAAAGATGAGCAAATGTCTGCGGACACAGTGGACTGCTTAGTAGATTGCTTGGGCCCTCCTGATACCTGTATACCGGCTGTCCATTGCCATTTTTCTGCATCAGATATTAGTACACTACCTCAGTTCGATAATGACAGTATTCAGTGGGCTCAATCCCAAGATCCCATAATTCATCCAGCACTTGACGCCCTACATGCAGGGAAAGATGTGTCCAAGCTGCGTTCCCCTGACTTGAGAACTGTTCTATTTTTCAAGGAAGGCCCCAGGTTAAAGTTGCATGGCCAGCTGTTACACAGAGAGACAGTGGATCATTGTGCTCAAGCAGACAAGCAACAGTTGGTCCTACCCACGGCCTTTAAACAGCTGGTACTGAGGTCCCTCCACAACCATGTGGGGCACCTCAGTACTGACAAAACTCTCGATTTGGTACGATCCTGATTCTACTGGCCAAAGATGGGGGCAGATGTCGAGCATCATGTAAAGACCTGCAGTCGCTGCCTCCAGCGGAAAGCTTTGCCCCAGAAAGCTGCCCCACTTGTCAATATCACTACCAGTGCCCTGCAGGATCTGGTCTGCATAGACTTCTTGTGCTTAGAACCCGACCAAAAGAACACTGGCAATGTGTTGGTAGTTACTGATCATTTTACACGGCACACACAAGCCTTCCCAACTAAAGATCAAAAGGCCTCTACCGTGGCCAAGGTGCTAGTGGAAAAATTCTTTGTCCACTATAGTGCCCCCTAGTGGATCCATTCTGACCAAGGCAGAGACTTTGAAAGTAGGTTAATCAAAAAAATGCTCTCTCTGTAGGGGGTGTGGAAGTCAAGAACAACCCCCAACCACCCGCAGGAGTACCCTCAACCAAAACGCTTTAACCGCACCCTTCTGGACATGCTGGGCACCCTCCATTCAAAAGACAAGCATAAGTGGAGCCAGCAGATTAGCACCTTGGTACACGTGTACAATTGCACCAAAAGTGACACTATTGCATTCTCCCCCTACCGTCTCATGTTCAGAAGGGAGGCCGGACTGCCAGTTGATGTCTGCTTTGGGGTCTCTCCAGATGGGGTCCAAGCCAAAAACTACTTACAGTACGTACAGAAACTAAAAGATCAGTTGAATCATGCCTATCAACTAGTTCAAACTATGGCTTTTAAGCGAAATCTTGCCAACAAAGAAAGACGTGATCTACACGTAAAAGCCCAGGAGTTGTTGCCCAGAGACAGGGTACTACTACGCAATTTGGGACTGCATGAAAAACACAAAATTGCTAATAGATGGCATCACCTTCCCCACATAGCAGTTGGTAAACTGGATGATCTTCCAGTGTACAAGGTGCGCCCAGAAAATAAGTCCGAAGCTGTTAAGACCATGCACGTAATCACTTACTGCCCATCGGCCAAGTTGATAACGGATGTTGAACCAACACTTGACACTTCACCTGGGCCAGTGACTCATGCTGCTGCAAAGAGGAAACAGAGCCAACCTGTCCATGTTGTTCCAGAACTAAGGCCATCCCCTCAGCAGGCCCAGAGTGATAGTGATGACTGCTCGTCTGTCTCTGATGAGAGTGACTGTGATAATGCCTATTATCCCTCATATGAACTGAGTCAGTTGTTTCAAGGCAATCCTCTGCAGAACTATGGGGATGAAGCTGGGCCTTCGGAACTGCCTAACCCCCCCCAGCTTCTTCGCTGGACCCAATGCCCCCTGAAAGAGAGGTGCAAAGTATCACGTCTGAGGTTGCAGACTCTCTGTGTCTTGTAGAACTGTTTGACTTGCCCAAAGAAGGGGCTGATGTTCTGAGTCTTCCTGGTGACACACTAGAACTAACAGAGCCAAGAAAAACTGAGGACAGTGCCCTTTCAATGCCACAAAGCTCCAGTGTGTCCAGGTGTCCTAAGGATGACCAGTCAGGGCATGCTGCAGCAAACCTTAATGACCAAAGTACTTTGGAAACAGAAGCTACTGAGCCCGGAGCTGCCAGTGCTCCCAACCTGAACTTCTCATCCAGTGCAGAGGCGCCCCTCCTTAAAGAAGAAAAGGAAGTGTCCAATGCCCGTGATGACAAGTCAGAGTCAGTGTCTGTACCCCCCAGAAGGACTGGGTGACCTGTTAAGCCAGTGCTACGTTTTAGTTATGATTCCCCTGGGAGGCCTGTGAACTTGCCTCTCAATGTGGTCCACAAAGGTGTTTACGTTTCCCAAGAGTTCACTCCCCAAACTGAGCTTGACTGCCACCTCCCGATTAATTGTTCTTCCCTCAGTACATGGTGTCCCTATCCCATCTAGCCCCAAGTTAGCTGATAGGGAAGGGCCCCCTTCTACATTGTTTACTGTACAAGAAGTTATAACGTGAAGTCATAGACTGTTCATAGTATGTTAATCATAATAGAATCAGTATGGAATGCATGATACATGCATAAGTGTTGTCAATGAAGATATGGTATAGTGAAGTGTATAGTAATGTGATAAGTTTACCTTAACTGATGCATCAGATATTATCTACATAGTGTGCTAATGCCACGTATGTCTCGTATATATTGCTTCTTCAATATTGTGATGGTGTAGACTTGACGCGGATGCCAAGTTTTTTCAGGCAGAGAAGGGTGTAACCCCCCTACAAATTGAGGTTCCCAAAAGTCTTCCTTGGGCTTGCCTAAATGCCCACTGCCAGGCTGGTATCTTGTGTCTTAGTGTTTTAAAAGTGTTGTAGGAGACTGCCTTAATGCCTCTGTGCTCTATCTCTTTAAGAGCTGCCTATAATGTGGTGCTTATTTAATCTGGGAGGGGGCTGAGTGTTTCTATGCACGAGTCCCGCCAGGGCTGCCACATAATCGCTCTGTTTTGCCATCACTATTTGTGCAGAGGGAGCTCTATTAAAAGCTGTACTTATTTGCTGATTATCTATTAGAATAATAATGATATTGTAGTTTCTCTAACCTGCCTTCTTTGCAGCATGGACAGTTCTGTTTATCTCCACCATCTTGGTCCTGGACTGCCAGAATGCACCAAGCAGTACCTTTGGGGACACTAAAATGGAGTCTGTCCCCAGGGGTCTTGCGGGAGTGAATTTCTGTAGGAATTGTAGTTTTGAGACTTTGGTGCCTAAATGCACGGGAGGGGGAGCCCTTGCTTTTGACAGACAGATGAATCAACAAATCAAACCTTTTGGACCGAAGGGAAATTCCCAAGCTGCCTGCTGCAGTCAGTCAGTCTGAAGGTAGAGTGTGGAGAGTGAACCGCTCAAGAGATTCGAGTAGCTGCTTCTGCGTAGTTTGCGCGGGAGATTGGTGGAAAGGCTGAGTTTGGCCTGTCCCTTGAGAGGGAATCCTTTGAAAGGCTTAGCAATTGGACTGTATCCAAACTGGAGTGTGACAACGCCGCTGAAGAGTGACCGGATTTAAACCTGAAGAAGACCCAAGATTTGCTGTACGCGATCGGCCTGTCAGGACATTCAGTTGCCACAGAATTCCAGGTTTTTCTCAGAGACACTGATATTGCTGCTGGACTGCTATCGGTATTGTGTTATGGTGATTGCTTTACTTTAAATGTGCTGTTTGCTATTAGTGGGTCACAATTTGGTTCCCCACTGTTTAATTGTGCCATGCTTGCAGGAAGCTGCATCCAGCCTTCCTGGACTGATATCCGAACTGTCTTACCTGGCCTGGGCCCTGCCACACTGGCCCAGCCAGCTACTTCAGGCACAGAGAACACCATCGACGAGGGACCTGCCTGGGGATCAGCCCCCTGCTCAACATCACGAACAGGAACACCACCATGGTGAATCGTGGTGTGGGCCCTACTTCTCCTGGCAAACCAGCAACTTATCCTGCAGCCTCCATTTCCTCCATCCTGTGTCCTGTACTGGGTAGCGTGAGTAAACACCAAGGTAGCTCCCTTCAACAACAGCTCAATCAAAGTGTGTCATCTGATTTGTTTTGTCTAATCATCACGAACTGAGCCTCCTGGCTCCGTATTACAAATTGTGTGTGATTGTGCATGTCTTTTTTTTTTTTCATCACAGGGCCCCAACCAGCTGCGACGCCGGCCTACCCCAGGCAATGTTCCAGGCTAGCCCACCTTACTTCCAACTGGGTACCCAGAGCACGTGACTGTGCAGGGACTAAAAGCGCATGCATAATTGCCTGACTAGATCAGTTTTAGAATCAATCAACCTAATTACACCCCTTCCTTGTTCAATTCCCCTGAATAAATCAGATCTAACTCTTTTTGCTTTTTATCTGACTGTTTTTCCCATTTGTACCAAAAGCACAGTACTGCTGTTATTTGCTGTACCTAACCTTGTTTTACAGGGGGTCTCTAGGGTCGAACTGGTGGAACCAGCCCTGGTAGTAAGTGCTAACAGTGTGGGGATTTGAATGCTAAACAGGGGCTACTGTGAAAGTGTTTGTTGCATATTGTCTAGGCCACTAGAGGGGGAAAGAGGGGAGTTACAGTGTCCCAGAGGGCTATACTCAGGTTAGCCTTGTTACTAGCAACCCTGTCCTCCGGGTGGCGGCACCCGTTTCAGTACCCAGGCCCCTTAACCTGCAACTAGCCAAGCAGGCAGGGGTAGTAGCCCTTGGGATAGCGCCACCTAGGGGTTACATCTAGTTTTAACAAGTGGATAGAAGTAGATTCTTTCTCTGTAACAGCTCAAGTAGTCTGTTGCTCCTGCCTGAAGCTTCTGCAAGTGTTGGGTTGCCTTCAGTGAGCTTCCAAACTAATTTCTGATTGGAAAGAAAGTCTCAAGAAATCCTGAACTCCCACCGAATAGCAAAATGTGGAACAGCCCTGATTATTCATTTTTCTTTCCAAGTAAAGAACAGCCTATTATTCATGGCATTCTGGAAATATAATTCATTACTTGCATACCCCTACAAATTGGAAGAGTACACCAAAAGAGGGGCAAACAGCAAAGTAATTCTGCCACTTTATAAGGACCTCTTCAGGCCTCACTTGGAGTACTGCATGTAGTTCTGGGCTTTTCAATAGAAAAAGGACATTGAGGCAGAGTGTGCAAAGCAGGGTGACCAAAATTATCAGGTGTATAGGGGCAGAGCTGTGAGGAGAAAGTTGAGGTTCCTAACATGTTAAATTTGAGAAAAAGAGGCTGAAGGCCCAGTTGCCAGCAGTACCAGCATACACACAAGTTACGCATTGCTGGCCAGCGTAGTCCACATTCTTAGGGTGGCTTCCACACCAGTGTAGTCCACATTCTTGGAGTGGTTTCCACACCAGCGTAGTCCACATTCCTAGGGTGGTTTCCACACCAGCGTAGTCCACATTCTTAGGGTGGCTTCCACACCAGCGTAGTCCACATTCTTAGGGTGGCTTCCACACCAGCGTAGTCCACATTCTTAGGGTGGCTTCCACACCAGCATAGTCCACATTCTTAGGGTGGCTTCCACACCAGCGTAGTCCACATTCTTAGGGTGGCTTCCACACCAGCGTAGTCCACATTCTTAGGGTGGCTTCCACAACAGTGTAGTCCACATTCTTAGGGTGGCTTCCACACCAGTGTAGTCCACATTCTTAGGGTGGATTCCACACATGGCAGAATCTAGGGCCAATGATTTTCCATTTTCAACTGAAAACACTGGTAAAAACTGAATTTTTCATTTTTAACCAGCACTTGGGGGTCAGTTCTTCATGAAAAAAAAACCAAAAAAAACCTTTCATCAACTTTTTGGATAAACACCGCCATATTAAGCCTCATTTTTGCACATACTGATGTGCCCTCAATTGGGAAAAAAGTGGATTCTAGGATTTTGCCAAATGGAATTGGCCATTTTTGAAAATGAAAAATCACTGGCTCTAAGAATCCCCAACACCCGGACGGCTGGATAGGCCCGTGCGGTGTAGTGCACAGAGGCAGAGCAGGACTGACCACCTGGCATGCAATCAGATGCCCGGATCAGTGTGAGAGTTGATCATAGCTCTGTGTGGAGCAGGGAATTGTGGAATAGGTCTCCCATATCCCTGCATGAGAGAATACGCTTCCTGCGCCTCCCAGTCATTCATGCCATATCAGTGGTCTGGAGGTAACAGGTGGGAGGGGGGTTATTTGGGCCCTACAACTGTCTGGTGAGGCTTCACTGGGAGGACATATAAGAGTTACAGCAGTTCCCCCTCCCGACATAGCATCAGTCCCCTCTGCACACCTTTCACACCACGGAAATCTGGTTCAGAGCTGTTCAGATTGCATTTCTGTCCCAACCATGTAGAGGCATCGATGGGGTTGGAGATAACCTCTGCGGAAGTACACATCATGTGCAGAGGCCTCCACATTTGCAAAGTGGGTACCTCTGTGCATTTCTGAGCCCTATGTGGGTGCGTGAGACTCAAAACCTCTTGAGGCTTGGGATGTAAGACAGGATATGATTTCGGTCCCTTGAAGGTACTAACAAGATCAAACAGATTAAGATGCTCGATCTGGTGCACTCCAGTAGTTTGCAGAGATGGACCCTGAAGCTCAGAGGTGGTAAATACAGGAGTAACGTAATGATGTACTTCTCTTCCCAGAGGGTTGTCAACCAGTGAAACTGCCAACTAGCAGAGCCAGCGCATATGACAACAGTACAGGCCTTCAAGGTAAGCCTGGACACATTTCTGATTACCAAGGGAACTACTAAGCACCCTGGATAATAGGGTGGATGAAGGATCCCTATAAATGAGTCCCTGTTTGCATAGCATACTTCTTTATGCCTGCTTTTGAAGTGTGTATGTGAGAAGGGGGAGTTGATGGACCTGACAGAGCTAAAGTTTATCTCAGCATTAAATTATTATATTACTACCACTTCCACCCTGGAAGTCCCTCATGTCTCTACAGTGATGGACAGTAAGGCTTTCTCTGTATCTGCCCCCTCCCTCTGGAACTGTCTTCCTGCATCCATTCGTGCATCTCCATCCCATGCGTATTTTAAAGCCAGCCTGAAGCCCTGGCTTCTGGAAGAGTCCACCTGCAAATGCTCGCTGGGATGCGCAGGAACCCCAAAACCGTCTTAAACCTACCCAGTCAGTGGCTGCTATACCCCCTTTTTTTCGTCTCTCTGCCTAAGCCCCCTACTGTCCGGGACACCACCCCACATGCAACCCTCTTTCTGTCTCACTCAGCCTACCTGATAGGTTTTTCTCAACTTGGCGTGCTCCAACAATATACCAGGACTTAGGCAAGTCTACCCTAGACAACTTGTCAATGTATCTGCTTATTCCTTTAACGGCCCCTGGACTAGTCTGCGTAAATGGTTTACTACCTTCCTCCTCTGTAATTCTGCCTGTATCCTCCCAGTTTCTTTTATCTGCAAAAGCCTGTACACTATATGTCATCTAGGTCTTTTTTTTTTCCCCTGGAAAAACTGTTTGCAGTCGACTATTACCATAGTGTAAACTAACCGATTACCAATGTACATTTGTGTGTAAATGCGTAAATCTACTGAGTACCATATGGTATACTGAATGCAAATGCTTAACTACTTTCTCCTCTGTACTCTCTGCCTGTAGTTTCTTTCTTTATATCTACCAGACCTATATGTAATAAGTAATTTATGTCTGTTTTTTTCTTCTATTGTCCATAACTGTTTGCACCTGACTGTTTACCATAATGTAACTTGCTGTCTGCTGAAGTTTCTCACTGTACCGCCACTCTGTGGCCCAGGTCGTGACTGAAAATGGTCCTCTGGATCAGTGCACTTACCTGGCTACCAAAAACATAAATAAATAAAGTTTAAAGGAAGAACTTAGTTCTCACTCGGGAATACACCAAACCCCAAAAGCTAGTCTGCACTGGTAAACAGTACTTAAGAACAAGGCAAGAGCCTCAGTGCAAGTCAGTGAGACAACAGTTATGGAAAAAGTGCATTGCTTGATGAAGCCAATTTTTACAGGAACACAAAATTATACGTAAATGCCTCATGTAAGGCATTATAATTACTAGCAGGGTCTGATATCAACCCCAAGTCAAACCCTGTATCAACCTGGTATGATGTAACGCCAGGCTAATACAGAGAAAGTCACAGCTGATCAATTACTCACATGGGCAGCCATTACACTGCCATACCAATTAAAACCAGTGTCGGTCGGCTTACTTTCACTTGATCACTCATAGTTCAGTCCTAATTCTGGTTGATATCAGACCCTTACACATGTTATAAAAAACAAATATTGCTGATGATGTACCTTTAGTGTGTTTTGCCTTTATAAACCACTTGAGCTTTGCTCTCATAGTTTATATAGCAAAACACACAAAGGGTGTGTTAAAAAAAAATCCTCAGACCACACAATCACCCACATATATATACGTATGTATATCTATATATATATATATATATATATATATATTTATGCAATAGGGTGGACATATATTCAGTGTGATAAATGTATTTATCTGAGTCACTGTATGTATAAATAAATGTATACATACAGTGACCATTTATACACACAGTTACTATGTCACAAATCTCTTTCGAATTCATTTAGAATGTTCGGCCTCAGAAGCAGTACTAACCATATTCAAATGGGAATAACTTTAAAACGAAAAAAGATAGCATGGTACTGTGAACACAAAAATTGTTCAGCACAAAATTCTCTGCAAAATGAGTGGTGTTTCATGCATAGATACCTTATCGATTTTTTACAATTAGCAAAAAAGCAGAAGAAAATGTAATTTTTTGTTCACTTTTTTGACAAACAAATGTGAATAACTTTAAAATGAAAAAGGTAGCATAGTACTGTAAGCATGACATTTGTTCAGCAAGAAGTTTTCTACAAAATGAGTCGTGTTTCATTTAATAGCAACCACTATGTTAGGCAGACATACTCTAGGAAAGTTAATCAAAACTCCCAGAAATTATCATTTAAAATAAAGATAAACAGTCAAAACCAAATGTTCCTGCACTGCTAGAAACATCCCTATTGCATAAATGAAATACAGTATACAATAGTGAGCAGTCAGATAATTGATTTATCTGCACTTGTGCTGTTTGACCATGGACACCTCACTCGTGGCTTACACCACTCGTGAGGATCCCCAAGGTCAAACAGCACTTGTGTAGATAAATCATTTATTTATCTGACAGCTCACAATTGTATATCCCATATATATATATAAATATAAATGTGTGTGTGTGTTTGTGTGTAATACATGCAAATCACCACAATGGAATGTCTCTGGCTATGCTTTAAATGGGACTCTAAGGGGCCAAGGGCCTCAGAAGCAATCTGCAAAGGCTGAACACAGTACTCACAAGAAAGACGCATGCTTTTCCTCATCGGTGTGATGCAACTATTTTTTTGACATGGTGAGCCCAAAGGAAAAAAATAATAGACAAGGGCCTACATTCACAAACATTATCTCCCGCAGTGACACCACTGTACAATGCGCTTACTAACCTGATTCACCCATTCCCCCATACTGTTCCAAGGAAGATTGCTGAAATCGAGTTCGTAAGAGCAAAGGCAAATGGTGCTAGAGTGGTAACGTTCATGACTATACCAGTACATCAAACTCAGCAATGCAAACGCACTGAAGCAAGGGGTGTGGCAAAACAGAATTGGCAATGAAGGCAGGTTTTATGTAAACACCAAGTTAAGAAAATAGCCTCAGTGCAAGGAATCATGAGTAATGTGATGCAATGGCAGTGATGGAATTTAGGTCCAGTATGCTTTCAGCAGGATTATAAGGTGCCCAAAGCAACTTACAGTCCTGCTTAAATCACAGGGATCTAAAGTCTTTTATGCTAATTTGCATGTATTGCCATAACGCACTGTTGTTAGGGATGTATGTGTAATTTTTTTTTACCAGACAGCTGACACTACAAGCTGGCTAATTAGTATTCCTAGTGCAAAATCCTAAGACAGTTTGACTTGGGGGCTAATTGTTGTCACATGCAGGCGAGCGCCTCTTTACTAAACACCTCTGGTTACTTACAAGGGGTGCCCCCTCCAGTCTGGGTACTGCAGGAGAGGAGGGTCCATCTGATGCATATCATTCTGGGTTAACTGTTAAACAAACAAAAAGAAGTCATTTAACTGAGAAAAGTTCATGATGCATTATAGCTTGTTCCATTATCACTGCTCTGAACCCTAACAGAATAAATCACTGCTGGGAAGTAAGTAGGGGGTGGGTTTCTGCAGGACAGTATGGGTCTGCTCACAGTGGAGGTCTGCAGTCACAACAGCAAAGGGTAAAGCACAAGCGAAAACAGTGTGATAACTATATATGATATACATATATATATATACACACATATATATATATATATATATATATGTGCATAAAAGCCCCCCCCTCCTCTTCTCTAATCATAAGGGCCACTCCAGTCGCGCTTTGACCTAGAGCTGGTCTTAGCATTCCCTTGTCTGTTCACTGCGGGTTACTCAAGATGGGACACTATAAGCCTTGCAAACCATTTACATTTACCTTCTTGGGGAAGGGGAGGATAAAATCATTAGAGAGGCCGAAAAAGGCACATTTCATTTAATAAGCAATACCAGGATGGCAGTACTGAGACAAAAAGGAATTAGAACAGAGAACAGACAAGTTGCTGGTGCATCAGCGCAGAGACAGAGTTGCTGACTGTGACCCAGGTTTGAGAATGAGATCAGACATTGGATGGCAGTGGGAGGAGGAGAACTAAGTGTCCCAAAGAACTTTCGTCTTCTAAGGGGGAGGTCACAGACTCCGCTGTGCTACTGCTACCTGGCTGTCCACAGGGGCAGTGCAGTTGTACAGTTAGACAGATACACTTGGACCACTGAACTCACTATCTGCCACCACCCAGAAGTGTGTGTTGCTCAGTGGGTAGTTAGGGGTGCGGACCTGATGACTCCACCATGAAGGAGTATGTCCGTGGTTAGAGGAGGTGGGTAAATGAAGGAGATGGGGATAATGGGGATGAGAGGTTGTCTAGCGGAAGAAGGGCCACTGGGGTGAGGGGATGTATGCAGAGAATGAAAACAACGAGAACAGATAAAAGTATACAGTGAGTGCATCAGTCAGGGGTACAGTCCAGGGGCATCACAAAAAGCCTGTTGCTGTGGCTGACTCCATGGCACCAGTCTCAGTATGTCAGGTGCCTTCTAGGGTGGCTTGTGGATCCCACCACCAGAATGCTTCTGGGTGATCAAAGCTGGTGTGTCAATATAAGGCAATGAGAGATGTGTATGTGGGTGGACATGCTACTGGTTTATCCCAGCATCTGAAGTAATATCCTGGGTGACTCCATCCAGCAGTATCAGAGGGGAGAAGACAACTGGAAGAAGAAAGGAAGCTAAAGTGGATGATATCACTATATCTCCAATGACCCACTGAGATGCCCCAACTCCTGGGCCATGCTGCCCACTGGATCTGGTTTCACATGGCTTGTGGTGGTGGGTGGGTGGGGATGGGCCTACAGTGGACTGTGGAGAGCAAGTGGCATGGGACCCTGACATCTGGTTGACAGAAAGAGGTCCTGAATGCTCAGGTAGGAGATGGGGGAAAGTATAAATGGGGGGGGGGCAGCTAAAATTAATTTAAGTGTTAGGTAAAATGTTATTTTTCATCTGGATTGCATTATTAAGACAAGCGGTATTTTCAAAACAGTCATGAGTAGGAAAGTTACAAAAAAGTATAAAAATACCTATTATACAACAAGACAAGGTAACTTAATATACAGAGGAGCCAGACAGCAATGCAGTACCTTGCACTAAATGATGTGTCAGAATACTGCATGACTAAAAGGCTCAACTGCCACTGAATGACACTGTTCCCTGCGGCATACTGCAGCACTCTGCAGAAATACTGCAAGGTACTACACTGTATCCTGGCTGCTGCAGCTGTGAATCTTATGTAACCCCTAGATGGCGCTATCCCAGGGGCTACTACCCCTGCCTGATTTGCCACTAACAGGTTGAGGGGCCTGGATCCAATGGCGGGTGCCTCCACCCAGAGGTCAGGGTTTGCAATAGTTAAACTAACTTGGTCACAGCCCTCTGGGACACTGCAACCCCCTTTCTTCCCACTAGTGGCCCACACAATATATCAGAATTACCTTCACAGTATACACTTACCCCCAGGTCTGGTTCCGCACTGGGACCTCCTGTGAAATGAGATACAGTGCAACAATCACAGTACAGTACTTTAACATAGACAAATACCTCAGGCAGTATAACTTTGCTGAAACAAGCAGCTCTGATTTATTTAGGGGATATAACAAGGACAGGGGAAATCTGGTTAATTAGCTTATCACTCTAATAATCTACATATGGCTCTGTGCACAGGCCTATCCCTATCAGTTACTGTCCCTGGGTACCCAAGCCCTAGTGGCTAGTCCAAACCGTGCAGCTGGTAGGGGCCTTTCACACAGAGAAAGGAGAATTAAACAGTCAGCAGTACCGTAATTCCATTTGGATTTAATGTGGCAATTCAACAGGGGACCCTGAATTAGTACTCACGACTCCAAATAAGATAGGGTCCTTCAATGTCAGCAGGGCTCACTGAGGTACACAAACCTCTTCACACATCCATATAAAAGAAAGCACTATACCAGGCAGGCTGCATCTGTATCCCGATCGCAATTACTGCACAATACCCGGGAGAACACACAGCAGATTCAGTTCCTGACAGACAGAGTGCAATTTTCAGCAATTCCTCCAGTCTTCTACAGGGTGAGCCTGGTTTCTACTCTTCAGAGATCCTTTAATTCTTTTCACAGGACGGATTCAGTCCTAACAAGCTGTTACACAAGCTGCAGACTGGAACTCTGGGCCTTACACGTTTTTTGACTAAAACTGCACACTGAAAAAGCACAGGGCTCCTTCCTCTTCACTGCCAAAGCTCAACTGAAACTCCAACCGACAAAACCGGCACTTCCTTTGAGTTCCTCCCAGTTCTTGACTGGATTGGCTGTCACTCACAATAGACTGCTGCTGTTGGTCCAAAAGGCACTGAAGTCTAAACTACATCTCCCAGAGTCACTGCCCATACAATCCTCTTGTGGCTGGCTCAGATTATGAGTCCAAGTTCTGATTCGTCAAGGCACCATTTTAGAGCTAGCTTACCCTACACTGATTGGTCCAGTTCAGCAGTTCAAAACTAGAATGGGAACTAGCAGACACAGTTCTGACTGCAAAGAAAGCAGGTTAGACAAACTGTAATTTCATTATTACTCTAAATAATTTCTGGCAAACAGTTACATCTTTCAGATAGGTCCCTTGCACTCCTAGTGACTGCAAAATGAAGTGAATTGGCAGCAGCTCGAGTGGTACTCAGAGAAGCACACAGTCCCCCCATACAAACTAATTATGTCTGCAAGCAGACAGCTCTTAAAGAGACAGTACCAGAGGCTCTAAAAACACTCACTGATAAATGGCTTAAATGCCAAACACCATTCAGGCTTGGAGCATTCAAGCAAGCTCCTGGAAGTCTTTTGGGAACCCCCATTTGCAGGGGGGTTACACTTATAAATGGTTATCACTAACAACCGATTAACGTACTGGCATGTAAACTGCAACAAGTTAACCGTTTGATTATAGTACTGCTCCATTCTCTAGACACCTCTCAAATCAGGTAGGAGTTTATTCCAAGTGGTAGCAGCACTGCATAAAAAAAGACATCAGGCTATACCTTGTAATAATTTTAGGTATGATTAAACCACATTAGAGATCGAGGGAGCACTCCTGACCAATCTGAGTGTCCCTTTCCTCTGCGCATGAGGCAATCATTATGTGAAGCATGCCTCACATGCAGCTGCCCTGGAAACAGGCACGTTTGGGGCTGATTTTTTTTTATTTTAGTAAATTACTGATCAGTCTTGATCCATATATTAATACAGCTGGCCAGGTCACTCTCATGGTTTTCACAGTGGTCTCCCTTACAGCCTTAGGATATCAGAACTGCTCACCTTTGGATTGCGGTCCTCATACCCTAAAAACGCGCACGAGACCAATTTTTCAACCCTAAAAGTGGTCTCGGTGGCTGTATTACCGTACAATATTTGACATTTAAAGAATACCTGGTGTGTAAATTTGAAATTCTGTCAACTATATGACAAGGAGTTCCTGTTTTAATTAGTTTACCTAATAAAACCCACTTCTCTTCAAGTTGCTAAGGGAATCCAGTTTAACTTCAAAAACATTTATTTATTTATTTAGATTTTGGTAATCAGGTAGGCTCATTGAGACCAGAGGTCCCTTTTTCAGGAGCGACCCGGGATTAGTTACAGACAGAGATACATACATTGATGGCAACGATCAGTGGTAACATACGTAGGTATAGGCATAAGTACTTACAGAGTATAACAGCACCCTCACAGTAAGTTAGATAGGTTCTCAGTACATGTAACAACATTACACAAGAGATTTGCAGTTGAAATAGTAACAGCAGTAGAGTTACAGTGTATTACATTCAGTCATTTTCTAGATACAACTCTGTACACAGACCTAACGATTACAGCCACAGAGGCTAAGTTCCAGCAGGTACACTTTTAAGCCAGACTTAAATCCTTGGAGAGTGAGTCTGTCGGCCAGACTCACAGGGCGTGTATTCCATAGGAGAGGAGCAGCACACCGAAAGGATAGCTTGCCTTGGTTAGTGCGAACCCGGGGGATGTTGAGGATCTCAGGTCACAGCACTGGATTCTGGGACTGAGCAGGCCGCGCAGATGAGGAGGAGGAGGGCCAGCAGTGGTGAATTTAAAGGACAAACACAGAGAGGAGTAGGCCAGTGTGTGCCGTATGGTGGGCCATGAGAGGTCCGAAAGGACCTCACAGTGGTGCCTCCTTGGTGGGGAGTTAGTAGCGAAATGTGCCACCCTGTGGTAGAGCACTGTAAGTTTTCTTAGTTCTCCCTCCCTGAGGAACTGCAATGGGGGGGGGGCGCCATAGAGGAGGGTGGGGAGTAGGGTGCAGTTGGTGATGGTTCTCCAAGCCTCGTCAGAGAGAGAGTTACCTAGCCTATAGAGGAATCCGATCTTCTGGTTGGTGGACTTTGCTAAGGAATCAATGTGAGGCTTGTAGGACAACTACTGGTCTAGGAGGATCCCAAGGTACTTAAACCTGTCAATGACCTCAACTCTCTTCCCTTGAGCTGTATGCAGTTGGAGCCGGTTGTACCTGTCGGCTCCAAGACGTCTGGTCCCAGATAGGAGAGCCTTTGTCTTCTCTACATTCAGCACAAGTACATCTCCAGAAAGTAATGGATGCAGCCAAAAAAATCCACTTGGAAGAAACTCGCTGAAGATCAAGAGCAAAGGGAAAATTCTCTCACACCTCCATGCAGCGTGGAAGCCACTCAGAACTGCATCGTCACTTAGAATGGTTAAACATATCGCAACAATGTGCGTCATATGGGCACCTCAAAACAAGTCGAGTCAATCTGTTATGAGTTGTTTAATTAACCTGGAAATGATTTTGAAACCTGTCTAAATAAGACTGAACTATAACCATAAATGGCACACTCCCATGAAACATAATTCTAGCCTGTAAGCCCTCCATTAGACAACGCAAAACCCTACATCTTTTTATATGTGATGCACATTGTAATTCATCATCTATCCATACACCAAGGTACATATATTTCCTGGTGTTACTCAGTCTAGTCTGCTTCTGTGTCGGGTACATATAATAAATGTCCGCAGAAGAAGAGAACGTCTTACATTTGCATCTTGCACTGTCCTTCCTGAAGATCATGTCTTGGGTTTCTTTGAATTTATTACTAAGAATCCAAAAAATATTTCTCCAGTTTCCAAATATCGTTTGAAGAATAATTTTTAGTTATCTGGTCCATGCTGGTCACCACTGCAGGGAGAAAATTAAATATACTGACTAAGAGCGGCTCCAGGAGGGACACACGGGTACACCTCCGTCAAGTCTCTGTTCATTTGACAATGAATCTTCCATCATAACCGTCTGAACTCTACTCTCCAAATCAGGATTTGAACTAGGGATGTTTGGATTGTGGATGCATGAATCGGATGCATCGGATTACAATTCATTTTTACGATTCCAGATTTTCAGTATTGATGGCTGAAAACCCGAAATCTTACAAATGGCATTTTCATTGGATTTCAGATTTTGAAATCCAAAATTCTAATTCTGTATCATGGGACTGGAAACTAGAAGTTGCTTCATGTACTTCTGGTCTGGCAATTCTAAGTGACGATGCAGTTCTGAGTGGCTTCCACGCTGCATGGAGGTGTGAGAGAACTTTCCCTTTGCTCTTGATCTTCTGAGAGTTTCTTCCCAGTGGATTTTTTTGGCTGCGTCCATTACTTTCTGGAGAAGTGTTTTTTTGCTGCTTGCTTCACATGTACTTTTTTCTAGAAGTGACTGCTGCTGCTGCTGCCAAGTAATAGTTTTTAGTGCCTGCTCTACTACTGCATTATAGTCAGTGGTGGGACTGCGTGGTGCTGCTAGGCCTCTGCTGTGCTGCTCTGTGTGTTGCTATTTACATGCAGTGTGCACGCAGTGCTAGTCAAGGCTTAAAATATAGTCTTTCTGCATTTCCATGGAAATACAGAAAGGCTTCAGAAAATGTCAATTGCTTCTCCATCTGGAAATACATTACAGTCCTGCAGTTTGTGATATGGACACATGACTAAAGTGGCAGTAGAGAGTGTAATCTGCCTACCTGACTCTCCTGTTGTCTGTGACGGGGGACAGGGCAGAGAATAACCTTTCAAGAACAGTCATTTTTATGTTGATTGAGCGCATGCGCAAGAAACATGTTGCGTCAGCTTTCTCCACAAGCAGGTTGTGGAGGCGTGGCACTGTTGTGCCCAATGCCCCCACAGCCAGGCTTGTGCCCCGTCCCCCAATGCCGTGGCACGCTGCTGCTGACACTAGTTCAGCCAGCATGCCATAACCTTCTAAAAAAGTAGCCGCTGCAATCAGGGGCGCCTCGTCATTCCAGCGCCAGCCATCCGCTGCAATGAGGGAGCGACCCATGATTGCACGGCAGGATGTGAACCCTGATATTGTTTGTGAACCGTGTTCTCAAACAATATAACCACCGTGTTTACTTGCTGACTCCCATTGGCATTTTGCCAACCCCCTGGTTTTGTTCCTGCGGTGGGTGCCCAATCCCGTCGGCATAATGAAACCACCCCCATTTTGTTCCTGTGCAGGGTGCCCAGTCCCCATCAACATAATGCCCCCGGTTTTGTTTCTGCCGACGAGGTGACCAATCCCCATCGGCATAATGGACCCCGTTTTGTTCTTGCCGATGGGGTGCCCAATCCCCATCGGCTACTGCTGGCCCCCAAACCAAAGTCTCTGCTGGCATGCTGAGAGCCCACCCCAGCATGCCAGATGTAAAGGGAAAAATGTTCCCAGCGTCTTTCCCCCTAAAAAGGAAACTGTCCCTCGGCACTCGCCCTGCCCCCACACCACACACCACTGTGCACAATGCCACCGACACCCCCTCTCCCCATACTTACCTCCGAGCTCGGCGCAACAATCTTGGTGGACAGGGAACACGTCTGCACTCTTCAAAGCCGACTACGAATAAATAGGGCTTTTTCAACTTTAGTGCATATCTCGGGCATTTTAGGGAATTTTTTCACCAAATTTTCAACATGGGGTTTTTGGGACCCCTCCTCATGAATTCTTGAACTGTCATGGCGTTAATCGGCCCCGAAAGGTGGTTTCACGGTCACTGTGCGGAATCACCCTTCAGGGCCGATTAAAAACGACAAGATGCCAGTATTCATGAGGTGGAGCTCAAAGCCTATGTTGCAAAATTTGGTGGAAAAATCCAATACATGACTGTTTTATTAGGCATGCTATAGAGTTGCTACGCATACCTGTAATTTCGTGAATGTACACTATTTTCAAGCCAGATTTTCAACACTGACATTTTGTCACACCTCCTTGTGAGCCATATAGCTGTCATTGTTCACATCCTGGCCGAAATGTGTTTTCACACTTATTTATTTATTTATTAAATTTTGTTAACCGGGTGAGCCCACTGAGCCCCGAAGGTCCCTTTTTCAGAGGTGACCCGGGGTTTGTTACATACAGTTTGAACATACAGACAGATTTCACAGTGTCAGATATATAGCACAGGGTTACTAGGACAGTATACAGTTTTCCAGTTTTTGTGTAAGAGGGCAGGAGGTACATGATATTAGATGGTGCAGAATTAGTACAGTGCAGTGCATCTGATACAGTAGTACATCTAATACAGCAATACTGAACAGTACATGTTGTGCCAGAGGTATGTTACACAGATGAGTAGAGTATGGCAGAGTGGTACAGATAATACGGGGTTATGTGTTCAGCTTGCTTATTCTACAGAAGAGGGCAGCAAATACCTTTCAGCCTAGAGTACAGCTGTGACAACAGATGGGAGTGAGGGTGATAAGTGCTTTGAATGCCTACAGGGTGGGGTGCTGTTTGTGCAGTCATTGGTCGTTACCGTTGTAGGGGAGCAGTATCAAGTCGGTTCAAGTTGACATAAGGTGCAGCTATCTTAGCTATCTGAGCAATAGCATGGGCTTGGTTTGATAAGGTGAACACGCAGCCCCCTTTGAAAGAGGGCTATTGACGGTGCCTGTTGGAGATGGCTGGGGAGATTGTTCCATGAGTCCGGAACTAGGTGAGTAAAGGATTTACTACCTGCTACAGTACAGGTCCGGGGAATTTCCAGGAGTATTTTGTTCGAGGAATAGAGTGGTCGTCTGAGCGGCTTTGGAGTAAGTAGTCCGTTTAGCCCTACTGGAGGATGGGCATCTAGGAGCTTATAGGTCCAGCTTAGTACGGGGTACTGGAGCCTACTGTACAGGGATGGCAAGTCGAGTGCCGTGAGGGCTTCACAATGGTGGTCCTAGGGTAAGATTTAGAGGCAAAGCGGGCTATTTTATGGTATAGGGTCGTAAGTCTACTGTAGTCTGTTTTAGCAATGCCGAGTGCGATGGGGGCCGCATAGGTTAAGGATGGGAGAAAGATGCTTTGCGAGATGGCCAGTCTAGTCTCTGGTATCATGTTGTGGCTTAGGCGATAGAGAACTTCCGGCGCAGAATAGCGCGGTCGCTGTGGGAAATCAGTGTTCAGGACAGATTAAGAAAATGACAGTGACACTGTTCATGAGTAGAGGTCCTAAAATGCCTATGTTGAAAATTTGCTAACGATACTCCATAAAATGACTGTGTTACGAGCGTGCGTTGTGCAGTTGGCACGCACGCTAGTAAGGTCACGAATTTATAATATTTTCACTCCAGATTTTCAAAATTGCTATTTTTCCAGACCTACTTATGAACAGTACAGCAGTCATTTTTCCCATCCTGGCCGAAATGTGTTTTCACACTTCCGGCGCAGAACAGAGCGGTCGCTGTGGGAAATCACTGTTCAGGACAGACTAAGAAAATGACAATGATACTGTTCATGAGCAGAGGTCCTAAAATGCCTGTGTTGAAAATTTGGTGATGACAGCCCATCACTTGACTGTGTTACAAGTGTGCGTTGCGCACTTTCCACGTACCCTTGTAACTTCGCAGATTTGTAATATTGTCACACCAGATTTTCAACAGTGCCATTGTTTCACACCTCCTTATAAGCAGTACAGCTGTCATTTTTCACATCCTGACCGAAATGTGTTTTCACAGTTCCGGTGCAGAATACTGATTATTGTATTCTAGGAATTAATACCTGGAATAACGTGATAACTGTGGTCACTGTGGGAAATCAGTGTTCGGGACAGATTAAGAAAATGACAGTGGCACTGTTCATAAGCAGAGGTCCTAAAATCCCTATGTTGAAAATTTGGTGACGAAACTCCATAACATGACTGTGTTACAAGCATGCATTGAACTGTTTCCACGCACCCTTGTAACTTCGTAAATTTGTAATACTGTCACGCCACATTTCAACTGTGACATTTTCATAACTCCTTATGAACACTACAGCTGTCATTTTTCAAATCCTGGCTAAAATTGTTTTGCACTCCTGCGGACAGTAACCCACAGTCGCTCTAGGAAATCAGTGTTTGGGACAGATTAAGATCGACCGAGTGAGAGGGGGGAATGACCAAGCTCAACTGAGCTCTGTCGGGACTGGTGCGGATTTCTTTGTGTTCAGACAAAGGCCCAAACACAAGAGCCCAGTACAAAAGGGCAGCCTGCAGCACTGGGAGAAACAGAATGAGAGAGCGTGTGAGGGAGGGGGAGTGAGTGAACTCACCGGAGCGCTGTCAGGACTGCTGGGATTTCTTTGTGGGCAGAAAAAGGCATCACACAGGCAGGGGCCCAGTACAAAAGGCCAGCCTGCAGCGGTGGGAGAAACAGTGCAGTGAGGTGAGACAAAGGGACTTAGTGAGCTCAGTGGAGCTCTACCAGGACTGCTGGGATTTCTTTGTGGGCAGGAAAAGGCGCCAATGCAGGCAGAAGCCCCGTACAAAAGGGCAGCTTGCAGCGCCAGGGCGAACAGAATGACGATGAGAGGGAGACTGAGTGACCTCAACAGAGCTCTGTTGGGACAACTCGGATTTCTTTGTGGACAGACAAAGGTGCCAATGCAGCCAGGAGCCCCATACAAAGCGCGATCTGGGCGCCAACAAGAAACGAGCCCGTGAGAGAGGTGTCGGCGGCGCCAGCGAACTCTAGTGTGACTGCTGCAGATTTCTTTGTGGGCAGAAAATGCGGCAACACAGGCAGGAGCCCAGTACAAAGGGCCAGCTTGCAGCGCCCGGCACAAATGGAATCGCGAGTGACAGAGGGGTAGAGCGAGCTCAGTGAAGCTGTGTCCGGACTGCTTCAGATTTCTTTCTGGCCAGAAAAAGACGCCAATACGGGCAGGAGCCCAGTACAAAAGGGCAGCCTGCAGCACCAGGAGACATAGAATGAGCAAGTGAGGGAGGGGGAGTCAGTGAGCTCAACGGGGCTCTGTTAGGACTGCTGCAGATTTGTTTGTGGGCAGAAAAAGGCAGCAATGCATGCAGGGGCCCAGTACAAAAGGGCAGCCTGCAGTGGCAGGAAAACCAGAATGAACGAGTGAGTGAGCTCAACAGAGCTGTATTGTAACTGCTGCCAATTTCTTTGTGGGCATAAGAAGTAAGCAACACAGGCAGGAGCCCAGTAGAAAAGGGCAGCCTGCAGCGCCGGCAGAACAGAATGAGTAAGTGAGAGAAGGGGAGTGAGCGAGCTCAATGGAGATTTGTCGGGACTGCTGCAGATTTCTTTGTGGGCAGAAAAAGGTGCCAACAGAGGCAGGAGCCCAGTACAAAAGGGCAGCCTGCAGTGCCAGGAGAACCAGAATGAGTGAGTGAGACAGGGGGGGTGAGCGACCTCAACGCAGCTCTCTCGGGACTGCTGTGGATTTCTTTGTGGACAGAAAAAGCCACCAACACAGGCAGGAGCCCAGGACAAAAGGGCAGCCTGCAGCGCCAGGAGAAACAGAATGAGCGAGTGAGAGAGGGGGAGTGAGCAACCTCAATGGAGCTCTGTCGGGACAGCTGCAGATTTCCTCCTCAGCAGAACAAGGTGCCAACGCAGGCAGCAGCCCAGTACAAAAGAGCAGCCTGCAGTACCGGGTCAAACAGACTAAGCCAGTGACATAGGGCCACTGAGCGAGCTCAACAGACCAACGCAATCAACATTCGGCATTGACAAATGCTTGTTTTTCAGGTCAGAAGTTGGGTTTGCAAACAAGCACTTTGGGCAACCTGGAGGTCCTTCATGGAGAGCAGAGACACTCAGGCTGAACAGTGATTGGCTCAATGTGGTCTCTACTTGCTCTGCTAACTCAGCAGTAGTGCAGAGAGTGAGGATCTCCATTAGCGAGCTCTACACTGAAATCACATTTGCAATTTAAAGTCTTAGGGGCCATCCTAGTATCTGGCAGCAGGATTTTAGGAACTAGAACAAAAACCAAAAATGCAGTGACTTCCAGGAAGGAACAAAATCTTGTGCTTGCAGTGGTGGGAAGAAATGATCTCCTGCATGGGGAGTGGATCTCTGGCAAACTGTCTCAATAGCAGCAGGTTCAGGATGAGCTTGGAAAAAATAATAAGGCTTTTGGCAGTCTTGGGGGGAATAGTTGTAACTGCAATGGTGGGGGAGAAAAGATCCTCCTGCACAGCCAGGGAAGGGGATCTCTGGCAAAACTATCTCGGTCACGATGGCAGCAGGCTTTTAGGAAGGACTTGAAAATAAATAAGTATAAGGCAGTTGGGAGAGGAACAAATGTGTACAGCAATACATGTCGAGCAGTTCCTCTGAGAAAGAGAGAGTACAGAGGAGGTGTAAATTGTGTGCCTTAACCGCTTTATAAGTAATTTTCTAAAATGTCTTTCATTCAGTATGTGGAAGTTTAACTTTTGCCACAGATACAGTATCTATACAGTTCCACCTACATTTCCAAAGGGAATGCACCTTCATGGCTGGCCATTATTTCTCGCCCAGCTGCAGTCTGTAATAGAGTGTAGTTTGTAGACAAAGAATAGTGTCCTGTGTCCCACTCCCTCAGGGCATTTGTCTCTTTTCAGTTCCTTGCTGGTTTGTCATCATCAGCCAGGACAAAGACAAATTTAATACAACAGTATTTTTTCCATTCTCTCTTTTTCTTGCTGTCTGTCTCTCTCCAAGTCTTGTTTGTCCATGCCTTGCCCCACCCCCCTGTCTAGTTTTACTGCTACTGGTGGCAGCTGGTCCCAAAATAATCCTGTCTCTTCCTAATCCTTTCGTTCATTTTTTGGGCGTTAAATAATATAGTTACGTGGACTGTGCTCAGTTGGGTCACTTGAGAACATTAAGGTTGTGGTGAAGAAAAAACTGTATTTGAGTAATCAATAAATATCAGTATAAAAAAATAAATGATCAAAAACTTTGACCATGTCTGATAGTGGTGACGGTGTCAGCAAGCAAACCACGAAGTGTACATTTACTGAAGCTGTGCCTAAGCCTGCGGTCTCACTCTCCGAGGGTGACGTTGAACATGCGCTGCTGCAAAGCTGTCAAGGGACAGAGAGGGAGAATGGGTCTGTCTGAACTCATTTTGGTGCTAGTTTGGGTGTAAGCTTACAATCTTCGGGTAAGACTGTTAAAAAGAAGCCATCATTAACACAGTCACAACTGACTGCTACTGGTAGTGTTTTGAGTTCTATCAGTACTCATGCCATGTCTTCTTTAGGTGGCAGTTTGGTGAAAATGTCTGGGGAAGGAAGTACATTCTTCTTTCTCATTATCATCGATGTTGAAATGGACATCTTCTGCTCGAATTCCACCCACCATGTGGAGTAATGTTGAGGAATTTGTTGTGGAGACAAGTAAAAACCTGCCATTGTGACATGGACGGGCTGTGTCACATTCAGAACTCATGCAGTTATAAAACATATTGCTAAAGTCCCAGAGAAGGAAACCCAGAAATATGTTTCTGAGATCAGTGCTGAAAATCTGAAGCTGATGATGATGAAGATGGCCATGGTGACGGAAATGTTGAGGCTCACATGCTCATGAGTGGAAGTAAACTATTCATGTTGTTCCTCATAACATAACTGTGGACCTTGAGGATGTCCACTATATCCCACCAACTGCCCAGCTTCCTTTAGATGATGAAGCTGATAAAGAGGAGGTACCCCAAGAGAAGCCAATGAAAGCTCATCAGATGAAAAAAAAACATTGAAAGATGTCACAACACCAAGAAAGGCATCTGGGAGGAAGTTTTCCAAAGGGTGGGTCAGCTGTGCCAAAGAGGAAAGGTGGAGCTGCTGAAGAAACAAGTAGTGGTACCAGTGTGTCTGTACTTCATCAGGACATTATTCCACCTAAGTATAAGAAGGGTTCCAGAGTATGGGACTATTTTGAGGTTTGTCAGTACTATTTTACATTTGCCAGATGTAATATTTGATGAAAATAAGTCATGGATGCCCTCCAGCCCTTGGAACATCAGGGATGTGCAACCCTGGAGATGACTGGGGTATAAATGTCTGGGAAAACAATCCACACTGACATTGGAAAGGCATCAAAATGATGGAGGTGTTCTGTTGAATGATCCTGGCATCGAGGAGCCATGAACATAAACACCACCACCTGTTACTCCATCAACACCACGGCATCAGTTGACCATGCAGCAGTGTACTAAAAGATTCAGTAAATTTACATTAGGACAAGCAATATGTAAAGAACTGAATTCAGCTCTCGTTAAATTTCATGTGCAGAATCTTCTTCCACTTTCTCTGGTGTCAAGTTCTGCATTTTGCAAGGTGCTGCATACGGTGGAGCCTCACTACACAGTAAGTACAATTTTATTTGTTGAGTGTCCATTCACTGGGGCTCAGGGCGCTGTACATAGGTCAGCAACATGCACTACAGAAACATTATTCTTAGCCATCAAATAAGGCAGGTAAAAAACAAAATAAATGAGCAAAATCAAAATAGATAAAATCAGATAGCAGCCAGTGTGCCGTGGGCCCTACCCATGACCCAAAGGCCTCCCTAAAAAGTGAGACTTCAAGCCTCCAGCGAGGGGGTGGGCTTCCCTCAAGGATCATGGAAGCCAGTTCCACAAGATCAGGCCAGCCACCTCAAAAGCTTGGTCACCAGATGATTTAAGTTGTGTTCTTGGAACTGCTAGGAGGTCCATCTCAGAGGAGCAGAGAGGGTGTCGGGTACGATAGGGAGTCAGCAGGTTACTCAGATAGCCAGGGCCCAGTCTGTATACAGCTTTATAGGTCAGCCAACCGATCCTGAAGGTGATTCTCCACCTCACCGACAGCCAGTGCAGGTAATGCAGGACTGAGGTCATATGACAGGACCTTGGAAAGACCATCTGCAACCTGGTCGCCACATTCTGCAACAGCTTCAGGTGACTTAGGACCCCTCCACTAACCTCGGCATAAACAGCGTTAAGTAACTGAATCTATAAGTCTCAAAAGTGTGAACTAATGATGGCAAGTCATCAGGTGGGACTCCTATGGCCCTGGTCTCCCTGGATACAAGAATATTTCTGATCGTGTGCCCTGCCCCTTTCTATTTGAAGTCGTAAGGGCCCAAATCACTGACATGCACATTGGCAGGGTTAGCTGCAACAACCCCCTCACAATTGCCAAAGCATTTAATTCCCTGTTCTCTGACCTGCCCGCTCTCCCCCATCAGCCCCCTGACCCCAAGGCTCAGGGCCTCCCCTTTAGTGGGAAACCCCCCGACCTCCATTCTACTTAAGGGTCATCTCCGTTATGGAGACCCAGAAGCTCCTTGCTGGTTTCTCCCCTCACACGGGTGCTGGGCATGACTGCCTTGGGCCCAAACTGCTCTGTCTAGGGGCATCTCTCGTAGCATGGCCCATCACCCCCATCTTTAACACCTCCCTAACCTCGGGAACCATCCCGGATATAAGGAAAGTGGCCAAAGTCGTCCCTGTTTTCAAACAAGTTGACCCAAAAAAATCTCAAGAACTACCGCCCTATAGCAATCCTGTCTGCGATAAGCAAACTTCTTGAAAGGGAAGTTGCCTCACAGCTCATCCACTACCTACAGAGCCACAACCTACTCTCCCCTGCACAACACGGCTTCAGAAAAGGGCACAGCACTTCCACTGCCCTAGCTGTGGTCACCTACGATATCAGGTCCGCTGCTGATCAAGGCAAACTGACCAGAGCCATCTTTGTGGATCTCTCAAAAGCCCTTGATCGGGTTGACCACTCACCTCCACTCTCTGGTCCCTTGGCTCCCCCCCCCCACCCTTGCCTGGTTCACAAACTACCTCACAGGCAGACAGCAATACACCAACTTCAACAAGGCCCTCTCTGATCCCTCTCTGGTGAATTATGGGGTTTCCCCAGGGATCTGTTCTAGGGCCCTTCCTGTTTCCCTTCTTCATAAATGAGCTGCCTTTGGCCCCAGCCCATGGGCGCTCCACCCTGTACGCAGATGACCTCGTCATCCTGACCAGCTCCAGGACATCTCTGTCGTCAACACCAAGCTAAACTCCAACTTCAACCTAATTCAAACCTGGCTAAAGGACCACAAGCTTACTATCAACCTTTAAAAGGCTCAGGCCATGCTCTTTGGCTCCCTAGCCAAGACTAAAGCTGTCCCTGCCCCTCTAAAAATCTCAGGTGCTGAAGGTTCACTCTTACAAGTTGCAGACGATGTCAAGTACCTGGGGGTGACACCTGACCCGCAACTGGACCTCACTCTGCATACTCACAACGCATATAAGGCCAAACTGCAAGTTGGGTCTTGCATACACAGCAAAAAGCTGTCTCACCCCGGCTACATGACTCGCCCTAGCCAGGGGGGTCCTCCTACCAACGCTCTGCTATGGGCTTGTCTCCTTCGCCCACGTCCCAAAAACAATCTCTCAAAATGGGACACAGCATACAACAATGTATGTCGCTTTGCGCTCTCTGCTCCTCGCCTCACACACCGCTGTGAGCTATACTCCCAGCTTCAGTGGCTCCCTCCGGAAAAGCACCACACCTTTGTTCTAGGTAACTTCATCGACAACGCTGTCAGAACTGCCACCCCTTCTGCACTCGTCATATCCCTCTTACCCGCAACCTCCTCCTACCACTTACGATCCAGTGACTCTCAGGTCCTCCTGGTTCCAAAAACTCGCACTCAAATGGGCAATTGGGCCTTCACCACGTATGCGCCCAGGTTGTGGAACTCCCTCCCTGCAAACACTCGCTCTTCCCCTTCCCATTCCTGGTTTAAAGCCTCCCTCTGGGGCTTCCTCAAATTGGCTTCTTCCTGCTTCCGCACTTAATTAACCCTCTTCAGCCAATTCCACTTTGACCAGCTGAGTCATTATACTCAACTCGACTGCTTAGGTGACAGGTCTCATGTTACTGAATGCATCTTATCCACTTGTGAGCTCGCAGCTATTAGATGTATTAAATGTACTGAGTCCATTTTTCGGCCCAACTGTTCCATGAACAGAATACGTGTACTGTTTATCTTCACATTTTTCCTAGGTCTCTCTAACACACATTGCTCTACTCGTTTAACCTATTACCTATATCCATTACGGTACGGCTGCCCTGTTATATTGATTACTGTCATCCATGCCTGTACCATGTTGTTATTTACCTTCTGCTTGTAATGAATACACCTGGTGTTCTTGTATGGACCCTGATGTTCTTGAATGTACCTTGTAATCTCCTGGGTCACACCTGAAAATAGGCACTTGGCTGTCTAGTGTGCTTACCTGGTAAACAAAAATAAATAAATAATATCCCTTCTGATTTTATTCAATTTGTTCAAGTGCTATATGCTCCTTCCTCAGCCACCTTAATGTATAATGATGTTCTCACTAAACCCTTTTCTATCACCTCCCAGGACTAAACAAGGTTGCCCATTGTCCCTCCTACGTTGCAGTTTGTATTTACAGCCTTTGCTTTTATGACTAAAGGCTAACCCAGAGGTCCAGGGTATTCAAATACACCATTTGGAATATAAGCTATCGGCATATGCAGATGATATTTTGTTTCATCTTTCTCATCCAGATATGTCTATTCTTGCTGCCGTGACCAAGATTACTTCTTATGAGAAACTGTCGGCCTATACATTAAATTTAGAAAAAACTCTGTTTTGCCCTTAAATCCCAGGGTTTCTAAATCAGATATTGTTCACTCAGGGCTTCAGTGCGAACCAAAAGCACTTAAATACCTCGGGTTGTGTATTTCCAGGTACTTCTCTAAACTAAAAATACTAACTTTAAATCCACTGTTAAATTCAATTATATCTGATTTGCATAGATGGTTGGCCCTCCCTTTGTCCATAGGGGGATGTGTTAATGTAATTAAAATTAATATATTGCCGTGTATTTGTATTCCTTCGGCATGCTGACTATTGTCTTACCACAAGCATGGTTTCACCAACTTCAGTCATACCTCATTTATTTTTTGTGACGAAGTAAGGTAATTGTTAAATTAACAAACTCGAAAACATTTGGGAGACTTCATCTCCTTAACTTTAATTTTTACTATCTGGCCTCTCATGGCAGCAATTATTTTAAATGGAGCTACACTATTTCAGGGACTTCAACTGACACCCCTATGAACCTCAATGGTTAGGTACTGAAAGAACTTTATGTAAGATCCATAATATTCAGCCTTCTGCATTATTTCTTTTCCCTTCTACTGTTCCAGCAGCTTTAAAACGAACCCCTATATGTTGGTCTTTACAGGCTAACGCTCAGTTTAAATATTTTCATATCTCGGCCACTCATAATCTTCATCAACCTATCTTCCCGAATTCCAATTTTAAAATTACTTATCACCCTATCCCTGGTAACTTTCTCCCTCTAGGAATAACTGCTACAGTGGCTATAATTTCTACTTCAGACAGATTGTTACGAGTCTCCCCCACCTGCAAATTAGATATAATTTATCTCCTTCTCATATGTTTAAGTATCTACAACACTTTCAGGCACTGATGTCCCAGTTAGGTCCACCTCTATGGCCCAATCAGGATTCCCCGTGTTTTTACCGATTCAAGCAGCACATTTACAATGTGCGATTTCTTAGATACATACAATACTTCAAACTGATGATCCCATGAAACTATCTGGTATTTGTTGTTATTGACAAAATACCTTGACTAGACTCCTTCTGACTGGCAAAATGTTTGGGTTGACCTATATAAGTATGTAAAACAGGATCATTATAGGCTGCAACAACTGAATATATTACATAACCTTTATTATAGGCCACTGTAACTTTATGTGTCTGGTCAACAAACACATTCGCTCTACTTCAGATGCAAACAAGTAGAAGGCACCTTATTTCACATGTTACGGGCATGTAAAATGATAATCCCATTGTGGACATCTATTCAGTGTTGCTTAGATCCACCTTTGACTAGTTTGAAATCTTTACACTGGAAGCTTGCATACTGGGTAATTATAAGAGGATAACCCCTAGCTATCGGAAGGGCTATATTGCCCTGATTTCCGCAGCAGCTAAGACAGTCCTTCTTCACCACTGGTTATCGGAGATGACCCCAACTTGGACAGAATAGCATGCAGAAATCCTTAACGCCGAAAATGCTGAATCACATATTGCCAATGCTATGTCCAGATCGCAAGCCTTTTTGGAGAAAAGGGGATTCTTTTATGCATGGTTAACCACTTTGTAAATGTTTGTTTTACTTTATCAGTTTATGTCCTGAAATTTCTATACAAATAATTTTTTAATGCTTTGCTTACAGGGTCCCCAACACCACTCTTTTTCACAATGCTTAGGCCATATTTTTTGTGATGGTTTCATATTGTGTGTTCATGATATGTACTTTAATCTGTTTTTCTTTTTATTAGACAGCAGCCCTCAGAGGAAAGGGAGGGGGTCCTCTTCTTTTTTTCTTCTCCCTCCGGTCACAGCCCCGGGGAGCCTCTCTCAGGCATCCTGCCTGTTCCTGCCTGTCTGAGGTCTCCTCGGTCCCCAGCCTCCTCTCTCCCCCCCCTCCTCACAGCCAACACCCCCAGCTTAACCCCTCTAGGGTGGGGCCGCCCCTCCCTTTTGGGCTCACTTACAATGTAGACTCTAGCTATAGGTGAGGGCCCAGGCGGAGGAAATGGAAGGCTGGATGAGGTGGATCCGGCGGTGGGCATGGGAGTCAGGTGCCATTGCCAACCCTATGGAGCCAGTCTTTTCCGTGTTCTGGTGCCCGTCTCCTGGCGTGGTGCACCCCCGACGCAATGGCGAACAGCAACCCTGCCTGCATCAGCCACACTATCTGACATGCAGCCGATGCACTGCAGCGCCCCCAATCTCCACCGGGAGCCGCTGGTGTGTCAGACAAGCCCCAGCCCTACCCGGGGAGAGGAGAGCAGCCTGCGGGTGCTCAATCCTCACCATATCCCTGCCGACAATGGCACCCGAGCTCGCCCTCGAACTTGGGTCGCTGGCTGGGCATGAGATGTGGCATCCAGAGCCTCAACCCTCAGCACCACCGGGCCGGCTTTGTTCTTTTTTCTTGAGAAAGGTGTGTTCTTGTTACTGTTGTGTATTATGGTTTCATTGCTCTACTGTTCCTTGTTTGTTTGATGTTTTTGTCTGTATACTTTTAAAGTATATTTAATAAAAAAAAAAAAAAAAAAATCAACAGGTGGGATAAGTGCTTTAATCCAGGCAATGTTCCTGAGATGGTAAAAGCCACTTTGGGCAACAGATGACACCTGAGCCTCAAGTGTCAAACTATCACCCAGAATGGCCCCCAGATTCTTCACCTAAGCAAAGGCTACCAGCTGAGAGGAACTAAGCACCAGGACAGTCACCTCTCCTGCCGCCTCTGCACCCTGACGACAACCAGGCTCAGTCACCAGAACCTCCATCTTCTCCAGGTTGAGCTTCGGGCAACAAGAGGACATCCAAACCTGGATCTTGGCCAGACACAAATTTAGTACCTCAACCGCATCATCCTGGGTGCAAATGATCAATACAGCTGGGTGTCATCAGCATAACAATGAAAACCCAGACTGTAGCATCTAATGATCTCCCCCAAGGGCAGCACGTACACTGTGAACAAGAGTGAGAGGATCGAGGCTTGAGGAACTCCACAGGACAAGGGCTTCGGGAGTCAGGAGAAATTCCCCTCTGCATCTTGTCTGTAACAAAGGACTCACACCAGCTGATAACAGTGCTGGTGAGTCAACAGAGCTCCCTTAGATAATCCAAAGTGTCAAATGCTGAGCAGAGATCAAGTAGAATGATAAAGGACCATTCCCCTCTGTTGCTAGCCATGAGGAGACCATTCTGCATCCTCACCAACGTAGTCTCTGTACTGTGCCTAGACATGAATCTCGACTGGAAAGGCTCGTAGATGTCAAAGGTAGTCAAATCGAGTCAAGTCAAGTTTATTGCAGGAATTACTCCATTGAGCAGGCTCATTCACAAGGAGGTCTTGAACATAAATCAGTAACATATACATAAATCTGCAACATGTACAGAGAGATGGCAGGGAATAGTACAAACAGTCTTGGAACATAATTAACATACAGTGCCAAGGTACAATTTATACATGGCATATGTAATATATACAATATTTACAAAGTAACACCATAAATTACCTAGTATACTAGGAGGCTGCCAGACCAGGAATTTGAACACAACGCCTTAGTGAACAGAAGAGGATGAGGGAATAGAAAAAGGGATCAAGTTAGGATATAAAAGGAAAGATGGGAGCAGGGAGAGTAAGGGAAATGGAGGAGAGAATGGATGAAAGGCGAAAGTCAAGGCTTAGGCCTAGCGGCAACTGCATGTATCTTTCAGGTTTCTTGCAGCTAATGCTTTAAAGAAATTAACAGAAACAAGGCTGGAAAGCTTAAGGACAGACTGCAGTTTGTTCCAGGCTGCAAGGAGGGTTAAGGAGACTGCATCCTAATCATAGGAGCATCAAGGAGGATAAAGTTGGACTTCCTAAGGGAGTATGAGCAATGGGAAACGTGGATTAGTGAGAATATATATTCTGGGTGCTTATTCAGCAGGATTTTAAGCGTCCAGGTTCCAGAGATAATCAAATGTCTGACTGAGAGAGAAGTCCAGCCAACAGCTGCATATAGGTCACAGTAGTGGGTTTGGAAAGGAGCTATGGTAATGAACTGTAGGGCTCGATGATAAAGGACATCCAGTTTGTTCAGCCTGGTAGATGAGGTGGGGTTATAGATGAAGTCACCATAATCAAATAGCGGAAGGAAAGAGGCCTGGACAAGTCTAGTTCTAGTCTCAGTTGGGAAGAGGGACCTGTTTCTGAAGAAGAAACCTGGTCTGGCTTTGAGCTCGTTAGTCAGGTTGTCAATGTGGGAGCTATAAGACAGCTTGCTAGTGATCAATATGCCTAGCTATTTAAATTTGGAAACCACCTTGACAGGTTCACCTAGGGAGGTGACAATAGAGACATTTAACAGGTTTGGAGAAGGGGTGTTGTTAAGGGTAAAAAAAACATGGCCTTTGTTTTGTTTTTTTTTTGCATTTAGGAGGAGCTCTGAGTTGATGAGGTTCAATTTAAACCACGCAAAGTCGGCTTGAAGTTCATCGCCCACTTCCGACAGGGCTGGTTTGGATGTAAACAGAACTATATCATCTGCAAAGTGCAGCTTAGAGTTAGTGATATTGGCGTTGAGGTTGCTGATGTACATAGGAAAGAGAATAGGGCTGAAAATGGACCCTTGGGGAACACCCCTGGTAATAGGGAGAGATGCTGAGAATAGGCCATCAGCTTTGACTTTTTGGACACTACTTAAGAGGTAGCTGGTGAACCACTGGGCTGTTTAGGGAGTGGCTCCTAATTTAACAAGACTATTGATAATGGGGGCGCTGTGGAGCCCGAGCTAGTGGCAGCTAGATTTCTCGGCTCCGTGGAGATCTCACTATAAAACTTAAAATTTGCCTATTTCCAGTACTTAAAAGCCGGAAAGACTCGCATTATTAGAATCGGAAAACCTCGATATACAAGGATGGGCAATCCTCGTAAGGATTGCGCTGGTACTTCGGGAGGAAAACCTACAAGTTCTGCACAACATGTGCGTGCTGGCATCGACATCCAGGCCCCCTGTCAGACTTTGCCTGAACCTGAAGAAACGATGGCATCAATCGGGCTAAAGCTGCAAAGAATAATTTCCTCTGTCTCTGATCTGAGCGCTAAGATAGACATTTTTAACTCCAGAATTAACGTTGTTGAAAAAACGGTTGAGTCTATCCAGACGGAGATGGTTGAAGTGAAATGGAGCAGTGAATCAACGTCCGCAGCCACCAGTCTCCTTATAAAAGAGAATTCTCATCTAAGAGCTAGACTGGAGACAATCGAGAATCAAAATCGCTCGTCTCACCTTCGGATCCTCGGTTTGCCTGAAGGGATCGAGGGGGATCACCCTCTTATGTTTCTACAAGACTGGTTTAATGAAAAGTTAACACTGGAGGATCAGACAAGTAGATTTAGCCTACAAAAGGCCTATCGAATCACCCCCCGGGGATACCGAGAGGACTCTGAAACCCCACGCACTTTGCTGGTAATAACAGACAGAATTGGAACCAGGGACAAAATTCTACAGCTGGCGAGACAAGCTAGCCCAATTATGCAAGATGACCAGCCAGTTTATATTTTCCCAGATATAAGTTTTGCCACTCGGCAGAGATGCAAGCGTTCTGAAGGGGTATGCAAGAAACTTCGAGAGGCCTCAATTACCCATGCGATGGTCTTTCCAGCGCGCCTTAGAGTGGTCTTCGGGGGAAAAGTTTGGATGTTTTCAGACCCAGGAGAAGCAGGCAAGTGGGCTTCTCGGTTTGTAGAAAAGCGGAGGAAGCATTTAAAAAGTAATGGCACAGAAGATAGTGATATGGAGGAGGTGGAGGGGGATTGACTCTGATAAAACATTTGTTTTTCTTCTCCTTTTCTTTTCCTTACATGAGGGATCCTCTAAATAACTGACGCATGGCTGGATTATTAATTGTGGACTCTAATGCAACCTGTACAGGGATACTGTGTTTTAAGTTTGATTAAGCAATAGTTTTTAAAAAACTATTATAGATTACTAGTTGCATTATTAACAGGTTTACAGCAATATTTCAAGACTGTCCACGCATGGTGTCTTAACTAGAATTACCATGATTGAAGTTTAAACTTATGTTTAAAGTCATCTTGAGGATAACTCAGCCTTTGTTTATTGGTAATGTTTGGGCTTAACACTGCTATCTCATGCCGCATCCATACTGTTATACCCTGCCAATAATTGCTCTATGGGTATGTATTAAAACTTAAGGGAAATAGAGCGACGTCACAACTCCCAAGAGGGAGGTGAAATACTGGACTTTTAAAAAAAATGACTTTAGTATACGAAATAGTCACTCTGCTATTGGGCTTCTTCAACAGCCTTAGTTTTGATAGCTATAATAGTAATAGTGTAAATTTAGGTATCCCCTCACATGAGGCATCAACATTTTCAGGATGCATATATCCTTGTATTAAGGAGTTGTTAAACTCTCTCTGTATTAAAATGATGTATGAGGTTTGTCTTGGATATGGATTGAACATATGATGTAAAACAAATGAAACTAAAAAAAAGTATAAAAAAAAAAGACTACTGATAACAAGGCTATGGTTGACTGTGTCAAAGGCCTTGCTTAGATCAAGAAAACTGGCACCTGTGACCTTTTTTGAAGCGTGAGCTGTAACCCAATCATTAGTTATTTTAGCAAGGGCAGAGATGATGCTGTGGTTGGGCCTGAAGCCAAACTGGGCAGGGTTGAGGAGGCAGCAGCTTTCAACGTGGTGTTTTAGCTGGAAGTAGATCAAATTTTCGAAGATTTTGGAAAATATAGGCAAGATGGAAATAGGCCTATAATTATTTAAGTCGCATGGGTCACCATATTAAAATAACAGAATGATTTGTGCAGATTTCCAGCAGGTGGGTACTGAGGTGGTGCCAATGGAGAGGTTAAAAATGTGAAGTATGGGGGCAGTAAGGTGGAAATAACCTAGTTTTATGAAGAATGGTTCCAGCCCATCCTCGCCACCACCCTTCCTAATGTCTCATTTGGAGAGGAGGCCCTCTACTTCTTTGTAGGGAAACAGCTGCAGCTGGAAAGGGTGAGGTGAGGGGGGAGCCTGAAGGGATTTTTTGTCCTGGGTGGAATTGACAAGGCCAGCATACGGAGAAGAATCATAAACCTACCCAGCAGTGGCAAAGTGAGAATTAAGTTTCTCAAGGATCTGGTCACGGTTTTCAATGGTAAGTCCACTGGCACTGATCTTAGTAGGAATGGAGGGGGCAGCGTGGGGACCATCTATTGACTAGATGATTCTCCAGATTTTAACTGGATTCCCGCTAGCCTGCTCATGAGAAGTAATGTAATAATTTGCCTTAGTGGTATGGTCAAGTTCAACATAAGCATTCCTTGCTGCTCTAAATGCCTGCCAATTGGAAGGGCTCTTGGTACACCGGGCTCGGGACCAGAGTTTATCATGGTTTGGGACAGCAGCAATGAAGTTCTGCATAAACCAGGGGTGGGAAAATTTGCACAGTTGGACTTTAATGATGGGGGCATGTTTGTTGGCAATACAGGTAAGTTTATCATTACGGATATCGACTGCCTCATCTGCCACTTTGGCTAAGTAGAGGCTTTGCCAATTTATATTACTTAGGTCTGACAGGTAGCTCTCAGGGTTGAACTTACAGAAGGACTGTTTTGAAATAAGCCTGGGTGAGGAGAGGGGCCTTATGATAGGACCTGGTGCAGACCACGATCCTGTGATCACTCATATTTTTATGGAAGACAGCGGATTGTAGGATTTTATGGGATGGTTTGTTAGTGTGACATCAAGAATGGAGCTACTGGCACTGTTAGCTCTGTTTGTCCTGGCTGGTTCAGAGATGATCTGAGACAAGCTGAGCTCATCACAGAGGCATTTGAGGTTGTTTGATTTGGAGGAGAGACAATCCATGTTTAGGTCCCCAAAAATGATGGTTTCATTGTTGGCAGAGGTGACAAGAGATTTCAAGGTTGTGAGGATATTGGTACCACCAACAGGAGGCCTGTAGCGGCCAATAATAGTAAGGCTTTCGGTGGAGGGAAGATGAAACTTTAAGGACACAAGTTCATATTCTTTGGGCCTAGTCATACAATGGATGTCAGTTACAGTATAGTTGTCCTTGGAGTAAATGGATCCCGAGATGTGCCTCAAGCTGCAATGTCACTATTTTCTCAATAACCTTTCCCAAAGAGGGAACGCTAGAAACCGATCTAAATTCATTAAGCAGTCCAGGTCCAAAGATGGGTTCTTCAATAATTCTTCAATAGGGATTTTACCAGCACCCCTTTCAAAGTGCTCAGGAAAAAAACCTCAGAGAAAGCACTGGACGATCAAAGCGAACACCAGATCTACAGACCCCACACAGCCCACTAGGACTGTTGGGCCTGGATCCAGATCACAATAGGTGGGCCGCAACTTCGAGATTACCTCACAAACCCCTTCCACCCCCACTAGCCCAAACTTGCTCCAAACAGGAGGAGTATTCTTACAGACAACTGCCTCTCCTCGGCCGCAACAGCCCAGTTGGGGCAATCCCAGACCTCACAGAAGACACTTTGACAGAGAACAATAGAGTGAACTCTTCGCACCTGGAGGTTGAAGCTGCCCTTGTCGGTTGTAGACAAATAGACTGAAGTAACCAGTCCACGGTCTGAAAGAGCTGAATCAGTCTGTTCCTCCCTGAAGCAATCTCCCTGGACAGGAATGCTGCCTTCTTATGGGAGCCTGCTCTTTGATACTCCCCACAGTGAGTTCTCAAAAGTCAGCTTATTCTCATCAGTCCTGGATTTCTGTCAATAACACTCTAACCTCTGACCCACGGTCTTCATCTCCCTGAGCTCCACATCACACCATGGGGATCTCAAGTGGAAAGACCTGGGTCATTGATGCACTGGTGCAACAGAATCATGAGCCAAGGCAACAGCCTTGTTAAAAGCCATCACCGTCTCTCCTGATCCTGTCCCACAAGCAACCACCACACTCAGAGGAACAATACTGTCTGGAGTCCTGCTTGGGACAACCCCTTTGAAGGGCAGAAATGGACCATCCCCACAGGGGAATAATACCAGGGGGTTGCCCAAACAAGAACTTTACCATGCCATGATCTGACCAAATGACTATCAATCTCAAAGTCATCTTTTTTTTTTTTTTTTTTTAAACCAGGAGAGACACACTAAGCTTAAAGTTTGTTTCCAGGTGTGACCTGGGAGCACAAGGAATATAAGTGACTTGCTCAGGGTCACACAGTATGCAAGTGGGGGCTGTGGGATTCAAACCCAGGTCTCCAGGTTTGCAGCTCAGAGCCTTAAACCACTGCGCTATACTGCTTCAAGCCTCAGTGAGAATACCAAGTCCAAAGTGTGACCGTGTCTGTGGGTTGCAGAAGTAACAATTTGTCCTCAGCCCAGCAAATCCATTGTCTAGAGGAAGTCTTGCCCAAACTGAGAGTGCTCATAATCAATTCAAGCACCGAATTCACCCAGAACCAATCATCTGGGTGACTCCAATACTCTCTTGGCAGAGAAGTCCACAACCTCCTGCAGAAATCCCCTCTCATGCCCTGGGGGCCAGTACAGAAGGAGGATTCTGAAACCTGCACTTGGACCCCCAATGTACAGCTATGCATTCAAACAACACAGAATCCACTGGGTGCACAGGAAAGTTCAAGTCGCATCTAAAACAGATGGCCATACCCCCACCCATGCAATCCCTCTTCAGGCAGTGAAACACAAGAGGACCCAGCCGGGTCAGATGCCTCCAGATCTGGGCCAACGTAACCACTCAGCCAGATCTCCATGATGTAAGCCTGACTGACTGAGGAAATCAAGTCCGTTGTAACTGCAGTCTTGTTCCTGATCGATCTTGCATTGCAATGCACTGCCCAAAGGGGACGAGCAGAGGTTGCCAACCTAATGGCTACCTACCTGCTCGGTCTGGTGGGAGCACTGGGTATGGGAATCACACATGTCTGGACTCTCCCTAGGTCCCATTTTGCCCCAGGACACCTCCTGGTTCTCACCATCTCAATACTGCCCTCACTATTAGCGCCCCCTACATGCCACTGCCTTCCATCCTGCCTCCCTATGATTCTCACCTCCCCACAACAACTGCAGGTCCCTTCTGGAAGGAGATGGTCGTTGAAGGGGCAGAGGTCCAGCAGCTGGGATGGAGAGTAACTAAGCCTGGGGGGCCCGTGAACTGCACAGATGATTAGACCAGCTGCTCCAACCAGACCTAAAAATAATACCTTACTCAAACAAATTCAACCTAAAACTTATGTAATGCCCCCGCCCCATAAGTGGGGGCTTACCTGGTCTGCCTCCCAGCTGTCTGGTCTTGCCAGTCCTAGTCCTTGGTGTGCCCTTTCATTGCTCCTGCTGGCACCCACGTGCCTGTTCTGCTGCGGGGGACCTGAGGAGTCTGGTGTAAAAGTTAGAGTTTCCAGTGTAGTGTTACAGTGCAGCTGGTGCTGGGCAAGCTAGAAAGCACCATGCAGCCTATCTATGTATGCTTGAGATGGCTCCTGCTCGAACATGCGACTGGCGGCTCTGCTCGCACTATCCAGTTAGCAATACGGTGCTTAGTATTAAAGCTGCCCTGGCAGCTCCTCAAGTGTGTCCTTTGTGATATCTGACCCCAGGGACCCAAAAGCCATAAGTGGGGGTCCGGAGACATACTAGGAGGGGACAGTAAAGTGAACTTTATGAAAATGATTATCGTTAAGAGCAGCCAAGGCTGCACTGTGTAATCACAGCCTGCCTGCTGCCTAGGGGGACAGCGCTATGGCGCTACTGACTGGCAGAAGGAGACATTGCTATGCCCCACTCTACCACCGGATCATAGGGCAGAGGGACAGCTACTGGACAATGTGGGCATTTGGTGTTAAAGTGTTACAGTTTGTTTGCAGGAGAACTTTAAAGTTGAGACTGCTGTTTTGAACTGAACCGCCAGACTGTTTAGCAGCCATCTTGTTACCTTTGACCTGCTCTGCAGCTAACAGAAAGCAGGAGACCCAAAAGACTGAAAGGACTTCTGGGAACAGTCAAGGACTATGCACTGGCACCTTTTTCCTTAGCCAATCTGGCATCAAGTAGGCATGCTGCATATTGATTAAGAGTACTGACAGCCTGATTGATGAACTAGTATACTGATATGATCCCCTGAGTGGGGGGCGGGGATCCAGTTAGTTCAGTTGTCTGGGAGGTTCCACAGGGAGGGGAAGCTCTGCTTTATCTCTGAGTAAAGTTTGGAGGCCTACCTAGGACTTTCACAGCCACCAGCCCAGGGAAAGGCTGTTCAGTTTTCCAATATCTGGAATGTCAGTGAGAAGGTGAAATCTATTTCTTTCTCAATCTGAGCAAGCGTGAATCCGAGAGACTGTTTCCTACTCAAATCTGATAGGAAATCCAGGGACTGTGTTCCTGTTGTACGAGTACCACAGCTGGCAGCCTGCAGTGTGGCTGAAACCATTTACAGCATGTTCCAGAGCTCCAGGAAAAACAGTCTCTGCCGGCAGAGGCCGGTCTGGGGAATCAGCCAGACAGTGTCACAGCCAGGCATTACCCACCATTTCCCCCTGAGGATCGGATGCCTGCATGTGCAGGGTGAGACTTGTGGCCCTGGTCCTCAGGACTGGTCTGTCCAGCCCGCTGATGAAACCGAAAAAGAAGGTGATAAACTGCAGAGTGCAAACCCACCTGCTTCCCAGCGCAAGAGACCTGCAATCCCGCATGAAGCCCTTGGAGCTGCAGTTCAGAGCAATGTTCTTCTTCCCTCCAGAAGCCAATTTGTCTGGTATCTCCAGAGCCATGAGTAACTGTGTGGGTTTCGCTCTTACCTGGGAATTTTCCAAATAATTTGCCAACAAACTTCTGTTTCACTTAAAGTGCACCAACTCTGGCCACCCAGCTGCAACATAACAGGCCTGCATCTATTTCACCACCTGGGTATCCAGACTGACACTGGGGGATACTGGTACCAGTGGGGAGGTGGGTTTTACTGTTGGGGTGCACCTGTTGGGGGTGGGCACCACTACTGTTGCTGTTTATGGGTTTATCTGTTAAATCAAATACTTTCAATCACTTATTATTTCTTCATCCCACTCCCCTACCCCTGTAATAAACTGCTGTTGTTCCTGCTCAAGACGGACTCGTGAGCATATTATTAGTGACAGTGTTAAATTTCATGCACAGTAAAGTACTGAATCTGCTGTAGGTATTCTATGTGTGGGGTGACTGGGATGGGAGGTGGGTAGGTACAGCATCCCAGGCAGTTGTACCAGACAGTTGGCCCACTATATTTTTACTCTGGCTGGAGGCCCTGCACTTATTAATTTTACTTGGGGGCCGGGAGTTTTCCATCTGAAACAGAGCCCAGGCCCCTCAACCTTGTTGAGCCTGCAAGGCAGAGGTAGTAACATAGTGATCTGGTTACACTTAAAACCAAGCAACCCTCCCCTCACTCACCTTAAGCCCCAACATATCTGAATTTTCACATTGCCCTAATACAATAATTGAACTACCCAACCAACCAACCAACCACCCACTAACCTACCATACAACCACCAGCCATCTACCCCAGACCTCCCTTCCTCCACTAATAAAACAAATAAGTAATAATAAATATCAATAAAAAACAAGAAAAATCAAGGACGATCCAAAAACTGTGCCAACAAAGGGAAAAAGTCATTGTGCAGTATTAATATCAGTCTATACTTTCATATGTTTAGTCTGGTTCTGCTGCCACCAAAGTTTAGTTCCTTGTGTCAAATGAAAAATGTCCCTCTCCCCCAACAGCACTCTCACCATAGCTTTGGGGATTTAAAACAATAGCAGGAGGGAAAAGGAAAACAGCAGTTAACAAGTGTCTCTTCAGTTGGATTCAGTTGCTCCAGTCCTGTTTGCATTCTTGTGTGGTCAGAAATCAGGGAGAAAAACAGCTAGGAATTCTCCACAATGCCATGAGAACCACGGCAGATGTCAGGAAATGTCTTGGTCTTCATCCTGCTCACAGCAGGATCCCAAGGAGTGGGACACATAGGTCTCCCCAGCACTCTGTTTAACCCCTCACCCGACTCCTGATCACACATCAGTCTTTCCACAGACTGGCCCAAGCATGCCAACACTTCTTTCTTGGGCCGGTCTCCATTCCCAAAACTTCAATCACCTGCAGCTTCCTGGTTAGAAACTACAGCCATCCCGCACCAGCCAAGAGTCCTACTCTTCTCTGCTGGCACAGTCAAGCACTGCAGACACGGCGATAAGTCCAACAGTTTATGCAGGTTTTTAAAATGTACGAGAAGTATTTACTGATGTTGGTTCCTCCACAGTTCCATTGAGACATTTCTTCACATGTGTTGCAATGCTAAACCTGCACAAATGGCTGTGCAAGGGGGTTTACATAGCCTGACGGAGTCTTCCTACCTAAAAGTTCATGTAACCACTGGCATAGACGAGTAGCCAGGTGCTGGACTATATAGCGGTGACTACTCACTAGGTGTGCCTTAAGGAGGTGACTGCTAATAGTGTATCTGGTGACAAGTCTACCTTGCATTGTCAAGCTGCTCTTAGAGCAATGTTTTTTGGAAAATCCCATTCAATACAAAACCTGCTTGGATGCTTTGGAGGAGGTGTTTGATTCCTGGCTGATGGCAGAAGGTCTCAAGCCTGGTATCCCAGTCACCAACAATGCCTCAAGTATACAAAAAGGGCATGGGGTCATTATGTCACGGATGAAACCGCACAAGACAACAACAGTGCAGAGAAAACACCGTGCGCCAAAACAAGGTCAGGACAAAACATCGACCATAACATGAAGAGCGCACACCATTAACAAAAACAGTAATATCTGTGTTTTTAAGGGGGGCTCTGCCCCCCACACCCCAGGGAATAAATATAACTAACTCCTAGGGGGTGTGGACTTTGGAGAAGGGGTGAAACACTGGAGTGGGTATAAACTTTTGTTAAATAAAAAAAAAGTCGCAATACAGTGTTATCTGGCAGGAACCGAACCACAGTCCCAGGTCCCCTACGCTGCCGGGTGCCAGTGCCCTAGCCACTCTATTACAGGAATGACTCGACCAGGCTCCGCACCAGCAGCCTACTTGATACTCCCCCAAAACAGTGTACAGCAACAGGGGTAGCGGTTCTAACCGTATGCCCAGAAACCCATGTCGTTGTACAAACCTTTGTGCTTTCTACAACGCGGTTATTCACGCACGGTTTTGTCCGCAACATACTAACCTGGTACCACACAAAAAGCAACTGACAAAGGTACAGTCACCCTTGTACCCTGTCTGGCACAATGCATTCACCTGGTTGTTCGTAAATTCCTTAGCAATAACAGTATAGCTGAAGATGTCGCTGGTGCTGTAAAGAAGATTTGCACACACTCCGCATACTCCATGAAAGCTTGTGAGGAACTAAAGCATCTGCAGCTGGAGGAGAACCTTTCAATACCAGAAGAACCTTTCAATATATACTCTGATTAAGGACTGTGTAACAAGGTGAAGCTCAACCTCCTATATGCTGCAACGCTTCAAAGAGCAGAAAACGGCCATTCACAAATGACAGTTCCATAATCAGATAGGAAGTGCTTATACAATGATTTCCTTAAGCAACTGGACAACCATCCAGTCTCTCATTGTGTTGCTGGAGACATCTGAAGGGTTACAAGAGAGGCACGTTCTGCCTCCTGCCTGACCATGATCCTGCCACAAATAAGGTTTTGCACTCATTCTTAAAACAAAAGCTTGATCAGTATGTGAAGGATCAACGTGTCAGTGGTGATACTAAGTGGCTTGGTGAAGCACTCCTTCAGACCTTGATTAATAATTGCCATCTTCATGACATGTTCTGCAAGGAACAGTACCTGCTTTCTTCCATGTGCGATCCTCACTTTAAAGACCAGGTGCCCATCATATTTCCACCTGATGCAGATGTAGGTTTCTGGAAGACTGCGCTTCAGGACAAACTGCCGCAGTGGCTGGCTGTGCTGACACAGACCAAAAAGGGTCTTCAGCAGAGAACATTACGGAGGAAGAATTTGTTGCTGAAGGAGATCGAGATCTTTCAGAACCTGGTGCATGATTGCTGGATCTGATGACAATGATGGAACTTGTGGCATCAACACAAGCAGCAGCATCCAACAGAAAACTGTTAGACACTGCCACACAGATCACAAAATACTTTCATGACAGTCCAGTGTTCACCAAAGGTTCTGATCTGCTAAAATACTTGCAATCAAAGATGAGTGCATGGCCTTCATTTTGTAGTTTGGCACTCTGGAATCTCCCACAGGGTTGCACCAAGCACTGGGGGTGGGGGCATAGGGAAAGGAGTGCAGGAGAATACTCAGGGGTCACATAGGGACCCTGGCAGAGGGGGTCCAAAAGGACACTACCAAGGAAGCAGGCAGGTAACTAGGGACCCTCACAAAGTGGGGACGGAGGGACAACATTCTCAGGGAAGTAGGCAGATGGCCAGGGCTGGACAGAAGGAAGCAAGGCAGGAGGTGGATCAGACCTTACACTCAATGTCACGCTTCAATTCTCTTTTTCTGCTCAAGGATGAGGGGTGATGTAGCCACGACAGGGAGGTTAGAGACGGAAGGGAGTGGGAGTGGGAGGCAGGGGCCAGATAGCAGGAAGAACAGGGGGGACCTGGAATGCAGGAGAATGGGGAGCAGTGAATCAGAGCAGGAGGGGCAGGGGAAGAGGGAGGAAAGTGCAAGGAGAAGGACCAGTTGGGAGGAAAGGTAAAGGAGAAGGACCAGAGGTACAAGGAGAGATTCAGTAAAGGGAGCTGAGGGTTTAGGCCAGGGGAGCACAAGAGCAAGGAGGAACTAAATGGAGACAGGAAGGAAGGGAGGATGCAGCCAGGCTAGTTTAGCAGATGGGGAGAAGGACCAGTTGCGAGCAGTGAGGGGAATTAGCAAGGCAAGAAGGATACTCAGGAGGAGGAGGAGAGGCAGGGATTGGAGGAGGGGTGGCCATGGTAAATAAGGAGGGTGGCATGTGGCACCCAGATAGGGGAGGAACAAGGAGCCAGCTGGGTGGAGGGCCTGTAGAAAGGATGAGGGACATGGAAGGGGAATGGAGGAAAGGAGTGGTCAGAGTGCTCTGCTGGGGATTCTATGATCAGGGTATCAAATGGGATAGGGAGGAGAAGCCTGGCCAGTTAGAACAAGATGCTTCCCTGGACTAATGGTGCACAGGGCTAAGCACGGTATATCAGCTGGCAAAGGATTGTGGGGGTTCCCCAGACATACTGGTCCACCTGGGTACAAATGACATTGAGGAAAATAGCGAGCTAGAGATACAGGCAAGATTCAGGGAGCTCGCCAGGGTCTGTCATGACATAGGATGCACAGTTTCCTTCTCAGAAATCCTGCCAGTACCAAGGGCTAGTGGGGAACACAAAAGGAAAATTAGGGAGATAAACCAGTGGCTCAGGGAGTGGTGTGAGGCCAGAGGGTATGGGTTGATGGGGGATTGGGGGGAGACCTGGGAGGATAAGGAGCTGTATGCTAGAGATAGACTCCATCTCAATTTGGAGGGGAAGGGAATCCTTAAGTTGAAAATAGAGGGGTTCATTGGTGAAAAGTGGGGTTTAACCTTGTGAAGGGGGTGGGATGGGAGAAAAGGCTGTCAAGGGGGTGCCGATAAAGGAGGGACTCTGTCTCCACCCCCCTGGGGACCAGGAGGATTGCAGGAAAAGGCCGACTGGCGAAGTGCAGACCAGGGGAAAACAGAATCCCCATGGGAACACGAGCAGGGGAAATGGAACTATAGGGAAAGGGTGGAAGGTAGTCCTGCTAAATGCCAGGAGCTTGGGCAATAAAATGCCTGAGCTCCAGGTGATGCTAACTGAGGGAGCAGTGGATGTGGCAGCGGTCACTGAGACTTGGGCCACTGCAAGACATGACTGGGACCTGAACCTGGAGGGTTACACTATGTTCAGCAAGGACAGGGGGAGGGAAGGGGAGGGGTAGCAATGATAGTCAAAACTGCATTGGCATAGGGGAGAGAGGAGGCAGAGGGAACCGTGGAGCGATTTGGGTCCCTTGATAACAAGGGGCAAGAGAGCAAAATAGGAGTGGTGTATAGACCCCTGCCCTGGCGGAGGAGCTGGAGGACAGTCTAGTGGCAGATGTTAGAGACACTGCAGACTGGGCAGAGGAATGGTGGTGTTGGGGACTTAAACATGCCAGGAACAGACTGGAGACTATGACATCCTCTGTGACCAGGGAACAGAGGTTGTTGGATGTCTTTCAAGGCGTTCCCTAACTCAGCAGGTGAGGGAACCGACCAGGAGGAACGGGTACTGGATGTGGTCCTGGCAGACAGTGACCAGATTGGGGGCCTGGGTAAAGGGACCATTGGTGGGGAGTGACCATGCCATGGTCTGGTTCTGCCTGGAACTAGGAGGGTAGAAGGCTGCACAAGAGGCAGAGTAACCCACTTCAGGGGAGATTTTAAGGAAATGGGAAGGATCCTTAAGGAGCATTTGATTGGGATTGGGTCAGACAGGACGTTGATAGTAGGTGGGAAATCATCAGGAGAAGGGTGCAGGATGCTACCAGCACCTGTGCAAGAGTGAGCGAAAATGCGGTGAGGCCCAAAACCCTGTTGGTGGACCAGGGAGGTCCAGGAGGTGGTCTTGGGGAAAAGAAAGCAGCCTATAAGCAATTCAAGTGCTCAAGGAGTGAAAGGATCGAGGGGAGACTGGCGATGGCTAGAAGGGCCACTAGAGTGGTGAGGGCTGTTAGGCAAGGAAGGAGCAGAACCTGGCCAGGAAATTAGAGAGGGAACAAGGGGTTCTTTAGATACATTGGGGAAAAGAAGGGTGAAGGGCAGATTAGCAGGATTAAATCAGGGAGAGATGGGCACAAGACCCGGGGAGCAGGCTGAGGTACTATAAAATGATTCACCTCAGTTATCACCAGGGAAAATGGGATGCTACATCATACATAGGAGGAGACAGAGATACTGACGAGGGGGGGAACCTTACCGATCGGCAGGTCTGGGGAGAGGGGGAGGCATCACTGGCAGGTGGGGGGAGGACTAAGCAGGGAGAAGAGGTACCGGAAGCGGAAATCACAGCAGAGAGAGTGAGGGAAGCCCTCGGCCCCCTTAAGACGGAGAAAGCACCGGGGCCGGATAAATTACATCCCAGAGTGCTGAAGGAACTTGCAGTTGTCCTGGCGAAACCCCTGGCAGAGCTTTTCACCATCTCGCTGAGGACAGGGTGGGTGCCCCAAGACTGGAAGGTGGCGCATATAGTTCCTATCCACAAGGGGGGATCAAGGGAGGTGGCAGGGAACTACATGCCTGTCAGCCTGACATCGGTGGTGGGCATTGTCAAGGAGAGGCTAGTGGGGGACCTGGATAAGTCAGGGTGCCTGGACGATAGACAGCATGGATTCATCCCGGGGAAATCGTGTCAGACAAACCTGGTGGAGTTCTATGACTGGGTGACAAGTGCCTTGGACCTGGGTAGACCAGTGGATGTCCTCTTTCTAGACTTCAGCAAGGCATTTGACTCTGTTCCTTACGTGGGCCTGTTGGATAAGCTGGGAGAAATGGGGGTTGGGAACCAGATGATCAGATGGATAGGCAACTGGCTCCAGGACCGGACCCAGAGGGTCGTAGTTGGTGGGATAGTCTCATCCCCAAGGAGGGTCAGTAGTGGGGTCCCACAGGGATCAGTCCTTGGGCCCTTTCTGTTCAACGCCTACGTATCTGATATAAGGACAGGAATCAGGAGTGAGATGAGTCTCTTGCAGACGACTCAAACTGGGGTGGTGGTGGATGGGAGAGGAGGAGGGTGGCCCCACAGGGGACCTGGAGGCTCTGGAAAGATGGTCTAGAAAGTGGAAGCTGAGGTTCAATGCAGGAAATGCAAGGTACTCCACCTGGGGCCAGAAACCCAGGCCAAGTGTACACCCTGGGGAAGTGCTACAAGTCTCGATGGCTGAGAGGGACCTGGGGTGGTGGTGGATGTCAAGATGAACAACTCTGAGACTTGTGGGAGGGCAGCAGCCAAGGCCAACAGGATGCTGGGATGCATCGCTGGGGATCACCTCAGAAGGAGGAAGTGATACTCCCTCTGTATAACTGCTTGGCGAGGCCCTTGAGTACTGCGTGCAGTTTTGGAGGCCACACTTAAAGAGGGACATTAACCTCCTGGAGAGGATCCAGAGGAGGGCATCCAAATGATTTGGGGCTTGGGACAGGACCTAAGAGGAGAGGCTCAAGAGCTAAATATGTACACATTGGAAGAGAGAGGGACCGGGGACATGATAGAGGTCTTCAGGTACATGAAGAGGGTAAATAGGGGAGGAACAGTCAGGGTGCTTTGAAGGAAGGGGCCACTAGAGGGCATGGGTGGAAGCTGGAGGGGGGAAGATTCAGGGGAGAAAGGAGGAGGTGCTACTTCACTGAGAGGGTGGTGGAGCCATGGAATGCACTGCCTAGGGGGCTGGTGGAGGCAGAGACAGTGGAGGGGTTCAACAGGGGGTGGGACAGGTACAGGGGAAGGGTTCTGAAGCAAAATCCAATGCAGCAAGAATATCCGGAACTGGGAAGGAGAAGCCAGAGAAGGTGAGGGGGACAGCAAGGTCAGCACCCAGGGTGGGGGCTGACCAAACGAGCAGACACGAAAGACCGTTAGGCCTATTCTGCTGGCATTTTAGTATGTTAGTATGTAAAGCGTAGAACTAGAGCATGTATTCAATACTGCTGGCGCAATTGTGAGTGAAAGTAGGACACGCCTCAGTGTAGGGAATGTTGGAATGCTCATGTTTCCGAAGATGAATATGCATGACTTTCACAATAGACCATCAGCAGTCAACTTGGTGTATGACAGTTCAGCACCAGGGAAGCTGGCACTGGACACAGGATGTGATGATGAAGAAGAAGATGACAGTTTAGTAGGTACTAACTTCGCAGTATGGCTATAACTGCTACTAATCTCATCTTCAGTTAAGTACTATTTCATACCGCTAAGCTATATCATCAATGCCCACGTCTGTCTTCTCCCATGGCCACTTGTCCCACATTCTGTGCCTTACCATAACTGGGCCCAAAAACATGCATGGCTGCATATAATTCAGTGCAACTCTACTTTTGTACCTTCTCCCTACTGTTTTCTTTACTATTATTGTATGTCACTCCGTTCAACTCAAGGGTGGCAGCACTACAGCCGCCTGTGGGTGTTGCATGCGTGCAACTGCACTGCGTTGTCAAAACTGGTGAACAGTTTTTTGTTACTATTTGATATTTATTTCACATCCTTGTTGAGTATGATGTGAATACTCCAACAAATACCGAGCTCCATACTGAGTCTGCAGACAGAAGGCACTAAGCCCAACGTGTTTGTCTTCCATTAACCACAGACACATCTTGTCCCTCTTTTACTTAATATGGATTGATCTAATTTTTGTTTGAAGATATCAATGTTATTCACTTCAGTAACGTCTTTTGGCAGTTGGTTCCAAATATTTCCAGCTCTTTGTATAAAGAAGCCCCTTCTAGTAATTCTGATATTAGTATCCAGCTTTATTTGTTTATCATGAGATCTGAGTGTTAAGCCTCTGTCCTGAAATCAAAGTCCTATTACACTCATAATGTCTTTTTTCTTCGATTATTTTACACATTAGTAATGTGTCTTTCCCCATTCTCCTTTCTTCCAAGGTAAACGGAGAATGTGACACCACTGACTACCCTTTTTAACAAATCATGGGAGGATGGTGTGGCACCCAAGGACTGGAAGAAGGTGGATGTGATTCCCCTTCACAAAAGTGGGACCAAGACAGAGGCAGGAAACTACAGACCTGTCAGTTTGACCTCTGTGGTAGTGAAAGTGATGGAATCACTTCTGAAGGAAAGAATTGTTGAGTACCTAGATGCCAGTGGGGCACAGGACCCAAGGCAGCATGGGTTCACAGCGCGGGAAGGTCATGTCAGATGAATCTAATTGATTTCTTTGACTGGGTGACAAAAGTAGTAGACCAGTGAGGGACTGTGGACATGGCCTACCTAGACTTTAGCAAGGCATTTGACACAGTCCCACACAAAAGATTAGCAGTCAAATTAACCAGCCTGGGAGTGGGATCCAGGGTGGTAGCCTGGGTAAAACACTGGCTGAACAACAGGACACAGAAGGTAATTGTAAATGGGAGTCCACTCTGAAGAAAGGTGGGTTACTAGTGGGGTACCGCAGGGTTCAGTACTGGGTCCTGTCCTTTTTAATGTCTTTATAAGTGACACTGCAGAAGGACTGGAAGGAAAAGTATGCTTCTTTGCAGATGATACAAAGAGCTGCAACAGGGTTGATACACAAGGAGGCATGGACAGGATGAGAAGGGACTTGGCAAGGTTTATTTATTTATTTATTTAGCTTTTGTTGACCGGGTAAGTGCACTAGACAAATCCTGCCTATTTTCAGGCTCGACCCGGGGGAGGGGGATACAGATGAATGCCAACCGACCTTGAACCAGATTAAGCTGTTGGTGGTATTTTTAGTGAATGAGGGAAATTTGGCCAGGACACCAGGGAAATTCCCTACTCTTTTCGATAAGTGCCATGGGATCTTTAACATCCATCTGAACTACCACCAATCCAGACAGATGGGACCTCGGTTTAACGTCTCATCCGAAAGGCGGCACCTCAGAAGTGCAACACCCCTCTCATGCTGCACTGCAGTGTCAGTACTGGGATATTAACCCAAGTGCCAGATGTGGGAACTGAACCCACAGCCCTCTGATCTCCCGGCCTCAGAGGCGAGTGTGCTACCTACAGGTTGGAGGAATGGTCAGAAGTATGGCAGCTTGGATTCAATGCAAAGAAGTGCAAAGTAATGCACCTGGGAAACAAAAACCCAGGGGAAAATTACACAATGGGGGGGAGGTAGTAACAATGACAAAAATGGAAAGGGACCTGGGGTAAATATAACAGATTACCTTAAGGTTGGCAAGCAATGTGAGAAGGCGGTGGGGGGCTGGGGGATACTGGGATGTATAGGAGAGGTATCACCAGCAGAAAACAGGAAGTTATTATCCCCTGTACAGACAGTTGGTGAGACCCCATCTGCAGTATTGCATCCAGTTCTGGAGACCCCATCTCTGCAAGGACATAGATAGGATAGAGGCAGTTCAGAGGAGGGCAATTGAAATGGTGCTGGGTCTGCAAGAGAAGCCATACGAGGAGAGACTAAAGGAGCTTAATATGTATACCCTTGAGGAAAGGAGGGAGAGGGGGACATGATAGAAACGTTTAAGTACCTCAGTGGAATCAACAAAGTCCAAGAGAGTAGCATCTTTCAGAAAAAGAGATGTGCAAGAACAAGGGGACACAATCTGAAGATAGAGGGGGGACGGCTCAGAGGCAATGTGAGGAAGTATTTTTTCACAGAGAGGGTGGTGGACGCGTGGAACAGCCTTCCAGAGGAGGTTGTGGGGTCTAAAACTGTGGGAGAATTCAAGAATGCATGGGACAGACATAAGGCAATTTTTGTGGGGGGGTAGGAAGAAATAGGCTGTTGGTTAAATAGGATCTGCAGCTTATCCTCTAGGTAGGGAAATGGGCAGACTAGGTGGGCCAAGCGGTCCTTATCTGCCGTCAAAGTCTATGTTTCTATGAATGGGGAAAGACACATTACTAATGTGTAAAATAATCGAAGAAAAAGACTTAATGAATGCAATATTTATTTATTAAATTTTGGTAACCGAGTGGGCCCCGAAGGTCCCTTTTTCAGGGGCGACCCGGGTTTACATGGTAAAAAATTACAACATAATACATTACAAAGAAGGCATACATACTACAGGGTTATACATAGTTGTACCTCAGCTGGTTACATATGCTGAGTTCGACATTTGGTTAGTGCAATCATAAGAGATACTACCTTAAAGTGTAGGGGGGGATGTAGCCCCGTTTTGTTGATGGGTGTAGGGCTGTGATATTTTGGGCTTAAGCTTGGGGGCCCCCTTTCTTTAGCAGTTGCACTTGGAGGTGGACATAATATGTGCCTTAAGCCTAGTGTAGAAGCTGTTGATGGAGGTAGCTTCCTGGACTCCTGGGGGCAAGGAGTTCCGTAGGGTGGGGGCGGTGTGGGCGAATGACTTGCCCCCCGCCTTGGTTCTGAACCTGGGCACTGCTAGGAGTGTCCAGTCCATCATGTGGAGGAGCCTAGGGTTACTCTTTAGGGTGATGAGGCTGGGGGGAAGGGAGGAGAGGGGAAGGGCTAAGTAACTTAAAGGTTTGGCAGAGTAGTGGGTACTGAAGCCGGGCTTCCCAGGAGGGCCATTTTAGTTGTGACAAAGTGTCGCAGTGATGGATCCTGGGGCCGGATTGTGTGGCGAACCGAGCATCTTGTTATAGAGAACTTGGAGTTGGTTCGTCTCTTGTCTGGCTACTCCCGGGACCACAGGGGCTGCGTAGGTAATGGTCGGGACTAGGACGCTGGTGGCAATAGAGGCCCTGGCAGCTGGTATCAACTGGTCTTTGAACCTGTATAGAGTCCCGAGTTTCGCACGAATATTTTTAGTTACCTGATCTACGTGGTCCTTGAGGGTGAAGCCCTGGTCCAAGGTAAGGCCAAGGTATTTTAAAGATTTGACCACCTCTAGTCTACTGCCTGATGCAGTAGTCAGTTGGAGGTGTTGGGTTCTGTCACGACCAAAGGCTCTAGGTCCAAACAGCATGGCCTTGGTCTTGTTAGCATTAATGACCATTCTATTAGTGACAAGCCATTGCTCTAGGGATCTCAGGTCATCTTGTAGATAGGAGCACAGATCTCCTAGATTAGAGGAAGGGCAGTAAATGACGGCATCATCTGCGTACTGTACCACGGAGCTCCCACCAGAGTGTTTGCTGCGTTCATTGGTGAAGAGAGAAAAGAGAAGGGGGCCAAGGATAGACCCTTGGGGCACCCTCTCCATTAATGGGAGAGGCTCCGACAAGGAGTCTTTCCATTTTACCCTCTGTGACAGCCCGGTAAGATAGCCATCAAACCTCGACAGGGAGTGGCTGTCTAGCCCAATGTAGCTCAGCTTGGCAAGTAACAGGTTGTGGCTGACAAGGTCGAACGCTTTGGAAAGATCAATGAAGACCGCTCCGGTGGGGGTTCCCTTGTCCAGTTCTCCGAAAACATCTGTGGAGAACTTGATAAGCGCAGTGTCAGTCCCGTGCTTGGTTCTGAAACCATGCTGGGAGGGTGCTAGCAGTTGACTGAGCTCTAGGCAGTCGTGGAGTTGACCGTATATCAACCTCTCTTGTATCTTTGCCAGGCTAGAGAGAAAGGAGATTGGCCTGTAATTGTTAGTTGACTCCCTCGGGTCTCCCTTGTGGATAGGGACTACGTGAACCAGTTTCCATTGTTCAGGGATAGCACCTTCTATTAGGGATCGGTTGAGGAGCCAGGTCAGGGGCCTGGCTAGACCATGGGCTCCTTCCTTCAGTATACGGGGGTGAATTCCATCTGGTCCCACTGATCCAGATGTTTTGAGGGTCATTAATAATGGGAGAACTACGTTGGGTTTTACTAGTCTGAGGTGGAAGGCTGGGTGGTCCTATCTGTGGTGTGGGCGATCATTCGGGTCCGGAGGGAGGATTGGCAGTCCCGCTTTGAACTGATCCAGGTTCATGAATTGGCAGTTGAGGGCCATTGCAATGCTTAGCTCGTCATTTGTTAGTTGACCGTTTACCTTGATGGGGCCGTGTGCGGTCTTGTCTTTCCCCTTTATTAACCCATTCATGTGCGCCCAGAAAAGTCTAGGGTTCCCTAGATTCTTTTTCTGTAGTTAGGTGACATACTCTCTTTTGGCCACTTTAATAGCCAGTTTGCACCCGTTTCTGAGAATTTTATAGCTCATCAGGTCAGCAGGTAGGGAGGAGAGCTTGTACTTCTTCCAAGCTTTGTCCTGGTTTTTCATTAGGGACTTCAAAAGGGGGGTGATCCACCTGTAGCAGCTCCCCTTGGTGCGGAGTTGCTTCATGGGGTGAGTCGGTCCGCAACCGAGGTAACTGTTCGCTGAAAGAAGGCAGCAGCTTCATCCAGAGAGGGGAGGAGTTTAACTGGACTCCAGTCAATGCTGTTTAGGCAGCCTGTTAGATATCCGGGCAGAAGGTGTGTAAAATCCCTAGCAGCCAGGATACGTGGACGGAATCTGGGTGCCCTGTTTTTCCAGGTGCAGAATATTGGGGAGTGGTCACTCAGGGCATCTGCTAAGGTGCCTGCCGCCTGTATGTTGGAGGGTTTGCTCGTCAGCACCCAATCAAGCGTGGCGTGATTTCCTGTTTTGTAATTCATGCAGGAGGGCCCTGCGATAACCTGTTCAAGATTTGCTTCCTGAACCAGCCCAATTAGGGAGTGGTTATCATTTGGGACTCAACTGAGATTAAAGTCCCCCAGTATGAGTAACTCAGTGGCTGCCTCTTAGGAGATGTCCTTTAGTACTGCCTCGAGAGATATACGAGCATTCTTTGGGGGGCTGTATACGCATCCAATGTTGAGGTATTTACAGGGGCCAAGGGTGATGCATACGAAGACTGATTCTGTGTCCATGAAGGTGGAGTGCTACAGGTTGACCTGCACGGAGTTAAGGGTATCTTTAGTGTAGATTAGGACACCTCCCCCTCTTTTGTTCACTCTGTCTTTTCTGTAGGCGAGGTACCCAAGGGCTACAACCTCACGGGGAAGTATTTGAGGCTTGAGCCAGGTTTCCGATACAGCAAGGATGTCCGGGTTGTACCGGTCCAGCCAGGCTTGTACTTCACCCATCTTTGGTCTTAGGCTACATATATTCATATGCGTAATCTGCAGGCCCGTTGTGGATGCCTAATGAGGGTCCTGAGGGGAGGAGACCAGGAGGTTGTTAGGTGGGGGTCCAGAGTTAAGCTGGATGTCCCCTGTCATAAGCAGGAGGGTAACAAGGAGGCAGAGAGAAGGAAGGCTACGAAGGGGTAAGAGCTTGGCGCAGGGTCTGTGCTTGGCATAGAGTAAGGTGTAGTACCCAATACCTCTCCTGCAAAATTCATGGGCAATCTGGAGAGCCTCCGCATTGTATTGGGGGGAAGGGTAGCAGTGCCAGGGGTAGCATGGGGGGGGTTATACGGAGGGGGACTTCTGGCACCCGTCTCACCTGATCTAACAGTCATGTCTGCCCAGAGGAGGGAGAGAATATACAGAGTGGCCAGGAGGAGTCCTCGGTTAGAGCAGCTGAGGTGGGGTGGTCCTTGCTTGATCGGCATTTTGATGGGCACGGGGGGCAGAAAGGTAAGGAGGGAGAGCTGAGTCCCTGGCGTGACTGCTCAAGGGTGGTCCTGGGGCCAGAGGGGGTCCCACCTAGAGCGGGACTGGGATATCACTTTAATACCCAGGGAAGGCTGGGTCAGTACTTAGGAGACAAGTAGGCGTAGAAGCACTTACTAATGTATAATTCTCTTGTCTGTGATTTTTAATGCTACTAATCTTTTGGCAGGCAAGTGAGCTGAGTATAGTTTATAGCACGGGGGCACCCTAAGCAAATGACGTCCCGCAGTTTGGCATATATCCTGACAGGGTCGGCCTGTTGCTTTCGGGGCAACTGTAGCCAAGCTAACACATCATATCAGTAGGTGAGAGGCTATCTAGCCAGGCTAACACATCACTATCTAAGGATCAAGTAGTTGCAATCAGCGCCCTTGTAGATAGTCTATAGCATACATATAGAGAGAAGTTAGACAGTCATGCAGGCTAAGCAAGTATAATGTTGTAAGGACCTTAAAGCACTGCCATAATAATAGGAAACTGTGCCTTAGAATCTAAAATTGATTGAGCAGAAAACTGTCTCCAGGCCTACGCCTACAGTACATTTAAGGTAACAAAGCAAGACGTAGAAATGGCGCCAAATCCAAAAATCCACAAGTCCTGGAGTTCTGTGAAAGTGGAGCTCCTCGTGGCAGTAACTGTACCTGGCAAAATTGTTCAGGGTGGGGGAGGGCGCCTTGATTCCTGCGGCCCTCTCGACCTCAGGGACCCTCTTGGGATCCAATGCACGCTGGAGAAATTCGTTCGGGGGTGGGGAAGGCACCTTGATTCCTTTGGCCCTCTCAACCTCAGGGACCCTCTTGGGATCTAATACACACTGGAGAAATTCGTTTGGGGGTGGGGTGGGCACCTTGATTCCTGCAGCCCTCTAGGCCTCAGGGACCCTCTTGGGATCCGATGCATGCTGGAGAAATTCGTTCAGGGGTGGGGGAGGGCGCCTTGATTCCTGCAGCCCTCTCGACCTCAGGGACCCTCTTGGGATCCGATGCACGCTGGCGAAATTCGTTCAGGGGTGGGGGAAGGAATATAACGCTTAAAAAAATCAGCAATACAGCAGCAATCAGTAAATGTCTCTGAGGCTCTCTCACCACCTTCCAAGTTCAGTTTGGTGCAATATACCAGCATTAAAGCTCATCCAAATGAATGCGGCATTCCAACATGTATGGGGGGAAAGTTAATCAGCCAATTCGGATCAGTCGGTAGAAGCACCTTGAAACGATGGTGATTCCAGCTCCAAGGATAGACTTCCAGTGACACCCAGCCCTGCAAGCAGACAACCCAATCCAGGCATCCCCTGGTCTAGGACCCCCAGCTAGCATCCATCCACCGGCCAACACTCCTGGGAAAGCCCCCTTGTAGTCAGGACACCGTCCACCCTCCGGCAAACACCTCTTGATCCACCCCACCAGAAAGCCCAAACAAGGAACCTACCTTGGGCAGGCCACCCAGCCCAGAGCACTTTCACAGCTGGGGGTCACAAACTCGATAAGCAATCCTCCACTCCTCTATATGAGCCACCGGAACATCAAGATGGTTTAGCATCCACACTCCTTACACAAAGCACAGTCCCCTACAGCATCGGTGAAGTCCATACACCTTCCAACTCCAATTCCAAACAAAGTCTGCAGCTTGAGTTCAGGCATGGGCTGCAACTTCTCCCCCAGGAAGCCACCGCTGGACTCACAGTAAAATGGAGGAAATACCACAGATGTAGTAAGAGCGCCGCCATTCAGCACTTCAAGCTTCGGTGCCAGCAAAAAACTCCTCCAAAAAAGTGATTGAGGGTTCAACATCCACCTCTTCCATCATAGCTGGCGAGCTGCTAGCCATTCCGTGCTGTAGAAATTACTTTGATTTCAGGACAGAGGCTTAACACTCAGATCGCATGATAAACAAATAAAGCTGGATACTAATATTAGAATTACTAGAAGGGGCTTCTTTACACAAAGAGCTGGAAATATTTGGAACAGACTGCCAAAAGACGTTATTGAAGTGAATAATATTGATATCTTCAAACAAAAATTAGATCAATGCATACTACGTAAAGAGGGACAAGATGGCTCTGTGGTTAATGGAAGACAAACACGTTGGGTTTAGTGCCTTCTGTCTTCAGGCTCAGTATGGAACTTGGTATTTAGCCGTTGGCCTACCTGGGCTAGCCATCTCTGGTGGAGCAGAGTCGCCGAAAAGTGAAGCCACTGGCCTACCTGGGATAGTCCGAAGGAGCCGCTTAGCTCAAAAAGTGTCATTGGCTTCACTTGGGCTAGCTTGAGGAGTCGAGTCGATAAAACTGAAGGTACGCTTATTGCAGAACCGTGGATGAGCCGGCATTTTTCTTTCTTTGTGTGACTATGTCTGAGGAGTTTTGAACTTAGTGCCTTTTCTGTCCATGCCACTGACTCAGCGGAGCACCCTCATGGGTTATGCTACCTGGAGTGCACTGAGTAATTTGAGACACAGCACAGGGCTCCCCGCTCTGAAACTGCAGTCTACTGAATTTTAAGAGTAAAACTGCCTTGCAAGCAACCAAAATCGACTGGGCTGCCTGCTGAGGGACTCCGGATTAATTTGCTTGGTCAAGACTGTCCGTTTCTTGTGCTACTTCGGTAGCTTACCTAACAGTAAAAATCTCTTGTGCTTGATTATTTGTGCAGCCAGCAAGGCTGCTCACCTAAGAGGGATTTGTGCAACAGGACGTAGAGTCGTGGAGTACTTGCTGTTCTGCCACTGAGCACAGGCCGATCCTGGCTGCAGCTCGAGAAAAGAGGTCCTGTATTTCAGACCATGGTGCTTTATTCTCTGTGCATTGCATGTACCAAAGAGGGTAGCCTGTCTGGAGGGAATTGGTCTAATAGACTGTGTTTGGAGAAGTCTGAAATGTGGGCTTTGATTTATTTGACTGTATTTGAGTAGGCTGAATGGGGGTGAAATGATTTCCTAGAGTGTGTAAGTGCTTTAATTTATTGTTTGCAATTCTTTCTTAGTATAAATTGAGTCCACTACCCATACTGAAATACCATGTGAGATATAATTCCCCTGAGCACAGTGTAACTGCCGAGTTCCAGAACTTACCTTAACCACTATCCCCTCACTCTCCCTGTCCCCCCTCCTGGCTCTTTACTCCTTCCCCTAAGTACCTTACTGTTTAACCTGACCTCTCATTCTCTCTCTCTCTCTCTCCTTCACCGCTGACCTACCTGGGCTAGCCGCCTCCGGAGGAGCCGAGTCACCGAAAAGTGAAGGTACGCTATTGCAGTGACTGTGGCTGAGGAGTTTTGAACTTGGCACTTTCTCTGTCCATGCCACTGACTCAGCGGAGCGCCCCTCGCGGTTATGCTACCTGGAGTGCACTGAGTAATTTGAGACACAGGACAAGGCTCCCCGCTCTGAAACTGCAGTCTACTGAATTTTAAGAGTAAAACTGCCTTGCAAGCAACCAAAATCGACTGGGCTGCCTGCTGAGGGACTCTGTATTAATTTGCTTGGGCAAGACTGTACGGTTCTCGTGCTACTTCGGTTGCTTACCTAACAGTAAAAATCTTTTATGCTTATTATTTGTGCAGCCAGCAAGGCTGCTCACCTAAGAGGAATTTGTACAGGGGATTTGTGCAGCCGGAAGCAAGAGTCGTGGAGTACTTGCTGTTCTGCCACTGAGCGCAGGCCGATCCTGGCTGCAGCTTGGGAAAAGGGGTCCTGTATTCACCCCACAGCCGCTGTGCGGCTGCTCCCTGCCCGCCACTCTCCCACCCTTAGCCAGCTTTGAATATATAGCTGGGGCTCTCATGTGCACTCTGTCACGTGTGGTGTTGATGTGAATATCTCCATCTCCCTAATTTCTCATCAGCAGCTTATAACTATTGGCCACTAGAGGTCCCCATGTACTTACTTTTGTCTCTCTATCCAAACAGGCCACAGTAAGCTGTATTTCTGCTCACTGAGGACTCTCTCCCCACCTCCCCCTGTTCACTACTCCTCTCTTCCCCTCCTGCCCTGCCCAACAGCCTAATGATGTCACTCCTGATTAATTGCCTCCTATCCTTTCTCTCATTATTAGCTCCTGACTCTTTGTCACTAATTCTTGGGCATCCCTCTACCCTCCCCTGCTGCCTCCCAAAACGACTTCTCCTACTCAAACATGTTACTGCATAAATCCATCGATCAGGTACCTCCTCTGGGCCTCAGTAACAAACCTATCAGTTCCATAATTAGATTTCTGCTCAGAACGAAAATCTGTTACCGTGGTTGTGCCTCTTGCATGTTTCTGCATACCACTATCTGGATAGCGACCCTATCCCTCACACTTTCTGGTGACATCGAGCCCAATCCTGGCCCCCTAGGATCACACATGCAACCTCCTCAAGTCTACTTACCTCAAGTGTCCAAACTCCCTGGTCTATTCATTGCCCACATAAACATCCGGAGCTTGGTAGCCAATCTCCCTGAGCTCAAAATGTGGGTTCATGTTAACAATCCTGACATCTTCGCCTTGTCTGAAACCTGGCTAAAGTCTTCTATCCCAAACTCAGCATGTGCTCTCCCTCGGTACAACTTACTTAGTGTGAATCGTCCACATCCAAAAGAGGAGGTGGCCTGGTGCTGTATTTCAAACCGCACCTCAATATGTTTCTTGCACCAGTTACTCCTTTAAGTCACTGTGAAGTACTGCATTCGATCCTCCTATTTGGAGGCTCAAAGAAACTCCACATCCTAAGTGTCTACTCCCCTCCGAGAAACAGTAAGCTCAGTCTCGAAGAACTCATTGACCTAATAGCTATGGTTCCCTCCAGAAGTGATATTATCTGCCTCAGGGATTTCAAGCTGGACTGGCTGGGCTCGAATGCCTCCTATCTAGCATCCACCCTTAGTAAAGTTAACCTTACTCAACTTATCGTATCTCCTACCAGAGTTTCCTCTAATGGCTCCAGTTGCACGCTCATCAATTGGATACTTACCAATAGAGTGGACCGTATAAACCCCTCTGGTGTCCTTGCTAACTCTATCACTGATCACTGTCCTATCTACTGCAGGTGGCAAGCTTCAACCCCACTTATCCTCCCAAAATTCTTAACCTTCTCAAATTTTGCCCATCTGGACACTGCAGCCTTTTTGGGAACTCAGTCAGGTTGACTGGTCCCCATTTGTATCTACTTGATGTCAACAGAGCTACTGAACACTTCACAAATGTGTTACTATCACTACAGCAGCGACATATCCCACCTCAAACCGTAGGGTCAGGGGCAAACCCAAGTGGCTTAGGCCCCTACTCTAGCGCCTAAAACTAAGGGAAGGGCTATGTGAGAAATGAAAATCCTCAGCCTTGCCTACTGACTATGAGAAATATCGTGTCCTAAGAAATGCCTGCAAGAAGGACATTAGGTTGGCCAAAAGTAGCTACTACCAAGAGTTACTTCGCTCTTCCTCATCTAACCCCAAACAATATTGGGCTAGTATAAACAAAATTATTGGAAGCAACAAGCCTCAGACTCCGTGGGAAATGTTGGTAAATGAGGTCAGCTGTAACCACCCCTCTACCATCGCTGAAGCTTTTAACTCTATTTTCACAGCACTCCCTACCTTCCCCCATGCCTCTCCTCTTGGCTCTCCTACTTCCCCCTGCAATCCCCCTCATGCATCAACACCTCTGAAGCTTACTCCTGTCACTAGAGCTGAAGTCTTAAAACTCCTTAATTCCATCTCTCCCCATGGTAGCATGGGTACAGATGGTCTAGAACCCAGGATCATTGGACTGGCGGCCGCTCTATTAGCAACCCCCGTAACTACACTATTCAACCTCTCTATCCCCACCTCAGCTGTTACCTGCATATGGAAATCAGCCAGGATTATTCCTGTGTTCAAAAAAGGTGATCCTAGTAGACTAATTACAGGCCTATTACTATACTACCTACCCTAAGCAAACTGCTTGAAAAATCAATCCATGGCCAGCTCATCTCTCAACTGACCAAGTTCAATCTTCTGTCTCCTATCCAGCATGGTTTTCGGCCTGGACACAGTACCACCACGGCTCTTACCCTATTTACCAGTGATGTTAAGAATAACATTGATAATGAGCAACTCACCGCGGCTGTATTTATTGATCTTACAAAAGCATTCGACCAGGTGAGCCATCCCCTTCTGCTGTGCAAACTTCAGGACCTTGGAGCTACCCATCCCACCTTGTCCTGGTTCGAAAGCTATCTTGACTGTCGATTCCAAACTACCTCCTTCTGCAAAGCCCAATCATCTCCCTCTGTCATCTCCAGATTGGTGTTCCTCAGGGTTCAATACTAGGCCCACTGCTATTCTCCATCTTTGTCAATTCTATTCCTACCTCCACCACCCACTGTAAATCTATCTTGTATGCTGATGACCTGCTACTTTATACCACCTCTTCATCTATCAGTGATATCAATGACCACTTATCATTCTCCTTTAGTCAGATCCAGGCCTGGCTCTCCTCTAACCAATTAATTCTCAATCTACCTAAAATCCATGCTATGCTCTTTGGGTCCCTAAGGAAGGTCAATGTAGAATCCCAACACCTGAGGGTCCAATGCCCAGATGGATCTGTACTCACCAACACAATGACCCTTTAAATATTTAGGGGTGACTCTTGACCCTCAACTCCACTTCACCTCACATACTGTATCAACGGGATTTGTCAACACATCAACTCGAAGATTGGAGCTGCTTACAGGGTTTGTCACTCACTCACTGCTTCTGCCCATGTCTCTGTAGCTCAGGGGGTCTTGCTTCCGGGGCTGACGTATGCTCTTCCTGTCTTCTCTCAGGCCAAAGTAGCAGACTTGCATAAATGGGACACCACATACAATAACATTTGCAAATTCACTCTGGTTGCTCCCCGGCTCACCCATCACTGCCGTCTCTACTCTACATTAAACTGGTTGTCCCCTGGTGGCATGCGTTCCTACGCTCTGGGTAACCTTACTGATTCCTTATCACGTCTGCCGCGTCCTGACACACTTACAGCTATGCTTCAACCCAGTGCCCTGGCTCATCTCCTTAGGACTTCGACTGCTCCTCTGCTCGCCGTTCCTCCCTGCTCTATAAAAATGGGTGAGCAAGCTTTCTCACACTTTGCTCCCAAATACTGGAATTCTCTTCCTTATGACATTAAGCATTCCCCATCTCACCACTCTTTCAAAAAAGCACTTTTTTTCATACTTGAGCTCTCCTGGTGTCTGCACTTGCCCCTTATTTCCATTCGGGTTCGTCTGCTCACCCTATGTCTAACATTGTTATGTACTCATACTTATCTCTATGTAATCTCCTAGATGTTTTGTTGTTACCCACCCACACATGGGTGTTTTTACTCTGTACCTTTGTTAATTCACCCTGCATAGTGGTCCTGTGTCTCTGTGCTAATGCCTGACTTGTCCTCTGTATTTTGACTACTGCATTGTTGTACATTCCCGGTCATGCCTGAAAATAGGCAGGTCTTTTGTTTAACGTACTTACCTGGTAACCAAAAGCTAATAAATAAATAAACAGTGCTAATTTACTTAGTCTCTCCTCATATGAAAGGTTATGCATGTTTTCGTAACCATTTTTATAGCCCTATGTTGAATTCTTTCTACCTGATCAATATCTTTTCTGAGGTCCAGACTACAAATCTGTGAACAGTAGTCCACATATGGCCGGACATACATTCAATAGACTGGGTTATAAAATGGGCAAAGGATTTCAAGCAACGTAATTGGTTGTTAGCTGTGCATTAGAAGTGTCTAACATATGGCTGAAACTAGACCTTCTAACCAGGGTGCTGTACACCTTGGAAATCCTACTGCAAAGTTGGCAACTGCCATCAGACACCCTCCACTTAATCTGCCTATTGTTCCAAGCTCCGCCTCTTGTAGCTCCCCACAGCGCTTGTCCCTCCCATCGATTAAGTCCATGGCTAGTACATTATATTTATTCTAACTGTTGTCTCCCTTTCCTTCCACAGACACTGCCCTTGATCATGCATCCAGCAGTGCGGTTCCCTCGCCGCCTACGGCTGAGCCTCCCTGCCCGCCCAAAAATCCAGACACGTCCGTTCTTCTTCCTCTTCGAACTCTGGATTGGAAGCTGCGATTAGCTGGTCCCTCCTTTACCAAGGCCGCTACTGGCCGATTGAGCTTTCCTGCCACTGGCACACAGTTTTCAGGCTCCATTTTCAACTTCTTTCAGCACAGCTTTCCAGTGAAATTTGGAAGTCCTCGAATCTCAAGTTTTGGAATCTTCTCTCGCCCACCCCCTTCTGCCCTGGCACTCTTTAAATGCTCTCCCCTGCTCACTGGACTTTGTCCTGCTAGCTTGAGCAGTCACTCAATGTAGTTCTCACTGACTTCTCTGTTATAGCTCACCCATTCTGGTTATCATATCAAGTACTGCCTAAAGGTTAGTTCTTAGGCAGCCTTCTACTCTACAAACTTTGCTATCTAAGCTCTTTTCCATGTTACCACCTTTGCAATCCAAGCTTTTTCTAAGCTCCTACTTCTACTAAAACAACCTTGGAGGTTTACTGCAATTACCTCCCACAATCTGCTCCTGAATATCTGCTATCCCTCTCTTATCCTCCCTCTCATTAGGGCACAAGTCCTACCTATTTTCCACTATGCTTCTACCTTTGCTTCTCCCTCAGCTCCTCCGTTTTTTCCTACCCTCCATCTCCCCCTTCACCTCTACCAACTGTTACTTCGAGGACTCTTCTCTGGAGTACTTAAAGCAACTTTCTCCTACTTTCAACACTATGCTATTATCCCTGCTCCCGGTCTCCAGTGTTGGAACCTTTTCCATCTCTCCCCCACCTCCTTACTAGCTACACATACCTCAACTGCCATTATTAACCTATTACTTAAAGTTATGTTGCCCTCCCCAAACACCCGAACCTGCACCCAAAAATACCTCAAGTCCCACCCAGTCTATAATAACCCCAAGCTGCAATACTTTATTAATGCACTCCTGCTTCTCACATCAGGAAACATTCATCCTAACCCAGGCCCACCTGTCGCAAAGGGACATCGCTCTCCCCTCTATAATCCTGAGTCAAACCCCTCGTAATTCCCTACCCTTCCTACTGGCCTTAAACTGCTTCACCTAAATATCCACAGCTTACTGCCTAAGCTTGACCTCCTCCAAACACTGTTTGTCTCACTCACCCCTGACATTATAGTCCTCTCCGAGACCTGGCTAAACAACAAGGTTCCAGACCAAGTTGTCACAGTCCCTGGCTACTTCCTAGTCAGACAAGATAGGTTTGGGAGGGGCGGTGGTATGGCACTGTATATCTCCTCCTCCCCACTACAATATGCAGTTACCCTCTCCACCTCCTCCCTAGCAAATCATGAGGCTCTTGCAAACCGTCTATCCCTGCCCTATACTATTCCAATTTATGTTGCAGATATTTACTGTCGCCCCAATCTCCCATATACTGTGGCCACTGACCTCATCACCACCATCACCTCTCATTCTCAAGCAGGTGAGCTGTATATCATGGCTGATTTCAACTTAAAACTGGCTAGCGCCCTTACAAGCCAAGGCTCAAAACTACATAACCTCCCAAAACCTAACCCAGCTTATCAATGAACCCACACGGCTGAACAATAAAACACAAAACCATTCCTTGATTGACTGGGCCCTCACTTCTCACTCGCATCGAGTCACTGATACAGGCATTTTACCTGATGCTGTAAGTGATCTTCACTTGATTTACCTTGTCAGGAAGGTCCACAGGCCTGAATCTCCTCCCCAAATAATTCTCAACCACTCCTATAAATCCCTTGCCATTACCCTCCTTCTCCAAGACTTGGCTAACTCCGACTGGTCTGCACTAACCATGGCACCCAAAGTGGACACTGCCTTAGCATACTTTAAAGACAAATTCCTCTCCATTTGGAATCAGTATGCCCCCCTAAAATGCACCAGAGTACGAGATAATTATGTATCATGTATCACCCCAGAACGTCTGACCTGCCTACATGCATGAGACTAGGCGTAGAGAAAGCACAAGGTAACCAAATCACCAAGTGACTTCACAATTTACAGCAAACTTCGTAACGCTTGAACTAAAGTGTTTAGGCTAGCCAAAGTGGAGTATTTTAACACTATTTTCCACACTAACCTCAATTTCCCGTCTAAATTTTGGAAAGTAGTTCATGCACTTTTCTCTCTCCCCCCAATCCTTAAAATAAACAATTCCCTAGTTGCAGATCATGCATTAGTGGAGGAATTCAACTCCTACTTCACATCATGTGCTTCTGCCTTATTAGCCTCACAACCCCCCATGCTCACCACCCTCAACCATAAGCACCAATCCTGACCTCCGCAAATCATCTGCTTTTCTCCCCTTCTCATTCTCCTTGGTCTCACCGCACTCACAGCTCGTTGGTCTCACCACACTCGCAGCTCGTTGGTCTCACCACACTCGCAGCTCTCCTGTCTATAAACCCATCCAAAGGCAGCTCTCCAGATGAACTAGACCCGAAAAGGACAGTTACGTAAGAACGTACCATAACACTAGATGTTCGAGAGGGTTCTTGCAGTAGGTCATAACATGTAGGACTGAATCCCAAGCAGTCACTCTGAGAGAGGCAGAGCGAATCAGGGGGGGAGGAGGAACAACTGAAAATACACCAGGACTGGCCTAAGATAGTATGCCCTTCAGGACAGCGCGAGGCCAAACCCGGCCCTACACCTACAGGCAATGTCCAGACTATAATACTTTGTGAAGGTATGGACCAAACTCCAGGTTGCCACTGCACAAATATATGCTGCAGAAACATTCCTAAGGAGTGCTGTTGAAGCAGCCATGCCTCTGGTAGAGTGACCTCTGACCTCCCCCGGAAGAGGTTTATTGCATTTCTGATAGCAGAAGCAGATGCAGTTGGCCAGCCATTTGGAAAGACACTGCTTACAAACTGCCAACCCCAAAGATTTGGGGGCAAAGGAAACAAAATGCTGATCTGACTTGCGTGTGTCTTTGGTCCTGTGGACGTAACAATGCAAGATTCTATGTACATCCAATGTGTGAAGTACAGCCTCACCTCCGTTAGAATGAACTGGATAGTATAACAGGAGTTCAACTGTCTGATTCAAGGTGAACTTGGAAACCACCTTGAGAAGAAACTTAGGATTTATACACAGGACTGCCCGGTCCTTGTGAAAAATCAAATAAGGCTCCTTATGCATCAGGGCCTGAAGCTCGGAAATTCTTCAAGCAGAAGTAATAGCAACCAGAAAGACTGCTTTCCAAGGCAGGTAGCGCAAATCACAGCTTACCACTGGTTCAAAAGGAGGGAGTGTAAGCCTTTCTAAAATAAAATTTAGATCCCAAGGTGGGGTGGGGTTACGGATAGGGGGTTTCAAATGGAGGATCCCTTTCAGAAAAGTTTTTGAGACCTCCAATTGAGCAATAGGTTAACGTCCACCAAGGAGTGATAGGCTGAAATAGCAGACAAGTGGATCTTAAGGGAGGAATAGCTTAGACCAGAGTCAGACAGATGCAACAGGCACTCCATGACCTGAGGAACTGAACAAGTAAAGGGGTCCCAGCCCTTGGATGTGGCCCAGATGGAGAAATGCTTCCATTTCATCACATAGATGGACCTGGTAGAAGGTTTCCTGGCTTCCACCAGGACCTAAGTGACCCTCTGGGAAACTACAAAGCATAACACGATTATGTCCAAAGGAGCCATGCATGAAGATGCAGGGTCCTGAGTTACGGATGCAACAGTCTGCCCTGATCCTGCGGTAACAGATTGTGTTGAAGAGGGAGGGGAACCGGGGGTTCCACTGCCAGCTGCTGCATGAGTGGGAACCAGATCTGCCTCAGCCAGAAGGGGGGCTATGAGGATCATCTGAGCCCCCTCTGCCTGAAGTTTTAGGAGGACACACTGTAGAATGGGAAAGGATGGGAAGGTATACAAGTACTTTCCCATCCAGCAGAGTGACAATGCGTGCCAGAAAGCACCAGGCTCTGGAACGAGCAAGCAAAAACTGGGAAGTTTTGCGCTGTATGGGGAGGTGAAGAGCTCTACTTCTGGTCATCCCCATCAGTGGCACAAGAGATCAGCCACTTCCTGACTCAATTCCCATTTGTGAACTTGGGACAACTGAGGCTCTCTGCCAGGACGTTTTGGAGACCTGGGACGTGCACGGCTGTGAGAAATAGACCATGCTGGACTGCCCAGAACCACACCTGCATCACCTCCCTGCACAGGGGGTACGATCGGGTGTCTCCCTGCTTGTTCATGTACCAGACCACAGACATACTGTCTGTATGGACTAGCAGTGTTCCCGTCAACAGGATGGACTGGAACACCTGCAAGGCATACAGCACAACCCTCATCTCCAATATATTGATATGGAGAGACATCTCCAGCTGAGACCACAATCCCTGTGTTCTGTGATGCCCCAGGTGGGCTCCCCAACCCACACCAGAGGCGTCTGTGGTTAGGGTCCATAATGGAGAAGTTGCCCTGAAAGGTAACCCCCGACACAAATTCTGAGGATCTTGCCACCATACAAGGTCTTTCCTGAGTGCGTTGGAGACTAAGACAGGATGATCTAGGTCATCCGAATGCTGATCCCACTGGACGCGTAGTGTCCATTGGGTAATGCTCATGTGTAATCTGGTTAAGGGTACTTAATCTGGTACTTTCAAGTACCTCAAGGGAATCAACAAAGTCCAAGAGGGTAGCATCTTTCAAAAAATGAGGTGTGCAAGAACAAGGGGGCACAATTTGAAGATAGAAGGGGAGCAGCTCAGAGGTAATTTAAGGAAGTATTTTTTCACAGAGAGGGTGGTGGATGTATGGAACGGCCTTCCAGAGGAGGTTGTGGAGTCACAAACAGTGGTGGAATTCAAGCATGCATGGGACAGTCATAAGGCAATTCTAGGGGGTTGGGGTAGGAAGAAGTAGGCTGCTGGTTAACTAGGATCTGCAGCTTATCCATCAGGTAGGGAAATGGGCAGACTGGGTGGGCCAAGCAGTCCTTATCTGCCGTCAAATTCTATGTTTCTATGTAAGGGAACCATGGAGATGGTCACTGCCATGAGGCCAAGAAGGCATAAGAACACTCTGGCAGGAATATGCCTGGAGGAAAGGACTTGACTGACCTGTTCTCGTAGAGTGTCTGCTCTGTCCAGGGGCAGGAAGGCTCTGCACTGGATCATGTCCAAGACGGCACTCTAACGAATTGAAGGGAGGGGATTAGGGATGACGGGGAAGTTGACAGTAATCCCCAGTCGGGGAAAAAGGTCCAATGTGAAGGAAAAAGATTCCTCTAGGTTGGCTCTGGTTGGGACCACTAAGAGACAGTCATCCAGATAAGGGAACACTGCAAATCCCCAACGGCGTAAAGCCACTGCCACCACCGCTAGGCACTTGGTAAAGACCCTGGGTGCTGAGGAAAGGCCAAAGGGGAAGGCTATAGGCTGGAAGTGCTCCCCCTGGAAAAGGAAACGCAGGAAATGGCTGTGGCCTGAGAACACTGGAATATGAAGGAAGGCATCCTGCATATCCAGTGCGCAAAGCCAGTGGTCCTTCTGCAGAAGGGGCAGAAGACCCTGTACAGTCAGCATGCTGAACCTTTTGTACAACATGAAAAGGTTCCGCTGACTGAGCTCCAGGATGGTTCTGAGGTCGCCCACTTTTTCAGGGCCAGGAAGAAATGGGAGTAAAACTCTTTTCCTCTCTAGGATAGAGGGACTGGATCTATAGTAGACTTCTGTCTTAGAGCCAGGATTTCCTCCTCAACTAGGAGTGCCTGGTTCAGAGAGTACCGGGAACGACCTGGAGAAGAGTTTGGAGGGAACTCCAGAAACTCTATAGTGTGTCCTCTTGAAACTAGTTGTAGGACCTATGCATCTGAGGTGATAACTTTCCACTCCTGCATGTGGAGGATGAACCTTCCTCCCACTGGCTCCACATTAGAGGGTGGAGGAGGAGAGGGAGGGCTGGATGAGTCAGGAAGCTGAGGGACGAGGGGGGGGGCCCCTCGGTTGCTCTCTGGGTTTCTGAGGCAGGAGGAGGAGAGGAAAAAGAGGACCCCGTAGCTTTTTTTTTTTTTTATTTTGGCGCCTGTTAAAGGGCTGTTTACCCTGCCTCTTGTTTTGGCGCCGAAAGAGCTGTTTCCTCTGAAAGCCAGTTCGGTACATTTACTTGACAGATCTCAGGGCCTACTGTCCTGGAGACCCATAATTAAGTCCTTGGTGTCTCCCCCAAAGAGGGCTGAACCTCTGAAGGGAGCATCCTGGATAGCTGACTGGACATCCGCGAACTGTCCAGAAATGCGTAGCCAAGCATGTCTTCCGAGGGAGACAGCTGTGGTACAGGAATGAGCCACCACATCCACTGAATCGCAAGTGGCTCTGACCACGTCTGCAAGAGATTTTGGACAGGCACACATCTTTGGTCAGTTCCTCCTTGAGGTTCGAGGCCTCCATAGATTGGATGCGGGCATCAAGCCTGGCCATAGTTGCTTTCTGAAAAGAAACCACGTAAGCCACGTAGTTGAGGGAATGGAGGGCGCACATAAAGGATGAATAGGTTTTATTTCCAAATTGGTCGAGCTGCCAAGACTCCTTATCTGGAGGAGAGGTGCTCATATGTTTCAGTGTGGCCGAACGATCGTGGGTAGCCACTATAACTATAGAGTCCGCCTTGGAATGAAAGTCCAGAAAGGAAACACCCTCAGGTGCATGGTAGATCGGTCTGCCTTCTTTGGAACAGCGTGAATAGAGTGTGGCAGCTGCCAAATAGCAGTAGTGAGATCCTCATGAGGGGATGTCTGGGGGGCAGGGATAGGGAGAAACAGTCTCTAAGTCTAGGTGCTCCGCTAGACGTTTCCTTTGGTCCTGCTCCTCCGCATTCCAGCCACTGGTTTGTTGGATAATGCGGAAGAGCTCTGTAAAAGAGGGATCCTCCAGATGGGATTTGGGTGATTCCTTGCCTTTGACCACAGAGAATTGCTCATCTGATGAGGTTTCTGAGGAATCCTCCTCAGAGTCTGACTAATCTCCTCCCTCAGGAATTTCAATCCCCAACAGGGTGACCTCCTGGAGAAGAGCACCCAAAATGTGCACCACGGCAGAGTGGACAGAGCTGACAGGTGACATGGAATGGAGAGAGTGAGTGACCACCGGGCCCAGCAATCATTCTAAGCCAGAAACCAGATGGGATCTGGCACCCTTCCACCAGGACTGTATACGGGTTTGAAAGTCCTGTTGAGGTGGAGGTGGAGGAAGCGGAGGAGTAGGGGTGGGCTGAGGGTGTAAAAGGTGTGTCCAACTCTGAATACTGATGAGGAGAATACCCCTGATAATAGGGGTAACTAGAGGTCTGATACCCAGGGTAAAAATTCTGGGGAAAAGAACCCATCATCTGATCTGATGGTAGATAAGTTGGCGTCTGTAACGCTGAATAGGGATGATACCCTGGTGGATGACCCTGTTCTGTCGGGGGTCTCGAAGGACCTGGAAAAGGATACTGTGTCAGGTTGGCCAATCTCAGAGGGGCTGACGTCAGGATAGTCAACATCTGGGGATCTGGCGTCAGCCTGATGTAGTAATAGCCTGTGTCAGGGGCAAACGTAAGGTCCCTGATGGAGGAAGGTTGTATAGTGTGTCCGGCGGTGCCCTGAGCATCAGAGATGGGGCACCCGGTGGAGAAGGCTCTGACAGCGGAGCCATAGGTAGGCCCGATGGAGGGGGAATGAGGCCAGGAGCCCTCATGAGAATGGGGTCTGGTGTCGGTGTCCCTGGTAGGGTATCCACAGGAGGGACCTGGGGCACAGCTGCTGGAGTGGGAGAGGAGAAGACCACATCCAGGGGGCCCACTTCCTACTCCATCCCAGATGTGACGCCTGGGGTAGGAGGTTCCACCAGGGGAGATGTAGAGGAAGGCTCCTGCCCAGGAGGGACCTAGAAGAAAGGCTGACCAAGGGAGGTTGGCGGGCTCGACCAGGCGTCAGGTGAGGTGGCATCAGCCCCTGACGGGTGAGCCATGTCTGGGCAGCCATCCGAAACTTTAGCGACCGGCTTACTGGGCGATAGAGGGACCAGGAGAGGGGGGACCCTTGACTGACTTAACAGTCTGTGTCATGTGGATCCCTGCCTGTTTTTTGAGATCCGGCTTATCGACTACCGGGCAGGCCCCGGAGGAGCTGAGGTCTAACTTAGCGGTAGAAACCAGGCGTTCACCAGAGGAGCCAGCAGACAACTTACCGGTGGAGATAGGCTGAAAAGAAGCAAAGGAACATGGAGAAGTCCCGGACGTGGCCTGGACAACCACAAGAACAGGCAGCGGGGGAATGGCCTTGCTGGTCGAAAGTTTGCTGGAGGTAACTCGGTCCCGATCCTCCATATGGTCTCATTCCCTGTGCTTCTCTTTGTCCTTCTTTTTCTTCTGTTTAGACTCCGAAGAAGGGTTACAGGCAGTATCCCTCAATTTCTGCATCTCCTTTTCAAGAGTGGCCATTCTGGACTTCAGTAAATGGGCCTCCAAAATCTGCTGCCTGCATTTGCATGTGGCCTGATTAAAGAGTTTGCAGTCAGGGCAGGCTGCGGTGTCATGGTTAGGGTGAGGCAGAAGAGGCAGTGATGATGGCTGTCCTTGTGAGGGATCTGTTCTTCTTGGTCTTTGAAGTCAGAGGTGGAGAAGACATAAAAGAATCGAAAATCAGACTGAAAACTCGTAAAATAAAGTAGAAAATGGTGATCAACTGAGCAACGTTTACTGAAAAGTTCTTTGTGCAGGTCGACAGCAGGAAAAAAACTGGAAGGCAGGTGCGGGGACCGCTCACTATATAGGGTTACGCCGACATTGGGTGGGCGGTCCCCAGCCAGACTTTGCTAGCAAAAGTTTGCCATGCGGTCCTGACGCCAGGGGGCGAAGTCCTACATATTATGACCTACTGCAGGAACCCTCTCGAAGTAAGATCTCCTTTTGCTCTCTGCCCCTGCAATCGCCTATCAAGTTGCAGAAATTCTAAACCTCTCCTCACTAGCTGAGGTCCCTATGCCATGGAAGCATGCAGTCGTTCTCCCCTTCCCTAAGAGTGGTGACTCCTGTTCTCCAGGGAATTACAGCCCCATCTCCTTGCTCCCTACCCTTGCTAAACTCCAGGAACACCTTGTCCTATCTCATATCTCCTCCTTTCTCTCAGAGTCCAACTTTTTCACCCTGTTCCAATCTGGATTTAGGAAAAAAAAATCACTCTACCACCACCTCCCTACTCAGACTCACTGATACCATTCTCAACGGAATGGACAGTGGCCTGATCACCTCCACCATCTCTGTCGACCTTGCCAAGGCATTCAACATGGTCTCCCACACCCTGCTTCTCCTCTCTCTCTCTCTCTCTCTCTGCAACAGGCCTCTCACCATCTGCTACTAACTGGTTTAGGGCCTACTTCATTGGGGGGACACAACTGATTAGAAAGGTCAACTCCTACTCTCCTCCATGCCGAATACATACTGGAGTGCCTCAGGGCTCAGTTTTGGGCCCCCTTCTGTTCTCCGTATTCCTAAATGACTTACCATCAGCTTGCTGCTCCTCCCACATCTATATGTATGCTGACAATACTGTCTTGTTCACCACTGGCCAATCTCCCTCTTATGTGGAAGCCAGACTCAAGCTCAACTTCTGTATGAACCAGAACTGACTTGTCTCCATCAACTCTTCCTAAATGCCAAGAAAACAGTCTTCATAACCATCGGCACTAGGTGGAGACTTGCTCGGCTCCTTGTTCTGCCTACTTTCCACACCCTGGACAGGACTCAACTTGAGGATACCACCTCATTCAGATACCTTGGGGTTTGACTGGACCAACACCTCACCTTCTCTGGTCAAATCGACGCTATCCTTAGCTACTGTCATGATTGGTGCTTTTAAGTGTAAACTACATCAACACCTCGTGGCTAGTGCCTTCTGTGATTGCTTCTTATAATCCCCTCCCAGCATACTGCCCTCAAGCATCCCTCCTCACTGCCTCAGCTCGTCTTCCTCCCCCCCCCACTACTGGGTATAGGATGAATCTGTCTCCTCTTCCTTTTCATCCTCCCTTTCCTCCTCCCTTGCTATTTCCCCATCTACCACATACCCAACACAATGCCCTCCCTATTTCTCCCCTCCTCCCTCTCTCTCTCCCATACCACCCCCTCACCATCACTCTTCTTTCTCTTTTCCCACTAACCCACTCCTGTCAAAGCTTCACTGAGCCGCCTATGACTTGTACTGTATAACTAACTTGCAACACAATTCCTTGACAATACCTTTGGCTGCTGTTATTGTAACCTTACTCATCTTTTTTTTTTTTTTGTAAGTTCCACTGTAATGATCATGTTATGTTTTGTACTTTATTGTCCTTATTGTCTTGACGTGGAACCTCTGTAAAAGAGCCCTCAGCTCAAAGGTGTCATCCAAGCTACAAATAAATAAAAATAAATAAATACCGAAAAAGCTGTGCCCCAAGCTCGACGCCCTTTACAGGAACCGTAACTGCATCCCGTTTACAGCAAGGCGCGCAATTGTCCAAAAGATGATTCTCCCTATCTTTGACTTCTGTGATGTAGTCTACAGTGCAGCTCCCGAATTCACCTTATCCAGACTGGACCCCCTTTCCAATTTTTTCTGCCACTTCACACTTGACTCTCCTGTGCGTACTCACCACTGTGACCTCTATCACTCTCTTTCCTTCCCTTCACTTACTAACCGGAGTCTCTCCCACTGTGTCAAACTCGTCTCCAAATACTGGTTAGGTTCTCTTCCCACTTATCTATCCTCATCCCTCCCCCCCCCACACCCATTCTCCAAGGTCCACAGACTCACGGACCGTCGCTGTCGCTTGCTGCTCCACACTGGCTGGGAAGTTTGCCTTCAAACACTGGTTCCATAAAATCTGAAATGCCCTCCCTTCTCAAATTCAGCACTCTTCATCCCTTCACTCCCTCTCCACAGCCCTTCAGAATTTCCTCTCCTCAAACTGTACTTGTTTCCCGCAATCCTAATTCTGCCCCCCACCTCTCTCATTTCCCCTCTCCTTTCTAGGTCTTACCTTATTTTACTACTGCTATCATGGTTGTAAATATTGCACCTACAAACCAAGCACTTACTGTCTATGCGTTAGTTCTCTGTGAACCTGGATTTATTACAATTCTGATTGTTGGTTAGCGTCAATATTGTTTTTACTGCATTATTTGTGTACAGCTTGCTCTTATTTTGTATTTTTCACAATGCTGACTCCCTGTAGCGGCCCCCCCCCCCCCAGCAACTTGTTGTTTAGTATGCCTTCCTGGCAAAACATTTCAATCAATAAATTAAAAAAAATAAATAAAATTAGAACTTTCAAAACTGAACACCACTCCTGACTAGGTTGCTGTCCCACCTGCCCACTTGCTGTCCCACCTGCTCGCTCTCCTGCCTGCTCTCCCACTAACTTTTTGAAGTACTCACTCAAAAGCACAGTCAGCACCAGCAACCAAAGCCAACCTTCTGAAAAAGTAAAGGAAAAAAAAAAAAAGATTTGCAGCTGCCATTTTCTTTCTCTGACTTAGTGAGGCCTGCTCGCTGATTTGCTTCATGCCCCGCCGGCCCTACGGCACACCCATCCTCCAGCTGAATCGCTCACTTGCTCCATGTTCACCATTAAACTAATACATGAATAAAATTTAGCTGCAAGAATAACTGTAGAATTCGCCCTAAAAGCAAATTTCTCAACATCACCAACACTCCATTTTCTTCTTAGTGATCCGATCGCGCTTGCGCCTCCCGCTCCACATAAACACCAACACTGCACATTGCAGTCAAGAGAAGTGAAATTATTTATTTATTTATTGAAATTGTTTCACCAGGAAAGGCACACTGAGCAAAAAGATACTCGTCTCACGGTGCGACCTGGGGGGAAGGGTTACAGTGGAGGCAGATCATGTACAGACAAAAAGAAAATTGTGAATTGTGCAATACAGATGATGTACAATAGCTGGGAGGGATAACATGAGCACATTGTTTACAATAGATGGAACAATACAGGCGATCTATAGCGCATTTAAACAATAGGTGAAGCAGTACAGAGATCAGAACATGAAGGACAGGGTATACATAACATGGAACAACTTCCGGTTAATACACGTATAAGTAAGTGCCAGTAGCAATGCATGAGTGGTGACAGCATGACAGGAGTTGAGGCAAGTTGCATTAAGTGGACAGTAGGAGTAGGAGAGGAGTGTGGGGGTGAAGGTGGGGGGAGAAGTGAGCAGGAGTAGTGCTTGAGGTTGAGAAGCGTGGGTAGCTGAGGGAGGGAGGGAAGGAGAGGGGAGGTAAGGAGAGATTAGGAGGGAAGAAAAGTAGAAGGGGTGATGCAGAGGCGTGGGGGTGTCGTGAGGCAATCTGGCGAAGGCCGAGCCGCTGGTCAGGCATAAGAGGGGATGGTGGGAGAGAGCTGATGGGGAGGGGGTCAGGGGCAGTTGCAATTTGGTGCAAGGAAGTTGGTGAGGGCCGAGGATAGGGAGTGTTTGGATGATGAGAGGCGGATTTGAGCTGGCAGGTAATTCCAGAGCTTAGGGAAGAGGTAAGAGAAGGCTGATTGGCCGGCGATGGTCCTACGGTGAGGGATGGCCAGTAGTCTTGCGTCAACAGATCTGAGGGAGTGGGTGGGTGTTGGGGGGGAAGATAGAGACGATGCGAGGTAGGGAGGGAGGGAGCCGAGCCAACAGTTGGAAGTGAATTTAGCACAGTGAATTAGGCGCCGGTTGCTCAGGGAGGGTAGGGCCAGGGATCGATAGAGCTCACAGTGATGAGAGCGGGGGGGGGAGAGCATCGAGAGCGAAATGGCACAAGGCATTAAAGAGGGGGTCAAGTTTGGTTAGGGTGGTCTTGGGAGCGGAGTTATAGACAACATCACAGTAGTCAAAGGAGTGTAAAATCATTTTCTGGACTAATTCCCTTCTGACCGGTAGAGGCGACTAGAGTGGTTGCGATAGAGGGTGAGGTGAGGCAACAATCCAGCCAAACCCCTAGATATCTGAAGGAGGGCACATCCTCGAGGATGGAGTTATTTAGGGTATGGAAGCTGAGGGGGCAGGTGAGTTTGGATAGACGCTGTCTAGTGCCGAAAGTCAAGGAGACAGTTTTTTTGGCGTTTAGGGATAGCTGGTTGGTATTGAACCAGTGTTGGATTTTGTTGAAATCAGTTTGGAGTTTGGAGAGACTTCTATATGGGTCCAGGCCGGAGGTAAAGAGGATCGTGTCGTCCCGTGATACATATGGATTGGCGGTAGAGAACAAGAGTTAGGCAGGTCGTTTAGAAGGATGGAGAAAAGGATGGGGCCAAGAACTGAACCCTGGGGGACGCCGGTAGTGATTGGGGGGGGGGAGGTAAGGCCTGCAATTTTAGTGGATTGGGTTCTATTTATGAGGTAGGCCCTGAACCAGTTAGTGGCAGATTCATTTAACCCAGCTCCAGCTAGGTGGGATAGGAGGAGAGGGTGGGAAACCGTGTCGAAAGCTTTTGCAAGATCAATGAAGATAGCGGCAATAATTAGTCTATTATCCATCCCAGTGAGGATGGAGTCCGTGAGGCGTAGCAGGGAGGAGGTGGTCGGGTGGTGTTTACAGAACCCAGACTGAAAGGGGGAGAAGAAGTTAATATCAGAGAGAAAGTCGGAGAGTTGGGAAAGCACGAAGTGTTCCTGGAGTTTGGCGAGGGTGAGGAGGAGGGAGATGGGGCGGTAGTTAGCAGTGGAGGTAGGATCATCGCCTTTTGGGAGGGGTATGACAGTGGCATGCTTCAAATTGGAGGGGAGTTCCTTGGTAGAGAAAGAGAGATTTAGTAGGGCCGTGAGGGGAGTAGCAATGGCGGGGGCAGAAAGGAAGAGGAGTTTGTTATCCAGGCTATCTGGGGATTTGCCTTTGGAAGGGTTCAGGGAGTGAAGGGCAGCAAGGGTTTCAGCAGGGGAGATAGGTCTGAAGGAAAAAGTGTTCCTGCCAGACGGAAGGTGGATAGGTGACTGGGGAGCGGGTGAGGTTGCTGGAGGAAGGGATTTTAGGAGGGCCTGTGCGCAGGTAGTAAAGTAGGTATTAAACTCGGAGGCGAACGACAGGGGGTCAGAGAGGAGAGTCCCATGGGAGAGGAGGAGGGCTTATTGTTTGGGGGATGAAGAGGGAGTTAATGACCTTCCAGAATTTAGAGGGGCACTCGAGGTTTTCATTTAGGGTATTGTTGAAGTAGTCAGCCTTAGTTAATCAAATGGCCTTTGTGCATTTGTTGCGGAGCATGCGGTAGGTAATGTAGTTATCTGGGAGGGATGAGGATTTGTAGTTTCGCCAGGCCTTATCACGGGCTTGTTGGCAAGCTAACAGCTCAGGGGAGATCCAGGGTAGGTGGGATCCCTGGACTCTAATCCGGCGCAGGGGGGCATGTTTGTCCCAGATGGTGAGGAAGGTGTTGCGAAAGTGAGAGAGGGCCATATCCATGTTAGAGCAGGTAGGGCTTGGGACCCAATTTGAGTGGGCCAAGTCAGCCAGTAGGAGGGAATGGTTAAGGAATTTGTAAGACTGTTGGACTATGAATTTGGGAGGGGTTTTGGTTCTGTGGATCTTGCGGACCAAGCAGATTAGATGGTGGTCGCTGATGGAATCAGGGAGGAGGCCTGAACTGACGACGCGGTGTGGGTGGGAAGTAAGCGCCCAGTCAAGGAGGGAGTGGTTACCGGACTTATGATTAGAGCGAGTGGGTTCCAAGATGGTTTGGCTAAGGCTTAGGGTGGTTATTACAGTTTGGATTTTGTTAAAAGTGGGTGCTAGCCAGTTGTGGTTGAAATCTCCCAGGACATAAAGTTCACCTGACTGTGTGAGAGATGAGAGCTGGCCTAGGAGGTTGGTAACTATAGTGGTTGGAGTGCCTGGGCAGCAACAGACTCCGGCCACATGGATAGGTAGTGAGGAGGGGGTGGGACAGTTTCACCATTAGTAGCTCGAAGGCTTTGGGTTCGGCTTTAGTGAAGGAGACAGTGAAGTGTAGGGTTGATCTGATGTACACAGCCACACCACTGCCTCTGGAGGGCCGGTCTTGCCGTGTGATGGTGAACCCTGGAATAGTGATGGTATTGTCCAGGAGGCTGTGGTTTAGCCAGGTCTTGGATAGTATGATTATGTCAGGAACATGGTGGGCGGCTAGGACCTGGAGCTGATCGAGCTTAGGGGCTAGGCTACGAATATTTAAATGGAGAAGGCGGAGGCCGCAGGGAAGATAGCCTGAGCAAGAGTTGGTGGAGGTCCTGGCTGAGGGGTTTGGTGTGTGGTGGTTGGAGCTTGAGGACAGGGTAAGGCCTGGGTTAGGGTGAATATCCCCTGCTGCCAGAAGAAGTAGGGCAATAGTTAGGTGGCAGCGTAGAGCGTGGAGGGACAGGGGTTTAGTCCTACGCGGGTTTGTGGAGGTGCTAGGGTGGGCAGAGTGAAGGGAAAGGGAGCAGGAGAGGGGGAGAGAGGCCAGTAGGCAGCCAAGGGAATGGGCAGAAGAGGAGGGGGGAGCGGAAGTGAGACCATGGGATGGCTGGGAGGGAAGCAGAGGACTTATAGGGGGCTTTTGTAGGATGGGTCAGAATATCAGGTGAAGGGTAGGGTGCAGGGTAGCCGCTTGGGGGGGGGAGAGTTAGCATGGGAAGGGACAGTAAGATGGAGGAGAATAGTAGTACGAGGGTTGTTGATGGGGACAATGTACCAATTTTGGGGAAAGGGTAAACGGAGTGGTGAAGTATAAGTAGTTTGGTTGCCACTTAGAGAGCGTAGATGCCACTTTGGAGTAGTGGTACTGTCACAGACTCTGGTGGGCAGGGTTCAATTCTCTAGCTGGGCAGATTGGGAGGAGGCCTGGCAGCAAGTGGAGAAACTAGGTGCAGAGGGACCTTCAGAGGCTGGGGTTGGGCTAGGACAGGAGTGAGAAATAGCGACTCCTAGTGGACACTGGGGGTAATGGCTGGCTAGGTGAGGGTCAGAAGGATGGGCAGCTAGACGCAGGATGAGGGTAGGTGTGGGCGGAGGGAAAGGTGGGAAAGGGGACAGATGTACCTAGGCAGGTAAATAGGTTGCAGGAAGTAGGAGTGGGTAGGTTGAGGTGATAATGTCAGAGGGTCCCTCTAGTGGCTATGTGGTATAACCTGCAAATGGGGAAGTGGGGACTTAGGAAATGACGTCACTAGACAGCAGCTATAAAGGAAATGCCAAGCCAGGGTGGGCGGGGCAGTCCTCGACGGGCTATCCCCCCTCGCAAGGGTGCAACAGCTGGAGGTAGAATATTAACTCTTCGCACCCGCGTGGTGTTCTGAGCTCCAGGAGGGAGCTTCCAGGGCAGGGGACGGTCGGCGACTGGGCTAGAGGGCTGGATGCACTCGCTCTGCAGCCTTATGCCTCACCACCGCCCCAGCTGTGTGTTAGAAAAATTAAAAAGCAAAAAATGAATAGTTTCAAACATGTGTACGCCTAGACCTCATATCTCCCTGTAACGCACACAGTAGCTGGCGCAAAGACACTTGTTTGGTGGGAAGGGGTCAAGACTACAGCATAAGAAAGTAGAAGAAACTACAACTACAGTCATCACATCAGGATAAAAAAAAAAACAGCAACTTAAAACAAGCAGAGGGACTACTTTAAAGCAAAATAAGTTTTACTTTCACTTTAAGGCAAAATACATTTTACTTTTACTTTATATTTATTCAAATATTTTATTTTACATTGTTGTTTCTGCCATATTAAAAAAGCCCATTTTATAAGCACAATAAGCCACTCCGGGGAAGTGCGTTAGACAGTTCTAATGCATGGCTAGGGGGCTGGATGCACTCGGTCTGTAGCCTTACGCCTCACCACCGCCCCAGCTGTGTGTTAGAACTGTCTAACCCACACCTCGTCGTGTCTTATTGCTTACATGATGCACTGTGCTGATCTACTTACGGTCATCCTTTAATGTTATTTAATACCCTCTTTGCAGTTAATGTAACCTTTTTGCAATGTTTACTGAATTTGAAATAATTACTAATGATTACATCAAGGTCTCTTTCTGACTCTACCTTATTGATGGCTAATGCTTTTATTGCTGTTACCTAGGTGAGTGACAGAACATCTGTCTACATTAAAGCAGCAGTACAATGTGAAAGAAAACTGTGCTTTTTCAACTGTTTATTCCGTGCTCTGCTGAGCATGTACCTGGTACTCTTTCCCGCTGGCAATGTACTATCACCCCCTAATTTGCTGAGTTATCCTTTTTTTGTTTACATTTCTGCCACCCACTGCATTGACAGCAGTAGTACTAGACAGCAGCCGCCATATGTACTGTGGCGCTACAACAGTCGTAACGGATCACTTCCTGGTTAGGTAGTACTGCTTCTTTAAATATCACATTATTTTGTTGTGCCCATTGTTTTATTTTTTCTACCACTGTTCTTGCACTCTCTGGATTGTCTACTGTGCCCTCTAGTTCTGTGTTGTCTATGTATTTAACCAGCCAATTATTTGCTCCCTTATCCAGGTCACTAATGAACGAAAATAATATGGGTCATAAAAAGGATCCCTGCGACACCCCACTTATTACCTCCCCTTCTGCAGATATCGTACCATGCATTCTAACCTGCCTTGTTCTGTTGCTCAACTAATTTTGTACCCGCTTAGTGATGTTCATACTAAAATTTAGTCCTCTCATTTTGTTGACTAGAATTTTATGGGAGGGACTATGTCAAATGCTTACTGGAAGTCTAAATAGACAACATCGACTGGGGTGTTTCTGTTTGCATGGTGGCTTACGTTTTCATAGAAAGCCAGCATATTGGTAAAACATTATCTATTTTTTTTTAAACCCATGTTGTGATTTGTCAATTAGACCTTTACTCTGGAGCCCTTCCTCCATTTTCACTTTTATTAGTTTTTCCATTATTTTACTTTGTAAAGATGTCAAGCAAATCAGACTGTAAACTTTTGTCTTTGATTTGTCCCTTTTTTGAAAATAGGTACTACTGTAGGGCATGGACAAGGAAATGATAGGAGGCAGCCTTAGAATGGCAGAAAAAGGGGAGATATTGCTGATGGGGGACCTGAATATGCCAGATGTTAATTGGAGCATCTTTGCTGCAGCCACATCCAAGGGCAGAGTCATTCTTGATGCCCTACAAGTGGCATGTCTCAGGTAGCTAGTGTTGGAACCCACTCGAGAGGGAGCAGTCTTAGACCTGGTGCTCAAACGGGGACAGTGAGAGGATCTCGGATTTAGAAGTGGGTAGCCATCTGGGAACAAGTGACCACTAGACAGTGTGGTTCACAATAAACACAGCCATAGAGTCAAGCCATACAAAAGCAAGGGACTGGACTTTCGGAGGGCTGACTTTGGCAGAATCGGAGAGTGCCCAAGGAATGCACTAGCAAAAGGGCAGGAAGGAGGATAGAGGAACAATGGGGCAAAATCAAAACTGCCATCACAGAGGCAACAAGCTTTTGTGTGAAGCAAATAAACAAAACAAAACAAAACAAAGGAAAAAAACACTATGGTTCTCAAAAGAGGTGGCGGGAAAATTAGTGAGAAACAGATAGCATTCAGGAAGTATAAGACATCCCAGAAGGAATAGGAAAGAGAACTCTATCAGTTAAAGCAGAAGGAAGCGGGGAAGGCAGTCAGAATAACGAAGGACCAAACTGAGGAAAAGATAGCCAACTCAGTTAAGGGGGATAAAACCTTTTATAGGTAAATTAATGAGCGAAGAAAGACCAAGGGAGGGATAGTGAGGCTTAATAAAGGGGAGGGGGGGGAGAGGGTGACAGTGAAAAGGCAGAGATGCCGAACTAATACCTTTGTTCAGTATTCACAAAAGAAGGGGGGGGGGACATACCTAAACCAAACAACAGAAGCACTCTGGATGGGGGGGTCGAACCCAGTCCTTTCACAGAAGAAAGGGCCCTGAAAGAACTCCTAAAACTGAAGGAGGACAAGGCAATGGATCCTGACAGGATTCACCCCAGAATTCTGAAAGAACTAAGGGGAGAACTAGTGACACCACGGACTACCTTTTTTTTTTCTTTCTTATCATAGTCAATGAAATAACTCAGTGCGTTGGTGCTTCAATCATTGAGAGTTAGGTCCCTACTACTGTTTTTTCCTAGGTAATGGATTTATCCCAGTACTCCACACCAGTAGTTACTCTCTTGAGGCTTCTTTGTATCATTGTGATTTCATCAAGGGGCCAAATCCAAGACAAATTATCAGTCCAGATTTATTAAAAAATGTTGACCAGATTTGTATGTATTTATCAAAATTTTCTTCTATAATATATATAGACCTATCGATCTTGGAATAGTCTAACATTTTTTCGATCCACTCCAGGAAAGAAGGTGGTTCCACACCCTTCCAGTGTTGCTGCACTACTTTTTTGGCACCCAAAACTCCTGTATTTAACAGTGCCAGATGATAGTTCTGCAATTCAGGAAATCCAGCTGTAAACCAAATATGGCAATACCTGGGTCAAATGGAGTTTTAAGCCCTATAGTTTTTCCTAACAGTCCATATATCTCCCCCCAGTATTTCTTGATTTTTTCACGTCACTAACATATGCACTAATGTTCCTCTTGATTTCCTACACCTTCAACAGAGATCAGATATAGCAGCATCAAACTGTAATTTAGAAGGGGTCGAATACGTTTTATGTAACGTAATAAAGTAAATTTGCAAGAACTTATTTTTAACCTGAATAAGGTCTAGATTGATATACTTTCCCCATTCTTCTTTGTTTATTGGAACCTTAAGGTCTTTCCCCAAGCTAGTTTAACTGCTTCCATCAAGAGGCCCGACTGTTCGGTCAGGAACCTATATAATTTAGAGATCAGCTGTTTATTGGCCTCTAGCCATTCAAACAGCTCCTCTAATGATGTTCTATTTTAAATGGTTTATTATTTTTCTAAAAATGAAGTTTTTTTACTTGTAGATATTGCCATATTTGCTCAGATGGCATCCTATAGTTATCTTTGAATTGTTCAAAGGTCATAGTTTGATCTCCTTCATAAAAATCCCCCACCGAACAACTCTGTCTTTGAGAATACCATTCCTCAAAAGTGTTGTCTGTTGTTGCTGGTGGAAAATTCTTATTTTTATAAATTGGGGTCAGTTTAGAAATGACATTCAAGCTAGTATACCTTTTGGATGCCTGAATCCATGCTTGTATGGTGGTTTTAGTTATATGCAAGGCTCCCATGGCCAATGCTCCAACTCTAGTATTATATAATACCAGTGTGTTTAGGAGATGCAAACCTGTTATATTCTCCTCTATATCCATGCCCAACCCCTTTCCCTCTTGTCCTGGGTAAAACCAATAATATATTATTTCCATTTGTGGAGCCAGGTAGTAGCTCAGAACATCTGGACAACCTAACCCCCCTCTATCCTTACGTAATCAAAGTTTGTCCAGTGATATTCTAGCTCTCCCTCCCTGCCACAAAAAAATTCTTGGTCATCTTATCTAATTTTTGAGAAAAAATGGCTTATCTAAGACAATAGGGACTGATTCAAACAGGAACAACAATCTTGGAAGAATGGTCATCTTTAAAATATTTATCGTACCTATCAAAGTCAGTAGGAGATATTGCCATTTATCTAAATCCCTCTATTTTATATATTATAGGATCATAATTTAGTTGGAATACTCTATCCGTACTTATTGCTAAATAGATCCCCAAATATTGTATTTTATCCTGTTTTATTTTTTATTAATACTGGATCCAATACGTTATTTGCATTTCCCAAATACACCATTTCACTTTTTCCCCAATTTACTTTATAACCTGATAGTCTACAATAATCTTCCAGGATGCTGCTTATTATAGGTTATGACTGATTTGGGGCCTTTACCATCAACGATATATCATCTACATATAATAATATTGGTGAATTAGCTTGACTGCTACCATTGATAAATGTCCCTATCTGGCTTGCCTGTTCCCTAATCTTAATTGCAAGGGGTGCCAAGAAAAGGGCTAAAAGTAGAGGAGATAATGGACACCCCGTCTTGTTCCCTTAAAAATTTAGTTGGACTAGAAAGGGAATTGTTAGTTTTTCCCTTTGCCTAAGGGGCTCAATATATAAGTTGTATCCAATTCATAAATTTCCCCTCTATTCCACAGGCCCTCATAGTTTCAAACAAGAATGGCCACTGCACCCTGTCAAAAGCCTTTTCGACATCAAGTGAGAGGAGTGCAGTGTCCGTTCCTGCCATAGCCTGTACAACAGCAAATGCCCTACATGTGTTATGCTGTAGCCGCCAGTTTTCTTCTTTTTTTTTTCAGATTTAATAAGCTTTATTGGCATTTTTATTTTCTAACAAACTGTACATACAGTACATCACACTGTAGCATCGAACATGTCAAACTTTTAACAGCCGCCAGTTTTCTATAAGTCCCACCTGATGATAATGGATCAATTTTGGAATTATCTTTGAGAATCAATTTGCCAATATTTTCATAAAGATCTTATAATCACTATTTAATAGCAATATTGGTCTATACAACCTATAGATTTCTGAGTGCTTATCTTTCTTAAGAACAAGCATGATAGTTGCTTCATTAAATGACACAGGTATCTGACCCTACTTTAAAAATGAGTCGAAAAGTTCCACTAATATAGGGATAAACACATCTGACATGTTTTTATATAACTCAAATGTTAGTCCATCTGGTGCCAGGCTTTTCCCATTAGGCGACCTTCTTATAATCTCTTCTATTTCCCCTCTAGAAATTTCTTTGTTAAGAAGTGTTAAGTCCTGTTCTGAGATTTTCTGCAAAGATATTCTTGAGATGTAGTTTCTAATATGTAATATCGCCACTTCCTTTGCTGGTGTGTAAAGTTCATAGAAGTCTCTAAATATTGCATTAATCTCAGAGTCTTCAGAAAATGTTGCCCCATCCTCCCTTCTTACTTTTTGAATTCTATTATTATTTCTTTCGCATTTCAATCGAAAGGCCAACATTTTCCCTGCGCGGTCACCATAATAATATTTAGCTCTGATCTTGTACTTTTCCCTATCTGCCTTTTCTTGAATCAACTTTTCAACTCTATTTTTAGCCAAAACAAATTCCTTTTCCGATTGTTCTGCCCTTCTTGAACATGTTTTTCCTCTGCCATCGCCAATTCTCCTTCTACCTCTTCTGGCTGTTTATTATATTTTCTTTTTCTGACTCCTTGTTGAGTCATACACCATCCCCTTAAACATATTTTTAAAGTATCCCAAAGGTTATATATTTTTACGTTTTGATTAGAGTTAAAGGCCCAAAACCAGCAAATCTCTTCTTGTAATTTTTCTTTAAATCCTGGAACAGCCACAGAGAATTATCTAGTCTCCATAACATAGAAACATAGACTTTGACGGCAGATCAGGACCGTTAGGCCCATCTAGTCTGCCCATTTCCCTACCTACAGGATAGGCCGTAGATCCTAGTTAACCAACAGCCTATTTCTTCCTACCCCCCACAAGAATTGCCTTATGTCTGTCCCATGCATTCTTGAATTCTCCCACAGTTTTAGACCCCACAACCTCCTCAGGAAGGCTGTTCCATGCATCCACTACCCTCTCTGTGAAATAATACTTCCTCACATTGCCCCTGAACCGCCCTCCTTCTATCTTTAAATTGTGTCCCCTTGTTCTTGCAAGTCTCTTTTTCTGAAAGATGCTACCCTCTTGGACTTTGTTGATTCCACTGAGGTACTTAAAAGTTTCTATCATGTCCCCCCTTTCACTTCTTTCCTCAAGGGTATACATATTAAGCTCCTTTAGTCTCTCCTCATATGGCTTCTCTTGCAGACCCAGCACCATTTTAGTTGCCCTCCTCTGGACTGCCTCTATCCTGTCTATGTCCTTGGAGATGGGGTCTCCAGAACTGGACACAGTACTCCAGATGGGTCTCACCAACTGTCTGTACAGAGGATAACAACTTCCTGTTTTCTGCTGATGATGCCTCTCCTATACATCCCAGTATACCCCAGCCCTCCCTACTGATTTCTCATTGCTTGCTAACCTTAAGGTCATCTGATATGATTACCCCCAGGTCCCTTTCCTTTTTTGTTGTTGTTACTACCTCCCACCCATTGTGTATTCTTCCCTGGGTTCTTGTTTCCCAGGTGCATTATTTTGCACTTCTTTGCATTGAATCCTAGCTGCCGTACTTCTGACCATTCCTCCAACCTTGCCAAGTCCCTTTTCATCCTTTCCACGCCTCCTTGTGTATCAACCCTGTTGCAGATCTTTGTGTCATCTGCAAAAAGGCATACTTTTCCTTCCAGTCCCTCTGCAATGTCACTGATGAAGACATTAAAAAGGACTGGACCCAATACTGAACCCTGCAGTACCCCACTAGTAACCCCCTTCTTCAGAGTGGACTCCATTTACAATTACCTTCTGTGTCCTGTTGTCCAGCCAATGTTTTACCCAGGCTACCACCCTGGGTCCCACTCCCAGGCTGGTTAATTTGACTATTAATCTTTTGTGTGGGACTGTGTCAAATGCCTTGCTAAAGTCTAGGTAGGCCATGTCCACAGCCCCTCCCTGGTCTACTACTTTGGTCACCCAGTCAAAGAAATCTATTAGATTCGTCTAATAAAATTTGGTTATTATCTTTTCTTTCCTCTCCTTTCTGCAAAATCAGTACCGACGGAGAGTGATTTGAAATTCTTATAGGCTCATAGTCAGTCTTCTTAACTATTCCTTTTATTTATTGGCATAGCTGAAAGAAATCTATTCTGGAAAAAGTTTTAAGTGTTTTAGAATAGTATGAATATTTCTTTGCATCTGGATATAATTCTCTAAATGGTTCAACCAGGTTCAAATACTTAATCATATATTTTACTATTGTTACAGATCCCTCTTTATTCCCCAACATAGGTGGCATCCTGTCCAAGATACCATATGTTAAACTGAAATCTCTACTTATAATTACATTCATATTATACTGTGATATTTCCATTAAAAATGTCAGAGAAGAATGAGGGATCATCCTGATTTGGGCCATACACGAGGCAATCAACGTATGTTTTTCTTTTACTAATATGTGTAAAATAATATAATAGCCATTAAGATCTACAGTCATATTCGTTACAGTATATGGTAGTTGATTTCTTATACAAATTGCTACCCCCAGCAATCCCTGAGTAATAAGAACAATATCCTTTAGTCTCAATATGTTTCCAAAATACACAGCATCCCCAATCTTAAAATGTGTTTCTTGTAGGAGCAGTCAATGTTCCTATTTTTCACAAGCTTGATTCCCTTTCTCAATTTTAACCTCTACTTACAACCATTAAGGTTCCACGTCATGGATTTTAATTCTTCCATCTTCTTATCTGTTTCCCTTCTTTAGAATATTCATTCTGATGCTGCTCTGTTGAGCGCTGTTTGATCTTTTGCCCCTTCTTACTATAACCTCGTATTACAACTTCTTTTATTTCCATACAACGAGTTTGAATTGAAAATCCATTGAGCACCCACGCTTTTTGAGCAACTCTATTCCAGTATTTTTTTCCCTTTCCCCATACATCCACTCAAACACCCTACTTCCCTCCCTCCTTTCTCCAATTTTGCCTGCCAGTTTAAACTTTGTATTAACTTCAATTTCACTTGTTCACTATAATCATAGTACTTTAGAGTAGTGAAAAGTAAAAAAAAGAGACAAGACGTCCTGCTTCCAACCCTGTTTCCGAAAAAAAAAAAAAAGGACACAGACCCCCCTTTGAGGTTGCTGAGACCTCATTTGTGTGTAAAGCCTGTTCTAGGAGATAGTTGTTGAACAGTCCCTCCCCACACAGCAGACATTGACTTCCAATGTCGTTCCAAAATACAGAGTGACTGGCTATAGATAATACCATCTTCATAGAAAATTTACCCACCACATCTGCACAACTCACCCTTTTTAGTGTATACATTAAGTTCCTCCATCTGGTTGCTCTGAATTCTCTTTACCTCCCCTGTTTTTCCTTTGTAGAAGGGCTTCCACTTCTGCTGGATCCTGGAAAAATAAAGTCCTCTCCTCCCAAATAACTTTAAGTCTTGCTGGATATAACATAGCATAAGAGATACCTTCACTGTGCAATTTATCCCTAATAAGGTCAAAACCTTTTCTTTTTATTAAGATAGAAGGTGGGAGGTCTGGAAAAAACTGTAATCTATTCCCCCTAAACATCATTCCCTTTTCAGTTCTGGCTTTGGATATAATTCTCTATCTTGGTATCTTACTGTTTTGATGTACATAAAACAAGGTCTATTTTGATTGTCCCTTGGACCAAAGGCCCTGTGTGCTCTATCCAATTAAATGTTCTGTATAGAATATTGTAGACCCATAATTTCAGAAGCATACTCTCACAAAAACTCTGTGGGTCACCCCCTTCTAGACCCTCTGGCAGATTGCCTATTTTCAAATTAGCTCTCCTAGAGCACGATTCTAGGTATTCCACCTTTAACTTAAGTTCTTCTAACTCTTTACAGCATTTCATCACAGACGTGGACACCTTAGGGAGGGTATCCTCCAGATCTCCTACTCGTTTCTCACACTCTGTTGTTCCTACAGAGGGATTCTATTTTATTCATGACCTCAGAAAACTTTAAAGTTAGAGTCTTCACTACTTCATTTATTTTTGCAAACCCCTCTCTCAGTTCATTCAGGATCAACTTGTGTGGGTCTGTAAAATTTTCTTGATAGCTCTCCTTTTTTTTTTTTTTTCCTGTTCTTGATTTTCTTTGCTCCCCCCTCACTTCTTGTAACCTCCATCTGAGTATCTTCTTTTGCCTGTTAATTTGCTGCCATATTTTCCCCTTGTGCCTTATAGCCAGATTTTTCCTTTTTTGTCTTGAGAAAAATATCGTATGTGCAGACCGACGAAGTTAACATTACTGAGGGTGGGAGTGACTTCACTGCGGCAACGGCCGCATTAATTCCATATTCACCTTGTGTTTTTTTGATTTTAGTGTTATGCCTCACTCACCGCCAGAGATCCTTCTCGACATCCAAAGCGATTGACGGGCTGTTAAGATTTTTTTCTTTTTTTATCTTTAGATTCAGTCCCCAAGGAGAATCCCTGCTTAAGCGAGTCACTCTGTAGCAAATGTTGCTTTGATGTATTTATCTGCCCCTGTTTTAACTCGGGTGTTTTTATCTCCTCATTTACATCAGAAAACGTTCCCCCACTCTTACTGGTGCTTCTCCAGCTTGGAAGAAAAAAAAAACTCCATCTGGCTTGTCCAGATGAAGGGGCTACCTGAATTTTGGTTTTTCAACTGATTTTCTAACCGAGTACTCGTTGCCACTTCTGCTTCTATCCCCTCTCTGTCCTCCAGAAGCGTTTTCTTAATCTCTGAACTCACTTCTTCCAGCAGGGCCGTTGGTTTGAGCCTAGCATTCTGCAGCTTCCTTGGCAATTCTTCAGTCGATTTAAACAGTATATCACCTTTTCCTGCTGTGACATTTCTCGGTATTTCAACCGATCCACCTGTAGCAGCGCAAACTAATTCAGAAACCCGACGGTATAACTCCGACATCCCCCACGGCTAAACCACAATAAGGTCGCACGTCTGACCGTTTAACCGACAACTGGAAGGGGAGAGAACATGCAGATCAAAACGCGTGTTTTAATCAGAAAAAAGAAGGTACAATAACGCATATAAAAAAAACAAAGAATTTTCATTCCTTTAGGGAAAAGCCCATGTTTCAGCTGGTGGGGTTCCTCCAATGGTCGGGGACTCAGCGTTTCTCCTTGCGCACCACATTCTTAGCTGCGCATTCTGGGATTTCAGAAGGCTCCTCCACTGACTACCCTTTTTAACAAATGATAGGAGGATGATGTGGTACCTGAGAACTGGAGGAGAGCAGATGTGATTCCACTTCACAAATGTGGGAGCAAGGCAGAGGCAAGAAATTACAGACCTGTTAGTCTGACCTCAGTGGTAGGGAAAATGATGGAATTGTGACAGCCATCTGTTTATTATTTGTATTATATTTGTGATATAAATTTATGTTTAGACTTCTGCTTAGAAACACAGGCCAAGCAGAACAGCCTCATGAGATACTGGATTTTTAAAGGAAAACACATGTGCTGGCCTTTCTCGTTGTCACAGCTAGCTTGTAAAAGCTGACTTCCTGGGACTACAATAAAACCAGGTTGTAGAAGTTGTAAAACCAGCATTTACTGTGAATCCAGGAAACTGGTCTAACAGACTGCACTTTTTTATGACATCAGGAGGTAAGCCATCTCTGACAGTTACCTGTGAAATGTCTCACCACTAAGAGAAATAACTTTCAGGAATATTCCTCTGAAGATCAAAGGGGTAATTCTGACCTGCCATAAAGCAGGCTCACTAATAAAAAAAAAAGGATTTTTTTTTAAGTGGGATGCTTAGCAACATGCAGATGCAGATGCATGAGAATCACCATGCCCCTATACGACATGTCAGAGTCCGTGGGAACCACCTCCCCTTGAACTCTCCAGAGCTCATAGCCTGCCAAAAAGGCCGCGATTTAGCCTGGAAGCTCCACAAAGGTACAAAGCTTCCCAAAGACTATGAAGATTACTGGGCCCTGAGAAATAAATGTACGAAAGCCACTCACTTGGCTAAGGCCGAGTACTTTAGCTCTACTTTTAACTCCAACATTAATAACCCATCCAAATTCTGGAAAGTAATTCACTCTATTTTCTCTCTCCAGGCTCCCCCCCCATCCTCAAAATAAATAATACTGTCATCTCCGACCACCCTAATGTAGCTACAACTTTCAACTTGTACTTCACCTCCTGTGCAACTGCCCTATTAGGTTCCACCCCCAGCACTAGTCAGCTGTCACCGGACTCTACCAGCAGCCCACCTACTCCACTGTTCTCTTTCTCCAATATCCTGCCACAAGATATACTGACTGCCCTAGAGGCCTTAAATCCGAGCAAAGGAAGCTCCCCTGATGGTCTTGATCCTAAGCTGCTTTACCCGTCTGCCACAGCCATTGCTCTCCCTCTAACCACCATTCTCAACCTCTCTTTTCAAATGGCTGAAATCCCCCAAAAATGGAAACCTACAATTGTCCTCCCACTTCCAAAGTGTGGCAATACCTCCTCCCCTGGGAATTACTGCCCCACCTCACTCCTCCCAAGGCTAGCCAAACTTCAAGAACACCTAGTCCTAGCCCAACTGTCATTGTACTTCTCCGATACAAACTTCTTCACCCAATACCAATCAGGTTTCCGTAAACACCACTCTACTATGACCTCGCTGCTTCGGGTTACGGATTCAATCCTGTCTGGCATGGATTGCAGTCACATTACATCTGTCATCTTTATTGGACTTGCCAAAGTGTTTGACAGTTTCCTATGCCCTACTACTCTGCTCCCTGTCATCCGCCGGTCTGGCCGACCACGCAATAAAATCGTTTAGTGCGTACTTAACTGGTCGCACCCAATCGGTAAAAATCTCTGATACCATCTCCTCTCCACTCCCCATCTGTACAGGTGACCTACAGGGGTCCACACTGGGTCCTATCCTTTTCTCCATTTTTCTGAATGATCTACCATCCATCTGCACCTTGTCTTCCATACACATGTATGCTGACGATATGGTCCTTTACTCCACAGGGCCATCCCCCTCAGTTGTTGCCTCCCAGCTCCAGCTGGACTTTAATAATGTCCAGAGCTGGTTTCAATCTCATCAACTACTTCTAAATGCTTAAAAGACAGTGTCCATGACTTTCAGCACTAGACAGCACCTGGCTAAACTCCCATCCTTGCCCTCTTATACTACCCTAGATGGGGAAACTATTGATACCTCTACATCCTTCAGATATCTGGGCGTCTGGCTGGATCACCATCTCACCTTTTCCGACCATATTGGAGCCTTAATGAAAAAACTTTGCCCTAAACTCGGTGCCCTATATAAAAATCACGCCTGCCTCCCCCTCCTGGCTAGGTGAGAAATGGTCCAAAAGATGATTCTTCCAATCATTGATTACTGTGATGTTGTTTATTGCTCTGCTCCTGCCACCTCCTTAGCCAGACTGGATACCCTTTTCAACTCATTCTGCCGCTTTGTCCTGGATGCACCTCAGTTAACCCATCACTGTCACCTTTACCGAGCCTTGGCTTTCCCATCTCTAGCTAACAGGCATCTGCATCACACTGCAGAAAGTTGTCTCCTCCTACTGGCTGGGTACTCTCCCCCCCCCCCATCTTACCTCCTACCTCTCCCCTCCTCCCCCTCCCTCCCGCCTTCTCAGATTCCATGACTGCAGTACCCCTGAGGTCCACCTCTATGGGCCAGTGTGCTTTCTCCTACCATCTCCCAAAACTTTGGAACTTGTTTCCATCTAAAGTTTGTTCTCTGCTTATTTGCTGATGCATTTGTAACTGGAGGTATGCTCGTGCTCCTTCTGGCACTCCTACTAGCTAAGTCTGTTATACTGCAAACAACCTGCATATTCTAGCCATTAAATCTCCTTATGTATAGTACACTTGATAGCCTTTGCATCATATAACCATTGTGCTCGCTATTCCCACAGTCAGTGCCCTACACTTAAAGCAAACTTGCTGCGACTCCTACCTATTGTTTGTACTCCATCAAGTCCAACTTTTGTTTTTGCACATGCGGCTACTGCCCGCTTTTTGGTACTCATCTCCCTGTATGTAGTCAGTGCTACTTGAAACGCCATTTCACTTTATGTAAATCAGATGTTTACAGCTAAATCTGTAACTGTCTAAGTACTCAATCTGCTACTCTACTGCTGTATGTGCCTGTTGTAAAATATTTTACTATGTAACTACATCTCCCCTCTCCCACAGGTCGCACCGGGAGACGAGCAACTTGTTGTTCAGTGTGCCTTACCTAGTGAAACTTTTCAATAAATAAATAAATTTGGTATGCAGGAAGGAGAGTGACCTCACAGCCAGCATCACCACAGAGCTGTGACCTCACAAGCTGGGTGGGACCCTTTTCCCCCTCATTGATATTGTCAAGGCTGAGGGAACATTGCACTTTTTATTTCTGGACTCCTGAAAGAACACACTCTTGTTCCAACTTTACAACACTTAGCATACTTGTGTTTGCACTTTTGAAGAGACACTTTTACTCCTGGACTCTTAAGAAGCACGTCTACCAAAGTAAGGTAACTTCAGCACCACTAATTACTAATTGAAACTGGGGTAAGATTAGTTACTAAGTAAAAAGGTGTTTGGTTTGTAATTTCCATTACTTTTATGACTGTGCCATTAATGTTATATGTTTTGTGTTTTGTACTTCATTTACTATTTTTAATTTTAGCAAACTTTGTTTTCCTTGAATCCTGCCTGAGCCTTTTTCTCATTTTGAGTGTGAATGCTGGGACAGTGTTGATAATTCTTACAGAACTGTTAAGCGCTTACAGTGTGTTACCATATGCACCAAGGTAAGGAAAATATCAAGGTCTCAAGTGAGTCAGAAGTGGGATTGTGAACCAGGTTGTATTCCCACTGGGTTGAGTATTGCACTGCATTTCCCAGACGAGGGTGTGATATTTGAACCTGTTACCTGGGCATGCTAGCAAAAAAGGGTTCATATTTGACTCCAGAATGGTAGTTGTTTGGACCCAAAACAGACAAGAGGGTTACCCTGTTTGTCTCCTGTTCACATATTGCACTTCGAGGTTGGGCACTGTGGGAGCAGAGGGCCTGACCCCTGGAGTACATTTGTGACAGGAATCACTTCTGAAAGAAAGAACTGTTGAGTACCTAGAGGCCAGTGGGGCACGGGACCCAAAGCAGCATGGATTCACAGTGGGAAGGTCATGTCAGACAAATCTAATAGATTTCTTTGACTGGGTGACCAAAGTAGTAGACCAGGGAGGGGCTGTGGACATGGCCTACCTAGATTTTAGCAAGGCATTTGACACAGTCCCACACAAAAGATTAATAAACAAGTTAGCCTGCCTGGGACTCGGTCCCAGGTTGGTCGCCTGGGTTGAGAATTGGTTGGACAACAGGATGCAGAGGGTAACAGTAAACTGAGTCCACTCCAAAGAAAGGGGGGGGGGTTACTAGTATGGTACTGCAGGGTTCAGTATTGGGGCTGGTCCTCTTTAATGTCTTTATAAGTGACACTGCAGAGGGACTGGAAGGAAAAGTATCCTTCTTTGCAGATGACACAAAGATCTGCAACAGGGCTGATACACAAGGGGGGTGGAAAGGATGAGAAGGGACTTGGCAAGGTTGGAGGAATGGTCAAAAGTATGGCAGCTTAGATTCAATGCAAAGTAATGCACCTGGGAAACAAAAACCCAGGGGAAGCGTACACAATTTGGGGGGGGGGTACTAACAACAAAAATGGAAAGGGACCTGGAGGTAGTCATATCAGATGACCTAAAGGTAAGTAGGCAATGTGAGAAGGCAGTAAGGAGGGCTGGGGGGATACTGCAATGCATAGGGAGAGGCATCACCAGTAGAAAACAGGAAGTTGTCATCCCTCTGTACAGACAGTTGGTGAGACCCCATCGGGAGTACTGCGTGCATTTCTGGAGATCCCATCTCCACAAGCACATAGACAGGATGGAGGCAGTCCAGAGGAGTGCAACTAAAATGGTGCAGGACCTGCACCAGAAACCACACGAAGAGAGACTAAAGAAGCTTAATATGTATACCCTCAAGGAAAAGAGGGAGGGGAGGACATTATTGAAACTTTCAAGTACCTCAAGGGAATCAACAAAGTCCAAGAGGGTAGCATCTTTCAGAAAAAAAAATGTGCAACAACAAGGGGGCACAGTTTGAAGATAGAGGGGGTACGACTCAGGGGCAATGTGAGAAAATATCTTTTCACAGAGAGGGTGGTGGACGCATGGAACGACCTTCCTGAGGAGGTTGTGGGGTCAAAACAGTGGGAGAATTCAAGAATGCATGAGACAGCCATAAGGCAATTATAGTTGGAAGCAGGAGGAAGTAGGCTGTTGGTTAACTAGGATCTGCAGCTTATCCAATAGGTAAGAAAATGGGCAGACTGGGTGGACCAAGCGGTTCTTATCTGCCGTCAAAGTCTATGTTTCCATGTTTCTTTTTTCCAGTCTTCTGGTACCTTACCAGAGTTATAAGATGTACCATATAGTCCAGTCAATGGAAATGTACGATTTCTGTTAATCAGTGCTGTATGATGTAAATACAGAGTTGAAACTGTAAACGAATTGTTGATGACCAATGTGCGTATTGGTATGCCATATAATATAGAGAATAATGTATAGGCAGGTGGTTATTATGAGAATTTTACACACACCCGAGGTGTGGGATGCCCCATAAACCCCGGCGGCGGCCGGGGGTTATATAGGCATCCCACACGAGGGTGTGTGTAAAATCTCTATAAATAACTACTGCATACTTTTTATTTTTATAATTGTTGGTCATTATTTTTAGTAATAATCTATTGAATTTGCAAATAAATGAATAAGGCAGTTGTGGTATAATGAAGAATTTATTTGTGGTGGTTGTACAACATTGCAGTTTTTAATTATTTTAAAAAACGTGTTTCTTCAACTGCCTTATTCATTTATTTGCAAATTCAATAGATTATTGCTAAAAAAATTGAGACGGAGGTCACTGTCTGTTTTTCTTTTGGTATTTAGATTATGCTGCTCTACTGTAAATTGTTCTGTTATGGGGAGTCTACGATTTAAAAATCTTGTCTCCATTTCTTAAGAATCTTGTGCTGTTGCTGTCGCTATTTTACATCCGCTTTTTTAAAAAGTGGTCCGTATTTGTTTTGTTTCAGAACGGTAGATCTGACAGGGCACGGCGAGCTGCGAGACTGCAAGTCGTTTACTTCCTTATGTCTCGCGCTGTGCTCTAGAGCAGAGTAGCGCGTGTTTGCCGTTATAACTAGCCGAGGTAGTTATAACGGCAAATTATAACTCGCTGTGCCCGTGTTAAAAAAATTGTGGCCAGTAATTATAATGTAATAATCACGAGGACACTAGCAGCAATCACTCACTTAGTATTATGCAGCCATTTAGTGACCACTGAAAACAACTCTGAATTGTCATGACTGTACAGAATACCTAAACTATGTAGCATTGTATGTGATTTTTGTTAAACAAAAAGAAAAACCCACAAAAAAGGAAAAAGGAAAAATATTAAAAACATATAAACGTAAATATATTTTTTTATTAAGTACTGTTTAAAGAGCAACAAATCAGTTTTAACTACATTAATCAAAAATTAACAAATTAAGCAACCCACTGCTATGTTGACACCTTGGAGTTACAGTGCTAATTTCATAATTTATTCCTGCATACTCAGTGTAGGCTAATAGACTGAAAATCTTTGTACTCAGGATTTGACCACCACATCACCTGCTGTTCATGGTACCCTTATTTACAGCCCCACACAGTTACGCACCCATCCCACGCCTGTGCTCGCAAGTGTTGTGATGTACGAGCTCTGCACAGTGTGGTGAGCGCTATATTGTTTTTGAATTTTCAAATAGTGTGTTGATTGTAGCAAGACTCTTTTTAGTTGACTGAAAGCCCAGCTGTCACTGTAACATGCATTAAAAAGTTGTAAACTGTATAATGTGATGTACATTAAGCAATGCTGTGCACCAGTGCGCTGTACCTCCCAAGTCACACATCACCAATCTACTGGATTAAATCCCTTATCCCCCTGGAGACTTAGCAACGCTGGTACATGTTTGCTAATTTGAAGCTTGACTACTGCAATACCCTATACCTCAGGGTCAATGGAGGTATGCTACAGCACCTGCTGCTGGTGCAGAACACAGCTGCTAGGTTGCAGACTGGTCTTCCCAGGTCATGTACTGTCTCCCCGACACAGCATGACCTGCACTGGCTGCCGGTTAGGTGGCATATTTCCTTTATGGTGGGTTTGCTCACTTATACGGCCCTACATGGGTTGGGCCTGGGCTGTCTGACAGACCTACTGCATCCTTATGTGTCTTTGTGCCCCCTCTGCTCCACTGAGGAGGGCCTACTGGTGATACTCAGGGCAAGGTTAAAAACCTCAGGTCATCAAGCATTCAAGGCTGCAGGTCCGGCTTTATGGAACAGTCTCCCAAGAGCCCTGATGGAGGGCCCCGTCAGTGGAGGTGTTCAACAGGGTTCTGAAGACATTTATTTATATGGACTTTTGGGGATTAAATCCCCTGTACCACCTAATATTTCACTCTGTTATTTATATTAAGTTTGTTCTTTATTCAGAACTGTTTCTAACTCTGCTAGCTTATCTAGTTAACTTATTACGATCATATTTACTATGACTTTATGTGTTTAGTTATGTATTAGTCTGTGACAGTTTTACCCTGACAGCTATATTGTAATGGCGCCCTCGACCTCCAGGGAAGGGTGTCAATAATTATAAATAAACTCTACTACGAGAACAAAACAAAAAAAAAAAAAGAAATCATGCCTGTTAAATAACTGGTCGCTTTGCCTAACCAGTTGCTATCTGGCCGCAACTATCATTAGTGCCACTGCTTAAAGTCATGGTGCCGGCATGTTTGGAGACCACTTGACAATCCCTTACACTAGTTGTATTATTTGACTGCTATGTATAGGCTGCAGAATTTCTATCCTTGTGTACATTGGTGGTGAGTGGCTCATGTAAGTAAAGTACTAACTGCTGTCATGGGTGTGCTTATTTATTTTATTTCATTTATTTATTTGGTAACCGGGTAGGTGCACTGAACCAAAGGACCGTTTCCAGTCATGACCCGAGCCACAAACTTGGCACATTAAGCAATACAAATACAGGTAAACACACAGTAGTACAGGCTTCAAACAGGAGTGTAGGAATTATAGTACAAGGAATCTTTACGTAAAGAAGTTACATAAGATACATGGTGCCATTTAAGGCCAGCAGACCGGTAAAATATGTAGTCACAAAACACAGAGATGATACATACGGTGTCAAATTTTCGGATACAATAAAAATAAAGTGCAACTGCATTCAGGTAAACAGGTCATCAGGCAGATAGGTACTCATAATACAGTGCAACAATCCGCCTTAAAATAAGTGCAGTGACAAAGAACAGTAGGGAGGCAGTAACCTTAGCCATGCTGGGGGAAGGTGGAGGGCAGGAGATGGAGGGAGTCTCTGAGAGAGTGTGACCCAGCCATAGGTGGGGGGCGGGGGAGATGGGATGCACAGGATTACCCGTTGCACGCCAGCATTTGGCTTCAGACTGTAGCCAGGCTTTGAAATTGTTTTTGAAAGAGAAATGGGAGGTGGACGAGCGGCGTGACGTAGGGAGTCTGTTCCAGAGGGAGAAGGCAGAAACAGAAGAAGCTTTGCTGCCTATGGTAGACGAGATTCTAGGGACTACCGGGGGGGGGGGGGGAGGGCACCAATGACTCACAGAGGTTCCTAGATGCCACTCTGCCCATGAGGAGGGATGAGTATGAGCACAGGTGTCCGCTTCTCAGGGTACTGTCAACTAAGCAGCCAAGGTCCTAATCAAACTGACCTTGCAGTGGGAACCAACCAAGAGACTGGTACAATACACAATGATGGGTTGAATAGGGAACATTGAGGACGAAGCAACAGATACTACTGTACAGAGACTACTGTAGACAGATACTATTGTGGGTACATGGTTAGGTCAGTCGGTAGGTCTGTCTCTTGTCTTTCTTGCTCCTCAATATGGTGTTAAGCAGTGGTTGTACTTGCATTACACATACACTTTTTTTTTGGGGGGTTGGGGGGGGGGATGAGGTCATCGGCTCAATTTTTCACTCTGTGATAATAATCTTGTATAAGTGAAATTATTTAATCTTTTCTATTGTGATGCAGTACACCACAGTTCCCTACACCAATCTTCCCTCGGCTCAGACCATGTGGTTTTATCTCTGCTGCAGCCTCATTTCACTGGCTGTGAGCCAGTCACAAATAAGATTCCCATGGATAATAACTCTGAAGGGCTGTGCGACTGTGCTGGGGAATTCTTGCCTGATATTTGTATAGGAACTTCATGTCAGTCTGACCATCTCAGATTAAGATGCTAAATATGATGATGACAAATCTTTATTTTTCAACAGGATAGAACTGTTAGGACTTTGCAGCCCTGTTTACAAAGTTGTCCTGCCTGGATACAAAGTTTCTTATATACAAAGGTGGAATACAAGAGATTTCAGACCGACAGTGTAATATACATGCTGGATACATAGTTAATTATGGTATTAGACCACAGTTTCTACTGTACCACATGGTGTGTTTGCACCCTATCTGAGTGCTTCATTTCGTTTTTCTTTTTTATGCCATATTACAAAGTTAATTATACACAAGAAGGGATACATTTAGGAACATACGAAATTGCCAGCAGAAACAGGCCTCACGGTCTATCGGATCTGCTTGAGTGTGCAGCTAGCACCTCATCTCGCAGCTGCTCCTCCTGCCCCCCTCTTCCCAGTATCCCTTCCCCTTCCCCAACCCCCTCTTGAAACTGCCCATCATCTTATAGGACACTATCCTGTCTGGTAAGGTGTTTCATTTGTCCACCACTCTTTCAGTGAAAAAATGTCTCATCTCCCTCCTGAATCTTCCCCCCTCCGATCTCGGTCCATGCCCTCTCGTGTCCCTCCCCCTGCTTATCCAGAAAATCCCTTCTGTGTTGGTCTTGTTTATACCCTTCAGATACTTAAAGGTCTCAATCATATCGCCCTCATCCCTCCTCTCCTCCAGCGAATACATATTCAACTCTCCCAGCCTGTCCGCGTACGGCTTGCTCTCTAATCCCTGGATCATATTTCTGGCTCTTCACTGCACCCCCTCCAACAATCTGATGTCCTTTTTCAGGAATGGGCAATAGTACTGCATGCAGTACTCCAGGTGGGGCCTGGCCAATGACCTATACAGGGGCAGGATACCCTCCCTCCTTCTGGAGGAGATCCCTCTTGCAATACACCCCAGCATTTTGTTGGCTTTTGCTGCCACTTTCCTGCACTGAGCAGAGCTGTTCGTGCTCCCTGTAATGATCACTCCTAGGTCCTCTGTGGAGCTCCCCAACTGTACCTCATTCAAGTGATAATCCCTCCCCTGGTTCCTGGCTCCGAAGTGCAGAACCTTGCACTACTTGGTGTTCAACCCCAACTGCCATGTTTCCGCCCACTCCTGCAGCTTAGTCAGGTCCTCCTGTAACCCCTTCCACCCTTCCACATCATCAACCATGGCTCCCATCTTGATATCGTCTGCGAACAGACTGATCCTGCTCTGGATCCCACGTGAGATATCTGCAAAGGTCAAGTTGACAAGTGACACAGTTTGGAAAAAAAAAAACTCTCACTGTCTTGTAAGACTGCTGCTTTTAGTAACACATGGTTATCAGACTTGTAACGTCAATAACACAGTTTACCTTTTAGTAAAAGGCTTTTATTAAAAGGGTTTTAGTAGGTGCTGGACTGCTAGTCGTTTTTCTAACAGCCAAAACTGATGCTCCATAGAAACACGAGCAACTGGAAGTGCCTCTCAGACTGCCTGCCAGCCCGTTCCTGATCGCACTTTTCTGTTCCATCGAGTCCCGGAGTAAAGCAGCTCCTCTGACATAACACTGCTTGCTGTTGCTGTTACAGGGGCATTACATGTTTTGGCTGTTTTTTTTTTTTTTAAACCATTCTCTATGTGCTATTTATTAGCTATTTATCCAACCCGATAAATATCCAGACCCGGTTGGATTGCACCATGGGGATATCCTGATCAGATATCTGCCAAATTTTTGATATCCGCACATCCCTAGTATTTTATGAATTCTGCTTCAATTTGATTTAAGCCACTGGATTCTTTTGCATTCAAGTGTTTTACTTCTTTCAGCACTTCATTCTGTTTGAACATTTTGAAATGGAACTTTGGGAGAGTTGGTTGTTTGGGACAGCCGTTGGGTTCATTTTTGTCAGTGGTATTCAGTACTGTCTTTGTGTCAGGTGTGTGTATGACTGGTAATGTGCAGAAGTAACTGTGCTATCCGTTTGCTGTCTCAGTTGCTGTATGCTCATTGCCCTTGTCATCCCTAAAGTCTAAGATTGAAATTTTATTAGTTTTGCCCTCCAGTGATTTAACGGTTTACCAGTATGAGGAGAGATTTGGATTTTCCTGTTATTATTCTGTAAAAGGGGTTTTTTTTTTGGCTTTCCTGATGAAGCTTTTGCATTTGTTTCTGGTTTTCCAGAAAGCCTCCCAGTCATCTTTGTTTCTTGTTGTGTTTGCTTTCTTCCACAGCCTGTCTTATATGCTGATCTTTTTATTTCCTCATTCCTCACTATGTCTGTGCTATAACTGTGCAGTGCTTTTGCTTTCTGTTTTTTTTTTCTTGTGGTCATTCTGGGTACTACTGGACCACACCCACTAACCTTCTCAAACTTCAATTAGAGGAAATGGTAAGTCTGCTTGGCAACGTCATTATTAAATATCCATTCGTCTTGCCTCCACCTCTCACACTACACTTTTCCAAGCAGTCGGGAGAAAGTGTGCTCGCTCATGCATGAATGTGTGTACATGATGTGTACTGTTTTCTTACTATAGCTGAATTATGATTTCTCGCTGAATTCCCCTGATGGATCCCTCGCATGTGTTGTAAATTACATTGAGATATGCTCAGGATGATTGATGTGGGATGGACCGAGTGAGGAAGGGCTGGAGTAGGGGGTGGTGGACACTAGACTACCACTGACAATGAAGAATGAAGCTGTCGGTTCAATGAGATAAATGTAGACTAATTTTCCACTGTGTCATCGAGACACATTTGCGTTGTCCACTATACAACTGATCCAAAATTCGCATTCAGAATTCTCAAATTTCAACTGTGGTTTATTCTGCAAGGTGACAGAGTTCCACACCACTGTGTAAGTGTATTAGAAGAATTACAGACAGAATATGTGTACTGTGCTCTTGACTAGTTCCAGTAATAGTTCTATAATAACTGGGGACTGCTTTTTCCCATAGGGGAAGGAGGTTATAATTTTCCGTTATAACGTGTGTGAGCATGCGCTAAAAGCTCTCTTCTGGTCCTCTTCAGTAGACAGCACGCCGCAGTTCACCAGTAAGTTAATTTAAATGTATTTTATATAACTGCTGAGGCAAAAAAGCATTCCCCAGCAAATATATAAAATAAAAGCTGGGGAGGTGTGTGAAACTTGAATGTTAGACACCCTCTCGGTGTGGGATGCCTGTACAAACCCCTCGAGCTTCGCTCTCAGGGTTTACATGGCATCCCACACCTTGGGGGTGTCTAACATTCTCATTATAACCACCTTCCCATCCATTATTGTATACGTAACATTCTGTGATCAGGTATTGTCCGGGTTGTGTGACTGTGTCCAGTATACACAGACACATTGAAAGCTAAACAAAGGTCTTCCGGTCTCAATGAAAGTAATTATATTTATCTTCAGCTTCAACATATATGCATTGCATAAAAGTATTAATACAACTATGGGGATTTATCTTCCATAATTGATATCATGCCACTGTCAATGTTAACATGGTGGATATAACATTAATAACACAGATACATATTGTTGCTATTGAATTAAACACCACTCCTTTCAACTTTCTGGAAACAGTCCTTGATCAGCTTAAATCAAAATTTAATGTACCTGAAATGCAAGACGCAGTATATGACTAAGATCTGTGAGTGGGTGTGTATGTTAAAGACTCACCACCACAGTCTCAGATCAAGCCATTATAATTAATGCTAAAAACAAACTATCTTCTTTCACGCGACAGTCATTTCCTTCAACCTGTCAATTTAGCAATTTTCATAGTCCTTTGTGTTACCAAAGTAAGTCCACTGTCCCATTGGTTGGATCGGACAAATAACGTGCTGATGTTGTTATCAAAGTATGTACGCATCTATGACTTTTTTACTTATACACAATTCTACCTTTATTTTTTTTTTTATAAGTGAGGCCGACTGATTTACAGTAGTTTTCTTTTCCACTGCATTCACTTTTAGGCACTGTTAAAACATCTGCACCATTAAAATATCAGAAAGTTTCTACTGCTCCTCTCAACTTAATCCAGAACGACACAAATTCAACCTGTACCCCGGACTCTTGTGCCAGAGTAACAGCTGGTGATGAAATCTCCTTAAACAATAACACCATTAGTGACAGACTGGAAGTTCTGGATGCCTTCAATATCACTTTGCGACTGCAGGTTTAGCCTTCGACAATTCCCCTGCGAATCTGATACGCTCTCAAGTGGATAATCAAGGTGCAGATCCTAGCGTCACCAATTCAGTCTTCTCCTTGCGTCCTACTACTCTGAAAGAAGTTGAAGACCTACTGCTAAAACTGGATGCAAAAAAAAAGTGCTGGTGTGGATACCCTCGACCCATATTTTTGAAGGTGGACATCCATGTGTTAGCCGCACCCATAACCCATTTATTAAACCTATCATTAATTCAAGGATCCATTCCTTCAATATGGAAAACAGCGAACATCATACCCCTGTTCAAGTCCGGAAATCCCTGTGATCTAAATAATTACAAACCAATTTCGATTCTCCCGGTCTTGTCAAAATTACTGGAAAAAGTCATAAGTAACCAGTTGAGGCAGTATCTAGAAGCTAATAACCTGCTTAATCCAGTCCAATCAGGGTTTAGAGCTAAACATAGCACCATCACAGCACTTGCCAAAGTGACTAATGACTGGCAAAGAGAGCTAGACAACAGGTATTACACCTGCGCCGTATTCTGGGACCTGAGCAAGGCCTTCGACACTGTCGACCATTCTCTGCTACTCTCTTCCCTGATTTCACTAGGTGCTGACCCATTATCTTTACAGTGGTTCAACAACTACCTCTCTGATCGTTTCCAGCAGGTGAAAACGGAAGGAAATTTCTTAACTCTCAAACCTCTCCCAAGAGGTGTCCCCCAGGGTTCTATCTTAGGACCGATCTTATTTGCAATACACATCAACAATATTGATGAAAGCATGACTAAGGCCAACATTCATCTGTTTGCAGATGACACAGTTCTTTACTTAAGCCGCCCGTCATTGCAATCTGCATGTAATGACCTTCAATCTGAGTTCAACCTGCTGCAAACACCAACTCCTAAACAAAAAACTATTACTTAACGCCCACAAAACAAAAGCAATGCTCTTTTCTCCCTTTGCCCAAATGGTAAATTCAGCTCTATCAGATCCTGTGCCGCAGATTACTACAATTCTTGGCAAGAAGTTGGAATCTGTCCCTTAATTCAAATACCTGGGAGTATGGCTAGACCATAGGCTCTCCTTTATAGAGCACGTTGAAGAATTATTCAAAAAATTACGACAAGAGACTTGGCCTGTTCTTTAGGATAGCCCGCTTCTTAACTAGAGATGCCAAACTACAGCTGGTACAATCAACCTTTCTATCCTTGATAGATTATGCTGACATCTTGTACTGTCACTGTCCCATTTCCTACCTCACCAAACTTGACACATTATATCATAGAGCTTTGAGGTTCATCACAGGCCTGCCTTATTCCACTCACCACAGCTCCCTATATCAATCAGTGGGGTGGAGTTCTCTTCAATTCAGGCAGCCTTATGGACCCTGAGAGCCATCTCCAAAAAACTGCCCCAATACATTACAGACTGTCTTCCTATAAAACCAATAGGCAATTACGCCCTGAGAAGTTGCAAATCTCTCCTATTGATGGTTCCCAAAGTTAACTCTCGCTTTGGCAGGGCTGCTATAAGCTTTACACTGTCCTCCTTGTGGAATAAATTGCAAAAAAAACTGAAACTGAAGTCACCCATCAGCATCTCATCTTTCAAGCTCTTATATTCACATCTCAGAAATCAGTGCAATTGTTTCCCACGGCCATGAATTGTCATCACGCTAACCTGTACCATTTAACCATGAATGAATTACTTCTAGTGCCTGTCTCCTCCTTGGCCCTGGTCTGTCATCATGCTTTCATGTAACACCTTGATGCCTCTGTTCTCCCTTTGATACTGGTCTATCTTCCCGGTTTCTCCAGCCTTCTTTTCACAACTCTATACTGCACTCATCCACAATCTACATGCAATCATACTATTAAAGTCCTAACTCCCCTTTCCCTCTCCCCGTAGGCCCCCACCACCGCATCAGTTCTACCGACCTATCCTTGGGACTTCACTTCTAACAATGTTTATCCTTCGCTAACATATTACATACCCCTCCTAGTACCCCATCTGCCATTAGTTGGTGGTTCTCCACGCCATTTTCATGGCTAGTACTAGTGACTGCCCCTGGTAAATGAACTAACTGGTACTTCTATTCAGAGAACATGGTTTATATACAGTTGCATGGTTCAATGGTGGACCTGCCCCTTGTATTTGAATCCTCCTCTGTTATGGCTTGCCTTGTCTTCCTTTTATCATTTGACTCCCCTATTACTGCACCATTGTGTTTGTGTTTATATACTTATTTACACGTATTTATATGTTTTTATGATGAATATTACCCAACCCTGTTCTAACCAGGTCCATCCTGTAAAACAGCTCTGCTCAATGATGTTCGTCTGGATAAATAAAGATTTTGATTGATTGACTGAAAGCCAATCATCAGAAAAAAAGCCCCCAGCAACCAGGTGAAAGCTGGTCATCAGAAAAAAAGCCACCAGCAACCAGCCATTCACCAGCCAAATTCAGCCTGTAACACAGACTCTTATCCAAGAGTAGCAGCTGGTGAAAGCCATTCATCAGATAAAAACTGCCAGCCACCAGCCAAATTCAGCCTGTAACACAGACAATTGCACAGGCACAGCAGCCGGTGAAAGCCATTCATCAAATAAAAGCTGCCAGCCACCAGCGAAATTCCAACTGTAGCCTGAACTCTTGTGCCAGCATAGCAGCCGGTGAAAGGTCAGATACAAGGTCAGATAAAAGCCTTCAGCCAGCCACCAGCCAAACTCAGCCTGTAACACAGAATCTTGGGCCAGAGTAACAGTCAATGTAAGCCAGTCATCAGATAAAAGCCATCAACCACTGGCCAAATTCAGCCTGTAACCCCTAGGTCTCTTTCCTCAGAGGTTTCTGCGCAACCCCTCCCCCCCCCACACTGTCCTCTGGTTCTTGTTCCCTATGTGTATTACCTTGCACTTTTTGGCATTCAATTTCAACTGCCAAACCTCTGACCACCTCTCTAGCTTTTTCAAGTCTCTCTGCATCTCCCTAACCCCCTCCTCACTGTCTACCATGCCACTGGGCTTAGTGTCATCTGCAGAGGCACATCTTGCCCTGGACTCCTTCTACCATGTCACCAATGAGCATACTGAAAAGGACTGGACTCGGGATCAATCCTTGTAGCACCACACTGGTAACCTCCCTCACTTCTGATTTGACTCCGCTAAACATGCCATCTGCTGTCTCCCTTCCAACCCGTTTCTCATCCAGCTAACTGTGTCCCTCGGTGTACCCAGATCCTCCAGCTTCTTCAGCAACCTTCTGTGAGGCAGCAAGTCAAAAGCCTTGCTGAAATCAAAGTAGGGCAAATCCACAGCATGGCCCTTATCCATTACCCAGTTAAAGAATACTAGTATCAGGTCGGTCTGACAAGACCTTCTTGCCTCAAACCCGTGCTGTTTACTATCTTGGAATCCACTGCTCTCCAGGTAGTTTACAAGGTCCCCTATGACTAGTGTCTCCATCAGTTTATCCATAACAGAGGTAAGACTGACAGGTCTGTAGTTACCTAGTTGCTCCTTGTCTCCATCCTTATGGAGTGGGACTACATCTGCTATCCTCCAGTCTTCTGAAATTACCCATCTGAACTGAGCTAATGAACAGCCCCACCAAGGGTTCTGTTAGTTCCATTACCAATTCCTTGCGCAGCCTCGGATGCATCCCATCTAGCCCTGGGGCCTCATCTATCATAACACACCAACTATACTGTACGTAGGATAAAAGGTCCTGTTATTCTTAACACTTATTGGTTAAAAACACATAAGTGATTTATAAAGCGTTTTAACTGTATAGCACCTTGAACTCTGTAAAGGTGCTTTACACATAGGGTGGGATATTCAAAGGGGTTGTGCATGGCGAAAGCGCAACCCACTGATGCGCCCTGGCGCAATATTCAAAAAGGGGAATATGTTCGCGCACGTCCCAATCATGAAACCGCCAGTAATATATGCGGCGCAAGTGCGGGGGGCGTGCCCATGCATATTCTGCACATCCCGATATTCAGCCTGGGATGTGCGGTGCATATGCTGGTGCAACCCCTATGTGCGCCGCACACTGGTGCTCAAAGTTGAGCCTAAAAGAAACAGGGAACGAGGGCTGGCCACCCACGGGTGAGCTGCATGTTGCAGGCGCAACCACGGCGGCCGCCAGCTGTGGGTGGCCACCGAGCTCGGCGAATCAGGGTCTGTTGGCGCTATCCCCACGCCCGATCGTGGGCATATGTATATAAGAAACACGTCCAATATCCCTGGTGGTCCAGTGGACCGCTTCCAGCCCGACTGCGGGCATAAGTAATTAATAAATCACGTCCGATATCCCTGGTGGTCCAGTGGACCGCTGCCAGTCCGATCGCGGGCATAATGAGCAGTTCCTGCTCAAAGGTATTTGCAATCCTAGATTTCAATAAAATAAAAAAAAAAAATACAGTTTAAACTAACCCTGGGGGTCCAGCGGTACCCCCCTTCCCACCCAACCACTGAGCCCCGCCACCCCGCTGCCCCTCACCCCCCCGGTCAGTGGCGGGCGGCTGCTCCCACCCGCAGCCGCCCGGCCACCCACCGACTGACTCGCATACAGTATGGCACGCCCATTGGTCCACAGCGGCAATAATGGGCGAGACCTTATCAGAGGCTGAAGTTCAAATACGTGAATGGGTCTCCATTCACATATCTGGACTGTGTACGGTACGGTATGCGCAATGCGGAGGGCCACGTTCCCATATTCAACGGTGCTGAGCCATGGCGCAGCACCACTGAATATCGCCCAGCACACTCCCTGGCGCATCCCAGTTGCGCTGCACCCGGCTTGCTCCCCTGCCTGGCGCATTTCTGAATATCCCACCCTCAATCTACTGATCTTTAAAACCTGGAGAGGATACAGAACATTAAAAAAATTACTGTATTCTTTAGTCAGTTCTAGTAGTTGAAACATTATATAATTACTGGTCACTGTAGGAACGAATTCAACAAAAAAACTGGTATGTGTAAATCTCCATTACGCACACATCATGTTACACATGTACATGTGTAACACAGATTACCTCACATTCCACCTCTGCTGTTATGTAGCGTGTGGTAAGCCGGTCGCACTTCACTGCACAAGGAAACACAAAACCAGTAACTACAGTACATAAAACAAAATGTGGACAACAGTGTGTAAAGAGGCTTATAATTACCAGTTAGCGCATTTTCCCATAGGGAAACCCGGTTATAATTTGCCAGTATAACCAGCTGGTTATACTGGCAAACTAACTGGGTATCCCTCAGACCACACATGTGCCTGCTGCCACTCTTCCTCCACTCCCTGCCGTCCCCCAAGACCATTTCTTTTTGCCGCAGACTTCACCGGCCTTCTCAGTCGGTGGTAAGTTACTAACAAAAAAAAAGATCTATTTGTCCACTACTCATTAAACATAAAAAAAGGAAAACCAAAAGAAAAGTTTTATTTCGGTCGGTTGCTGTTGAACGAGGGAACCGCAGACCACGCCGACATCTAATGGCAGTCTCTCTCTCTCTGTTTATTTTATACAATTGCAGTAGAGAAAAAAAACACTCCCAGCAAGTGTATAAAATAATGGCTGGGTAGAACTCGTCTCTATTACCTCGGTGTGGATGCCATATTAAACCCTCGAGCTTTGCCTCGGGTTCATGTGACATCCCACACCGGGTGTGTAAAATTTCATTATAACCCCCTACCCAGCCATTATTCTCTATTTTATTACATACACTTCGATGTGTGATACCTAAATAAACCACTCAACATTTTGCCTTGTAGTTTATGTAGTATCACACACCTCAATAAAAAAACTCATTACACACTGTTGCCAATGCATTAGTCGCTATGTTATGTGTATAAAAGTGTTTAGCTTCTCCCATCAAGTGCCACTTAACATGCACGCCAATTTTCTGCAGAATATTTAAACAAATTTGGCAATATATGTGCAACATGTTCTGAAGTTTTGTGTTATTTTCAGCTTAATTTGTAATTTTTTTTCACATAATGAAAAGGATGATGCGAAACTGTACTGGAGTTAGATCTGCTCCCTGCACTGCAATTCTGTGCTATTTCTGTTTTGTACACGACTTTCTCGCTTCAGCAATGTTAAAGCTTATTTTTGATTCATTCTGTAGTTTTTATTTACTCATTCATTTGGTCTTGCCTTTCTGGGTTATGAGAGTTATTGAATTGATCTTAACAATAATGATTACTGAATGTTGAATATTTAATATGTTTGATGAATTTGGACCTGTTGTGGGGGTTTAATTATTGTATTGTCTTCCAATATGTTATTTGTTTTTAATCTATGTTTTATTGTACAGGCGCACTGAACTTTTGAAATGTGCCTTTAAAAAATAAAAGTTTGATTGATTGATTTATACACCAATAAAAAAGATCTACATCTGTTCATGTACTTAACATGGTATATTATATAATACTGAAGTTTGGAGGCAGGAGCGGCAGTACGAATGCCCTAAAGGTGTGACAGTATTAACACATTTTGTATAGTTGTATGATATTGCAACTAAGTTTGTTTCTGTTTTTTTGCACCTTTATACAATGGGTCATACCTCTGAAAAGTGCCTTTGGCACCAGTGTATTCACCCGGAAATCAAAATAAAACTAAATAATAAAATTAACTCTTGTACTACGGGTATGGTTGGTCAATTATTGATTAATTCCTGGATATTTCTGTGTACTTTCTCCTTATATCAGCCTGTTTCTTAATTTTTCAATTTATTCTATGTGATGTATTTACTGACATCGAACGTGCCAAGGGGTTGTATGGTTTGAGACGCTTCGCCATACTCTTCTTCCAGATGCCCAGAGTAAAAACATCCTATGGCTCGGCTGCAATTAATTTCTCCTTCCCTTCCTTATGGAATACCATGCAAAGATCTCTAAAGCTCTCAATCCTCGGGTCCATTCACCTTCAAAGCACTAATAGCTCAGTACCTGAAGGAAACCTACAACTGTTTTAGGTGACTATGCGTCCTTAGTCTCTGGTGTCATTCACTAATCCTCTGACACTTAGTTATGCTCAGCTTCCATCCCCCAATAGGGGGACCACAGCACTTTGTAGCCTCCCTTCTCACCTCTCGGCCCTCACCATCCTACCTCCCCCTGTCTTGTATACCCCCAAGTCCTATAACAGTGTACCCACCAGTCTGCATACATTAGTAAACGTGCTGGTCTACATATACTAGGGAGTGCCCAGGGTCTAAGCTTCTTTACCTTCCCTGCTTGTTTGTTAGTGAATTTTAACTGCATTTAACTGTGTTATCTCTGTATGTATAGGCCTGACTTATCTTTCGCATGTACAATGTTTTGTTGTCCATCATATTCCCGACTGTGAGTTGTTTGATGTCCAGGACCACCATGAAAATGAGCTTGCTCAATGGTGTTTACGCCTGGTTAAATAAAGTTTGACTGATTGACTGCTGCTATGGTTTGTTTATTTGCAATTGTGTCTATTAGAATTGTACTGTGTCTGTACCAGTTTAACTGTATATTGTATTCATGATCTGTTTGTATTCTGATATCTTGGCACATATTGTAACCTCCCAGATCATGCCTGAAAATAGGCAATTACACTCTGTAGCGCACTTACCCAGTAAACAAAAACTAACTACTGTAAACATATTTTTTGAGGTGTGCGGAAAAAAAAAAGCTGGCATGGGTGACATAAACTGGAAGGAAGTGGCTGCTAATTTTATGAAAAGTTAATTACAGAACAACCAATAAACTGCAAAAAAATGGAGTCAATCTTCTCTGGTCAAGTAGTGCTCTCTGAGTAATTATAACACCCCTTACGTGATGTGAATATCTCCAAAATGGAATTCCTCACTAACTGTAAGAAATGCTATTTCCATATGTCCACGCATGACATTAGTGCTTGTATTAATTTATATCAGTAGCTGGATTTCTTTTGTTAAGAACATAGAATGTTGGGGCCGTCTAACGGTGAAGCTGCCATGCATGTTACCCTGGTATGGGAGCTGGCTGAGTAACCTAAAGGAGGCTGGAAGGAGCTGACACGCAACAGCGCTTTCTGCCGGGGAAGGATGGCAATCGGTTCTGGCACCACAGTGACTCCTGTGGAGGGCCTGGGAGCTTGCTCACCGACGGCATGTCATCTGTGGGAGTGCAGGACAACAGACAGACATTACCAGGTGCTGCAGTGAGGGTGGTGGTGAAAGAAACTAGGGATATAAACCCAACACCATCATCACGATGGTTGGGGGCACCTTCGAGCCCTCTGCCGGGTATGGACCCCCACTGGAACAATCACTGCTTGTGAAGGAGGCGCTGAGAAGCCTCCAAGCCTTGAGGAGTGGGTAGCCGGTGGCAGCACAGAAAAATATATTTCTAATGCAAGTCAGCATAATATTATAACAAATGTCAAAGTTCTGGTCAACCTCAAGAACGTAAAACTGTCAGCCTATAGGTGCAGCAGTAGTGAAACCGCTTGCAATGCCAGTGACCCGGGTTTGGAAGCAGATCAGAGTCATCGAGGGCCATCTAGGGGGAGAAGAGGACACTCTCCTTCTCTGGGGTGGGAGGGTTCTGTCTGCTGCTGCTACATTGTCCCCTGGATGAAGGGACAGTAGGGCTTGGTATGACCAGGGGTGGGAGAAACAGCACTGGCTAAGTGCACTGTCACATACTGTGGGTGTACGCACTTGCAACCCTTGTATGCATGGTTCCTGAGGGTTGGGAGGCAAATGGTGACAGTGTAGCCCTGTGCCTGAAGATGATGGTCTCCCAGTATCAGCAAGATCCCCCTGCATGATGTCCGAACAGTGGCCCGACGACCCTTGAAAGCTTGAAATATAGGTCCCTCACCTTGTCCACGCCTGGGGGTAAGCCACAGCTCCACGGGAGACAGCACCTCTGGACCCTCGGGTAAGGGGGACAGCTAGTTTGCCTTGCAGAACAGAAGGAGTTCAGGACAGAGGGGAAGAGGGCAAACACAAAATTTACAAAAAAAAAATGCAAAACTAACAAGACTGTCAATTTCCAAGTTTGTGATTTATACATTAAAAAAAGTTCTTTATATTTTCTATTGTCATACCAACATAAGCACTAAAACTGGGCCAGGCAAGGCGAGCCTGCTTAGCAGCCGGTTCTATAAGGACACTTTAAAACACACTTACCCTTTTAGATAGCAGGTCGAAGCACAGCTTGTTTTCACTGGTGCCAAGGTTAACAATGCCCTGGAAAACCAAGTCACAGAGAAGTTGAAGACTGTCTTTTCTGTTTTAGCAAATCAAATAGGTTTGTATTTGTGAAAGGCATGTTATTTACACAAAGTTCAATATTCAGCAACAGCATCCCCACACATCAAAAAACAGCAAATGCAGCATAAAAAGGAAACCACAACCTATGGAGGCTCCTCCGACCATTGTTTCATTTTTATACTACTAAAAACAAAGGAGCTTTAATCTACTTAAACCAGGCCTTATTGTTTTTAATGTGTGGTGGGTACCTGGCTCCTTTTTGTTGCTGCAAATGGCATTTCACTGTATAACTAAACTGTATTCTCCTGATGAATGTAACCAACTCCGTGTCACTCCTGAAAAAGGGACATCCGTCTCAGTGAGCCAACCCAGTTCACAAAATTCAATAAATAAACATATACATTTCAACAGAGGTGCCACACACCTGGTAGTGGCCTTCTCTTGCTGCCTGCATTCAGAAGGAGCAACTGAGGGGGAAATGATGCATTTCCAGCTGCCTCACTGCCTTTCCTTAGTGTAATGACCAATTTCTTTCTATGTTAGTGGGAGGGTAGGCCGGGGCCAGTGACCCTAACCTTTGTGGATGACATGAAAGTGAAGTGGACAATGCAGAATGTAGCGGCATCCAAAGAAGGCCGTGCATGAGAATAAGGCCATAGTTGAATGCAATGTACCCTCTGAGTGTGAAGGGAACGGAGAACAGCAGAAAGGGGAAAAAGGAGTATCTGTGCCCAGGAAAACACAATTTCTAACTGTCCAATGTGGCTCCGCCAGCACGATCAACTGGGAGTCCTAAATTCACACAAGGATTCCCACACCAGCACTGGGCCACAGGAGTCTTGAAAGCTGGCTGGTGAGGCAAGGAGTAGAGATGGTTACAGCTGTCCCATAGCACTAGAGTCTCCTTCAGCCGAGGAGCAGCGACACTGGAACTTCATGGGCAAACAAACAGCACCCTGCCTTTCTCATCAAAGGCATGACGTGGAAGGTGGTTTCACTGCTGGGAAGGTTAGGAGGAGGGGCAGCCAGTAGAAATGCCTTTAGAGGCATGAGAATATTAATTCTGGTGTACCCCATAACGGCAACCTCTGAGACTCCTGCTCACACTCTGGATACTGAGGGAGGTATTTGGACGTCAATCCACTGTGGCAGGAGAAGCTACTGGGGCAATAAAGGTGGTAATGTAAAAGGCACTGCAAGTTGGTGTAAGGATGTGAGAGACTACACAGCAGGCACAGCTGTAGGGAGCTGATGGGACCTGGGGATGAGAAGAAAATTTAAAAACAAAACTGGCCCAGATGAAAATTTAAGTAGCAAAATTTTTTCTTACTTACTTTTTAAAGATATTTCTGCTCACCAGAAGACCCTAATTACCCAACTTTCCAAAACAACACTGAATTTAAGACTACATTTATGAAAACGTAACCCTTTCTCTTTACAGTTCCCCTTGTCCTGATGTTTGTCAGGTTCAAAGATGACAATCTTCTGCTAGTGACATCATAATCTGTTGTAATGGAATGGACCATGATGTCAAAAACAGATGATCATTAGGACATGGGTTCCTGAACAGCATCCAGACAAAGAAAGAAAAGACAAAGCTCATGTTTTGATGCACCGATCCTTTGTTTTAAATAACAAGCTTACCTGACGTTCAGTTTTATTTAGGACCGCTTTGTAACTGGGATCTGCAGATGCCAGATGGGATTTCTTTACTGGTAACCACAGTATTCCTTTAAAAGACATTCACCAATGGAATGTGAAAATCCATAAATACAAAGTAATACAGCTACAAAATACAGCCTGAAGAAAATTGTGCTATTACTTATTTTAAAGTATAACATCATAATTTAAGCATGGAAGGGACTCAAGGTACCTCACCCGCCACCACCAACACCACCACAAGCAGGAGTGAAATAATCACGTTGTGCAAGCAGGTAGTATTATTATTGCATCTATTATTTTATTTTCATGCACTTCTCAGGGATATAAGGACACTCAGCCTTCAGTTTTGTGCCTTACTACACCTCTGGGACGTGCATCAAAATCCTGTAATGCGCCGGCCCTTTGGCGCTGAGGACTGAGACGCTGGACGCCTTACCTCACATCACACCGGTGACTCGTGTTCGGGAATGGACATGGCGCGCCGGGGGTTGGCAAGGAGAAGAAGGATCGAGCATCCCCAGGACTGCTCTCCTTCTCCGGGGAGGGAGGTTTACAGGGCTCAGCGATTGTCTGCCACCTAGCAGAGGCTGGGAAGTGGCACGTCAGCACTGGAAGTAGACGAGAGTGCGACAGGCGCTTGGCAGGATGCACACGGGAATGTGCGCGCAGCATCCGCTGGCATCACTGCACCTTGAGAGGGAGAGTAATACAGGAAAAAGTGTGGAGTCCTCTGAAAATGACGATGGCCCCCCTTCGTGTTGGCCTGGGAAGGCACCTCCCCGAATGCTGATCCGGACTGGTGGGTTGAGTCGCTCCCCACCCCCTGCCACGAAAGGTAAGTCGTGGGGTTATGGGGAGGGGGTCTCATACCCAGCACCTACACGGGGGGATGTCAGACGCTGGCAGAGGACTCCAGGGGCAGAAAAATAGTAACCGCAACAAAAAATCCTGTAATGCACAGCATGTCATGGTTTATTAGTTACACAATATGTATTATTATTTAGTATAAGTAGCAGATCGAGAACACAGGGGCACAAGTAGAAACTGACAGAGGGTTCAAGAAGAAAGTGAGAAAGTTTTATTTTACAGGAATGGTGGTGGAATCATGGAACAATCTGCCAGCTAATGTGGTGGATGCCAAAACAACCACTTGTTTCAAACACAGCTAGGACAGAGTAAAGGGCTTAGCGGTTGCTCACGATGGTAGTGGTAGGGCGGGGGAAGCATGGGGTTGGAAAGTGTGGGCTTGAACCCTGTATGGGCAATAGGTACTGTGTTTTTAGGATCTTATGGGCAGTCTGGATGGACCTTTTTCTGCCATTACTATCTATGTTTCTATGTACCGATTTATAAGGATCCCTTACCCCTCTATTACCTATGGAAAACAGGGAATCCCTTGCGAAGCAGGAATTAGTCCAGGCATTTACTTTTAAGGCATGTATTGTCTCCACATCCTCCGTCTTCACTGGTAGGCCATTCCATAGGTTCACCCCGACAAGGGCAGTTGGGGAAAGATGGGTGATCAGTAGCCTGTCCTCCCCAGCAAAGCCAAACACGGTGTGAGGAACAGTGGGCAGGAGTTCATGTTTGTTTCCTGAAGGCCCCACCATGGTGTGCTACGGTAGAGAGAGGGGAAATGGACAGACAGACAGACTGGGAGCAGCATCGATGGAAAGATATTGCACACTGTCCTTCATCCCATCCTCTGCATACCTTACCTCCCTCCCATCCATTAATGCAAGTTAAAATTTCACTTCCCATCTGCCAGTGTACATAGAGGAAAGCGGTATTACTACTTCTCTGATGAGATCATACTATTCCCAGTTCTGGAGTCCTCACCCAAGGAAATATAAAGACAAGCTGGAAACAATGTAGTGTAGGGTAACCAAAATGATTCGGGGTCAGCAGGACAGATCTTATGAGGGCTGCCTTAGGGCACTGAACATGTACTCACTGGAGGCCAGACGAGAGGGGCGATATGACGGAGACCTTCCACTTCCTGAAAGGCATGAAAAAGGTAAACAGCGAGAACTATTCAACAGGAATTGCACATCTTGAACACACAGACATGACTGGAAGCTGAGGGAGAGGAGAGATTCAAGAGGAACATGAGGAAGTTTTATTTTACAGAGAGAGAGAGTGGTTGAACCATGGAACAGTCTGTTGGCTGACGTGGCTGGTGCCAGAATCACTGAAGGTCTCAAGCATGGTTGGGACAAAGTAAAGGCTTAGTAGTTACTAAGCGGGGTAGCAGTAAGTCTAGGGGCATTCGGGCCGTTAGTGCAGACAAAAAAAAAAACATCTAGACAAAGGGGGCTCAGGGTCAGATAGGCAGACTGGATAGACCAATGGCCTTTTTCTGCAATCACTGTCAATGTTTCTACGTAATAAATGTCCTTTCCTCTGCATCGCGTCACCACTTCCCATCTTTTTCTCCACAGACTATTCCATTTTACCTCCCAAAGAGCAGCCAGCAACACACTGAAACAAGGTATTACAAAAGAGCCTCTCAGCACTGATGAAGCTTATGCACACCATCTTAGCCTGTCGACTGCCCCATCAACCCGAGGTTGGCCTTTGATTTATACTTCATAGGGGTCATGTGACCTGTCACGTGACTATGAGCCAAGCAGAACCAAGTCCCCACTTTCCCATTAGTTTTCTATACTTCGTCACCACTAGGAGTCACCCTTGAGTATATTGCTACCGTTTCTGCTCCTGAATACTCAGACTCATCCTCTTTGCCTCTTGTACGGCCATTTCACCTTTCTGGCTACCCCATTTTCTGGTAGTATCCTTTTATACTTCCACATTCTGTCCTGTCTGGATTTGAACCTGTGACCCTCTGCACCAGAAGCAAGTACCCTGACCACTACACTATCATGGGGGTACAACTGTATGCTAGGTTCATGCAATCCTTATCCTAATTCTGGCAACATACGACCCCTCTGCTGACTTCAGACACAGCCATCCCCCCTCCACACGGTAAGATACATAGTCAGGGCCTACCCTACATCTGGAATCAAAATCTGGAATCAAACCACAGACAAATTTTGAACCACATTAATCAGGGCTCACCTGGAAGGAAATTATTGCCAACCAACAAGATCGTGGGTTACACTACCAGCCCTTAATTCCCAGGGTAGTCCTTTCTCCATCCTAAATCGCCAAGATGCAGACCCCCCATAAAAATGCTGCTTTCACTGTATTTCCTTCCCACCTATTTTGGAGCCGTCAGGAGCACGGAGAATAAAACCTCCTTCCTATGCACACAGGAGCCCCCTCTGCATCAAAACTCCACTTCAAGTGGAACAACTACAATACCCCACTAGCCTACTGCATCTAAACAGCCACAAACCTTTAACCCTTAGGCTGTTGACAGAATTAGAACATACAGGAATTGTGGACTGATATCAGTCTGCAGCACAACAAGGGTTAAAATGCTGACACCACACTATCTCCCAGTAGCTGCCCTACTCTACAGTTGCACCATACCCCCCACCTCTGAACCTAAGCAACCTAAAATAAAGACAATAGGCTCTAACTGGGTAACTTGGTCCCGTTTCTTATGAAAGATGATCCTGATAATGCTACTAATATCGGGAAATGTGAACCCCAATCCAGGATCCTAGTTTGTAAACACACAAACAAAATTTGGCCAACTTGTTATCCCACTAAACATAGGCAGCCTCCTGCCTAAGCTGCCTCAATTCCAGACCTGGGTAGAGGCAACCAAACTGGACATTATCGCACTAACTGAGACCTGGCTCTCTCCTAAGGTCAGTGTTGCAACAGTTAATCTGAATGGTTATATCACTTTCTGCCAAGACCAGCTATCCAAACTGGGGGGGGGGTTGCTTGGTACACCTTAGGAGCAACATCAGAGGACAACTACAACTACCTGTACTACCAAGCAGCCTGACTACAAAGGAAGCCCAGATACTAACCATTAAGCTCAGCATAGGACAACAAAACCGTCCTATTACTCTCTACCATCTATATATCCCTAGACAAACACACCACCAGGCTTAAACAGTTCACAAGTAACCAGGAACAGCTTAAGCATAAGTGGGAGCAAGTCATTCTAGGGCACTTCAATACAAACTGGCAATGACATGATGCTTCAAAGGCCAGGGACCTGATATCTGGCCTATACCTGACTCAGATGGTAACACAGGCAACCAGATATAACTATAAAACGGGCACAAGAACACTCATAGATTGGCTCCCTGCCTTATGCTCAGAGCACATCACTGAGGTGTCAGTCCTACCAGCTCCTTCAGTGGTCACTCCCCGGTCTTGTGCACCTGGACAAACAAGTCCACAAAGTGTCCTCCAATGGTCAAGAGAAATCGCAAGCTCAGAGTAGGGCAGCTTCGAACTACATCTGAGGCTCATTGACTGGTCACCACTAGAAACCACTGTGGACAGGCTTTCAATAAGGCCTGCGATATCTTTGCACCCTTCAGGGCTAACAAGGCTAGAAGCTCAGCTAGCCCATGACTCACAGGCTCCCTCACTGAGCTCATCATGCGCCTGAGGGACAATCTATGGCACAAGACAAAGGCAACAAAGGCCCAGGGAGACCAAACTGCCTATAGGGCTGCACGTAATAAGTGCACAAAGCTTATCCGGCTTGCCAAGGCATCCTATTACAAAGACCTCCTAAGCAGAAACTGGGGCCGTGGGAATGATTTTTGGGAATCTGTAAAATCCCCCACTGGAAAGACATCAAAAGCGCCACCAGACCTCATTATAACAGGCTCAGAGACCCTCCAGGAGCCGAGGGATACTGCAGATGCTTTTAACCGGGTGTTCACCGACCTAAGCTCTGTGCTCCCTTGAGACTACCTCACCCAGGCATCACAAGGCGAACTCCCCGAAGCAAACAAGCAAGCTCCCTGTAGCAATGAAGCCCCTCCTTTCTATTTCAGGCTGGTCACCCGATCAGAGACCATCAGATACATCAAGTGGGTTTTAAGAAAGACTAGGATGGGGAACGACCAAGTAGACATGAAGATGATAGCCCTCACTCTTAACGAACTTGCTGACCCCCTCTCAAAAATCTTTAATGTCTCACTTAGAACTGGTGCGTTCCCTGACAAGTGGAAGGCGGCACTTCTCACCTCAGTTTTTTTAAATTGGGGGATAGAACAAACCTCTCCAATTACAGACCTATCTCCATGCTAACCCCCGCCCCCTTCCAAAGCCCTGGAGCGAATGGTCGCAGACAAACTCACCGAATACCTGGACAAAAATAACTTTCTCTACAACCAACAGAATGGGTTCCAGAAAAAACACTCAACCCCCACTGCACTAAGTGATTACACCTCTCAGATTTATAATGCCCTTGACAATGATCACACTGTGGGGTCTATTTTTATAGACCTCACAAAGGCATTTGATACCATTGATCACCACCTGCTACTACACTGCCTCTTATCTACTGGCCTGTCCATACACACTGTGGCCTGGTCCAGCAGTTATCTCTCACATAGAACACAACGTGTGAGAATTAGCGACCAGATCTCAGAACATAGGGAAGTGAACCTTGGTGTCCCCCATGGGTCCGTCCTCTGAACATAGGGATGTGAACCTTGGTGTCCCCCATGGGTCCATCCTTGGGCCACTCCTCTTTAGCTTATTCATCAACAACTTACCCTCTAACTGCCCACCATATTTAGTACTATATGCTGATGATGCAGTCATCTCAGTATCCGGCAAACAGCTGACCGCAATCACCGCTGAGCTGCAAGATAATGTCCACGGACTTGAGCAATGGTTCGTTAAGAACAAACTGCTGCTCAATTATAAAAAGACGAAGAGCAGATACTCTTCACTGTCCCTCAGAGCAAAAAAAAGTCACCAGGGATGGGGTGAGGACTGAGCACCCACAGGGCTGCTCTCCTTCCCCAGGGGGTTGGTAGGGGATAGCTCGGCGAGCCAGTGGCTTCCAATGGAGATTGGGCACTGCAGCACGTTGGCTACATATCATGCAGTGTGGATGACGCTGGCAGGGTTGCCTTGCTCTGAGGGGCAGGCGACGGCACCTGACCCCATGCCCACCGCTGGATCCACCCTGCCTGGCCTTCCAGGTCCTCTGCCCGGGCCCACACCCACAGCCGGAGTTTATGTGTGCAAGAGCGCCCAACGAGGAGGGGCGGCTCCACCCCAGAGGGGTTAAGCTGGGGGGTGCTAGCTGTAGGAGGGGTGGGGGAGAGAGGAGGCACATGTTCAGGGGGACCTCAGGCGGGCAGGAACAGGCAGGATGCCTGAGAGATGCCTCCTCAGGCCATGACCAGAGGAAAAAAGAATCAACAACAACTTTGCACACCCCTTCCCTGTAAACCAAAGTGGCCTCTTAGGCTTACATTTCTTGCCCTTCTGCTTAAGGCAGTATTCAGTGGCTGCCATGATCCCTTCCTTTATTAGGGCCCATTTTTGGTCTACATTCATAATTTCACTAAGCTAGATAAGATGTTCTTTTATTACTTCACCCATTTTGATAAAGTTGCTCTTCCTAAAATCCAGAACACTTGTTCTCATGCTCAGGATCTCCTTCCCCATATCAATGCAGAGCCACCTGGACCCATGATCACTGCTCCCAGGGGTTCCTCCACACTGCTGTCCCTAACATGATCCCCATTTGTCAATACTAAGTCCAAAACAGCTCCAGGGGCGACCAAGAATTCTGAGTCCCTGTCTTCGGCCAGTCCCATTTTCACCATTTTTCCCAAAAACAGACACACTTCAACTTACCGTGATAAATCATGATACTCAAAATGTAATATTATGACACACTTAGTTCCAGCCTGTTTCTCTTTGTTGTAGCCTGTCTGCTTTGTTTTTGCTGACACAATCATTGGATCACGTGTGTGTGTGTGTTTTTCTTTCTGTTTTTTTATAAGGGGCAGTTCAGCCCTGGCGTAACACTGGACACCTAGATGGGGCTCTGTACTGTCATACCCACTGTCTCTGGTGGTAGGCTGTTCCATATGTTCACCACCCTATGAAAGAAAAGTGTTAACAGCTATCCCTGAACTGACCACCCGTGAGCTTCAGGTTGCGTCCCAGCATCCTGCTGCAGGACACCAGATCAAGCACCTCTAACTGTTTGTGTCGATACCTATGAGTATGCAAAAAATGGAATTATTGTCCCCTCTCAGCCTCCTCTTCTCTAGGGTGACCATGTTAAAGGCCTCCAGCCTCTCCTCACAGCTTTTGTCCCTCATACTGCTGACCATTTTGGTAGCCCTGTGTTACACCCTTTTACACACCTCAATATCCTTTTTGTACTGAGGATATCAAAACTGCACGCAGTACCCCAGGTCGGACCTCAATGACTAGGGCCTTCTAAAGCGTCAGCATTACGTCCCATACCTCTCAACCTCTTACCTCATGAATCAGGGACAAGGCTCAAAAAAATCAGGGACGAAGACCCCAAATGAGGGACACATCTTAAAAATTGGTACTATTCACTCAGAAAGTTGATAGAATGAAAGGATTTGTGTTAAGATGCATTTTCTGAAGAAGAAGTCATCTGTAACTTTAATGCCCTGACATTATTTTGTGCTTTTAATCCCCATTGTTCTGTCATAAAAACACAAATTTTACGAGGACAGAGGAAAATTCTGAGGCAAAATCAGGGACGTCCCTGAAAATCGGGGACAGTTGAGAGGTATGTTACCTCCCTCGCTCTGCTGGGCACCCCCATTTTGATGCACCCCTGCATCCTGTTGGTCTTCTGGACCATGGCATCACACTGCTTGCCATTCGTCAGCCTCTTGCTTATTATTACGGCACCCAAACAGTTTTCCTGCTTGACACAGTATCGAGGTCCTAGCTCTGAAGGCATTATACTACATCTCCTCAGCTTCAGTTTCTCATCAGTGTCTCCTGCTTTGAAAACGCCCCTCCAAGGGCTGTCCCTTCAGCACAAAGGCAAGGTTGCCATTCATGGCACTGAGACTGGAGTTTGGCAATGGACCTGGGACATCGGGGGCTGGCCAGCTGGCAGACGGAGGATCAAGCATCCCAAAGGATGTTCTCATACTTCAGGGAGGGCTGCATCGCTCTACTCGGTCACCAGTGCCTGTAAGAATACAAGCAGTAGTGCAGCAGGCAGGTGCAACGGGGTTGGGGTGTGATGCTGTGGAGCTTGTGACAGGTTGTGTGCATGGATGAGCTTCTGCTGGGACAAAAATCCTTCAGCCAGTGTCCTTGCAGGGTGGATCTAGCAGCTGGCAGCAACTAAAGAGGTAAATCCCCTCTGTCTGACCCCATGACTGCCACTATAGCCAGAAAGGTACATCTGCACAAGACAGATAGGGAAGCAAAAACAGCACACAAAAAAAAAATGCCACTCCAGAGTGACCCTAAAATGGCCACCATCATGTATGACGACACCAACATAGTAACAGAGTTCCAGCCCTATGACTGCACCCCAAGTGTTACTATTTAGATATAGCCAACTGCCATGTTAGCATTAGGGTAAAACTCTACAGATAGTGCGTGTGTTACAGTACAATATGCCAGCTAACTATAGAATTTTATAATCTACTATACTAGGCAGGGAATGGAACATTACTAGTACAATAGTACTGGAGTATAGTAATACAGCTGAAGCATTAGCACTCCACTGACATCCCCACAGACAACAGCCACCATTTTAAAGACATTTTGGAAAGGCAACTTCAAAACAGGAGACAATTTGCTGCCACTCTAAAGCGGACATATACGAATCGTATTTAATCATTTTAAAGAAAATAATGGATGCAAATGGATTTTCAGGCTGCTTTCCTCAGGCCTACTCATTTGTATTTGTGGATTTCTCACACTCTGTCTTGGTGGTTTTGCTTTAAATTCCAATGTACAATTTCCAGATCACAACACTGGCCACTTCCGTCGTCAAACAGAAATTCACCTGGAGTGTTGTCACCACTTCAAAGCCCGTTGTCTGCTACCTGCTGAACGTACACTCAGGAAGAGATATGACACAGGAAAATGGGATTAAAAACAAACATAAAAAAAAACAAAAAAACACTTCATTTATAATGAAAAAAGAAGGAACACTGTACTCACAGTCTCCTCAGCACAAAGTAACAGATGACACAGATACATAACTAAATCAACAACATTTACTTACATACTCAGTCCATGCTTGTTAAGTAAATGTTGTTGATTTTGTTATGTATCTGGGTCATCAGTTACTTTGTGCTGAGGAGACTGTCAGTACAGTGTTCCTTTTTTTGCTCATTATAAATGAAGTGTTTTTTTTTTTTTTTTATCCATAAAAAAAAAAACACTCTTGTAAGATCTTGTAAGATACCAAACATTGTTTAATTTACTTTTGTATCTGGGTCATCTGTTACCCTCTGCCGAGGAGACAGTGAGCCTAGTCGTCCTTCTTTTTTTGTTATAGATTTACTTTATTACACCAGAACCCAATATTCAGGGCAAACTTTTTTTTTTTTTTTTAGCTGTTCTGGCACTTCCGTTACAGCAGTCAAAAAACAGTCCAGTTTTTACACATACAAATGCCCCTTCCCTCACTCCATCCCAAACTCTTGGGTAAAACCATCAATACTCTAGTTATAGTCGGTTCCTTTGTGCCTGTTAATATTTCCGGCCTTGAAGTGGACACTAGGCCACTGGTCAAATGCTGGTTAACAGGTGAACTGTGAGACTGGGGGTTGTGTGCAAGATACAGAATCCAACACGCAGGACGGCTGAGGGCCAAGCCCATCTCAGAGGGGAGGCACTAAGCCACAGAGATCCTATACAGTATATAAAAACCAGAGGGGACATCACATGGAAAACCAGGGGCTTTCATGGCACCATATGCAGGTGGCCTATACTACGTCCACAGGCTTATTATGCAAATGACTGCTGGGGTCGCATGATGACCACTCTAGTTTTTAGGTGTACGATCTGTATTCGTTAAGCTCCCAGGAAGGCAATGCGTGGGCTGCCTGGCCCTCATGCACGCCTTGCCAGCCAATTACGGAGAAGCTGAGGCATCTTCCAAAAAGGTAGCCAAGTCTTTTGCTCTCCTGGCTAGGAGTAGGGTGCTGTAATGATGACAGTCCTGCACAACAAGTGTGTCAAACAACAACCTTTTATTGCCTTGCACACAGCTTTATACAAGTCCAAACAATCCACTAGAAGCTCACTGGTATAACTGCACCTATTAATTTACTAATCAGTACTGCTGCAGCCATGGCAACTGCATCATTTGGCTAGAAAAAGACTTACATTTGGGTTTTTGTCTTCATCGTATTTGTCAGTGACATAAGCAATATAGCCCTCATTCATAATATTATAAAAGTTTGTAATTTTGTTTCCCCTCTTTGATAGATGGGGGCTGATCTTGAGTGGGCTGCAGCCCAGATCACACGAAGGATCCTTCTGTTGGTGAACTGTGGTCTTCCCCTTCGTTAACTTAGTGTCCTCTCCCCATCTGTCCGCCATGCCAAGCCCAGCTACCTGGGACAGGGTCTGACTGAAATCTAGGCTAGAGGAGGGCCCACTGTTCTCTGGTCTCAGTGTGCTAAGCATCTGCGCAAAGACTGTGAACATGCGGAGCTCATGTTCCCGCTCCATTTCCACTCGCCGCTGCTCCAGTTGCATTCTGCGCTCCTCCATCTCCATATCCCGCTGCATGTGCCGTTCCTCCATTTGCAGGAAGCGCTCCTCCATGGCCCGCTGGGACGACAGGAACTTGAGGAGGATGTCATCCAGGGGGTTCCTCAACCGCTGCAGTTTCCGCTTCTTCCGGAGGCGATGCAAGGAAGAGAAGCCCGGACATGATCCCTGGTTCTGCACCCCAGAGGAGGAAGCCATGTTTTGTTCACTGTACCCTTCAAAAAGAAAAAGTAATATAAATATAGGGCATAACAAGGTTTCCAATGTTTGTACATGTGCACATGTAGAAATAACTACCACAGTAAACAGTTTACTAAACAACAGAGAAACATATAGAAACATAGGAGTTGACGGCAGATAAGGACCGCAAGGCCCATCCAGTCTGCCCATTTCTTTTTCTACCTTATGAATGTGCCATTGGCCTTTGCCCTGTCAATGGCCTATCTATTCATACTCATCTGTATTGCTCTCTTATGCCTATCCCATGCCCATTTGAAGCCCTGCACTGTATTCATATCCACCACTTCATGAGGTAGGAAGTTCTATGCATCCACCACCCTTTCTGTGAAAAAGAACTTCCTCACATTACCCCTTAATCGGCCTCCCTCTAATCTCATGCTGTGTCCTCTGGTCCTGCTATTTTTCTTATATTGAAACATGTTAGACTCTTTCACCTTGTTAATGCCCTTAAGGTGTTTGAATGTTTCAATCATATCACTTCTCTCCCTCCTTTGCTCTAGGGTATACATATTGTGTTCAGTTAATCTGTCCTCGTATGTTTTCTGATGCAGTCCCTGCACCATTTTGGCTGCCCTTCTCTGGACTGCCTCAATTTGGTTAATGTCCTTGTGAAGGTGTGGTCTCCAGTACTGCATGCAGTACTCCAGATGGGGCCTAACCAGTGTCTTGTAAAGAGGGATTATTACCTCCCTCTTCCGACTTGTGATACCACTACTAATACACCCCAGCACTCTCTAGCCTTACCTACCGCTTTAGTGGTCTGCTTGATGATTTCAGATCATCGGTGATGATGGCGCTTAAGTCTCTTTCTCTCCCTTGTGACTGCCAGCAACTCCCTCCCAGCCTATAGGTGGCTTCAGGGTTTCTCTTCCCTATGTACATGATCTTGCACTTCTTTGCGTTAAACCCCAGTTGCCACTCTTCTGACCATTTTGCTAGTTTATCCAGATATCTTCTCATTCTGCCCACCCCATCTGAATCATCTACTCTGTTGCAGATCTTGGTGTCTTCTGCAAACAGACAAACCTTACCCTCCAGTCCATCTGCAATGTCACTGATGAAGATGTTGAAGAGGAGTGGCCCCAGGACTGATCCCTGAGGTACCCCACTTGTGACTTGCATCTCTTCTGACTGTATACCATTTACCACCACTCTCTGTTTTCTGCCCGTCAACCAGTTTGCCACCCAGTTGACCAATATCTGACCCACCCCAAGCCTACCCAGCTTATTAATCAATCTTCTATGTGGAACAGTATTGAAAGCTTTGCTGAAGTCAAGGTAGGCAACATCAACTGCTCCCCCTTGGTTCACCACTCTGGGTACCCAGTCAAAGAAATCTATGAGATAAGTTTGACAGGACCTTCCTTTTGCAAACCCATGCTGTCTTGGATCCTGTGCTCCTATGGATTCCAGGTGTTGCATTATCCTTTCCTTAAGGAGTGTCTCCATAATCTTGCCCACTACTGAGGTAAGACCGACTGGTCTGTAGTTCCCTGCCTTCTCCCTGTTACCACTCTTGTGGAGCGGGATCAAATGAGCCCTTCCCCAGTCTTCTGGGAACTTTCCTATGCTCACAGACTCACAAAACAGTTCTGATAATGGCTCTGCTAGTTCCACCCTTAGCTCCTTTAGTACCCTGGGATGTATGCCATCAGGTCCCATTGCCTTGTCCACCGTGAGCTTATCGAGCTCTTATAGGACCCTTTCTTTTGTGAAGGGACTAGTGCACACCTCCCTCCCTCCCTCCTCCCGTGTCCATGGTGCTGAGCTGTGGGCCCTGCCCTACCTTCTCTTCAGTAAATACTGAGCAGAAGTATCTATTTAGGAGAGATTTACAAGAAATGCTTTTACATGGTCCTCCTCCTCACACTCCCCCTTATCCCCTTTGATTTTAGCAATACCCCCTCTGGACTTTCTCCTTTCACTAATGCATCTATAGAAAGTCTTGTCACCTTCTTTTACTGTCCGTGCTAGAGTTTCCTCGGTTTGGGCCTTTGCCTGCCTTACTGCCTTTTTTCACGCTGGTAAATTTTTCATTTACCAGCGTGTCACTTAAAGCACTGATGCACGGAGCGAACTCCATTCTTTTGCAAAACCCTTGCATTCCCAACCATGTTAAAACCTATAAGCAAAGCCGCAGTCCCCTTCCCCAAAATAAATGTAATGCAAAAACCCTTGCATTCCCGACCATGTTAAAACCTATAAGCAAAGACTCAACCCCCTCCCCCCAAATAAATTTAATGCACCAATGTAAGAGTGATAAAAAGTGGCAAACGAAATTCAATGTGGAAGCATAATGTACATCACTAAGGCCCAAAGAGCTGAGGTTGTTGGTACTATTTTGAAAGAAACCATCTAGCAGCAATAGACTATGAAAAGGTATGGAGAGTCATCACTGAAGGGAAACTGAAGCTGTCACAGCAATTTGCAGCGGCAGGCAAGGTAAATCAAATAAGGTGCTGCATTAAAAAAGGCACAACAGGGCCAGCAATTGGCCCTGGTAGTGCTGAGCAGACCCACACCAATTAACCAGGTTTCGAAACAAACTCCAGAAGCCAGCTGGGTGACCCTAGGGCTGGGAAGGAACAGAAGTGCTCACAGCCAAGGGAAGGACAGCATCAGGTCCCATAGCACCAGCGACCCTTGCGAGTGGCCCAGGGAGTCTGCTTCTCTCCTCGGGGCATGCTGGTGTGCTCAAGGTCTAACGGAGGCAAGACCCAAAGTCAGGAAGGTGGGTGGGGGCAGAAAAACTCACCCCGCCAGTAGGATGATGACTTCCAGCTTATTACAGACCACACACCATTGACTGAGGCCCTGGCTTCCATCTGGACTGGGACTCTGGGGGGCGGATGACGGCCTTCCTTTCCTGGCCCCAGCATGGGGGAAACCATTGGGGGACACAGGAACCAAGTATGACCCGGGCAGGATGGGCTACAGAGCGGAGCAGGCTGGAGGCAAAGGGAGCTGACAGACATGAAAGGGGAATAAACTTCTTGATGGAAAAAAAAAAGGGGGGCATAATATTTCATAAAAGTGATGAGATTCTGTCTCTCTATAAGGCACTGGTAAGGCCACACTTGGAATACTGTGCCCAGCTCTGGCTGTTGCCATATAAAAAGGATACTACAGCAACAGACAGGGCGTAGCAGAGAGCAACTAAAATGATTAAGGGACATGAGAGGTTATTGAAAAAAAGGCGGCTAAGAGGAGACATGATTTCATTTTTTATTTTAATTCAGCCGTTTCTTCTCTGCTGACATCCTCCCAGTCTCTGGGGTTAGCGCATACCTCCATGGCCCCACTCCCAGACAAGTCTTGCTGCTTACCCATCTGTCTCACCAGTGGGGGTCCATGTTGATCAGTGGTGGCCAATACGTGGATCTAGATCCACTGGAGAACTCAAAGAGAGTTTTGGTGGATCTTGGGGCAAAGACTGCATTTTCAAATCAATGAAGATCCTTACAGCTGATGAGCATAATTATTATACATTTTGTTCACTTTATTGTTGGTGGATCTCAGAGCCTCTTGAGATCTACCAAAATGGATCCCAATACAAGGTATATTGGCCACCACTGACACTGTTGGTTCCCCCCCTTGTAGTGCTTTAGCCACCAAACACTCAGTGGTGCCTTGTAGTGGCCAGTCAAGCCTGCATCCTCCCTGCTGCAAGTTTCTACAGATGCACCACTACTTATGGTCACCCAGATAGTGGTACAGCAGCAATGTTTGCTGCCCTTTGTCCACAGAGCAGAGTTTACTCTTTGACGTGCATTTCACCTCCCCTTGGTCAGTCCCAGGAAGTAATCTTTCTCTCAGAGAGACGTAAATCTATGGAACAAAGGCAGCAGTAAAAGCTGGTATGGTTTAATCTTTTAAACTCAAGCTGGATCATTTTTTCATGGAGAATAACATTACTGGGTATAAGTACTAGTTCACATAATAAGTGGTATGGACTCAAACGAATTTCCTGAACAGGTGATATCAAGCACTGTTGCCCCTGCTCATGGACACTCTCAGTGCAGGGCAGCTTGTGAGGGTGTGCTGCAGTAAATCCGGAGCCAGTCAGGCTCATTTGAACACTGTGTGGTGACAGTCTGCAGCTGTCTGGAGAGCAAACAAGCGCATTTTTCATCTTTTGCATGCAGTACCGCAAGGCCCATAGTATAATGATATCACACTTGGAGGCAGCAGCATGAGGTGGCAGTCGGCAGGGGATGCTGAACCCCAAGTGTGACACTCTTATTTGTGGTGTAATTAAATGCTGCAATATGATGGGTAAAATGTATAGTCTAAGGCCCTGTCCACACTACACCGGATCCACCCCTCTGTAACGTTACAGGGGGTCCAAACCGTTACCGCAACGGTTTGTGTTTACACCTATAACGTTACAGGAGGCATTTCCGTAACCGTTGTTATGAGGTGGTTTCAGCAACAGTTATGGAACCGGATCTGCCGCTGTACTGTTACCGAATGTGGTGTGGACGCATGAGCGTTGTCCCCAGAAGTGCCCGTAGCGCAGTGCGAGCTGCATTTTGGGATTGGGTGACGCCGTAACGGTCACCCGACGCCCGCAGTGTGGACTGGCAGTAACGGTTCCAAACCAGACAGTGCTGTAGTGTGGACACACTGTACCGCTCACTGGCCGTTAACGGTCTATAACCATTACTGGGTCGGAGTGGTGTAGTGCGGACAGGGCCTAAGCTGCGGGTATAGTAAGAACATAGGTCAGTAGAAATCACTGCTGTTACAGCAGCCAAACAAAATAGGTCTATATATTTAAGGGTGGGAGCAGCATGGTACTGTACTACATAGAGAATAACAGCCTGGGAAGAAAAAGAATACAAAGTATACAGGAGGTTGCTAAAACATTTATGTGACTGCCTCTGCCATTCTACAAAGGACTCTGCCCTAGCATTCTCTGAACAACAGCAGGGGCACAAAGTTTAGTAGTACTCCACAGATAAGGGGCGGGGCAAAGTACACCAAGAAAATAAATAAATAAAAAGCAGACCAAGGAAAAATGGATTTTTCTAAACAGGCAACAACTCACTAAAATGTTCCGCAATCCTAGGAGAGGAACCCTGTAATCTGAGGGCATAAGTAGCGGTTCTATAGGATTTAAGCTGCCGTACAAGAGGGTGGCCCATGCAAACACATTAAGCCGGATAAACCGTTAGACTGAGTGAAGGGACACGTCATACAGGAAGACATAACTGAAAGGGACGAGGATGAGTGACTGGGGAAAGGAGCGTTTACGCTGCTACTTGCCAAATCACATTTTGCAATTAATTTCTGGATACATATACTTTTTCAGGTCTCGGAGTCACCAGATGATGCTGATGGCTGCTGTGTATGTATTAAACTGAATGAAATGGCTGGGTTTGGCTATAGATTTGGGGATTTCAATATAACATTTCAGTAACAATTTGCCAAAAAGCTACAAGTTTTAAACGTCCAGCTTATACCCTGGTAAAGAGTTAGAGAGGAGAAGGGAAGCTCTTGTGGCCTGCAGTGCAACCATCTTCAGGGTTGTGCTCTAGGGATGAGGCTGCCGCCCAGTTTGCAGAAGACTGGAGACATTCATCATGGAGCAAGCAGCAGTGAATGCTAAGCTAGGCCTTCTTCTGGGCTCTTCCATGTGGGGGCGGGGGCTAGGAACTGCTGCTCCAGTGTCCCAAAGGATACCCAAGGTCCAGAATGGCAGGTGAACGGTAGTTGGCAGGAACAGGAATGATAGGGATGTTCCTATGTGGAGTGGAGCGGAACTAGCGCTTGCAATACAAAATCATTTTGCTCCCCTGAGCAGCTCAGTGTCTCCGGGAACTCCCCATTAGGAGCAGGGGGGGACGATCCACTGCAATGCAGACAGATGGGTCTACCATGAAGGTGGCAACTATGGGATTAGCTATCATTAGGGGTAAGTGAACAGGACAACTGTGGTTATATGCAATTCCACAGGATGGGGAACAGAGGCATCATTATGCACAGGGAAATTTGCTGACAGTTTGGTCCGATGCCTACCACCGGCATCAATGGAGAGGGATGTGGAAAGGGTAATTAATATTATCAGGGCGGAAGAGGAGTGGATTAGAGATCTACCTGGGGACAAAAGACCTAGCAGGCTGCATCTTAAAGGAGGTTAAGGAGGCTTTTACAAAACTGGGCGTTAAATATAAGACTACCTCAGTCACACTCTCCGAGGTACTCCTGGTATGGGGCAATGGGTAGGCTATGATCCTTGTGATAAACCATTTCAATTCCTGACGGAGGGAGTGAAGCAGGGACAGACATGATCTAATTGGGTAATGGATAAGAAGTTGTACAAAGGGGACAGCCTGCACCCTACAGCAGAGAGTACAAAGGCTTTGGGAGGGGAGGGAATCTGATGCCTTCCTAACAAGGCACTTAAACCTACTGATGTGGAAGCTACAGTTGGGAACATCACGGACAGGAATACAGTTAAGTGAGGCCAAGCAAGTTCTCCCCCAAATGGGTCTGGGGGAAGAAAGCAGGGGGAAATGGGTGGAGGTCAAGGGAAAGACAAGAAGCAGGGGGTGGTAAATGGAAGGGGGCTGGTGAGTCACACTGGAAAGCAGCAAGCTTGAACACTCAAAGTCTAGGTAACAAGCTGGGAAAACTGCAAGCGAGAGCTGACGGGCTATATATAACTGTAGTAATGTAAACAAAGACTATGCTTAACCAGGAATGGGAGCTTACAATAGCTGGATTTACTGTTTTTAGAGTAACCCTCCACATCAGGGAGGGGACAGACAAAATCAGGTGGGGGGGGATGCAGGAGTGGAATCAGTATGGGTACAACCGGATGTAAAAGGAAGAAGGAACTTTTAAATAGGTGTAGTGTACAGACCCCCACAAGCAACTGGATGAACAGGACAAGTCCTCCAGGTCAAAAATCAAGACGACACACAAATGTGATGCAATCCTGGTCGGAGATTTGAATCTCTTTGATGTAGATTGGAGCATTCCAGAGTCAAGGAGTTCTAGAAGTCAAGCACTGGTAGGTGCTCTACAGGATTGTTTCCTCCATCAGCACATCAGTGAACCAACCAGGAGGAAAGTCACTCAGAAACACAGATTTTCTTAACAACTGTTCACTCGTGCCTAGGGACAAGTGATCAGAGCTCAGTATGGTATAGAATTCCCCTCAGTGAAGTCATCAGAACTCCAAGATAGGACTTTAAAGGCTTCAAAAGATCTGGCTTTGTCAAAATGGGCAAAATTCTGGAGACCAAATTAGTAGGGGTGGAGCAGCAGGAGACTGCTTAGTGAGGCCGCATCTCGAGTACTGCGTGCAGTTTGGAGGCCACACATGAAGAGGGACATTAAACTCCTGGAGAGGGTCCAGAGGAGGGCAACCAAAATGATTTAGGGCTTGGGGGACAGGACCTACGGGGAGAGGCTCGAAGAGCTAAATATGTACACATTGAAGGAGAAGGGACCGGGGACATGGTAGAAGTCTTCAGGTACATGAAGGAGTAAATAGGGAGGAGCAGTCAGGATTCTTGAAAAGAAGGAGGAGGAGGGGCAACTAGAGGGCATGGGTGGAAGCTGGAGGGAAGATTCAGGAGAAGGAGGAGGTGCTACTTCACTGAGAGGGTGGTGGAGCCATGGAATGCGCTGCCCAGGGGGCTGGTGGAGGCAGAGGCGGTGGAGGGTTCAAGAGGGGGTGGGACAGGTACAGGGAAGGGTTCTGAAGCAAAATGCAATGCAGCGAGAATATCCGGAACTGGGAAGGGAGAAGCCAGAGAAGGTGAGGGGGACAGCAAGGTCAGCACCCAGGGTGGGGGCAGACCAAAACAAGCAGACGCGAAAGACCATTAGGCCTATTCTGCTGTCATTTTAGTATGTTAGTATGTAAAAACTGGGAGCATACCTCTCAAATGCCAAAAAATTTCACACAGTATCATGATTTTTACACTGAACTTTACCCTTGCTCCAAGAAGTTTTGCTGATGTTTCTCATAGTGTTACAACTATTTCTGGACACACAAACGATTAACACGTTATACTGAACTGATAGAAATATTCCTTAACACTAAATATATGGTGCCCACTATTCTTAGACATATTATTCTTGAAAATAAGAAAGTGTTACACATTCTGGCTATCTGCTCTGAACTGTGAAGACCACTGTTATGCATTTTAATGTTGAGAAGTTGACAGGTATGAATGGGGGCTACTAAAGAAGGGAGGTCATCAGAGGTTATGCAAGAGTGGTCAAAAATAAATGGAAAAAGTAAAAGACCTACAGTATTCGGGAAAAGTAAGGAAGGCAGCAAAAGAGAAGAGACAGCATTCAGAGAGTATGATGGAAGCCAGACAGAGTATAACACAGCAAATGTAGTGGTAAGTAAAGCCAAGGTAAAAACGAAGCTCAGAACTACGGAGGGGCCGAAGACGAACAATAAAGCCTTTTTTCAGGTACATTAGTGAGACATTCACGTCAAGCTGAGAAATGTTTAGCAGAGAGAGAGCATGCAAGAGGGAGAAGATTGAGAACGGGGTTACGTTATTAGCTCTCTACTACACAGTAAGTGGCAACAGTGAGACAGAAGCTTGGGCTCTCCAGGTTCACAGATCTGCACTCTTCCCAAAATGCTAAACTGCCTCCCAAACATACAAACTCATTAGCTGGCAACATTTATATTCCTCATGGCCAAAGGGGGTCTATGGTTGCCACTGTGTCACAGTAACAGTGCTAAAGAGCCCAAAAGATACATATTCAACAGGCAGGAGCAATTACTGTGTATGTGTATAAAAAAAAAAAAAAAAACTCTCAAGCATCCAGTTCCCTCTTTGAGAATCACTGACTTTACAGCCTAAAAATAAAGTCCTTTGAAACAAAGGCACTAAGCTCCCAGAAAACATCCCCCAGCTTTAAAAATGGATCACTGTACCATGTACAAGTGGGTTCTGCTGACTAAAAGGGGAAGGGAATAGCGACAAAGCTGAACGAGTTCTCACAAGAGGCGAAACAGGACATGCAAGACTAAAAGAGTGATCTTCACCCCTGACAAAGTTTAGATTCCCCTTAGGGGAGGATATGGGGCCAGACAAAGCCTAGTTATTAAGTTCAAAATGCCCCAGAATGGTTTAAAATAAGATGCAACAGTGTAAAAAATGGAACAGTGATGAAGTAAAATGGAACATAGGGGTACAGGCAGTTTTAAATGTCAAAAAGAAAACCCCACAAGAAACATAGAGTGGCTCCGGGAGCGACTGATCTCTTCAGTGAAAAAAAAAAAAAAACTCGATGGTTACAATTATCCGGGCATGAGAGTGTGCCCACCAAGTGGTTGAGCACTACTGGATGGTTCCGGAGGCTGCCTCTTCAAGCCGGAATTCTGTAAGTGTGTGGCTATGGATGAATCCAGTGTGTAGCCACGTTAGAATCAACACTGTTAGAATCCAGTGATAAAAATTATAAGCCTCCATGCTTTGATCTCAGCAGTTATTTTTATTTATTTTTTTAATACAAGGATCCAAGGATTCAAAACCTCAGTTGCTCTGCTCTTCCATCCAAATCACTTTGTCCTGCCGTTCAAAGTACTCTTCCCACAGAACACTACTCTTCTCCCACTACCCCCCAAATCTTTTTTCTCCCAGATTAGACGTAAATCCGCTTGCCCTGCCTAGCTGAGAAGTTGCCCACCCATCCAGAGGCCAGCTGCGTACCTTTGTGTGAAAAATATTTTCAGACTCTGTGCCATGGCAGGTTCCTCCTTGCTGCCAGCATTCAACAGCAACTGCCCTTGTTAAAGCGAGGGTGTCACTAGAACACTTACGCTTCAGCACTTGTAAATTGAAGCTGCTGTTGAGCGCCATGAACAAGAAAGAAACTGCCATTGCGCGTGGGTGGAAAACCATATTTTTCGCACAGAGGTACACAACTTGACTCGAGAGAGTGGCAATTTCTTCAGCTGGGTGGTTTGAGGGTCGTAATACAAAAGTATAACAATTCAAGGGCAGAGGAACAAGATGGGGGAGGGGCCACAGTTTCATTCCATCTCATAATACCATAAAACTGATACAGAACAATGAGTGATGGACTTTGCAGCATCAGAACGATAGTATTATTAAACAGGAGACATTCTGAACACTTACACATACGCATACCAAACAGGCAGTTTGCAGGAAGAGCACTGGGGATTTGCAAAAGGATGTTAGGAGAAGAAATATCGAAATGTTTTCTACCCCCCAATCCCATACTGTACATACTTTAATGCCTCAACTGGATTGCATTACATAATGGCTGTGCAAATGAAGCTTGGCAGCTCTTAGAAACCTCTTAAAACAGGCTTGCACATGTCACAGGCTGAGAATACCAAAATACTGTACAGATGTGTGCTTTGTCCTTTCGGAACTCCTCAGTGGTATCAGCCAGATAGTAAGTGAAAACCCAAGGTAACAGACATTTAGAACATATTACTGGACATGAAGAGGATTTGTTCGCTACAGGAAATAAATGCTATATACTGCAGCCTTATTACATAGGACAGCGTTTTCTATATTCTCTTTGTCGTACTGAAAGCAATAGACTTTGTTGGGCTGACAGTTACTGTTCAACAGTAAATACTGGCCTAATGCACAGAGCTAGTGCACTAGCTCTTTTAATGCACGTCTTCCTACTTCCAAGGCCTGCCTTGCTGGCACTACAACAATCGCGATGTCTTAAAAGGAGGTCACCCATCCAGACCAATGCAGTACCTGCAAGGTAGGCCTGGCGACCAGGAAGACATTACTGTGACCTGCAGTAATTCATTTACACATTGTTTTAATCCAACAATTTAACACAGAAAGTTGCCATCTGAATGATGGTAACTGCACCCATTCTTTTTTCTACTAATATGAATTGTTAATTTTTATGCCACTTCTGTAAAATATCAAGTTACATCATGATTATGCAGGAGTTCTGGCTTATAGCAGTTTGATTTTTGGCTGTATCTTGAGAAACGTGTCCCACTGTAAACCAAAGTAGTACCACGTCATGAGGTTCATTGGGGCAGCTCATGTAAGAATGTTTTTCTGCTTGTGAACCTTGATGATTTTTGTGGGTGTCTCTCAGCCCTATAAGGAGCCAGAGGGAAGAGCCTGTTGGCAAAAGGAAAAAGGTGGTCCGCCAACCCTGACACTTAGAGAGAGAACCAGAGGACACCAAGGAGGAGCACACAAGTTGCACCAAATGGGCAAACGCTGCATGCTACTCAGAAATGGCCCCTCTTCCCATTGCCACGGGGTCCAATTTGATATGCCTACTCTAACAACAATATCTAAAGGAAGGAAATGTGAACTGTTCACAATCTGAAAATGATTATGTGTTTACCCAGTAGGCTCCTCTTTAGACCCACATTTTTTACAACAGTGGGTCTAATTTAACCCATGTTTTAAACCTCACACACTGTCACTGGTGGCAGGTAATGTGGCAATGCCCAAAGGGGGCATGCAGTTACTGCCTAAATAGGGATTTGTGGAAGGAACTTCCATGAGCTGCCCCACTGAACCCCAGCCATAGCCTTACCATTCCCTTGGGGCAGCCCATATGAAAATGTGTTCACACTTGTGCAACTTGATGACTTTGGCGGGTTTCACTTGAAGTTTCCACCCTACACATGGTGCCAGAGGTAAGAACGTGCTGGCTAAAGGAAACAGCTGAGCTGTCAAAAACTTCTAGGAGTGTCTGCCCAGTTTCTCTTCTACATGGAAATAAACTCTAGCATGGAGGAGAGGAAAACCCCCCTTTGGAGGAAACCTCTGGTGGCCTAAAGTAGCCTTTGCTCCAGGCTTATACCTATTTATGAGGGCATCTGTAGGTGGGCGTGAAATAATTTGGACTTAGGATCCCTAATACATATTAAATAAAACCCCCCCAAAAAAACAGAAAGAAGACTATTTGCCAAGGATCCTGATGGCATGTTTTGGTATATTCTTCTGGGAAGCTCTAGCAGCTCTGATCTGAAATCAATGACCTGAATAATGAGAGTAATCTAAGCCAATTACAGCATGTAAGATACGAACATGAAGGATAAACTAGGTGGTGGTCATAATTTTGTTGTCTTAAGTCCAGAACAATGAACAAGGTTGACTGGTGGAATATCTAGAAGAGCATGGTCTCCAGGATGTGAGGCAGCATGGGTTCATGGGGGGAAGATCGTCTCAAACGAACCTGACTGACTTCTTTGACTGTGTCACTAAGAAAGTAGACAGGGGCCAAATGGTAGATTTAGTCCATCTTGATTTCAGCAAGGCCTTTGACTCTGTGCCCTACAAGAGGCTGATCAGGAAGTTGGTGGAACTTGGGGTTGGGGTAAAGATGGCCAGATGGGTAGAAAACTGGTTGAGGGACAGAACCCAGAGGGTGGCTATGGGGGGGGGGGGGAGTGTTATCTGGTACCAGAGAAGTAACCAGTGGGGTCCCACAGGGCTCTGTGCTGGGGCTGGTGTTGTTCAATGTCTTCATCAATGACTTTGGGGATGGCATTAGGAGCAAAATGTGCTTATTCACGGATGACACCAAGCTCTGTGGGAGAGTGGACCCAGCTGAAGGGATACAGGGCCTACAGAAAGACCTGGAAAAGCTGGTGAGGTGGTCCAGGATCTGGCAGCTGGCTACAATGCCAAGAAATGCAAAGTTATGCATATTGGAGCCAAGAATCCAAAGACAGAGTACTACCTGGGTGGAGTCCGACTATCTGCATCAGAGAAGGAAAAGGACCTGGGAGTAATCACTAGTGACCTGAAGCACTCCACACAGTGCAAGAAAGCAGCAGCAAAGGCAAACAAGATGCTGGGATGCATATCTAGGGGGATCAGTAGTAGGCGAGAAGAGGTTAAACTGCCCTTGTACAGGTCACTGTTAAGGCCACATCTAGAGTATGGAGTTCAGTACTGGTGTCTACACCTCAAAAAGGACATTAACCTGCAGGAGAAGGTCCAGAGGAGGGCTACAAAGATGATAGTGGATCAGCAAGGTAAGACATACGAGGAGAGGTTGAGGGCACTGAATATGTACACCCTGAAAGACAGGGGAGAGAGAGGGGGGACATGATTGGGACAGTCAAGTACTTGAAAGGGATAAGGTTGATAAGCACAGCCTCTTTAAGCTGAGTGGCAACCATAACACTAGGGGACCATTCCCCCTGACGAAGGGTGTAAAAACCCAAAGCACTGGGGCTAGGTGAGTGGACGTCTGTATGTCCGTTGTGTCTATAAGAAACTTCAAATTGTAACAAAGCAGTAAAAGTACATTTTTTTTGTGGTGCCCTTCTTCTGCTGGAGTGCAGGTATATTGGTATTTGTGTATTGCATGAGCCTGGCTAGCTCTTACCTGCACGCCACCGCACCAGGTGATTCGCAGTCTACTCGAGTTTGGATCTGGTCAAGCTGGAGGGTGGGAGGTTTAGGAGGAAGGTCAGGAAGTACTTCTTCACAGAGTGTGTGGTAGACACTTGGGATGCACTGCTAGAAGAGGTCATCTCGTTGAAGACAGTGGGCAGCTTTAAGAAAGGCTGGGATAGGCATAGGGGAAAGTAAGGATCATGGGTATGGAGGATGGCAGGATTGGGGAGGGAGGGCATGGACATTAGCTCAAGCTGTGGACACTGCAATACAAGCAGACTTGATAGACCAAAAGGCCTTCTTCTGCTGACTTCTTCGTATGTTTGTATGTATGTTCGTATGTACAGAAGGGTCTTGGAGAGCCAAGTATCTATTGAAAATTGAGATAGGACATCATTAACTTTCAGTGGATTTGTTACTGTGATCCATTTTGGAGGAGGCTAAATGCAGAACATAAGATTCAGAAGAGATTTTCTTCAGACCAGATTTATTGAGTTGCTTCTCTGGATCTTATGTCAGGGAACTAGAGTAAAATACATCTGGCATTAGAACCAATAACCCAGATACCGCAAGTACCAGCCTATGAGAATTTTACTCACCATTTGGAAGGAAATACTCTTCAAAAACTTTTTAAGTGAGTATAAATACTCATCCCTGCACCTGAAAATGCTCCATACCCAGCAAAAGACCACTTCATAACACTATTATTGCTTCAAAAGGAACATCTTCTCCATGATTTGCAGTACTTTTGTGCAACAAAATTTCATTTTACTAACCTAATTTAAAAAATGTGGAGTAAATTACTCTTGCCTGCCAAAAACTATGTGGAGCACTGCAATGTGGCAACTTGGAGGAGATCTGTATTAGGCATACAAAAAAAACTGCATAAAACAAGTTTTGTAACATAAGGAATAGAAGTAGATGAAGTCTACTGGGAACCATAGTAAAAGACGTCTTCTTCAAGCCTTGGAGAAATACATGTGGGAAGATGAGTCATGAAGGACTGGTAATTAGAAATACAGTAGATAAATAAATGTGGAACTGCACACCTAATAAATATTATTTGATGTGTGTGCCATGTTTCTGGCTGTCGAGCAGAAGACTACAAATGCTAGAATGAGGTCTGTGGAAATATGTAGGATGTCGGCTTGCACAGAATGACATACTGCATATTTTTTCAAGGCTGTCATGTACGTCAAACGAGAAGATGCTAAAGAAGACCAACTTACTTCCTGGGCTGTGCTTCTATACAAGATTAAGTCCTCATGAGCTAATGATACAGACACAGCAGAGTCATTGCCTAGATATATTTGGTAAATTTGCCATATAATTAGCTGCTCCATCCCTGCTGGCTTTCAATTGCTTTGTAACTGCACCGATATTTTATGTTACACTGACATGCAGCTAGAGCAGCAGGTCTGGGTCCAGTGTACCTATCAGGTACACAAAAACTGAACAAGATATGCCATATTTGTTTTAAGTCTGTAGTCCATCTATTTATGTATTGTTTGTCTTTTCCAGGACCCCTCTGTAAATGAACATTAATCAACGGAGATTTCTCTTGGTAAAACAAATATAATGCAGTACACATACAATGACTGGACTGGCATGCAGAGCAAGTCTTGCGAAGGCTAGAAGATAAAACAGAGCTAGCTTCACATGGAATACAAACCTAGCATACTTGAAAATGGCTACACATCAACATCAATGTTAATTTCTCAATAACATCCGCATTAGCTGGCCCGGTGGCGCCGAGGGTTGAAGTGTTGGATGCCTTACCTCATGCTGTGCCGGCAGCCTGGGTTCGGGAATTGCCTCGGGTCATCTGGGTGCCAGCAGGGTGGGGAGAAGTGGGACTGAGCGAGCCACAAGGCTGCTCTCCTCTTCAAGGGGAGGTGGGTTGTCGCCCCTCCCGTACTTCCGTCCCCAACGGGTGGAGGTCCAGTGAGGTAACACAGGCAGGCACAGGCGGCAGTGCGGGTGGGAGAAAGGGACCAAGATGGCCTCCGGTGTAACTGTGCACCTCCATGAGCATAACAGCTGTGTGCTGGAGCCCCGGAGGTGGGTTACGAAACAAAACCCATAAAAAAAACATAAAAATCTAAATTAAAAATAAAAAATAACTTCCACATAAACAGAGAGCATGACCTTCCCCTATGGATAATGTGAACAGCAGGCTCAAGGTCACAATAAAAGGTAATGATTTTTAAATACCAGTGATAAATAACCCTGTGTGACAGCTATCGTGACTACGGGGTAAGAATTCAGAGTGGATGACAAATTGAATTTAGGGATATTAATCTATTCTTGAGGCCAAGTAGAAGCGAACCAGTCACTGTGGTGTACAGCAGCAAAGTCATGCGCAGGAGATGAATCAGTGAAAGCTGCTTGAGATGAAATGGATGGTTTGTCCATATGGTGCTCCGTCTCTATAAAGAACCCCTCTATAACAAACTTCCTCTTATACTGAACACCTCTAATGTCTCCCATAGTTCCAAAAGTAGGCATAATGTATAAAACATGGAGATTCAGATCCAACTGGAGAAGAAAATGAACCCACGTGATAAGGTCTGATTAGGCTGTAGCAGAAATTTTAATGTGATGACCAAGGAGGCTCTTCCTCTTTTGAGGAAAGCTAGAGAAGATAAGAGATAGTGGGCCTTCCTTGAAGGGAGAGGTGCATGAAAAAATGTAGGTAGTCGGAGTACAGACAAGAATTTGTGTTAAGAGCAGTAGCTTTGGTTGATGAATGAAGTTACTAAGGTGGTTATGCAATGCAATTTGTGTTTCAGAAGTCGAGCTACCATCACTGAAGAATCCCAAGTAACTCCCAAGAATTCCATCTCAGTGGAGAGACCTGAAGTTTTCTTAGGATAGTGGAATTCCCAAAACAAAACTAGATCACTAAGAAGTGTGCCACCTGCTGCAGAAGGAGACTTAGAAAACTACATAAGAAGAAAACTGTCAAGTAGATGTAGAAGAAATGACCTTCTGCATATGCTGAATAGAGCCTAGCAAGGCGCTTCAGAGAGCATGCTGTATATCTGGGGACTACTTCTGCATGCAGACATCAACCAGATAACAAAATACAAGACACTGTTCCATCAGATCCCACAGAGCTACCACAAGAAAGGATGAAGGGCATATGTCTGAATGTTTCAATAACGACAACCTTTGCTTTCCACGTACCGATTTCTGCTTGTATAATGAGCTTGACTGCATCTTCAGTTTTGGAGTAAATAAGGGAATAATCTTCCAAAGGTATTACAGCATTCATGCTCAGAATCAATGACCCAAGAAGAACGGAGAGGTTATTAATTAAGATCTTATTTAAAGGGAAACAGTCACCACAAAGGGCTCCACACTCAAGTGTGGGGCCAGTCCCAATGGTCACTTTGTGTGCAAAAACATTTTGGTTTACTTACTGTTTACTGCAGTATAGTAAATTGTATCAGACCAATTTGGTTTACTTCTAGGCTGACATCTTCTGTTAATTACAAATCCCAGAATCCCCAGCAGCTGACATCACAGCAGTAGGCAGCGGTGGGGGAGTCAATAGACTGCAGTGCACATTGGAGCTTTTAATATTCTCTGATCAGATGTTTTTTCTGGTTCTGCTTTTCTTCGGGGGGCTACGTACAGTCCTCTGTGACTGTACTTAGCCCAGGGAGGACAGCGAGACCAGCAAAACAAAAGATCAGAGCTTAAACTCTCACATGTACTGCAGGCTACTGAATCTCCTAGTGCTGCCTAACTACTCTGATGTCAGCTGCAGGGGATTCTGAAAACTGCAGCAACAAAAAGATTTCGGCCTAGACGGAAATAGAATAAGTCTGATACAACCTACTATAAATCAGTGCAAATCAGTACAAAATCATTGACTGCCTGACCCCGCCGCACGAACTACTATTGCCAGAGGCATCCTACTGCCTTTACTGACATACAGGTTGGCAGTCTGTCACCCAGCCACTAAAACAACTCTCAACAAATGGGATGTAGCTTACAATAATAACTGCAGATCTGCCCTGGCTACCAACAGGTACACCCACCATTACGATTTGTACCCTAGGCTAGGGTGGCTCCCTCCCTCAGACCTGCATAAATTGCCCTGAAATGTCTAACCTACTCTGTTATTAACAGGCAGTTCCCTACTGTGCTTCTGGAGCCTGACAATCGCCCTTACCCCCTTACATCCATTGTCCCTGGGTCCCTGCACGTTCCTAAAACCAAGATCACAACCTTGATAAATTTTCCTTCACCCTTGCTGCCCACACTGTCTGGAATGTTATTCCTGCCTCAATCCAACAGCGTGATTCTCCACATGCCTTCAGAAAAGCATATCGCCCTTACCCCTCTCTTCTCTCTCTCAGGCTGCTGTATGTTCCAGTCTATAGGCCTTCCAGTGGTGGTGATGGGGGGGCCCTCATCTTCTCTGTGCCACTCCTGTACCAACTGTTTATAATCACCATGAACTCTGTATTACAGTTTTAGCGGGTTGTACACTTTGCCTTATATTTTTATAGTTCTGTATTTTGCCCTTTGAATGTTTAACCTGTTCCTGTATTCAACTTGTATTTTGCCCTGTGAATGTTTAACCTGTTCCTGTAATCCAACCTGCTGATGGAGCTTTTCTTTTCAGTATTATACAGCACTTTGTAATCTGACTGTACCAATTTGTCATTTCCCCTGTTTTACTGTTCCTCTGTTGTACTCTCCCAGGCGTGCCTGAAAATAGGCAACTGTTACTGCCAGTGCACTCACCTGGTAAATAAAAACTAAATAAATAAATCATGGGATAACGCCACACCTCAACTGCACTGCGAAGCACGAGGCATACCCAAACATTATCAAGCATGCAAGAGGTGGTGTTACCCAAATGATAATACATTCTGAAGCGTATTACTAAGAATAACAAACGGACTGCAGGTATGTAAACAATCCATTGGCAGGGACATTTTCCAGACTGTTGTGGTCAAGATAGTCATATGTCACTATATACCTTCTATACATTCTTGACAACGCCCCCCGGGCAGCTCTCCACCTAGCCATCCCCCACCACCACTTCCCTGTACACCATGCCTATGTTTAACCTGGCCAGTGCCAGCTGTTTAGGTGTTTACCAACTAGATTGCTCACTTGATACCAACTTGTGTAACACCTGTTATCAATTACATGTACCCTGTAACCTAATTGTATTTGTCTGACCACAGTGTGACGTGGCGCCTCTGTTGAACGCCCATTGTTTTGCAAATCTATGCTATGTAACCAAAAACACAATGTATGTCTTTACGTGATGAAGTACCTTTGGAAACGAGCCTCTGGCTCAAAGGTTGTAAACTGATTCTTAGAAATAAATAAATAAATATTGACTGAAGACAACCCCACCACTTGGTACTTTAGAAAACAAATCATAGGAAACTTTTAAAAATACAGTTCGATATTAGAGCAAATGCATACATAGACCCACCAACACAAATAACACTAATATCTCTACATACAGTGCTCTAAAATGCAAAAACGTTGGCAACCAACTGACTGAAACGAAAGGCTCTCCCAAACTGAATCTGTGGGAACAGTAAGACACTGGATACTCTAATCGATCACATTCAAATTAATTAACACTGACCAGAACCCTCACCTACACTCAGTGATCCCCACACCTCCAGCACACTCTGAAAGATACAGCATTAGTCTTATATCAGTGATAAACAGGAACACAATTCTTAAACAGGCAAGCTGAAACATAGAAACATAGACTTTGACAGCAGATAAGGACCGCTTTGTCCACCTAGTCTGCCCATTGAAACTACCCTAAAACACTTGGATTCAGTTCATTTCAATTTTATTTAGGATAATAATAACCACTTAAAGCTCATTTCCAGTGTTGTCCTGTTACATGGAAACACAAAACATAGAAGCTGATGGCACATAAGGGCCAACTGGCTCACCCAGTCTGCCCTAATATTCCTGTCTACAGTACTTCTTCAGCCCTCTTTAGTTCTGCAGTTCCCCCCATGATTGCTTTGGTACAAAGTTATCCTTATGCCTATCTCACGCTCTCTTGAAGCCTGTGATTGTTTCAGCCTCCACCACTTCCACCAGGAGTCCATTCCAAGCTTCCACTACCCTCTGTGTGAAGAAAAACATCCTAATATTCCCCTTCAGCCTCCCCCCCCCAGCTTCATTACATGTCCCCTTGTTCTTGTGTATCTCTTTCTTTGGAAAATGCTCCCTTCCCGTACCTCGCTTACACCCGTGAGATATTTATGTCTCCATCATGTCTCCCCCTTTCTCACTTCTCTTCCAGGGAGTACATGTTTAATTCCCCTGAGTCTGTTCTCATAGGGCTTCTGGTGCAGGCCCTGTACTATCTTGGTTTCCCTCCACTGAACCCTGTCAACCCTGGCAATGTCCTTTTGGAGGCGGGGCCTCCAGAACTGTGCACGGTACTCAAGGTGAGTTTCAGTAGCCTATGAGATGGACGTGACCCCAGATGGTAATGGGTGGGGGATAATGTAACCTGATGCAATATGCAATGACCTGCACTGGGGTATTATGACCTCCCTCCTTCTGGTAATCCCCCTGCCTATGCACCCCAGCATCCTGCTGGCTTTCCATACCACCTTGTCACACTGTTTAGCCACCTTTAGGTCTTCTGAAATAATTACCCCCAGGTCCCTTTCCTGCTTTGTGACTGTCAGCTCTTCCTCCCCAGGTGGTACTTGGCTGCATTATCTTACACTTCTCTGCATTAAAGCACGACTGCCAGACCCTTGACCATTCTTCCAATTTGTTAAGATCCTCCCTCATCCACTCCCCCCACCCCCACCAGAGAGTCTACTGTGTTGCAGAGTTTGGTTATCATCCACACACATTTTCCCCGTCAGCCCCACACAACATCACTGATAAATGCACAGAAGAGTAATGGGCCCAGGATTGAGCCCTGTGGCACCCTGCTAGTCACTTAACCTTCCCCCAAGTGCACCCTATTAACCACCACCCTTTGACTTCTGTCTTGTAGCCAGCTTTCCACCCTTCTAACTACATTCAGGTTCACTCCGAGGCTATTTAGTTTGTTTACTAACCTTCTGTGGGGGATGGTGTCGGAGGCCTTGCTGATATCCAGGCAGGCCATGTCTATCACCCGTTCCTGATCCACTTCCCTGGCCAGGTACTCCACCCATCTTTCCTTCAGCAGCATCTCCATAACTTTGCCCACCACAGACGTTAAGCTGATGGGTCTGTAATTCACTGTCTCCTCTCTGCTTCCACTTTTGGGCAGTGGGACTACATCCGCCCTCCTCCAGTCTCTTGGAACCACTCCTGTTTCCAGAGAGAGGTTAATAAGTGCCGTCAGAGGTGCAGCCAGCTCCTCCCTGACCTTCCTCAACACCTTGGAGTACACCCCGTCCGGACCCAATGCCTTGTCCACTTTTAAACATAAAAGTACCCCTAGGACACTATCCACTGTGAAAGGGCTTAAGTCCATCTCCATTACTTCAGGATCCCTATTAACTAACTCTGGTCCACTCCCAAGCCTTCCTCCATGAATACCAAGATAAAATAACAGTTTAGTATGCCTGCTTTTTGATGATCCTCTTCTTCAACCTAATTATCCCTCCCTTGGCCCTCCTCTTTTCCCCTATGTATCTGACGAAGATCCTGACCCCTTTCTTTAGTGATTTGGCAATGCTTTCTTCTGTTAGTGCTTTAGCCTTCCTGAGTTCCCTCCCTACCTCTTTTTGTTTTTCCTGACAGATCACTCTGTCCTGCTTCCTAGGAATACTTTTGAAACTCGTGAAGGCTTGTTTTTTTGCCTTTTCTGCTACCTCCCTTAAGAACCAAAGAGGCCTCCTTTTTATTTTGCCCTTGCTAACCTGCCAGAGGAGATGGTGCGGGTAGAAATGATTACAGGATTTAAGAATGCATTGGATAGGCATCAGGGGATCCTGGTAGTCGGGGGAAAGTGACAACCTAGTTCTAGAGAAGCTTGAAGAAGCAAAGTTAATGGTGCAAATGGGCAGACTAGGCAGGCTGTAGGCCCTTATCTGCTGTCAACATCTATGTAACCTGTTGGACACAGAGATCTGTAGCTTTGTGGATACCCTCCTTTATTTTAGCCCACTGGTTCTCCACTCCCTCAAGTTCCCCTATCATTTCCCCAGAGTTGGCCCTCCTGAAGTCTAGTATCCTAGTCCTGGTGTTGCTTATCTCTACCCCAGTCCTAATATAAAACTATACTGTACAGTGGTCGCTAGTCCCCAGATGTTCACCCACCTTGACATCAGCAATGCTTTCCCCATTTCTCAGTATCAAGTCCAGCACTGGCCCCTTATTGGTGGGTTCCTTTATAAGCTGCCTGAAGGAGGCACCCAGGAGAGAGTTGAGAATGCCCCTGCTGGCAGGCCTGGTGACACTGAGGGTTGAGGCACTGGACACCACACCTCACACTGCGCTGGCGACCTGGGTTTGGGAATGGGACTGGGTCGTTGGAAGTCAGTGGAGGGGGGAGCAGGATTGAGCAGCCATACTGGCAGCTCTCCTCTCCTGGGGAAGATCTCCATCAGCCTCCCCCCGTAGTTCCACTCCCGTCGGGTGGTGATCCAACAGGTAGCGCAGGTGGGCAAGGGGTGGCAAAGTATCGGGAGGGTGCCTTGGAGCCATGGAGCGTGCGTGCCTCCACACGCGCATAACCAGGGTGGGGGCAAGGGCAAAACCCGAGGAAAAAAAAAAAAAAAAACCCACGAAATATAAATTAAAACAAAAAAGAGAGAGAATGCCCCTGCTTTTGGTGGTTGCTACTGCAGGCAGGCTCCAGTCTACATCTGGTAAACTGAAGTCTCCAACCAGTAACACGTCCCTTTTTGAGCCATATACTGAATTTTTTTCATCAGTTCTTCATCTACATCTTCCCCCTGTGCCGGGGGTCTGTAGAGCACCCCTGCGTGAATAATATCCTCTTTCCTTTTTTCCAGGGTGACCCACAGTACCTCTGCCCTCCACTGCCTTCCCTGTGCTTCTATTGCCTTTATGTTCTCCTCCACAGAAAGAGCAACTCCCTGCCTGTTAAAGCAAAACATCAGATTACAAGCAAACATATCAAAGACATAAACAGTTCTAGATACAACGCCTTGAAAGTTGTACGCTGTATGTTTACATAAGCATAACAAAGTTTAAAGGGCACAATAAAGCCCAGTGCAGGGGGTATAGGGACAGATGCTCATGGTTGTTGCTAATTATATTATACTACCAGTTTTGTGGGGCTCAGTAGTGAGGCACCCAACCGGCATTCTGGCGATCTGGATTCATGAGCCACACCAAAGACAACAGGAGTTGAGGCTCGGTACATACTGCTCCTAGAGTGGGTCTTAGTGGTGGCAAACAGGAGGTGCACTTGGCAGCATGGATGACCACAGGTTTCTGTGCACCCCTCAAACACTGTGATATGCACATCCATGTGGGAAGGACAGGAAGGGGGGCAGGAAGGAAAAATCTCCCCCGCATCATGCCAGATGATGAGTCCTTATGTCTCATACATGCCACCTCAACCCCTCAGCACAATTCTGCTACCTCACCACCAATATCCCGCCTCGTGTCAGAACGCATTTATTTCCGGGTGGCAGCAATGAAGCTCTCCAGCAGGGGCACATCACAGCCAAAAAAGACAGACACCTCTGGGAGCCTGAAGTTGGGAAACAGTAGCAGACAGTAAGAAGGGGACATGTGGGGCCCAGAGGAGAGGTGTGCCACAGGAAATGGGCAAAAGCATAAAAAATGGATTCATTTCTCATTGAAAATGTTAACTAACATAAGACACCCAAAGCCATAGCCGGTTTTAGGCACCGGCAAACCCTGCAGTTGCTAGGAGCCCCTGCTCATTGGGGGCCCCCAAGCAAAGAAGTTTACCTTATTCATTTTTAAACATTTTTTTATCTTAATATATTTTTAAAACATCAGTAAAGGACTATGCAGATCCTTCTGGTTATGCCATGAAATACCTTGACAAGCTATGATTCAGTCAATATGAAGTGGATAGGCAGCAATGGATGGCAAGAACAGCCCCAAGAAATGACACTGCTGTGTCCTCTAAAAAATGTTTTAAATACTACTCTTTATACTAAAGCTATACATAGAAACAAAGAAATATAAAATTTGCTGGCAGATAACTATTGCTTGGCACACCTAGTCTGCCCTTTTTTCCCCTGCCTATAGTATCACCACAAATAAAATCTTGCTGCTATGGGCAACAGTAAAACACATGGGCTAAAGGTGGGCCAAGTAGAGAGGCCCCATGACTTCACTAATTTTGCTGGGGGCCCCCACAACCCTAAAGCCGGCCCTGCCCAAAGCATTTTATAGAAACACAGACATTACCAAGAGACAAAGACCGGTGGAGGGTCCATCCAGAATGCCGATTTACAGCAGGTATTTTTACCTAAATCCCTGATCAAGTGTCCTAGGGGGCTTTGTCCCTCTGTCACCCCTCTCCCAAATCACCTAATTGCCTGGTTTCAGCTATCACAACTGTGTTTAAACCAGTTTTTAGTACCCACAACCACCACTTTACTCTGCAATCTGCTCCACCACCTTCTCAGCGAAGAATGTTCTGACATCCCTCTTAAATGTACCATCTACTAATCTCCAATCATGCCCTCTCATGACAGTACCCCCATTCCCAATAAATAGGGCTGTACAGTCCTTTCTATTTATCCTTCGGGAACTTACAGCTCTGTATACTGTCACCCGTCTCCCTTCTGCCCTCCAAAGCGTACATGTTCGGTGCCTCCAGCCTTTCCTCATATGACCTGCCCTGCTGCCCTTGGATCATTTTGGTTACTCTTCGTCGAACCATCCGTGGAGAAGTGTCCTACGCTCCCTAGAAATAAAACATTAACTGATTAACCCTATTCTGTCTTCTTTTTTCTTCCCCTCTAAAAACTTCTGTTGTGCAACAGTACCCCTTTACATTTGTATGCTTCTTAATTTCCTTTATCCTAGGTAGGCCGCCCAGGATAAGGCTGCACTATCTGCCTTTAAATCCAAAAACCTTCTTAGTATCTCTTCTGCTTTATTCTCTTCTTGGTTCATTCAGTTACACCCTCAGTTAAACAAGAAATGAAAAGCTGTACAGTTATGATAAAATATTTATGATAGTAAATAAAATGTTTGTTGTAGTAAAACAAAAGAAATCATGTTGTTCTATATAGGAGCCAGTAGAAAATATGTATCTTGCTGGTATTTGTTGATAACAGACCTTGACTGGAGCCGTTGTATTAACTTGGGGTAGGCGAGATCTGATTTTGCAGCCGCCCAAGTTAAATGAAATGTTTAAATGTTTAAAATATGCTTTTTATGTACAAAACCTGAAAGAAACACCCTTTTAGTCTCTCAGTATCTGCTCCTATAGTACAGAGAGACGAAGCGCTGCATATGAACAAGAGGTAGTGTAGAGAAGAGGCGGTACGGCATGTGGAAATATCAGCTGCTCGCCTGAAAGGAAAAGTGAGACGCTTTCACTTTTTCAAGTGACACTGTAGGCAACTCATGCCAGAAAATAGCCCTCTACCCCTATTCACCTTCTGCAAGCTGGAAAAGGTGGCTCCCAGGGTACATTGTGCTCCGGTAAGACATGCAAGTAGTCTGGGGCCAGAAAGTAAAGAAATGGCCAGCCAGAAGCGATGGCAAAATGCAAAACAAGAGTTCTGCAATTTCAAACCACTGCTCCTGCAGAACTAGGAGCACTACAGCTCTACTGAATTAGAATTAGAGGGAAGTGTGTGCATTACGGCTGTACAACGCAGGGGAGTCTGCCTAAAATTGATACTGTCATGTTCCCTTAAATAGTTGCATAAACAACATTGTGTCCTAGTGTCCTCGATCTTAATTAAAGCAATAACATGACCATACATTGAGATAATACAGAAAGCAGACTTACTGAAGGTTACAGTCTGTTTCAGTACTGTCCTCAGCAGGGCTGCTTCTCTTGTGCAGGATTTCTTTAGGATTGAGCGCCCTCTAATGTCCCTGTTTTATAGGACAGTCTGATGTCTGCCACTCTTTCAGTAACCAAGGTAGCTACCTCAGGGTTGCTAGGCAATTAATGGCCTAAATACTATTTTTCCTTACATACGTCCAGCTACACAGTAGTAAAGTGAGAAGCTGGTGTTCTGATGGAGAAAGCAGTAGGGACTGTAATACTGAGGACCCTTTTTTGTGTCCAACCCTCTACCACAGATAAAGATAACTACTTTTAAGGTTAAGGGTCTATGTCATGTGATTATGACCCAGGGATATAAATATCCCCCACTCCTGGACATCAGGCAGTTGAGCCAGGGAAGTGATAAGGAGAGGTCAAGTGAGAGTGAGTAAATACAGAGGTATTGAGAGTTTGCAGCATTTCTGCAAATCCAAAGACTGCATTGAATAAGTTAAAAAGCAAGAAACCACTGAAGGGACATGTGGTCATTTGTATTGCTGAATATTCTACCTGATTTTAAGGTTATTATTTTGGTTTTCTTATTTTCTGGTTTCTTTTTTTCCTTTCTGCAAATAAGTTCTTTGTTAATAAATGTCACACAGCAGTGTGTTCTAAATATTAAAACACTGTCCTGTCTATTTCCCACCCTCTGTGACACCATCTCTGGCTTATATATACATATGTATATATATATATATATATATATATATATTTACACATACATATACATATATGTATGTACTTTTTCTTACATGTGGACTCCAAAACTGGGTACAGTATTCCAGGTTAAGACCTCATTAGTGACCTGTACAGGGCAATACCATCTCCCTCTCTCTACTGCTGAACCCCCTCCGGATACAACCTTGGCATCTTGGTTGCCTTACTGTAAGCCTAATTGTACTAACTGCACTGCTTGAGGCAGTCATTTATGATGATCCTAGATCGCTCTCCTCAACAGTAGTGGCTAGCCTAACTCCCTTCCCCATCTACTACTCCATCAGTGGGTTCTTTTTTCCCTACGTGCATCACCTTGCATTCTTCCTCTCTCCCCCCCCCCAAGTCTCTAAGCTGCCTCATCAGCCATCTCCCTCCCCGCCCATCACCCACCTTCCCCCAGACATACCCCTGCCTCCTCGTTCCTTTCTGGCTTACCCCGTGTCAATGCGATGGGATATGCCCTAAAGGAGGTCCATGTTCCATTTGCAAGTGGGTGCCAAGGTCAACAGTGCAGAGTCTGTGGAGTGGGAGTGTGGCATGGCATCATGCTTTTGTGTCAGGGACACTTTCCAGTGTTCTGAATCTCCATTCCCTAGAACACGGGATGGACTGAGCTGAGGGTAGGTGCTGCACCTCTGAAGTGCTGACTTTCAGACGAGATGTTAAACGGAGGTCCTGTCTGCCGTTCTGGTGGTTGCTAACATGGATGTTAAAGATCACATGGCACTGGCCCAGAGGAGCGGTAGGCTGAAGCAACGCAAGTTCTATTTTTCCATGTGCCCAATCCCAGAGGCTCTGGGCGCTGTACACATAATTACACAACTATTAATAAAATACAACAAATACATAAATTACAGCACTAATAAATTGAACAGGTTACATAAATAAGCCCAACCTAAGCTAAAAGTAGTCACTAAAAGGGCTATCCCAAAGATGTGCTCTAATAGACAATGCCTGGGAAGGCCTTGAATACTTCAACTGAAGGGGCCTCCCTTAAAAATGGAGGAAGCAAATTCCACAGGACGAGGACAGCGACACTAAACGCTCTGTCACCGGCAGTTTTTAGCCTCATCCTGGGAATCACAAGGAGGCCCCTAGAAAAAGGGCGGAGGGAGCGGACTGAAGTAATGGGTGTAAGAAGTTCTGACAAAGAACTAGGTGCAACACCACCTACCACAATAGTGACCTTTGTCTGGAAATGAACCAGGGTAGCTTGACGGCCTGGCGGGAGAAGAAGGATTGAGTGTCTGTGCACTGCTCTCTTCCTAAGGGGAGGGGGGACAATGCGAGCCGCTGTTTGCCTGTCACCCAATGGAGGCTGAGTGTCACAGCACCAGCTTCTCAAAGGGTTGGGTGCAGGCGCCGAAGAATGTTTGGCATCTTCACGTCATACGCCCACACCACTGCATGCATGCTGAAGCTAGTGATGGGGAGGAAACCAAAGGAAACACGCCAAGCAGGAGAATGATGTCTAGTGACCCTGCAGACTCCACTCTACAGCCCATGGCACCCACTCACCCATTGCGGTAAGTAAGCAGGTGGCATAAGGCCTGGGACAGTGGCTGACAGTGCTGGGGATCACTGCCAGAAAGGGGCTGCTTGGTGATGGTGGGGGGGATATGGCACTTCTTTTATAGTAGGGAAGTGTTCTAGCCACATTTCCTCCCATTCACTAAGAATACCACCAGCAGCTTAACGAAATTCACTATGACAGTTTGGATCTGTGTCTCCCCCCCTTCCCCAGGAACAAGGCTAAAAACAGGCAGAACTGCCTAATCCTCCTTTCTCGGTCAACAAAAACTAAATAAACAAACATTTCTTCAATGTCTAAGTAAGATGGTTTTAATATTTTAAACAAGGAGGGAATCTGAGGAATGACAAATGTGTTATAGAAGCAAATGACTGCAACAGAAATCGTGACTTTGCTGTGTCTGAAGTTGGGCTGTAAAACTGTAAGACTTCTAAACCCATGAATGTGCTTCCACAGCTTGCCCCCCTCCCCATTTCTTCACTTTCAGCACAGCTACGATTTCCTGCCTTTTTATAAAGAGTCTATGAAAGACATGAAACAATCTGGGTCATGAAACTGAACTGCTGACCACTGACCCAAGTGGTTCCTTTTGCAGACCCTTTCACCGTAGGGGTTTGAACTGTAAAGTTTTCCTGTTACTGAACTCTTAATTTGTATGACTAGTACATTTATGTTATGTCATGTTCCGTTCACATCTGTAATGGAAGGGCACTTCTGTATATGGAGAACAAGGAGATTCTCAGGGTAATTACTGGCAGGTTGGACTAATCAGGGGGCTTCTTTTTAAAACAGATGAACATAGTAATGCCAGTCTGTACAGGGCCATCTATCTATCAAGCAAGAGGAAGAGGATACTATCTCTGTATAGAACAGTAGACCTGTAGAGCAGTGAGACCACACATAGAATATTGTGTACAGTTCTGGAGGCCGCAGTCCCAGGGAAGGCAACTAAAATAATATGTGGGCTGCATAAGAAACCATACATAAGAGATTGAGGGATCTCAATATATACACCCTGGAGGAGAGGAAGGAGACAGGGGACGTGACGGAGACTTACAAGTATCTCAAGGGAGTAAACAGGGTACGGGTGGGGAGCCTGTTTCAAAGTAAAAAAGCAACAGAACAAGATGATAAAAGACCTAAAAGGGGAAGTATCTGAGAGGGATTTGAGGAAATACTTCACTGAAAGAGTGGTGGACACCTGGAACAGCCTGCCACAAGAGGTAGTAGGGGCAAAAACTGTGGGAGGGTTCAAACATGCATGGGATAGACATCGGGGAATTCTAGCAAATAAAAAGGGAGGGGGTGTCACTGGAGACCAGTTAAAGGGGACAGGAAGTCACTATCGTAGCAGTCTGAAGCTACTGCAATATGTAAGGGGTCACAGTTTAGTAGACAACGTGGCCCGAAGTGTGAAATCATGGTTAAGTAGTACTGCCATCGATAATAGTGTCTCACTGTGTGTATCCGTTCCGTATGCCGTGTTATGTTGTTCTGCACGGGAAGCAGGAAGTGGAGTGTATGTGATACAATGTCATGGTCCGTTCTCCCATGACAACCAATCGACAACAGTGAGCATTTCTCTGCCGTCCACAATCAATCAGAGGGTGGGTATTTGGGTATGCACAATGATGTACAGCCAATAAAGCAATGTCAAGATAATTTGTGCGTAAACATGTATGTGTTTCATGCCCATCAGTCGCAGTGGACAGAGACGTGTACCCATCTACCAAGTGAAATCTGTGCTGCATCTCCTGTCAGCATGTTTACTGTGTTGCACTGCACCTAGTAACAGGGTTACCGGTGTACTGTGGGACTGCATCTAAGATTAGTGGGTGACCTGATTAGGCAGTAGGGGTGTATCTTGGACTGGGAGGAACCTGGTGGCTCACCCAAGGAAACCTACTTGGAAGGGGATGGAACCACATGGCATTAGGGCCGGCATCTTTGGGAGGGTGGTGGGGTGCACAGGGTGTGGAGCAGCCATGGTACTGGACTGGGCTTGGAAGTTCGGTGGTTGCCCAGTGTGCTACCAGCTGGCACAGCTTAGAGAGGAGGTTGCGGGGATTAGGAGACAGCTGGGGGAAGGGAGAGGTATGGTTGGGGAAGGGGCAGGGATCTCCACAGGGTTACACCAAGCACTGGGGCAGCAGCATAGGAAAGCAGTGCAGGAGAATACTCAGGGGTCACATAGGGACCCTGGCAGAGGGTCCAAAAGGACACTACCAAGGAAGCAGGCAGGTAACTGGGGCCCCCTCAAAGGAGGGACAGAGGGACAACATTCTCAGGGAGTAGGCAGATGGCCAGGGCTGGACAGAAGGAAGGCAAGGGGAGGTGGATTAGATCTTACACTCAGTAACCGCTTAGTTATCTTCTTCTGCTCGGGATGAGAGGTGGATGAAGCCATGACAGGGGTGGTTAGAGATGGAAAGGGTGGGGGCAGGAGGCAGGGGCCAGATAGCAGGAAGAACAGGGGAACCTGGAATGCAGGAAAATGGAGGACAGTGAATCAGAGCAGGAGGGGCAGGGGAGAGGGAGGGAAAGTGCAAGGAGAAGGACCAGTTGGGAGGAAAGGTAAGGAGAAGGACCAAGTACAAGGAGGATTCAGTAAAGGGAGCTGAGGGTTTAGGCCAGGAGCACGACGAGCAAGGAGGAACTAAATGGAGACAGGAAGGAAGGGACAGAGCCAGGCTAGTTTAGCAGATGGGGAGAAGGACCAGCTGCAGCAGCGTAGGGGAAGTTAGCAAGGTACAGAAGGGATACTTCAGGAGGAGGAGAGGCATAGGACTGGAGGAGGGGTGGTCAGGGTAAATGAGGGGTTGGCATGTGGCACCCAGATAGGGAGGAACAAGGAGCCGGCTGGGTGGAGGGGCAGTAGAAAGGATGAGGGACATGGAAGGGGGAATGGAGGAAAAGGAGCGGTCAGAGTGCTCCTGTTGGGATTCTATGATCAGGGGTATCAAATGGGATAGGAGAGAAGCCTGGCCAGTTAGAACAAGATGCTTCCTATTACTAACGGTGCACAGGGCTAAGCACGAGGTATATCAGCTGGCAAAAGGATTGTGGGGTTCCCTGACATACTGGTCCACCTGGGTACAAATGACATTGAGGGAAATAGCGAGCTAGAGATACCAGCAAGATTCAGGGAGCTTGCCAGGGTCTGTCATGACATAGGACGCACAATTTCCTTCTCAGAAATCCTGCCGGTGCCAAGGGCTAGTGGGGAACACAAGAGGAAGATTAGGGAGATAAACCAGTGGCTCAGGGAGTGGTGTGAGGCCAGAGGGTATGGGTTGATGGGGATTGTGGGGAGACCTGGGAGGATAAGGAGCTGTATGCTAGAGATAGGCTCATCTCAATTTGGAGGAGGGAATCCTTAAGTTGAAAATAGAGGGTTCATTGGTGAAAAGTGGGGTTTAAACTTGTGAAGGGGAGGGATGGGAGAAAAGACTGTCAAGGGGTGCGATAAAGGAGGGACTCTGTCTTCCACCCTGGGAGCTGGAGGATTGCAGGAAAAGGCTGACTGGTAAAGTGCAGACCAGGGAAAACAGAATCCCCATGGGAACATGAGCAGGGGAAATGGAGAGTATAGGAAAGGGTGGAAGGTAGTCCTGCTAAATGCCAGGAGCTTGGGAAAGAAAATGCCTGAGCTCCAGGCGATGCTAACTGAAGGAGCAGTAGATATGGCAGCAGTCACTGAGACCTGGGCCACTGCAGGACACGACTGGGACCTGAACCTGGAGGGTTACACTATGTTCAGGAAGGACAGGGTGGAGGGAAGGGGAGGAGGGATAGCATCAGTCAAAAGCTGCATTAGCATGGGGGAGTAGAGGAGGCAGAGGGAACCGTGGAAGCAATTTGGGTCACCTTGATAACAAGGGGGCAAGAGGTAAAAATAGGAGTGGTGTATGGACCCCTGCCCTGGCGGAGGAGCTGGAGGAGGTCTGGTGGCAGATGTTGGGAGACACTGCAGACTGGGCAGAGGAATGGTGGTGTTGGGGACTTAAACATGCCAGGAACAGACTGGGAGACTATGACATCTTCTGTGACCAGGAACAGAGGTTGTTGGATGTCTTTCAAGCGCTGCCCTAACTTAGCAGGTGGGGAACTGACCAGGGAGGCACGGGTACTGGATGTGGTCCTGGCAGACAGTGACCGATTAGGGGCCTGGAGGTAAGGGACCCGTTGGCGGGAGTGACCATGCCACGGTCTGGTTCTGCCTGGACCTAGGAGGGCTAGAAAGCTGCACAAAGACGGAGGTAACTGACTTCAGGGGAACGGATTTTAAGGAAATGGGAAGGATCCTTAAGGCGCATTTGGATGGAATTGGGTCAGACATGGACGCTGATAGTAGGTGGGAAATCATCAGGAGAGGGGTGCAAGATGCTACCATCAACTGTGCAAGAGTAAGACGAAAATACGGTAAGGCCTGAAAACCCTGCTGGTGGACCACGGAGGTCCAGGAGGTGGTGCAGGGAAAGAAGGCAGCCTATAGGCAATTCAGGTGCTCAAGGAGTGAAAGGGATCAAGGGGAGTATGAGCTGATTGCTAGAAGGGCCACTAGGGAGGTGAGGGCGGCTAAGGCAAGGAAGGAGCAGAACCTGGCCAGGGAAATCAGGAGAGGGAACAAGGGGTTCTTTAGATACATTGGGGAAAAATGAAGGGTGAAGGGGCAGATTAGCAGGATTAAATCAGGGGAGAGATGGGCACAAGACCCGGGGGAGCAGGCTGAGGTACTAAATGAGTACTTCACCTCAGTTTCCACCAAGGAAAATGGGGTGCTGCATCATACATGGGAGAGACAGACATACTGAGGAGGGGGGACCCTTAACGATCGGTGGGTATGGGGAGAGGGGGAAGCATCACTGGCAGGAGGGGGGAGGGCTAAGCAGGGAGAAGAGGTACTGGAAGTGGAAATCACAGCAGAGAGAGTGAGGGAAGCCCTCAGCTTCCTTAAGACGGAGAAAGCACCGGGGCCGGATAAATTACATCCCAGAATGCTGAAGGAACTTGTGGATCTCCTGGCTAAACCCCTAGCGGAGCTTTTCTCCATCTCTCCGAGGACAGGGTGGGTGCCCCAGGACTGGAAGGTGGCGCATATAGTGCCTATCCACAAGGGGGGATCATGGGAGGTGGCAGAGAACTACAGGCCTGTCAGCCTGACATCGGTGGTGGGCAAGGTGAGGAGGACATTGTCAAAGAGAGGCTAGGGGGGACCTGGAAAAGTCAGGGTGCCTGGACGATAGACAGCATGGATTCATCTCGGGGAAATCGGGTCAGACAAACCTTGTGGAGTTCTATGACTGGGTGACGAGAGCCTTGGACCTTGTAGACCAGTGGACGTCCTCTTTCTAGACTTCAGCAAGGCATTTGACTCTGTTCCTCACATGGGCCTGTTGGATAAGCTGGGAGAAATGGGGGTGGGGAACCATATGATCAGATGGATAGGCAATTGGCTCCATGACCGGACCCAGAGGGTCGTAGTTGGCGGGATAGTCTCATCCTCAAAGAGGGTCATTAGTGGGGTCCCACAGGGATCAGTCCTTGGGCCCCTCCTGTTCAACGCCTACGTCTCTGACATAAGGACAGGAATCAGGAATGAGATGAGTCTCTTTGCAGATGACTCAAAACTGGAGGCGGTGGTGGATGGGGAGGAGGGGAAGGTGGCCCTACAGGGGGACCTGGAGGCTCTGGAAAGATGGTCTAGAAAGTGGAAGCTGAGGTTCAATGAAGGGAAATGCAAGGTACTCCACCTTGGGCAGAAACCCGGCCAAGTGTACACCGGGAAATGCTCAAGTCTCGATGGTTGAGAGGGACCTGGGGTGGTGGTGGATGTCAAAATGAACAACTCGGAGACTTGTAGGGGCAGCAGCCAAGGCCAACAGGATGCTGGGATGCATCGCTAGGGGATCACCTCCAGAAGGAGGAGTGATGCTCCTCTGTATAACTGCTTGGTGAGACCACACCTTGAGTACTGCGTGCAGTTTTGGAGGCCACACTTAAAGAGGGACATTAAACTCCTGGAGAGGGTCCAGAGGAGGGCAACCAAAATGATTTGGGGCTTGGGGACAGGACCTATGAGGAGAGGCTCAAGAGCTAAATATGTACATTGGAAGAGAGAAGGGACCGGGGGACATGATAGGGGTCTTTAAGTACATGAAGAGGGTAAAATAGGGAGGAACAGTCAGGGTGCTTGAAGGAAGGAGGAGGGCCACTAGAGGCATGGGTGGAAGCTGGAGGGGGTTCAGGGAGAAAAGAGGAGGTGCTACTTCACTGAGAGGGTGGTGGAGCATTAGGAATGCACTGCCTAGGGGCTGGTGGAGGCAGAGACGGTGGAGGGTTCAAGAGGGCTGGGACAGATACAGGGGAAGGGTTCTGGAAGCAAAATCCAATGCAGCAAGAATATCCGGAACTGGGAAGGGAGAAGCCAGAGAAGGCGAGGGGGGCAGCAAGGTCAGCACTCAGGGTGGGGGCTGACCAATAGAGCAGACTCGAAAGACCGTTAGGCCTATTCTGCTGGCATTTTAGTATGTTACTATGTGTAGAATACCCAACTGTGTGCCACCCATTAGTCGTCGATACCCCATTGCACAGTTCCAGATGCATCCAGCTTCCTATGGTTGTGTGCTGTGACCAAAACAGACAGTCCCCATGGCATCCTGTCAGGCTGTATGTTAAGGAGAGTGTATGCCATCGTCTGACCTGTACACACAAAGTAAATGCTACTAATCATCCGTGTGTTCTGTTCATGTAGTAACTGAAGCCGGCACGATATAGCATATATCAATATAGGAGTACTGCATCCTCCCCATGCCAATGAAAGAGTAATGCTGATATTTGTAACATTACATTTGTCCGTAATGAGAACAAATAAACCTCTGGAGCTTATTGTGTGCACATCGGTAACAGTAGATGCTGATGTGGGTATGAAAATCTGCGTAGATATAGTAGACATTACTGTATGGTGAACAGTTAGTATCAAAACAGCATTCATGTTGTGTCTCCAAAAGAGAAACAGGATTTGAACCTGGTACCCTCCACACATCAGGAAAGTAAGCTACCCACTGAGCCAACACAACTACTTCCTGTCAATGGCGATTTTGGTTTTGTCTTTCAATACTGTGGGCCCAACCATATCATTATGTATGTGACACTGATGCATTCCATTGTGTAGTCACTGGCATTGGATGTGGACAGTTTGGGACTGAATACTCTGATAGTGTAGCCTGAACAACTGTGGTGGGCAAGGATGCACATACTGTAAAGTTTTGTCATCATGTAAACTACAGGATCATTCCCACATGGGGAGCGTATCCAACATCTCTAGTATCGTAGATCAGCGTCACTATCTACACATCACTGACATGGCATTTTACATGTTTCAAATTCCTCCAAATGCATGCTGATAAGTTTACAACAAAAGTAGAACAGCACTGTTATGCACCAACAAATGCCATGGCTCAATGGCATAGTCATTGGTTTCCCAAGCAGAAGGTTGGTGGTTCGAAACCAGCCATAGTGACCTTATGTTTAAAGGACTTGTTTTAATTCAATTATACAACTCTGATACAACATAACATCTCAACTGTACAGAGCGAGTATCAGGACAGTGACTGAGCATTACTATGTAGTTTACTACAATGCGGAAATGATGCTTCGGGTCGGTTTTCTTACAACGATAAACAACCTAGGGATATCGTGTAACATCTATCCTACTTAGCGATGTCTCATGTTGGATTTCACATAAGCAGCATCACACTTGTTTACCCCGATTGGACTGGACGATGTTGCGTCAGTCAAACCCCCTGACCGTCGCACTGACTGACAACAACGGGTAATGTGCCGCTATGGGTGCTATTATGCGTGTTTGTGAGGGACATCCAGTGACATGGACTATGTTAGAGACCTCGGATGGGGATGGGGGAAATGAAACGCTTTGCTCACCATTTCACATACACGTGTACATCTGTGACCTATTTCCCAACTACTCATGTCACTTATGCAGACATACCGGTTAGTGAGAAGGGTTCTGACAGGTGTCTCTCTCGTTCAGTGTCGATATGATGCACGAGCCATGATGTGACATCAGACACTGCACGTGATGACACGCACAGCACTGCACAACAGGACGTTACAATAGCGGCACCACGGCGTCTGCCGTGACAGGCATTATGAAGGCACAGCACACTGTACTAGTGGACCACATTCTCAACATGATGTGTGTGTCTCCCATGTACATCACAGCCATAGACTGGGTGGGCCATAGGCCCTTATCTGCCGACACTGTCTATGTATCTATGTAGCCACGAGCATTCATGACAGTTTCCATTAGATGTGGAATGGGGCACACCGACTTCCTGTCCCCTTTAAGGTCTGTTGGGACAGAATAAACGGGAGAACAAACTGTGCAGACTGGGTGGGCCAAGCGGTCCTTTCCTGTGAAATTCTTTGCTTCTTGTCTATGGTTCATGTAGGTTATTGGCTGGCGGGGCTGGTTTACCTTATAAGGTGAATGGGGAGTCGATAAGATGTGCTGGCCATGAGAGATGGGTATTGAAACATGGCATATCTAACAAGGGGCGGGATATTTTTTTTCAGCATCTTTTTCTGTAGTTAGTTGTGCAGTTTTAGTGTTACCCTTCAACCAGTTTTAGGGACCATATATTCAGAGTCACAAAACTAAGTTAATAATGTACTTCACGGTACCGATGATTCCCTGCGTGCTTTGTGAGGCATACAATATGTTAGGGAGCTTGTTTTAACAATTCCCATGGTCCACTATATACCCACTGTACCAAGACCATGGAGGAGCAGTGGAAAAGAAGTGCACTGCACCACTTCCAATGGTGCTACAAATTAGAAATACACACCATGGACTGCTCACCACTATTATGCTGTTTTTCACTGCCATGCAGTTGCAGACTAACACTCCTGCACAGCGACTCTAGCTGGAGTGTTCATTAGGGACCCATCTGTTAGTATCAGAACCATGAGCAGTTTTAAAATTGTAAAATCTTCAATGTACAGGGCATCAATAACCCCACAGAGAGGACCCATATTCCAACTAAAATGAAGCGGATGCAATGCGAAACTGCCATGCTCTAGGACTCCCCCCCCCCCCCCCCCCCCTTTCCTCTGAAGAGCATATTACGCTGTAACTGGCATGGGTGGGAGAAGTATTTGCAGCTTTGCATCCCTCAGTGACAAAAAATTAAGTGCCCATTTTGGTCCAAAAGAATCCCTTGTCTTCTGTTCATGACTACTGGAAGGAGAATGAGGACCTTTGGATACTGCTTAATTGGGCAGTACATAGGAACATAGGAAAGTGATGGCAGAAAAGGACCTCCAGGCCCACCCAGTCTGCCCATTTGCCCAGCATCCCCTAGGCCTGCCCCGGATTCCCTGGAAACTAAAATGGCAATACTAACACAGAAACATAGAATTTGACGGCAGATAAGGACCGCTTGGCCCACCCAGTCTGCCCATTTCCCCTACCTACTGGATAAGCTGCAGATCCTAGTTTACCAGCAGCCTACTTCTTCCTACCCCCAACCCCCAGAATTGCCTTATGACTATCCCATGCATGCTTGAATTCCACCACTGATTTTGACTCCACAACCTCCTCCGGAAGGCCATTCCATGCATCCACAACCCTCTCTGTGAAAAAATACTTTCTTAAATTACCTCGAGCCGCCCTCTATCTTCAAATTGTGCCTCTTGTTCTTGCACACCTCTTTTTGAAAGATGCTACCCTCTTGGATTTTGTTAATTCCTTGAGGTACTTGAAAGTTTCTATCATGTCCCCCCTCCTCCTTCCTCAAGGCTATACATATTAAGCTCCTTAAGTCTCTCTTCATGTCCTCCGGTGCAGACCCTGCACCATTTTAGTTGCCTCCTCTGGACAGCTTCCATCCTGTCTATGTCTTTGCAGAGATTGGGTCTCCAGAACTGCACACAGTACTCCAGATGGGGTCTCACCAGCTGTCTGTACAGAGGGATAATAACTTCCTGTTTTCTACTGGTGATGCCTCTCCCAAGCATCCCAGTATCCCCCAGCCCTCCTTGCTGCCTTCTCACATTGCTTGCCCACCTTTAGGTCATCTGATATGACTACCCCCAGGTCCTTTCCATTTTGTTGTTGTTAGTATCTCACCCCCATTGTGTACTCTTCCCTGGTTTTTGTTTCCCAGGTGCATTACCTTGCACTTCTTAGCATTGAATCTAAGCTGCCATACATTTGACCATTCCTCTAACCTTGCCAAGTCCCTTCTCATCCTTTCCACCCACCCTGTGAATCAACTCTGTTGCAGATCTTAGTGTCATCTGCAAGAGACATGCTTTTCTTCCAGTCCTTCTGCAATGTGCTATAAAAACATTGAAGAGGACTGGTCCTAATACTGAACCCTGCGTACCTCGCTAGTAACCCTCCTTTCTTCTGAGTGGACTCCATTTACTATTACTTCTGTGTCCTATTCTCCAGCCAATTCTTTACCCAGGCTGTCATCTTGGGACCCACTCCCAGGCTGGCTAACTTGTATATTAATCTTTTGTGTGGGACTGTGTCAAATGCCTTGCTAAAGTCTAGGTAGGCCATGTCCACAGCCCTCCCTGATCTACTACTTTGGTCACCCAGTCAAAGAAATCTATCAGATTCGTCTGGCATGACCTTCCGCTGTGAATCCATGCTGCCTAGGGTCCTGTGCCCTCTGGCCTCTAGATACTCGACAATTCTTTCCTTTAGAAGTGATTCCATCATTTTCCCTATCACTGAGGTTAAACTAACAGGTCTATAGTTTCCTGCTTCTGCCTTGCTCCCACTTTTGTGAAGGGGAATCACATCTGCCCTCCTCCAGTCCTCGGGTACCACCCCATCCTCCCATGATTTGTTAAAGAGGGTAGTCAGTGGTGTCACTAGTTCTACCCTTAGTTCTTTTAGAATTCTGGGATGAATCCCATCAGGCCCCATTGCTTTGTCCACCTTCAGTTTTAAGAGTTCTTTCAGAACCCTTTCTTCTGTAAATGGGCTGGTATCAACTTCTGTATCCAGAGTGTTACTACTGTTTGTTTTATGTACCTCCTCTTCCCTTGTAAACACGGAGCAAAAAATATTGTTTAGTATCTCTGCCTTTTCACAGTCTCCCTCCCCCACCTCCTCCCTTTATTAAGCCTCACTATCTCTCCCTTGGTCTTCCTTTGCTCCCTGATGTACCTATAAAAGGTTTTATCCCCCTTCTTAACTGAGTTGGCTATCTTTTCCTCGGTTTGGGCCTTTGCTGTTCTGACTGCCTTCCCAGCCTCCTTTTGCTTTAACTGAACTTGTATGTGCCAAACGAGTCATCCCATACTTTCTTTCAATCTATGTGTAAAGTAAGTACAAAAGCATATGGACTATGTGTAGTAGGAGAAGGGTATATCTGTGTTCTTGACCCCCACATGGACAAAATGGGGCCAGGGGGCAATACTTTGTATGGCAGGGGCCTCACGCAGGTGGCTGAAACATTAAATTGGTTAAACATTGAACAAGGCATGTGTAATGTTTGGAGGTTCTGTTATGGAGGAACAGGATTTTACTTTTTATTCAAACCCCCATAAAGGTTATTTTTTGGATTGATAATTTTTTGCTGAACGAACCTTGATTATATTGTGTGGAAAAGTGTGCAATTCATTCCATATCCACATTGGACTGTGCTCTAGTGTCTCTGCAGCTTAAACTGGAGGTGGCACAACAGAATCAATATCTAAGAGCAAACTGGAAGAAGGCTCGATGGAGTATGTGGTATGGAATAACATGACGGTTATTATGAGAGGCCAAATAACTTCTCTGCCTTCTGTGAAAATTAGGTTTAGAATAGACTACAAGATGGAATCTTTTTTCCATAGAGGTTTTTCTACCCTGTGTAGCCAGCCCCCTTCTCCCTCAGACACCCACCCCTGTCATCCACTACCCCAGGGTCCTTCCTTGGGGCCGAAATCCCCCATGGATCTGCCCACATGGCATGGAGAGCCATCCTCCCTCCAAAGCACAGTCCGGATGTGCCTTAGAGCCCTGAAGGTGGTGCAGGGGCTGTGCCCTCCAAAGAGTCATCCAGCCATGGCTCTGCTTTGCCTGTTTTCTGCCCCTCACTGCTGCAGCACAGATGCCAGCACAGCCCATGTGTGGAGGCACACACTCGCTGCAGTAAACCGACAGTTCCCTCCATTCTTGTTGCTCCTGCTGCCACCAAGCCTCTACTCGGCGGCAGTCGGTAAGCAGAGCAGTTTCCTGGATGTCCAACCACTCCCCAGCAACCTAATTCCACTCTGGAGCCCAGGCCACCGGTGAGGTGGGCAGTAAAAAAACAGCACTCAAGTATAGCAATGCTGGATCAGGCCATACTGGGCTAAAGAAAGGCTAAGAATTAAAGAGATTGCAATGAAGAAGTCCTGCAGATCAAACTATCTACTATCTTGGCCCAGCAAGCAATTTAAAAAATATGGGTTTCTGTAACAACGATCACTTAATGAAGCAAACGGCAACAGTGTAGCATTCCGGACCCACTTATGCTATGTTTTTATTTACGCTACAAGACATGGTATGTGGACGTCAACATCTCCATCCTGACGTTGACGCTCTTGGCCCCCTGATGCTCCTGTTCCTTAACTGCTTCGTTATTGACTATCGCTATGACTGTTTCACTGTTCTCCTGTCTCCCCTCTCTAAAAAACATTTTAGTTATACATTTCAGTGGAATCCCTATCACAACACATTCCAAACAAAGACAAAAAATACACTAAAATCTAGCCCTGGAAATGGGTGATTTTCATGGAAACACATAAGCAGTTATTCTGTATTTATAGTGGGGTCCCTCCCCCTTTCATTTTCTTTGCTTTTTTTCTTGCCAGATGACACTCAGTTAGTTACAAGCTACAGAATTACACAAGTAGCATAGCGGTAATATAACAAAATGTATGCTATTTTCGTGACATAACGCTATGTTACTTGCATGGGCCCGGAGTGCTGTACTGTCACCAAGCCATCCATGTTAACTACAAACCCATAGAACCTTGTGCACTAACTGGCCATTACATGAAGCAGCTGCATCTATCAGTTAACGGTGCACGGAACACACAAAGAAGAGCCACACATACCTGGCTCACTGACGGTTCACAGTTTATTCACACGTTCACATTAGATTCCCTGGCGTCCGTGGGAGCAAGCCATCTTCATCAGGGCCCCCTGATGAAGACAGCTTGCTCCAACAAAGCGCCTGGGGCATCTGATGTGGATGCTTGAATAAACTGTGAATGTCAGTGAGCCAAGGCGCTGTTGTTTTGTTTTTTTTGTCCTTTTCAAATCCATGTTAACTGCAGGGCGGGAAGCTGTTTTGGAAAAGTAATAATTTTTAGGCGCCTGCTTATAATTATAGTGGTGTCCAGTATTTATCTCTTGTCACAACTCCCCTTCTATGGCAGGTGTTCTAATATTGCAGCAGTGGGAGAGGGTTGGATAGGTTACAGTACTTGCCAGGTCCCACTAGTCCCGCATGAAAATGAACCATGGTAAATCGACAGATTTTCTGCTTTCAAAAATGGGCAAATGCATTTGGATAAATCTCCAAATAGTTTTCTTTTCTTTACCAAACTGTTGCACAAATTAGCATGTTTTCTTGTGTTGGCACAACATGTCTATGACTAGAACTAGAATGTTGGTTGTGAAGACGGTTGTTACAGTCATTTGCTATAATTTTATTTTCAGTAGAGTTTCATTTTTTATCTTTATCTAAAAACTTCTGAACTGATTATTTTTATTATTTATCATGTATTGACACATTTGGGGATAATTCTGTTACTGAAAAGTACCTCTTTGTTGCTGTTTATTTTCACTGACTTCTGACCAGCCGGAAGCTTAAATCTTATGGGCTGTTTGAAACCATCTGATTGCAGAGTTTGCTGCGTGGACTGTGCTACAATGCTAGCAGTGGGCTCTGTATATTTACGATGTCCCTGCAGGATTAATTTTGCTCTTTCACTTGGTTACTAAACCTCTCTAGCCAGGTTTTACTGCGCTGTTGTAGGTCTTATTTGACTATGTTTTGCTGAATCATCTGATGCTTGCTGACGCTTGGATTATCTTTACTGCTGTCATCTACAGTAACTGAAGAACGTAATTTTTTGAAGTTCAATTTTTCTTTGATATCTACTTTGTATATCAGTTGTTTTTTTAAGATACTGTATGTGTTGCAAAAAATCCTAGACAACATGTTTGGAACTTTATGACATCTGAGGATTCAGGCAGAATTCAGAATATTTTGAATGTTAATATGTCCCCCGGAGCCACTCACTGCTGTACAAGAGTGGTTTCACGCACATTCGGCTAGAGCGAGAACAAAGCAAAGCTGAGCTGTTCTCGCTCAAGCTAAAAGCAAGTGAAGCCACTTTTATACAGCAACAAGTGGTGACTGGGGACATATTATATTATTGATTGAGTGCGTAATGTGTACTTTCTCCTGTACAGTAGATATCACCATGCATGTCTATACTGCAACGATTTTGGCCCAAGTCTGTATTATGTAACAGTAACCATTGTGATGTGAACCAGGGTTCAATCTTAACATTGTTTTACTAGCCCTGAAACTAGTGCAAATTGATCATCTCTAGTGCAGCTAACACTCTACTTGTCCATCTTGACTAGTGCAGGTTTTTCATGGCTGCTAATGAAGTTGAAAAAGTCCCTACTTTAGCAGGCTGTAGTCCTTTTGCTGATCTCCCTCAGTGTTCCAGGTGGCCTGGTGTGATTAACAGCTCATTAAGAGCTGCAATTATCTGGTAGTTCAAGAGGGGGAACCAACACAAGACTTGATGTCAGTCATTATCACTCCATTGTTAGGAAATTCAGCTAGTGTGCATGCTGTAGAGTGGGTAAGTCACTAGCTTCCAGTTTGCTGAACTTGTCTTTGATTTGTCACAGTATATGAAGACCAGTGTGCCTCATTTCCCAACCTTTTGAGTGGCTATAGCCAACACTGCAGTGACAGAATGCTATGATGTATACATGGTCTGTCCAGCCAGGTAGTCTGTCAACTCTATACTTTCCCTCGACACCACTGCAGACTAGACTCTGAAGCGGCCACCCATAGCTGCCATTACTGACTGGTGTAGGGGTCCACAGCGCCTCTTAATGGATCACACCAGTCAATGCCATCCATGCAGTCCCACCCGTATACCATCCATCATTTCATTTTATCCTAAAAACAATGCTTTGGAACATGTATGGTACAAAGGGAAACCTTAGTGAAATATATAATTTGAAAGGTTAAAATAGGTATTCCTGGTGTACATAGATTACCCTATACAGAAACAGAGATAGCACAGCATCATGCCTGTATAATGATTCCCCTTTGGCTGATGAAAGGGCAGTGTTATGGAAAATATGTTGTTGTTAGGGCAGATCATGTTAAATCAATACTTTTGTGCCTCGTATATAGAAACAGACATGTCAAAGGTTCTTACATCCCAAGCCCCCTGTGTTTGTTTAACTCTCCCTAAAGAAATCCGAGAACTGCTCCGGCTCACTTCGCAGTGTAAAAAAACCTCCAGAAGTGCAGGTCTAGTTAATCACAGGGTGGGGATGAGAGTGTTTTTTTCTGCCTGACTCTGTACATTGCCCTGCAGGTCAGGGTAGGATGATTGCCTGACTCTGTACATTGCCCTGTAGGTCAGGGTAGGACTGTGGTGAGGTGCAGGATGATTGCCTGACTCTGTACATTGCCCTGCAGGTCAGGGTAGGACTGTGGAGAAGTGCAGGATGATTGCTGACTCTGTACTGTACATTGCCCTGCAGGTCAGGGTAGGACTGTGGTAAGGTGCAGGATGATTGCCCGACTCTGTACATTGCCCTGCAGGTCAGGGTAGAACTGTGGTGAGGAACAGGACGATTGCCTGACTCTGTACATTTGCCCTGCAGATCAGGGTAGGACTGTGGTGAGACGCAGGATGATTACCTGACTCTGTACATTGCCCTGCAGGTCAGGGTAGGACTGTGGTAAGGTGCAGGATGATTGCCTGACTCTGTACATTGCCCTGCAGGTCAGGGTAGGACTGTGGTGAGGTGCAGGATGATTGCCTGACTCTGTACTGTACACTGCCCTGCAGGTCAGGGTAGGACTGTGGTGAGGAACAGGATGATTGCCTGACTCTGTACATTTGCCCTGCAGGTCAGGGTAGGACTGTGGTGAGATGCAGGATAATTACCTGACTCTGTACACTGCCCTGCGAGTCAGGGTAAGACTGTAGTGAGGTGCAGGATGATTGCCTGACTCTGTACATTGCCCTGCAGGTCAGGGTAGGACTGTGGTGAGGTGCAGGATGATTGCCTGACTCTGTACATTGTCCTGCAGGTCAGGGTAGGACTGTGGTGAGGTGCAGGATGAGGTTGGCAGTTGTATGTGCATAGCCAGAACTGCTCGATTGAACATTTGCTATTATGGTATCCTCTGGTTTGATGGGGAGGGGGCAAAGAAAGAGGAAGCAAGGGGCATATGGTAAAAGAACAGTGGGCGTACACACTACGTGTGGTTGGACTGCAGCCATTTTTTTTTTGCTGGAGCAGGAAGCAATGTGGGAGCAGGATAAATATGCAATGATTAGAGTATTTCTTGGCTCATATTTTTTCTGTATAACCAAGCAAAATGTACCATTATTATTGTGGGCTACCACAACCATCTGCGGGCTAGTGCAATTTTTAATCAACTTGTCCGGCTAGCTAGTGCAAAAAAAAAGTTCAGGTTGACCCCTGGCTTTGACCTATGTCTTCAACTCTCCCGGGTCATGACTGAAAACAGGCAATTTCTTTGTCTAGAGCACTTACCCAGTAATCAAAAACTAAATAAAATAAAGCTATATATATATATATATATATATATATATATATATATATATATATATATATATACACACATATATATATTTTTTTAAACTGTCTTAGAACGTGCCAGTTTCCAGGGCATCTGTGTGCGAGACACACTTAACAGAATAAGAATGTCACATACATAGAAGGGGCGCTCAGACTGGCCAGGAGCGCTCCCTTGATCTATAATGAGAACCTAATTTCTAAATTATTTTATTATATTTTTCGGGATTGTATTTCTCTAATTACAGGAGGTATTGTTGGTGTGAAAATGCTAACAATGTTAATCGTAGCTTCTCTAGACAGGTTATGTTTATAAGACAGGCAGTCTACGTCCAAACATTACTAAGTAACTCAGACAGTTTTACAGGCACTCAGCAGGGTAGAATGGAGCAGAAGGCGACTATGGAGGTGTTCAGCTGTAGGAACTGTGGGACACCCATCTCCAGGGCTACACTTTGAAGATGGAGGCACTGCCCAACATGTAGGACATTCTGGGAGCTCCATGCTCTGTTGGCAGAAGCAAGGGAAAATAAAACCCACCTTTGACTCCAACCAAGCTGTTGCCCACCCTCGCTACCCCAGAGGCCCACTGGAATGAGGGATGCAGGCTGATGAGGAAGGGGAGGGGGAGGAGATCCGACAGCAAGGGCTCACAGCAGTCAGCCATACCCAAGGGATACCAATGGCAAATCGCTTTGCACCCCTGGAAGAGGCACAGATGTCTGCCTCTAATGATGGAACAGGACTCAAGTCAGTTGCTGCTGAGGAGAATGCAATGTGGCAGCACCCAGGGGCAAGTGCGGGCAGAAGCCAGTAAAGAAGATTCTAATGATGGGGACTCTATAGTTAGCAGCATGGAGAGTGTGGTAGGCAGTGCAGGAAAGGCGTGATGGTCAGATGCCTGCCTGCAGCAGCAGCAAGCCATGTGGGACTGGGAGAGGATAAGGAGGATGGTAAAGGAGCGGAGGGAGTGCTGGTTCACTGTGGTACCAATGATCTGGCACACTAGCCTGTGGTTCACTGAAGTGGGACTTCTGGAGGCTGGAGACTGGAGAAGCACTTGGCTTCCTTGGTCTTTTCTGAGGTTCTCCCAGTCTGGGGTAGGAAGGAGGTTAGTGTAAAGGAGGAGGAGACTGAAGAGTTCAGTGGGTGGTTAAAATGGTGGTATCAGAAACAGGAATATCACTTTGAGGGGGACTGGGGGGCTTCTGGGACAGGAGAGTTTCCAAAGGTGATGGCCTTGACCTGGCAAGAGAGGGGAATAGTGCATTACAGCAGAAGTTTGAAGACTACACTGGCAGACAGTTAAACTGCAGGGGAGGTTGGGGCTAGGGATTCCACAGCTGACATAGGTGAAGTGTGTAACCCAGCCCGGACTCCCTGGGAATGGCTAGCAGTACAAGAAGAAACAGCAGAGTTGTATGATTTCAGGGTACCAAGTACTGCAGACCAGCAAAAAAAGGGAAAACAATACATAATCACAGGACACCATGGATACCAGGGAACTGTAATAGGAGAAGTCAGTCAAGAACCAAGAGAGATGGGACAGCAAGTTGGAGAGTGGTGTGCCACAACACCAGGAGGCTGGGTAAGAAAATCAGTGAGCTCTGGATACTGGTGCTAGGCACTGGGCTGGATTTAATGCGACTCTCAGAAACTTGGCCCAAAGAAAACAACTGGGCTCTGGTGGTCCCTGGGTATACTTTATACACAAGGCAGAGGGACAGGCGAGTGAAGGGGTGACAATTTACATCATGAGACATCGACTGGGACATCCTAGCAGCCTAGAGCACCCGAAGCCAGACCATGCTTGATACCTGCAGGACCGCAAGCTGGTGCAGCAGGTCAGGGATCCCACTAGGCAATCTGACATGCTAGATGTGATACCCACCAAATCAGAAACAGCAGGTTGGAGGAGCCACAAGGGTCTAGCAACCGCAATACTATATGGTTTGAGTTGCCTCTGGGCACCAGCAAATCCTCATCTATGGCTGAGGTGCTCGATTTAAAAGAAGGGAAGATTTCAACCAAATGATAGAACTGGACAGGACAGATTTGTCCGACAGCCTCGGGAAGTGGGAGAAAGGTGGAAGGTTATAAAAGGGGCTGTCCTCGAGACAATGAAACAAACACAAGAGCAGTTACAAGAGAAACAAGTACTGTAGAACAGAACACTCTGATTCTTCGAGAAGATCAGGGAGGACCAAAAAGAAGGCTTTTATACAGTACAAAGGAAAACAGGGGGGTGAAGAATGGGACGAGTATCAGCAAACCATCAGAGAGGCCAAGACGGTAGTCAAGAATGCAAAAACAAGCAGGCCCAGTAGTATGGAGGGCTGAGGTGCATGTGCCTCACCAGCAACCCAGGTTCAGGAACAGAATGGGGTACGTGAGGGTGAGGAGGGGAGAGAGAGGATTGAGTACTCCAAGTACTGTTCTCCTCCCCTGGGGAGGGGGGGGACAGCCATCTTGACCTCTGACTGCCTCCGGGTGGAGGTCTGGTGGTAGTGCAGTTGTAGGCGACTGGAAGGGAGGGGCTGGGGTTCTGTGGTGTGCTAGTCTCCACAGACATGTGCCTGTAGCTGCCATGGTGGGGGGAGGCAAGAAAACAGAAAGTAAGTCAGGCACGCTTAATTAAGCCCCGTCTGACTACTTGATCTAAAGCATCGCCATTCCTGCTGCACAGCAGCACGCCTGTCCGGGAGATGAGCCCTGCTCTGGTCCTGCCACAGGGGAGGGATCTGTGAGGGATTTAATCTGTAGGACTGGGAGAGGTGTTCACTGGATGGGAAGAGTAGGAATGGGGCTGAGAGCATGCCCACCTGATGCGACAGGAACAAAGCATTTAAGAGAAAAGAAAAAGGAACACAAAAGTAGACACAGAACTGAACATTGTGGAGGGGTCGGGGGAAAAGGTTTTTTAGCTGTATGAAGGAAAAAAGAAAGACCAAAGAAGCAACTGTCAGGCTAAAAGAGGGGACAAGGTAACAGAGGAAGACAGGCAGAAAGCAGATGTGCTGAATGACGACTTCTGCTCAGTATTCACTAGGGAGAAAAGAAGGCCCTTGCCAGAGAAAGGAATAAAGGCAGCTGACAGGGGGATCCGGGCAATGAGGCTGCAGAAATATACTAGCCAAAGAGTCAGCACAGGGTTAGCAGCCCTCAAGGTAAACAAGGCCCGAGGGCTCAATGAGAGGCACCTGAGGGTACTAAGGGAACTAACATCAGTGTCAGCCATACTTCTGGTGGGGCTGTTTAGTAGCTCTCTGCAGCAAATGTGGTTCCCAAGGACTGGAGAATACTAACATACTAAAATGCCAGCAGAATAGGCCTAACGGTCTTTCGTGTCTGCTCGTTTGGTCAGCCCCCACCCTGGGTGCTGACCTTGCTGTCCCCCTCACCTCCTCTGGCTTCTCCCTTCCCAGTTCCGGATATTCTTGCTGCATTGGATTTTGCTTCCAGAACCCTTCCCCTGTACCTGTCCCACCCCCTCTTGAACCCCTCCACTGTCTCTGCCTCCACCAGCCCCCTAGGCAGTGCATTCCATGGCTCCACCACCCTCTCAGTGAAGTAGCACCTCCTCCTTTCTCCCCTGAATCTTCCCCCCTCCAGCTTCCACCCATGCCCTCTAGTGGCCCTTCCTCAAGCACCCTGACTGTTCCTCCCTATTTACCCTCTTCATGTACCTGAAGACCTCTATCATGTCCCCCGTCCCTTCTCTCTTCCAATGTGTACATATTTAGCTCTTCGAGCCTCTCCTCATAGGTCCTGTCCCCCAAGCCCCAAATCATTTTGGTTGCCTCCTCTGGACCCTCTCCAGGAGGTTAATGTCCCTCTTTTATGTGGCCTCCAAAACTGCACGCAGTACTCAAGGTGCGGCCTCACCAAGCAGTTATACAGAGGGAGTATCACTTCCCGCCTTCTGGAGGTGATCCCCCTAGTGATGCATCCCAGCATCCTGTTGGCCTTGGCTGCTGCCCTAGAGTTGTTCATCTTGACATCCACCACCACCTCCAGGTCCCTCTCAGCCATCGAGACTTGTAGCATTCCCCCCCCAGGGTGTACACTTGGCCTGGGTTTCTGGCCCAAATTTGAGTACCTTGCATTTCCTACATTGAACCTCAAGCTCACTTTCTGAGACCATCTTTCCAGAGCCTCAGGTCCCCCTGTAGGGCCACCCTCCCTCCTCCCCATCCACCACGCCCCAGTTTCAAGTCATCTGCAAAGAGACTCATCTCACTCTGATTCCTGTCCTTATGTCAGATACGTAGGCGTTGAACAGAAGGGCCCAAGGACTGATCCTGTGGGACCCCAATGACCCTCTTTGGGATGAGACTATCCCAACTACGACCCTCTGGTCCAGTCCTGGAGCCAATTGTCTATCCATCTGATCATCTGGTTCCCCAATCCCATTCTCCCAGCTTATCCAACAGGCCCACGAGGAACAGAGTCAAATGCCTTGCTGAAGTCTAGAAAGAGGACATCCACTGGTCTACCCAGGTCCAAGGCACTTGTCACCCAGTCATAGAACTCCACTAGGTTTGTCTGACACGATTTCCCGGATGAATCCATGCTGCTCATCGTCCAGGCACCCTGACTTATCCAGGTCCCCCAGCCTCTCTTTGACAATGCCCTCCATCACCTTGCCCACCACCGATGTCAGGCTGACAGGCCTGTAGTTCCCTGCCACCTCCTTGATCCCCCTTGTGGATGGGTACTATATGCGCCACCTTCCAGTCTTGGGGCACCCACCCTGTCCTCAGACAGATGGTGAAAAGCTCTGCCAGGGGTTTCGCCAGGACATCTGCAAGTTCTTTCAGCACTCTAGGATGTAATTTATCCAGCCCCGGTGCTTTCTCCGTCTTAAGGGAGCTGAGGGCTTCCCTCACTCTCTCTGCTGTGATTTCCACTTCCAGGACCTCTTCTCCCTGCCTAGCCCTCCCCCTGCCTGCCAGTGATACCTCCCCCTCTCCCCAGACCTGCCGATCGGTAAGGGTCCCCCCCTCCTCAGTATCTCTGTCTCCTCCCATGTATGATGCAGCACCCCCATTTTCCCTGGAAACTGAGGTGAAGTACTCATTTAATACCTCAGCCTGCTCCCCGGGTCTTGTGCCCATCTCTCCCTGATTTAATCCTGCTAATCTGCCCCTTCACCCTTCGTCTTTCCCCAATGTATCTAAAGAACCCCTTGTTCCCTCTCCTAATTTCCCTGGCCAGGTTTTGCTCCTTCCTTGCCTTAGCCGCCCTCACCACTCTAGCGGCCCTTCTAGCCATCAGCTCATACTCCCCTCGATCCCTTTCACTCCTTGAGCACTTGAATTGCTTATAGGCTGCTTTCTTTCCCCGCACCACCTCCTGGACCTCCCAGGTCCACCAACAGGGTTTTTGGGCCCTACCGCATTTTCATCTTACTCTTGCACAGGTGCTGGTAGCATCCTGCACCCCTCTCCTGATGATTTCCCACCTACTGTCAGCGTCCATGTCTGACCCAATCCCATCCAAATGCTCCTTAAGGATCCTTCCCATTTCCTTAAAATCCGCCCCCCTGAAGTCAGTTACTTCCGTCTTTGTGCAGCCTTCTACCCCTCCTAGGTCCACGCAGAACCAGACCGTGGCATGGTCACTCCCCACCAATGGGTCCCTTACCTCCAGGCCCCCAATCTGGTCACTGTCTGCCAGGACCACATCCAGTACCCGTGCCTCCCTGGTGGGTTCCCTCACCTGCTGAGTTAGGAGCAGCGTCTTGAAAGACATCCAACAACCTCTGTTCCCTGGTCACAGAGGATGTCATAGTCTCCCAGTCTGTTCCTGGCATGTTTAAGTCCCCAACACCACCACCGTTCCTCTGCCCAGTCTGCAGTGTCTCCTAACATCTGCCACCAGACTGTCCTCAAGCTCCTCCGCCAGGGCAGGGAGTCTATACACCACTCCTATTTTTACTCTCTTGCCCCCCCTTGTTATCAAGGTGACCCAAATCGCCTCCACGGTTCCCTCCGCCTCCTCTACTCCCCCTATGCCAATGCAGTTTTGACTATCATTGCTACCCCTCCTCCCTTCCTCCCCTGTCCTTCCTGAACATAGTGTAACCCTCCAGGTTCAGGTCCCAGTCATGTCTTGCAGTGGCCCAAGTCTCAGTGACGCTGCCATCCACTGCTCCCTCAGTTAGCATCGCCTGGAGCTCAGGCATTTTGTGCCCAAGCTCCTGGCATTTATGCAGACTACCTTCCACCTTTCCCTATAGTTCCATTTCCCCTGCTCGTGTTCCCATGGGGATTCTGTTTTCCCCTGGTCTGCACTTTGCCAGTTGGCCTTTTCCTGCAATCCTCCTGGTCCCCAGGGGGGTGGAGACAGAGTCCCCCCTTTATCGGCACCCCCTTGAAGAATGGCGGATGTAGTTCCGCTGCACAAGGGAGGAGACGAGGAGCACCCGGGAAACTACAGACCCATCAGCCTTACCTCTGTGGTAGGCAGTGCTACAGATAACGTTGGCATTCAGGAATATTATACTCACCATTTTTGACATTCAGTAAGTAAAATATAACTTTTGTGAGTGGAAGTGCTTTGGAACACTGGTAGCTGTGGGTCTACCAGGAACCGAGTACGGGCTCCGTCAGAGGCACCTACTCGGCAGTCCTGCTCTGGGAGGCAAGTCTGCGAGGAACACCATACGAGGCAAGTCCTAGGGGGTGAGGTGGGGACTGATAGGGAGCAGAGGCTGAGGTACCAGGAATCCAGGTGCCAAAAAGAAAAAAGTGCTTTAAACTTGGAAAGACTGATCTTCATGAAGCGTTTTATGCAGTACTTCCAAGGGCTGGAATGAGTACTGGTACTCACCAAAAACATTTTAAGAGTATTTTTTAAAAATGAATGAGTAAAATGTGCCAGCATTCACCTTATCTGGAGCACTGGTGGTAGGGAAACTAACAGAAACACTAGTCAAAGACGATCTCGTAGATTACATGGAGAAAAATGGGCTTCAGAATAGCAAGCAGCACGGGTCTGTGGCAGGGAGGTCCTGTCACACCAAACCAATAGTATTCTTTGAGCGAGTACCCAGGAAACTGACAAAGGGCATGCAGCTGACTTATTGTGCTTTGACTTCAGCAAATCATTCAACTCATAGAAACACAGAAGTTTTCGGCAGCTAAGGGTCTTCAGCCCACCCAGTTTGCCCCATTTTCTGTAACACCTGTGCACCTTTATTCCCTGTTAGAATTAAGTTGGCCCTCTCCCTCCGTCACCAGTACTCCCCTATGCCTATCCCAAGCTTTCTTAAAACCAGTAATTGTTTCTGCTTCCACCACCTCTGCTGGCAGTCTGTTCCACTTGTGCACCACCCTCTAACCCCGAACCGCTTCCTTCAGCAGGTTCTCCTCTGAAATATCATATTCACCTGTAACCTGTACCTTGCTCCTCCCCATGAGGTACTTAAATGTCTCAATCATATCCCCCCTTCTCCCTCCTCTCCTACAGGGAGTACATATTTAGTTATTTCAGCCCAGCCTCATAGGGGATTGTAATGTAGGCCCTGTACCATTCTGGGTGTCCTCCTCTGAACTGCCTCTACCCTATCGATGCCCTTATGTAGAAAGGCCTCCAGAACTGGACACAGTACTCAGTGCCACACAGAAGACTGCTGAAAAAAGACCGGGCGCTGGGAACAGCCAAGGAAACAGTAAGGTGCATAGGGAGCTGGCTGGAGGAGAAGCAGCAGAGAGTTGTGGTGCATGGTGTCAGGTCAATGGAACAGCAGGTCACCAGCAGAATACTACAGGGATCTGTCCTGAGCCCAGTCCTTTTCAATATGTTCATTAGTGACATAGGAGAGGGAATACAAGGCAGGTTGTGTATATTCGCAGAGAACACTAAACTTTGTAGTAGAGCTGACAACATGGAGGGGGATAAAGGAACTGGAGGGGGGCTGGTAAAGGCTGGAAAACTGGTCTAAGTATGACAACAGAAATTCCACGTCAAGAAAACTAAAGTGATGCATGTAGGAAACAAACAAACAAAAAAAAAACAGAACAGAGTTCTAGATGGTTAGGGTTCAGCCGGATACAACATCAGAGGAAAGGGACCCAAGAATCATCACTAGTCACGCCCTTAAATCAGCCAATGTAACAACGCCTTCGGCAAGGAAGCTAGGGAAGGGGTCTGATGGGAGGAAACATGAGGTACTACTACCGCTGTATAGGTCACTGGTGAGGCCACACCTGGAGTACTGTGCCCAGTTCTGGAGGCTCCACCTGAAGGAGGAGAGGGACAGGCTAGAGAGGGTACAACAAAACAACAACAAAAAAGTGTCTGTGACCTTTGGTACCAGACAGAAACTGACCCAGCTCGTCCACCTCCCTGCCGTCTCTAAGCTGGATGGCACCCTGCTTGGAGCAGTCCCAGCTGTCAAGTACCTCGGTGTGTGAATAGATGGCAGGCTTGACTGCCTGCATTGATGCCATCCTTGCCAAACTCCGCCCCAAACTCGGTACCCTGTATTGCAGTAAGGACTGCCTTCCCCCATGTCCACCAAGAGATGGTCACCAAAATGATTCTGCCAGTTTTCAACTAAGCAGATGTGATTTATGACACCGCCCCCTCCTCCTCCCCCCTTGCTGGACTGGACACACTCTGCAATGCTTTCTCCCACTTTGCTACCAACTCACCCTCTCATACTCACAACTGCTTCTTTACTCCTCCCTCTCCATCCTCCCTCTCCTCTCACATTGCCAGTCCCACTGTGCTTCCCTCATCTCTAAATACTGGTTTAGGTCCCTCCCCTCATACCTATCCCAGCTCCTCTCCCCGATCCCTTCCTCCTTCTCCTTCCTGTGCTCAAGAGACCCGTGTGCATTCTCCGTTACCCATCCCACACTCCTCAGCCAAGAAATCTGCTTTCTCATACTGCCACCCCTCCCTCTGGAACAAGCTACCCTCCTCCATCCGTCTCTCCCCCTTCCTTCCCTACATTAGACACCAGCTACAACTCCCCTCCCCCCCCGCTTCTGCCAACCCTCTTCCTGAACCTTTCCGTACCTAGATTTTGGCCACCCCTTAGCTCCCCGCCCATAGTTCCTACAACCTCACTGAAGTTTATCAACCTGTTCTGATTCCTGCTTTAAGCGCCAGCTCAGTCTCTCTTCAGTCTGACACTGTTTCTTTATTTAACTCTGGTGATCAGAAGTACACTGGCGGAAGAAAACTTTTTCAGGCACAACCTGGATGCAAATGCACAAATAAAGTATTCGGTCATAATGATACAAAAAAACAACAAATAATAGTAAAGTGTACAGTATAATATATACAGAACAAGTACAGAACAGTATTTACATGATGCAATAACAAGACACTGTGTGCAGTCTGAGTTTCCCCCACTCTGCACAGAGAATCTGTATGTTAACTAATTTGTCCTACAGACACAGTGTTTTGCCATTTTGTCTGTACTGCACCCAACTTATGCTCCTTTTTTTTTTTGTTACACTTACTGCACTTTTTGAGCCAGGATGACTCGCCTGCATCACGCACATGGCCACCATCACAATGACACAGAGGCCAGCCTCCACCCAGTGTTCCTCCCTGGCTTACCCCTTCAGACGCCATGCTCTGTGTCCAGGCAGGGAGCCCGGGTCAGCTATGTGGGGCGGCACTAAGCTTGTCCAGCAGGATTTTTGTCTTCCGGAGTTGTGGGAGGAGTGGTGTGCAATGATGCTGCGGCATGAGCACCCCATGTGTCCGGCACAACTCCTGTTACAAACTCGTGCCTCCGGTGACAAAACGTCCTGTGGTCACCTAGGAGCCCTGCACTGGGGATACAAACCCCCCCCCCCAGAGGTGGAGAACATGCAGAGGCCGTTCAATCCACCTCCCCCCTGCCAGACCATTATCAACCAGCATCGCAAGCGGCAGCTCTACTGCTGCGCCCGTAGGCCTGCCAACATATGCTCTTTATATCATCCCCGGTGTAACCACGCCACCTGACTGGCTGTACTTTGTAACTGTGCTTCTCCCCTTCCCTGCAAGTCACACCTGGAAACAAGTCACAGCTCAGGGTGCCTTTCCTGGTTACCAATTTTAAATAATGAAATAAACAAACATAAAGTGATCATGATAGTTCAGGACCAGGAGGGCAGATCCTAGCAGCATTAGCTACAGATGCTAAACATGTACGCAAAACCAGACGGAGTGAGAGGGGACATGACAGAGACCTTCAAGTTCCTAAAAGGAATAAACAAGGTGAACTGGGAAGGGCTATTTACCAAGAACTGAGAAGCAGAGACACACTAGCACAAGTGGAAGATAATAGGGGAAAAGTTTAACGACGACACATGGAAGCATTATTTTACAGCAGGAGTGGTGGAGCCATGGAATGATCTGCTGGCAGAGGCAGTAGGTGTCCCAAAAACGAAAATGGCTTCCAACAAGACTAGGATAGAGCCACAGGTACAGTAGCTGCTCAGAGGGATGAGGGAGATGGAAACACGGAGAACAACAGGGATACTAGCGTGTGCGAAGAAACCATGGTTCTGGGGTATAATCGGATAGTATGAGCAGACTGGATGGACCATCAGGTCTTATTCTATCGTCATTGTCTATGTTTCTAATTAAAAAAAAAATAACTGGTGCTAAGTGTTTTTCTTCTTCTTGGCATAGAAATCTAGCACAAAAATTACAGGTTTTGCATGAAACACTGGTGCTAAGCAGGGGTTTTGTGCAAATTATTACTGAAAGTGGATTTTTTGCAGTAATTTGCACAAAATACAAACTTTAGCATACAAATTTAAAGACAGGCAGCCGTTACTACAGCCCACACCAGATCTACAGAAATGTTTCTTTCTGATCTGCACATTGCACCCGTTGCCGGCCCCCCACTATTCCCGAGACAAAATACACCTGCACTTAGCTTCTAGAGCAGCACTGGGCTCTTCTGACAACAGCTAGCAGCCACTAGATCACCCAAAGCACTATTAAATCCAGTACAGCCGAGTCTGCCATTGACGACAGCTGTGGTGGAGGCGGGGATGCTGCCCAAGTACCCAAAGCACTATTAAATCCAGTACAGCCGAGTCTGCCACCGAGGACAGCTGTGGTGGAGTCTGGGATGCTGCCCAAGTACCAAAAGCACTATTAAATCCAGTACAGCTGAGTCTGCCACCGAGGACAGCTGTGGTGGAGTCTGGGATGCTGCCCAAGTAGAGGATCATTGTCCGGCAGGCTGACAAGGGTAAAAATGAATTTTCTGCAGATACAAACAGGTAATATAAAATGGGCCATGTGCACTTGATGTGGAAATAAGAAACAGCCTTGTACATTACGTGCGGGACAGCAAAAGCCAACGCCCCAACTTTAAAAATGCAGTTGGGCTGCTGCATTGCTGTGCCATCGATCTCGGTTTGATAGGGATCTTGTGAGCTGGACAGATGGCACGGGGGAGCCTGGAAGGCACTGCCACACAGCCGCACAACCAATCAAAGAAGGCTGGAACCAAATTCTTGAACCAGGGGACATACGTGGTGGTTCAGGCAGCTAGCCTCTCCCCCGCAGGGTACTACTGTCCGTGAGCCTGCAGGGTTGACTGTGGCCACTACCAGGTACAGCAAGGAGGCTGCAGGAGAAAAGCGGGAGGGGGTCACACTGACTTTGGGACAGCAGCTGGTGATGGTTTCGGGCCCTGCACCGTGCAGAACCCTCACCAGCAAAAACTGTGGGTTAGGGACAGATGGGTCTAGGAGTGTCACCATGGTGGTATGCCCCCAAGTCCAAGAACTGGGCGGATGGTGAGGGAAGGGAAACAGCTATATGAAATAAAAAGCCCAGTTATGTTTTCTTTCCAAATAATGGTCAAGTCTGCTTTAACATGTTGGTTTTTTTTTTAAATGCAGACAACTGTGGGCCCTACCTCTGCCTGACAAGGGCATGTTCAGAACTGAAAATACAGGGTTCGAAAAGTGCAATGTTAGTTGCTTGCTCTGTGCATACAGCCACCAACCCCCTCAGAGCCCCCTACCAAAACAAAAAGATGCTAGTAAAATGTTCTGCTGGGGAAACCAGGTCCTATAAGTGGGTCACTTGCACGTGGGCCCAACTGTATCCTGTCCCTGTACTGTCTCTCCTATGTACTCTGTAACCTCCCGGGTCGCACCTGAAAATAGGCACATGCTGTCTAATATGCAAACCTGGTTAACAAAAGCAAATAAATAAATAAAATAAATATAACTGATTTTATTAGTCAAATTAAAGAAAGCAGTGTGGCCTAATGATTAGAGCAGAAGGTCACAGGTTCAAACCCCACTACAGCCATAACCATGACACAAAAGACCTACCTTATTAAGCTTGCCCACAAATGTAAATCTGTAAGTTATTTCCAGATTTCCTGAAAAAACTTTTACATTTCTTTGTGTGACCCTGACCAAGTGATTTGATCTCCATTTGCTTTAATCTCACACTACTGTCAAACTAAGTTACTAGCAGGATCCCCACCACCACCACCACTGAAAATGCGATGTTGCTTCATAGTTGGGTTACCCTGGGCCAGTCAAGTGCAAATTTAAAAAGTGGGTCACCTTTAACAATAGCCCTGCAACACAAGTAATTTTACAGTTTGATGCATTTTATTGGACCAACTAAACAGGTGTATACCTTAAAGCCGATTGTCACCAATATGTTGGAGATGAAAAGGGGGAGAGAGACAAAATGCCGGAACACACTATCATATGGAGCTAGAAGGGCACATGGCTGTAGGAATATAAGTGCTTTCGTGGTCACAACCTTTGCCGCTGATTGAACACCAATAATGATACAGTCAGCACTCACTGATCTGCCTCTCACTCATCTGTCACACTCGTTTTCCATCCATGTGGCTGAGACACCTTTTGCTATGTTTCACATAGAATCCACACTCAGATCTCCATCTATGACAGTGGGAGCGGATGGGGTCAGATGTGAGTGCCGACTGTATGTATTTCTGCTTTAAAATTTTAGTTTGCAAACTGCTGGACACAGCACATCTGAGGGGTGAAGTGAGGGATGTCTCTCCTAAGGTGGGGCAGCTAAGAGGCAAACGGAGGGGTTGTGAGACGTCAGATCACAGGCTTCTCTCCTAATGTGGCACAGTACACAGGTAAGGGAAGGGTCTGTCAGGGCAAAATGACAGACGTCGGCACTGTGGTAGAGCTAGCTGCATAGCGCCGGCGACCTGCAGCTAAGGTACAAGTTCCACTTCCGGGGGGGGGGGGGACTAAGCATTCCACAGGATACTGTTCTCCTCTGGGAAGACTAGTCGTCTTCACTGCTATGCTGCCACCTGGATGAACATGGGTGGCAGTTCAGCTAGGGACATCAGGGGAGGACGGGATCCGGATGCAACAGAACACCTAAGCGTGCATGCACATGCATAGATCCCCTCTGGGTGCTGATGTCCTCGGGGACAGGGGAAAACAAGGAAAATGGACTCGTGCACCCGAAAATGAAGAGCTGCCATGTAATGCAGGATCCCCTCCACTGCCTGACCTGCCACTCATACCTCCCAACAAAATTAGAAACTTGAGGGTAAGCCCCTCCACCTCATCCCCACCTGGGGTGAATAGCCAAGGCTCCATGGAAGAAGAACCAGCGTGCCGGTCAACAGGTAAGGGGAGGGTGAAGCTGGGGGCCTTGTGAGTCTGGAAGGAGTTTGGGTGCAGGGTGGAAAGGGGTCATTAACAGAAAGTAAAAACGAGGGCAGTCTGTCCTATTGTGGCCCTGTTGAGAGGTATGAGGAGGGTCTGTGAGGGTACAAATCAGGAACATATCTGCAGATGTGGCACAGCAGAGGGGCATGGGGAGAAGGTTATGAGGGGTAAAATGAAGGACATCTCCCCTAGTGATGGGATACTTGAGAAATATAGGAAGGGGTTAAATGAGGGAAATTTCTTCTAACGTGGGACAGTCGAGAGGTATGGGGAGGGGTTGTGAAAGTAAAATGAGGGACGTCTCCCCAATATGGGACAGCTGAAAGGTATGCGGAGGAATTGTGTGGGTAAATGAGGGACCTCTCTTTTAATGTGGGATAGTTAAGATGTAGGGGGAGTGGTTGTGAGCGGGAAAATGAGGGATATCTCTTATAATTAAGCAAAAAGTCATGAGGGGGTGTGGGTTATCGGGGGATTTACCATGACTGGGGTGGTGTGCCTCGTGGGTAAATCCTCACCAGCCATGGTAAATCCCCGATAACCCACACCCCCTCGTGGCTTATTGCGATTATACAATGTCTGTGTTCAGTTTTTATATCAAAAAAATTAAGAAAAATACATTGTTTTAATAATTTAAATAAGTTTTATTGAATGTATTGTTGAGCCCCAAAAAATAGTTGTCTGGTGCTAGGTGAAACACTGGGTAAATGAGTGACTGAAAGAGAAAGGTATCGTAACAGCGTAATTCAGTATGCTATAACACCGACCATACACACACCCTGCAAATGAAGCGGCTTTTGTCGGTGAGCATTGTAATAGTTTTTAAAGAAAGAGCTCGTATTTACATTGCAGTGTAGAAGGGTTGGAGGTCACAGGGTTCTCAGTGGTAACGGCTGCAACTGTGAAGTTTTAGAGGGCTGCTATATTGTATTGCTGTTACTGGCCTGTCAGTCATGGTGTTCAGCAGTTATGGGAAGAGATGCTGAAGAGATTGTGGTTTAGGAGAAGAGGAAGTACACATTTTTAGTAACGGAGAGCGAGTGAACAGCGGTTACTACAGAAGTGACAGGACGGACTCAAAGCTGCCGTTTGAGTTAGCTATGTATTCAGTTTGAGGTACTTTTTAATTTTAAATTAGCTTCATTTTGCTGATTCAGAAACACAAGCAGCTCATGGGGAATAGAGTAGCCAGTTGTTCACGGAGGTGTTTCGGGATCAGCGTTTATCGGGGAAACATGACGGCGGCTGGGTTCCGTGATTTCGGGGTCGGATTTTTTTAATTTTACACATGCAGCTGGCTGGAACCTTTTGTGGTGATTATCGGTAGATAATCAATGGAGGTAAGGTGCCAGCCTGCCTACGTGATTGGTCAGTGCCCGAGGTCCATGGTATAATGAGGAATAATGAAGGGGTTATGGGGAGGGGTTGTGAGGGATGTCCCTCCCAATGTGAAACAGTTTATATGTATGAGGAGGGGTTGTCAGGAGTAGGAGTCCCCTTCCTAACATGGGACCGTTGAGAATGAGTGGACAGGTTGCAAAAGGGTAAAATAAAGGATTCCCCCTTCTAACGTGGAACAGCTGAGCGATACAGGGAAAGGTTCTGAGTGTTAAAATGAGGGATGTCCCTTCTACAGGGGGACAGCCGAGATGTTTGGGGAAAAGGTAATAGTACTAAAATTAGGGCTGTCCCTCGTTTGGGACAGCTGCAAGGTTCGGAGAGTAGTTCTGAGGGGTACAAGAACAGACTATTCTTGCTAAGAGCGTTATCTGTAGCTGCTCCCACTCTGTGGAACGGAATCCCCGCGCCCATCCACTCTCTGGACTCCCGTGCCACTTTTAAGACACATTTCAAATCCTGGCTGCTTGATGGGGCCACATGCCACTGCTAGTTTGGATAACACCCCCCCCACCACCACCTTTCTGATTTTTCCCTCTTGGGCTGCTTTGACCTCGCCCACCCTCTCTCATTTCTTTGGACTCCTTTCTTACATCCCTCACAACCTGCTTCTCAGGCTCTCCCACTTGGCTAGCGTCTTGTTTTTTTTTTTTTTTTTTCATCATGCATTAATTTGCACTGATCTTTTGTAAATAATTGTATACTAAATGTTGCTTATGATGTACCAAGTGTTTTTTTTTTTTTTTTTTCAGGCTCTCATTAATTTTCTTTTCTGTGTCACTTTCCTTGCTCACCAATGATGTCTGTACATTCACTTTGCTCACCAATGATGCCTATACATCCACATGGCATATACTCATTGTATAACCTGTCACTAGCTCTGTAACTGCTGCCTGTGTGGCCCAGGTCGTGCCTGAAAGCGGTACCCTGGATCAGTGCATTAACCCAGTTACCAAAGACTTAAATAAATAATTATTGGGGACAGGTGATTAGTAAGCACAGGAACCTGGTATGTGTTAACCTGCGTGGCTCTGAAACCAACTTTGTACACTACAGGCTGGCAGTCAGACTGGCCCCACCAGGATACCTGGGCATTTTCAGGTGGGCCCACTCTGCCGCGTACCTGGTCACCTTCTAATCTTTGAGAATCTTTGGTTTTATCATTAATTATACATTGGCAAGAACATTTCCTGGACTCTGATTGGTCAGTGTGTCCCTGGCGCAGTGAGGTTATTCCAGCACAACCTCAGGGGTATGAGTTTTTTCCCCCCAATTGTTTAACCAAGTGAGACACACTAAGCTGAACACTTGTTTACAGGTACACAGGGAGCACAGGGAAGTAAAGTGACTTGCTCAGGGTCACACAGTACATGCAAGTGGGGACTGTGGGATTCAAACCCAGGTCTCCATATTTGCAGCTCAGAGCCTTAAACCACTGCGCTATACTGCCTCCCATCCAGTATAACCTCACGGGTCTAGACTCAACACTGTGAACAACTTGATGATTGTTTGTATCTTCCTTGAAAAAACAAAAATATTTTATCCAAATCAACTAAAATAACTTTAAAATTATTTTTTATTCTGTATGAAATCACTATATTGATTTGTTGCAACCACCACTACTTATTCCTTTCAGAAACAAAGATACACTGCCTCGCTAAAACTCTACTAAAACATTTTTTTTTTTATATTTTTTTATTTTGTATAACGAGCCATTGTATGATAGCAATAATGCACTCCAGGATGTGTGTCGTGCTGGGATAACCTCACTTCTGGGGTCATTGGACACACAAGGCCGCCATCCACCCCAGGTGTGAGGTTATCCCAGCATGACACACATCCTGTCAGGCATTACTGCTTAATTTTTTAATTGAACGGGCCCTGTAAGTAAATGTAAAATGGAAACACAGAGCTCAGAGTATCATACTGAAGTGGAATACTGATAGGAGTGTGTCACCCTTGGCCCTCCGCTATTAATTTTCCAGGTGGGCCCACTGTACCCATCTGACCCTCTATATTGCTGCAGTAGGTGTCAAATGACTATGCATACAGCTTAAAGGAAAAAATACCACTGATCCATTGAGTTTCTCTTCCGCTCAGTTAAACTATCCCTTCAATTCTTTTTTTTTTTCAAATCAAAGAAGCTGTCCAGTCTGAAACGACATTAGTTTTCACGAGGACCAGAATCTGTTACTACAAAAAAAAAAAAAGGGGGAAAAGGAAAGGTCTTGTCTGTTACCATACCTGAAGGTGAGATGCTTGCTTCAACTGGGGCATCCACCCTTGAGCCCGGCGATTCCTGGCCCCTATCCAGGAGACCCCTGCTGCTGTCCACATCAGGCTCCTCAGCCGAACCCTGCTGATAGTTCATAGATGGAGGGGGTTCAGGGGACAGGCACTGGTCATCAGACTCCACCTCTTCACACTTGATCTCCAGGAGCTCGGCAGTGGGGAGTTGGGAGTGGCCACTAAAAGGATGCGGTTGGGGCGCAAATGGGTGGTGGTGAGGAGGCAGCTGGTGGTGGGGGTGATGATGGTGGGGGTGGAAGGCGACAGTGTCCACCCCACCGCCAGACTGCAGCACCTGCTGGGCAATGACTGCGCCCCCTAGGGCACTGTATGAGATGGCGGGTCGACTGGTCAGCACCCGGTCCATCACCTCAAAGAACTTCCAGGTGCGGCCCCCACGCAATGTCTTGTTGTTATCCTTTATGCGTCGGTACTCAAGCTTCATCTTTTTGATTTTCTCACGGCACTGGTCACCTGTGCGGTGAATGCCCTTCTCGCGCAGTACCTCAGCAATGCGATTAAAGACATGCTGGTTGCGCAGGCAGCTCTCGAGCTCCATCTGTACGGACTCATCAGCCCACAACTGCAGCAGCTCCACTACCTCTGGGTCTGACCAGTTACTGCCTCGCTCATACTTCTTCCCACGGAAATCCATTGGCCCAGGACCGTCCAGGTCTGAACTGGACTGACACTCCCCTATGAAGATTTTAACCCCTACCCTGTCCCCCCAAAATCCAACCCTAAAGAAAAAAGAACAAAAAAAAAAAAACTCACCCCACTGTCATTCACTTGCAGTCTATATAATTAAAACATTCCCCAGCCAAACAACCTCAACTGTTGTATGCTGAATTACTTGTATTCTGTTCCTCTTATTTTACGTTTATTACTATGAATTGATTTAATCCTCTTTACATCTCTTGGGCTGTTACTATGCCTTATTCCGTTTTCTGCCCTTTACAAATATAACAAAAACTGTCATTAAAACGAGAAGACTGCTTAAAATAAAGCTACATAGACACTTCCTTTCTTCTACACTGCCCACCCGGCTTTCCAGTTGCTTTGTTCTACGTTTCTAGTTGGGCCTTTTCTCGCCCCATTACGTTATAGCTGTGCTACTCTTCGTGCCCGGACCGGGATGGGGCGAAGCAGTCCCGGTCGGCCCGGTTTTGCACGGCTCGGTCCAGTCCGGTCTGGCTCAGCACGGCTTGGGTTCGCCTTCTCTATCGGTGCACTCTAACCGGGTCACACAGCTTTCTCTCCCAGGGTATTTTTCTATATATTTTTTTTTTTTACATCCGGGTTGACGGCACATGCGTGCTCTCCTTATTCCGGGATAACTTTGGTCCGTGTCAGTCATTTTGCAAGCAGCCTGTGTGGCTCTGTGCGTGTCTCGCCTTGTTTTGCTTCGCTCGCTCCGTCACACTCTGCTATACCTGCAGTTTCGCACAGTGGCCAGACAGCGCACTAGCGCACCCTAGCGGCCGATCTATGCCTCTGGCTGTTCTGGGATAAAACTATTCAGAACCAACGCCAGAGAGATGATAGACACAACAGACGCGGAAGAAATACTCTACCCAGTTCCTCCTAGTGCCCTGCTGGGGCTGGTGGGGGAAAGTGGGGCTTTCGCAAGATACTTTAGTCGCCATATGTGACCGAGATTAAACGTATGACAAACGGCTGTGCTGCGAACCAACTACAGTCTCGGGGCAAATGCACACAGATAGTCCGGGCACATATTGTCTGTACTGTTGAACAACGGAAAATCGTTTGTATGTGTGATAGTCTATATAAATAGTAAATACTGTACGTTGGTTTGTGTATTCCAGGATTTTACACGTGGGATACTACGTACAGAAAAAATATATATTTTAATGTTAATAATATATTTTATGGTTCATATATTTTCCATATACCTGTGAAATATATGTTTTATTTATCAAGTTTAGGATGTTACCAAGTAAAACATATTTAAAATGTGTTTACTTGATTGATTAATGTATTTCTAATCATGTACTAATTGCGAATGAGTGTAATCACCACTGAACACACTGCAGTATGCCATTTTAAGGGCTGTCACTGTACTGTGCCACGCCACATGCATTGCACCATTGTGTGTACAAATGCATTACCAACATAGAGTTCAAGGGAGTGCATGCACTGTGCCACGTGTACAGTTGCCACTGTACTGTGACATGTAAACTGCCACCACTGCACTTTGTCAAATGCGTTGCTGCCACTGCAGTAACTCGTGCACTGCTGCAGCTGTGCTGTTCCGTATGCATTTGTGACATAGGGTTAGAGGGAGGAACAACAGTGTGCCATGTGCTCTGTCACCCCTGCACTTTTCCATGTGCACTGCTGTTGCCATGCTGTCTGTGACACATGTCCTGCTGCCACTGTTCTGTGCTGTGTGCACTTCTAACACAGGGCTCACCCTCATGGGGGTAGCTTGTCTGTGGGCGACAAGGACCGACAGCTCCAGGTAGGGGAGAGGTTAGTCTGGCGACGTGTATCCTGCTCCAGGGATGGCACTTCTGTGTGGGCCACTTTTCTAGCCACTGGAGCCAGCTACCCAAGTCAGGGGTCAGTGGAGCATGAGGCATGTGCTGGTGGGAGGCATGGGGGACTCAGAATCTAGAAACATGGCTAAGGGGTATCAACCATGGTTCTCCGTGTGGTTGTCCACCTTGACACAGTACAGAGGTAAGTCAGTCTATGAGATTGTTACTAAAAGCCAGCCATTGGTGCCTCCTAATGACATACTGTATGTTTACTATTTTGCTACTTCACCATAATCTGCGTTATTTGTTGTGCAACTGTTGACTCCCCTGGGACCCCTAACTTACCAGTAAGATGAAATAGCCAATTGCAGATTCTGTCACCCGTCCTGTCATCAGTCCACAACACTGATTCCTGTACTCCCTGCTGGGATGCCGGCTGCATTGTGTCACTGATTCACCCGTCCTGTCCTCAGTTCACAGCACTGATCCCTGTACTCCCTGCTGGAATACCGGCTGCACTGAGTCACTGATTCGCCCATCCTGTCATCAGTCCACAGCACTGATCCTTGTACTCCCTGCTGGGATGCAGGCTGCAGAGTCACTGATTCACCCGTCCTGTCATCAGTTCACAGCACTGATCCCTGTACTCCCTGCTGGGGTACCGGCTGCACTGAGTCACTGATTCGCCCATCCTGTCATCAGTCCACAGCACTGATCCTTGTACTCCCTGCTGGGATGCTGGCTGTACTGAGTCACTGATTCACCCATCCTGTCATCAATTCCCAGCAGTGATCCCTGTACTCCCTGCTGGGATGCAGGCTGCAGAGTCACTGATTCACCCATCCTGTCATCAGTCCACAGCACTGATCCCTGTACTCCCTGCTGGGATGCCGGCTGCACTGAGTCACTGATTCACCCATCCTGTCATCAATTCCCAGCAGTGATCCCTGTACTCCCTGCTGGGATGCAGGCTGCAGAGTCACTGATTCACCCATCCTGTCATCAGTCCACAGCACTGATCCCTGTACTCCCTGCTGGGATGCTGGCTGCACTGAGTCACTGATTCACCCATCCTGTCATCAGTCCACAGCACTGATCCCTGTACTCCCTGCTGGGATGCCGGCTGCACTGAGACTGATTCACCCATCCTGTCATCAGTCCACAGCACTGATCCCTGTACTCCGTGCTGGGATGCCGGCTGCACTGAGTCACTGATTCACCCATCCTGTCATCAGTCCACAGCACTGATCCCTGTACTCCCTGCTGGGATGCCGGCTGCACTGAGTCACTGATGCACCCATCCTGTCATCAGTCCACAGCACTGAGCCCTGTATTCCCTGCTGGGATGCAGGCTGCAGAGTCACTGATTCATCCATTCTGTCATCAATCCATAGCACTGATTACTGTACTCCCTGCTGGGATGCCGGCTGCACTGAGTCACTGATTCACCCATCCTGTCATCAGTCCACAGCACTGAGCCCTGTACTCCCTGCTGGGATGCCAACTGCACTGAGTCACTGATTCACCCATCCTGTAATCAATCCATAGCACTGATTCCTGTACTCCCTGCTGGGATGCTGGCTGCACTGAGTCACTGATTCGCCCATCCTGTAATCAGTCCACAGCACTGATTCCTGTACTCCCTGCTGGGATGCAGGCTGTACTGAGTCACTGATTCACCCATCCTGTCATCAGTCCACAGCACTGATTCCTGCACTCCCTGCTGGGATGCCAACTGCACTGAGTCACTGATTCACCCTTCCTGTCATCAGTCCATAGCACTGATTCCTGTACTCCCTGCTGGGATGCCGGCTGCACTGAGTCACTGATTCGCCCATCCTGTCATCAGTCCACAGCACTGAGCCCTGTACTCCCTGCCGGGATACCGGCTGCACTGAGTCACTGATTCACCCATCCTGTCATCAATCCATAACACTGATCCCTGTACTCCCCACTGGGATGCCGGCTGCAAAGTCACTGATTTACCCATCCTGTCATCAGTCTACAGCACTGATCCTTGTATTCCCTGCTGGGATGCCAACTGCACTGAGTCACTGATTCACCCATCCTGTAATCAATCCATAGCACTGATCCCTGTACTCCCTGCTGAGATACCGGCTGCACTGAGTCACTGATTCACAAATCCTGTCATCAGTTCCCAGCAGTGATCACTGTACTGTCTGCTGGGATGCTGGCTGCACTGAGTCACTGATGCGCCCATCCTGTCTTCAGTCCACAGCACTGATTCCTGTACTTCCTACTGGGATGCCGGCTGCACTGAGTTACTGATTCACCCATCCTGTCATCAGTCCACAGCACTGATCCCTGTACTCCCTGCTGGGATGCAGGCTGCGCCGAGTCACTGATTCGCCCATCCTGTCATCAGTCCACAGCACTGATCCCTGTACTCCCTGCTGGGATGCAGGCTGCACTGAGCATCCTGTAATCAGTCCACAGCACTGATTCCTGTACTCCCTGCTGGGATGCAGGCTGCACTGAGTCACTGATTCGCCCATCCTGTCATCAGTCCACAGCACTGATCCCTGTACTCCCTGCTGGGATGCAGGCTGCACTGAGTCACTGATTCGCCCATCCTGTCATCAGTCCACAGCACTGATTCCTGTACTCCCTGCTGGAATGCCGGCTGCACTGATTCGCCCGTCCTGTCATCAGTCCACAGCACTGATCCCTGTACTCTCTGCTGGGATGCTGGCTGCACTGAGTCACTGATTCACCCATCCTGTCATCAGTCCACAGCACTGATCCTTGTACTCCCTGCTGGGATGCAGGCTGCACTGAGTCACTGATTCGCCCATCCTGTCATCAGTCCACAGCACTGATTCCTGTACTCCCTGCTGGGATGCAGGCTGCACTGAGTCAGTGATTCACCCATGCTGTCATCAGTCCACAGCACTGATTCCTGTACACCCTGCTGGGATGCAGGCTGCACTGAGTCACTGATTCACCCATCCTGTCATCAGTCCACAGCACTGATTCCTGTACACCCTGCTGGGTTGCAGGCTGCACTGAGTCACTGATTCACCCATACTGTCATCAGTCCACAGCACTGATCCCTGTACTCCCTGCTGGGATGGTGGCTGCACTGAGTCACTGATTCACCCATCCTGTCATCAGTCCACAGCACTGATTCCTGTACTCCCTGCTGGGATGCTGGCTACACTGATTCACCCGTCCTGTGATCAGTTCCCAGCAGTGATCCCTGTACTCCCTGCTGGGATGCCGGCTGCAGAGTCACTGATTCACCCATCCTGTCATCAGTCCACAGCACTGATTCCTGTACTCCCTGCTGGGATGCTGGCTACACTGATTCACCCGTCCTGTCATCAGTTCCCAGCAGTGATCCCTGTACTCCCTGCTGGGATGCCGGCTGCAGAGTCACTGATTCACCCATGCCAGCGTGCCTTGACTTCTTCCGTGATTCGCTGCCCAGCTGTCTGTCCAGAATGTGTGGGGGAACAGGCCACATATTCACTTTAATTCAGTCCATCTGGGAGCACATTCTTTCCTCGCCAGCATGCTTCTGGCCCGCTCATGACTGGAAACATATCTGACAGCAGATAAGAACTATTTGGCCCACTCAGTCTGCCACTTTCTCTACTTATTGTAATACCGTAGACCCTATTTGAGCTCTTGCTTAGCCCTCTCTTCCCCAATGACTAGGGTCGCCTTATGCATATCCCATGCACTCTTGAATCCCACCAGAGCTTTCGATCTCACCACCTCTGCTGGAAGGCTGCTCCAGGCATCCACCACTGTCTCTGTGAAGAAGTACTTTACATTGCCCCTGAGCCTACTCCCCTTTCAGCTTCACAGCATGCCCCCTTGTTCTTGAGCCTCTTTCCTTCTGAAAAACACTTCCCTCTTGCACCTTAATTTATACCCGTGAGGTATATTAAAATCTGTATCATATCGCCCTTTCCCTTTCTTCCTCCCTCCAGGGTGTACATATCAAGGTCCTTTAGTCTTTCTTCATACAGTCACTGGTACTGACCCTGCACCATTTTAGTTGTGTCTTGGTGCTCACAGGGGAGGGCTCATTAGCTCTGCAGTTTAGCTCTCCTAGGACATCCAGAGGGGGGAGTTGGCATGATTGGGCCAATGGTATGCTAATATTATGGTGCAGGCATTGAAGTGGGTCTGGGGAGGGGAGATTGACAACTATAGACACCAAAAGAATAAAAAAGTGGTAGTGCACCCAGGTGGAAGTATGGGGTAGGGAATAAGCCCAGAAATTAGGACACCCAAAACTGCGCTCATCCCTGCCCTCCTCTATCACTCGGAGCAAAAAGAAGGATCAGTGATAAAATGTTTTGCTTTTGGTGGTATTTTTTTAAGTCCCCTTTGTCTCTGCCTCGCTATCTGCTTCAGGGCAACCCCTCGGCTGTGTCACCCCAGCCTGCATGGCTACTTCTTCGTCTGACTATTATTCTCTTTACGTAGCATTTTGAGGTGATAGGTAAGCTGCTTAGGGTCTGAATGTGCCAGACTTCTTCATCCTACTGAGTCACAATATTTTTCCATCCCCCTTCTCCCGGTCTACTGGGTCAACACCAGCAAGGACACAAAAAAACCCCAGGCACATAAAGTGTGCTGGCACAAGGCTTGTTAGGCAGCGATCCCCATTACTGTCTCCAGCCGCACTACCACCACCTTGGACACTCAGGTGATGGTGTTGCAGCAAAGCCAGCAGCCCTTCCTCCCTGGAGGAGGAGGAGAGCATCCTCTCCCTTGCTGCCAGCATCCCGGTCTTGAGCTTGAACCTGGGGTGCTGACATCATGAATGGTAAGCAAGGGTGTACAGAAGGTGAAAACTGGACTTGAACTAGGTCAGTAAAAGCTGGATTGACCAGTCTGTGATATACCGTTATTGCGACAATAACATTACCGCGCAGTAATTTTGCCGCTGTAAAAAGTGCAACAGTGACGGGGTGATCTTAATTTTAGATTGCCCCACACTCATGCTGTGTTGGGGAGCCACACAATTTCTGTGCCCTTCCTGGCATGCCTGCCCCAGAAGAGGTTATATATCCTTTTTGGTGGTGGGATGTGAAGCTCCCATCCCCCAAAACCTGTTTCCCAGGATGGTACTTTGGCACTTGAAGTCCCGGGAGGTGCAATGTCAGGCGTGGTAATGCTGGGCGGCATGTTGCTGTCACCGCAATTGACATCAGCACAGTAACTGTTGCACCAACATGAATGAACCCTTGTTGTCCAGACCAGGCAAATGCTACACAAATGTTGCTGATCTGGCCATTTTCAGTCTAATCTAGTCTGGCACCAGCTGTCTAGTTTTCGCCCATGCCCAGACTGGGTGAAAAGTGGACCACTAAAATCGGAGAAAATGGGTAAAAGCCAGATCATGCCATCTGGCCAGAGTTGAAAAATGTGCATAATTTGCATTTGATCTGGCTACTTTGACTGGATCATCTGATTTGACTTTTACAGATCTGGTCCAGTCTCAGTCCAACACTCCAGTTTTTACCACGTTCAGTATAGCATACTGCGTTGTTGACAGGCCAACCCCAGGACTAAACCTTACTTGGTCACTGGCTTTCCCCTCCCTTTCTAAACCAGTAATGTTCCCTGATGCCTATCTCATGCATTCTTGAATCCAGTTACACAGAAACATTGAAATTGTCAGCAGATAAGGACTGCTAGATCCATACAGTCTGCCTGTAAGCCCTACACTTGTTCGCAGCCTCTAACCATACAGTATGTCATAATGGCTGTTCGGCCCTCTTTTCCACCTTTAAGGTTTCCTTATGCTTGTCCAAGGCATATTTAAATCCTCTACTGTTCTTGCTCCCACCACCTCCTGTGGCAGACTTCCATGTGTCCACCATCGTCTCTGTGAAGAAAAACGTCCTCACATTTCCCCTCAACCTGCTACCTCCCAGTTTCATATGCCCCCTTGTTGTTGTACTTTTGCTTTATTGGAAGATATCTCCAACCTGCACCTTGTTTTTGCCCTTAAGGTACTTGAATGTTTCTGTCCAGTTCCCCCTGCTCCCTCCTCTCTTCCAGCGAGTACATATTTAGATCCTTTAATCTCTCCCCAAATGTTGTCTGGTGTAAGCACTGAACCATCTTTTTGCCCTAACCACCTCCACTGGGAGGCTGTTCTAGGCATCCACCACTCTTTCTGAGAAGAATTACTTCCTAACGTTTCCCTTGAATATACCTCCTCCAGTTTCACAGCACGACCTCTTGTTCTTGAGCATCTCCCATGCAGAAATGTGTGGTTGAGTGTTCACCAGCGCTTCACCCATAGTAGGTTGAGTATCAAGTAAGATCATATTGACATAATAAATTTAGTATAAATATACAATTAGCATAAATTTAGGCAGTACGAACTCTTGGAGTGAGGAAAGGGTAAAATGGAGGAGAGGGGGTAAGGGACATGAATGGGGGGTACTAGTGCTGGGAAATTCTGTACTAAAAGGGGTCAGATGGGGTGGAAGGGGGGAAGGCACAGCCGGATTTGGGTTGAAGCTATTCCCGGGTTGACCACGGGAAGGGCAGGGCAGGCGCTGCTCAAGTGCACATCGAAGGAGAGGAAGAAACCACACATGGTGTTGCACATGAATACAAACGACTTGGCGGTGGAGACTATAGAGGAGGTGAAAGGGAGGTTTGAGGAGTTGGGCAGGCAGAGTGAGGAGGCTGGGGCATCAGTGGCATTCCTGGAGGTACTCCTGGTACCATGTGCGAGCACAGGGAGGAAGGGAAGTATAAAGGAGTTTGAGTGGCTGAGGGACTGGTGCCACACCAAGAACTATGGTTTAGTGACAGACTGGGGTAGGATCTGGGGTAATAGTGACTTATATGCAGGAGACAGGCTACACTTGAGTGGGGAGGGGAGTACTAAAGAGGGGGATAGAGGAATATATAGGAACTAAGGTGGATTTAACCTACTGGGGGCTGGCATGAGGACTGATGATAGTAAAAGGGCCCAGAAAGAGGAGCCTGATGAGCTCACCCCCCTAGTTATGGGTAAAGGCAGAGACGCAGCAACACAGGGAAGGGGTGCGCAGGGTAGCCAGGGTGCAGAATGCACCACCACCCTGTAATAACAAGGTGGATAAAGGGTGTAGACTACTGAGAGGAGGGGAGCAGACCAAGGAGAAGAGGGGAGAGAGGAAGGAGGGGTATGGATGGAAGGTGGGCTCCCTAAATGCGAGAAGCCTGGGAAACAAAATTGAGAAACTTCATGCGCTCTTTGCGGAGGGGAATGTGGATGTGCTGCAGTAACAGAGACTTGGGCCACCAAGTACCATGACTAGGATCTGGCAATCCCAGGGTATAGAATTTACAGGAAGGATCGGGGGGTTGGAAGGGGGGTGGGGTAGCACTCTGTGTAAGAGAAGGGATCAAATGCACGAGAGATGAGGGGGAGCAAGGGAGGATGGAGACACTTTGGGTGCAGCTTCTGGACTCCAGGGGTAGAAAGCTGAGGCTAGGAGTGGTGTACAGACCTCCAGGCCAAACAGGGGAACTGGACAGGGGAGTTGGCAGAGCAGATAAGGAGGGTGTGTAGGAAGGGGAGTGTGGTGACAGTGGGGGATTTCAACCTACCAGCGGTTGATTGGAGCACCCCTGCCACCAACAGCACCAGGGAGCAAGTGCTCCTGGATGCAGTCCAGGATGGCCTCCTGACACAGATGATAAGAGGGCTTACATGGCTTGGTAACATGCTGGACCTGTTATTGGCAAATGAGGCAGTGAGAGAGGTAAGGATTGAGGACCCCCTTAAGAACATATGAAATTTGTCAGTACATAAAGGCCTAGAAGTCTATCAAGTCTCCCCGAATGTGCAGCTAGCACTCCTTGTTCTGCAGCTGCCCTTCCCTTCCACCTTTCCCCTCCATTGACCTTCCCCCTTGCCCTGTCCCAGCCCCTTTTGAAACAGTTCAGTGTTCTATTGGATACCACTTCTGCCGGTAAGCATTCCGCCCAGCTACCACCTTCTCTATAAAAAAGTGTCCCCTCATCTCCCTCCTGAACCGTCCTCCTTCCAGTCTCATATCATGGCCCCAGGTGTCCCTCCTCTCCCTTACTTTGAACAGTCCCTCCATACCTGTCTTGTTTATTCCTTTCATGTACTTAAATGTTTTAGTCATGTCCCCTCTGTACCTCCTCTCCTCCAGCAAGTACATGTTCAACTCCCTCAGCCTCCTTTTGTATGATAAGTCCTTCAGCCCCTTGATCATCTTTGTTGCCCTGCACTGCACCCCCTCCAGTAACTTAATGTCCCTCTTCAGATACGGGCACCAGTACTGCACACAGTACTCCAGGTGCGGTCTAACTAATGACCTATACAGTGGCAGAATCACCTCCTCCCTCCTCGAGGATATACCCCTTGCAATGCAACCCAGCATTTTGTTGGCCTTTGCAGCTGCCTTCCTACATTGTGCCAAGTTGTTCATGTACCCTGTAATGAGTGCCCCCCAGATCCTTCTCCTCTCTGCCTGGGCTAGATGCACTCCCCCCAGCTGGTAACTTCTCCCTGGGTTCTTCACCCCAAAATGCAGCAACTTGCACTTTTTGTTATTAAACCCCAGTTGCCAGATGTCTGACCAGGTTTCCAGCTTTGCCAGATCATCCTGCAACCCCTGCCAGCCCCCTAGGATGTCCACCACCGCTCCCATCTTGGTATCATCAGCAAACAGACTGATCTTGCTCTTGATGTCCAGTGATATGTTTGCAATGAATGTCCCAAACTACATTGGTCCCAATACCGAGCCCTGTGGAACACCGCTCATCACTACCCTTGGGGATGAGAGCTCTCACTACCCTTGGGTGTGAGAGCTCCCCACCCACCACCATCTTCTGTTGCCTTCACTGAAGCCAGTTCCCTACCCATCTCACCAGCTTTGCACTGACTCCTGTGCCTTCTAACTTACTTCCCAGCCTCCCACATGGCACTGAGTCAAATACCTTACTGAAATCCAGATACAGGACATCCACTGCATGACCCATGTCCAATTGCCTAGTTACCTAGTCATAGAACACCAGGTTAGTTTGGCAGGATCTGCCACATATGAAGCCCTGCTGTCCTGTAGTCCTTTGGCCTCCAAGAAGACTAACAACCTTTCCTTCAGGATAGTCTCCATCAGCCTACCCATGATGGATGTGAGACTCACAAGTCTGTAGTTCTCTGGTTCATCCTTGGGGCCACTCTTGTGGAGAGGCATCACATAAGCCATCCTCCAATCCTGAGGTACACACCTTGAGTGCAGTGAGGCATTAAATAAGTCTGCCAAAGGTAGGAGCTTTGCCAGCTCCTTCAATACCCTGGGGTGGATGCCATCTGGGCCTGGCACCTTCAAACCCTCCAGAACTCTGCCCTCCATGATTTCCCCGTCTGTCACCCCTCCCCCATTTCCACCATTCCTCCCCCTTGGGTATCACCCCCCTCTTCTCCTTAGTAAATACTGAGCAGAAGTAATCATTTAGTGCTTCCGCCTTATCGCACCCTGCTTCCACCCAACCCCCCTCCTTCCTAATCCTTACTATGTGGTCCTTACAGTTCCTTTTCTCCCTGATATACCAAAATAAGTCCTTCTCCTCCTCCTTTTTCTTTTGCATAATTTGTTTTATTAGTTTTTCTATGATAATAGACAGACATATCGACAAGAGACACATGCAATACATTACATTACACCACACACGTGATACATTAACAAATAATAACTTATGTACATTCGATCCATTCTCTTATTCATTTCTGCTTTAAAACCAATCCCAAATATGTTATCAATCCATCCTTTATCAATGGGGGGGGGGGGCAGCTCGAAAGCCATGAGAAGGGGACCAAAAATTTCATCATTCACTTAGCCCAGGGAGGACCATTTGTTATATACTTACTCTCCAGGTCGTTTTTATTATATCCATCCCTCCCTCATCATAATATTATCAGCCACTGTTAGTGACTCCAGATATGGCTGCCACGATTTTTGAAAAAGCTCCTCCTTATCTTTAGTGACATATATCAGTCTCTCCAACGTAAGGGCTTGCAGTATCAGAGCCTTCCATTGGGATATAGTAGGTTTCATCGCATTTACCCAAGCATTAAGAATACAATGCCTAGCCATGCCCAAAACCACTCTAAGCCATCTTTTGACCAGTATCCATTCCCCACCCTCTACAATTTCTATACCAAAAAGCAACAATAATGGAGATTTAGTATATTGTTGTGCCGTAATCCTTCTTATCTCCATTACAATCTCTCCCCAGAAGTCTTGTAACACTGGGCAGGCCCAGAAATAATGATAATATGATGCTAAATCCTTATTACATCTAGGGCATAAAGGGGACACTAACGGATTATACTTATGAACCACTAGTGGTGGGTAGTACAATCTGTGACAGAATTTCTAGTAGGATTCTTTAGATTTATTACATATCGTTATGCCCTGATGGAGCCGAATTATTAATTCCCAATTCTCTTCTGTTATAGGGGTCCCTAGGTCTCTCTCCCAGAGCCTTTTGGTGCTCAACGTCTTGTCTGAGAGCCAGGTTCTCTCTTCTCTTGCTATTCTTCGAATAGTGCCCTTTGGTCTTTTCTGCCCCGCAACTATCATTTGTTCAATGTGTTCCCATTTAGACTGGGGATTTTGTAGCCTACCAGTGGAACCTATATAGGCCCTAAGTTGTAAGTAGCGAAAGAAATGTTGACGGCCTAGGCCAGTCCAAGTCTTTATATTTTTGAATGTATCAAGTCCATTCTGATTGAATAACTGTCTTAAGCATTGTATCCCCATCATCTCCCACTCACAATATCCCTTATCCTCTAGTCCAGGGAGGAAAAAAGGGTTCCCTTTCAGGGGCAGCAACAGTGTGTCCTCCCGTCCCAATTCCCTTCTCGTACTCATATTCCTCCAGCTCACTAGTACCGCCTTAACTAAGGAGTTGGGGTTCAGCAATTCCAGAAAGGCCTTCCATCCTCTAGTTGATAAATATGCTGAGACCCTGCCAGGACATCCCCTCTCTTCCAGGTCAAGTCAACCAGCCTCTTCTGGTCTCCTGACCCAGTCTTGAACGTACCGACACTGAGCAGCCATATGGTAAATTTCTAAGTCCGGGAATTGTAATCCCCCTTTCTCTATTGTTGCTTTTAGTCTGGCCAATCCCACCCTGGGCCGCTTACCTCGCCAGATGGAAACAGTAAAGGCGTTTTCCAGCTTCTTAATATCCGCCCTCCTGATCCCAAGATGGAACTTCTGCAGACAGTACAATATTCGTGGCAGTGCAGTCATCTTGAGTAAATTAATTCTACCCAGCCATGTAATAGGGAGCCCCTGCCATCTATTCAAATCTGCCACTATTGTCTGCAATAGTGGTCCATAATTAAGATTATATAAACCCTCAATATTTCTACCTATTCTTATCCCTAGATATGTGAAGGCTTCATGGACTGTTTTAAGGCCCCATTTCGATTTCTGCAAAATCTTCCCTTCATCATTAGGTTTCCCAACTATCATTTTTGCTGATTTGTCTAAGTTTAGATTATATCCTGAGAATTGGGAGAATTGTTCTAGTAACCCTAATAATACAGGCATAGACTGGTCCGGCTCCGCAACATATAACAGCATATCGTCTGCATATAAGCAAAGTTTTTTCTCTTTACCCATCCTCCCCCGAACCCTTTTTAGTCCCTGATGTGATCTAATAGCTATAGCTAAAGTTTCGAGCACCAGTGTAAACAATAGTGGAAACAGGGGGCATCCTGGTCTGGTTCCTCTACTTAGCTCCAAGCTATCCGAAAGTATGCCATTCACTAACACTCTAGCTCTAGGATTGGCATACATTAACACCATTCCTATAAATTCATCACCCAGACCAAACGGGCCATGACTTCCATCAAATATGGCCATTCCACCCTGTCAAACACTTTTTCCGCGTCCATTGAAAGAATATGCACCTCCTCACCTAGATGTTGTGCTCCCCAAATCACATTTAACAGGGTCCGCACATTGTGATAAGAATATCTGTCTCGAATGAACCCGGTCTGATCTGGGTGAACAAGCCTGGGTAATATTATTTCCAATCTACTCACCAGAACCTTGGCCAATATCTTGGAATCACAGTTTAGGAGGGATATCGGTCTAAAGGAGGAGCATTCAAACAAGTCTTTTCCCGCCTTTGGAATCAAACATATCGTTGCTTCCTCCCCAGGATCATGGTAACTGTCCTCCCTCTTCCCTGGCTTCCTTGAATACAGCTTCTAAATGTTCTACTATCTGTGTCTGCATGTTTTTATAGTACTCAACCGGAAATCCGTCTGGCCCACTAGTTTTCCCACTCTTAAGGGCCCCGATCGCTTTTATAATTTCTTCTTTTATTATATCTGAGTCTAGCCAGTCCCGTTGTGCTTGTGTGACCCTAGGGAGTGTTATTCCATTCAAGAAATCCCTCATCCCTTCTCCTCCTTCCTCAGCTTGTGACTGATAAAGTCTCTGATAGAATCTCTTAAAACATTCTCCAATACCCCCAATATCTTTCCGTAATACCCCATCTTCCCCCCTTACAGCCTGAATCAAATGCAATCCTCTTTTCCCTCTAATTAAATTGGCCAACATAGTACTCAGTCTATTGCCCCATTCATAGAAATGTTACCTGATGAAGAGGCAGGTTTTCCTAGCTTCTCCCAAGAGCAAGTTATTGAGGGCTTCCCTAGTTCCATTCAACAACTGCTGTATGTTCTCCCCACCCTCCCCTCTAGCCAGTTTTCCCTCCAAAACCCTAAGTCATTGTTCCAGGTTCATCCTCCTTTCTCTAATTTTACACTTATAATGAGCTACAAAACTAATAATAGATCCTCTCATGAACGCCTTCCCTGCGTCCCAGAAAGTAGCTTGTGATGTAGCTGACTCTGAATTAGTTTGTACATACGGTTTCCATTGATCCTGTATATACTCCTTGAATTTTTTATTAGCTAGCAGATAGGGAATCTCCACATACTGGGACTCTTTCTCCCTTCCCCATTTCAGTGTCAGAATGACCATTGCATGGTCCGATGTATGTATTGGACTATGTTTGACATCACTAACCCGAAAATACCAGGTCCGAGGGAGCAACATGTAATCCAGACGGGACCAGGTCTGGTGTGGGTGTGAGAAAAAAGTATATTCTCTAGCCGTAGGATTGACTGTGCGCCACCCATCAATCCAAGTCACACATCCCCGCCAACCATTCCCGAATCACCCCTTTCAGGGCCCCGTTACCTTTTGAATGGTCTAAAGTGGAGTTAAACAAACAATTCATGTCGCCCCCTAGTATTAAATTTGGGAATTGTTCTGCTATCAAGAGAGCCATTAATGTTCTATAGAAGGTTGGTTCATGCACTGCAGGGGCATAAACACTCCCAAACGTAACTGTCTCCCCATGTATAGTACCGGTTACAAAATCGTACCTCCCATCAACCGGGTCAGTCACAAGTTTTTCTTTCTTAAATGGCAAGCTTTTATGTAAGAGAACAGCCACTCCCCTCTTATGAGATCGATAAGCTGCTGAATAACATTCCCCAACCCACCCCCTCTTCAATTTCGCATGTTCCTTATCCGTGAGATGGGTTTCCTGCAACATAGCTACTTGGGCGTTTTGACGTTTCAGCACCGTCAATAACATCATGCATTTAATGGGAGTGGCTATTCCCCTAACATTCCATGAAACAATGGTCAATTCCTTCAGCCCAGCCATCCTTCATCTTTTTGTATTCTCCCTTTCACCACAGGTTCATTCCTTTCTGCCAATTTCCCTCCTCCAGCCCCCATGTCCTTAGATCGGTATTATTTTTGGATCTGTAAGTGAGTGAAAACATATAACATAACATTTCAACAACAACTATATACAAACCTCCCCTTCCCTCCCACTCCTTTCCTCTCCCCCACCCTTATTTCCTTGCCTCCCCTTCCCTCTTTTGTAATAGTAACTGCAATAAGCAGACATTTTACAATCCCAACCCTTTAGGAGGCAACCCCCCCCGAGCCGCCACTTTTAGTGCAAAAAAAAAACAGGTTACTTATAACCCCTTATATGGATCTGTTGGAGGCATTTCTAACTTATAACCGCAATAGGAAGGAGTTCCCATCCATTTCAGCCTTGCCTCTGTACCATATCCCCTTCCCCATAACTCTTATATATAAAAAAGTAAAGGTTTACATTGTTTCCCAGTCACTTTCAGTTCCTTCCCCTCTCCAAACTTTACAGTGCTCTGCCTACTTAGTTCAACCCTCTCACTAGTCACCCAGCTCTAAGATTTAGAATGTCACTTGAGTCTGTTGATGGTGGCAAGCCAGCAAGAAGTCCTTAGTAAGTCCATATTTTTCTCCATTATCACTGTGGAGGTCATAAAATAATATAAAGTAAAAAAAAAAAAAAAAAAAAACCCAGTCCAGGTGCGGGAAATGAAATCTCATGCATACTGCAATATGCCTTTTATCCCATATTCACTTCAGGGATCCCTTCGTATGGACTACAGTTACACCGGACAGTCTAATCCTTGTTTTTCTAAGGACCAATGTCCATTATAAAATAAAATAAAAAGTGTAGCGAGCCCCATTTGAATTTCCAGTGCCAGTTTCCACCATACCAATTGGTCTATCTTCCATTTATAGTGATTCCATCTCACGGCATGGAGTTCCATCATCCACTCCTCCCTTTCAGTTCCTTAACAAATATTTCTGCTTTAGGCACTTCCCAAAAAGAGTACATAGCTCCTTCATATTTGATCTTGAGAGTGGCAGGATACAGCATATAACACTCAATTTTAGCTTCCCGTAGCTGCGCCATGACAGGGTTGAAGGCCCGGCGCCTTTTAAGTAGACGTGCAGAATAATCTTGTGAGATAAATAGGTGATGTCCCTCATATTGGAGTTCAGAGCATTCAGGGTAAGCTTTTAGGACTAATTCTCTTATCAGGGTAGTTGTGAAACTTCATAATTATCTGCCTCAGAGGCTGATTTGGCCCTGGTTTCGACATAACAGATCTGTGGGCTCTCTCGATTTTTATACACCCATTTTTTAATGAAACTCCCAAAGGCTCTGGCAATACCTTGGCACAGAAGTCCATGATGTCTGGTCCCTCCAGACCCTCTGGCAACCCTCTAAGGAGCAAGTTGAGTCGGCGATGATAGTTTTCTTGGTAATCTAGTTGATCCTTTAATTCCTTCATCTCTCTCTACGTTATAGTAAGTTGTTCTGGTACTGGATTCGTAGTGTCCTCTAGGTCAGAAATCCATTGTTCCATTTCGCACAGTCATGTAGCCTGAGTAGCATGCAAATCCACCAGTTCTTGCAGTTTACGGTTGAAATTTGTGGCTAAGCTGGTAAATTTAGGCTCCAGTGCCTTCAAAACCTGTTGTGTAACCTCGCGGCCTAGTGCGCTTACTTCTCCTGCCGAGAGGGAGACCCGGGCTGTATTTTCTTCAAGCAGGGTCTGTGGTTGCTTCCTCTGTGTTTTCCTGGTAGTGCGAGCACTTTTCGCTGAAGCCAAGACCACATATTCATCCATCCCGCCTTCCAACAACCTCCTGCAGCTTCCAATACTTTATCTCACAATTTAAAGTAGTTATATTTTATTTTATTTTCTTTTGTGGCAGCTCAAGGAGCAGTAGGAATATGCATCTTTAGGCTAGCTGGCTCATCAGCGCCCCCTTCCTCCTTAATGCCTTGTGCCAGCCTGAGCTCCGTAGGTGCCTTCGCTCATCTTACTGCCCATGTCACCTCCTTCGATTCCTTCGAGTACTCCTCCTTGTCCTCCCCCTCCCTGTTTTCTTGTACCTCCTAAAGGCAGCTCTTTTTTTCCTTACCTTTTCCATGACCTCCTTGCTCTCCCAGCTCAGTTTCTTAGCCCTAACCTTCTTGCTCTGGGCCTTACTGCAGGATCTGGTTGCCTCCACTATCCCCAGCTTTGTGAGCTCCCACCTCCGGTTAGTGCCCATACTAGGTTGAATTCTGGCCAGGTACCCTTTTACCACTTCCCCCATCCTCCAAAAGTCGGCCCTCCTGATGTCCAGTACTCTTGTGCCAAATTCCAATCCTTCCTTGCCCATATCCATTGTGAGCCATACTGAGTGGCGGTCACTCCCTAACAGCGGTTCTTCCACCCTAAGTTCCCTCACCAACTCCCCATTTGGCAGTACAAGGTCAAGGGTATTCCCTAACCTGGTTGGTTCACTGACCATTTGCATCAGGAAGCTGTTCCAGAAGGCATCCAGTAGTACCTGCTCCCTTCTGTTCCTGGTTGTTGGGATACTCCAGTCCACTCCTGGCATGTTGAGGTCCCCCACAGTCACCACACTACCTTTCTCACAGGTCCTTCTGATCTGTCGCACTAGTTCCCTATCTAACTCCTCCATGTGAGAGGGCAGCCTGTACACTACTCCCATTCTGAGAGTCCTATTCTTGGAATCCTGGATTTGCATCCAAAGTGACTCCGTACTACCCTCCTCTCTTAAATACTTCAATCAATCAATCAATCAATCAAAATCTTTACTTATCCAGGCAGACATCGTTGACAAAAGCTCATTTGCAAGATGGACCTGGTTAATACAAGGTCATTTACAAATTCAAATGGACGATAACTATACACACAGCAGTAAGCATATACATTTACATAGAAGTTAACACAAGGTGTACAATGAATAGAACAAGGTAATACAGCATCATTCCTGGTGACAACAAAACATATGGGTTGATAAATCCTTGCTAGTTTACAAAAATCTGTATATATATATATATATATATATATATATATATATATATATATGTATTATATATATATGTGTGTGTGTACATAGCAGCAAGGTATAATAGTACCATATATGTACAGGATCTATAAGGGGTGGAGATAAATACCTAACATGTACTCCTTTCCATCCCCCACAGAGTATCCGTAGGGGGATGGGAAGGGGGTATTCAGTCCTTCCTTCACATATAGTGCCACCCCCCCCTTTCCCAGTCACCCTGTCCCTATGAAATAACCTGTACCCTGGTACAGACAGGTCCCAGTCATTGAATTGGGTGGCCCATGTTTCTGTGATGGCTGCAATGTCCACCTCTCCCTCTGCCATGAGAACCTGTAACTCTGCAGTTTTCCTCCCAAGGCTCCTAGCATTAAGGGTAACCACCTTCCACCCTTCCCCCCTCCCATCCTGCCCTCCATTCCTAGCATCACCAATAGTACTTGCCATTTGTCCTTTGTCCCTGTTATGGGGGGGGGGGGCTCATATGGTTTCCCAACCTGTGGTCTCTGCATATCTCTTCCCCAACTGCCACCCCCCACTCCTAGTTTAAATTCCCAACTTCCTCTATGTACTCCTCCATCCTCTGTTTCAACACTTTCTTTCCCTCCTCACTCAAGTGCCATCTGTCCTTGGCATAGAGACTACTGTCCTCCCAGGTCCCTTCCCACCCCCCAACAGCCCATACCCTTTAGAACAACACCAGGTTCTTAGCCATCCGTTAAATTCCTCTGTTCTCATCTTTCTTATTGTGCTTGCATTGGGCAGTGGAAGCATCTCTGAAAAAGTTGCTGATCTTCCTGTCCCCTCACATAATTGTCCTAGTTCCACAAACCTCCTCTGGACTATATCTACTGTCTTGTCAGCCAGGTTGTTTGTCCTAAGATGTATAATTAAATGAGGCTTGTCCCTACCCCTTCTAACATATTTCAGAACAGATTGTCCCACCCTTTCCTCTGTCATTCCTGGCATGGCCTCCACCCAAATGTGACTATGCTTTTCCCCTTTGTTACCCCCACATGACTCCTCTTAGTATTGAGTCTCCCAGCATTAAGATTCCAGCCCTTTTACTCCCTGCTTGCTTCCATTCCTGTCAATCTCTCATTCACGGCTCCTCTTCTTCCCTCTTGCTGGTAGCAACTACCAGATGGTGTGGTTCATACTCATGTTGAGCAGGGAGACTGGAGGCACAGGCAGTAAGGTGGTGGACTTTAGGAGGGTGGACTTTGGGAGGATGAGAGAAATACTGCAAGGGAGACTCCAGGACATAAAGCCGGAGATGGTTGCAGAGCAAAAGTGGGAAGTTATTAAAACTGGCCTAACAGAGGCTGCAGTAGCCTGCACCAGAACTAGGAGCAAGGAGGGTAGGGTCAGAAAACCATGCTGGCTGAATAGTGAAATGCTGCGAGGGGTGAGGGAGAAGAGGGCGGCATACCAGAAGTACAGGAGAACAAGGAAGGAAGAGGATAAGGAGGCATATGGGAGATGGTCCAAGGAGGTGACCTGGTGAGTGAAAATAACCAGGGCCTCGAGGGAACTAAGGTTAGTGCAGGGCATAAAGGGGGCAAGAAGGACTTTTTTAGATATGTCAGGGAAAAGAGGAAGTGCAAAGAACATATAGTGAGTATAAAGTAGGGAGGGGAATGGATGGAAAAAGGAGAGGAACAAACAGAAATACTGAACATACTTCTGCTCTGTTTTCACTAAGGACAAGGATGGCCCACTACTACTGTGAACTGGGGGTGGGGGAGGGGAGGAGGAGGTGACAGATGAAATGATCAGGGGGAGTAGAGTGCTAGAGAGACTGAAGGTATTATGGATGGATAAGGCACCAGGTCCTGATGGCATTCACCGCAGGGTGCTGAGGGAGATGGCAGAAGTGTTGGCCAAGCTGCTGGCAGATCTGTTCAGCACCTCCCTGGAAATGAGGTGTGTGCCTCAGGACTGGAGGGTGGCCCATTTGGTGCCCATACATAAGAATGGGCCTAGCGAAGAGCCAGGAAATTATTGGCTAGTCAGTCTCACTTCCATAGCGGGGAAACTTATGAAGATGATACTGAAGGAGAGGTTGGTGGCATTCCTCGAGGGTAATGGCCTCCAGGATGGGAGGCAGCATGGGTTTGTCTCGGGGAAGTCTTGTCAGATAAACCTAATAGAGTATTACAACTGGGTAACAAGGGAGCTAGATGGGGGTCATGCAGTAGATGTCTTGTACTTGGACTTTAGCAAGGCCTTTGATACAGTGCCTCATGGGAGACTGAGTGTGAAGTTGGCTGCCGTGGGGGTGGGGAGAAAGCTGACAAACTGGGATAGGGAACTGGTTACAGGGGAGGGTGCAAAGGGTGGTTGTGGGAGAGGAGTTCTCAACACCTAGAGCAGTGACAAGCGGGGTGCTGCAGGGTTCAGTGCTGGGCCCAGTGCTACTTGGGCTCTTTATCTTAGATATTGCATGGAGTTGGGAGCAAGGTTAGTCTGTTCACAGATGATATCAAAATGGGGGCGGCGGTGGACGAAGAGGATGGATGGAAACAATTTCAGGGGGACCTAAACAAACTGGAGGCATGGTCGGAGAAGTGGCAGCTAGGATTCAGTGTGAAAAAGTGCAAGGTGATGCACCTTGGGGCAAAAAACCATAAGAGGAACTATTGGTTGGGTGGGGTGAGGCTGGGGATCACTGATCACAAAAAATGATCACAAAAATGACAACTGCACTGTTTATAAGTAGGTGTGGGAAGATGGCAATGTTGAAAATCTGGAGTGAAAATATTATACATTCGCGATGTTACGAGCGTACGTGCAAACTGCACAATGCACACTCACAACACAGTCATTTTATGGAATATCGTTACCAAATTTTCAACATAGCCATTTCAGGACCTTACTCATGAACAGTGTCACTGTCATTTTCTTAATCTGTCCCGAACACTGATTTCCAACAGTGACCGTGCTATTCTGCGCCGGAAGTGCAAAAACACATTTCTGCCAGGATGCGAACAATGACAGCTGTACTGTTCACAAGGAAGTGTGACAAAATGCCAGTGTTGAAAATCTGTTGTCAAAATATTGCAAATTCACGAAGTTTCCACCAAATTTGCAACATAGGCTTTTTGAGAGCCCACCTCATGAACACTGGCACTGTCATTTCGTTACTCGGCCCCCAAAGGTGATTCCGTGCAGTGACCACGAAATCACCTTTCCGGGCCGATTAATGTCATGACAGTTCAAGCATTCATGAGGAGGGGTCCCAAAAACCCCATGTTGAAAATCTGGTGAAAAAATTCCCAAAAATTCCCCAAAATGCCCAAGATATGCACTAAAATTGAAAAAAAATATTCATTACATTATACAGTGGCAGTGGCATTTCCTCAGTTCGCGGTTGGCTTTAAAGAGTGCAGACGTGTTCCCGGTCCACCGAAAATCGTCGTGCCAGACTCTGGAGGTAAGTGTGGGATGAGGGTGTGTGTGGGGAGGCAGGGTGCGCAGTGGATGGGTGCGGGTGGTGGGTGAGCAGCACAGAGACTACAAGGGACCGTTTTCTGCTTTTGAGAGGAAAAAAAAAGCAAAAGACTTCACGGGACAGTTTTTTCCTTTATAGGGGCATGTGGCATGCTGGGGTGGGCTCCCAGTGTGCCACCAACAGCTTTCTTTTAGGGCACAGCAATAGCCGATGGGGGATTGGGCACCCTCTCGGCACACAGAGAGTCATTATGCCAATGGGGATTGGGCTCCTGCTGGCAGGAATAACAGCGGGGGCACCAACAGCTTTTCTGTTGGCAGGGGCAGTAATAGCTGACGAGGTTGGGCACCCTGCTGGCAGAAAATGGCACAGGGGGTAGAATGCTGATGGGGAGTAGGCTCCGCCGTTGGCGAAATGAATGGGGGGTCCCGAAGCCGACAGGGATTGGGGCCCCCGTTGGCACATAAACACAGTGGGGTGAGTTATGTTGTTTGTGAACATAGCGGCAACCCACTGCCATGTTTACAAACAATATCAGGCTTGCTAGATCCACCCTGCAGTGATGGGTCACTCCCTCATTGCAGTGGATGACTGACACTGCAATGACGAGGTGGCCCCTGATTGCAGCAGCTGATTTGTCACAAGTTGGTGTGAACATTCCAAACTTGTGTCACCAGCAGCCTGCAACAGCATCCGGGGAAGCAGGACAAACCTTTGCAGGCTGTGGGGGCATTGGCCACAACAGTGCCATGCCTCAACAGCCTGCTTCTCAGCAAGCTGTGCCAATATGTTTCTTGCGCTGCGTACAATCAACATAAAAATAAATTTGTTCAGTATAGCTATATACAAAGGAGAAAAACATTAGTTTTCCTTCAGTCTATGTATCCCTTTCTCTTCTAATTTTTCTTGCAGTTGCAGCTTAGCTCTTATGAGTCCTTTCAACCCCCGTCCTTAACAAGCATCCTGTTTTTGTAAATATCAGGCAGGAGCTGCTAGAATACAGGGGGCCATATATTCAGAAATGCACCAGAGGCCGGCGCAAGACCTGCACAGTGCAAATCCATTGCATCAAGTTGCACTGAGCACGATATTCAGTGGTTGCGCAAGGCAGCATGTGCCTGCACAACATGGCTGAATATCGCATGGATGTGCCAGAGCACAGTCAGGGGTGCGCCATGGAGCAACCCAACATGCGCAGTAGCACATCTGTGGATGCACAAGGGGCTGAGGTGCATGCACCAGGATACAACTGGACCCGCCAGAGGCACAGCGAGCAGCAAGACACTGTGGAGGAAGGTGTTGCCGCCAGGGAGATGGGGGTGCCAGGAGTGAGGCACAGCTGGCCCATGACAGAACACTGTCCAAGGAGAACAGGTAGGGAGCCGGCCCCCGCCCATGTGCACCACAGCAGTGAACGCAGGTAGGGTGGCACCAGTGGCCATGGGTGGACATCCTCTGGCCATACCCTGCTGGATGACACGCACCATGCTACTTTGGCCACAGCCGGCAACACCCAGGCAAAAGGCACTCAACACACATGCCACACAACCAGACCATCCAGCCCATGTCTGCCCCAGGGCACTGCCACTGACCGATGAGCGAACACTATCATGAACAGCCCCCGAACACCACAGGCGCACCACACAGCCACCCTGCACACCACTGCAGCATGGCTCCACTGCTAGCCGCAAAGCAGACCTGAATACAGATGGGTAACCATATCAAACTGTATTAAAAGCAAACCACGAACAGAAAAATAACAATGAACAGGAAGCAAGGGTACAAGGAACAAGGAGTGGGGTAACTATGTACAAGATTATGGATAATATCAGTAACAAGATTATGGATAATATGGTGCACATAAATGGTTATAATTTATGGAGGAAAGACTGAACAAAAGGGGGGGGAATTATTATTTATGTGCTTAGCTCCCTAAATGTGTTAACATTTAATTGTCAACAGGATTGGTGTGGTTCTGAAGTTCTTCCATTACTATTTAATTTTCCTTTTAATAAGCCTTTATTATTACTGGGTATGTACCAACCACCAAAAGCTAGTCCTAAAGTGTTCTGTGCATTGCAGGACTTTTGGGGGGAATACCTGAATAGCCACAACAGTCTGTTGATTGGGGATCTTAATGTAGACTGGAAAACGGTAGCGATTAATCATAGCATTGTAGAGATGGGTACCATTTGGGGTATGACCCAGTTAATTACAGATGTAACTAGAGTTAGCACTAAACATCCAACTTTTTCCTCAATTTTGGACTTACTGTTTACCATGGATCCAGACAAGTTTGTGGCCAGTGGTGTTCTCCCAGATTCTTTTTCGGATCACCAGATGATATATGGCATAAGAAATCAAAAGAAACCAAGAAAGTCAGAGAAAAATAGTTCAATATAGATCATTTAAAACTTTGATTATATAAAATTTATGTTAGAGTTGGAAGAATACAATTGGGAGAGGTTAGAATTGGTTCCCACTGTTGATGATGCTTGGGTGATGTTCCATGATGATTTTTTGACAATTTGAAATAGGCATGCTCCACCTAAAATTAGGAAACTAAAGTCTAAAAATGCTCCCTGGTATAATGCGTACCTTTATAAATTTAAGAAACAGCGAGATAGTGCATGGAAGGTAGCTAAATCCACAAAAAAATTATACAGATTGGGTGAAGTATAAACAATTGCGAAATCACTATAATTATGAACGTAAGAAAGTTAAACATGAATATTATAATAGGGAATTAACAACTAACTTGACTGGTAATCTGAGAAAATTTTGGAAAGTTTTAAAAAAGGTTAAGGGAGAACAACAATTAGATTACCTGGGAAAATTTGAGACTGGGAAGGTGGAAATCCCGTTAGGCCCACAGGTTGTAGATAGTTTTAATGACTATTTTACAACCATGAGCACAGTGGCCTTATAACAAGGTGTGATTAATTACTTCTCACCAAAAGCTCTCAAAAAAGATATAGTCACTGAGTTTGAAAAGGGTAAGGAGTTTGATTTTCAACTTGTATTATCATTAGATGTACAAGATGCACTACTCATAATAAACATTAGGAAAGCAGGGGGGTTAGATGAGATTCCCAATATTCTTTTGAAATATGCTGCTCCGATTATTTCGTATCCCTTGGCCAGCATTTTTAACATGTCATTCATATGTGGGGAAATTCCTGAAATGTGGAAGTTGGCTAGAGTGATTTCCCAATTTTAAAAATGGCTCCAGAGTTTTGTTAGAGAATTATAGGCCTATTTCATTACTACCAATAGTGGCTAAACTGTTTGAAAAGATGGTAGCTAATTAACTTCAGACATATTTGGAAAAAGGAAGGATGATTAATAAATTTCCATCTGGTTTTAGACCTTTGCATGGTACAACTTCTGCCTTGCTGAAAGTTACTGGGGACATTGCAGATGCTCTGAACGGGGAGATGTCAGTGGGGGCAGTTTTTGTTGATTTATCGAAGGCATTCGATACCTTGGACCATGACATCCTCCTGTCCAGACTACCTGTTTTGGGTATTTCTACTGATGTGGTTAGGTGGTTTGATGCCTGTCTATCTGGAAGGAAACAAATGGTATTAATAAATGGATGGGGATCTGGCCTTAGAGCAATTATTTCTGGAGTGCCCCATGGATCCATTTTAGGCCCAATATTATTTAATTTGTACATGAATGATTTTGTTTTAACCAATTCTGATGAACAATGTCACCTATATGCAGTTGATAGCATTATTTTTGTGGAAGGCACATCGATAATGCAGATAGAATCTACTCTGCAAGGTACGTTTGATGAGCTTCAGTTATTTTATAGTGAGTCTAAACTTGTCTGAACTCAAAAAAAACTCAGGTTATACTGTTCTCTAAAGAGAACAGTGTAACCTATTCTGAGTTAGGTTTGAATATAGTAACCAAAGATAAAATTGTTCTTGAACAAATGCAATGTTATGGATACCTAGGAATGTACCTGGACAGATCACTTGGATGGACTACCCACATAGAACGTATAATTAAGAAAGGTAGTGGATGTTTGGGTGCCCTATACATAATTAGAAATTGTACGAATGAAAGAGTAAAGAAGTATGTAGTTACAACTGCACCGATACCACTCTTGGATTATGGAGATATTGTTTATATGGGGGCATCCTCAACCCAGTTAGCTAAAACAGATGTTCGTTTTAATAAAACAGCAAGGCTTGTTCTGAATGTACCTAAGAAAACTAAAAGAAAAAGTGAGCTATATCAGTCTCTGAATTGGATGTATCCAAACAATAGAAGGTCTTTTCATGCTCTGATATACATGGTTAATTCAGTTAGGGAGAAAGTACCTGAATATATTAGCGATGAACTCCAGGTTAGGATGATTAGAGGAGGCCTACGCTCTGCGGAGGCTATGGAATATGAATTGCCCAGAAGAAGGACAGATCTGGGTACAGCGCACTTCTTTCATTTGGGTCCCAGTTTATGGGATTCATTGCCACTTCACCATAGACCACTCAATTCTAACCCTTGTATAGGAGAAATAAAAAGATGGTTCAAAACTGAAGCAGATAAAAGGTTTATTGTTGATCCACTTTGAATATTATGTATTAAACATGATGAAGGTTTGCACTTGCACATGTATGTGAATGAATATGTCCTGTGTTGTCTTTGTAGATTATTTACATAGATGTTAAGTAGTTAATTGTAACTCAACATTGTTATGCGGTTAGTTTATACTGTATGTATATTTATACATGTAATTTGTGTTGTAACTTTTTTGACTATGATGCCAATAGGAATGTTTGCACTAAAGACCTCGCTGGAAATGAGCTTGCCTCACTCGAGTCTCCTATTCTATTGCTTGTCAATTGAATAAAAAATTTTACTACTACTACAATGCAGGCCTAAGTCAGGGAAGGGGTAAGGGGACAGGGGTCAGGGCTATACAAAAGGATAGGAGAGGGCAAGGAATGGAATGACAGGGGAAGGAACAGGGGAATGCAGGCCTAACGAGCCCTATTGGCGGTTCCCCCCACCGCTGCTGTCGCCAGCCCTGCTGCAGCATCCGCCTCATCAGCCATGTGACCTCCAATGTCACTGTCATGATGTTCGGATCCTCCTCAGGAGGTGGCTGTGAGTGCCTGGCAGGGCACTGCTGGTTACCATGAGGAGGAGTGCAGGGATCAGTGTGTGCCCAGAACACCCCAGCCCACCCACTGTGTGCAGCGGACAGTGGTGACACGCACCTCTGGGGTGGCACCCTGGCCACCTACAGTGGGTGCGTCCACAGGTACCGACGATCAGGCATGCCACGGCTATGCAAAGTGCTGGACACCAACACCACCCATGGGCCTCCCGCCACCAACATGGCAGGTAGGTGTCATGGTACAGCGGCAGGGCTGCAGCAACACAGCTGGCTACTGGACACACCCACAGCCTACCAGTGGCAGCCACACATGTGTGATGGCCACAGCATGGCACCATGCACACCACGGGCAGAACACAGCTGCAACAGCGCAGGGGGCTGTGGCCCACCCCCGCTGCCCACCCTGCACTACAACGTAGCATGTAACAGCACCTACCTGCATGCTGCTGTGCTCTACACGCTGGCCTGGCTGCACCTCCCCTGTGGCCAGCATCCTGTGCCATGGGTCCCGCAGCAGCCTGCTATGGCCCACCCGATGCGCCTGCTGCTCTGGCCCTCCTCCTGTCCTCAGGGCCTAGGACAGAAACATAAACACATCAGTACATGGCAACATCATGTGCCCCCCGCACAGCACGCACCCCGGCCCAGCACAGCCGCAGTGCAGTGGCACAATGCACACAGGGCACACTGCCACAGTCCACAGTATAACCTGAGCCCCCCCAGCATGGCATGCAGCCCTGCCAGCCCCAGGGAACAGTGAACGGGTACAGACACAGGCGGCGCACACTTACCTGGCTGTGACACAGCCCCCCTCCAGACTTGCACCTGCAGTGCTCTGAGCTGCTCCGGATCCCTCCGCTACATGTAGCCTTACCAGTGGTGACACTGCTCCCCACCGCGCTGTACACTAGTGGCCTCCTCCAGCCCATTTGCCACCTCCTGCCAGACCTCGATCCTGGGCCTAGTGAGGGGCTGCTGACCAAATAGGCAGCCAGCGTGGGGCTCCACCAGGGCCACAAAATTCACCATCTCGAGCTGGCTCCAGTTGGGAGCCCGTGGTGCGTTTCTGCGCGGCATGGCTATATCATTGTGTATCTGATTAAAATGGTGCTCAGTAGTGTATGAGCTCCACATGCTCGAGATATGCACCTTGCTCGGAGATACACTGCCCTTGGCAGTCGTGCAAACCTGTGGATGAGTGGTAGGTGTGTGGCCGTACTGGCACATGCTGCAGAGGTCCCCGAGGGGCAAAGGGCAGGGGTCAGCACATGCACTCTGCACGAATGCGCTATTGGGACCACTATCCATGATGCACAACAGGGGCCTGAGGGCACCACGTCCTATGAGCCTATGGCACCCAGGCACCATGGGACTAATGGTTCCCGGGCGCCATAGGGCTAATGGCACCAGGGTGCCATAGGCCGCACAGCGCTTATGTGCCACAGGCCCTATTGCAGCCGAGCGCCATATCACCAATCACGCACTGTACATACTCTGCGTGAGTGGCATAGGCACAGGCCATGCATGCATGCACACCAACGGGTGCACTGTGCACATCACAGCATTGCACCACATAACTTGTGCCAGTGCATGTCCATTGCACAAAGCACAACAATGCGATGTTCAGCCGGCATATGCAGATTAGCTCATCAGCCTATCCACAGTGCACCGGGGGAATTTGCATCTTATTTCAGTTGCGCATCTGCTCATTTGCATGTGATGCACTAAAAAGGCACCACGGGACTGCACAGGACATGGACCAGTATTGCAACCCTTTGAGGTAAGCTGTGCCAGCTAAGGGGACTGACAGCACAGTGGAATGGGTGGGTGGTGTGGGCTGCAGCAACCACTGATCACATGTCATTGCCCACAGGTAGCAGCATGACCGATCATGAGGATGGCGAGGAGCATGGGCCTGCATGCAAGCGCAGGCCCAACTTTACAACGGCAGAGGCGGATGTCCTGTAATAGGCATACCTCGACAGGGAGCTGCTGCTGAGTGGCGCAACAGGCACACCACAGGCCTGGGTTCTAGCCTGGGTGGAGGTGGCAGAGGCCGTAAATCAGCAGAGCAGCCACCAGCGGTCAGCACAGGAGTGCAAGAAAATGGTCAGCACCGACAGGCACAGGATCAAGGAAAAGGTGGCGGCAATCCAGGCCACAAGAGCGGCCATGGGTGGGAGTCAGGCCAACGTGCCATAGCTGACACTGCAGGAGGAGATGGTGGTGGCCACAATGCGGTGCAGCGCCATCAAGGGGGTGCCTGTCAGCGGCTTCCTGACCAGTGGAGCCCATCACTGCATGGTAGGTACAGTGGCATCTGGGGGTGCCAGCCTGGGTGACAGTGGCACTAATGCGACTGTATTCTTTTTCAGCACCAAAGCACCAGCGTGCAGTGGCGGGGCGGTGGTGTCTGCCATGGGGGCATGCCTAGCCCTGGAGGACTGGCCTTCCACTTCCACTGGCATCCGGAGGCCCGATCGGCTGCAGCACACCACCGCTGTCTGGCCAGATGTCCTGGGCATGGTGGTGGATGAGGCCTTGGCTGTGTTCCAGTGGGACACCAGCCTTGGCGTTCAGTGTGCAGAGACACAGATTGGGGCGGGGTCTGACACTGATGATGATGCGACCATTGTCCTGGACAGCGGGGGTGTCGTCGAGGCGGAGGCAGCCATACCAATCACCCTCCCCTGGCAATGCCACCAGTGCCCTGTTGGCAGTTGTCCATCCACCTGCCAGCACTCCCGGTCTCACCATGGGCAACAGTGGCATGGCGCCGGCAGGTGGTGGTAGTGGTGGTGGTATAGCCGCACAGGTGCAGCCCAGTACACAGCGACTGGAGGGGTGGCAGCAGCAGACAGCTGGGGATATTGGGGGGGCCGGGTGCAGCCCCCACCACCAGTGCACTAGTGAATGAGCAGCCCCAAGGGGACCTCACTGTGCAGCACCCACCTGAGCGGAGAGCTGGGCAGTGCGGTCTCATGCCACCTGTGGGTCGGCGCAATGCCCAGGTGCCCCGGGCGCCTACCCCTTGTCCAAATACACCAATCTGCTGCTGGCCTCTGTGGAGCAACAGATGCTGCTCATGGCAGGGGTGCATACACTCCTCATCAAGTTGCACCAGGTAGTGGAGCAGCGCGACGGGGGCTTTGCGCAGGTCCTGGATGCCATCAGTCGACTGTGGGAGGCCATGACCGCAGCCCTGGATCTCCTTACCACTGCAGTCATGGTCAGACTAGCCCCACTGGCCACCATGGGGCATGGCTGGCCACTGCAGACCCCGTGGAGTGCACTGTCCACTCCATGGTCATGGCGTCATACGACCCCCCTCGATGTCGATGCCAGGACCTGCTGTAGGCATTCCAGGCATGCCCGGTGTGGGCCTGTTTGGAAGCCTGCAGATCCCTGCGAGGACACAGTCATGTTCCTGCAATACCACCCCTGGGGGGCTATCGCCGCAGACACCCCCAGTGGTCATTGTGCAGCCTGGGTCTGCTGGGCGGCCTCGGCATGGCCGTCCACTTGTCTGTGGTGGCCGTGTGACCACGCAGCAGTCCTGATGTGCCCACCTCCTTGTCCACAGTCTGCTGCTGCCGCCTTGTGTGCACATGGGTGTTGTGTGTGCATGTGCCTGCCACGGATGTGGCATCCATGGACAGCGCCACACACTGGCTGTGTGTGCACCTGCCCGGCCACTGGCCTGTGTGATGTGTGCGTGATGATGCCAACACAGCGCCAGTTGCACCTGTGCACCGGTGCCCTGCCTCTGATCCATGCCTGGAGCTAGCACCCAGCCGTGTGCCTGTGGGCGCCAGTGTGTGTGTGGGGTTTGCAGTGCTGTGTGTTGCTGCATGTTGCCGTGTGGTCCGGCCTTATGCCCACCAAAGGCCTCCGCCCAGCTGTTGTTGCCACGGGGCATGCCCACACATGCCTGTGTGCCATGCCACTGTTGCCATCCCATACATGGGGGCTTGTCCACCTACCTGCATGCACCACAGTGCTCCTCCGCTGTTGTGTCTCGGTGCTGGTAGGCCATCCTGGTCAGCTGGGGATCCCTTCACCCAGGGGGGCTGCCCACTGCCACATGGCCCGGCGGCCATGTCATCCCCACTGCTGTTCCCCTCTTTGACCTTGGCAGCTATCCTATGGCCAGTGGCCATGTTGTGCAGTATACAGCAGGCCAGGAATAGGCCACAGACTTTTCAGGGGCTGTACTGTAGGGCACCGCCAGACTTGTCCAGGCAATGGAATCGTGCCTTCAGCAGCCCAAGCACACACTCAATGATGTTCCATATGCTGGTGTGTGCCTCATTGTATTGCTCCTCCACAGGGGTCAATGGGTGCTGGTATGGGGTGAACAGCCAGGGCTGGAATGGGTAGCCACTGTCACCTGTGTGGAAAAAGATATGGTTAGCCTGGTGGACTATTTTGCTGCACCACCCATCCTTCCCAGCCAAACCCTGTGGTGCCCCTACCCTGGCAGCCCCCCCATGCCCTGTTGTGCCCAGCTGCCCATGGTCTCGGCATACTCACCCACTAGGTGGCCAGTGGGGATGTACCACTCTCTAACTTGTAGCACAGTGCCGAGCTGTGCCAGATGAAGGAATCATGTGCTTCCCCAGGGTGTGTGGCACAAACATTGATTATGCACCCCCTGGCATCGCACACCACCTGGCAGTTGATACTGGGGTAGCCCTTTCTGTTGATGTAGGCTACCCCCTCTGGGCCAGGTGGCATGTGGAAGCCTTCATGGGTGCAGTCGATGGCCCCTAGCATGCCAGGTATATGTGCAACCCTGTGGAACTCCTGCATGTTCGCTGTGTGCTCTGCCTGTGCTGGGGAGGTGGATGTATTCCACAGCATGTGGCAGTAGTGTGTTGAGGAATTGTGTGAGGAGCCGTGATGTGGCCAACTGGGTTATGCCTGTGGTGTCCCATGTTGATCTCTGGAAGGTGCCTGTGGTGAGCAGGCACATGACAGCTGTTACTTTCATCTCCACCATCAGAGCATGGCTCCGTCTAGTAGGTGCCTGCATCTCCTCACTGCACAGCTCACAGAGCTGCCTTAGAATCACCTGGTTCAGGTGATACTGGCCCATAATCTCCATATCAGTGTGGTTTTCAAAGGTGGTGTGGGCACAGTATCACCTGTTCCGGGCATACCGCTGATGGGCCCTTCCACAGCTGCACCGTCCTGCCTCCCCACACCCCTAATTACAGCCTCCATCTGCAAGGTGGCACTGTCCATGGCCCCTGTTGTCCTGTCTCCCCTGGGCGGCTGATTCCACTGGCCCTCCCAACTGTGTGCTGCTGTGTGGCCTGCTCCACAGGGCCCATGCCTGTGTGCCCTGCCCCTGGCTGGCAGCCTGTCAGCTGTGGCGTCTGCCACCCACCCCGTGGGTTCCTGTGCTGCTCCTCCTGTGCCTAGTGTCACAGGCACACACACACACACAGTGGCCTTCCTGCCTGTCTTATTCACACTAGGGTTGTCAGAACCCTCTGAAGTTCTGGGTTCTAGTTCTAGTCTAGAACTTTTGCAAACGTTCTAGGGTTCTAATCTTTTTTAGAACTTTTTACAACTCGAACCCTATTTTTAAATTGTGCCACCTACTTGACCTATAGCTCTCTGTCTCCCTCTTCCCTTCCTTTCCACAATGACTCCCTTGTGCCATTCCACCCACCTGCAGGGTAAGGGTGATTTTTTTTTTCTTTTTTTAACTACTTTAATTTTGGTAACACAGAGGAAAACACTGGAGTTGCATGCTAGGCTAACCATATAACCCCTCCCCCCCTCAGCAGCCCCTACTAAAGCAGACATAGTCAGGCTCAGGTGGCACACAGGAGAGACACTAGACAGTATTGCATTTTAAATCAGACACTGACAGTAGACAGTACAGTAGACACGATCAACACAACAGAGCAGACCGCCAATAAACATAATTAAACACCACCTACCCTTGCCTTCCTGCAGACTAGAGCTATGTTAGCTCAGGTTGAGCAGTTTCGTGCTGCTTTGCTGATTGCTGTGCTGGTCACGGTCACTGGTAGAGCCACTAACCCACTCCAGCCACAACAGGGAGAGAGAATTCCTCCTAGATTGCAGCAGGCTTCTTTTCCTGGATGCTCCCTGACCCTGACTGACACCAAATCAAATGACCAATAGTGTGTAGCACCTGCCAGCTTAGAACTGCCTTGTGCAAACTGTAATCCCCTCGCTCCCACCACCTCCTCTGCTTAATTACTTTGTCTTGTTTTTGTCCATACAGCATAGTAAGCATATAGTCTCCCCACAGCATGATGATGTTGCTGGCTATCCCCCCAATCACTACTCACCCCCACCCACCACACTGCAGCACCACCAGTCAGTCCTACCTCCCAGTTAGTTGTTGCTTTCAGCGGCAGCCTCCATCTTGAGCCACCAGCAGTCTGTATTCCTAGTGAAACCCAACACCCCCTGGAATGGCAGGCCCTCCTCCTAGCGCACCAGCAGGCAGCAGCAGAAAAAGAGGCTGAGTATTGGGAACATAAGGAGCAGGCTTGTAAGGACGGAGGTCTGGGGTTATATTCTGTTTTAACTGAAATATTTGAATAGTTTTGTACGTGAAATTAGTTCTATGTGTTAAAAATTATTACTTTGAGTTAGAACTGTTACTTGGGCTGTATAGTGTAACGTTGGAGGCTTGGGAACAGTTGTTTGGCAGGGATAATTAGAGTGAAATTTAAATGTGTTGTTTGCCTGGTGTTAGGGGGAAGGGACATTAGCTGGAATTACCTTGTCTTTAACAGGAATTACCTTGGCCTTCATTGTTCACTTGGGAACATAAGCAGCAGGCTGGTAAGGATGGAGGTCTGGGGTTATATTCTATTTTAACTGAAATATTTGAATAGTTTTGTAAGTGAAATTAGTTCTATGTGTTAAAAATTATTACCTTGAGTTAGAACTGTTACTTGGGCTGTGATATTGTAACTTTGGAGCCTTGGGAACAGTTGTTTGGCAGGGATAGTTAGAGTGAAATTTAAATGTGTTGTTTGCCTGGTGTTAGGGGAAGGGACATTAGCTGGAATTACCTTGTCTTTAACAGGAATTACCTTGGCCTTCATTGTTCACTTGGGAACATAAGCAACAGGCTGATAAGGACAGAGGTCTGGGATTATATTCTGTTTTAACTGAAATATTTGAATAGTTTTGTGAGTGAAATTAATTCTGTGTGTTAAAAATTATTAAATACTGAAAAGCCACTGGGGGTTGGTGAGTATTTCTGTTTGGGACTGAAATTCGAAGCAACAGGAGCTGGTGGGCCTGTGACATCATACGGTACCTGATGTCTGCATATACGCACTGTTCGTGGTACTGAACACACACTGGACTGTATGTGTTTGTGAGACTTGGGAACTTTATTGGTGGGGTTGAAACTGGGTTTGTAAATAACTGCAGTCAGTATGAGAGAAACTGTATTCAGGAAGGGACTGAGAAGGGGTGTGCCATTATAAACAGAGGATAAACAGGGTGGCCATATATTCCACCATGGCAGGCATCTTCAGAAGGGTTGTAGGCTGCACAGGCTGTGGGATGGCAATAATTCTCAATTGGGCCTGGAGAGAGGGAGGCTGCCCATTCTTTAGACAGCTATCTTGTATCAGGAGTGAGGTATATTGGTTAAGGAGTAAGCTGGGGGTAGCTAGGGGGGTGTCCAAGGATAAGAGGTGTGAATATGGACAGCAGAAGGGTGGGGCTGAGGGGAGGCTGGGGCAACGCTCTGAAATTACAGGACATTATGTTACAGCAAGCAGGAGGGGGGATATTAGGGACAGAGGACCCTTAGATAGGGATGTTGACGCTAAGGGGAAAGCGTACAGGGTGAACATTCTGAATACAAAGAGAGTGGAGAAGGGAGCTCCTAAGGTGAACAGAGCAAGAGAGGAAGAAGAGGGGCAGTTTAAAGGTGCAGTCAGGGGAAACTCAGGCTACTTGATGGAGGCTGACATAGAGTGTCACAATAAATTTGAGCTACTAAGCAACCTAGAGGGGGAGGAAGGGGTTGGTGGAAATGAGGAAACTTATACAGAGGCCGGGGGAGGGAGTCGGATACCCATGGGGCATCACAGACCGGCTATGGAAAGAATAGAAATAGTCCCAGAGGGAGAAGGGGAAACATATATGTTAAGCAAATGGGGGAGATGCAACATATTGCAGACATGAGGGAGGAGTGCATGATTAGAGAGAAACTGGGAAACAAGGAGGTGGGAGAGGAGCCCCCCTTCAGCAGGGGGATCAGTACCAAGGATGGGGTCCTAGCTAAGGGGGACCCACAGAGAACCTCTGGAGGCAGGAGTACTATTACAAGGAGGAGGATGGCAGTGTGGGGGAAGGGGAAACCATCAGGGCCAGGATAAATGGTTTGGATAAGAGAGGGTTAAAGGGGACACCTATTCAGAGGGGGTTTGAGTTAAGTGGGCAAAATAGCGAGGAGGCAGAAAGGGAGGGTGACAAGGGGGTCTCTAATAAGACAGGAAGACTCCCATGGAATTGAGATCATGAATAAAGGGGGGGAAGGGGGGCTGAGTAGGCATAGTGGAGGTAACCATAAGGATGATGGCGGTGTTAAGGTTCTGTTATTGGGAGACTCAATGATTAGGGGTATCCAGTGGGAGGGACAGGGGGGTGGATGCCATAGCCAGGTGAAGGTAGTGAGTATCTCTGGGCTGACAGTGCACAGAGCAAAGTTCATGGTGTATGAAATGGTTAGGGATTGTGAGAGAAGCAGGATTTCCTGGTGCATTTGGGAACTAACGATCTAGAGGAATAGCGTTTTGGAAATCAAGCAAGGTTCCAAGAACTTGCGGAGTCTGTTGGGATAATGGATGCAACATTTCCTTTTGGAGATATTGCCAGTACCAAAGGCCTCAGTAGAGAAAAAAGAAGCTCACAGAGGTTAATGACTGGCTCAGGAAGTGGGGTGAAGAGAGTGGGTTAGTGTTAGGAACTGGAATGGAGTTTGGGAGGATAAGGGACTATATGTCAAGGACAGGCTTCATCTTGCCCCATTAGGGAAGGAAGTCCTTAAACGGGATGGCTGACTACATTCAAGAAAGGTGGGGTTTAAACTTGTGAGAGGGGAAGGGATAAGGGAGGGGCTGACCAGAAGCCCTCTCCTCCAGATGAGGGGAGTAGCCTTCAAGCCCAAGGGGGGAGGGGGGAAACAGACTGGGTGTGAAGGTTTCAGGAGGAGCAGAGGGAGGATGGAAGTATAAGGAATCTGGGTGGGGTTTGACAAAGAGGATTAGGGTTAAGGGGTGGGGATTGGTGTTAGTAAATGCCAGGAGCTTGGGAAACAAGTTGCCAGAGTTCCAGGCCATGCTGTTCAAGGGGGGGTGGATGTGGCGTCTCCGTGGGCCAACAAAAACCGTGAATGGGACCTAAACGTATGGGGGTACACTATGCTTAGGAAGGATAGAAAGGAGTGCAGAAGGGGTGGAGTGGCTATGTTCATTAGAGATGACATAGAAATTGCTAGGGTAGAAGAGGCTGAGGGAAACGTGGAGGCCTTATGGGTCACCTTACCATCCCCAGCAGGAGTTAAGGTCAAGCAGGGTGTAGTATATAGGCCCCCCAGGATGAGTGGTGTTCTAGCGGATGGTTTGCTGGACAACATCACTGCCCAGTGTGGACCAAAAGGGGAAGGAGTGGTGTTGATGGGGGACCTTAATATGCCAGGTACAAACTGGGGAACCATGTCCTCTAAGGTGGCCAAGGAGAGAGGTTGCTGGACGGCTTCCAGGATGTGTTCTTAACACAGCATGTGATGGAGCCCACAAGGGAGGGGCATGTCCTGGATGTGGTTCTGACAGATGGGGATCTGGTAAGGGACATGGTTATACAGGACCCCCTGACTGGGAGCGACCACAATACTGTCTGGTTTCAAATAAGCATGGGGGGAGATCTAGGACACTGGCAGTGGACTTCAGGGGGGCAGACCTTATGGGCATGAGAAATATTCTCAAGGATCACTTGAAGGGGATTACATCAATGACAAGTGCGGAAAGGAGATGGGAGGTCATAAAACGGGGACTTCATGAGGCAGTCAGGATCTGCACTAAGTTGAAACGTAAGGGAGTAAGATCACATAAACCATGCTGGTGGTCCAGTGAGGAACAGGTAGCAGTCAGAGAAAAGGCAGCGGCCTACAAAAAATATAAAACAACAAGAGGGGATAGGGATAAGGAAATGTACCATCTTGCATCTAGAAAAGTCACCCGTATGGTGAGGGAAGCAAAGTCCAGTAAAGAGTAGCGGCTGGCACAGGGGATACATGGAGGAAAGGAGTTCTTCCAGTACATTGGGGAGTGGAGAAAACTAAGGGCCATCTCAGCAGATTGAGATCAGAAGGAGGGTGGGTGGAAGAGGCGAGGGACCAGGCAGAGGTATTTAACGAGTACTTTGCCTCTGTGTTCACTAGGAGGGGATGGATATCTACAAAGCAAGGCACAAAGGGATAGAAGAGGCAGTAAGTGGGATCAGGGAGCAACAGAAATGGAGCAAGAGGGAGGGAGAGATACCCCAGGGGTGTCACATCTGGGTAAGGATAAAAAGGCCAGTAAGGTGGAGGGGATGGATGATGCTATCTCTGCCAAAAGGGTGTGGTTAGCCCTCAAGGCCCTAAAGAAAGACAAATCTCCTGGGCCGGATGGCATTCATCCGAGAGTACTATAGGAATTGGCAGACATACTGGCTGCACCCCTTGCGGAGCTCTTCAACAGGTCACTTGGGACAGGGAGGGTACCTAGGGATTGGCGAGAGGCACATGTGGTGCCAGTCCATATAGGGGGGTCGACAGGTAACTATAGACCCATCAGTTTGACTTCGGTGGTGGGAAAATTAATGGAGAGTATACTAAAGGAATGATTGGGGGTGTACTTGGAGGAGGTGGGAGGTCTGGATAGTCGGTAACATGGGTTTGTGCCAGGTAGATCAACCTTGTGGAGTTCTACGAATGGGTAACATCAGAACTGGACAGGGAAAAGCCTGTGGATGTATTATTCTTGGACTTCAGCAAGGCGTTTGATTCTGTCCCCCACAATGGTCTGGTGGAGAAACTGATGGGGTTAGGAGTAGGCCCTTTGATGGTCAGATGGATTGAAAACTGGCTAGCTGGATGCACCCAGAGAGTAGTGGTCTGTAAGGAGCTCTTGAACACTAGAGGTTGGTAGTGAGGTACCCATGAACTCGGTCCTGTGTCGATCCTGTTTAATGCATACATATCGGACATCAGGAGGGTATAGTGTGAAATGAGTCTCTTCGTGGATGACTCCAAGATGGGAGCAATAGTTGAGGGAGAAGAGGGGAGGTTGGCCCTGCAAGGGGACCTGGACGCCCTTGAAAGCTGGGCTCACACATGGAAATAAAATTTCAATATCACCAAGTTCAAGGTGTTGCATCTTGGTCGGTGAAACCCTAAACACAGGTACACCCTGGGAGGGGAGGCGCTGGATGCCTCAATAGGGGGAAAAAGACCTAGGGGTCATGGTGGATGCATGTATGAATAACTCTGTGCAGTACAGAAAAGTGGCTAGCAAGGCAAACAGGATGTTGGGATGCATCGTAAGGGGGATCACCTCTAGGGGCAAGGAAGTGATTCTGCACCACACCTTGAGTACTGTGTACAGTACTAGAGACCACACTTGAAGAGGGACATACATCTCCTGGAGAGGGTACAGAGGAGGGCAACAAAGATGATACGAGGGTTAGGGGATTTGACATATGAGGACAGACTTGAGGAGCTCTCCCTGTTTTCATTGGAGGAGAGGAGAGACAGGGGGGACGTGATTGAGGTCTTCAAGTACCTCAAGGGAATAAATAGGATAAATATGGAGGGGATCTTTAGACTAAAGCAGGGAGGTATCACCAGAGGGCATGGTTTAAAGTTGGAAGGTGGAAGGGTGAGGGGGGAAAAGAGGAGGAGGAGGTGGTTTTTCACTGAGAGGGTGGTGGACCCTTGGAATGCACTGCCTGGCGAGCAGGTTCAGAGATCCACAGTGGAGGGCTTCAAGAGAGGGTGGGACAGACACAGAAAGTGGATGTATCAGATGATGGCCTGTCCCAGGGGGGTGGGGATGGATGATAGGGGTTTCTGGAGCACAAGGGATGGGAGGGCCTCGGCACCCAACTAAGGATCTAAGGTTCAAGCAGACTCAATACACCGTAAGGCCTAATCTGCTGGCAAATAGTATGTTAGTATTGGGCATGACGGGTCTATGACATTTCACTGCCGTCATTTCGCTCCTGACACTTTCACTCTCGTCATTTCACTCCCACATAATTTCTCCCCCATGCAGATTCACTTACAGGCATTTCACTCCCGCTTACCTACTATTGTTCCCCTTCCCCCAGCCTTGTACCAATCCCCCTTCCCCTCCCTCTCTGCTCTCCGACCAGTGAGATCTTTATGGGTACTGAGTAACAGTAAGCAGAATGCCAATTCAGTTTATCTGCTTAATAAAGACTTTGCTGGTGTCCGAGTTGGTGGTCTTTGTATATCACAAAAGTCTAAAACAATATGCCGACTACAGTCTGTTCCACTTGTATGCCTTTCGAATGTATGCCTTTTCCGGATGCATGCCACTTTTAGTCTGGTTCCGTTTTTTTGTCTATCAACTCAATGTTAAACTGTCTGGTTGTATGCCTGTGTAATTCCGTTTATATGCCCATATTTTTGAATCATCCTGTGTGTCAAGTGGTATCTGGATGGCTGCCTAATCCGGTAATTAGGTGTGAAGTCTCCTCTAGCGCTTAAGCGCTTTAATGATATAAAAAGGTGTGGCTCCATCTATCAGCAGATCTGCATTCTTTTAATTTTATGGGGCTTTCTGTGGCAGAGATGTGAATAAAAACAGTGAAACAGAGACAGCAAGGACTCACGGGTCAAAGAAGCTTTGCTACGCTGGCTTACAGCCTCTTGGGACCTCAACGAAAAAGCCCGTTCCCTTTCCCAGTCACTTGGTGTGCAGTTTGAACCTACTGCTGGCTAGCTCTCATGATGGATATTGGCTACAAATGCATGCATAGGGAGAAAGCAGAAAAGGATAAGGCAAACAGCATTGAGAGTGACATATGATCAGAATGGGCTCACTACTTTTTAACTCACTGTTTAAGTCACATTATTGCTGCTTCTTTTAAATCATTTTTACTTTTTTTAATCATTTTAAATAGCCCACAGTACTTAATAAAGATACACTCCTTATTAAAGTTTTTGTTGAAACTCTTATGTCAGTGGGACAGTTACTTATGAGTAGTCATGGTGACAACTGCTGAAGTGGTTTAATGAACAAACCACATTTCCCGCTTGTATGCCCAAATTAACGGCGGTCCGCAGCTGAGGCATACAAGCGGAACTGACTGTACTTGCTAAGTGTTTGACTAAATTAAATTCATGCTTATGGGAGAATTAAAAAATGTATGTCCAAGGTCTGCCTTGGCATTCTGTCACTGACTAAACAATTTGTCGGGTGTCAGTGTCAGATGGTGGAAAAACACTGCATGCATCCGTAAATAAAATAGTTCAGGAAAGTGATGCAAAGAAATCAAATCTCCCATCAGGACAAATATTATTACACTCCTCAGAGCACTGTCTGGCTAAAACGGCAGGTTTGTTTTTTCTTTTTTTATTTTGTCGTACCTAATGGTGCAGGGACAGGAGCTGCTGGTGAATGAGGGGGGGGCTTCTTGGTCAAAGAGAGAGGGAGTAGGGCGGACAATTGCAGATTGGAATCTGAGCAGACATTTCACTCCTGGTGGAAAAATACTGTATGCATCCGTAAATAAAATGGTTCAGGAAAGTGATGCAAAGAAATCAAGTCTCCTATCAGGACTAATATTACTGCTGAAGTGGCAGGTTTGTTTTCCATTTTTATGTTTGCTTGCACACATGTGCAAGAAACATAGTGCCATCATCTGAGTTTTTCAGAGGTGTCTCAGCATCTTCCAGTTCAGTCAGTGTGTTTGCAGGCGTGGTCACAGTTCTCCAATCACTGCTGAAGCTGTCTATGACAGCAGTTGAAAATGCAGTGGCATACAGTTGAAAGAGGGAGCTACGCTTCAGTGAGCAGCTCCTCCCCCCCCCACACACACACAGAACAACTGTATCGGTTACCTGATAGGATGGTGTAGTCTTGTCTAGCTTAGAGACAAGCCACACATCATTACTTTAATAAACTGTTCCTCGCCAAAGCAGGACCACCAAATGTGAGTGCCTAACAGTCCTTACACACGCCAGCTCTCCAAAGCACACCTTCATGGACTCCATGGGTTCTAATCCTCCGAAAAAATACCTCAGCATTTGATGTGAAAACTCAGACTTCTTTGTATGTGTAATTCCAAGCATTTTCTCTTACTAGACTCTGTCAATGTGAACTCCTCGCTGCTAAAACCTATGCAAACGAACTTGAGCATACTATACTACCTGCAGCTGAAGCAAAGAACAGCCAGAATGCACAAAGGAGAACATACTGCTATGCATTTCAGCAGCAGCCAGTGGGGGAGGTTGTCATGACTGAAGCACTTTAATGCGCCTTTTAGGGTTGTCATATACACACCCCTGTGTGGTAATTCACTAAACTGCACACTTAGTCTGGTAATGCAGCTTCAAAATATTTTTTTTTCTCTGAATTGCCGTGAGCTGGCATTTAGATAGAATCACACAGCTCTTTCTCAAATCAGATGCTCAATGAAGTTACATCACCTTGTGACCCTAAACATCTTAGGGATGGACATGTGCCCTAACAAAACAGCAAAAGCTAGGTATAGAAAAAGAAAACACAAATTCAACCATAGCTCACAATCAAATCCACCCTTTTCTCCGGTGAATCTGAAGCCGCCTAACAGCCCACCCCTGGGTGCTCATGCACTCCCTCCACCTGCACAACATATGGCCGATGGGGGTGCTGTTGCATTTTATTTCATAATTTCCTGATCCTGTTGCTGCCACCATACTGATACAGTAATACTTTTTATGGCTCGAAAACTGCTTGACATTAGCTGAAATATAAATGGCATCCCTGTTTGACGCTGTGGTGCGGAATATGGTGGTGCTCAAATCTTAAGCCAAGTATTACATGCAGATATGTTGCTATTGACTCATATCACTTACCATTTTATACATCTATTGATTTTTTCAATTCACATTTGCTGACAACTGTTGATCACAGGGATTCTGGTGTCACAATTCAGTTCAGCGACGTGTAACATCTTAGTGCAGATGCTAAGTAACTGTTTTAAAATGCTGAAAAAGTTAACAGCGATGAAAGTGCATGAACTTCTTTCTTCCGTGTCTGGAGTTGTAGTGGTGTTATTGGCAAGTGCATGTCCCTTTGCTCCAGATCTATCAGTGGGATGTCTATTCTGTGCAATGGACAGTGGCTGAATGTTATCAGCTGACAGTTTTCATTTCATTATCAACAGATAAATATTCAGGGCTTTGCAAATGCAACTTTGCTGGTAGCACAGTTTCATGCCCCCAAGTGTCTCATCAGTTAGTGGTTATATCTTAACCGATGATCACAAAGAGTATGAAAAAGATTTGCCGCTGAGTAATGTAAATGCCAATCCACCTAAGCACCTTTAGGCTGCAAACATAATTTAAACGTATAGGGATTCTGGACCAGTGTATCACTTCTTGGCACAGCAGTGGTTAATAAGTTTAAGCACATTCCCAGGACATTGTTTCACTTGCCCCCTCTCCCCATTACGATCCTGGTCACCTGAAATAAGCCTGACATTTTAGTATCTGTTTTACATCTTGGCTTGGTTAGGCAATCAACGCTGTAAGAACATAAATGGACATATAAATGGGGACTATAAGAACATGGTCACCTGAAATAAACCTGACATTTTAGTGTCCGTTTTACATCTTGGCTCAGTTAGGCAATCAGTGCTGTAAGAACATAAATGGACACATAAATGGGGACTATAAGAACTTGCCGTGGGTGCTTGTGCCTTAGTCCAGCTGTGCTACATCAGCCTGAAGCTCTGGTAGGGCTTACTGTCTACCACTTTGTTCATCCCCATGTACCTACACCATTTCACATCCTCCCTTGATCTACAGTGAGTGGATCCCTCATTCATACATCACATATGCATGCACAAAAAAAAAAGCGGTCTTCAAAAATTAAGATACATTTATTATGTTTGCTTGCACGCATGTGCAAGAAACATAGTGCCGTCATCCGAGATTTCGGAGGTGTGTCACCCGCTCTTCCAATTCAATCAGTGTGTTGGCAGGTGCGGCCCCTGTAAGCCAATGCTTGCTGGAGCTGTCTATGACAAGCTCCAAAATGCAGTGGCATACAGTTCAAAGGGGGAGCTACGCTTCAGTGAGCAGCGATAAGATATCGCTTGTTCATCGCAGCTCCCCCACACACACTACGCAGGTGTCGTACCCCCCCCACATGCGCACACACTGTATAGCGGTAGGGGTGCCCAATCCCCGTCGGCGCAATGCTCCCCGCCCCAAAGCCTTCCAAATGCCATGCTGGGTGGCAACTCATGATATAGCCGGGGTGCCCAATCTCATCGGCTCCACTGTCCTCACCCCAGTACTGGGTGCCACGCTAGGAGCCCACCCAGCATGGCAATCGATGCTTTGGGCGATGGGATGCCCAATCCCCATCGGCTGAATGCCCCCAACCATCCTTGTGCCATGCTGGGAGCCCACCCCAGTGTGGCAAATGTCCCGCGCCATCATTGGAAACAAAAGAACACCTGTAAAGAAAAATGGTCCCATGTAGTCTCCTGGCCCCTCCCACACGCACCCACCCACTGCACACCTGCCTCCCCACCCCCCACCTATACTTACCTCTGGACCTCGGCGCACGATCTTCGGTGGACTGGGAACACGTCTGCAGTCTTCAAAGCCGGCCGCGAACTGAGGAAATGCTGGTAAGCAGTATGATAGGCTAGATAGGGGGTTTTCAACTTTGTTGGATATCTCAGGCATTTTTTGGAATTTTTGCACCAAATTTTCAACATAGGGTTTTTGGGACCCCTTCTCATGAATGATGTCACTGTCATGGTGTTATTCGGGCTCAAAGGGTTATTTCACAGTCACTGCGCAAAATCACCTTTTGGAACCAATTAATGAAATGACACTGCCAGTGTTCATAAGGTGGGCTCTCAAAAAGCCTATTTTGAAAATTTGGTGGAAAAATTTCAAAAAACGACTGTTTTACAAGCGTGCGTTGAGCAGTTCCTATGCACGCTTGTAAGTTTGCACATTTTCAATATTTACACTCCAGATTTTCAACATTGCCATTTTACCACACCTCCTTATGAGCAGTACAGCTGTCATTTTTCACATCTTGCCCAAAATGTGTTTCCGCTTATGTAGCGCACAATGGCACAGTCGATGTGCGAAATCAATGTATGGGACACATTAAGAAAATCACAGTGACACTGTTTATGAGCAGAGGAGGTCTTAAAATGGCTATGTTGAAAATTTGGTGAGAGCATTCCTTAAAATGACTGTTTTACGAGCGTGCATTCCGCAGTTCCTATGCATGCTCATAAGTTTGCAAATTTAATTTATTTAGCTTTTGTTGACCGGGTAAGTGCACTAGACAAATCCTGCCTATTTTCAGGCACGACCCAGGGGAGGGGGATACAGATGAATGCCAACTGACTTTGAAACCAGATTAAGCTGTTGGTGGTATTTATAGTGAATGAGGAAAATTTGGCCAGGACACCGGGGAAATTCCCTGCTCTTTTCAATAAGTGCCATGGGATCTTTAACATCCACCTGAACTACCACCAATCCAGGCAGATGGGACCTCGATTTAGCGTCTCATCCAAAAGACGGCACCTCAGAAGTGCAGCACCCCTCTCATGCTGCACTACAGTGTCAGTACTGGGATATTAACCCAAGTGCCAGATGTGGGAACTGAACCCACAACCCTCTGATCTCCCGGCCTCAGAGGCGAGTGTGCTACCTACTGAGCCACTGACACTGCAATTATTATTATTCCAATAATATTTTCACTCCAGATTTTCAACATTGCCGTTTTATTACATTTTCTTAAGAACAGTACAGCTGCCATTTTTCATATGCTGCCCAAAATGTGTTTTCAGACATGTAGCGCACAATGGTGCTGTTGATGTGTGAAAGCAATGTTTGGGACAGAGTAAGAAAATCACAGTTATACTATTTATGAGCAGAGGTCTTAAAATGGCTATGTTGAAAATTTGGTGACAAAAGTCCATAAAATGACTGTGTTACGAGTGAGCATTGCACAGTTTCCACGCACCCTTGTAAGTTCATGACTTTGTAATATTTTAAGTCCAGATTTTCACCAGTGGCATTTTTCCACACTGTCTTATTTACAGTACCGCTGTCATTTTTCACAACATGGCCGAAGTGTGTTTTCACACTTTCAGCGCAGAGGTGCGTGGTCGCTGTGGGAAATTATTGTTCGGGACAGATAAAGAAAATCACAGTGACACTGTTCATGATCGGAGGCACCAAAATGCCTGAGTTCACAATCTGCTGTAAAAAAAATCCCCAACCTAATTATATAATGGGTATGCGTTGCACAGTTTCTATGTACGCTCATGACTTCAACATTTTTTTAAATATTTTTACTGCAGATTTACAACATTGCCATTTTTTCACCTCCCCATGAACAGTAGAGCTGTCATTTTTTACATCCTATTCGGAATGTTTTTGCACCTGTGGTGCTAAATGCCATAGTCGCTGTGCATAAGCTGCTTTCAGCTAGCAAACCGATATTCCTCCTGTTGATGAGGTGGGGTCACAAAAAAATCATGTTGAACATTTGGAGTGAAAATACCAATAAATGCATGAAGTATTAGGGTTTCCAACCATAACGCCCAACCCTGTAGAGAATGACAGGCATCAGGGGTGTGACTTGGGATTCTTGCCTGTAATGTTCATACCATTCCACACCCTGCAGCCCGTGAGAAGCATTGAGGTATGCCTTGGACTCTTTGGCCCCAAAGTTCACCCCATTCTCCCATATCACACCCATCCCACTGTATTTCCTAATGGAATGGGGTGCGCATAAGGGCCAAAGACCCCAAGGAACACCGTGACACTTGTCTGTCTGCAGGGTGGGGAATGCTAGTAAGCATTGACGTTGCCTTGCCTGACAAACCAAGGCACACCCCAATGCCTGTCACTCTCTGCAGGGTGGTGGTGGGGTTGGCTTCACTTCAATACTTCACTGCCATTACTATTATGCAGCTCTGTAACTTCTACACTACCACTGCCAATGCCACCAAGCAAACATTCGGCATTGACAAATGCTTGTTTTATTTTGTCGTACCTAATTGTGCAGAGACAGGAGCCACTGGTGAATGGGGGGGGGGGTGTTCTGGGTCAAAGAGAGAGGGAGCAGGATGGACAGTTGCAGATTGGAATCTGAGCAGACATTTCGCTCCTGTCATTTTGCATCAATGAATTTACTGAAGGAACGTAATGATCAGGAGTGAATTGGAACGGGAGTGAGAAGTAGGGAGTAAAATGACAGGAGCATAATGTTGTGCTCCCATGCAGGACAAATGTGCTCACCTTTGCCACCTCATCCCTCCATAATTATACCCCTGCATCATCCCTCTCAGTGTCAGACTGTCAGTGTCCAGAGTCAACCTCAACGCCCCAGGAAACAGCAGGCAGTGGCACTGCAATGTCTTTAAGTAATAAAAAAAAGTCGAACCCTTTTGTAAACCCTCTGGTGTTCGAGTTCTAAATTAGAACTCAAACACCAGGGTTCGAGAAGGGTTCGAATTGTTCTCGAACAAGTTTTGACAACCCTAATTCACACACACACTCACTCTCTCACAGAGTCACACCCTTACTGTCTCTGTCCCTCTCTTTGACCCCTACAGTGACTCTGGCTGGCTGGCCTCTCTGTCTCCCTCTCTCCTGCTCCCCTCTGGTGCAAGTGTCCTTCTCCTACTTGCTCCCGGTTTTTATAGGCTCAAGTGTGCTCCACACAACTGCCATTAGCTCCACACTTGTGCCGTTCATCTGTTGTTGAATATCGCACTGTGCCGCATATTCATGGCTATGCACCCTGCACTTGCACATGCATACATACCTATTTCAGATTGGTGCATGGCCACTTGCGCTGCACAGTTGCTGTCGCTGAATATTGTTCTCAGCATATTCAGAGTTGTGCAGGCTCAACTTGCACAATGCATGATCTTGCCAACTGCTTTGAATATCCCACCCAATGTGCTTCTTGAGTTGAGGCCCCTTTGCACAACTTTGCAAAAGCTTAGAATTTAACTCTGGTAACTTCAAGCTTCCAGCAGCTTTTTACAGTTACCTCAAATTATAATTATATACATTTCAACAGTAATGCTAAATATTTTCCAAACACAATGGATCTCAAGAGCAGTTACATTTCTGTACAATGATTTGCACATATTTTTATATCAGCAGATCTAGATATGCAAGGGAGAAAAATAGACAGCAAGAGAAAACTGAGAGACAGTGATAGGCAAAGAACTGCGTGCCTGTTAGGTTGATCAAGTCTGAAGTCTCACAGGAAAATTTGGTTGCACAACCAGACAAAGAAGAGACAGAAAAGGACAGAACAGAACAGATCCTGGCATTGAAACACTTTCTCCTTAACAAATGGGACAGGGTGCTATTCTACCCTGTCACAGATTTCACTGACATGGAACCTTTGTAAAAGAATCCCTGGTTCAAAGGTAATTTTAATCCTAGTTATGAATAAATAAAAATAAATTCTACAATTTTACAACACTAGCTCCGCTGCTGTTTGCCACTTGGCTATTAGCCATAGTCCCCAAAGTCTCAACCACATAGATGCAAGGCAGTGGTAAAAAGTTGTAGAGAGTAAAGAGATTGGTAAGGTGGGATGATTCAAGATGCATTTTGATTCTGCTTTCTGAAGCAGTGCATTAGGGAGGGCAGAGGAGTGCAGCCAGCTAAAGCTCCCCCTTCCCTTCCACTTTGCACCTGAGGGAACTGTGATCTGGGAAAGCAGTGTCCAGTTTTCCTCAGATATATTTTGATTCTGTTTTTAGAAGCAGTGAATTAGGAAGAGCAAAGGGGTAGGGCCAGCTAAAGTTCCCCCCTTTCCTTCCACTGTGTACCAGATGCAGCTAGAGGGGAGGGATCTTTGAATCTGGACAGTCATTTTTTTACCCACAATTCTAGGTGACACAGGCAGCCTGTGACCCACAGGAGCTGGAGGACCACAGGTGCAAGAGGATGCTGTCTGCAGCAGTGTCCACAGCAGCGAGAGGATGGTGTCTGCAGGTAGGCCACAGTTCTGCAGGTAATGCTGAAGGAGCTGTGAACATCTAACCACAGCTGGTAAAAACAGACTGTGTCTAATGTGCAGTGTTACTAACTATGCCGAAATGCTAAAGAGCAGCTGACATCATTAAGAGAACACTCACAAAACATAGTGTAACCCCTAGGTGGCGCTATCCCTAGGGCTACTACACCTGCCTACTTGGCTAGTAGCAGATTAAGGGGCCTGAGTTCTGAAACGGGTACCTCCACCCAGAGGTCAGGGTTGGTAGTGGTCAAGCTAACCTGGACACAGCCCTCTGGGACACTGTAACCCCCTTCTTTCCTTACTAGTGGCCAGAACAATACACAATAATCACTTTCACAATACCCCTGATACACCACACAAGTACCCACACTATTTGCACTTACCACCGTGGCTTTCCTCCGGCCTGGCCCTGGGGACCCCCTGTAAAACAAGGTTATACACAGCAAATAACAGCAGTACAGTACTCTTGCACAAACTGGAACCACAGTCAGAGTAAATGCAAAAAAGAGTTAGATCTGATTTATTTAAGGGACTTGAACAAGGGAAGGGCATAGTCAGGTTAATTTGCTTAAAGGCTGTATCAGTCAAACAGTTATGCATGCACTTCAGGGTCCTTAAACAGTCACACACTCTGGGTACAGAGATGGAGAATGGTGGGCTAGCCAGGGATGTTCAGCTGGTTCGGGCCCTGTGATGGAAGAAAACAACATGCACAATGCAGACTATTTGTAATCCAGAGCTGAAGGGCTCAGTTCATGAAAAGAAAACAAGACAAGCAGATGACACACTTTTAGATTAGGCTGTTGTTGCAGGGAGCTACCCTGATGATTACTCACGATACCCAAGACTGGACACTGGCGGGGCGAAAATCGAGACAGCAGGTGGTTAATCTGGAGCGCCAGGAGAAACAGGGCCCACACAAATCACCGAGGTGTCATTCCTGTTCAAGTGTGGAGCAGGGCTAATCCCCAGGCAGGTCTCTCATTGATGGCTTTCTCTGTGCAGTGGGTAGTCTGGCTGGGCCAGTGTGGCAACGCCCCAGCCAAATAGAGACAAATTCGGATACAGTCCGTTTTGGGTTAGATACAGCTTCCGGCAAGCAGAACACAGTTCACACAGTGGAGAACCAAATCACAACCCACTAACAACTCACAGCACATTTACATGTAAGGAAATTCTACTGTACCAGGCAAACCACTTTCTGGTCATGATCGCAGAGTCTCTGCACAAACCGAGGATTCAAAAGCAGCTGGAAATCCTGACAGGCCGATCGCATTCAGCAAAATCTTCGGTCTTCTTCAGGTATGAGCCTGGTAAAAATCAGTGGCTTACTTCACTCTCACAAACTCAGATTTAGTCCGAAATGATTCTCTTTTCTCCCTTTCAAGGGCAGCAGGCAGACATGCAGGCCACAACTCAGGCCTTTCCACAGTTCTCCCACACAAAATTACTCAGACGGCTGCTTGACTGTCTCAAGCTGTTGCTTCTTCAGCTCCCAACTTAGATCTAACTCAACTGCCAGCAAGCCTGGGACTTTCCCTAGAATCCAAAAGGTTTGGTTGACTAATCTGTCTGTCAGTCAGAACAAAGGCTCCCCTTCTGTTGCACAAAAGTGCCAAAAGCCCAAAACTACAATTCCTACAGATTTCGACTCCAGACAGCTCCTGTAGGCTGGCTCCATTTTAGGTCCCACCAGTACTGATTGGTCTAATTCAGCAGTCCAGGACGAAGACAATGGAGACAAACAAAACAGTCCGTGCTGCAAAGAAGGCCGGTTGGACAAACTACATTATCATTATCACTCTAAATGATTTTTAGCAAATAGTTACATCTTTCAACAGAGCTCCCTCTCAGATTACTTATGACTGCAATCCAGGCAGCTCTTAAAGAGACAGTACACAGAGGCTATACAGGCACTCTCTGGCAATCACATTTAAACTGCTAAAACACAGGACACCAGCCTGACAGTGAGCATTTAGGCAAGCTCAAGGAAGACTGTTTGGGAACCCCCATTTGTAGGGGGGTTACAATAGTATTTACACACAGTTCAGTTTGTATGTCCCATTAGTTCTGTATTGCTCCTCCCTGTTATTTATTACTAAGGTAATTTGCATGAAAACAGAATCTTTGCTCCGGAAGAGTTTAGCTGTTCCTGTTGCTTTCTCCCTACCTAAGATCATAATGCACTGCTTGTGACATCACAATTACTCCCATGGCAAAAGATTGTGTTGTCACAACAGAGGATTATGACTTGAAGTAGGGAGTAAGCTGTTGAGACAGATGGACTCTAAGGAGTAAAGATCATGTTTTCATACAAATTTCCTCAGTATTAAATAATGAGGAGGAGAATATATGTGGAACGCAAGCTGAATTATCCCTAATTATGTTTTCAGAGTTTTCTTTAAGGCATCAGCAGCTCTTTAAATCCAGATTATAAAAGAGGCAAACAGACAATAGTTAGTCTGTGTCTCAGGTGGGGTGCTGCTGATTATTGATAATACTGTTTTAACTTCTACCTATGCTGAATAAGTTTGTAATACATGGATAGTGAAAATAATACCCCCAAAATACATACAAAAAATTCCTTGTAATACAGTAGTTAGTCCCGTAATAGTATACGTCCGGTCCTCGTAATAGTATACTTCCGGACCAATAATACTATACTTCCGGTCCTCGTAATAGTATAGTTGGGATTACCGATGTGACTACTGTGTGAACCGAGTTTTGTTTCTTTTTTTGTGAGAGAAACATCGGAATGGGACTGGAGTGGGAGCAGGAGTGGGGTGGTGTGAGCCAGGAGCCGAGAACCGACACTGAGTCTTACTAACTCTGCAGACTGCAGCCATACAGCAGGCACAAGTAAGAAATTAAAAATTCCTTGCATCCATATATTACAAAAAATAACAAATAGGTTCTGGTGTTTCAGGGCAGAATTCCATCTCGGGGTTCTGGGGATACAGAAACCTCTCGAGCTTCACTCTCGAGGTTTCTTGTATCCCCAGAACCTCTCGATGGAATTACTGCCTAGTAATACACCAGAACCTATCTATTATTCTATTTATAACACATGCAGTTAACGACCACAGATCACTAAGTAGCTCAGGCAGCTCATAAACACTCAGCAGGCTTGAATAGAGTACTAGGGTGAGTGAGAAGGTAGTCAGCTGAGGTGACTGTGGGGCATTCATCTCCAGGGTTAAACTTTGGAGGAGGAAACATTGTCCAATATGTAGGACTTTCTGGGAGCTCCATGCTCAGTTGCCTACAACAAAGGAGGAAATATTCCCGCAGCGACTCCAACTAAGTTGGTGCCCACCCATCCCCACTACCACAGAGGCTCACTGGTCCACGAGGATGGAATGTGGGGGGGAAGGGGAGGGAAAGGAGGTTAGTTGGCAGGGGCACTCACACAGCAGTCAGCTATACTGAAGAGATACCGATGGCAAATTGTTTTGCACCCCTATAAGAGGCACAGGTGTGTGACTCTAAAGGGAGGGGGGGCTTTGAGCCAGTCCGTGTTGAGGGTAAGAAGACATGGCGAGAAACAGGGACTAGAGTGGGCAGGGGTTAGTAAGGAGGATTCTAGTGATAGGAGACTCTGTGGTAAGATGTGTGTGAACAGGGAGGTAGGCAATGCAGGAAAGGGCAGGGGCAGATGTCTAGTTGAAGCATCAGCCTTCTGGAACTGGGAGAGGGTAGTGGAGGAGGTGGGGGAACAGAAAGTGTTTGTACCACTAGGTACCAACAATCTGGTTAACCAGCCAGTGGAGACAGTGTAGCAGGACTTCCAGAGATTAGGTGACAGACTGACAAACCACTTGGCCTTTTTTGGGATCCTCCCTGTCTGGGGAATGAAGAAGAAGAGGATAGAATGAGGAAGGCGGATATCAATGAGTTCAATGGGTGCTTAAAAGGGTGGTGTCAGGAACAGGGGTACCACCCTGTGAGGACTAGGGTGGCATCTGGGACAGGGTGCACTTCAAAGGTGATGACCTTTAGCAGACAAGAGAGGGAACTAGTGTGTTAGGGCAGAGGTCTGATGTCTACATTGTCAAACTGGCTGTGGGGTAGGCCTGGGCTAGGAATTCCACAGTTAAGGTAGATGAAGTGGGAAACCGAGACATGACTCCACAAGCTGGGGGCAAGGTGTACAAGAAGTAGCAGCACATTGGAATGAGTTCAGGTGACCAAGAAGTACAGACCAAATAGACCAGCAAAAAATGGAAACACAGCACCTAGGATATCAAGGAATTGAAATGGTATGTTATTCAAGAACCATGAGGGGTGGAAGCATAAGGAGAAGAAGAATCAGCATTTATATAGTGCTTTTCATACACAGTGTATCGAAAAGTGCTTTACAAAAAATGCTAGACCTGTAGTGAAGTGACTGAATGTGTAGTGGCAGCCATATCACACATCAACACCCACACACAGCCTGGACAATTAGATGAACTGGTTTATGGGAAGGGAAATGTTGGGCAGGACACCGGGAATGTTCCCTACTCTTTGGGAAGAATGCCCTGGGTTCATTTACTTCCACCTGGACACCCACCAGGAAAGCACCAGCATGGGTAGAAGGAACTTCAGTTTAATGTCTCATCTGATGAACGGCACACCCCAGCAGTACCAGCCTTTTAGGTATGAGTCATCTCCCAGTGTGGGTCAAGAACCCATGACCTTCTGGTCCAGAGGCGGATGTGCTACTAACTGAGCCATGCTGACACGTAAGATGGAGGTTGGTGTGCCTCAAGGCCAGGTGTCTAGATAATAAAATTAACAAACTTCAGGCACTGATTGCAGACTTTTGGCTAGATGAGGATCTAATGGCTTTTACAGAAGCTTGTGCCAGTGAATATAACATCTGGGATCTGGCAATCCCAGAAGATACACCTTATACAGGTGCAATAGAGGGATGGGTAGAGGTGGAGGAGAGGGTGGCCATTTATGTCATGGAAGGAACAGAAGCAGTAGAGGATGTATCCATTGTAGGGAAAGGGGAGGCAAAATCATAGTGGGTACAGCTCACATAGTCATCAGGTAGAAAAAGTTGCTTGGGGATGGTTTATAGACCACCAGGAAAGGAGAGGAGAGAAATAAGGAACTGGGAGCAGAAATAGAAAAGGGCAGCAAGAAGGGAGGATGTAGTAAAAGGAAATCTCAATCTGCCAGACATCCACTGTGTCATTCCAGCATCTAGGAATGCCAAAAGCCAGGTTCTGCTTGATACAATGCAGGACTGCATGCTGGTGCCACTGGTCAGGGAACCTGCTAGACAATCAGTCACTCTCGAAGTGTCGGCTAGGGGGTTGGACTACAATGTTGGGATGGGAGGAGCAATGGCTGCATACATCCTTCATGTGGAGGGATACTCCTTGCTGCCCTCCAGTTGAACACAGGAAGAGGTAACACCATCTGGGCAACCTTCCACTGGCCTCGCACCCTGTGACATGGCATGCCTCCCATACAAGGATCTGTTTTGTGGCCTTTGGGGCCACCCCCACCACTGGAGGAAACTGTGGGGAAGCCAGAAGTTCGACAATAAGTCCATGAGATACTGGAGTGATGGGGCTGGTTCAGTCCTGACAGGGGCCCAGCTGGAAGAGGAAGTATATGTAACCCCCCTGCAAATGGGGGTTCCCAAAAGTCTTCCAGGAGCTTGCTTGAATGCCCCAAGCCTGGATGGTGTTCAGCATCTAAGCCGTTTATCTGTGAGTGCTTGTAAAGCCTCTGGTACTGTCTCTTTAAGAGCTGTCTGCCTGCAGATATAATTAATTTGAATGGGGGTCTGTGTGCTTCCCTGCTTGAGTCCTACTTGAGCTGCTGCCAAATCGCTTAGTTTCTGCTGCCACTAAATGGGCAGAGTGAGCAGTTTTCAAAGATGTAACTGTTTGCCAGAAATCATTTAGAGTAATAATGAAAATACAGTTTGTCTAACCTGCTTTTCTTTGCAGTCAGAACTGTGTTTGCCTAGTCCCCCATTCTGGTGTTGAACTGCTGAACTGGACCAATCAGTGTGGGGGGACCTGTGAAATGGAGCCTGCTGCTGGCAAATCAGAACTTGGACTCTCATTGTGGAGCCAGCCACCTATGCATCTTATGGATAATGCTTCTGGGAATTGTAGTTTGGACTTTGGTGCCTTTTTTCCACCAACAGGGGGAGTTTACTGTGAGTGACAGCCTAACCAGCCAACTGAACTGGAAGGAACTCAAAGGAAATGCCTGGCTCTGTCTACTGGAAAGATCAGATCAGTTTGGGGCAGTGAAGAGACAAAGAACTGTGAGCTTCTGCGCTGTATAGTTCCACACAGTAAGTGTGTGTAAGGCCCTAAGTTTCAGTCTGCAGCTTGTGCAAGCACCTGTTCAGACTGAATCCGACCTGAGAAGAGAATCAAGGAGCTCTGAAGAGTAGAAACCAGGCTCACCTTGTAGAAGACTGGAGAAATTGTTGAATCGCGCTCAGTCTGTCAGGAACTGAATTTGCTGTGTGTTCTCCCGGGTATTGGGCAGTAATTGCGATCGGGATAGAGAAGCAGCCTGCCTGGTACAGTACTTTCCTTTTACATATAAATGTGTGTAGTGCTTATGGGGAATCGTGTTTCAAATCCCCTGTACAGTGAATTGAGTGAATGAAGCTGGAAGTAAACCACGGCTTAATCCAGACTACATCCATTTGCTCTAAACTGCAGTGGGGTCTAATCACAAGGACCTTGTCCACATGGTCTGCTCCTCCTGGCAATCCAGGACAATCAGCCTTCCATCCAGTGCCCAGCCTTGAGTTTGTGAGTACAAAGCAGGGTAGCTCCCTGCCATCTGTTTATCAAATCGCAAGTGTGTCATCTGATTGTTGCTTTTTTCATTTTTTCATGAACTGAGCCCTCCAGCTCCGGATTACAACTGGGTATTGTGCAAGTGTTTTTTCCACCACAGGGCCCCATCCTGCTGCACTGATCCTGGCTAGCCCCCATCCTGGGTACCCAGTGAAAGTGATAATTTGGGACTCTGAATATGCGCACAGTACTGTGATTATTAATGTGTTTAACCTAATTAACCTGATTTCCCCCTTCCTTGTTACAGCTCCTTAAATAAATCAGATCTGTTGGTTTTCAGCAAAGTTACACTGACTGAGGTATTCATTTATGTTAAAGTATTGTACTGTGGTTTTTGCACTGTATCATTGTATCATCTTGTTTTACAGGGGGTCCCCAGAGTCCAGTCGACAGAGCCAGTACTGGGGGTAAGTGTACATTGTGAAGATATTCCTGATGCATTGTGTGGGCCACTAGTGGGAAGAAAGGGGGGTTACAGTGTCCCAGAGGGCTGCAACCAAGTTAGTTTAACTACTGCAAACTCTGACCTCTGGGTGGAAGCACCTGCCATTGGACCTAGGCCCCCTCAACCTGTTAGTAGTTAAGCAGGTAGGGTAGTAGCCCTTGGGATAGTGCCACCGAAGGGTTACATCTTGGAGGCTCACCGCTGGGATTGTGTGTCCTCTAGTGGCCACATTTACGAAGTACTGTTAAAAATAAATGGGTACCCCAACAGAAGTGGCTGTACACCAGTTGGTGAAGAGGTGTACTGGGCAGTAAATCAACACCAAAATGCTGTATTTGTCTTGGATATCCCTCTGGGTACCAGTACGGACACTGTAGAAGGAATACTTTCCAAGGTCGAATGTTTACAAAACCCTGTGGTGGTGGGGTGGCTGGCTGATCTGCTCGTCCAAACTTTCATGGCTCTAATAGAGTGTAGGGACCCTATAGACAGTTCTAAAGTGCCACAGACCATTACCCCAGAAGAAGCCCTCACTGCCTGGAAAGTGATAACTAAAGACAGTAAAGACCCCGGGGAGAATGAGCCCCCCACTATCTGAAACTTTTGAGGAGAAATTTGCTAAATTGTTGCTGGAGGAAGGGAAAACTGTGGAGGATTTAAAGAAACTATTATTGCCACCTGTGAACGTTCCTCAACCAACACCCTCTCCCCCTCCAGCACCCATTATTGCCCCATGTCTGTACCTGCCAATAGTCACGACTCTTACCGCAGGTTGAAAATTTTCTCTGGCACCCTCTCCACCACACAAGGGGAGGATGACTGGGAGACCTGGATAGACTATGTTGCCCCTCAAATGCTAGAATGACAATGCTCAGAAGCAGAAAAGTGAGAGAGGCTAAGTGAGAGCCTCCAAGGTCATGCTCTGGCTACCATCCGTGCCAAATGGGTCAGTAACCCTGAAGCGACTGCACAGGACTATCTTGAGGCCTTGGAGAATGTGTATGGGAGCCCAGATTCCGATGAGGACCTGTGGTGGAGAGTAAGAAATGCACAACAGTATCAAGGGGAATTGTTGTCTGTGTATGTATCTCGGCTGGAAAAATTGTTGCAAGAATGCCTCAGAAAGGGCAGTTTGCCAGCGATTGAATTGGACCAAACCAGGCTGGACAGGATCCTTAAGTGTGCCCCCTTCTCAGAACTGCTGTTGCTTCAGTTTCACCTGGCCAATCGACTGGAATCCCCACCCTCCTATGATGAGCTAATGAGAGAAATTCGAGGAGTTGAGAAAAAGACAACTCCAGGAAGGACTTCTACCAATAGCTGCTGCTACAACCCGAATGACTGAGGGTGACCCGTGAAGTTCTGGGGCAAGGGTTAGCAGTTAAAGAGTGTTCTGAGAAGGAAAAGGGTGTGCCACCATGGGGTGAACTGCTGAGGGAGATTGGGAAAGCAACAGACAGTCTCATCATGAAGGCCACTCCTACGAGTACTGGCACTGACACTTGCCCGACTGCTTCTGCTATGGGGTGGGGGTGCCCACCCAGGCACCCCATGTTGACAACAGTTTGAAACTTGATGCCTTGACCATGGAAGTGAGGGAACTGAAGAGATGTCTCCAAATGTCCACCCCGCACTGCCGGCTGAGGTGGCACCAAGGTTTTCTATTGACAGGAGCAATGCCGCAGTCCCCAATGTGATGCTTCGGTCATCCCAAACTTCGGCTGACATATTTTGCCATAATTGTGGGAAGGATGGGCACATGAAGAAGGAATGCTGATCTCAGAAAGACTTGGAGAAAGTGGTGATCCAGCTACAAGGAAAGCTTTGGAGCACAAAACAGTGATTAAGAGGTACATGAAATGACCACAGTGAAGGTCCCCAAAATGTTAACTCACGTCCCTTTGCAGCAAGGTCATTTGCCAAGGCCCCCTCTACCACCTCTCCAGACTGGTCCAGGATAGTGGGTCCCTCCATGGAGACCATTGTAAAGGTGAGTGGAGTGTCTACAAGAGCTGTATTAGACAGTGGCTCCCAAGTGACAATTATGTTCCAAGACTGGTATCAGAAGCATTTGTCTGATGTACCCTTACAACCGTTGGAGGGGCTGCATGTCTGGGGGTTAAGTGAGAAGGCCTTCCCCTACTCAGGATATATCTGAATTTGGCTGTTTTTTCCCACCTCCATGGCTGGGGTGGCAGAGCAAGTAGAGACCCTGGCCTTAGTGTCCCCCCTCCCACTGGACTGTATGATGGGGTTCCTTTACTAATTGGGACTAATGCACATATGTTTGGATGGCTGGCACAGTTGTGTTATGAAAAACAGGGGTCAAGGACTAGTAGAGCTTTAAGAATTCCAGCCTTGATCAAGAAGGCCTATGAGGCACAGAGAGATGCTGACAAAGTGGAACCAGAGGAACAGGTTGGAGTTGTCTGGAAAAAGGATCCTGAGTCTCTGATCCTGGTACCAAATGCCAGTGTACCTTACAGGAGAGGTCCATATCAGAAAGGATGTCAAGAATAAAATATTAATGTTGGATGCACCAGGCGATGGAAAATTGCGGAGGACTGCTGGTCAAGCCTAGTATTTTGCCTGCAAAGCCCATTCTTATGCCAGAAGGGTAATGGTTCAAGTTCATAATGTGTCTGACAGAGATTCGAGTAAATAGAAGTTGCACCCTGGCTAACGTGCATTGTGCAGACACTGCAGTGCTACCCAGTAGCAAGAGTTCGGAGAAGAATGACGTAGTAATGCTTGACTTGTTTGATTTCAGTGACTCCCCCTTGTCAGCTGAATGGAAAGTGAGGATCAGTGAGAAGCTTGCCCAGAGGGACCAGGTGTTTTCTTTAAAGGAATGGGACGTAGGATGCATGCAAGGAGATGAGCACCATATCCGGCTGCATGATGAAAGGCCATTTCATGAGAGGTCTCGACACCTGGCAACTGCTGATATAGATGATGTGAGATGGCATCTGCAAGAGATGCTAGCTGCTGGTGTGATACAAGAATCCAGAAACCCCTATGCTTCCCCCACTGTGGTAGTGAGGAAAAAAGAATGGGACAGTAAGGATGTGCGTGGATTATCGCACTTTAAACCGGCAGACTATCCCTGATCAGTACACAATGCCCTGCATTCAGGATGCTTTGGACTGCCTAAATAGGACCAAGTGGTTCTCTGTGCTGGATCTCTGCAGTGGGTACTACCAGATCCCGATGGCTCCAGAGGACCATGAGAAGATGGCCTTTATCTGTCCGCTTGGCTTCTATGAATTCATGATGATGCCTCAAGGGGATTTCAGGTGCTCCAGCCACTTTTCAATGATTGATGGAGCGTGCAGTGGGGGACATGAACTTACTAGAGTGCCTGGTATACTTAGATGATGTTATTGTGTTTGACAGCTCACTGGAGGAACATGAGAGCAGATTATTCAAGGTGTTGGACTGACTGGAAGACTTTGGCCTTAAACTGTCCATTGATAAGTGTCAATTCTTTCAAACATCAGTAAAGTATGTGGGACACATAGTATCCACCGAGGGAATAGAGACTGACCCAAGTAAAGTCAAGGCCTTGAACACCTGGCCACAGCCCAAAAAATCTAAAAGAACTGCAAAGATTCCTGGGATTCTGTGGTTATTACTGGCGTTTCATCAAGGACTATTCAAGAGTGATCTGCCCTTTACTTAACCTTACACAAGGGTATCTCCCAACCCACAAAAAATACAAAAAGTCAGCGTCCCTCGAGACTGAATGAGTGTATTTTCATCCAAGTGAAGTATTTGGGGCCCGCTGGACTCCTGATTGTGAGACAGTTTTTCATGAGATCATATATCAACTTACCCATGCTCCAGTGTTAACCTATGCTGATCCAACAAAACCCTATGTCCAGCACACTGATGCTTACTTGCAAGAACTGGGGGCCGTGTTGTGCCAAAAGCACGAGAATGGCCTGAGACCAGTGGCCTTTGCCAGTAGAAGCCTGACCCCATCCAAAAAGAACCATCCTGTACATAAGTTAGAGTTCTTAGCTTTGAAGTGGGCTGTTGTTGACCAATTCCTGAGTACTTGTATGGGGCTAAGATACTAGTAAAAACTGACAATAATCCTTTGACCTATGTGCAGACTTCAGCTAAGTTGGATGCCACTTGCCATAGGTGGCTTTCTGCATTATCTACATATGACTATGCTGTTGAATACAGGGCAGGCCTGAACCACATAGATGCTGATGCTCTCTTCCAGAGGTGTGTTTCTCGAAATGACTGGGTCCGACTGTCAGAACCTGATATTCGAGCACTCTGCCAGAAGTTTGCCCGAGAGGAGCAAGTGGTCCCAGATCCAATGAACTATATGGTGGATTGTTTGGGATCCTCTGAGAATTGCATACCTGCTGCTTATTGCCACTTTTCTGCAATAGACAATGGTGCACTGCCTCAGCTGGATAATGACAGTATTCGGCGGGCTCAATCCCAAGATCAAATCAACTTTAGAAGCCCTCTATGCGGGGAAAGATGTGTCCAAATTACGTTCCACTGATTTGAGAACTGCATTGTTATACAAAGAAGGTCCTAAGTTGAAACTGATCAATAGACTGTTATACAGAGAAACAGTAGACAGAGGGGGACAAATAGACAAACAACAACTAGTGCCGCCCACTGCCTTTCGAGACTCAGTACTGAGGTCCTTACACAACCACACGGGGCACCTTGGTATAGACAGAACACTTGACTTGGTGAGATCCAGATTCTATTGGCCTAAGATGGGGGCTGATGTTGAGTAACACATTGTAATTTGTAGTCACTGCTTACAGAGCAAAGCTTTGCCCCAGAGGGCTTCCCCCCTTGTTAACATCACCACCAGTGCCCCCATGGAGCTGGCCTGTATTGATTTCCTGAGTTTGGAGTCAGATCAAAGAAATATCAGCAATGTGCTGGTGGCCACTGACCATTTTACGAGATATGCCCAGGCTTTTCCCACCAAGGACCAGAAGGCATCCACTGTGGCGAAAGTACTTGTAGAAAACTTTTTTGTTCACTATGGGGCTCCACAAAGAATCCATTCTGATCAAGGGAGAGACTTTGAGAGTCGTGTGATCAAAGAGAGGCTTTCTCTGTGGGGAGTGTGAAAGTCCAGAACCACCCCTTACCACTCCCAGGGGGACCCACAGCCTGAACGTTTCAACCACACTTTGCTAGATATGCTAGGCACCCTCCACCCAAAGGACAAGCCTAGATGGAGCCAACAAATTAGCACCCTGGTACATGCCTACAACTGCACCAAAAGTGATGCCACTGGGTTCTCCCCCTACCACCTGATGTTTGGAAGAGAAGCTCGACTGGTGGTAGATGTGTGTTTTGGGGTCTCTCCTGATGGGGTTCAAGCTGACAACTATTTACAGTATGTGCAAAAATTAAAGGCCCAGCTAAATCATGCATACCAACTGGCTCAAACCATGGCTGCCAAAAGAAATCTGGCCAAAAAAGAAAGGTATGATAAAAAGGTGAAGGAACAGGAACTCCAGGAGGGAGCTCGGGTATTGCTAAGAAAGCTGGGACTGCATGGCAAACATAAGATTGCTGACCAGTGGCACCATCTCCCTCACATTGTAGTGGGCAAACTAGATGATCTGCCTGTGTATAAAGTAAGGCCTGAGAATAATTCAAAAGATGTTAAAATAATGCATAGAAATCATTTACTGCCCACTGGAAAAATCTTGATTGAGTCTGTGCCCTCAGAAAATGCCCCCCTCTGGACCAGTGACTAGAGCTGCTGCTAAGGAAAAATCAAGAAAGTTTGCACCTACAGAAGCTGAGTTAAAGCGTTCCCCTCCTCAAGTCCCAGTTGAGCATGACTGTCAGTCCATATCAGAGGAAAGTGAGTGTGATTTTGAATACTACCCTTCTTACGAACTGAGTCAGTTGTTTCGGGGTAATCCCCTAGTCAATCCTGGAGATGAAGCTGGGCCTTCTGGCCTGTCTAAGCCCCCAGCTTTGCCCCTGGAGCCAATGCTCCCAGAAAGTGAAGTGCAAAGCATCAAGTCAGATGATATGGAATCATTGTGTATGGTTGAATTGTTTGAGCTTTCAGGGGAGGAAAATGATGGACTGGAACAGACTGGTGACATACCAGAACAAGAAGAGTGTGTTGAGTGCCCTGATAATTTGCTGTCAGTGTCAGAAAGCTCTTCATGTGAGCCAAGTGTTGTGGACTCAGAGATTGTAACTCCTGGAGCTGAAAGTGCCCCAAGTTCTAACCTCTCCACCCCAGTGGAGACTCTCCTGACAAGTGAGGACAATGCTGAAAATGAGACTCAGAGTGCAGAGACTGTAACAGTTCCCCCTAGAAAGACTGGTCAAGCTGTAAAGCCTGTGGTGCACCTCAGTTATGATTCCCCTGGGAGGCCTGTGGACTTGCCTCTCAATGTTGTCCATAAAGGAGTGTATGTGTCCCCAAGCTCATTGCCCAAACTGAACATCAGTGCTAACTCCAAGTTACTTGTGTTGCCGTCTAGGTATGGTGCCCCTCCCCCATCCAGACCCAAGGGCCCCCTCTCTTCAGGTTTCATGTACAAGAGGTAATTTTTTAATTTATTTAGTTTTTGTTGACCGGGTAAGTGCACTAGACAAATCCTGCCTATTTTCAGGCACGACCCGGGGGAGGGGGATACAGATGAATGCCAACTGACCTTGAACCAGATTAAGCTGTTCATGGTATTTTTAGTGAATGAGGGAAGTTTGGCCAGGACACTGGAAAAATTCCCCTACTCTTTTCGATAAGTACCATGGTATCTTTAACATCCACATGAACTACCACTAATCCAGGCAGATGGAACCTCAGTTTAACGTCTCAGCCAAAAGATGGCACCTCAGAAGTGCAGCACCCCTTTCATGCTGCACTACAGTGTCAGTACTGGGATATTAACCCAAACGCCAGATGTGGAAACTGAACTCACAGCCCTCTGATCTCACAGCCTCAGAGGCAAGTGTGCTACCTACTGAACCACTGACACTGTTGTGTTATGGTACAACTTTGCAATTGCAAAGTTTCAGAAATGTGTTTCTGGTAAAGTGATATCTTGGCTGATGATTACTAAGGCTGTATTATATTCACGGTAAAAAGGGGCAATTTCACAGCGTTTGCACGGTAAATATAAATTATTACATGGATACATCGCTATTTTTAATTTGCGTTTTTTTTACTTCTGTAAAATTGTTAACAGCAGTTAAAATTGCTTACATCATGTGCAAAAGTGCATTTGTGCAAATAAAATAAAAATACACTAATCATTTTGCTGCAGCATTGAATACATCTTTAGGTTTTCTGGTTTTATACTTCGTCGAATATCAGTCAGCATAGAACCGTAACGAAAGAATGATCTCTCAACACTGGCACTATGGACTGGTACACTCAAACAGCTAAGGGCAATGCTTGACAAGTTTGGGAATCTTTCCTTACAGTCCCTCCAGAACCCCACAATATCTATGTTACAATATATGAAAGTGCTACCTTGGATCTCTTGAATGTATGATCTTAGCTCTGATCTTGCCTTTATATTTTCATCAAATAGAGGGATGCTGTCACAAATAGCCTCTTCTGTCATTGCAAGGTTTCGTGCTCTCAATGGATTAAAAATTCTAACTGCAGCAAAAAATCTGGCAGCCGACTGATGAAATCTGCCACGTTTAGTCATGTAGTCCGTTATTTTGTGTGAACAGTCAGATAAACATTTTTTTGTTTGTGAGTTAATGGCAGTTTCTGACTTCACCTGAAGGAAGGTAGCAAAATCTAGCAGTTTGTCGTATTCCAAGTGCGATCTCACATCTTCACCCTCGTACTTCTCCAGCATATGAACTAAAGGAGGCGCATTTTCATCTATTTCTTGGATACCTGTGGTCATAATTCCATCAGCTGACATTGCTACTACATCCTCACAAGCTCCGCTTTCATCTTTAAAAAATTCTGTATACTCAGAGAGGTGTTCAGCATGATAGAAAACTGCCTTGAACCAGGTGTTCCACCTTGTGATGACAGGTGTTGGTGGTAAGGCAACTGGCAGGTCTTTGCTGGCTAGGTACTGTTTAAAATGAGCCTTTCGAGCAGGGCATGCTGTGAAATGCTTTTTTTACAGCCACAACAAAATTGTTGACATCAGTAAAAGTTTTACGCCAAATGTCTCCCAGAAGATTTAATAGATGGGCAGAACATGTAACGTGGACCCCCGTTTAAAAGTACATGCTTTAGACTCTGTATCCAACACTTATTCATGTACATAGCGTTGTCTGTAATGTAAGCTGCAACTCTGGTGTATAGGACTTCATATTTTTGCAAACAATTCAGAACAGCTTTAGAAACTGTTTTAAAATGTGTAGCTTCAAGCACAGTACAGTCTAGTAGTATAGGCTCTAATTTGGTTCTAGAGGGGTTACTTGTTTGCAAGCGGAGTGCACTAATTACAGGTGTAGTGACAATGTTCAGTATATAGCGATCCTGTGCATCAGTTGTCTCGTCACATATAATAGAAATTGTTTCTGCCTCTAACACTTTTTTTTTTTTACCTCAGCCACATGAAATGAATACACTTTGGGCAAATATTCAGAACGCAGCCACTGCAATGTAGGTATCAAGCCAACTGATTTTAAATTTGTTTCAAGGTAACAGTGTAGGCTGTGGTTACCTAGAGCATTCAAAGGAATATTAGCAGAAGTAAAAGCTTCTACTAGATTAAAAAGTGCAATTTTCCAGTTTTCCTGATGTTCCGCTTTGGTATGAAACAGCTCTCGTACAGTTACCTGCTTCTCAGCTACAGTGCTTTTGCTTACATCAAGTTTTCTTTTCTTGGCAACATGAGAAGAGGCTTCAAGGTGGCGATCACAAGAGGCTTTTCATTTATGGTCCATGGGTATATTGCAGGTTGAACAAAATAAAATATCACCCGAAATGTGAAAGGTGCCTCTATCATACTGGGAACACCGATGTTTGGCATAGACTTTACCCAGTTTAAACGCAGAGGTAGGCTTTTGAGGCAGAGACATTGTGTGGCATACTGGAAAACTGGGCTACTAACCTGCAATTTAAAACAGCCGTAGATCAAGAAATCAGTCACACAATTGAATAACTATGCTGTTAAGTGCTTAAGTGATAAAGCAATGTATGACTTCTTGATGTTCTACATAGAGTTAGCAATCGGGAAATGACTGAATGATTAGAAAGCTGTCAATTAAAGTGATTAGGAGATGATTAACTAAAGGTCTGGGTAATCAAGTCATGAAAGAAATACATTGATACCATTTTTACCCAAATTCACGGAACCTGCCAATTTTCACGGTATCCGTGAATTCCGAGCAGACCGTGAATTAATTACAGCCTTAATGATTACATGTATGAGCCTAATGTGATCCTGATGCAAACGTATATGGTTGCAATTGAAACTTATGGGGATACTTGCCTGACACGGATGCCAAGCTTTTTCCAGACCGGGAAGGGTGTAACCCCACTGCAAATGAGGTTACCAACAGTCTTCCAGGAGTTTGCTTGAATGCTCCAAGCCTGGATGGTGTTCAGCGTCTAAGCTGTTTATCTGTGAGTGCTTTTAGAGCTTCTGGTACTGTCTCTTTAAGAGCTGTCTGCCTGCAGACATAATTAATTTGTATGGGGGTCTGTGTGTTTCCCTGCTTGAGTCCCACTCAAGCTGCTACCAAATCACTCCGTTTCTGCCATCACTAAGTGGGCAGAGTGAGCACTTTTCAAAGATGTAACTGTTTGCCAAAATTATTTAGAGCAATAACGAAAATACAGTTTGTCTAACCTGCTTTTCTTTGAAGTCAGAACTATGTTTGCCAAGTCCCCCATTCTGATGTTGAACTGCTGAACTGGACCAATCAGAGTGAGGGGACCTTTGAAATGGACCCTGCTGCTGGCAAATCAGAACTTGGACTCTCATTGTGGAGCCAGCCACCTATGTACTGTATGGCCAATGCTTCTGGGAATTCTAGTTTGGACTTCTGCACCTTTTTTCCACCAACAGGGGGAGTTTACTGTGAATAACAGCCAAACCAGCCAACTGAACTGGAAGGAACTCAAAGGAAATACCCGGCTCTGTCTACTGGAAAGATCAGATCAGTTTGGGGTAGTGAAGAGACAAGGAGCTGTGAGCTTCTACGCTGTATAGTTCCACACAGTAAGCACGTGTAAGGCCCTAAGTTTCGGTCTGCAGCTTGTGCAAGCGCCTGTTCAGACTGAATCCGACCTGTGAAGAGAATCAAGGAGATCTGAAGAGTAGAAACAGGCTCACCCTGTAGAAGACTGGAGAAATTGTTGAATCACACTTGGTCTCTCAGGAACTGAATCTGCTATGTGTACTCCCGGGAATTGTGCAGTAATTGCGATTGGGATCGAGAAGCAGCCTGCCTGGTATAGTACTTTCCTGTTACATATAAATGTATGTAGTGCTTGTGGAGAATCGCGTTTCAAATCCCCTGTAGAGTGAATTGAGTGCATGAAGCTGGAAGTAAACCCCAGCTTAATCCAGACTACATCCATTTGCTCTAAACTGCAGTGGGGTCCAGTCACAAGGACCTTGTCCACATGGTCTGCTCCTCCTGGCAATCCAGGACAATCAGCCTTCCATCCAGTTCCCAGCCTTGAGTTTGTGAGTACAGAGCAGGGTAGCTCCCTGCCATCTGTTTATCAAATCGCAAGTGTGTCATCTAATTGTTGCTTTTTTCATTTCTTCATGAACTGAGCCCTCAGCATTTCTTCATAAACTGAGCCCACCAGCTCTGGATTACAACTGGGTATTGTGCAAGTGTTTTTTCCATCACAGGACCCCATCTTGCTGCACCGATCCTGGCTAGCCCCCCCCCATCCTGGGTACCCAGCGAAAGTGATAATTTGGGACTCTGAATATGCGCATAGTACTGTGATTATTACTGTGTTTAACCTAATTAACCTGATTTCCCCCTTCCTTGTTACAGCTTCTTAAATAAATCAGATCTGTTGGTTTTCAGCAAAGTTACACTGACTGAAGTATTCATTCATTTATGTTAAAGTACTGTACTGTCGTTTTTGCACTGTATCATCTTGTTTTACAGGGGGTCCCCAGAGTCCAATTGACAGAGCCAGTCCTGGGGGTAAGCGTACATTGTGAAGATATTCCTTATGCATTGTGTGGGCCACTAGTGGGAAGAAAAGAGGGTTACAGTGTCCCAGAGGGCTGTGACCAAGTTAGTTTAACTACTGCAAACCCTGACCTCTGAGTGGAGGCACCCGCCATTGGACCTAGGCCCCTCAACCTCTTAGTAGTTAAGCAGGCAGGGGTAGTAGCTCTTGGGGTAGCACCACCAAGGGGTTACATATAAAAGAATAAAATGCAAACAAACAAAAATGAAGTTACATAACGTCAATACCTGAAGTTCAGCAAGGTCAGTAAACATGCCCACATCACAAGTGCAGATTTTGAGTCACATAACAATATTTTCCCCGGAGCTGTGTATGGTCTGTTTGTGGTACAGCATTGGCGAGAACAGAATTAATGTCTCAGTATCTGTTCTCTTCATTTATTCATGTTCCCAACCACAGAACTGGGTTCCAACAAGGCCACCCCTATTGCCAGCACTACACCTGCCATGTTGTCAGGCTAACAATAACTACTGCATGGATACTGGTAGTACTCCCTCAAGCAGTACTGGGTGTACTACTTGAGGGAGCAATTCTGTGGATGAAGTGTAACTGTGCTGGGAGGGTTGGGGATTGCTCTGAGACACTTTCTTTCTGGATGAAGTGATAAATGGGGTGTTGACATAGATGTATTGGCTGGGGTCTCCAATCTCATGGGTATTGTTCTTAGGGTTGTATGCAACTGTTTCTTGAATAAGGGTGCGTTCTCTGTCTAATAAGCATTGACCATACCTACTCACCTGGGTACTAGGTCAGGTGCTCCAGGAATAGGCTGAGGTGAAGGATCGGCTCATCGTCTGTGGTGGGAATTTGGGGGTCACGATGGTGGGGAGTGGGGGGATGGAACAGACAAGAGGTCTGGGGAGTTCGGGATGGCAGGACTGGGATGGGTGGCATGGGAGGTAGTGCTGGTCCCAGAGGAGGGGGCTGGTGCTGGGGGGCAGAAGGCCAACAGGGGATCTAGGGGTGACAGGCTGGTGGGCTGCAGTGGCTGTGGGGCGGCCATATAGATGGGTGCATTGTGGAGGTGGCAGGAGTGTCCTATTTGCCACAGCCTGAGCGCACTGCAGGCATAGGGCAGTTGGCTGCGAGGGAGATAAGTAGGTTAACAGAGGGGAGGAGTAGAGCGAGGATAGGAGAGGCACACCCTCGGGCGCAGAGGGACTCAGAGTTGGAGGCAACTGTTGGGGGGCAGATCCCGGGCCACAGTGTGGAACGCATGCTGCTTCGGGGTGGGGGCAACAGTGACAGGGTCAGAAGTAGGGGGATAAGGTTAAGTAATAGGTATGAGGTTCTGATGTCGGTAGCAGAGGAGGAGGAGGAGGATGGTATCCACAGGAGTGGGCAGATGATAGTCAGGATAGGGAGATGCTGGGCATAGTAGTTCAGATTGGGAGAGGGGTGGGTTTGAAAGGTAGGGGTAGGGAGCGGAGGACAGAGCAGGGGGAGTAGAGGGGGGAATGCAGCCAAGGGCATGTTGGATTAGCATTTGGTGAGGCGAGGGGATTATAAATGGTGTGTTGGCCACAGGTAGAGGGGCGGCAGGCATTGGGGGAAAGAGGTCCATCAGGCAGTGGGGGGGGATGCAGGTGGAGGTTCAGGGGCAGAGGGACAGAGAAGGACAAGCATTCAAGGCAGGGAAAAGGGTTACAGACAGGAACAGACAAAAGGTGGGTAAAGGGGGCCATAGTAGTAGTAACAGTCTTTTACATTGTTTTAACCATTATACAAATACAACAAATTCTCTTTGCTCATCAGTTTTAAAGGTCAATATGACAATTAACATTTTAACTATACTCTTAATTCCTGATCACCACTCATAAATTAATTTAGAACATTTTCCCATGTCTTGTTGCGATCACGATTTGCCTCAACTGATTAATATAAACCCATTTAGGTGCTACCTCTCCAGTGTTTTTCACTTTAGTTCAATTTGGTATGCTACAGGTGAGATTTTGTCAGTGATCACAAAGGGTCTTTGCCAACTTGGAAGAAACTTTTTGACCTTGGCTTTATCCCTACCATAGTTAAACACTTTATCACCAATTTGATACTCTTTTGGACTAGTTTTCCTGTCATAATATGATTTAGAAGCCTCAACACTTTTCTCTAAGTTCTTCTGAGCAAATGCAAAGGTTTCTTCCAAATGCTGTTTTAAATGGGTTACATATTCATGTGCTGTAGAAGCACATGCTGAATTTACATTTCATGTGGTGTATAGGAGATGTAAAGGTAACAGCATCTGTCTTCCTGTTATCATTTCAAAAGGAGGAACACCTGTAAACGTATTAGGAGTAGCCCGTATGGCCATTAATACTATTAGTAACTTGCATCCCAATGTTTTCCTGAAGAATTTATATATTTCTTCAGTATATGCACAATGTTTGATTAGCACGTTCCATCTGTCCAGAAGATTGTGGATAGTGCACTAGACAAATCCTGCCTATTTTCAGGCACGACCCGGGGGAGGGGATACAGATGAATGCCAACTGACCTTGAACCAGATTAAGCTGTTCATGGTATTTTTAGTGAATGAGGGAAGTTTGGCCAGGACACTGGAAAAATTCCCCTACTCTTTTCGATAAGTACCATGTAGTTTCCTCTGTACTCCTAGAATTTTCCACATGTCTATTCCCTCTCCTGTCCAATGAAGACCTCTATCAGATTCTACTCTTAATGGTAATCCTCATCGACTAAACACATGGTTTATTAAGAAAGCAGTGGTTTTGGCAGTGTTATTTGGAGCAGGTATACAGTCAACCCATTTCGTGAATGGACAAGTAACTGTCAAAAGGTAATGGTTACCCCTTGAAGATCTGGTAACAGGACCAATTCAATCAATCTGGATGTCTGACCAAGGCACAGCGATGCCTTTTGACTGTAGTGGTGCGCTGTTTCTGTGAGTAGCTGGTTGGAACTTGCAGCAGGTTATACACCCTTGTACATACCCTGCAATATCATTATATATGTGGCCAGTAGGCTATATCTTTTAAGGTTTCATAAGTTCTCCTATCCCCCATGTGCTCCCAATGGTTCATCATGGGCATGTTGTAACATAATTTCCCTGTGGCCTAAGGAACAACCCATTGGACCTCGTGTGGGTTTTTTACCAATTCTTGCGAAGAAATCACTCCTTAACTGGAATTTATTCTTCTGGTTATACATGGTTCTCAGGTCTTGGCTATCCTGTAGGTCACTGTCAGTAATCATGTTTTCAGTGGGATCCTTGATAAAACGATAAAAGTTTCCTACCATTTCATCCTCTTGTTTCACTTTCACTAAATCAAAGTCAGGTTTCTCACTATATGAGTGTAGAACCTTATTTTTCTGTTCCTGTTGCTTTTGTCTGTGGGTAACCACATCCACCTTAGCTTGGACAGAAGGAACAAAGTTCCATTCTTCTCCACTTAATGCACCCTCCTTAGCCAGCACATCTGCTAGGTCATTTCCTGTTTTGTCTGGTCCCTGGATTTTTGAGTGCCCTTTTAACTTTTTGAAATAAACAACCAACTTATCTTCCTGAACCAAATGATCTATGGCTAGGATAAGGTCTGCATGCATCACCCTATTGTCTCTTGAACTGATTATACCATTCACCTTCCACCCTGGTAAATGTGTAAGGAAGTTCTGCCTAACATAATCAGTCAGTACAAATTACAATGTCTTGTAACTTATGTTGTACTGCAGTCTGTACCACTATATAGATGGCTGCAAATTCTTCATATTGGTTAGACTTAGGACCAAGCTTGTACTTGATAGGAGTACATGGTACATTATTCTGCCATGCCACTCCTAAACCAGAACATCGGTCTTGACCTTGCTGAAATGAACAACCATCAGCATAGGCTCTAGGCAAATTTTCCCACACATTTTCATCATAGTAGTGGTGTCTGTTATGTTGGTACACCATATCCAACTCAAAAGATAGGTCAGGGTCTTGTACCAGACGTTCATCTACAGTACAATTACACATCTCCAGGTGTGCTAATCCTTGAGCTACTATATTGCTTTTCTTCTTTGCATACCTAACCTGTAGGGGAAGGCCCTTGAGTGCTATGGTCCAGGCTACAATTCTGCTTCTAGACACATTACCATCCTTAAGCTTCTGGCTCCCCAGAAGGGTAAGGGGTTGGTGATCAGTCTCTGCAACAACTTTTTTACCACAAATGTAAGTTTTGAACCATTGTACTGCCCATACGGTGGAAAACAATACCTTTACACAATCTGAAAACTTTTTCTCAACATCACTCAAGGTTTTACTCACATAAGCAATAACACATTTGTCTGAATCATGTTTCTGATATAACACTGCACTGATGCTGCTACTAGTATGTCCTACCTCTAGATAAAAATCTTTATCCATTTGTGGGTAAGCAAGACATGATGCTTGACTCAGACTATCTTTTAACGCTTGCATGGCGTCCTCTTGCTCTCCCCTCCACACCCAGGGTTTTGACTTTCTCAGCAGCCTGGTGAGAGGATAGGCAATTTCTGCATAGTCCTGGATAAACTGTCTTGAGTAGTTACAGATCCCTAGGAAACTACATAACTCTTTTAAAGTTTTGGGTGGACCAATTTTTTGGACTGCCTCAACTTTGGTATGCTGAAGACGTAGCCCATCAGGACTAACTTTCTGCCCAATATAGTTTACCCTATCTCTGAACCATTGCCCCTTTGGTAAGGACAACTTGGCACCAGCAGCTTCCAGCTGGTTTAACACATAGGTGACTTCAGCTAGGTGTTCCTCAAAAGTGTTACTTTTGATTAGTACATCATCCACATAGACCAAGTTTCCTCTGCTTTTGGCATCAGGCATGGACTTGTGCAGAAAGATATTGAAATCTGCTGGTGAATTTAAATGCCCAACAGGGCACCTATTTCATGCGTACTGTCTCCTTCCAAAGGTAAAAGCCAGTTTATATTGATCTTTTGGGTTTACTCAATGTCCAGAATCCATTTACTATATCTAGGGTAGTGAAATATTTGGCACCTTAAATTTTGGCAAACTTTGGTCCAAGTATGTCATAGGCCAGTGAGATAAAGGCACCTGTTGGTTCAACTTCCTACAGTCAATAGTGAGTCTCCTCTTTCCCATAGATTTTAGTACAGGCCAAATGGGGGAATTATAAATAGAGTTTACCTGTCTTATAATTCCTTGCTCCATTAAAGTATCCTGTATCTCTTGTGCATGTTCATAAGATACTAGTGGTATTCTGTACTGGCGTACATAAATTGGACCTTTACTAGGATCAGTACGTACCCTGGTAACGTGGAGGTCAGTTACTCCAAAATCATTAGCATCTTTTGCAAACATGTCCTTAAACAGAAGGAACATTTTACAAACCTTTTCTTTTTCTATTTTTGTTTCACAATTACCAATTTTGTATAGCTTGCTCAACTTTTTTTTTAAATCTGGTAAAAGTAAATTTTTACTTATTTCTACCTCGTCTTCTGTTATCTTAGAAACATTTTCAGCATCAACTGCATGGACCTCTTTATATTGTTTTGTTTCATTAACCATAGTGGACAGTGCAAGGTAATCATTTTCAACTTTACGTGCCTGTATTTTTTCCTTATCCTTATTAAATTACTTGTAAAGCAATTACACCATTTGGTATGGACCTGATTTTGTCATCTATGTCATCCTGAACAATGTCTTCTGGTAACTCCCCAATAACTGGAACAACTAACTCCAAATCATAAAAGGATTCTTCTATCACTACCCCAATTCACAGTTAGCTGCTATAGTGATAGGCTCAGTTGGAGGGGAGAGTTTGATTGAGACAGATGCTTTGCTATGCATGCTCTCTGTTCTGTGGAGAAGAACAAAGAAGCAGGGGGACAATGCTTTAAACAAGATTTAGTAAAGGTATGCCACCTAAGCCTCAATAATGCTTGTCTCCTTTTCAGAATATTTTATTGCTTGCCTCCTGTCGTGCTTCTCTCTCTGAGTTATTTTTGTCCCACTGCAGGAAGAAGGCCCATTTGGTGGTGCAGGGTGTTCCCCTTGATCTGGTGTGGGACTGCAGCATTGGAAAGGAGGCCACTTGAAATAGTTTATAGTGCTGAAAAAATGGAGCAGCACTGAACCCAAAAAAGTTTATGACATCTCCTCTGAATTCCTCTGAACTCTAAAATTTGTAGATATATGAGGAACGTTTTTTTTTTCCTTTGCCTTGTTGGTACTGTGTAAGCCGCAACTGGTAAAACTACATTTTTTTTTACTTGTGTGTGTCTCATGTTAGTATTTTTATTGTCTTTTAAGAATTTGCTTTAGTATTGTTTTTGGGTAGGTCCAATATGTTTTGTCTTGTCTTGTAGAACAGCTGTACAATTGTACCTGATGAAGGGCAGCTCTTTTAAAAAAAGGGGGGAATTATTCTATCTGATTTTATTAGTTTCATATACTGCTTATTTTAACTTGTATAAGCCCAGTATCAGAGTCAGCTGATAGTTCTCTATTGAGCAATTTGCAATTTAGTAATTTGATTATTTAATTGGATAATTGAACGCACTATAGCCCCATGAAGCAACAGTTGTAATTACAAGCATTTATAAACTCATCTGCTGACTCCTGGCTGCAGTTGCCGATCTCTGGGGGAGTGACTACTTCAAGAGTCAAAGCCGACGGTTAGATGTTTACAGAGATTATTGACAGTTCTGTCTGCATTTTTCCCACACTCGCACTTCATTTGTACTCCATTTGTTTTTATTAGTGCCTTTTACAGTATCTGGACTTATGCGTGCTTCATCTGACTGATTATACAGCGAGAAGTGGTCCAATTTACCCTAAATAAAAACACTTATTGCTACGATTATTGTTGCTGTGGACTGGTGCTAATGTTAGCACTTTTTATTTACACTCAGTTATATTACTGTAGTGACATTTAGAATCAAAAGCTGGTAACTGCAGAACTGCTGCTGAACTGAGACGTGTGACTTACTATTTTCCACCATCGACTGAAAAATAAGTTCAGTACACAGAAACGCAGTGGGGTTATTTTTGTTACTTGCCTATTCTTTAAAAAAAGCATCTTTTCTGTTAGCATTTGTGGCAGAGATAGAGGAAGAAAATAGAGAAGCTAGCTCTTTTTTTTCAGATAAGCCAAATAATTACACACAATTACATATAATTTTATTATACTTTAATACAGCTCATTGCACTCTCTTTTCTGTCCTATTGAATGATTAAAAAGCTGCACCTACTATAGAGAAATATAAAGATTGGAGCACATTAGATCAAAATAATTTTTCTTTTGGGTTGTGGACATTCTTGAAGGCTTTTCCAGTGTTGGATCCAGTTGTCCTTTTAAATGGCTATATTACTGAGGTTGCTTCATCAGAACTCTAACAGAAATAACGGGAAGTTGTGGGAGGTAGTTTCTCTTTTTAGACTGAATTTGGTGCTTTAAAAGAACAACTAGGAATAAAGGAATTCCCATACCCTCAAACAGATGTCTGAGTAAGTTAATTGAAGGAATAAGTTAACCAAAAGACTAAAGGATTAAAGTCTCATAGCAGTTGGTGCACATGAACAGAACTTAGTTCTGTGGATTCAGTGGTTCCTGCAGATTGGAATTTATCAACATTAACTGCAGTATTGTACTTCTGCTGATTGTGAGAAAAGTGGCACTTTTAGAGAACTAGTATCAGTGCTATTGCTGCTGTTCTTTTGGGGCCTTTGGTATTGATTTGCACCAATTTGCACTTTACTGAATACATCTTAGCTGTATGGCACCAGCTCTCAGATACTGGAACTTTTAACCTTGTGATTTCTAAAGTTAAAGCCAATTCATTATAGAGAGAGAGAGTACTATTATACAATTATAATGGGAATTATTTTAGAAAAGTTATTAATTTAAAGGCATTTAAAAGTATCTAGAATTTTCTGAATAAAATTCTATTTATGTGTTCAAGTCTATTTTTACTTGAAACTGTGCTGCTAGCTTTGTGGGTGCAATAATGCAATAGTGTTTTGTGTGTGTGTGTGTGTGTGTGTGTGTGAATTTTGTTATAATTTTTCATTCTCTCCAATAGTTTATATGTATTATTAATTTGATGTACACTAGAAGTGGTAAAATGCATGCTGTAATAAAAGGCAAGAAGAGGAAAGGAATTGATGAGAAGCAAATAAAAAAGAAAAGCAGCAATGGGAGTGTGGGTAATGGCATGCTACACATTACTACTTCTACCCTCATTGAACCAAAATTTTTTCATATGCCGAGGCATTAAAGAATTCTATTAATATGGCCTCAGAAGTCGTAGGTGAAATGGATGAGAAACTGGCCTTTGAAATTAGTGGTCCAACCAAGATTATTGAGTCAGCTGACAATTCATGTGGGAAAGAGAAGGCGAAACTAAGAGCTACTCAGACGCCTACTAAGGGAAAAAAGAAAAGAAAGGAAGCCTTACCAAGGATGAGGATGTCAGAAATTATCCTAAACAAATTATACAGAAAAATATTACAGATTTCTTCCCTGTTAAACAAAACACTGGGGAAAATTATAGTCAAGGAATTTTAGAAAGGATTCAGGAAGCATGGACAGGGGATAAAATTGATAATACTGTGATTGCCCCTAAGAAAGATGAGGAAACTGTGTTAGAACTATTTAGCCAGTTGGAAATTTCCTCTGAAATTTCTGAAAACTTAGCTAATATTCTCCAGAGAATCAGTCTTGGGAGTATCTTTAGAAAATCATAACACGTCTAAGCTAGCAGGCTCCCCCTCTACAGTATTTGTGAAACTAGATAAGGAGGTAGAGTAGATAGCTGTAGATGACCTTTTTGCACAATGTCCAGACACAATGTCAAACTATACTATCAAAGCTCTGGCACACGCAATAATTGCAAATGTAGTGCTGTTAAAGGGACTAAAGGATTTAAGGAATACTACAGAGAGGTCCATTAATACAATATTTGCCAAAATGCAACAACTGGAGAATAAACTGGATGAAGTGCTTAGACTAAGAAGGTCTGGAAAACTTTATTTTTTCCTCTATTTTTAGTCCCGATACCCCACCAAAAGGAAAGGGGGAGCGGAAAGGTCCCCAAAAACAGAAAAAAGAAGAAAAAGGGGAAAATAGGAATGCCAAGATACAAACAATGGGTAAACCTAAGGAACCCTTAGAAAAAGGAAACAGTCATTGTTCTACTAAGGGGGGAAACTCTGAAGTAACAGGGAAGATTTGTAAAAGTCACATAGGAGAAATCAGGGATGAAGCTGCTGAAGTACAGAAACCGTGCCCTGTTAACCTGCTTAAAATCAAAATAAATCAAGAAATTAGTGGAAGTAAAAGGGCTCTTAATGGAAATGAAGTCTGCCTAAGGTTTGATGGCATGTTTCAGAAAGAAGATGAATCAAATCTCTGCAGGATACACCACTAAGCTCCTTGCTTAAAACACATCAACTAAACACCTTCCTTAAAATGAATGCATATAGAGATACAGCCCAACCCCTGTTTCAAAATCCTAATCTCTTAATTTCGGATAAAATAATTAAACCTCATCTCTTTTGGCTGGATATGGGTGTAGAACGAGTGGGCCGGTTGGTTCAGGAACAAAAAATGCTCTCTTTTAAAGAAGCCCTCCATCTTTTCAACTGGTCTACTACTTATATTTTGAAATAATTTAAAATATCCCATAAGTTGATACAACACTTTGGATCAGGGTCATGGGTCAGCTCCTTTCACATCTACTTTGCTTTCACACATTAGCTCCATTTCTACATCTCATTTGATATCCTATTCAAATAAATTCCTCTTATCAAATGTTGTTATTTTAGAAGGCCAGAGGTTTTACTGGTGGGATAATATCCTACCATTGACTACCCCTTCCAGGGCCTGGTCTAATCTTTGGAACCACCTATATAAATGGGACAGATATAGATACATGCAATTTTATATCAATCATAACCCATACTATACACCTCTTAAACTCCACCAAATGGACATACTACCCTCTAATTAATGTCCCAAATGTCAACAAACTCCTGGTGACTTATTCCATATGTTATGGTCCTGTGAGAAAATTGCCCTCGTTTCTGATATTCTTGAAATAAATGACCAAAGTGTGAAATTATTGTTCTGGAATATTGCTGGATTACTTAGTAAAGTAGCAGACCAAGAATGTTTGGAATTCTTAACCCTACATGAAATTTTTGCTCTACAAGAAACCTGGCATTAGAAATGATAAATATTAATGGATACCAAGTGGTTTCATATGTGGCAGTTAAAGATAAAACATTTGGCAGACCAAAAGAGGGATGGCAATATACAGTACATTAAAATAGGACCAAAATCTTCTATTGTTGAAATAATTAAAAATTCACAAAATTACATTCTGGTTGTTGTTTTCATTAATCAGGTTTTGCAGATCCTAGTTAATGTGTATATTTCCCCATTAAACGATACAACTGGATCTATGAAAATCTGGGAGTCATTGGATGTACATATTGATACTGCTTTTCAGAAATATCCTAAAGGCATTTGATAGTAGGAGATCTTAATACCCGCATTTCAGATTAGGATAATTTACTGGATTTGGAGAACCAGCTAAGCTTAAGATGTTTAATGGTAGATCTAGTAAGGCTAAAGGGGTAAATGATCGAGGCCGAAGATTAATTAGGTTCATTGAGGAAAATGTTCTGATGGTCTTGAATGGGAGAACTGAGGGAGATAGGGAGGGGGAATTCACTTTCTTCTCTGGGGTTGGGCAGAGCACAATTGATTATGTAATAATCAGCCCTGACAGTTTTGAGAATTTTGCCTCACTGAAGATTTCAATGAGATCAGACAGTGACCACGCACCACTGAACATGCAAATTAAGATTGAAAATAAAGAGGTACATCAAGTTTTACCCTCTAAACCCCCCCATGATACAATAAAGTTCGGAATGGAGACAGCCGTTGAAATTTAAATCTATGACTGGTGAAGAGGTGGGAAATTTATTGAGAGAATTTGAAAATAAGAAGGAAGAATGTCTCTGGAATAACGAAGAGTGAGTTGAATTTCAATTGAATAAACTTAATCAAGATCCAAGACAAATTATTTATACGTATCCTAAACAAGAAATCCAAGGAGAAACAAAAACCTGGTTTGACAAAGAATGTAAAGATAAAAAAAGAAATCTCAGGAAATTAGATGGGTTAAAAATTCACAGACTAGGAAACATTATTCTGTCTTAAACAAGGATAGAAAGCAATATAATAATGTAATCCCTGGGTGGTACTATTCCAAGGGCTACTACCCGTGCCTGCATGGCTAGTTGCAGGTTAAGGGGCCTGGGTGCCTCCTCCCACAGGTCAGGGTTGTTAGTAACAAGGTTAACCTTGGTACAGCCCTCCGGGACACTGTAACCCCCCTCTTTCCTTTCTAGTGGCCTAGAAAATATGCAACAAACACATTCATAGTAGCCCCTATTCAGCATACAATTCCCCACACTGTTTGCACTTACCACCAGGGCTGGTTCCACCAGTTTGACCCTGGAGACCCCCTGTAAAACAAGGTTAGGCACAGCAAATAACAACAGTACAGTGCTTTTGGTACAAACTGGAACCACAGTCAGATTAAATGCAAAAAGAGTTAGATCTGATTTATTCAGTGGAATTGAACAAGGGAAGGGTGTAATCAGGTTGACTGATTCTAAAACTGATCTTGTCAGGCAATTATGCATGCACTTTTAGTCCCTGCACAGTCACACGCTCTGGGTACCCTGTTGGAAGTAAGGTGGGCTAGCCTGGAACACTGCCCCAGGTAGGTCAGCATCTCAGCTGATTGGGGCCCTGCGATGAAAAGAAAAGGCATGCACAAGCACACACAATTTGTAATCCAGATCCTGAAGGCTCAGTTCGTGAAAGGAGAAACAACAATGCAATTAGATAACAACACTTGAGATTTAGCTGTTGTTGCAGGGAGCTACCCTGATTGTTACTCACGCTACCCAATACGAGACACAGGCTAGATGAAATGAAGACTGCAGGTTGATGACTGGTTTGCCAGGAGAAGCAGGGCCCACACGAATCATGGAGGTGTCATTCCTGTTCGAGATGGTTGAGCAGGGGGCTGATCCCTGGGTAAGTCTCTCGTCAATGATAGCTACTGTGCCTGAAGTAGCTGGCTGGGCCAGGTGGCAAGGCCCAGGCTGGGTGAAACCGTTCGGATTTTGAGTTTGGTAGTGCTGGATGCAGCTTCCAGCAAGTGTGGCACATTTACACAGTGGAGAACCAAATTGCGACCTACTAACAGCACACAGCACATTTATAGTAAAGAAATCACCATACCACAATATGGAAGGCAGTCTGGCCACAATATCAGTGTCTCTGAGCAAAACCGTGAATTCTGTGATAAACAGATGTCCTGACAGGCCGATCACGTACAGCAAATTTTCAGTCTTCTTCAGGTTCAAATCTGGTCACTCTTCAGTGACTTTGTCACACTCCAGTTCAGATATAGTCTGATTGCTAAGCCTTTCAAAAGATTCCCTCTTGAGGGACTGCAGGCAGACAGGCCAAACTCAGCCTTTCCACCAATCTCCCGAGCGAACTACCCAGGAGCTGCTGTTCGAATTACTCAAGCTGTTTACTCTTCAAACTCTAATTCCAGACTGACTGACTGCAGTAGGCAGCTTGGGAATTTCCCTTTGATCCAAAAAATTCTGGTTGGTTGGTCCATCAGTCTGTCAAAACAAGGGCTCCCCCTCCAAGTGCATTTTAGGTGCCAAAGTCTCAAAACTACAATTCCTACAGAAATTCCTCCCACAAGACCACTAGGGACAGACTCCATTTTATGGGTCCCCAGAGGTACTGATTGGCCCATTCTGGCAGTCCAAGACCAAAATGGTGGTGATAAACAGAACTGACCATACTACAAAGAAGGCAGGTTAGACAAAGTACAATATCATTACTCTGCTACTAGATAATCAGCAAATAAGTACAGCTTCCAACAATGCTTCCTCTGCGCAAATAGCGATGGCAGAACAGAGCAATTATCTGACAGCCAGGGCGGGACTCAAGCATAGAAACACTTAGCCCCCTCCCAGATTAAATAAGCACCACATTATAGGCAGCTCTTAAAGAGATAGAGCACAGAGGCATCAAGGCACTCTCACACAAACACTTTTAAAGCGCTAAGACACAGGATACCAGCCTGGCAGTGGGCATTTAGGCACACCCAAGGAAGACTTTTGAGAACCCCCCTTTGTAGGGGGGTTACAATAAATTTCTCCAAATGAAAAGGATAATTTTTGCAGAACAGACTATGGGAGGAGATGTATCCAATTGTTATGAATAAATATACTAAGGCATTTTGGAATATGGTGATGAAAGGGACGTATCAATACCAGCCCTCATTGTTAGTATAAGTCCCAAAATAAACTTGGGTCAAGTATTTTAAAGAAATCTTCTGTAAAACTTATTCTATAGAAGTGTTTGATAATGTCCATTTAGGCAAATTGTTGGACGTTGGGACCCCTATTGTCAGGGTCCCTACTTTTCTGTGGCACAGTGGGACCAAGTTCTGTGGCAAGACTACCATTTGCCGCAGAACTTCTGCGGCAGTGGTTTGTAATTTCTCCGGAAGTTCTGCGGCACTAACAAACTACCACATCACAGTGACAGCTTGTCATCCTGACTTCACTTTTATGGCAGTGGTTATAGCAATCAGGATGGTGGAAAGCACAGTAATGCTAGTTCAAAAAATAACAGAATTATAAAAATCATTTTATGCCTAAAAAAGCAAAACAAATGTCTCTCCTTTAAGGTCCTAGCCTGTTGCATAAATGACATATGCAGAGGGGATCTTATGTGATAAATAATGTATTTCTATATGCATGCTATCTATCCCACTAATGAGGTTTCCACTGTCTATCACTTATATATTTGTATACGCTTTCTACACCACTCATGAGGTTCCCGCTGTGTATCACTTATATATTCATATACAGTCTGTAACATACATACAAATGTGTGTGTGTGTGCGTATGTGATGAGAGAGACAGAGATACTGTATGTGTGCGTGTATGTATGTGTGTGTGTATATATATATATATATATATAATATATCTATCTATATCTATATATATTTTTAATTTCTATGAACTTGCACCCTCATTTATACAGGTCCCATTAGAAATTAAACAGAGTAGTTATTGCAAAACTAATTTTTGATGTCAACCTGCTTTCCCTGACACACTGCGTAACACCATCAGGCCATGACATGCATGTGAACCGACTGTGAGATAGAGCTCTTCAGACCAGCACAATGTGTGCACTATGTGACAGAACACTGTACCATACCTTCCCAGACTCCGAGCAATGAGGTGTTCCACCAATCCTTATGCTGCCTAGCCACCTCCCAGAGCTAATCTTTGAACCTGAGTTGCCGGCATGGAAACACAGCATGCTACCCTCTGGCCCAACAGCTGTCCCTGCACACAATATTTCTCCATAACTTTTAGGTGATTCTATCAACCAATGACAATATGTAATCAATAATCCTGGGAAAATATGTGTACAGTGCAATTATTTATTTAACGGGTCAGATATTCAAACTGAGCCCAGAGTGTGTGCAATGGCAGGAGCAAGCACCAGTCAATTGCACACATGCGCAATAGATGTGATATTGAAACATGGAGCAAATCAAATTGCGCAACCAGCCAACATCTGAATATCGCACAACCTGCGCCATAGCGCAACCAGGAAGGGGAAGCTGAGCAGATATGATGCGCCATAGTGCAACAAGACCAGCCCAGCTGAGCAGTCCAGAGGTGCCATAGTGCAAGCAGAGAGCCCCCCAGCAGCAGAGCAATGGAACTGCATAACCAGGGAGGTAGGCAGGGGCCCACCACCCATGCCACAGATGGGCACAGGAACACACTGCAGAACTAACAATACACCCCCACACCCAAAGCACAGCATCACTGGGGAGGGACAGAATATCCACCGGCCCATGGGGACAAGCCAACAAAGCACAGCTGGGCCATGGTGCCCCAGCACACCCACTGGCAAGCTGAGACTGCCACACAAAGGGGCGGACAACCCAAGTGCACAACAGCCCCCCCTGTGCACAGCACACCCTGCACTGGTACCCCAAGACACCACCCATGAGCAGTGACTGTCACTGTCACTGCAGGAATCCCCATGCCCCCCTGCCACAATGCAACCGTGTGTACCACAGAACCACAACCGTGTGTACCACAGAACCACAACCGTGTGTACTGCAGAACGATACAAGCCAGACCCACCAGGAGCACACAGCCCCCCTGCCACACTGCAACCCTGTGTACCGCAGAACCATACAAGCCAGACCCACCAGGAGCACCCAGCACCCCCCCGCCACACTGCAACCGTGTGTACCACAGAACCACAACTGTGTGTACCACAGAACCATACAAGCCAGACCCACCAGGAGCACCCAGCGGTGTGTGGCAGCACACGGCCAGACCTGACTGAAAGCCACCACCACACCAGGGACACCTCCCCAAGCACACACACAGACATTCCCAGGACAACACCACCCCAGACACCATGCACACTACTGCAACTGAGCACCTATAGCCAGCTGCAAATCAGAGACTACCACAGTATTCATAACAAAATAGATTTATATAAAGAAAATATGAACAGGAACAGGAACAGACAACTATATACAACTATATACAAGACAAGTGTGGGGGTATGGGTACAAGGTAGGGGTGGGTGATGGGCAGGGCTGAAGAACTGGGTGAGGGAAGGCAGGGTGTGAGGGATGGGTAAAGGGGGTAGGTGTGGGGCAACTACTACCTGCCAGGCCACACATCAGCCGGCCGATGCCTCACTCCCCTCCGTTGCATGTCCCTCAGTATCTTGAGGGACTCCAAAGAGACATCCAGCAGGCGATGGACAGCCCGCTCAATCGTTCTCAGGACCTGGACACCTAGGACAAGGAAACAGAATCAATGGCTGTGACTGTCCACAACCCTGAAGCCCACCCAACATGCATGGCATATAGCCAAGTGCCCCGCTCCTGTGACGGACTGCACCCACCCACAGTGACCGTGCACAAGACAAGCCCAACCAGGCAGCAACAGCCATGTTTGCCACTGCACACACACCCCACCCATGACCAGCACAGCACAACCAAGGCTGTACAGTGACGTGGTTATGCGGTGGGAAGTTAGTGCCACAGCCATGTGCCCAGTGCATGCATGGACCACCAGTGACGCACTCCCAGACATGCAGTGCTACTGGACAGTGATGACTGTCACACGTCGCATGCATGGCAGTGTTGTCCATGGATGGTGGCCATGCCCTGCCCCCCCACAGCATGCAATAGCATCCATGCTGTCATGACACTCACCCTCATCAAACCGCTGCTGCTGTGGCTGCTGATGCCGTGGCTCAACACTGCCACCACCTCGGACAGTTACCGCTGCCACCCCTCTCTGTGCCTCATTCTGGGCCTGCCTCCACTCCGCCATGCCTGTGGGAAACAAAAGGTGAAAAACACATTAGTGAAATCCCAAAGCAGACAGCCCCCTGCCCCAATGAGTGTGCCTGCCCACACAGCCAGACCCATACATCACACACCTGTAAACACCACCACAGCCAACCATAGACCAACCCTTCCCCATGTGCTGGTCAAAATACACAGTGTTACCCATGCGGACAATACAGGTGCATAGATGGCTCACCCACCTGGCCTAGGCACCACGCCCCTCCTGGCACATGACCATAGGTGCACCAGCAGTGCCTGCTCCCTCCTGCGCAGGTCACCGTACCGGTGCCTGCACTGCTCCGCTGAGCATCGTCTGGCCAGTGGCCTCCTCAAGTTCAGTGGTCACCTGCTGCCACACATGTGTGCGGGCCACGTTCAGGGGTTCATCCCCAAACAATGGCCCATGGTGAGGCTTCACCACAGCCACCAGGTTGGCCAGCTCCAAATCACTCCACTGTGGAGCTCTCCTGTGTGCCATCCCTGCAGGTATATAGTAGGCAATATGGCGCTCCACAGCACGGCAACCCCATGTGGAAATGTTGCACAATACAACTCCATCGGTCCCTATCGCGCTGTTTATATAGCGCCGTCAGTGCCTATCGCGTTGTTACCGAACAGTGCGATAGAGCTGCAGACATGCCATACGTACAGTGCCAAGGGGGCAAAGGTCAGGCACAAGGTCATGGGTCTCTGGCGCAAGGCCACGCACAGCACCATCGGATGTCTACACGTCCAGTGTGATTGGCCGCCTGCATGCCATTGCCACAGTGGACTATTGCGCAGTGGTGCCACAGCGCCATGTGGTGACCGGCGCTGTAGTGCCACTGGCACAATGGTGGTCATGTCCTGAATTGCCAATAGTGCACAGCATGTCATCAGCGCAGCAGACACCTGCGTAAGCTACTTGGGCATGCACAGTGCGGTGTACTACGCAGTCACAAAACTGGGCCATTGGCTCAGCCAGCTCAACCGTATTGCGCAAAGCCGTCATATGCAAATCATCCGATCAGCCATTCAATGGCGCAGTGGCACGATTTGCATCTCATTAAAGTTGCTCCACTCCTAATTTGCATGCATTGCGCTATAAATGTGCGACATTGATCTGCAGTGGCCATATTTGGTTACTGCAGCTGATAGGTGAGTTGCATGCATTTTGTTGTTCTGGACCATGGCCCCGGAGAAGCTGTGTACTGCACAGTCACAGGTGACCACTCTCACCCATACAGGCCGTGAAATGACCGAGCGAGGACTGGGTGAGGAGGATGATGGTGGGCGGAAGAGGAGGCCCAACTTTACCAAGGTGGAGACAGAGGCACTGTTTGAAGCATACCTGGCTGAGGATCCACTCCTCAGTGGACGGCGGGACACCCCTCAGGCCCGAGCTGTTGCATGGGAGGGGATGGCACATGCCATCAACCTGCATGGCAGCCACCAGCGCTCCATGCAGGAGTGTAAAAAGAAGATGGGGACTGACAGGAGGAGGGTGAAGGAGAAGGTTGCAGCCATCAGGGTGGCACGTGCTACTACAGGCGGTGGACAGCCAGAGGTGGTGCAGCTGACCCCGTCGGAGGACATGCTCGCTGCAAGCATGCAGCGCAGCGCCATTGAGGGTGTGCCAGGTTTACCAACGCTTCAATGAGGCACATGCCACCACATGCAACATCATCGAGCGGGTGTTTGGGATGCTGAAGGCACGCTTCTGATGCCTAGACACCTCCGGCGGTGCCCTACAGTACAGCCCCTCAAAGGCCTGTGGGATATTCCTGGCCTGTTGTATCCTGCACAACATGGCCAAAGACTGTGGGATAGCCATACAGGTCGAGGAGGGGGACAGTGATGGGGATGCTGGTGACGCCAGTGATGAGCAGTCCCCCTTGGATGGCATGGCAGCCACCAGCGCTCCATGCAGGAGTGTAAAAAGAAGATGGGGACTGACAGGAGGAGGGTGAAGGAGAAGGTTGCAGCCATCAGGGCGGCACATGCTGCTACAGGCGGTGGACAGCCGGAGGTGGTGCAGCTGACCCCGTCGGAGGACATGCTCGCTGCAAGCATGCAGCGCAGCGCCATTGAGGGTGTGCCAGGTTTACCAACGCTTCAATGAGGCACATGCCACCACATGCAACATCATCGAGTGGGTGTTTGGGATGCTGAAGGCACGCTTCTGATGCCTAGACACCTCCGGCGGTGCCCTACAGTACAGCCCCTCAAAGGCCTGTGGGATATTCCTGGCCTGTTGTATCCTGCACAACATGGCCAAAGACTGTGGGATAGCCGTACAGGTCGAGGAGGGGGACAGCGATGGGGATGCTGGTGACGCCAGTGATGAGCAGTCCCCCCTTGGATGGCATGACCACTGACTGATCCGGCTGGCCCAGCTGCACCGGGACACCATCACAGAGGAGCACTTCACACAACACAGGTAAGTCATGGGGCTATGTGCAACCAACACTGTCCAGGGCGCAACCCACATACACACAGGGTAACACACCAGGGGTGCATGACGGTGAGGGGAGTGGCAGGGTACAGGAGCACAACTGTGGATGTGCCATTGAGCAACCAGAGGTGCACCATGGGCAGACAGAGAAGCCCCAGGGCAACTGTGGGAGCAGAGCAGCACAGCAACAGAGGGGGGCATGGCACAGAGAGGAGACCCAGGGACAGAGCCAGGGAAGCATAGTGACAGGCCACAGGAGGCCATCCCCAGCTGGGCAAAGCAAAGCACACACAGCCATCTGGACCCACACACCAGAACACAACAGTGGCACAGACAGCAGGCAACAGGGGGTGCCAATGGTGGATGGAGGGCCACCAAGGGGGCCCCCTGCATGCTGTAGGATGTGCCCCCCACACAACCAGACCAGAGTAGGCCACACCCAGGACTACACAGCCAAGCATACAGACCCACCACACAACCCTGACAGTCACCCCAAGGGCAACCCAAGGCACAGCCATTGACCGAGGGGAAGGACACCACCACTGTGAAACACACAGCAGCACACAGCAGTGATCCACAAAAGCACAACACATGCCCCAACACATGCAAACCACACGGACAGGCACTGGGCCACTGCAGCATGGCTCTGAACGCCACCTGCAAAGCAGACAGACACAGGGCAGGTAAGTCAAAAGTAATATATATTCCAAAACAACTATTTACAAGATAAGGGTGCGGGGGAGGGTAGGAAAGTGAGGGGAGGGAGGAGGGAACAGGGACTGTACAGTGGGAAAAGGGACCGGAGGGGGAGGTACAGCTGGGGAAACAGGGGAAACCAGGGCCTCACTAGCGGCGGTCATGGCCTGCCACTCCCTGCAGATGTTGCTGCTGCCTGTCCACCATGATCAATCTCCAGACTTGCATCACCACCTCCATTGTAGTTGAGGTAATGAGGATCAGCTGCCTCAGGAGCCTGCAGTACAGGGGCCTCCTGTGCTGTCGCCGGACACCTAGGACAAGGGACAGGACAGGTGAGCAGTGCAATGTCCCAAGGAACCAAGCCCATCCACAGCGCATACTAGGCAGTGGGAATGCACACCCCCGGAGGGCCTGTACAGGCCACTCACAGGGGTGTGGGCCAACAGCCACCAGCAACGCGGCACACATCAGTGCACAGCGGTGGTCTCTGCTGCACAGTGGCCATCCGACTGCACCATGGCAGTTACATGGCACAGTGCTCTGGCAGCTCCATAGTAACATCAGTGACACCAGCAGCCGGTACACATGTCCAATGGATGCAAAATAGTGGCAGGCACCATGCACAGTGAGACACACACACACAGCTGCCATGGCAAATGGCACAGGTGGTCATGCCTGCATCCATGCCCCCACCACCCCCAATGATGGTACGCAGGACAATGTTAGTGCCTACCTGCCCTCTGTGGCCTCACTGGTGCCAGAGCTGGTCCGCCACCCTGGGCTGCTGTGGCCTGGCATCTCACCAGTGCCACCCATCTGCAGGCTTCAGGTCATGGGAATGGAACAGAAACAGGTGCACATCAGTAGCTAACCACAGCAGCTGCCCACCACCCCCACTCCTGTGTACAGGGTGAGCCCCTGCTGACACGTCCCACACAGTGGCAGCACAAGGCAAGTGGCAGAGGGCGATGCTACCCTGCAAAGAGCACAATGGTAGTACACCACCCTGAAGGACATGCCAGGCAGCCTAGCCAATGCCGCAGTACAACACCAGGGCAGATATGCATGATGGGCCTACTCACCTGGCTATGGCACAGCCCCATGCCTGACACATGCCTCCAGCCTCTTGAGGTGTCCTGGGCCCCTCCACATCAGGTCCCCATATCGGTGGTGACACTGCTCGCTTGTCCTGGCCACCCCTATGTGCTGCCCCAGTGAGGCAGCAATTGCCTGCCACACAGCCACCTGGGGCTGCTGCAGTGGCACCTGCTCAAACAGCTGGGGTGCATGGGGCTGGACGTAGACCATGAGGTTGGCAAGCTTTACCTGCATCCAGTTAGCCGCCCATCCACATTGCTGCTGAGCCATGTCTCAGGTGTGAGCCGTGGAGCAAAATGGCTTTTGCAGGTGCACATGGCCACTTCATGCACCAGACACATGTGCTGAGGCGACATGCGCTGTGTCCGCTTATCGTGCACACACAGAGATGTGTGGCATGGGGTGGCTAGGTGCAGTCATGGGTGTGGGGGTCAGCCAGGAACTGAGGTCATGGCAGGGATCATAGGTCGGCCGCTGCACAGTGCACATGTGCGCAATATCAGGTATGGCACAATTTGCACCGTGTTCCTTATTGCACAGTGTGCAAACAGTGCACAGTAGGTAACAGTACATCATCCGGTGCATGTGCACTGTGGTCCAGCGCACCACGCATGCGTGAGCATTGCACCACGACTTGCTCAAGAGCAAACTCATTGCACATGGAGCAAATACGTGATATTCAGCCACCACATGCAAATGAGCTCATCAGCCAATGCGTGGAGCACTGGAGGAATTAGCATGTTATTACCATTGCGCCACAGCTCATTTGCATGCAATGTGCTATAAAAGCACCAAGGTTTGGCACAGGCCATGGACCGGTATTGCATCCTTTTTAGGTAAGTTGCGCATGCTGCTGCAGCACACTGAGCATAGCCAGCACAGCAGAGGGTAAGGAATAGGGTGGTGCTGCCACTGACACACTTGTGTTCTCCATGTCCACAGGATGTGTCATGTCAGAACGGGAGGAGGGAGCTGAGTGTGTGCCTGCTTGCAAGCATAGGCCCCAACTGCATGAAGGCAGAATCAGAGGCCCTGTTCAAGGCCTACCTCGACAGGGAGCCACTGTTGAGTGGTGCCACTGGCACACCACAGGCCAGGGCTGGGGCCTGGGAGAAGCTGGAGGCATGCGTGAACCAGCATGGCAGCCACCGGCAGTCAGTGCAGAAGTGCCTCAAGAAGGTGGGCACGGGCAAGTGGCACATTAAGGAGAAGGTGGCAGCCATCTATGTAGCCCAGAATGCCACTGGAGGGGGGCCTGCAGATGTGCCACAGCTCAAGGCACAGGAGGAGCTGGCGGCAGCCACCATGCACCGCAGCACATGGAGGGTGTGCCTGGTGGAGGATTCCAGACAGGTGGTAGCCCATCACTGCATGGTACAGATGTCAGGCATGCACAGCATGCAGTGGCTGTGTTGGGAGGGCACTTACAGGCACTGCATCACTGACACACACCTGTTTTCTCTTTCAGCACCGGCATACCTGCATGTGGAGGATGGGGCACCAGCAGCGGCCATGGAGGCAGGACCAGCCTCGGATGGCCAGTCATCCACCTCCATGGGCATCTGAGGGCCTGATAGGCTGCAGCACACCACCTCTGTCCAGCCAGATGTCCTGGGCATATTGTCGGATAAGGCCCTAGATCTATTTCTCCAGGATGCCAGTCTCGGTGTCCTGTGCATGGAGACACAGATCGGGGTGAGGTCAGACACTGATGACGACCTCATCGTAATCCTGGACAGCATGGGTGGTGTACTGGGGCGATGCCCATACCAGACTCCAACACAGGCGGTGATCCCAGCAACCTGACAGTGGAGACGCATCTGCCTGGCACTACCGCGGATGCAGCTGTGCGCACTGCTACAGGTGTGCCATGTGCTGGTGGTGGTGCACCCGCACAAGCGCAGGGCAGCATTCATCTGTTGGATGAGCAATGGCAGCAAGCTACAAGTGCCACAGGGCAGCCGGATGCAGCGTCCGCTGCTGAGGTGTCAGATAGGAACATGCCCCATGAGGACCCCACTGTGCAGCGTCCACCTGAGAGGGGGGCTGTGCAGCATGGCCGGTCACCACAGGAGGGTTGAGGTCCTGCCCGGGAACCCCAGGATGCTGACCCACTGGCAGAGAAAACCCATTTGCTGCAGGCCTCAGTGGAGCAACAGGTGCTACTTGCCGCTGGGGTGCATGCACTGCATGCGGAGGTGCACCAGGCAGCCGAGCAGTGTGACAGGGGCATTGTGCAGCTGCTGGCAGTGATACAGTGCATGCAGGAGGCCACAACTGCATCCCAGGATCACATTCCCAATGTGATCAAGGATGGCCTTGCACTGCTGGCTGCCACAGGGTGTGGCCAGCCACAACAGACCCCATGCAGTGCACTGTCCACCCAATGATCCCAGCATTGGGTGACACCCTCACTGTCAATGCCGGGCTCTGCTGTTGGCATCCCAGGCATGGCTGGGGCAGGCCCGTTTGAGCGCCTACATACCCTGCGCAGACTCAGTCATGGTACCACAGTTCAACTCCTGCAGGGCTGTTGCTGACACCCACTGTGGCCGATGAGCAGCCTGTGGCTGCTGATCAACCCCGGTGCAGCTTCCCCCATGGCCGCAGTGGTCATGGTTCCATGTGGCAGCCCTGATGTGTGTTCTGCCCTGACTGCTGCCTGCAGCTGCTGCCCTGTGCACACACATGGGTGGTGTGTGTGTGTGTGTGTGCATACCAGTGGTGTGGTGCCTGTGTGTTGTGCCACATGCTACCTGCGTGTGTACCTGCCCAATCGCTGGCCATGTGGCGTGGGCTTGATGAGGGCAGCTCAGCACCAGTTGCACCTGTGCAATGCATCTGATCCCCATCACATGCCAATGCCTGGGAGTGTGGATTCATGGGTTTGTGTGTGTATGTGTGTGTGTTGCAGTGTGATGCTGTGTGCAGTTGTGTGCCGACTCCCCTACCCCTGCACCATGCTGCTGTGTGTGCATGACCATTGTCATGCACGTCCCTGCCTGTGTGCTGTACCTCTGTGTGTGGCCTTTGCATGGGTTTTGTGCCACCTACCTGCATGCACCATAGTGCTCCTGTGCGATGGTGTCCCGATGCTGCCACACCATCTGTTGCAGCCAGGCATACCTCCGCCCTGTGGGGGCTGTCCACCACCCTCTGGTCCATTGCCTCTGTCATCCCCACTACTGTCACCCTCATCACCTCATCAGCCTCGACAGCTATCCCACAGTCAATGGCATGTTGTGCAGTATGCAGCAGGCCAGGAACAGGTCACAGGCTTTTGAGGAGCTGTATTGTAGGGCACCGCCAGACCTGTCTAGGCAACAGAAACATGCCTTTAGCATGCTGAATACACGCTCAGTGATGTTGCACATGCTGACGTGTGCCCCACTGTAGCGTTCCTCGCTGGGGACGATGGGCACCGATAGGAGGTAAGCAGCCAGGGCCTCAATGGATAGGCGCTGTCTCTTGTGTGGATAATGACATGGTTAGCCCTCTGACATCCTTTGCTGTGCCCCTTGCCTGTCCCTGGTGCCCTCACCTCCATGCCCTCCCCATTCCATGGCCTGCTCTGCTTGTCATCACATAGTCATCCACTAGTTGGCCCGTGGGGATGTCCCCATGATTGAACCTGTGGCACAGCACAGAGCTGTGCCAGTTAAATGCATCATGTGCACTCCCAGGGTGTGTGGCACAGATATTGGTGATGCACCCCTTGGCATCGCACACCACCTAGCAGTTGATACTTGGGTACCCCTTCCTATTAATATAGGCCACACCCTCAGGGCCAGGTGGTATGCGGATGCCCATGTGGGTGCAGTCAGTGGTCCCCAGTGTGCCAGGCATACGTGCTACCCTGTGAAAGTCCTGCATGGTTGCTGTATACTCCACCTGTGTGCTGGGGAAATGTGAAGCATGTGGCAGCAGAGCATTGAGGAACTATGTGAAGAGGCATGATGTGGCCAACTGGGTTATGCCTGTGGTGTCCCCTGTTGGTCTCTGGAAGGTGACTGTGGAGATCAGGCACATGACAGCTGTCACTTTGGTCTCCACAGACATTGTGTGTCTTGTGGGTGCCTGCATCTCCTCACTCCTCAGCTCACAGAGCTGCCTCAGAATGGCCTTGTTCAGGTTGTACCATCCCACAATCTCCATGTCGGAGTAGTTCTCAAAGGTGGTGCAGGTATGGTACCACCTGTTCCAGGCATACCGCAGATGGGCCCTTTGTCAGCCACGTCGCTGTTCCTCCTGCGCCCTCACACCCTTCATTACAGCCTCCATCAGGAAAGGCGCACTATCCATGGCCCCTGATGTCCTGTATCCTCCTGGGCGGTCGGCTGCTGTGGGCTGTGTGCTGCATGCTGCCCTGGTGCACTGCCTAGCACTATGCCTGCCTGCAACATGTACTCTCTCTACCCCTGTCTCCCTCTCCACTGCCACCTCTGTCCCTCTCCCTCTGTGGCTGCCTCTGTCTGTCTGTCTCTCACTCACTCTGTCTCTCTCTGACTGTCCTTCCTTCTTTGTTTGTTCAGTCACTCTCTCACTCTTCTCCCTGGCACAAGTGCTGTCTGTGTGCTTGCACCCTGTATTTACAGGTTCAAGTCTGCTCGGCGCATCTTGGTTTTGCTCTGCTGTTGCACCCTGGCTCCACGATTGAATATTACACTGCACTGGATATTCATGGGCACACCCCCTGCACTTGCACCTGCATTCATTATAGTTGCACATTGGCACAATAGGATTTGCACTGCACAATGACTCCCGTTGAATATCCCTCCTTGGCGCAAGTCCGCACTTGCACTGGCACAACTCAGTTGCACCATGCGTAAATGAAAATTACGTACCTACCGTAATTCTTGATCTTCTCTTGTATCTTCACCATTCATTACTGCTTCGGTTAGTGCTGGAGGCATGCACCTGCTATGGGAGTTTGGTTTTTTTTGAGTCGGCTTCAACGGCGCCGCCCTCGAGCATGGCGTGCTGCGTCATGCATGAGGGCAGCCGTTAGGTGCCACAGACTCCTCCTCTATCTCAGTTCTAGTAGCCGGAGAGGCAAAAATAAAGGGTAAGGAAAAAAGGAAAGCGAGGCAAGAGAGCCGAGTGACAGAAAAAGGAAAGGATATAAACTGAAAAAGGCATAAGCCGGTAGAGGATAGACAGAGGAGAGAGAATTCCTACCCCAAGGGACCGCAGGGCCTCCTTTCCAGGGTGGCTCTAGGGGAGGAACAGAGAGAGGGAAAGAGAAAGAAGAAGAAGAAGAAAAGGAGGCATGTTGAGATGGAGAACAGTGCCCATCGACCATTGGTTGAGAGGCTTATAAGCTCGAGACTAACAAAGGAGCAAGAATCCCTGTTGATAAGACTGAGTGGAGGTTCAACCGAACCACCTGAACAGATCCGATACAAGGGTAGATTCTCTGATCTCTCAACATGCCAAGTCCCTACATCCTAGCTGAGGGCTCATAGACTGCCCGGGCAGAACCTGTTCCGGGGAGAGCACCCACCCAGGAAGGGGACTATGTCTCTTAGCACCCTGTTAAGTGCTAACACAGCAGTGTATGGGGAAAGATTATGCCTTACCGAAGACAGCTTTGTATGAAGGATAGAGTGGGAACTCAATCAGACTCCCTAAGGCAATGCAATAGCAGACGCTCAAGGCTGACAAGTGCAAAGCAGCAGCTAGAATGAGCTTAAAGATAATACCTGCCAGGGGGATTCTAAATTTTTGTGGAGGGCGAGTCAGGGCAAGGTCTCTTAAGCTGTGAAACTGCATAACCTGATCAAGGTACTTAGAAGTTGCACCCTAAGGGCAGTCAGAAAGAGTTCCCTCAGAATAAGTGAAAAGTACAGACCGTGCTCGTTCCTCTTTACCTTGAGGAAAAAAGGAAACATTCACTAAGAATGGAAAACAGAAAGTTTTTTTTTTCTTTTTTGGCATAAAGGCCAAAGGAAGGAAGAGGAACGAGACCGGAGGGGGAAAGGCCACAGTAGGAGGCCACTGAGAGGAAGGTGGGTGAGTATCAGTAATGAATGGTGAAGATACAAGAGAAGATCAAGAATTACGGTAGATACATAGTTTTCATATCTTCCCTTGTCAATCTTCACCATTCATTACTGCTTGGGTGAGTACAAGCCCCCAAAAGGGGGGGTAGAAACCCTGAGGGAACAAGACCCCCAGCCTCCTGTTGGTGAGAAACAGAAGGGGAAGACCCTGGGCTAATCTAGAGAGAAGCCTATGGGGGAGAAGAGCTAGGAGGTGCCCTCCCAAGGACAGGGAGACAGAGGAAGCCCCTGCAGTAGTCTCCTAGCTCTGGAGGAAAAGAGACGGGTCCCCCGGAAAGTGGAGCAAATCACCCTATGCCGGCCGGGGTGACAACCTTGATAGACGAAGCCATGCTGTCCGTCTAATGCAGATCGCTGTCCCCGCAAGCCTGAATGCCATCTCATTGGTGTCATAAGATGCCCTTGCTTGGTGTCTTGCCAGCTACAGGCCCATAGCAGAGAGGGCAGTAGCTTGTCTGGTTTGCTCCGTATCAGGCATTGATGCTAAGATCTGAGAGAGTATCGACCATAAATGCCTACTGTAGGCAGCATGATGAGTCTGATGAGATGCAAAGCAAGGCATCGCACAAGAGGAAGAGAACACTCTTCACCCCCACCAGTCGAATTGTAGGGAATCTGAGTCCGGTGGACGGTCATGCGCCAGGTGGCTGAGCCCAGAGGGAGTCTCTAGGTATGCCAAACCCGAGGGCAGGTTGGGGAGAGTACCCATGGATTCTGAAGGGGCACAATACCTATGTCGGCAGTCTGCCGGGGCTGGAGAAAGGGCGGCTGGTGACTGCCAGGAACGGATAGATGCCTCATGGAAGGGAATAGGCCAGGAAGGTACCACCAGGTGCTGGGCACTGAATTCGCCAAGGAATTCACGTGTCTCCCGTTTGGTATTGTCTAGCCTAACGTAAGAGATTCGAAGATCCCTCACCATCCTCGAAAGGAATCGCTGATATTCAGTGAAATCAGCATCAGAGGAGAGATGAGCAGAGGGTTCTCTCTCCCTCAGAGGAGGGAGACGAGGATGATGGAGAGCTCGAGTGTCCAGAGGATTCTTGTGGCGGTGGGGATAGGCAAAAGACCCGCTCATTCATGCACCTGACATATGATGAGAAGGCCGCCGCAGAACCTCTGAACTGCTCCCAGGAGGACCGACATGGCCTGGGAGAGCGGGGGGTGGCTGCAGAGGAATGGGAGATGGGCACCTACGAAGAGGCAACTGTTCTCTGCTAGGGCTCTGAAACCCAGGGAATGGAGCCCGAGCTGGCGGGATCCCGGACAACAGACCAGGTCACAAAACGGAACCCTGGGGATGCGAAGCCTGGAAGAGCCCAGAAGGGGATCCTCCCCTGTGACGAACCTGGGACTGCATGGATCCAGAAGGGAAGCCCACAGCAACACCACCAGATGGAAAGGTGGGGCCCAGTGCTACGGCTCCTAGCCACCCCCAGGGGTGGCTGACAGAGACTGAGATGCCCGCACCTCGCCCCTCGACCCCTAGGACTCCGAGAGCACCCTCCTCCTCGACCCTAGTGATCTCCCACCCTGAGGGGCTGTAGCAGCACCAGGGTCGGTAGCCGCCACAAGCCCCCCAGGAGGGACAGCCCTTCCCTCCGCCCCTGCTCCATCGCCCCCCAGGGACCCCGGACCACCCCTAGCCTGGGGGACTTCAGGGGAGGACAGCAGCGGGGACAGAGGAAGAGGCCCACTGGGCTGCCTAGCACCTCATGCCACCGGGGACCCTGACTCCTAAGAATCAGGTTGCCAGGATAGGTCCATGTCTAAATCATCAGCCTCTGAAGAGGAAGAGATCAGCTGGACCACAATACCAGCAACCCCGGGGTCCCCGGTGAAACGGCGCAGTCGGAGGCGGCGCCAGATGACCTCGGCCCCCACACCAGCTAAGCCCAGCCAGGCTCCCCACCAGCACCAGCTAGGCCCACAGCACCATCCTCGGCATCAGAACCCAACCCGGCACTGCCAGGAGAGCGAACTGGGCCTGTGGTGCCACGAGTGGCTCTGAAGGCCAGAACAGCACTGCCAGCGGTGCCGTCTCGATCACCGGCGCCGCTGGCAGTGCTGGGATCTGAAATGGCACCGGAAGGCAGCGTCAAGGGTCCACCGGTGCTGGGCCCAGCAGGCATTGGCCTCGACACTGGGGGAGCCTGCACCTCCGAGGAGGTGACTGCCGAGGCGGTGTCTCCACTGCAGCCCCGGGTGGGACCTCAACATTCCTCCGACACCGCAAAAGAAGCTTTCTCTTTGGCAAGAGAAGATGAGGAAGCCTCCTCCTCTACGGACCGTGACGGGCCTGAGAGAGACCCGGAGGAAGGGCTCAGAGACCTTACCTGGGAATCCCTGAGCTATGCCGTCCCTCAAGGTCGGCGGGCCTTGCCGATCTTGAATGCGTGGACTTCAAGGACACGATGGTCCATGGAGAAACAGGTGTCGCACGCATCCATATCATGGTTGGGTCCCAGGCAACGAAGACAAACATCATGCCGATCCGTGACGGAGAAATGCTGGCCACAGGAACACCGATGCATAGGGGCACGGCCCGCCTTTGACTTATGTTTTGCCCCTGAACCTGACATGATGCGAACTAAATAAGAGTAAAAATTAGCAACAAAGCACTCGGCGCCGTCGACAGAAATAAAAGAAATGGTCTTACCGGGAGATGGCGTTGAGCGAATATGAAAATATGAGAATACGAGGAGACTGGCTTGAGTGACACAGAAGGCCTAGTTCAATCTACCACACAGCAAGTGCAGCCTCGATAGCGGGAGAAACAGAACTGAGATAGAAGAGGGTCACGGCACCTATGCACGCCTCGGCACTTTATGATGCGGTCGTCACGCTTGAGGCGCGCCGTTGGAGCCGACTCCAAAACAAAATAAACTCCTGTAGTGGGTGCGTGCCTCCGGCACTAACCAAAGTATTAATGAATGGTGAAGATTGACAAGGGAAGATCTGCTTTGAATATCCTGGCCAATGTGTTCTGTTTGTTGCACCTCATTGAAAAGTATGTACATCTTAGAAATACCAGGCTCTACACAGTTTTTACAGACTCTGAGTCAGCAGTTGACTCTATTAATAGAGGCAAACTTTGGGAACTATTATATCAGAAGGGCCTGGACCATAATTTGCTTAGATTCATTCAAAAACTGTTATTGATGGCAAATTGACACAACCCTGTAATTCAAACTGTTGGGTGAAAGAGGGATGTCTTTTAGCACCCTTACTATTTAATTTATATATCAATGAATTTCTAGTGTATAAGGATTCTGAAGTCACTGACTCCCCTGAAATCAATACTATGTTAGTACATTTGTTGGCATATGCAGATGACTTGGTGATGTTCTCCCTCACTAAAGAGGGGTTACAAGATAAAATTAATACTCTGGCTACGAAGTGCATATCCTTGTAACTTTGAGTAAACATTAAAAAAACAAAAATATTGATCTTTGGGAACAACAACTAGAAGTTGAAAAGATGCAAATTTCAAACTGGAACAGAAGAAATTGACCTAGTAAAAGAGTAATGTTATCTGGATATAAATTTACCTCTTTATTCTCTTGGTCCACTTACATCAATAATCAGACAAATAAAGCAAAATTGGCAGCCAGAGCCTTATTAAAATGTAATTATACATATGGGGGAAATACCGTTCTACCTGGTCTTATGGCAGATGAGGCAAAAATGCAACCTCTTTTATTGTATGGAGCTGAAGTTTGGGGTCATGTAAATGGGGAAGAACTGGAGAACCCCCTATCATACTACTACAAGTCACTTCTCAAAGTCCCAAATTCCACCTCAAGCGCTATTGTGAGAGCCAAACTGGGGAGAGTTCCAATTCATTTTTCAAGGACCTAACACTAATTACATATTGGATCAGAATTCTAAATCCTGGAAAAAATAGAATTCCAAAAATTTGCTAAGAAGAAAAAATACAATGGACAGAGGATGGCCTTCCTCCTTTGTGGCTTAATGCCCTTAAAAAACTAACTGGGATTAAGATGGCTCACTTATGGAATTATTTTACTAAAGGTGTTCTAATATCACTACGGTATAGAGTGTGTATTAAGAAAAAAATAGAACACCTTGGGAAAAACCCTTGACACGTCATCCATTAGAAAGTAAAAATGTGCTAATTGGTTCAAAGAGAATAAAATTGATCATACAATAGAAATATATTTACTTCTTCCTTTGTCACCTGAACAAAGGGAGACTATTACTTGGACAAGGTTAGGCCTAATAAATTCAAAATACATTTATTTTAATGTGGGAAGAGAGACAGTGGTGGTATGAGGGGAGAAGAGAGGATTTGTTCCTGTAATAGGGGCTTTGAAGAAACTATAAGGCATATAAAAAACTTTACTTACCATAGTAATCTTGTTTTTTTATAAGGGAATCTTACTGTATTCTGACATATGCAGTAGTGTCCTCCCATAGTACTGCCCCGGAGCTGAAATGGTTACTAGAACCTATGCTAATGATGGAATGCTAGACACATGCTCAGTTTTCAAACCACTTTCACAGGTAAACATTCTACAACTGTCATATTCTTATGGAGCATGAATACTAACAAGCTATCTATACTAACTTTAACAATTAACTATTTAAATGACAACCAACAGTCCCCTTCAGTTGAAAATATGGGCTACAGTAAGACTCAAGTCACTAAGCCCAACAACAGAACCACTTATGGATTTACAACAGCATGGACAGCTGTGCTGCAGTGCCCATAGGTTCTAGCAGGGGAGATAGGGTGGGAGCTCAGAATACAGTAAGATTCCCTGAGAAGAAACAAGATTACTATGATAAGGTCTGTTTTCTTAAAACCCCAGGAAACCTTACCATATTCTGACATCTGCAGACTACCCAATCAGTACCTTTGGAGGAAGGTAGAGAACCTCTTTAGGAAATAAGCTCTGCAGTACTGCTGTGCTGAACCTGGCATCACCTCCGGCCTGGGTATCCAGGCTGTAGTGACTGGCCAAGGTGCGAACTGTTTTCCAGGTAGCTGCTTTACTGATTTAAGACAAAGGAATATCTCCTGCAGCTGCTATTGAAGCAGCTATACCCCTGGTACAGAGAGCCCTAAGGCCTACAAGGATTCATTACCTACTTTGCTGTAGCAGAATTGAATACAAGCAACCATCCAGCAGACAATAGACCTCTATGAGGCAGGCTTGCCCCTTTCCTACTACTCCATAGGTTAGGAAAAACTGAGTTCTCACCTGCCAGTAACCGTACATGTGACCCAAGTAGTAGCTTATAGCTCACTTGACATCTAGGCTGTGCAGTCTATATTCCCCTGAACTAGAGTGACCAGTGAAATAAAGACTGGCAAAGTAATGGACTGATTTAAGTAGAAGTCTGAAACCACCTTGAGTGGAAAGTTTCTGTTAGTCTTGAGGACTATCTTGTCCCTATGAACCGATATGTAATTAACTCAGTGGACAAGGCCTGGAGCTCACTGATCCTCCCAGCTGAGGTGATGGCTACCAGGAACACTGTTTTCCATGCTGCATATCTAAGCTCTGCTGAAGACATGGGCTCAAATGGTGGTTTCATAGCCAGCCAATGCATATATTGAAGTCCCATGCTGAGGTGTGTTCTCTGAGGGAATACAAATGCATGAGACCCTTGACAAACTTGCTAAACACTTGATTAACTGCCAGAGATGACCCCTTACCAGCTGAGAGGTAAGCAGAGACAGCTGGTAATTGTACCTTGAAGGTGGAAGGCCTACGGCTGAGAGAAAGGTGTGCTATATATTGTAGGATGACTGACAAGAGAGCATGGCAGTAATCTATCTCTTTTTCTGGCACCAAATAGAAAAGCCTCTTCCATTTAGAGGGGCAAGACTTTCTGGAAGAAGGGTTTTCTAGAAATCCTAAGAACCTCCATCATCACCTATAGAAATGTACAAGTCTAAATACTCTAAGTCCTCAAGAGCCAAACCCTGAGCCTGAGAGACCAGATATTAGGGCAAAGGACCTTGTCCTGCAAGGAGGTCAATAGGTTGTACTTCCTGGGCAGAGAGATTGGCCTGGAAATTGGCATGGTCAGCAGTAGGAACTACCATGGCCTTCTGGCCTAATTTGAAGCAATGAGGACCATTGCTGCTAAGTGAACCCTGACCTTGTTCAGCACTCTGAGCATCAGGGGAAATGGAGGAAAGGCATATGGGAACTTCCCTGTTCAATGCAAGAGCAACACATCCGAATGGACTATGTCCCCTGCAAGAGGTCTGCAACAGAATTGTGGTAGCTGGTAATTGTCTGGGGTTATGAAGAGGTCCACCTCTGGGGTGCCCCACCTTCTGATCATCACTTGTACTCCTGGTGGTTTTAATTGATCCTGGTGAGAGCATCTGTCAGGACATTGTCCTTCTTTGGGAGGTGGACTGCTGAGAGCGAGATGTCCAAGGAGTGAGTTAAGATTCCAAACTTTCATGGCCTCTGTGCACAGTAGGGATGGTGTTGTGCCCCATTGCTTATGTAGTACATTGTGGTTGTATTGTTCTGACCTAAACCACCTTGCCTTGAAGCACTGGAGTGAAGGACTGAATGCCCAACTAAGCTGCCCTGTGCTCTAGCAAGCTTTATGTGAAGCAGTGTATAGGTTGTTAGGACTGCTGCTGATGGCAGTAGGAGGAAAAGTACACCCTCCCCGAAGTTGTCTTCTTCCTGCCACCACTACAAAGCTTGCAGCAGGATTCTTGTGACTGGGACCATTTTTGACAGGGAATCTTTTTGGGGGATTACTGAGACCTGAAGTGGAACTAAATTTCTCTCTTCTGGAATCTTGATCCTGATGCTGTTGCTGCAACCATGTGCCCTAGCAATTGTAGAAAATGCCTTACTGGTCTGGGGTATGCAGCTGGAATGAGTCTGCCAGCTGCATCAAGCTGTCTACCATTCCCCATGGGTGGAAGGCCCTTCCTCTCAGTGTGCCCAATCTTTGCCCCATCGACTCCAGGTGCTGAACTGGTGTTAGCATTGTTTTTTTTTTATTTGCCAGGAGACCCAGCATACACAGGGTACCCTAGATGGTGACCAGTGCACCTCTACCCACAGAGGACACTGGCCTGCCATCAGCCAGTCATCCAGATATGGGGAGACAATGACCCTCTGCCTCCTTAGGTGTGCTTCTACCAATGCTATGCACTTGGCAAGCTCCCCAGGAGCAGAGATAAGGCCAAAAGGAATGGTTCTGAGCTATGTGGGAGGATGTGCCCTTTAAGGCCAGAGATGTAGGCCCAGTCCCCCTGTCTGAGTGTATGGAGGATGGTAGCCAGAGTGACCATTCTTACTTTGGCTTTGTTAAATGCCTGTATAAATGTCTGAGATCCCATATGGGTCACCACCCTCTCCAACAGGGTTACTTTTGATAGACTGTCAGGTCTGAAAAACCCTGCCCTCAGTTTGGGCAGGATCTTGAATTGGCCGCAACTCCCCATTTTTCTTTGTTGTTAGGAAGTATCTGGAGTAAAAACCTCTTCCTCTCAGGGTTGCAGGGACTAGTTCCACTGCTTTGAGCCGAAGCAGCTTCTGAACCTCTGCCTCTAGCAATGAGATTTGTGCTAGGGGTGGGGTGGTGTAAACCCTGGGTTTTTTCCGAGGAAGAAATTTGAACTGCAGAGACAGACCTTTGCCCACTACCTCCAATACCCACTTGTCTGTGGTGATGGTTGACAAGAGGGGGAGGAAATGGGACAGTCTGCCTCCAACAGGTAGGGAGGAGGTGGCTTGCATCTCAGGGGTTCTGTTTAGGTTGGGGTTGAGGTTGTGGCTGAGCCCCTCACCTAGAGCCCCTTCTACACCTACCCCTTGAGTAGCCTTGTGGGGGGTACTGCTGGTATTGGGGCATGGCTACTGGCTGGAAAAAGGGTCTTGATAAAAAGGAACAACCCCTAGCCCCCCTTCCATAGGGCCTGGTGGATGAAGAAGCTTTGTCTCTAGCCCAGTTACTTCTATAAGTAGCCTTATATTCATCCACCTTTTTCATATAGGCCACTGTGGACTTCCCAAAGAGTGCATTTCCTTCTAATGGGAAATCCAGGGCCTTTGACTGGGTATCCTGAGTGAGGTTTGTGGCCCTAAGCCAAGCAAACCTCCTCTGAGCCACTGAGTTAGCCATCCATCTGGCTGCAGTGTGATTTAGATCAGCAGCCATTTGGAACTGGTACTTGGCCGCCTCTAGCCCAAACCTGGCAGTTTCTGCCAGGTTATCTGACAAGGGTGAGGTGGCCTTCATGGACATTGCCAGTACCGTTTGCCACAGGGATTTCTGATACTGGGCAGCATAAGCTTGAAAAGTAGCCTGTCTCATGGCCAATGAGGCTGACAAATAGCCCTTTTTGGCCATACTGTCCAATTTTCTGGAGTCCTTGTCCGGTGGGTGTGAGGACAGAGGGACTTTAGCTTTATCACAGGCAGCTTGCTGTATTACCTCTTCATGATCAGGGTGGGAGAAGAGCAAGTCAGCTCCCTTCCTGTCCAGCTGATATTTTTTATCTATTCATTTGTCAACTGGAGGAATAGAATTTGGGGTCTGCAGGAGCTTCATAGCATCCTTCTTGAAGAATTTATATACTGGGAGGAGGAGAGCCTTTGTGGGTGTTGAACCCATCATATTGAGGTACTCAATTTCTACTCAATCTCCTCCTCATCTTCCACTTGTTCTGTTGTGGCAATATCCAGAGCATCCACCATTTTCCTTACAAAAGAAAAATGGCAGGAAAAATCCTCAGACACTCTGGGAGGCGAGCCAAATTCCTGCTCAGGGGACACCTCGGGGGATAGGTTCATCCTCCTCATAAGGCTCATCATCCTCTTCGAAATAGTGTTGCTCTGGAGCAGGGGGCAACACAGCAGCAACCTGGGGGCCCTGGGAAGGGGCAGGAGGCTGAGGGATGATGCTCTGCAGAGCCTGAATAATTTTAAATGCCTGAGCTATGTCCTGAGCTGAAGGCATTACAGGCTGCTGCGCAGAAGTCCCTGGTTTAGCGGGAGAGGGTTCTGCATGCTTGAGCTTCTTTAATTTCTTTAAGGGAACTGGAGAGTCAGCCGGTTCTTTCCCTCTTTTTGCCCCATTTTCGCCCGTATCAGGGGCAGGGGTAGAAGCACTCATTAATTCAAGCACAACAGACTGGGGTGTCAGCTGGTCAGAGCTTGAGGGACCCCTAGGAAACTTTTTATTAAGTCTTTCAAAGCGCTTTTCAACAGTTTTTTCTGGGAATGTATTACATATCTCACATTCCTGGTCCAAATGTTCAAAACTCAGACAAGCTACACATAAGGTGTGCTTGTCTGCCTTGGCAAACACATCTCCACACTTTAAACAGTTTTTAAAACCAGGCTCCCCGGTTCTCTTCTTAGGTTTCTCAGTCATGGTGAAAGATAAAGTGAAAAACCTCAACCGCTAAATGCCAAATGCTAATGCAGTTATTTAAACAGCTGAAAAAGGGGTTCCGGAACCGATAAGGAACCGATGGAACCGAGAGAGGAGATGAAATATGAACCGGTTCAGCAGTTCTGTAACCGATAAAAAGCGGTTACAAGTAAAATTTTTTAGGACCAAAATTTAGCGATAATGAAGAGGTTCTTTAGTTAGAGAACCCAAATAAAGTTAAAACTAACTCGGATCCCTTGCGGTTATGCCGAACCATGAGGAACCGAGAAAACAACAATTTAAACAATAATAAGCTAAATGTAAACTAACAATTAATAGAGGCAGTAAGAAACTAAAAATACTTATGTTTTTTGATTTTTTTCTTTCTTCTTCACGTGAAAGAGGGCGACAGAGACTACGAGCGACCAGACTTTCAGGCGGAGAGAAAAATCTGAAGGGCTTAGAACACTACAGTTGGTAGAGGCAGAATTTGAAAGATGCTCACGTGCAAAGAATTCCATCATTTGCATGTGTTCCATCTCTCTGGGCAGTCCAACCCACCAGGCTGATTGCACAAAGTTATGAATGGTCTGAGCATTACTGGGGTTAGAACTATGCTTTTCAGGCTGGTGGTTTGATATGGGACATATTCCAACCACTCCTGGTTCTTTACACACATGAAACTAGGCCTCTACCTCTTTAACATCTTGAAAAACAGTTCACTAATTAAACAGTGCTCATAACCTAAGCATAACACAGAATTTACTGTCTGCAAATTTTCTGCTTTGATGGGCACCTTTAACCTGCCTTCCATTGACCTGATGTTACAGAGTAGGGACCTGTGACTTCGTGGCCATGTTTCATTTCCACCATTCCCAGAGGATGTTGGGTACTCAGAATTTAATGTCTCTGTGTCAACTGCAGGGTGTGCTTTTGAGATATCAGGGTCCACTTTCTTGGTGAAGAAAATGAGGCCTCTCATTAATCTCAGACTTTACCACATTATGCTTTGACAGACAAACCATGTACGCTCTACTTCTCCATGGAGCCAAATTTTCAGGATCACCTAGGACAGATACATCAGAACGTACAAAATGTAATTTAATTGTTGCATAATTTCTCTCAATATAACATGATTCTGGTTGTTTAGCCACCTTAACACTCTTCCCAAATGGAATGGGCCTGTTTATCTGTGTCCACAGGATTCCATGGAAATAGTCAATGATAGGCAGAAATATTTTCAGGAGGTCATTTCCAATCAAAAAATCATCCCAGTTTTATCAGAGGTATACACCAGGTGGTGGACTTTCATCTTGCCAAACCTCAATTTCAGCCACACTTTACCTAGGGTCTGTTGAGGCCCCCCTCCATAACCTACTACTTGTAAGCCATTAGAAAAGGTTTCCAACACCATGAAGTTACCTACCGCATCAACCAGTTTGTCATAAATGCTTATGGACATCAAGGTAACTTCCGTTCCAGAGTCAACTAAAGCTTTATGACTTAGGCAGTTTTTAATGTTGATGTCAAAGTAAAACTTATCTGCACCCCCTTTGGGAATTAAGTTGCCCAAGTAGAATTTGTTTTTCTTAACTCCTGGCAACATGGCAGGTTCACCGTGACGCTCTACGTTGCCTGCAGCAGTAACTCGGGATACCTCTAGGGCAATAGTTCTCAGACTTTGTCACAGCGAGCCTCCCCAAATCCATGGAAAAGATTTTGAGCCTCCCCCAAAAACTGAAATAATCTTGGGCCTCCCCAAAGAAAAATAACATACAGTACTTTGCGAAGTACACCATGAATAAATTGAAACCCCTTTGAGTACCTGGCTCACATTCAGTTCTTTGTCTTATACTGACTTGGAACTTTTGAAAAAGAGCCCCTGTGCTCAAAGGTGTTATCTGAATAACAACTAAATAAAATAAACAAATATTATTATTCAACTTATTGTAACCGCCCCCCCCCACAGGCCAACCTACTTGCCCTATTTCATTCTTGAACCATTTGTTACCCTTGTTGCAGTACTCTTCATGGGTCAGACTACTTCCTCTGTTTCCTGTCTATATGAAATAACCTTCCTACATACTTTGCCTCTCCCTCCCCTTCTCTGCTCCTAAGCAACATCTTGGGGATTTCTGTCCCTTCCTGTTATTGCTCTTAGCACTTCTATGCTCAACCCTTGCATTTGGGCTATTCTGACGTCAGTTTACAAATTGATTAATTACCGCAACTCATTATTAATTTATTGTTCAAATTTGTTTGCACTATTGCTCATTGTATATTTCTTGATTGTTTTGCAGTTACCTTTTGAAATATATTCACTCCCTACCCTTTCCTGGGTACACCTGGAATGAGCCTTGGCTCAATCACCTTCCCTTGTCACCTGTTAGTAAATAAATACATAAAATTCACCTACTGTTATTATCCTCTTTCAGTTTGCTTCATCTCTTCACACAAAACATATAAAACCCCAAATTTAAATACAGCACTTTTTCAGACTTGCTTGAGCCTCCCCTGGAAGAGGTCGAGGCCTCCCCAAGGAGGCTGGCCTCACCATATGAGAACCCCTGCTCTAGGGTAAGGTCAGGTTCTGCATTGACACTCTAATTTTCCAATTTCATAGCAGTTTTAGTACCGTCATCAGCAATTGCAATTTTATTGACCTGGGCAGCATTAGGAGGGACAGAAGAAAAAATTACTCACCTTAGTAATGTTGTTTCTTCTAATGGAGTCTTGCTGTATTCTGACAAATTGCAGTGAGGTCCAACCTTCAAACTGCCCCGGAGATGAAAGAGTTAACTTTCCATGCCAGGCATGGAACGCTGAGCTCGGTTGAGACTCTGTCTGTTGCTGTTTGAACTCAAACCGTCAGATCTTTACAAGCTATACTCACTGAGTGTCCTGTGTGGACGCTGTAAACCTACACTAGCCAACTGGCTACTAAATGTAATAAACAGATTTTTTGGTCCCAAAACAAAGACTCAAGTCAGGAAACCCAAAAATGAAACAAACACAACACCCACTCACCCAAAGTAAAGGGTGATAAATAAAGGTGGGGCACCCTTGAGTGCCAACACTGCTATTTCCCACCCACATCCCAAAACAAAGGTTCTGAGAGGGGAGGGGGTCAGAATACAGTAAGACTCCATTAGAAGAAACAACACTACTAAGGTGAGTAATTTTTCTTCAAACAACATGAAGTCTTGTTGTATTCTGACAAATTACTGAACTATCAAGCAGTACCTCCATAGAGGAGGGACAGAACCTACCTAGAAAATAGGCTCTGAGCACTGCTGTGCTAAAACCGAGCATCACTCTAGCCTGGATATCCAGAGAGTAATGCTTGGTAAAGTGTGAACTGTTTTCCAGGTAGCTGCTTGACATATCTCTAAGATAGAATATCCCTGGCAGCAGCCAGGAAGCAGCTGTACCTCTGGTAGAGTGAGCCCTCAGGCCTGAGGGGTGGAGTCCTGCCTAGTTTTTCATAGCAAAATTGAATGCAAGAGACAATCCACCTGGCAATAGATCTCTTAGTGGCAGGTTTTCCCTTACCAACCTCACCATAAGTGAGGAACAGTTGGAGGGAGTCACACCTGTGACCCTTGGTATGCTCTATGTAGTAGCTAAGGGCCCTTTTCACATCCAAACTGTGCAGCCTCCTCTCCCCAGAGGAGCAATGGTCAGTGAAGAAAACAGGAAGAGACATAGACTGGTTAAGGTGGAAGTCTGAAACCACCTTAGGTAAAAACTTCTTGTTAGTCCTGAGGACCACCATATCTTTATGGAAAGAGATAAAATCAGGCTCCACTGACAGGGCTTGTAACTCACTTATGCACCCGGCAGAAGTGATGGCCACCAAGAAAACAGTTTTCCAAGTCAAGTACTTAAGCTCTGCTGAGGACAAAGGCTCAAAAGGGGGGTTGCATAAGCTGGGCAATGCAAACATTAAGGTCCCAAACAGGGGCAGGGTCCCTGAATGGAGGATTGGTATGAAGCAATCCCTTGAAAAATTTAGAGAATACAGGATGAGCTGAAAGGGAAGAAGGCTTACCTGCTGAAAGGAAAGCAGAGACAGCTGCCAGATGCACTCTTAGTGTAGCTGGTCTGAGTCCCAAGCTATTAAGGTGAACCATATAGTCAAGGACTGTGGGCAGGCTAGCAGACTCTGGAGAAATATGCTTCCCAGAGCACCATATAGAGAATCTTTTCCATTTGGAGTTGTAAGTGTTTCTGGTGGAAGGCTTCCGAGAAGCCTTTAGGATATCCATAACACCTTGAGAGAGGTGCAAATCAGCAAACTCTAACTCTTCAAGAGCCAGGCCTTGAGATTGAGACATCTGAGATTCAGATACCAAACCCTCCCCCTGAGCACATGTTAACAGGTTGCAATTCCTGGGAAGAGACAGGAGAAGGTGGACTGCTAAGGACAACAGGAGCAGGTACCAGGGCTGTCTGGCCCAGTCTGGAGCAATCAGAAGAAAAAATTACTCACCTTAGTAATGCTGTTTCTTCTAATGGAGTCTTGCTATATTATGACATATTGCAGTTAGTCCCACCACTAGAACTGCTCTGGAAGTGAAAGAGTTAATTCCATTCCAGGAATGGAGCCCAGAGCGCGAGCTCGGTTAACAGAAGCTCTATCTGGGCAGTTTCAAACTGAAACTGTCAGATCTTTATGAAGCAAAAACTCACAAGGGGTCTGTGTGGAAGCTGTAACCTACACTAGCCCACTGGCTACCTAATAACAACAACAACAATAGCAACAACAACAACAACATTGCTGGTCCCCACCCAAAGACTCAAGTCAGGGGACCAGAAAATACTATAATTTAACAATAAGAACAACACTCCCCCAAAACCCCAAAAGGGGAAGAGAACCTGAAAAGGGCATAAACAGTGCCTACACTAGGCTGCCCACCCCATACCAAAGTAGAAGTTCTGAGAGGGGCAGGTTGGGGGTGGTCATAATATAGCAAGACTCCATTAGAAGAAACAACATTACTAAGGTGAGTAATTTTTTCTTCAAACAACATGAAGTCTTGCTATATTATGACATATTGCAGACTATACAGCAGTACCTCCATGGAGGAGGGACAGAACCTACTTAGGGAATAGGCTCTGAAGCACAGCTGTGCCAAACCTAGCATCTCTCCTGGCCTGGATATCCAGGGAGTAATGCTTGGTGAAAGTGTGTACCGTCTTCCAAGTAGCAGCCTGACAAATTTCCAATATAGGAATGTCTCTAGCAGCAGCTAGAGATGCGGCTGTACCCCTGGTAGAATGAGCCCTCAATCCAGAGGGGGGATCTCTACCCAGTTTCTGATAACAAAATTGGATACAAGAGACAATCCACTTGGCAATTGTCCTCTTAGTGGCAGGTTTCCCTTTGCCAACCTCACCATAGGTGAGAAAAAGTTGATGGGATTCAAACCTGTGACCTTGGTACGTTCTATATAGTAACTCAAGGCCCTCTTAACATCCAAACTGTGCAATCTCCTCTCGCCAGAGGAAGAGTGTTCAGTGAAAAATACTGGAAGGGATATGGATTGGTTAAGATGGAAATCTGAAACCACCTTAGGTAAAAACCTCCTGTTAGTCCTAAGGACTACCTTATCCCTGTGAAAAGAAATAAAATCATTTTCTACTGACAGGGCTTGTAACTCACTTATGCGTCTAGCAGAAGTGATAGCCACTAGGAATACAGTTTTCCAAGTTAGATACTTAAGCTCTGCAGAAGACAGAGGTTCAAAGGGTGGTTGCATTAACTGGGCAATGCAAACATTAAGGTCCCAGGCCGGGGCTGGGTCACGAAAAGGTGGATTAGTATGGAGTAATCCCTTAAAAAACTTGGAAAACACAGGGTGAGCGGAAAGAGAGGAAGGTTTTCCTGCTGAAATAAAAGCAGAGACAGCTGCCAAATGAACTCTCAAGGTAGCTGGTCTGAGGCCCAAAGAATTAAGATGGACCATGTAGTCTAACAAAATGGGCAAATCAGCAGATTCTGGGGGAATATGCTTCCCAGAACACCAAATGGAAAACCTTTTCCACTTGGAATTATAAGTAGCCCTAGTGGAAGGCTTCCTAGAAGCCTTTAGAATCTCAAGAACACCTTGAGAAAGGTGTAGGTCAGCAAATTCTAACTCCTCAAGAGCCAGGCCTTGAGGTTGAGGGATTTGAGGTTCGGATACCAGACTCTCCCCTGGGCACAGGTCAGCAGGTTGTGAATCCTGGGAAGATACAGGGGGAATATGGACTGCCAGTGACAGAAGGAGTGGATACCAGGGTTGCCTGGCCCAATCTGGGGCAATCAGAATCACCCTGCAAGGCTGGGATCTGATTTTTACTAACACCTTGAATAGGAGAGGAAGGGGGGAAAGCATAAAGAAACTTCCTTTCCCAATCCAAAAGAAGGGCATCCAGGGGGACTGAGCCCAACACTGGGGGCCTGCAACAGAACAGTGGAAGTTGGTGGTTGTCTGGGGCTGCGAAGAGATCTATCTGAGGGGTGCCCTATCTGGCAAAAACTGTCCCCAGCACTTGAGGATTCAGAGACCATTCGTGATGGCCCTGAGAAATCCTGCTGAGAGCATCCGCTAGGACATTGTCCTTCCCTGGAAGATGAACTGCTACGAGAGAAGTGTTCAGGGAATAGGCCAGAGACCACAACTTCATTGCCTCGGTGCACAAGGCCGAAGACCGAGTGCCCCCTTGCTTGTTGATGTACCACATTGTTGTGGTATTGTCTGTTCTGACCTGAGCCACTTTGTTCTGGACAGAAGCAGAAAATGCTTGAAGTGCCAAAAATACAGCTCTGAGTTCCAGCAAATTGATGTGAAGCAGAGATTCTTGAGGGGACCACACTCCCTGAGTGGAGAGGTCAGCCAAGTGTGCTCCCCACCCCAGGAGGGAGGCATCCAGAGGAGGGTGAGGGAGGAGAGAAGGAATGAAGGGACCCCAGCCTTAAATTGCTTTGATCCTGCCACCACTGGAGGGCTAGGATCAAGGTTCGAGTCACTGGGACCAACTTGGAAAGGGGGTCCCTCCTCTGAGACCAATAGGCTCTCAAGTGAAACTGAATGTCTCTCATCTGGAATCTTGCTCCTTGCACTACAGATGTGGAGGCAGCCATGTGACCCAGGAGCTGCAAAAATGTCTTACTGGTCGAGAGACCTGCAGAATGAAGGAGGAGGCCAGAGCAATCAATTTCTTTACCCTTTCTAAGGGGAGAAAAGCTCTGGCCAGATTTGTGTCCAATTCTGCACCTATGAAAGTGAGTACCTGAACTGGTTCCAGAACTGACTTTGGTAGATTTAGCAGAAAGCCCAGGGAGGTGAGAAGCTGCTGGGTGACTTGCAAGTGGGATTTTACCTGCTCTGGGGACTGTCCTACAATGAGCCAGTCATCCAGGTATGGAAAGACAGCAATCCCTTGCCTCCTTAAGTGAGCCACTGCTACAGCCAGACATTTTGTGAATACCCTTGGGGCAGAGGTAAGGCCGAAGGGCAATGCTGTGAACTGGTAGTGACCTGAGGGCAGTTCGAATCTGAGGTACTTTCGGTGAGAACTTCTGATTAGGACAAATAGGTGTCCTTGAGGTCCAGGGAAGCTAACCAGTCCCCTGGCCTCAGGGAAGGTAAAATCATTGCCAGAGTTAGCATTTTGAACTTTGGTTTCAACAGATGTTTGTTCAGATATCTGAGATCTAAAATGGGCCGCCATTCTCCTGTCTTTTTTGGGGTAAGGAAGTATCTGGAGTACAGACCTTTGCCCTGGTGTAAGGGAGGAACCCTTTCTACTGCTCTGAAGGTTAACAGGGAAGAGACCTCTGCTTCCAGAGCAAGGGCCTCTAGGGGGCTTGCAGGTGGAAAATGCCTGGTTCTCATCTTTGGGAATTTTTTGAAGCTGAGAACCAGGCCCTGGCTTACTACTTCCAGAACCCATTTGTCTAAAGTTAGAGACACCCAGTTCTGGCTGAAGTAAGCCAACCTGCCCCCTACTGGCAAAGGAGAATCGGCCCTGGGCACCCCATCAGGGTGCCTGTTTGGCAGTTGCTTTAGGCTGAGGGGTGGGGACAGGCTTACCCGCACCCCGTCTGCCTCTGCCTCTGAAGAACCCCCTCTGAGCATAAGCAGAGGAGGCCTGAGTTTGATAAAAATGCCTGTGGAAAGGCCTACCCCTACCTCTGGGTGTGTGCCTCTGGGGAGTGGCTTGCCGCTCCTTGGCTTGGGCACTCTTGTAGGTAGTCCTATATTCATCCATCTTTTTCATATAATTCTCTGTCTGCTCCCCAAACAGAGAATTCCCCACCACAGGAAAATCCATAGCCTTAGTCTGGGTATCCTGTGACAGACCAGTACACCTGAGCCAGGCCAACCTACGAAAAGCTACAGAAGTGGCCATGACCCTAGAGGAAACATCATTAATATCCACAGCAGCATGAAACTGAACTTTAGAGGTTTCAATGCCATCAGCAGCCACCTGTTCTAATTCACTAGCCAGCTGGCCATGGGCCTGCTTGGCTAACTGCATAACTGTATCCCATCTAGATTTCTGATATCTAGCTACATAAGCCATATAATTTGCCTGCCTGAGTCCCAGAGAGGCTGCCATATACTGTTTTTTTGCCATGGCATCAATCTTCCTGGAGTCCTTGTCAGGAGGATGTGAAGCCAGGGGAATATTAACCTTATCACAGGCTGCAGCCTGAACTACTCCTACATGACTACATTGCTGAGAAAGGAAGTCTGTATCAGGGCTGACAATGTGTACCTTCTGTCCATCTTTTTATCTACAGGAGGCACAGAATTAGGAGTTTTAAGATTTTTATTGTTTGTTTCCTAAATGACTTATGCAAAGGAATAGACAATCTCCTAGACTCTGGTATATCCATCATTTCAACATAATCAGGCTCCTCTTGCTCATCCACAGCCTCTTCTAAAGGGAGCTGGAGGGTTTCAGCAACTTTTTTATAAAACATGAAATGAGATGGGGACTCAGACAGCATAGGGGGAGATTCTAAAGGTCTGTCTGGAGAGATGTCCGGTTCAATGGGCACATCCAGACCCTCCCAGCCACATTCATACTGTTCATAATCCTCCTCCCCCTCCTGTGGTTCATAAAAATCCTCAACATCATAATCCTGAACCACTGGGACCGGACGAACCAACCTTTTGCCAGATAGTGGTGGCTCGGACGGACCCTGAGACAGTGACTGGACAATTTGTATGGCTTTTGCTATCTCTGCAGCAGTTGGAGAAGAAATTTTGGACTCCAGACCTGTTGACTTTCTTGTTTTCTTTACTGGAATTGGTTCCTCAGAACCAGCTTTTCTTTTGCCCGAGGAAGTCTCGCCCTGGTCAGAGGGCACTCTCTCTGGTTCGGTTGTCACCGAACTGGGCTGGCCATCCAGGTCAGCGGACATTTTGGCCTCTCGTTCCCTGAGCCTGCCCAATCTTTTCTCCAGGGTGGCTGCAAGGAAATTCTTATAAACCTGGCAGTCTGACTGGAGGTGGTCAAACCCCAGACAATAAACACATGTGGTGTGTGGGTCAGCCTTGGCAAAGGCTTCCCCACAAACATCACAGTGTTGAAACCCAGTGGGCCCGGTTTTTCTTTTGGGTTTCTCAGACATAATGCCAGCCTAACCAAAAATTTGCCCTTTGAACGGCAGTGCCAGGGCAAGACACCCTTATCAGTTCCTAACCGTGTCACGGGTATTGGAAAAAAATGTAATAAAATCCGTTTTTTTAGAACCGATAAGAACTGGGAACCGCACTCTAAATAATGATTTTTTAAAGTTTTAAATGATTTTAAACCAAACCGATCGGTTCGGGACCGAACCGATAACTTACAAGTTCCACACAGACAAAAACCTCTTTACTTACAGTTACCCAGATAGAGCTTGAACCGGACGGTTTATCGGTAAAATTAACACTGTTCTCTGTTAAAATTAACCGAGAAATTACTTCAGAAACCGAGAAAATGAACCGAGCAGAAGGAGGAATCTCCGGAGCGACTGTTCAGTGAGGCGGAGTAAAGAATCTGACAGTTTCAGTTTGAAACTGCCCAGATAGAGCTTCTGTAAACCGATCTTGCGCTCTGGGCTCCATTCCTGGAATGGAGTTAACTCTTTCACCTCCGGAGCAGTTCTAGTGGTGGGACTAACTGCAATATGTCATAATATAGCAAGACTTCATGTTGTTTGAATCACCTTGCAGGGTTGAGACCTAATTTTGACTAACACCTTGAACAGGAAAGGGAAGGGGGGACAAGCATACAGGAACTTCCCTTCCCAATTGAGAACTAGGGCATCCAGGGGGACTGAGCCCAACACTGGGGGCCTGCAGCAAAAAAGAGGAAGTTGGTGATTGTCTGAGGCTGCAAAAAGATCTATCTGTGGGGTGCCCCATCTGGAGAAGATCACCTTCAAAGCCAGGGGGTCCAGGGACCATTCATGATGGCCCTGAGATATCCTGCTGAGAGCATCTTCCAGGACACTGTCCTTGCCTGGGAGGTATACTGCTATAAGAGAGGTGTTCAGGGAATAGGCCAGAGACCATAACTTCATTGCCTCTGTGCACAAGGCCGTAGACTGAGTGCCCCCTTGCTTGTTGATATACCACATTGTGGTGGTATTGTCTGTCCTGATCTGAACTATTTTGTTCTGAACAGACTTGTAAAAAGCTTGAAGTGCTAGAAACACTGCTCTGAGTTCTAATAGATTGATGTGAAGCAGAGATTCCTGATGAGACTACAACCCTTGGGTGGTCAGGTCTCCCAAGTGGGCTCCCCACCCCAAGAGGGAGGCATCTGTAGTAAGGATTAGAGAGTGAGACTGAGTGACAAAAGGAACTCCCTGTCTTAGATTGTCCTGATCCTGCCACCACTGTAATGCCTGGATCAGGGTTTGAGTCACTGGAATCAGTTTGGTCAGAGGGTGCTTTTTCTGAGACCAAAAGGCTCTCAAGTGGAACTGAATGTCCCTCATCTCAAATCTTGCTCCCTGCACCACTGCTTAGAAGCAGCTATGTGCCCCAGGAGCTGTAGAAAATGCCTTGCTGGTCAAGACACCTGGAGGGTGAATGAAGAGGCCAGTGAAATAAGGGTCCTTGCCCTGTCCAGGGGAAGGAAGGCTCTTGCCTTTACTGTATCTAGCTCTGCGCCTATGAAGGTAAGGAGCTGTACAGGCTCTAGAACTGACTTTGAAAGGTTCAGAAGGAAACCTAGAGAAAAGAAAGCAGTTGCTGAGTTATCTGTAGGTGTAACTTGACTTGGTCTGGGGACTGGCCTACTATGAGCCAGTCATCCAGGTATGGGAAGATGGAAATACTTTTTTCTTCTTAGGAAGGCAACTACTACTGCCAGGAATTTTGTGAACACCCTTGGAGCAGAGGTTAGGCCAAAGGGCATTGCTCTGAATTGGTAGTGGCCTGAGGGCAGCTTGAACCTGAAGTATTTTCGATGGGAGCTTCTGATGAGAATATGGAAATAGGCATCCTTGAGGTCCAGGGAGACTAGCCAGTCCCCTGGCCTTAGAGATGATAGAATTATTCCCCGAGTCACCATTTTGAACTTTGGCTTTAAAATGTGCTTGTTTAGATATCTGAGATCCAGGATGGGCTGCCATTCTCCTGTCTTTTTTGGGGTGAGGAAGTACCTGGGAGTACAACCCTTTCTATAGCTCTGAGAGCCAAGAGGGAAGAGACCTCTGCCTCTAGGGCAAGTGCCTCTGAAGGATTTGCAGGTGGAAAAGATCTGGTTCTCATCTTTGGAAATTTTTTGAAGCTGAGAACCAGTCCCTGGCTTACTACTTCCAGGACCCATTTGTCTGATGTTAAAGACATCCAGTCCTGGACAAAGTAAGCCAGCCTGCCCCCTCTACAGGTAGTGGACAATCAGCCCTGGCAAACCCATCAGGGTGCCTGTTTGGCTGGGGCTTTAGGCTGAGGGGTGGAAGCAGGCCTGCTTGTACCCCATCTGCCTCTCCCTCTAAAGAACCCACTATGAGCATAAGCAGAAGAGGAGGCCTGGGCTTGGTAGAAAGGCCTATGAAAAGGCCTGCCTCTGCCCCTGGGATGCTGCCTCTGAGGAGCGGCTTGCCTTTCCTTGGCCTGAGCACTCCTGTAGGTGGTCCTGTACTCATCCATTTTCTTCATGTAGTTCTCTGTTTGCTCCCCAAACAGAGAATTACCAACAACAGGAAAATCCATGGCCTTAGTCTGGGTATCCTGAGACAGGCTAGTACGTCTGAGCCAAGCCATCCTACGAAGGGCCACAGATGTAGCCATGACTCTAGATGAAACATCATTGGAGTCCACTGCAGTGTGGAATTGCACCTTGGATGCCTCAATACCATCTGCAGCCACCTGCTCCAGCACTTGCTCCAGCTCCTTGGCAAGCTGGCCAGGGACCTTTTTAGCTAAAGCCATTACAATGTCCCATCTAGATTTCTGATATCTACCTGTATAGGCCATATAATTAGCCTGCCTGAGTCCCAAGGATGCTGCCATGTACTGTTTCTTTGCCATGGAATCAATCCTCCTGGAGTCCTTATCTGGGGGGTGTGAAGCCAAGGCTATATGCGCCTTATCACAGGCTGCAGCCTGCACTACCCCAACGTGGCTGCATTGCTGGGTAAGGAACTCCATATCTGAGCCTGAGAGAGTATACCTCTTGTCCATTCTCTTATCCACAGGAATTATAGAATTAGGAGTCTTTAAAATTTTCATTGTCTGTTTCCCAAAGGACTTATGAAGGGGAATAGACAGCCTCCTGGACTCTGGGATATCCATCATTTCCACATAATCAGGCTCCTCCTGGTCATCCACAGCTTCTTCCATAGGAAGCTGAAGAGTTTCAGCCATTTTCTTGTAAAACATGAAATGGGAAGGGGACTCAGAAAGGCTAGGAGGAGACACTCCTGAAGGTCTGTCTGGTGAGATGTCTGGGTCAATGGGCACATCCAGACTTTCATAATCACACTCACTTTCCTCATACTCTCCTTCCTCCTCCTCCGGTTCATAAAATTCCTCTAAATCATAATCTGGAACCGGTGGAACCGACCTAACCGAGCGTCTTCCTAATGGTGCCGGTTTGGTCGGAACCGGGGATAGCGACTGAACAATTTTTATCGCTTTGGCTAGTTCATCAGTGGTCGGAGAAAGAACTTTTGGATCCGCACCGGCTGATTTATCCCTTCTTGTTCTCTTAACCCTAACCGACTCCTCGGAATCGGTTCTTCTTTTGTCCGAAGAAGTTTCGCCCTGGTCAGAGGTCACTCCTTCTGGTTTGGTTGGAACCGAACCGGGCTGGCCATCCGGGTCAGCGGACTTCTTGGCCTCCCTTTCCCTGAGCCTACCAACTCTTTTTTCCAGGGTAGCTGCAGGAAAATTTGTACAAATCTGGCAGTCTGAATCGAGGTGGTCAAACCCCAGACAATAAACACAGGTGGTATGGGGATCAGCCTTAGCAAAGACTTCCCCACACACACTACAGTGTTGAAACCCAGTGGGCCCGGTTTTTCTTTTGGGTTTCTCAGACATGGCCAGTCGTAACAAAAACGTACCCTTTTTTCGGCAATCCGCCAGGCAAGACACCCTTATCAGTTCCTGACCCTGTTATGGGTCGTGGAAAAAAACGTAATAAAGTCTGTTTTTTTAGAACCGATAAGAACCGGTTACCACACTCTAAAAGCAGAATAAAGTTTTTTTAAAACAACCTGATCGGTTCAAACCGAACTGATCCCACGTTTACAAGTTCCACACAGAATAATAACAAAAATAAGCCTATCTAGTACTCACGAAACCACAGACAGAGACTGAACCGATAGGTTACGTTTAAAATTCGTCGAAAACCAAGAAAAACGGTACTTTAACTGACAAATTGAACCAAGCAAAGGAGAATTCTCTGGAGCGACTGTTCAGTGAGGTGGAGTAAAGAATCTGACGGTCTGAGTTCAAACAGCAACAGACAGAGTCTCAACCGAGCTGGAGCTCAGCGTTCCATGCCTGGCATGGAAAGTTAACTTTTTCATCTCCGGGGCAGTTCGAAGGTTGGACCTCACTGCAATTTGTCAGAATATAGCAAGACTTCATGTTGTTTGAAGGCACTAGTCAATTGCCATTATTATTGGTTTCATTGTCATTTAAGGATCGGGGTGGGTTCTGCAGAGGTGCAGGGAACCCAGGAGGCAGAGGAGGCAGTGGTACCAAATGTTGGAGAAGCATTTTTAAGTCTCCCATCTGATCCTTTGTTTCCTGTATTTCTTCCAATACTGGGGAACCAGGTTGAGGTCTATCTTGGAACCTGTAACCATCTTGCTCATTGTTATAGATTTGATGCCCCCTATAGGCACCTCAACCACCCCTATAGTCACTGTTGTATCCTCTGTGGTATTCTCTACCATACCCTCAGCCATGCCCTCTACCAGGATCATAACCTCCATAGTCAAGTCCTTGGTTTTTGTATGGCTGAGGTGGTGGAAATTGCTGAGGGCTTTGATAGAACGGCGACTCAGGGCCAGGTGGTGGAACCACCACAGGAGAAGTTTGGGCAGGGTTGGTAGGTTGGGTTACTACTGTGGGGTCACGCACCACTTTGGGCTGCTCCCCAGCTTTTCCTGGTTGAGTGTTGTTACCTTTTTTCTTCCTTTGTCTCCTGTTTTTGGGAGGAGATAACTCACCTCCTTCCAAAGCCAAAGTAACTGAGGTAGTTACTTCTGACACTTGGACCTTGGGATTGGGGCCCCCTCATTTTTTTGTGGAGGAGATTCATTGTCTCTTTCAAAGTCCATATGTGTTCTGCCTGTCTGATTATCCAGTGAATGTCCCTGGGTCTTCTGTTAAGCTCAAGTGCCAACTGTGTCCTGACAGCAGGGAGTAAACCTTGGTAATATGCATCTCAGAAGTCACCTAAATCACTGTCAGAGTGATATTCTACTCCAAAGTACACATTCTTCAGCCTGCAGTAATATATCCTAGGGATGTGATCAACCCCACACTGCATTTGGTAGGCAGCTCGTCGTATTACCCTCTTAGTGAGATATTTAACACACGCCTTCTTTAGGAATTTATACAGCTCATCAGGTTTGTTTCTACTTCATGAGACATTCTTGACCACTCTGTTTGAGGATCATCAACAGACCACCTAATCACAAAACTCTGTTCTCCCTCATCAGTTATGGACAAATATTCAAAACACTCTTTTAGTGTTTGAATAGGCTGCTCAATGCCTCCTTTCACAGATTTAGAATTATTCCTTTCACCTACCAGTTTCAAAGTTTGTGTAACAGTCTGATTTTAAATATCCCTGTTCCTTTCCAGAAATCTCTTTATTTTCTTCTCGACCCATCAGATGATTCATCTTCGGAATCAGAGCTTCTTTTTTGTCTAATTTAACATCTTTTTTATGCCTATCATATGGTTCCTCTTCTGAACAGCAATATTCCTTTTCGGGGGAGGAGCTATCTGGGCCTGATTCCTCATATGCCTTTATTCTTACATGAATTTTACTTTTACTTTTGGTATCACCTTTTGAGGCCTTTAAATCTCTGACTTCTTTTCCTAGTTTACAGAGGTGTTGCTCCAAAAGGGTACACCACTCTTTCCATTGGCTAGCCTCCATTTTGTGAGGTTGCACCTTCACATCTCATCTTTTCTGTTTGTGCGCTGATCTCTCGGTTTTTATGTATTTTCTATTTTTGCGTTAGTTTTTGTTTTAACTCTTTTTGCAGCACTAGAATGAACAGGTGAATGTGGTTGACAAGGGCCTGTTTCATTTGTGAGCCCTGCACCACGGAAATCCCAAGAAGAATAAGCCCCGTTTATTACCCTGGGGTAGATACCTTAGGGGTGAACAGCTTATGCTTCTTTGTTGCAAGGTTTCCTCCTTCCATTTGGCTAAGAGGTGTCTTTCCATGTCTGCCCATTGTTTCTTATCACTTTCATATTGCTCCCTTACATCATTATACATTTGTACCATTTCAGTTAGCTCCTTGGTAACCTGTTCATTAGCATGCTCTAATTTTGCTTTTTCCTTTTCCAAAGCTGTGCCCCACTTTTTGAGCTTCTCATTAATCTTTAATATTTTGACCTTTCCTGCCTCTGCAACTGAGCACTGCTCTTTTAGATTTTCATTCAAGTTTTTCAAGGCAGTCATGTCAGTCTCTAAGTTGATTAGAACAGTCTTCATCAGATACTGTATTTTCATATTACTTACATCTAACTGTGTTTTGTGCAATTGAATCTGGCCTGCAAGTCTACTACATTCATGAGACCTCTCTCCTGGTTGTTGGTTTAACTGTTTTACATCATTACATAACCTTGATTTGTCAACACACAGTTTCTCAATCATCTTTACATACCCTTTATTCAATTTCTTCAATTTTTCAATTGTTTCTTCTGGCCTACAACTTGGACGCAGAGGTATCAATAGTTCCTCCTTGACGAGAGGTATTGGCAACTCTAAAAGTGTCACCCCTGTGTCTGCATGAACCATACCTACAGTTGCAAAGTCGCTGCCCTGTCTCAAATTCTTGTTACTAAACTTTAACAATTACCATTAAATATCAATGACCTTTTATCCAACACAATTCAAACAAAGAGCCAGATCTTTCCTTATGATACTTTGAAAGTCCTTTCTCTTGCAACTTTACTGCCAGATAATTACTTCTTTTGGTCTTTTTCTCATTGCCTAGGGATAATTCTATCTTTAAATCCTCAAGAAACAAGAACAGAAAAATATTACTTATGCCATTCAGTAACTTGCGAACAATAACAGTAATAATATTTATTTCCCATACACCCAAAGTGTGGACTGTTATTCATCAAAAATCATCTCACAAATGAGAATCCCAAAGATGTCGGAACAAATGCTATAATATTACTTTTTTACAGTGCTGCACTTGGATTCACCTCGGGCCTTACCCAAAACTTATTTTCATAAATTACCAAAAATAATAAAAATTCAAATATGATATCACCCTATGCTCTCCAGATTCAAAAATGATGGTGAAAAACACAGTTGCCACACTTCAGATTATATAAGAGATAAATATATATTTTATTCACATATGTAAAAGTCCTAAATATTCATATATAGCAAAAATATCAAGCATAATAAAAATAATGTAAACAAACTGTAAGCTAAACAAAACAACAGGTTTTAGAATATCAAGTAATTCAAATAAAACAAACTTCAACAAATAAGCAATGCAAATGAATACGCAATATTTAGCGTAATAAATTACATTGTTTATACTAGTTTTTCAACATACTTATAAATAGCATAACATTTTTAGTATGAGAACTTGCAACTCATTACACTAGTGTCTCGGGTTATAGCTTTGTATACGAATTGTTTTAAACTTTAGCATGCAAGAAGGTACTTCTTTACATCTAAATTCTAGCTTAACTACATACCCATGGTTTTGGAGCTAAAATGCACTAAGTTACCACCTCAGATTGCCAAATAAAAGTACTAAAAGTGGAATAATTAAAGGAATACTTATGTTTTAGTTATCTGTAGGGGCGATCTTTTACTTTTTAACTTTTAAAATCTTGGTGAGAACTTCTGATTTTGGATGACAAAAGTCCTTAGTGGTTGTTGTGGCTTTAGTCTTCTGTCTTTTCCCCTTGAACTGTAGAGTCTTCTGACATTAATGAAGCAATGCAGGTTGGATCCTTCTTGCTTGACATCACAAATCATCAAAAGTCACTTCAGGATTTGGCAGGGAAAAAAATTAGCAAGATTTTAGCAGTCTAGCAGCACAGTCTGTGGACAACAATGTTGTTTTGGTAACTGGAATCTGTGACTTTTCTGTTTCAGTTCATTTCTGCTCTTGAACCTGCAACTTTGGACTTACTGCTATTTAACAGCGCTGCAGGCTTTCTGGCTAGTAAATTCCAAAGTCAGTCACTTGTTCAGGCTTTTAACAGAAATTCCTAAACATTACTTTAGTCCAGATTCTTAGTATTTAAAACATAGGTCTTGCTTCATCCAATATTGGGAAGAGAGTCCTTCCTGTAACAGACAGTTTTAGCAGCTGGACTTTGCTGCTGCATTTTGCAGGCTTTCAAGCTTGTACCTAACACCACCTGGTGGTGACAATGGCTCAACCCAAATGCTGGTTCCAAGCAGGCATGGCCTTAGGCTTTTTGGCCTAGTATAAGTCCCAAACTCATCCAAAATTGTCAGGGCAGCCACCACCGCTCCTCACATACAAAAGGATCAGGCAGTTCTGGGCCGACTTTGCCAGTATCTCATTTTTGTCCCTCTTGCTGGGCAACATCACCATCAAATTATGATTGGTCTGAGTACTCTTTGAGGGTGTTACTGTTAGCCCCTCATAAACCATTTTTTTCTTAATATGACCTCATCTTCAAAAACTGTTTTTGATATAAAACAATTTATTTCTTGCATCTATGTGCACCTTGTTACACATGTAAAAATCTACATTTTCAGATGCAGCTAAAAGAGAGGATTCATTTGAGAACAAACATGATGGTGTAAATGCTAATACAAATCTGTAATTTATAAAAACATTATAAAACGTTTTCCTTTATAAATATCTAAAAAAGTATTTACAGATTCCAGAAGTAAATTTTTTTCCTGTTCGAAATTACATTAGTTTGGCATACCTGCTATTATAAGAAACTTTATAATCTTAGCAAACTTTTTTAAGACAGTGATTTATTTTGTTTGTGGTTAATGATCCATGACCTCATGTTGCTTTGAAGTTCATTAAGAAGGTTTACAAACCAAATGACTAGTATTGCTTGTTAGATAAACACTCAAGACTCATTTCATTGAAAAGGTGGTAAGGTCAACCTACTTTAGGCACTTACTTTGTCAATATATTTTAAACAGTTTTTAGGCTACAGCATTTTGTATATAGCAAGAATTACAAAGCTCTTCCAGGATTGACACTTAATCCCTGTGAAGTTTCAGGCGTTTTCATTAACCTGTGTGATTCTGAAATATATAGGACTTTTTGTGTATTTTCCATAAATAAAAGTTTTAATTTCTTAAAGCCAGTCTAGTTAGGATTGCCGGCACCCCAGTCATTTAGGATGGTCTCTCGCTGTCTAATTATCCTACTGATACAGGAGACATCAACACCAAACTTTGCTGACAATTCTTTGTGAGATAAAAAAGCTGATTTTTCTATCACCTGGACTTTCTGATCCAGTGACAAGACTGTTCGCTTTGTCTTGTCCATGGCAGGATGTGAATTAACTCGGCTGCTATTCATTGTTTAAATAGCCCACTAATGAGCACCAGCAGAAGATACTTGCAGTTAATTAACACCTATCTTGAGCTGAATGAGCTAATGAGGACTTGTTTAACCACAGATTAGCACTCTGATTAACACTCAGAAACACACAGAAGCTGTCTGAGCAGCAAAAAAAGACATACAACCAAAATAACATGGGCATATAAACAAAAACTTTATTATTGGGGAGATAGAAAATGAAGCAGAACCTGACACTGCTGTGCATACAAACAGAATGTGCATACAACTGAAAGGCATAGAAGTGGAATGGACAGTATATCCTGCTGTGTATTCTGAATTTCGATATAGTTTGATACAGATTCTACTATTTTGTCTTTCAGTTTGGACAGCGTCCCACTAGAAACGATTTCCATAAAGAGTTCCACTATATGCTCCTTCAGTCTAATCAGTCTCATATTAATTATCTCAAAGTTTCATTTTTTTTAGTTTCTTTTTATCTCCTCTGCTGGGGGGGGGGTAGTATTTCTATGGTTCCCCAATTTCAGGCATCCTTTACCATGCCTGCTGCCCCGGACTCAGTTAGAGCTCAGACCCTTTTTGCTCTGCCATCCCAGGTCACTTCACAGTGGGAATTTATCCCGTTCACTGCGGAAACCTGGAGGCCTGAGGATGAAGGGGAGATGATTTAAATGGAGTCTGCTGTCATCGCACCAGAGAATTGTTTGTCCCATTATCTCCACCCCTTGGCATAAGAGTAGAGTGGTGTCAAGGATGTTTCTGCACTTGCAATAGCTTGCAGTACACCCAACACCTGCCCGTGCCAGCCTACACTCTTCATCCCCAAGCCTTCACTTGCCCCCAGCCACCACCAGGAGCCAGTGTCTCACCGATCCTTACCACCCTCCCTCCCCGAAGGAGGAGAGCAGTCCATAGGATGCTTGATCCTCCTCCTCTCAGCTCACCCCAACACCCCTAGTCTGTAACCAAACCCGGGTCGCTGGCACGGTGCAAGGTGTGGCCTCCTCCTCCTCCCAGCTCACCCTGACACCCCTAGTCTGTTCCCAAACCTGGGTCACTGGCATGGTGCAAGGTGTGGCCTCCTCCTTCCAGCTCACCTCAACACCCCTAGTCTGTTCCCAAACCTGGGTCGCTGGCACAGTGCAAGGTGTGGCCTCCTCCTCCCAGCTCACCCCGACACCCCTAGTCTGTTCTCAAACCGGTCACTGGCATGGTGCAAGGTGGCCTCCTCCTCCCAGCTCACCCCAACACCCCTAGTCTGTTACCAAACCCAGGTCGCTGGCACGGTGCAAGGTGTGGCCTCCTCTTCCCAGCTCACCCTGACACCCCTAGTCTGTTCTCAAACCCAGGTCACTGGCATGGTGCAAGGTGTGGCCTCCTCCTCCCAGCTCACCCTGACACCCCTAGTCTGTTCCCAAACCTGGGTCACTGGCATGGTGCAAGGTGTGGCCTCCTCCTTCCAGCTCACCTCAACACCCCTAGTCTGTTCCCAAACCTGGGTCGCTGGCACAGTGCAAGGTGTGGCCTCCTCCTCCCAGCTCACCCCGACACCCCTAGTCTGTTCTCAAACCCGGGTCACTGGCATGGTGCAAGGTGTGGCCTCCTCCTCCCAGCTCACCCCAACACCCCTAGTCTGTTACCAAACCCGGGTCGCTGGCACGGTGCAAGGTGTGGCCTCCTCTTCCCAGCTCACCCTGACACCCCTAGTCTGTTCTCAAACCCGGGTCACTGGCATGGTGCAAGGTGTGGCCTCCTCCTTCCAGCTCACCTCAACACCCCTAGTCTGTTCCCAAACCTGGGTCGCTGGCACAGTGCAAGGTGTGGCCTCCTCCTCCCAGCTCAGCCCGACACCCCTAGTCTGTTCTCAAACCCGGGTCACTGGCATGGTGCAAGGTGTGGCCTCCTTCTCCCAGCTCACCCCGACACCCCTAGTCTGTAACCAAACCCGGGTCACTGGCACGGTGCAAGGTGTGGCCTCCTCTTCCCAGCTCACCCTGACACCCCTAGTCTGTTCCCAAACCCAGGTCACTGGCACGGCGCAAGGTGTGGCCTCCTCCTCCCAGCTCACCCCGACACCCCTAGTCTGTTCCCAAACCCGGGTCGCTGGCACAGTGCAAGGTGTGGCCTCATCCTCCCAGCTCACCCCGACACCCCTAGTCCATTCCCAAACCCGGGTCACTGGCACAGTGCAAGGTGTGGCCTGCTCCTCCCAGCTCACCCCGACACCCCTAGTCCATTCCCAAACCCGGGTCGATGGCACGGTGCAAGGTGTGGCCTCCTCCTCCTCCCAGCTCACCCCGACACCCCTAGTCCATTCTCAAACCCAGGTCGCTGGCACGGTGCAAGGTGTGGTCTCCTCCTCCCAGCTCACCCAGACACCCCTAGTCCGTTCCCAAACCCGGGTCGCTGGCATGGTGCAAGGTGTGGCCTCCTTCTGCCAGCTCACCCCGACACCCCTAGTCTGTTCCCAAACCCGGGTCGCTGGCACAGTGCAAGGTGTGGCCTCCTCCTCCCAGCTCACCCCGACACCCCTAGTCCATTCCCAAACCCGGGTCGTTGGCACGGTGCAAGGTGTGGCCTCCTCCTCCTCCTCCCAGCTCACCCCGACACCCCTAGTCCATTCTCAAACCCAGGTCGCTGGCACGGTGCAAGGTGTGGTCTCCTCCTCCCAGCTCACCCAGACACCCCTAGTCCGTTCCCAAACCTGGGTCGCTGGCATGGTGCAAGGTGTGGCCTCCTTCTGCCAGCTCACCCCGACACCCCTAGTCTGTTCCCAAACCCGGGTCGCTGGCACAGTGCAAGGTGTGGCCTCCTCCTCCCAGCTCACCCCGACACCCCTAGTCCATTCCCAAACCCGGTCGTTGGCACGGTGCAAGGTGTGTGGCCTCCTTCTCCTCCCAGCTCACCCTGACACCCCTATTCTATTCCCAAACCCAGGTCGCTGGCACAGTGCAAGGTGTGGCTTCCTCCTCCCAGCTCACCCCGACACCACTAGTCTGTTCCCAAACCCGGGTCGCTGGCACAGTGCAAGGTGTGGCCTCCTCCTCCCAGCTCACCCCGACACCCCTAGTCCATTCCCAAACCCGGGTCGTTGGCACGGTGCAAGGTGTGGCCTCCTTCTCCTCCCAGCTCACCCTGACACCCCTATTCTATTCCCAAACCCAGGTCGCTGGCACAGTGCAAGGTGTGGCTTCCTCCTCCCAGCTCACCCCGACACCCCTAGTCTGTTCCTAAACCCGGGTCGCTGGCACAGTGCAAGGTGTGGCCACCTCCTCCCAGCTCACCTCGACACCCCTAGTCTGCTTCCAAACCCAGGTTGCTGGCACAGTGCAAGGTGTGGCCTCCTCCTCCCAGCTCACCCTGACACCCCTAGTCTGTTCCCAAACCTGGGTCGCTGACACGGTGCAAGGTGTGGCATCCAGAGCCTTAACTCTCAGTGCCACTGGGAGGGCAATTATTTCAAAGCTATGGTTGTAACCATAGTCACAATTAGCAGGGCCTATTGTACTAGTCCAAATCATTTTCAGTTCTATTGAAAATGTGATGACTCCATGAAGAGCAGAACTAGAAAAGAAAAAATGTTAGTTATTGCTTTAAAATTGACCCATGCCAGGTCTACCACTGAAGAGCCATTTGTGTTCATAAGGGTGAAAGCACCCTGTAGACTGCCTATTGTACGGCCATTTAAGTCACAAAGGTCTATGTTTCCATGGCTTTCATTAATAATTTGTCTTGTTTATTAGTTTTGGAATCTTCTGACTGCCTTAGGTATGGTACTTTTACATTTATAACACTAATGTTAGCTATGTATTCCAATTGTAAATTTACCAATGTACTTTCGTTTGTTAAGCATGTGTTAAAATCCCCTGTAATTATAATTTTGGGTGAGTAATAAGTAGCAGTCGGTGCTTCAATAAAAGATGTAAATTCATCCCAGCTAGGTTTTAAGACTTTTTCCTTACTATTATTTATTTTACTGTTATTTTTGCCTCTGGGGGAGTACAAACATTAATCACCAAAAAGGTGGAGAAATGGTCATTTAATCTAAGGGTGAGTAAGGCTGGGGGTGTCGTCCCTACTATAGTTATTGTGTAATTGAAGGATGTTCTAATATATGTGATTGTTTCTCCTTTTGCTCTCCCACATTTACGAACATACGAAGGTGCCAGCAGAACAGACCTAGCGGTCTATCCAAGTCTGCTCAATTGTGCAGCTAGCTCCCTAGCAGGCAGCTGGCCCTCCCCCAACTCCTTTAACCTCCCATTGTTGTCCGTCTCACCCATCCTTACCCACCCCTGTACCCTGTCCCAAGCGTTCTTAAATCATGCCACATTTCTGCATGATAGCACCCCATCTGGTACTGCATTCCACATTACAACTACTTTCTCTATGTGAAGTAATGCCTCCTCATCTCTCTCCTAAATCTCTCTCCTCCATTCTTAGCCCATGCCCCCTAGTCTTGTTTCCGCTCCTTAGTTTCAACACCTCCTCTGCCCCACCCCTTTGTTGACACCCTTCAGGTACTTGAATGTCTCGATCATGTTCCCCCCTCTCCCGCCTCTCTTCCAATGTTTACATATTCAGTTCCTTTAGCCTCATCTCATACTCCATTCCCTGAATCATCCTCATCGCCCTTCGCTGCACTTCTTCCAGCAGCTTGATGTCCCAGCTCAGGTACAGCCTCCAGAACTGCAAATAGTATTCTAAGTGAGGCCTAACCAGTGCCATGTAGAGGAAAAAAGTCACCTCCCTGTGCCTGGATGTGTGTCTGCGTGATATGCACCCTAGTATCCAGTTTGCTTTCGTCATCACCCTCCTGCATTGGGCAGTATTGTTCAAGCTTGCTGTTATAAATATCCCCAGGTCTTTTTCCTCCTCATTGCTCCCCAGCTTGACCCCCCCAGCCAGTATTCTATCCTTGAGCCCCTTGACCCAAAATGCAACACCTTGCATTTTTTTGCACTGAACCCCAGCTGCCACTTCCATGACCATTCCTCCAACTTTGTTAAGTCCCTCTGTAGTTGCACCCATCCCTTTTCATCGTCTACTGCTGCACCCATTTTGGTGTCATTGGTGAACAGGCTAATCCCTGTGGCACTCTGCTTATCACAGATCTAGGCTCTGTGACTCCCCCACTGCCACCCACACCCTCTGCAGCCTACCCCTTAGCCAGTTTGAGATCCAACATGCCATCTTTATCCCCACTCCCACTCCTGATAACTTCACCTCTAATCTCCCATGGGACACTGAATTGAAGGCTTTGCTGAAATCCAAGTATAGCACATCCACAGCGTGGCCCCCATCCAACTCCCTCCTCACCCAGTCACAGTGCTGTATAAGGACAGCATAGCATATCCACAGCGTGGCCCCCATCCAACTTCCTCCTCACCCAGTCATAGTACTGTATAAGGACAGTATAGCACATCCACAGCATGGCCCCCATCCAACTCCCTCCTCACCCAGTCATAGTACTGTATAAGGACAGTATAGCACATCCACAGCGAGGCCCCCATCCAACTCCCATATCACCCAGTCATAGTACTGTATAAGGACAGTATAGCATATCCACAGCGTGGTCCTCATCCAACTCCCTCGTCACCCAGTCATAGTGCTGTATAAGGACAGTATAGCACATCCACAGCGTGGCCTCCATCCAACTCCCTCCTCATCCAGTCATAGTGCTGTATAAGGACAGTATAGCACATCCACAGCATGGCCCCCATCCAACTCCCTCGTCACCCAGTCATAATGCTGTATAAGGACAGTATAGCACATCCGCAGCATGGCCCCCATCCAACTCCCTCATCACCCAGCCATAATGCTGTGTAAGGACAGTACAGCACATTCACAGCATGGCCCCCATCCAACTCCCATATCACCCAGTCATAGTGCTGTACAAGGACAGTATAGCACATCCACAGCGTGGCCTCCATCCAACTCCCTCCTCACCCAGTCATAGTGCTGTATAAGGACAGTATAGCACATCCACAGCGTGGCCCCCATCCAACTCCCTTGTCACCCAGTCACAATGCTGTATAAGGACAGTATAGCACATCCACAGCATGGCCCCCATCCAACTCCCTTGTCACCCAGTCACAATGCTGTATAAGGACAGTATAGCACATCCACAGCGTGGCCCCCATCCAACTCCCTCATCACCCAGTCATAATGCTGTATAAGGACAGTGTAGCACATCCACAGCATGGCCCCCATCCAACTCCCTCATCACCCAGTCATAATGCTGTATAAGGACAGTATAGCACATCCACAGCGTGGCCCCCATCCAACTCCCTCATCACCCAGTCATAATGCTGTATAAGGACAGTATAGCACATCCACAGCGTGGCCCCCATCCAACTCCCTCGCCACCCAGTCATAATGCTGTATAAGGACAGTATAGCACATCCACAGCGTGGCCCCCATCCAAATCCCACATCACCCAGTCAGAGATCAGAGGGCTGTGGGTTCAATTCCCACATCTGGCACTTGGGTTACTATCCCAGTACTGACACTGTAGTGCAGCATGAGAGGGGTGCTGCACTTCTGAGGTGCCGTCTTTCGGATGAGACATTAAACCAAGGTCCCATATGCCTGGATTGGTGGTAGTTCAGGTGGATATTAAAGATCCCTGGGCACTTATTGAAAAAGAGTAGGGGAATTTCCCCGGTGTCTAGGCCAAATTTCCCTCATTCACTAAAAATATCACCAACAGCTTAATCTGGTTCAAGGTCAGTTGGCATTCATCTGTATCCCCCTCCTCCAGGTCGTGCCTGAAAATAGGCAGGATTTGTCTAGTGCACTTACCCGGTCAACAAAAACTAAATAAAATAAAATAAATAAATAGTGCTGTATAAGGACAGTATAGCACATCCACAGCATGGCCCCCATCCAAGTCTCTCCTCACCCAGTCATAGTACTGTATAAGGACAGTATAACACATCCACAGCGTGGCCCCCATCCAACTCCCTTCTCACCCAGTCATAGTACTGTATAAGGACAGTATAGCACATCCACAGCGTGGCCCCCATCCCACCCTCCCATCACCCAGTCATAATGCTGTATAAGGACAGTATAGCACATTCACAGTGTGGCCCCCATCCAACTCCCTCATCACCCAGTCATAGTGCTTTGTAATGACAGGATAGCACATCCACAGTGTGACCCCCATCCAACTCCCTCACCACCCTGTCATAATGCTGTATAAGGACAGCACAGCACATCCACAGTGTGGCCCCCATCCAAATCCCATATCACCCAGTCATAGTGCTGTATAAGGATAGTATAGCACATCCACAGCATGGCCCCCATCCAACTCCCACCTCACCAAGGCACAGTACTGTATAAGGACAGTATAACACATCCACAGCGTGGCCCCCATCCAACTCCCTCCTCACCCAGTCATAGTATTGTATAAGGACAGTATAACACATCCACAGTGTGGCCCCCATCCAACTCCCTCTTCACCCAGTCATAATGCTGTATAAGGACAGTACAGCACATCCACAGTGTGGTCCCCATCCAACTCCCTCATCACCCAGTCATAGTACTGTATAATGACAGGATAGCACATCCACAGCGTGGCCCCCATCCAACTCCCTCCTCACTCAGTCATAGTGCTGTATAAGGACAGTATAGCATATCCACAGTATGCCCCCATCCAACTCCCTCCTCACCCAGTCATAGTACTGTGTAAGGACGGTATAGCACATCCACAACGTGGCCCCCATCCAACTCCTTCCTCACCCAGTCATAATACTGTATAAGGACAGTACAGCACATCCACAGCATGGCCCCCATCCAACTCCCTCGTCACCCAGTCACAGTACTGTATAAGGACAGTATAGCACATCCACAGTGTGGCCCCATCCAGCTCCCTCCTCACCCAGTCATAGTACTGTATAAGGACAGTATAGCACATCCACAGCATGGCCTCCATCCAGCTCCCTCCTCACCCAGTCATAGTACTGTATAAGGACAGTATAACACATCCACAGCGTGGCCCCATCTAACTCCCTCCTCACCCAGTCATAGTACTGTATAAGGACAGTATAGCACATCCACAGCATGGCTCCTGTTCAACTCCCTCATCACTCAGTCATAGTGTTGTATAAGACTGGTCTGGCAGGACCTCCCTGAAGTGAACCCATGCTGCCTCCCGTCCTGCAGGTTGTTGCCCTCCAGAAATGCCACCAGCCTATCTCTTAGTATTGTCTCCATGAGCTTTCCCACTATGGACATCAGACTGACTGGCCTATAGTTCCCTGGCTCATCTCTTGGACTGCTATTATGTAATAGTACCACATGGGCCATCCTCCAGTCCTGAGGCAGCTCCCCCATTTCCAGGGAGGTACTGAACAGGTCTGCCAGTGGTTCTGCTAGAACCTCTGCCATCTCCCACAGCACCCTGGGGTGGATACCATCTGGCCCCGGTGCTTTATTCACCTTCAGTGCCTTCAGCTCTTCCGAGACCATGTTACCCTCTATCCTACTGTCTGTTAACTCATGCCTCTCCCCCTGACTTTTGTGTGAATAAATTGCCAGCATCATATATCCAGAGCATCTTTCCAACACTGGTACCTCAGGACCCTGTGTCAGGTCTCTTGTAGAACACAATATCATATTTATTGATATGTTTCAAAATTACTGGGTTTGCAAGTTTTAATGTCAGCCCTTCTATATTCCACGATGGAATGTTATGAACTGTAAATTACTAGTGTGTTTAAGTTATTCAGAATCTGAGGTTGACAGAATGTGATAATAATTCTTAAGGCCAGCCTGGTGGTGCTGAGTGTTGAGGCTCTGGACGGCACTTCTTGTGCCACACCGGGGAACCGTGTACAGGAATGAGAACGGACTGTCACCGGTTGGCAGGGGAGGAGAGGGATCGAGCATTCTGAGGACTGCTCTCCTTTTCTGGGGGTTGCCAGTGCCAGCACTGATTGCCCCCTGGCAGAGGCTGGAGGACAAGGCACTGCACCACAATATGAGGTGGTGCTGGGATGGATACTTAACCCCTAGCATCATTGCACATTCCTCACACCAAGGGGAACACAGTACTAAAAATTGCTGGCACCGCATATGAACCAGTCCCGGTGCCTGACCCTCCAGCTATGATAGTTCTGCTTTGGCAGCCCCACTCCGGGGCTTCCTGGGGTGAGAGCCACCGTGGCCGAGGTGAGCCCTCTCGTGGGGCTGGAGTGTCCTGCAGCCAAAAAGAAAAAATTACTCACCTTAGTAATATTGTTTCTTCTAATGGAGTCTCGCTATATTATGACATATGCAGTGAGTCCCAACCTTCGAACTGCTCCGGAGGTGAAAGAGTTAACAGTCCATGCCAGGCATGGAACTTTGAGCTCAAGCTCGGTTGAAAACTCTATCTGTTGTTCTTCAAACTCAAACTACATAGATACATAGACAGTGTCGGCAGATAAGGGCCTATGGCCCACCCAGTCTGCCCATTTAAGTTTGTAAGTTCAGTTTATGTTTTCCAGGAAGTCTGTTGCCCCTTACCCCTGATCTCCAGAATTCCTTTATGTCTATCCCATGCATTCTTAAATCCCGTGATTGTTTCAGCCCCCACCACTTCCTCTGGTAGGGTGTTCCACTTGTCCACCACGTTCTGTGAAGAAATTCTTCCTCATGTTTCCTCTGAATCGTCCTCCTCCAACTTCATCCCATGCCTCTAGTCCTGGAACATCTTTTCGCTTAAAAATAGTGCATTCCTGCACCCTGTTCCTCCCTGTAAGATACTTGTATGTCTCTATCATATCCCCTCTCTCCTCCTCTCCTCCAAGAGTACATGTTCAGTGCCTTCAACCTGTCCTCATAGGACTTGTGATGCAATCCATGCACCATCTTTGTTGCCCTCCTCTGAACCTTCTCTACCCTGTCTATGTCCTTATGTAGGTAAGGTCTCCAGAACTGCACAGTGTACTCCAGGTGCGGCCTCACTAGTGTCGTGTATAGTGGATTTATGACCTCCCTTTTCCTGCTGGTGATGCCCCTGCCTATGCATCCCAGCATCCTATTTGCTTTACCTGCTGCCTTGTCACACTGTTTCCCTGCCTTGAGGTCATCAGAGATGATAACTCCAAGATCCCTTTCCTGCTTGGTGCTGTATATCCTCACCCCCAACTGATATATTGCCAGGGTTTTTGTGCCCCATATACATTATCTTGCACTTCCTTGCATTGAATTTCAACTGCCAAACCCCTGACCATTCTTCAAGTTTTTGCAGGTCCCTTCTCATTCTGTCTACATCCTCTGGTGTGTCTACTCTGTTACAGAGCTTTGTGTCATCAGCGAACAGTGAAATTCTGCCTTCTGGGTCCTGCGCAATGTCACTGATGACGATATTGAATAGTACCGGTCCCAGCACTGATCCCTGTGGTACCCCACTGGTCACTCTTCCCTCTGTGGAGTGACAGCCATTTACCACCACCCTCTGTGTCCTGCTGCCCAGCCAGTTACCTACCCACTGCACTACTGTCCTGCCCACACCCATATTCCCCAGTTTGTGCAATAGTCTTCTATGTGGCACAGTGTCAAAGGCCTTGCTGAAGTCCAGATAGGCCATGTCCACTGCCCTCCCTGATCCACCTCCCTAGTCACCCAGTCAAAAATTCAATGAGGTTTGTCTGACATGACCTTCCCTGGTGAAACCATGCTGCCTTGGGTCCTGTAGTCCATTGACAACCAGATGTTCCATCAATCTCTCCTTCAGTAGTGCTTCCATGATCTTCCCCACTACCAAGGTGAGGCTGACTGGTCTGTAGTTCCCCGCTTCCTCTTTGTTCCCACTTTTGTATAAGGGGACTACATCTGCTATCCTCCAGTCTTTGGGTACCTCCCCTGTTTCTAGTGATCGGCTAAACAGGATAGCAAGAGGTTCAGCCACCACCTCTCTTAGTTCTTTAATGACCCTGGTGTTTATGAGCAAAACTCACTAAGATTGTGTGTGGAAGCTGTAAACCTACACTAGCCAACTGGCTACTAATTATATAAACACATTTTTTGGTGTCAAAACAAAGACTCAAGTCAGAAGACCCAAAAAATGACAAACACAATACAGATCACCCTGAAAAGGAGGGGTGAAAACAAGGTGGGCATCTAAAAAGTGCCAACACTGCCCTGCCCACCCACATCCCTAAAAGTAAGGCTCTGAGAGGGGCAGGCGGGGGGAGGTCATAATATAGCAAGACTCCATTAGAAGAAACAACATTACTAAGGTGAGTAATTTTTTCTTCAAACAACATGAAGTCTTGCTATATTATGACATATGCAGACTACACAGCAGTACCTCCATGGAGGAGGGACAGAACCTACTTAGGAAATAGGCTCTGAAGCAGAGCTGTGCCAAATCAAGCATCACTCCTAGCCTGGATGTCCAGGGAGTAATGCTTGGTAAAAGTGTGAACTGTTTTCCAGGTAGCTGCTTGACATATCTCTAGGATAGGGATGTCCCTGGCAGCAGCCAGAGACGCAGCTGTACCTCTAGTAGAGTGAGCCCTCAGGCCTGAGGGAGGAACTTTACCCAGTTTTTCATAGCAGAATTGGATACAAGAGACGATCCACCTGGCAATGGATCTTTTAGTGGCAGGTTTCCCTTTGCTAACCTCACCATAAGTGAGGAACAGTTGGAGGGGGTCAGACCTGTGACCCTAGGTACCGTCTATGTAGTAGCTAAGGGATCTTTTGACATCTAAACTGTGCAACCTCCTCTCACCAGAGGAGGAATGGTCAGTGAAGTACACAGGGGAGAGACATAGATTGATTAAGGTGGAAATCTGAGACCACCTTAGGCAAGAACTTTCTGTTAGTCCTGAGGACTACCGTATCTCTGTGAAAAGAGAGAAAATCAGGCTCCACTGACAATGCTTGTAACTCACTTATGCACCTGGCAGAAGTGATGGCTACCAAAAACACAGTTTTCCAAGTCAAGTACTTAAGCTCTGCTGAAGACAAGGGCTCAAAAGAGGGTTGCATAAGCTGAGCAATGCAAATATTAAGATCCCAGGCAGGGGGCAGGATCCCTGAATGGGGGGTTGGTGTGAAGCAACCCTTTGAAAAACTTAGAGAAAACAGGATGGGCTGAAAGAGAAGAGGGCTTACCTGCTGATAAGAAAGCAGACACGGCTGCCAGGTGCACCTTTAGGGTAGCTGGTCTCAGCCCCAAAGTATTTAGATGGACCATATAGTCCAGGACCGTGGGTAAACCAGCAGATCCTAGGGGGATATGCTTTGCAGAGCACCATATGGAAAATCTCTTCCATTCGGAATTATAGGTAGCCCTAGTGGAAGGCTTCCTCGAAGCCTTCAGGATATCCAAAACACCTTGGGAGAGGTGTAGGTCAGCAAACTCTAACTCTTCAAGAGCCAGGCTTTGAGGTTGAGAGATTTGAGGTTCGGGTACCAAACTCTCCCCCTGAGCACAGGATAACAGATTGTGATTCCTGGGAAGACACAGGGAAAGGTGGACTACTAAGGACATAAGGAGTGGGTACCAGGGCTGTCTGGCCCAGTATGGAGCAATCAGGATCATCTTGCAGGGTTGAGATCTGATTTTGTCTAGCACTTTGAACAGGAGAGGAAAGGCACAGAGAAACTTCCCTTTCCAACTGAGAAGCAAGGCATCCAGGGGGACTGAGCCCAACACTGGGGGCCTGCAACAGAAAAGGGGAAGTTGGTGATTGTCTGGGGCTGAAAAAGATCTATGTGGGGTGTGCCCCATCTGGAAAATACCACCTCCAGAACTAGGGGATCCAGAGCCCATTCGTGATGGCCCTGGGAAATCCTGCTGAGAGCATCTGCCAGGATATTGTCCTTGCCTTGGAGGTGAACGGCTACAAGGGAGGTGTTCAGGGAGTAAGCCAGAGACCACAACTTCATTGCTTCGGTGCACCAGGCCGTAGACCGAGTGCCCCCTTGCTTGTTGATGTACCACATTGTGGTGGTATTGTCTGTTCTGACCTTGTTCTGAACAGATTTGGAAAAAACTTGAAGTGCTAGAAAAACTGCTCTGAGTTCCAACAGATTGATGTGGAGAAGAGATTCCTGAGGGGACCACAATCCCTGGGTAGTGAGGTCGCCCATGTGAGCTCCCCACCCCAATAGGGATGCATCTGTAGTAAGGATTAAGGAGTGAGACTGAGGGGTGAAGGGGACCCCCTGTCTCAAATTGCCCTAGGCCTGCCACCACTGAAGGGCTTGGATCAGGGTTCGAGTCACTGGAATTAATTTGGTTAGAGGGTCCCTTCTTTGAGACCAAAAGGCTCTCAAATGGAACTGGATGTCCCTCATCTGAAATCTGACTCCCTGCACTACTGCTGTCGAAGCAGCCATGTGTCCCAGGAGCTGGAGAAAGTGCCTTGCTGGTTGAGAGACCTGCAGGGTGAAGGAGGAAGCCAGAGAAATCAAGGTCCATGCTCTTTCCAGAGGAAGGAAGGCTCTGGCTTCTTTTGTGTTCAGTTCTGCACCTATGAAGGTGAGAAGCTGGACAGGTTCTAGGACTGACTTTGGAAGATTGAGAAGGAAACCTAGAGAAGTTAGCAGCTGCTGAGTTACTTGAAGATGTAACCTGACTTGGTCTGGGGACTGGCCTACTGTGAGCTAGTCGTCCAGGTAAGGAAAGATGCCAATTTTTTGCTTTTTTAAATGGGCATCTGCTACTGCCAGGCATTTTGTGAATACCCTTGGGGCAGATGTGAGGCCAAAGGGCACTGCTCTGAACTGGTAATGGCCTGAGGGCAGTTCGAATCTGAGGTACTTTCGATGGGAGCTTCTGATGAGAACGTGAAAATAGGCATCCTTGAGGTCCAGGGACACTAGCCAGTCCCCTGGCCTTAAAGAGGGTAAAATAATTCCCAGAGTCACCATTTTGAATTTTGGTTTTAAAAGGTGCTTGTTTAGATACCTGAGATCCAGGATGGGCTGCCATTCTCCTGTCTTTTTTGGGGTAAGGAAGTACCTGGAGTACAATTCTTTTCCTTGGTGTAGGGGTGGAACCCTTTCCACAGCTCTGAGAGCCAGGAGAGTAGAGACTTCTGCTTCCAGGGCAAAAGCCTCTGAAGGATTTACAGGTGGAAAGGATCTGGTTCTCATCTTTGGAAATGTTTTTGAAGCTGAGAACCAGTCCCTGGCTTACTACTTCCAGGACCCACTTGTCTGATGTTAGAGACTCCCAGTCCTGGACAAAGTAAGCCAGCCTGCCCCCTACAGGTAGTGGAGAATCGGCCCTGGACACCCCATCAGGGTGCCTACTTGGCAGGGGCTTTAGGCTGAGGGGTGGAAACAGGTCTGCTTGCACCCCATCTGCCTTCCCTCTAAAGAACCACCTCTGTGCGTAAGCTGAAGAGGAGGCCTGGGCTTGGTAAAAAGGCCTATGAAAAGGCCTGCCCCTGCCCCTGGGAGGCTGCCTTTGGGGAGTGACTTGCCTTTCCTTGGCCTGTGCACTCCTATACGTGGTCCTATATTCATCCATTTTCTTCATGTAATTCTCTGTCTGCTCCCCAAACAGAGAGTTGCCCACAACAGGGAAATCCATGGCCTTAGTCTGGGTATCCTGTGACAGGCTAGTACATCTGAGCCAAGCCATCCTACGGAGAGCTGCAGATGTAGCCATGACTCTAGATGATACATCATTAGAGTCCACTGCAGTATGGAATTGCACCTTGGATGCCTCAATACCATCAGCGGCCACCTGCTCCAGCTCCTTTGCCAGCTGGCCAGGGACCTGGTTTGCTAGAGCCAAAACAGTATCACATCTGGACATTTGATATCTCGCCTAGCCTTCTCTGGATGCTTGTTTTCAATCTGTTTTCCCTTTATATTCCTTTTCTTTTTAATATTACTTTGTTTTATAATTTCCTTTTTATTATAATTTTTATGTTTGCTTGCATGAACGCGCAAGAAACATTATGTGGCAGCTTAGGAGAGAAGCAGGTTTTGGAGATGCGGCACTGTGGCAGCCAATGCTGCCAGTGCATTTTTGGGCTTGGCCCTGTTTACCCAATGCAGTGGCACGCTGCTGCTGACACTAGTTCAGCAAGCATGAAACCAACTTGAAAAGAATTAGCCACTGCAATGAGGGAGTAACTTGTCATTACAGGGCGGTTCCTTGCCTGGTGTAACATTTCAATAGACATGGTGGTGGCTGCTGTCATCCACCTCTCGCAGTACCCAAGAAAGCTGATGGGGGTGCCCAATGCCCCTGTCAACATGCCCTCTCCACAGTTCGTTTGCAGCAGGGCAGCCCAATCCCCATCAGCATAATGTCCCCCATGTAATAGTTCTGTATGCCAAGTGGTGTCCAATTCCCCTCAGCATCATGCACCCCCCAACACAGACCTGTTTTATGTGCTGATGGGTGCCCAGTCCCCGTTGACTTCAGTCCCCCTCCCTCAAAAATACAGGTGGCACACTGGGAGCATATTCCAGTGTGCCAAAAACAAATCTGTAAAGGAAAAACCTTCCAGCAATTTTTTTTTAACCTATAAAAGAAAAAAATGGTCCCTCATTGTCTCTGGTGCCCCGTCCCCAACCTGCAACCAATCTCAACATGCTCCCACCCCATACTTACCTACGGAACCCGTGGCAATGATAATTGGTGGACCGGGAACACATCTGCACTCTACAAAGCTGACCGCGAACTGATGAAATGCTGGTAAGCTCTATAATGGCATAAATGTTTTTTTTCAACTTTGGTGCATATCTCGGCCATTTTTTTTACTTTTTGCACCAAATTTTCAACATGGGGTTCTTGGGACACCTCCTCATGAATTCAGTCACTGTCATGGAGTTATTCGGTCCTGAAAGGTGATTTCATGGTCACTGCACGGAATCACCTTTCAATTAACAAAACGATAGTGTCACTGTTCACGAAATGGGCTCTCAAAAAGCCTATGTTGCAAATTTGGTGAAAAAATTCCAAAAATGACTGTTACAAGCATGCACTGTGTAGTTTCCACACACATTCATAACTTCACGAATCTGTAATATTTGCACTCCTGATTTTCAACATTGGCATTTTTTCACACCTCTGTATGAACAGTACAGCTGTCATTTTTCACATCCTGGCCAAAATGTGTTTTCATACTTCTGGCGCAGAATAGTGCGGTTGCAGAGGGAAAACAGTGTTTGGGACAGATTAAGAAAATCAGTGACACTGTTCATGAGCAGAGGTCCTAAAATGTCTGTGTTGAAAATTTGGTGACAGAATTCCAAAAAATGACTGTGTTATGAGCGTGCATTGAGCAGTTTCCACGCACCCTCATAACTTCACGAATTTGTAATATTTCCACTCCAGATTTTCCACACTGGCATTTTCTCTCATCTCCTTATGAACAGTACAGCTGTCATTTTTCACACCCTGCCCAAAAAGTGTGTTTTCACATCTGATGCACAATGGCACGGTCGATGTGAGAAATCAATGTTTAAGACAGATTAAGAAAAGCATAGCGACACTGTTCATGAGCAGAGGTCACTAAATGCCTGTGTTGAAAATTTGGTGAAATAATTCCACTAAATGACTGTATTATGAGCATGCATTGCATAGTTTACACATACGTTAAGAAGTTCAAGTATTTTTAATATTTTCACTCCAGATTTTCAACATTGCCATCCTTCACACCTCCCTGTGAATGGCACAGCTGTCATTCTTCACATCCTGCCCAATCTGTGTTTTCGCACATCTGGCACAGAATGGCACGGTCGCTGTGGGAAATCAAAGTTTGGGACACATTAACAAAACCACAGTGCCAATGTTCATGAGCAGAGGTCCCGAATGCTTTCATGAGGTGAGAGGCCACAAAAACGTCATGTTGAAAATTTGTAGTGCAAATACTGACAAACGCCTGGGGTGATAGGGTTTCTAACCATAACGTCCCACACTGTACAGACTGACAGGCATCAGGGGTGCTCCTTTGGATTGCCGGCTGTAATGCTTATGTCATTCTACCCCCACCCTGAAGCCAGTGACAGACATCGAGGTGTGCCTTGGACTGTTCAGCCCCAGACTTCACACCATTCTTCTATACTGCACCCATTTCAGCATATGTGAAATGGGGTGACTGTGAAGCCGAACACCCCAAGGCATACCTCAGCACTTGTCTGCGTCTAGAGGATAGGGTGAGGTGAAATGCCATCAGCATTATGGGAGATGACCCAAAGGCACACCCCAATGCCTGCCCATCTTTGCAGGGTGGCGGTGGGGTTGGCGTGAGTTCAATACTTCACTGCCACTCCTATTCTGCATCTGTCTAACTCCTGCAGATCCAATACTAATATCAGCAAGCAAACATTTGGCACTGACACATGCTTGTGTTCTGTTGGATTCATTTGACTATGTGTGGTCCTTTCTTTCTCTCTCTCTGCATAATCATCCTCAGACAGAGAATATACTGTATCAGAGAGGTAGAAATCATCCCTCTCAGAATACAGAATATAAGAAGATTTCGTTTCAAAGACATCTGAACTGGCTAGTCTATTGAAATGCCTTCAGTATACAGAGTTGAAAATCTTGGAGAACAAAGAGAAGCCCTGTCCTTTTCATGTCTCCTGAATTAGTTTCTGATCTATTGATGGGAATAACATTGTCCTCATTGGGAAATAAGGATGTGATTTTAAAAGTGACCTGCAAACGAGCGATGCAGCCCCCGCCTGTCCTCACATACTTTGCAAGACTGTTGCAGCAGCCCAGGGCTGCAACTGCCATTATTTTTCATCAGCAGGTTTCATTTTAACAAGCACTGAAACATTTAGCCGAATGCGGAACTGCGGTGGGGACCCAACTGAGCGGGCACAAGTGTTGATGGGTATTTCACATTTCTGGACTGTGTAGTATGGTACAGGTTGCACGCCCATTGGCCCACACTGTGGACCAATGGGTGTACAGCCCTACTGCATGCAGTCAGTCGGCAAGCGGTGGGGTGGTATGCGGGTGGGGAGCTGCCGCCAGCCGCTGACTGGGGGGAGCAGGGTGGTGGGGCTCAGTGGGCGGGTGGGGAAGGGGTACCGCTGGACCACCAGGGATGGATTGGTTTTTAATAATTTATAACAGATGTCAGAGATCGGGCTGGACACATTCCACTGGACCACCAGGGATACAGGAGTTTTTTTTATTATACTTCTGCCCACGATCAGGCTGCGAGCAGTCTACTGGACCACAAGGGACATAGGAGGTTTTTCAGTATACTTCTGCCCGCGATCGGGCTGTGAGCGGTCTAATGGACCACCAGGGATATTGGAGGATTTTATTTTCATACTTATGCCCGCGAATGGGCAGTGGGGCACTTTGCCACCTGTGCAGGGGGTGTCGGTCCCTGACGGCTGCAGCCTAGCAGGGCACCAGGCACAAGTCGCCGGGGATGGGCGTGCCTGCATGCAAATGGGGCCATAATGACATGCAAATGGCCCCATTTGTGCCTTGCATGCATTATGGCCCCATTTGCATGTGCACTTTTGAATATCGCGGTTGATGCACCTAGCTCAACGGCACTTACACTAGCACATCCCCCTGCCCCTCTCTGGCCACTTGTGCGGGTGCAGTGCCACTGCGCCATGCACATTGTGGGTGGCCACAGTGCAATATTAATCAGTGCTGAGCCATTGCACAGCACCGTTGAATATCACCTTGTCAGCACCCTGGCACATCCCAGTTGCGCTGCACCCAGGCTTGCGCCACAGTCTGGCACAGTCTGAATATCCCACCCCCTATGCACATCAGCTATGGCTTTGCCCCAAATCTTGGAGTTCTTTGACCAATGACTCAACTTCTGGACTGAACAAAACAGGGCCCTGGAAGGGGGCATCTAGGATAGACTACTGGATGTCTTGGCTGAACCCAGAGACCCTGAGCCAGGAAGAAAAAATTACTCACCATAGTAATCTTGTTTCTTCAAAGTGATCATTCATTATGATTAAACTGATGCAGTCTGCCTCCTGTGTTGGACTGCCTGAAGAGATAGAATTATGTGCAAATGATGGAACTCTCAATTGGCTCATGCCAATTTCAAACAGCTGCCCTAGCAACTGCTGCACTCTGAGTGCTTCAGATTCTTACATAGCCTAAACTGGATATAGGACCCACTAGCTAAAATAATATTTCAAAAAAATAATTTTTGTCCTCTCAGGCCAAAAAAAACATCCCAAGAAGTAAACCTAAAAAACTTGAGACCACAAGGGAATCAACTGGTTAACAAAAAGTGAGTGTCTAACCTGACCTATATGGAAAAAACACCCTAAAAGAGGGATGCAGAACAACTTTCATAGGTTCTAGTAGAGGAGGCAGGGTGGGAGCTTTAATCATAATGAGTGATCCCTTTGAAGAAACAAGATTACTATGGTGGGTAATGTTTTCTTCTAACCCCAGGACTCACTCATGATTAAACTGATGCAGACTACCAAGCAGTACCTTTAGAGGTTGGGCAGATGACCTATTTAGGAAACGAGTTCTGCAGCACTGCGGTACCAAATGTGGCATCACTTCTGGATTGTAGGTCCAGGCTGTAATGGTTCATGAAGGTGTGTACTGTTTTCCATGTAGCTGCTTTGCAGAGTCGTAGTAATGGAATCTCTCTTGAAGCTGCCACTGAAGCAGCTGTGCCCCTGGTGCAAGGTGCCCTCTGGCCCAGGGGTGCCTGTTTACCCACTTTACTATAACAAAACTGTATACATGCCACTATCCAGCAAGCAATTGTATGTTTTGAAGCACCTACTTCTCCACAGGCATTGGGCAAGAAAGAGCTGTGTTTGACCTGATCTGTAAGACTTAGTTCTGTCAATATAGTGGCTAAGCGCTCTTTTGACATCAAGGGAGTGAAGCCTCCTTCCTGGAGAACTAGAGTGCTCTGTAAAAAAGACAGGTAAAGTGATGGACTGATTTAAATGGAATTCAGATACCACTTTGGGAAGGAATTTCCTATTGGTCCTGAGGACCACTATCCCTGTGGAATGAGATGTAGTCTACATCTGTGCACAGGGCCTGCAACTCACTGATCCTTCTGGCTGAAGTAATAGCAACTAGAAACAGTTTTTCAAGTGATATACTTCAAATCTGCAGTTTCCATCGGTTCAAATGGGGCATCCATGAGTTTGGCAACGAAGATATTCAGATTCCAGGCCAAAACTGGCTCCCTCAAGGGAGGGTACAAGAAAGAGGTTAAGGCATTTAAAATACTTCCTGAAGACTGGATGAAAGGCCATGGATCTCTCTTTATCAGCTGACAGGTAACCTGAAACTGAAGCCAAATGAACCTTGAGGGACGAAGGCTTCAGGCCTAAAGAATACAAGTGTGTTAGGTAATCCAGGAGAACAGTAAGATCAGCCCTGGATGGGTCAAAGCCCTTACCTGTACACCACACGTGAAACCACTCCCACCTAGCAGAATATATCTTTCTAGTGGAAGGTTTCCTGGAACCCCAAAGTACTGTCAGCACCTGTTCTGACAGTTTAAGATTAGCATACTCTAAGTCCTCAAGAGCCAGGCCTTAAGCCTCAGTGATCTGAGGTTGGGGTACAGTATCCTGCTCTTAGAGGATGTCAGCAGGTTGTGCCTCCTGGGCAATGAATTGGAGATGCTACTGATAGAGTCAACAGAAGTGAATACCAGTGTTGTCTCGCCCAATCTGGTGCCACCAGTATCACTGTTGCCGGTTGGCACCTCAATTTCAGCAGTGTCCTGAATGAAAAAATTACTCACCTTAGTAATTGTATTTCTTCTACTGGAGTCTTGCTGTATTCTGACATATGCTGTGATTTCCAACCCTTGAACTGCCCCGGAGAACAAAGAGTTAACTTTCTATGCAGAGCACAGAATGCTGAGCTCGAGCTCGGTTGGAGTCTGTGTCTGCCCTCTGTACAGACAGCTAGTGAGACCCCATCTGGAGTACTGCATGCAGTTCTGGAGACCCAGTCTCCGCAAAGACATAGACAGGATGGAAGCTGTCCAGAGGAGGGCAACTAAAATGGTGCAGGGTCTGCACCGGAAGACATATGATGAGAGACTTAAGGAGCTTAATATGTATAGCCTCGAGGAAAGGAGGGAGAGGGGGGACATGATAGAAACTTTCAAGTACCTCAAGGGAATCAACAAAGTCCAAGAGGGTAGAATCTTTCAAAAAAAAAAGAGTGTGGAAGAACAAGGGGGCACAATTTGAAGATAGAAGGGGGGCTCAGAGGTAATTTAAGGAAGTATTTTTTCACAGAGAGGGTGGTGGATGTATGGAACGGCCTTCCAGAGGAGGTTGTGGAGTCACAAACGGTGGAATTCAAGCATGCATGGGACAGTCATAAGGCAAGTCTAGGCGGTGGGGGTAGGAAGAAGTAGGCTGCTGGTTAACTAGGATCTGCAGCTTATCCATCAGGTAGGGAAATGGGCAGACTGGGTGGGCCAAGTGGTCCTTATCTGCCATCAAATTATATGTTTCTGAAGTGTTTCAAACTCAAATTGCCAGATTCTAATGAGCCCACTTACTAAGATTCTATGTGGAAATTGTAAAAAGTTTTGGGTTCCCAAAGGAAGACTCAAGTCAAGAATCCCAAAAACCAAAACCCAATTTAATACAAATAACAGTAATAAATCAACAAGGAGCACCCCTGGGGTGCAACACTGCACCTGACCAACCACTTCCCAAAAAACAGTTTCTGAGAGGGGAGGCAGGGAGGGAGGTCAGAATACAGCAAGACTCCAATAGAAGAAACACAATTACTATGGTAATTTTTTTCTTTAAACAACATGAAGTCTTGCTGTATTCTGACTTATGCAAACTACCAAGTAGTACCTCCATGGAGGAGGGACTGAACCTACTTTGGGAATAGGCTCTGAAGTACTGCTGTGCCAAACCGAGTATCACTCCTAGCCTGGATATCCAGAGAGTAATGCTTGGTAAAGGTATGGACTGTTTTCCAGGTGGCTGCTTGACAAATCTCTAAGAGAGGAATATCCCTGGCAGCAGCCAGGGAAGCAGCTGCACCTCTGGTGGAGTGAGCCCTCAGGCCTGAGGAAGGAATCTTTCCCAGTTTTTCATAGCAGAATTGTATACAAGATACAATCCACCTGGCAGTAGTTCTCTTAGTGGCAGGTTTGCCCTTTCCCACTTTTCCATAAGCGAGGAACAACTGGAGGCAGTCTAACCTGTGACCCTTGGTATGCTCTATGTAGTAACTAAGGGCTCTTTTAATGTCTAAACTGTGTAGCCTCCTCTCACCTGAGGAAGAATGATCAGTGAAGAAAACAGGGAGAGACATAGACTGATTCAAATGGAAGTCTGAAACCACTTTGGGCAAGAACCTTCTGTTGGTTCTAAGGACCACTTTATCCCTGTGAAAGGAGATAAAATCAGGTTCCACTGACAGGGCCTGCAATCCACTGATACACCTGGCAGAGGTAATGGCTACTAAGAACACAGTTTTCCAAGTCAGGTATTTAAGCTCTGCTGAGGACATCGGTTCAAAAGAAGGTTGCATACGCTGAGCAATGCAAACATTCACTTCCCAGGCAGGGGCAGGGTCTCTAAAGGGAGGATTGGTGTGAAGCAATCCTTTAAAAAATTTACAGAATACAGGATGAGATGACAGCATGGAAGACTTTCCCACTGACAGAAACGCAGAAACAGCTGACAAGTGTACTTTGAGAGTAGCTGGTCTAGGGCCAAGGCTATTAAGATGGACCATATAATCCAGAACCGTAGGCAATTCAGCAGTGTCTGAAGAAATATGCCTCTTGGAACACCAGATGTTGAATCTTTTCCATTTGGAGTTATAAGTCTTTCTGGTGGAGGGCTTTCGAACAGCTTTGAGAATATCCAGAACACCCTGAGAAAGATGCAAGTCTGAAAACTCTAACTCTTCAAGAGCCATGCCTTGAGATTGAAAGACTGAAGATTGGGGTACCAAATCCTCCCCCAAGAGGAGGTTAACAGGTTGTAATTCCTGGGAAGAGACAGGGGAAGATGGACTGCTAGGGACAACAACAGGGGGTACCAAGGCTGCCTGGCCCAATCTGGAGCAATTAGAATCATTTTGCAAGATTGAGACCTTATCTTGACTAGAACCTTGAACAGGAGTGAGAAGGGAGGGAGGGCATACAGACATTTCCCTTCCCAGTTCAGAATTAGAGCATCCAGAGGGACTGAGCCCAAGACTGGGGGTCTGCAACAAAAGAGAGGAAGTTAGTGATTGTCTGGGGCTGCAAAGAAATCTATCTGTGGAGTGCCCCACCTTGAAAAAAATCACTTTTAGTACCTGAGGATCCAGGGACCATTCGTGATGGCCGTGAGAGATTCTGCTCAGTGCATCTGCTAATATATTGTCCTTCCCTGGAAGGTGAGCTGCTATCAGAGAGGCCTGCAGGGAATAAGCCAGGGACCACAACTTCATGGCTTCTGTGAACAAAGACATAGACCGAGTGCCTCCCTGCTTGTTGATGTACCACATGGTGGTGGTGTTGTCTGTTCTGACTTGAACCATCTTGTTCTGTACTGACTGAGAGAAAGTTTTCAGGGCCAGAAAAACTGCCCTGAGTTCTAGGAGATTTATATGGAGAAGAGATTCCTGAGGGGATCACAGTCCCTAGGCAGTGAGGGACCCCAGATGTTCTCCCCAGCCCAGAAGAGAAGCATCCATGGTAAGGACCACTGAATGAGACTGAGTGGCAAATGGAACCCCTTTGCCTTAAGTTGTCCTGATTCTGCCACCATTGAAGGGCTTGGATCAGGGTCCGAGTCGCAGGAATCAGCTTGGTAAGGGGATCCTTCAATTGGGACCAAAAGGACCTCAGATAGAACTCAATATCCCTCATCTGGAATCTTGCCCCTTGGACTACTGCTATGGAAGCTGCCATGTGGCCCAAGAGCTGGAGGAAATGCCTTGCTGGTCAAGACACCTGAAGGCTGAAGGAAGAAGCCAGTTCTATAAGAACTCTTTCCCTTTTCAGGGGAAGAAAAGCTCTTGCTTTGACCGTATCCAGCTCTGCCCCTATAAAGGTAAGGAGCTGCACTGGTTCGAGAACTGACTTGGGGAGGTTGAGAAGAAATCCCAGAGAAGTGAGCACTTGCTGGGTCACTTGCAGGTCTGACTTGACTTGGTCTGGAGACTGGCCCACTGTGAGCCAGTCATCCAGGTATGGAAAAATGGAAATCTTTTGAACTTCTTAGAAAGGCAACGACTACTGCCAAGCACTTTGTGAAAACCCTTGGGGCTGATGTTAGATCAAAGGGCATTGCCTTGAACTGATAATGGCCTGGGGGCAACTTGAACCTGAGGTACTTTCTGTGGGAGCACCTGATGGGAACGTGAAAATAGGCATCTCTGAGGTCTAGCGAGGCAGGCCAGTCTCCTGGCCTTAGAGAGGGAAGAATTATTCCTAGAGTTACCATCTTGAACTTTGGTTTTAAATGATGTTTGTTCAGGTATCTTAGGTCTAGGATGGGTCGCCACTCCCCTGTCTTTTTTGGGCTAAGAAAGTACCTGGAGTACAGACTTTTGGCCCTGTGTAGGGTAGGAACTCTCTCTATGGCCCTAAAGGCCAGAAGAGATGAAACCTCTGCCCATAGGGCAAGGGTTTCTGAGAGACCTACAGGTGGAAAAGATCTGTCTCTCATCTTTGGAAATTTTTTGAAGCTGAGAATCAGTCCCTGGCTTACTACTTCCTGGACCCACTTGTATGATGTAACAGACCTCCAGTCCTGGACAAAGTAAGCCAGCTTGCCCCCTGCTGGAATAAAAGAGTCAACCCCAACTGACACATCAGGGTGTCTGCTTGGCAGGGGCTTTAGGCTGAGGAGTGGATGCAGCCCTGCTCATCCCCCTTCTGCCTCTCCCTCTGAAGAACCCCCTCTGTGAAGAAAGAGAAGAGGCCTGTGCTTGGTAAAAAGGCCTATGAAAAGGCCTGCTCCTGCCCCTAGACTGCTGCCTTTGAGGAGCTGCCTGCCTGTCCTTGGCCTGAGCACTCCTGTAAGTGGTCCTGTACTCATCCATTTTCTTCATGTAATTCTCTTTCTGCTCCCCAAACAGGGAATTACCCACTACAGGAAAATCCATAGCCTTAGCCTGAGTATCCTGTGAAAGGCTAGTACATCTGAGCCAAGCCATTCTCCGAAGAGCCACAGATGTAGCCATGACTCTTGATGACACATCATTAGAGTCCAAGTCAGCATGAAAAGTACAGTTATGTAAGAACTTACCGTAACAGTAGATCTTGAGAGAGCTCTTGCAGTAGGCCAATTACATATAGGACTGGCCGTAGCCGGTGGCAGGACCCCAGAAAAATTTCAGCTAGCAGTCCCTGGCGAGACTGCCCCCTCAGGTGACCGGTGTCATATAGCGTGGTATAAAGGCGGTCCCAGGCGCCCGCCTTCAATTCTTTCCTGCCACAGGCCGGAAGGCCGGACGAGAGAGAAAAGCAGATGGTTCCCTCAATGGAAAAAGAGCTGAAAAAGCCTAGGGGGATGGAGGGCGGGAAGGTATTACCTACTGCAAGAGCCTCTCTCGAAGATCTACTGTTACGGTAAGTTCTTATGTAACTGAACTATCTTACTTCGAGAGGGCTCTTGCAGTAGGTAATTACATACGGGACAGAATCCCAAGCAGTCTGGAACAATTGAAAAAGGCACCGGGAGGAGGAGCTACTCCAATAAGTAGTAAAAAGTTTGCGAGCCTTAAGAAAGGAGGCCTTGCAACACCGCTAACCCAAAGCCTGCTCTACGGCGAGAGGCAATGTCCAAACTGTAATGTTTAGTAAAGGTGCGGACGGAAGTCCAAGTGGCGGCAGCACAGATGTCTGCCGCCGACACATTCTTGAAACAAGCCGCAAAGGCAGCCACTCCACGTGTGGAGTGGCCTCTGATTTGACCCAGGAGGGTCTTGTTGTACTTGTCATAACAGAAAGTGATACAATGAGCCAACCATTTTGATAGGCATTGCTTGGAAACAGCATTGCCTTCTCTTTTGTGAGTGAAAGAGACAAACAACTGATCAGTCTTTCTGAGATCCTTCGTCCTATCGGTGTAGTATCTCAGAATCCTGTGAACATCCATGGTATGAAGCAGGTAGTCTCCTTGATTGGAGTACTGCGTGAAGAAAGCAGGTAATTCAATAGACTGATTCAAGGTAGATTCCGCTACTACCTTCGGAAGAAACTTAGGATTCATGCGAAGAGCTACTCGTTCTTTGTGGAAAATCAAATAAGGGATTTTGCACACCAGGGCCTGTAGCTCGGAAATCCTACGAGCTGAAGTAATGGCCACCAAGAAGAGCGTCTTCCACGATAAAAACTTCAAGTCTGCGGAAGCTGCAGGCTCAAAGAGAGGAAGGGTAAGTTTCTTGAGGACAAAGTTTAAGTCCCAAGGCGGAGCTGGGGTCCGGACCGGGGGCCTGAGATGAAGGACCCCTCTAAGGAAGGTTTTGGAGACCTCCAGCTGGGCAAAACCTTATCAGCAAAGGGGACTTGGTAGGCTGAGATAGCTGCCATATGGACCTTCAAAGAGGAGTGATTGAGACCCAGTCGAAAAGATGGCCTTATGTACTCCAGCAGAATGGTCACGGGCAGGAAAAGGGTTCCACGTTCCTGGGCGCAGCCCAGATCAAATCTCTTCCATTTCATGGCGTAAGTTGACCTAGTAGAGGGTTTCCTGGCCTCCACCAAAATCTCGGCTACCTTGGGAGAAACTCCAAAACGAGATTGAGCTAGGTCTGCAGGAGCCATGCATGGAGTTGAAGGGACTTGAGTCCTGGATGGACCAGGGTCCCCTGATCCTGGGTCTGCAATCCTGGAGATAAAGGAAGAGGAAGAGGAGGAACCTCTGAGTATTGTTGTAGAAGAGAGAACCAGATTTGCCTGGGCCAGAAAGGAGAGATCAGAATCATTCTCGCTCCTTCTAGAGCCAGTTTCTGTAACACATGAGGGACCAGCGGAGTTGGGGGAAAAGCATAGACGAATCTGTCCTTCCAGCTTAGAGACAGAGCGTCTCTCCAGAAAGCGCTTCGCTCTGGAGCGAGTGAGCAAAAGACTGGAAGCTTTGCGTTTTGGGAGGAGGCGAACAGGTCTATCTGAGGAGTCCCCCAAACCTGGAAGATGCTTTTTAGGACTTTTTCGTCCAATTCCCACTCGTGTGGAAGAGCCAACGAGCGACTTAGTCTGTCTGCTAGGACATTGTCTACTCCCAGAACATGGATCGCCGTGAGGTGAAGGTTGTTGAGAGTGGCCCAATCCCAGACACTCATGGCTTCCCTGCACAGTGGGTAGGATTGAGTCCCTCCTTGCTTGCTGATGTACCACACCACGCACATGTTGTCCGTTTGGACGGCTAGGTGACCGAGAAGGATGTATTGGTGAAGGGCCTGGAGCACATAAAGCACTGCTCGGAGCTCGAGAACGTTGATGTGGAGAACTATTTCCAAGTTTTACCAAAGGCCTTGGGTTCGGTGAGGACCCAGATGGACTCCCCAACCTTCGCCTGAGGCGTCCATGGTTAGGGTCTGATCAGGGGGAGGATGATAAAAGGGGGACCCCCCCGGAAGAGGTTCTCTTGAACCATCCACCACTGCAAGTCTTTTACCATTGGCGAAGAGATCAGAACCGGAAGATATATGTCATCTACTTGTTGATCCCACTGAGATTGAAGAGTCCACGGAGAGATTCTCATGTGGAGGCATGCTCGCGGAATCGTTGGGATGGCCACCTCCATAAGCCCCAGTAGATGGAGCACTGACCTCGCCGGGACCCTCCTGTGTTCTAATAGGAGGGAAATTTGTGACTGGAGGAAGGCCCCCCTGTCCGGAGGCAGAAAGGCTTTGCACAAAGTTGTGTCGAAATTGCCCGATGAACTGGAACCTCAGTGAAGGCTCAGGTGAGACTTGGAATGGTTGATGGTAATACAGGCCAGTGAGCTGCGGGTGAGGGAGAGAAATGCAGGAGTTCCTCCTGGGCCGGGGCCACCAGGGGCAGTCATCCAGATAGGGGAAAACCTGAGCTCCCAAAGAATGCAGGTGGGCCACTACCACCGCCAGGCATTTGGTAAAGACCCGAGGAGCCGAAGAAAGACCAAATGGGAGCACCCAGAATTGGTAGTGGACCCCCTAGAATGCAAACCTGAGGTACTTTCGATGTGAAGGGCGAATGGGGATGTGCAAGTACGCATCCTGCATATCCAGTGCACAAAGCTATTGGCCCAGCCGAAGCAGAGGCAAAAGGGATTGAAGGGAGAGCATCCTGAACCTCTTGTACTCCACGAACAGGTTCAGGGAGCTGAGATCGAGAATTAGGTCTGAGATCTCCAGTCTTCTTTGGTACAAGGAAGAAGTGGGAATAGTACCCCGTTCCGTAGAGGTGAGGAGGGACGGGTTCTATAGCCTGTTTCTCAAGAAGTGCTGAGATTTCTTCCCTGACCAAAGGAAGATGGTCCCCTGAGTAAGCAAAGTTCAGAGGGGGGTGACATGGAGGTTTCTGTAGAAACTCTATGGAGTGTCCCTCTGTGATGATCCGAAGCACCCATGAATCCGAAGTTATCCTCTCCCAATCCGGAAGGTGGAGGGAGAACCTCCCTCCTACCGGTTCCTCCGGGGTGACCGGAGGCGGTGGGAGAGGGAAGGAGTCAGGTGGTGTGAGGCAGTGCTGCAGGTGGAGTGCCCATTGCTTTTTTGGGCGGTGGGGGCCTGGCAGCTGTGGGGACCTGGCATTTAGTGGCCCGCCTTCCCTGGGGTTTCACTTGAGGCCGACTGCGTCTGCGAAAGGGACGGCGCTGTGGGGGATGGGGACGGTACAATGAATCAACAGATTTAAGGGCCGTCCTCTTCTCCTGCAAGTCAGTGATGATGTCCTTGACATCACCGCCGAAAAGCACAGAACCCCTGAAAGGTGCTTCTTGGATGGCAGATTGCACCTCCGGGACCAAACCTGACACACGAAGCCATGCGTGCTGCCAAAGGCTTATGGCAAACGCAGAGCTCCATCCTGCGTCGTAGGTTGTCCTCAGCTTGTGGCGACTGGCCAAACGAGCAGAATGGACTAGGTTGGCCAACTCCTGCTTGAGTTGAGAGTCAGGCAAGGAGTCGATCTTGGATTCTGCCTGGGTAAGGAGGGCCTTCTGGTAATCCCCCATATGTGCTACATAGTTCAGGGCCCTAATACCCAGTGTCAGGGCCCTAATACGCAGTGTGGAAGAAGCATAGATCTTCTTTCCATGCTGATCCAGAAGGCGAGATTCCTTATCTGGGGGAGATGAGCTGAGGTGTTTTGGATGCCCCGACTGGCTGTGAGCGGCGCTGATCATGACTGAGTCTGCACGGGGGTGAGAGTCTAAAAAATCTTCACCCTCTGGAGCCTGATATAGCCTGTTCGACTTCCTAGGAAGTGGGGCTAGAGCCAACGGTTGTTTCCAAATAGTGGAAACAAGGTGGGCGTGAGGCTCGATCCAGGGTGGCACTAAAGTAGGAGCCATAAGGGGTAAGTCCAGATGTTCGGCGAGTTTCACCCACTAAGGATCTGGATCTAAGAACTGCCACTGATGGACTTCCTGGATCTTCTTAAGCAACTCCGTGAACGAAGGATCCTCCGGAGGAGACTTGGAGGAGTCCTCGGCTGGGGTTTGGATGGAGAATGCAGCTCGTCGTCTTTCTCGGAAGCTCCATCGGAGGCCTCCGAGGAGTCCGAGAAGGCCACAGAGGAAGAATCTGAAGCAGAGAAAGACTCCCTCACCCGTCTAGGGGGAGGAACGGGTTCAGTGGGAAGAGTCCCAGAACACGTGTCCTGCCCCCCTCTGGGACCTGAGGGTAAACCCTGGGGAAACGGAGGAGGTGAGGGAGAGTGCCGTCTAGGGTGTAGAGGGGCCGTAAGAGGCACTGGCTATCATAAGACGGTTTTCACTTCTGGCGAGCTGGGAGCCTGGTTTCAGCCCACCAGGAGGCAAGAGTCTCCTGGAGATCCACCAGCGGCCTCGGGGGTAGTGGAGGAGGAGGAGGAGGGGGATAGTTAAATGGAGGATATCTGTAGGGTGAGTATCCGAAACCCGGCTGTGGAAATCCCGGAGACGGGTAGTGAGGCGCTTGGTACTGCGGTGCCGAAGGGTTCGGCACCGGGTATGGCGGCGCAGGATACTGTGGGCTTGGGAAGACCGGTGTCGGGTATGACAGTGGGTAGCCAGGCACTGGAGGAGCTGCCGGAGCAGACAGCCCAGCCAGGTACCCCAGGGGTGGATCAACTGGGATAGGCACCTGGGGCGGAGGGCCCAAAGGAGGGAGAAAGTCCCCTGCTGACATCGGAGGGGCCGGTGTCGGGGCCGGCGACAGCGGGTCCGGTGTCAGCGAGGCCAGCGTTGGAGGGGCCGGCGTCAGATCTGAATCCCGGGGGGGGGGGATCTGACGGAAGCCCAGGGTCCCCGAGTCTTGTCCGGGAAAGGAGGGGAAAAATCCCCGGAGTCAGGCAAGGGGGACTGGGGCTCCCCTGACGGCAGCGAAGGCTGCGGAGAGCCTGGCACGAAGGAAGTGAGAGGTTCCGACGTAGGTTCGGAGGCCTGGCGCACTTCAGAGGAGCCGATATGTGGCTTATGGGCGGAACCCGGCAGGCGCCAGAGGAGCCGGCATCGGCGTGGGAGTCTCACATCCGAGATGGACTGAGGAAGAGGAGGCCAGCTCAGAGGAAGGCAGCCAGCTGCCCGAAGGTCAGGTGACAGGACCTTCTCCCAGCGCACGTCGGAGGAGCCAACATCCGACTACGGGAGGCGCCGCACCAGTAGGCTGTGGGGTTGCAACCGTTCTGGGGCAGAGTCTCCTTTGGCCTGGAAATGCCCGGCAGGCAGACTGAGCCAGCGCCTTCTCAAAGCCTTGGAGACTGCCGTCGGATGGTCCCCCGGAGGGGATGTTACCTTACCCGTGACCCCGGTCAGAGTTGCGGAATGGGAGGCCTTCTCCCGGTGCCTATCCTTGTCCCGCTTCTTATGCCCTTCAGGGGAAGTCGACGCCTGCCTTAATTTTCTCAGCTCTTTCTCCATTGCAGACATCTTTTTCTTGAGGAGATGGGCTTCGAGGGACTGCTGGCGTAGTTTGCGGGTGGCCGCGTTGAACCGTAGGCAGTGCGGACACTTGTTGACCGCGTGGTCGGGGCCTAGGCAGAAGAGACTGAGGGAGTGACCGTCTTTGTGAGGCAGTTGGGCGCCGCATGAGTCACACTTATTCTTTGAAGGGGACGACATAAACCGACATTCACCTGACGATGAAAGAATAAATTACTGAAAACTTTTCGGAAAAAAACGACTAAGTAACAGGACTGAGCGATAGAACTTAACCGCGAGGTGCTACACGAGCTAACAGCGGGAAAGAACTGGAAGGCGGGCATCTGGGACTGCCCCTTTATACTGACGTCGTATGATGCCGGTCACCTGACGTGGGGGCGGTCCCCGCCAGGGACTGCTAGCTAGAAATTTTTCCGTGGCGTCCTGCTGCCGGCTGGCATCAGTCCTATATGTAATTACCTACTGCAAGAGGCCTCTCGAAGTAAGATCTATACTTTTGATGCCCCAATCCCATCTGCAGCCACCTGCTCCAGCTCCTTGGCTAGCTGGGGGGAAGCCTGTTTAGCCAGTGCCAGTACAGTGTCCCACCTGGACTTCTGGTACCTGGCTGTGTAAGCCATATAATTTGCCTGCCTGAGTCCCAAAGAAGATGCCATGTACTGTTTCTTTGCCATGGGATCAATCTTCCTGGAGTCTTTGTCTGGGGGATGTAAAGCCAAGGGAATATTTCCCTTGTCATAGGCAGCAGCCTGCACTACCCCAACATGGCTGCATTGCTGATATAAGAACTCCATGTCTGAGCCTGAAAGTGTATACCTCTTGTCCATTCTTCTATTCACAGGAAGTATAGTGTTAGGAGACTTTAGAATTTTTTGTGTCTGTTTCCCATAGGATTTGTGGAGGGGAATAGACAGTCTCCTGGACTCTGGGATGTCCATCATTTCTACATAATCAGGTTCCTCTTGATCCTCCAATGTCTCCTCCATAGAGAGCTTGAAAGTTTCAGCCACCTTTCTGTAGAACATAAAGTGAGAAGGAGACTCAGGAAGCTTAGGAGGGGAAACACCAGAAGGTCGGTCTGGAGAGATGTCAGGTTCCACAGGCACATCCAGACCCTCACTTTCACCATTATCATCCTCAAATTCCCCTTCCTCTACAAACTCCGGCTCATAAAAATCTTCAAGGGTATAATCTTGAACCGGGGGAACCAACTGAACCGAACTCCTACCAGAAGGTGCCAGATTGGAAAAAAACGGGCAAAGCGATTCCACAATCCAAATTGCTTTGTCTAGCTCCTCGGCGGTTGGAACATGAACCTCTGGATCCAAACCAGATGATTTTTCTTTGCTCTATCTTTTTGGCGGAAACTATCCCTCGGAATCGGCTCTCCTTTTTCCCGAAGAAGTATCGCCCTGGTCAGAGGGCACACCTTCTGGTTCGGTCAGAACCAAATTGGGCTGGCCAATCCGGGTCAGCGGACTTCTAGGCCTCCTTTTCCCTCAGTCTACCTAATCTCTTCTCAAGGGTAGATTTGGGAAAATTTTTTTACATATTTGGCAGTCTGAATTGTGGTGTTCAAAGCCCAGACAACAAACACAGGTGGTGTGGGGGTCAGCCTTAGCAAAGACCTCCCCACACTCACTGCAATGTTGAAACCCAGTGGGCCTGTTTTTTTTCTTGGGTTTCTCAGACATGGCCAACCTAACCAACTTACCCGTTTTATAGCAACTGCAAGCAAGACACCCTTATCGGTTCCTAACCGTGTCACGGGTATTGGAAAAATAACGTAATAAAACACGTTTTTTTTTAGAACCGATAAGAACCGGTAACCACACTCTAAGTAAAACAATGAATTTCACTATCAAATGGTCAGTTCAGCCGAACCGACCTGCACTTTTACAAGTTCCACACAGAAACAGAACAATTCCTATCTAGTACTCACGGCACCACAGACAGAGACTGAGCCGAGTAGTCGGAAAACTTTTTCAGTTTAAAAACTGACGAAAACTGAGACTTTAGCCGACTTTCGAACCGAGCTGAAGGAGAAATCTCCAGAGCGACTGTTCAGTGAGGCGGAGTAAAGAATCTAACGGTCTGAGTTTGAAACACTCCAGACAGAGACTCCAACCAAGCTCGAGCTCAGCATTCTATGCTCTGCTTAGAAAGTTAACTCTTTGTTCTCTGGGGCAGTTCAAGGGTTGGAGATCACGGCATATGTCAGAATACAGCAAGACTTCATGTTGTTTGAAATCAGTGGAAAAGGAGGGAAGGCATACAGGAACTTCCCCGTCCAATCCAGTGCCCATGAATCCAGGGGTAGTGTGCCCCTGAAAGGAGGGCTACAACAGTACACTGGTAACTGGTGATTTTCTACAGAGGCGAAGAGATCCATCTCTGGAGTGCACCATCATCTGAAAATTGAACTGAGTATTGGTCCTGACATATCCTGCTGAGGGAGTCTGCCAGCACATTGTCCTTTCCTGGAGGATGTATGGCTAATAGGGATACCTTCATTGAGTAAGCCATGGACTACAGCCTCATTGCTTCAGTGCACAGTGGGGCTGACCTGGTTCCTCCCTGTTTGTTGATGCAGTACATAGTAGTAGTGTTGTCTGTTCAGACCTGCACCACTTTGTTTTGAAGATGTGGAGCAAATGCCTGCAGGGCTAGGTACACTGCCCTGAGCTCCAGTAGATGTATGTGCAACATGGATTCTTGAGGAGACCATGTGCCACTTGCTGTATAATCCAACATGTGGGCTTCCCAACCCAGAAGGGATGCATCTCTTGTAAGAATTAAGGAAGGTTGTTCCCTTGTAAAAGGCACACCTACCCGAAGGTTGTGCTCATCTAGCCAGCACTGCAGTGCCTGTAGCAGGCTGTGGGTGACTGGAACAAGTTTGGACAGAGGGTCTGTCTTCTGTGACCAGTATTGTCTCAGGTGAAACTGGATGTCCCTCATTTGAAATCTGGAACCAGGCACCACTGTGGTGGCAGCTGCCATGTGACCCAGAAGCCTGAGAAATTTTCTGGCTGGTTTGGGTTTTCCTGGCACAAATGAGGTTGCAATCTGTAAAATGTTGCTTACTCTGTCCTGTGGCAGAAAAGTTCTGCCCAGATTGGTGTTTAGCTCTGCACCAATGAATTTGAGTACCTGAAGTGGTGTTTGCTGAGACTTCTGCTCATTTATAAGAAAACCCAGGCACTCTAGAGTAGACTTTGTCAGAGCTAAGGCCTGCTTTGTAAGCTGCAGAGATGGGCCCACTACTAGCCAGTGGTCTAGGTAGGGAAAGACTGACACTCCTTGTTTTCTCAGTAACTCCACTACCACGGTCAAACACTTTGTGAAAGCCCTTGGGGCAGAAGTTAGGCCAAAAGGAAGTGCTGCAATCTGATGATGGCCTGAGTCCAATCTGAATCTCGAGTACTTTCTGTGAGAAGGTCCGATGGGGATGTTGTAGTGTAACATTTTATAGTATAACATTTTATTTCAGTATAAATTGTTTACAAGAATTAACTGAGTGTTAAAGTATAGCCCTTTAACAGAATACTTCAGTGAAAATTCTTATACTAGACTGACTCAACTGTCTTGAGATGTTTTAGTCTTGTGATAGTCTAATGCTTTCACAATATTTTGTATTATACAGTGGTCAGCATTTTAAAATGTCCTACAGTAAACTTACACAGGATGGTGTACCCTTATTAGGATAATGTTTACCTATTAAAGTGAGGTGAGCACACAAAGAACTTTCAATTAGTGCAGTCAGCACTTATGAGATTGTGTAAGAAATGTGATAAACACCTTGTGATGTTATGAAGGAAATACAGCTTATCTATATTTTGACTGTTATTCACCACACCCTAAGATTAAGAGATTATTTTGTTATATGATTGGTTTACATTAGGGAGTTAGTAGTTTTTAAGATAAGAAATCTTTATATAAGCACTGTATAAAACTGAATAGCTAGCACCAAACAGAAGCAAGAATACATGTGTTTGGAGTTGATGGAATTGCAAAGAAAATAAACCAGAGGGAAACATTCACTTTGTGTGGTTTGAATTATTTAAAGATAGAAAACACAGTGCAGCTATCTTTTATCCTTACAGATGTGAAAATAAGCATCTCTTAGATCTGAGGAGGATAGCCAGTCTCCCTTTTGTAAAGTGGGAATGAATATTGCAAGAGTGACCATTTTGAATTTTGGCTTCAGAATGTGTCTGTTTAGAAGTCTTAGATCCAAGATAGGTTGCCAATTCCCATTTTTCTTTCTTGTGAGGAAGTATCTGGGGTAGAAGCCTTTGCTCCTCTGGTTTAGGGGAACTGGCTCCACTGCTTTGATTGCCAGCAGATGTTTTACTTCTGCTTCCAGTAGAAGTCTGTCTGCAGATGTAACTGGTGCAAATGTTCTTGCTCTCAGCTTGGGGAGAGACTTGAAGCTGCATGCCAGACCCTGGCTCACCACATCCAGGACCCACTTGTCTGTGGTGATGGTATGCCAATCCTGGAGGTAGTGAGCCAGTCTGCCACCCACTAGTGGATCTATGACAGGGGATGCGACCTGTACTAGCCTGTCAGGGGTTCTGAGTGGGCTGTGACTGAATCACAGGAGAGGGAGAAGCTCTTTTCATAGCTCTCCTGCCCCTTATCCTAATAAGGGTACACCATCCTATGTAAGTTTACTGTGGGACATTTTAAAATGCTGACCACTGTATAATACAAAATATTGTGAAAGATACACACAAAACCATGACTGGGACATAAAACATACCAGGATACACTATCTACAGGAGGGACAGGGAGGATAAAAGAGGAAGAGGAGTAGCTCTTTACATAAGGGAAGGAATCAAAGCAACAGAACAAAACAGAAAACAGGGAGGAGAAGAAGCACTGTGGGTAAATTTGGAGACCCAATGGCACCACAATCTGCACAGGGGTTGTATACAGACCCCCTTCTCAGGGGAGGAAATGGACAAGGAAATGATAGAAAGAATACTTAGAATGGCAGAAAAAGGGGAGATATTGCTGATGGGCGATCTGAATATGCCAGATGTTAAGTGGAGTGCAGTTGCAGCAGCCACTTCAAACAGTGGGGTTATTCTAGATGCCCTACAAGGCATGCCTTAGACAACTAGTATTGGAGCCCACTGCGAGGGAGCAATCTTAGACCTGGTTCTCTCAAATGGAGATGAAGAGGATCACAGATGTAGAAGTGGGTAGCCATCTGGGAACTAGCGACCATCGAACAGTATGGTTCTAATAAACACAGCAATAGAGTCAAGCCATACAAAGGCAAAAGTACTGGACTTTAGGAGGGCTGACTTTGCCAAATGGGTGAGTGCTAAGGGATGCACTAGCAAATGGGCAGGGGTGGAAGAACAATGGGAATAATAAAACTGCCATCACAGAGGTAACAAGCCTTTGTGTGAAGCAAATTAACAAAACTAAACGATGTAAGAACCACTATGGTTCTCAAAGGAAGTGGCAGTGAAGGTTCAAGAGAAAAGAAAGCATTCAGGAAGTACAAGGAATCACAGAAGGAGCAGAACAGGGAACTGTATCAGTTAAAGCAAAAGGAAGCTGGGAAGGCAGTCAGAACAGCAAAGGGCCAAACCAAGGAAAAGATAGCCAACTCAGTTAAGAAGGGGGATAAAACCTTTTATAGGTACATCAGGGAGCGAAGGAAGACCAAGGGAGGGCTAGTGAGGCTTAATAAAGAGGAGGGATGGTGGGCAGAGGGTGACTGTGAAAAGGCAGAGATACTGAACAAATATTTTTGCTCAATATTTACAAAGGAAGCGGGGGAGGTACTTAAAACGAACAGTAGAAACACTCTGGATACAGAAGTTGATAGCAGCCCATTTACAGAAGAGAGGGTTCTGAAAGAACTCTTAAAACTGAAGGTGGACAAAGCAATGGGGCTTGATGGGATTCATCCCAGAATTCTAAAAGAACTAAGGGTAGAACTAGTGACACCACTGACTACCCTCTTTAACAAATCATGGGAGGATGGGGTGGTACCGAGGACTGAAGAAGGGCAGATGTGATTCCTCTTCACAAAAGTGGGAGCAAGGCAGAAGCAGAAAACTACAGACCTGTTAGTTTAACCTCAGTGGTAGGAAAATGATGGAATCACTTCGAAGGAAAGAATTGTTGAGTATCTAGAGGCCAGAGGGCTCAGGACCCAAGGCAGCATGGATTCACAGCGGGAAGGTCATGCCAGACAAATCTGATAGATTTCTTTGACTGGGTGACCAAAGTAGTAGATCAGGGAGGGCTGTGGACATGGCCTACCTAGACTTTAGCAAGATATTTGACACAGTCCCACACAAAGATTAATAAACAACTTAGCCAGTCTGGAGTGGGTCCCAAGATGGCAGCCTGGAGTAAAATTGGCTGGAGAATAGGACAAAGGTAATAGTAATGAGCCCACTCTGAAAGGGGGTTACTAATGGGGCACCAAGGGTTCAGTATTAGGACTGGTCCTCTTCAATGTCTTTATAAGCGACATTGCAGAGGGACTGGAAGGAAAAATATGTCTCTTTGCAGATGACACAAAGATCTGCAATAGAGTTGATGCACAAGGTGGGGTGGAAAGGATGAGAAGGGACTTGGCAAGGTTAAAGGAATGGTCAAATGAATGGCAGCTTAGATACAATGCTAAGAAGTGCAAGGTAATGCATCTGGGAAACAAAAACCCAGGGGAAGAGTACACAATGGGGGGTGAGATACTAACAACAACAAAAATGGAAAGGGACCTGGGGGTAGTCATATCAGATGACCTAAAGGTGGGCAAGCAAAGTGAGAGGGCAGCAAGAAGGGCAGGGGGGATACTGGGATGCATAGGGAGAGGCATCACCAGTAGAAAACAGGAAGTTATTATCCCTCTGTACAGACAGTTGGTGAGACCCCATCTGGAGTACTGCGTGCAGTTCTGGAGACCCAATCTCCGCAAGGACATAGACAGGATGGAGGCTGTCCAGAGGAGGGCAACTAAAATGGTGCAGGGTCTGCACCGGAAGACATATGAAGAGAAACTTAAGAAGCTGAATATGTATAGCCTCGAGAAAGGAGGAGAGGGGACATGATAGAAACTTTCAAGTATCTCAAGGGAATCAACAAAGTCCAAGAGGGTAGCATCTTTCAAAAAGAGGTGTGCAAGAACAAGGGGCAAATTTGAAGATAAGAAGGGGTGGCTCAGAGGTAATTTAAGGAAGTATTTTTTCACAGAGAGGGTTGTGGATGCATGGAGCGGCCTTCCAGAGGAGGTTGTGGAGTCAAAAACAGTGATGGAATTCAAGCATGCATGGGACAGTCATAAGGCAATTCTAGGGGGTGGGGGTAGGAAGAAGTAGGCTGCTGGTTAACTAGGATCTGCAGCTTATCCAATAGGTAGGGAAATGGGCAGACTGGGTGGGCCAAGCGGTCCTTATCTGCCGTCAAAATCTGTTTCTATGTTTCCTCGGAAATATTCTCTAGGCTGCTGTTGCAGCTGAGAGGCCTCAGCCTGGAAAAAAGGCCTGGGATAGGATCCCCATCCCTTGCCTCCCCTAGTTTGGGCCCTATAGGATGTGGAAGGCCTATCGTTAGAATTACTTCTATAGTTGGGCTTGTAGTCTTCTACCATCTTCATGTAGGCCTCTGTTTTGTCACCAAATAAAGAGTTTTTCTCAAATGGGAAATCCATCGCCTTGGCCTGGGTGTCCAAGGTCAGGTTTGTGGCCCTGGACTATGCAAATCTCCTAAGGGAGACAGATTGTGCCATTAATCTGGCTGAAGAATCGTAAGTGTCCACAGCCACATGGAACTGGTACTTTGTGACATCTAGTGCAGCTCTTGCTGTTTCTTGTAGGTCCACTGCCACCTCACCTGGCACTCTGTCAGCCAGGGCTAACACTGTATTCCAGCGTGCCTTCTGGTATTGCACTGCATAAGCCATCTAGTTGACCTAAGTATAAGTGAGGCAGCCATGTACCCTTTTTTACCCATTGCATCCATCTTCTGAGAATCCTTGTCAGGAGGATGGGTAGCCAAAGAAATCCTGGCTTAGTCGCAGGCAGCAGCCTGCACCACCCCCTCAGGATCTGGGTGGCTGAACAGAAAATCAGCTGTTGTCCTATCAAGCTGATATTTCTTATCAACTTTCTTGACAACTCCTGGAATGGAACTGGGAGTTTGAAATATCTGTAATGCTGCCTTTTTCAAGGACTTATGCACAAGCAGTAACAAACGTTTTGTGGGGGCTAGCCCCATCATCCCTAAAAATTCTGTTTCCTCCACATCTTCCTCTGTCTCCTGCAGAGGGAGGTTGAGTGTCTCCACCATGCTTTTAACAAAAGCATAATGCGATGTATAATCCTCGGGACCCCTGGGAGGGGAACCAAATTCTTGCTCTGGGGAAACCTCTGGATCTATTGGTTCCTCATCAAAATCATCATCATCTTTATCTTCACTGAAGGTGGCTTGCAGTTCCTGAGGAGCTGGAACTGGCACAGGAACCGGAACAGTCAGCATGGGAACTGGGACTGCAGCCTAAAGTGCTTGCAAGACCTCTAAGGCCCTGGCAATGTCCTCAGCCGAGGGCATACCAGATTTGCCTGCTGGAAGCTCCTTAGCCTTTTCGGCTGGAGAAGCAGCAACATGCTTTTCCTTGCATTTTTTCTTAAGTGAAATAGATTCAGCCCCTGACTCCACTGACCTTTTTGACTTACCCTGCTCAACCTTATCTGATTCTTTGTCAGGATCCTTAGCTATACCTCCATCCTTTTTGGTGCCAGAGGTGGAGGAACCACTTTCCCCAGTAGTAGCAGCAGAAGACATCTCTTCTAATATTTTGGACTTTTTCTTAAGAGTTTTAGGGCAAAATATTTAACAAATATCACAATTTGTGAAGATATGGCTAGTACCCAGACAAAAAACACAAAAGGAATGTCTGTCTGCTTTAGCTATAATCTGACCACAAGACTCACAAAATTTTAAATCAGTGGGTCTTTAGGCTTAACAACAGGAGCCTCTGACACTGAGCAGGAATTGCTAAAGTACCTATAACAAAATTATCGGTTCCTTAGAACCAAATATTTTAAATATAAACAACTGCTAACGGTTCTAGGAACTGAATGGTACTCGGTTCCTGACAGAAAAAGGAACTGAGAAATTGACAAATCTAAATAAAATTAAAACAGATATAGGCGGTCAAGGAACCGACCACAAAAAAATAGCAAAAATATCTAAATTGAGGTAAAAACTTCACTGGAAATAGCAGAACCCTCGGTTTCAAGGAACCCCGAAGGAACCGCTGGCTAATCACTCAAAAAAAATCACACAGTTTATAAAATAAACTAAAACTAATGCAGCAATATGAAATATAAACTAAAAACACTACTTATCAGCCGGATAAATGGATTTTGAAGAGGTTGAAGGACAGCTCTCCGGGACGTCTTCACTAAGCAGGCAGAGTAAAGAATCTGAAACACTCAAGAGTGCAGCAGTTGTTAGGGCAGCAGTTTAAAATTAGCATGGGCCAGCTGAGAGTTCCATCATTTGCATATAATTCCATTTCTCCAGGCAGTCCAACACAGGAGGCTGACCGCATCAGTTTAATCATAATGAGTGATTCCTGAGGTTAGAATGTCTTCTTATGCAGACACCTGTTGCCGCAGCCCAGGAGGCCATGTCCACAGAGTCGTATGAACACCTGGGGATATGTTTGTCTATGTCAGCACCTACTGGGCATAGGCTAAGATCTCCTCTTTAGTGTCAGAGTCCAAAAGAGTCTTAACCAGCTCCAGGGTTTTTCCCCATAGAGACAGCTGGTATGTCACCATATGGGCAAGGAAATTTAAGGACTGCATTGAGCCTGTGCCAAAGGTAAAAACCTTTCTGCCCAAACTCTCCATTCTCTTGGATGCAGGATCCGGCAGTTGGGAGCTCAGGTGCTTAGGCTGGCTACCGTGACTGTGAGCAGCCGACAGTACTAAGGAATTAGCTTTAGGGTTCTCCCTTAAAAGGGCTCCACCATGGGGGGATTATATAGCCTGTCCACTTTCTTTGGAATGGCAGGAGTGGATGAAGGTTTATGCTATGTGATTCTAGTAACATCCTAGAATGGTTCAACAAGAGGTGGGATGACCAGGGGTTTGGATATTTGGACTCCAGTAACTTAGCCAGGCATCTGCGTTCTGGATCCAGTTCCTCTGTGTGCCATTCATAAAGAGACTGAATGTGATGCATATTGTCTGAAAATGATGGGTTGTCCTGGGGAACCTCGGAGAGTCCCTTGGGCCTAGAGAGGGTGGAACAAAATCTTCTTCCTCTGAGGATTCCGGAGATGAGGGGCTAGTGTCCCCATCACCTGGAGAAGACGGACATCCACTGGAGGAGGGGACTGGGGAAGAGCGCAGTCTATGCACTTGCCCTTGTCTGGGAGGGTTACCTCTTCTCCTTCTGGCATTGGAGGCGGTGGAGGGGGACACATAGGAGGAGGCTGCGGAGTAGTGTCTAGGGGCCTATATAGGAGGTCCCCTTTGACAGTGTTCCACCACAATGAAAATAGCGAACCAATGTCCGCCACTGGGATGACTGCTGAGATGGGCATTGGGTTCACAGGACCTGGCGTCTCAGGCTCCTGCATGTCAGGTGTCGGGTCTGTAGGGCCCTTATTGTCCTTGTCCAGCAGCTGGGGTTCTGTGTTGCCAGGTGACCCAGTGTCGGAGGGGGATCAATGGGCAACTGACACCCCCCGGAAGGTGGGGCGGACATCTCAGTCTCTTCCAGTGACCACTCACAGTCTGGTATCAGGGACTGGGTTGTCAGAGAGGCCAAATGGCTAGCAGGGCACTAGTCTGAGGCAGGTGGGTGCATTTTAGCTGGTGGCGGAAGAGGGGGCATCCGGTGACGGATGTCCTCCCGCTGCCAGTCAGAGTCATATGGGTGCTTGCGCTTCTCCAATGAGCTGCCTGGTTTGCATACATCTTTAGTCTTGCTAAGAGACAAATTAACCTCTGGGGTTGACCCTGAAGACTTGTGGGATTGGTGGGCCAGAGAGGAACAGGAGGGCGAATGACCAGAGGATAAAGGCTCCCTGTTTTTACCCTGAAGAGAGGTGAGAGCAGGTTTAGATTTGGAGGACTTGGTCGACTTAGGCGGGACCAAGACCAATCTCCCTCCAGAGGCCAAAGAGGAGTGCTTCTTGGCAGGCGACTTAGGGTGAGACTCAGACATGGCCCTATCCTTATCCCTATGGTGGTGCTTCCCTCCCTGATGACTTATCTTTGGGTGAGGAGTCCTTGGCAGAAGAGGAAGAGCTGTGATTCAAGGACCGCTGCATGGCCGCCACCTTCTGTTCCAGGAGATATGCTTTCAAGGCGTTTGCTCTCCTGGTCCTGTTTTTTTGATTGAACTTCTTGCAATGCTGACAATTGGAAGGCTGCTGGTCAGAACCTAGACAGATGAGGCAGGCCATGTGGCCATCTTTGGCCAGAATCTGTTTGCCGCACATGCACTTAAGACTTGCTTTGCAGTGGTGAGGGTGACGACATAAACAAAGACTGGTCCGTTTGACTGCAAATACCGAGAAAAAATTTAAATTCTTCTGAGTAGTGATCAACTGCATTGAAAGGTATCCGTGGAGCCAAACTAAGCGGGTCGACGGCAGGAAAAGAACGGAGATGGCACCAGGGGACCACCCCTTTTATACCACGGCAGACGTCGGGCAGAGCCGATGTCGGGGGTGGTCCCCCGCTACAGACTTCTAACTACAACATTTTCCCGTGAGTCCTAGCACCTGGCGGCATTAGTCCTAATGATATTACTTGCTGCAAGAGCTCCCCCTCAAAGTCAGATCATGCTGTGTAAGCCATAGCTTTGAGACAATCCCCACCATCTCCTCCAACCCAGGCAGCTCAGACTCATCCAAGACAGGAGGTGTGCTTCAGTATAACTCAGGCTGAACACTGCATCCCTTTCGAGAGATACTTGAAGAGAACTCGGCTGTGATGCAGGACACCCTGTCAGTGAAGAATAACATAGAAACAGAATTTGACAGCAGATAAGGACCACTTGGCCCACCTAGTCTACCCATTTCCCTACATGATGGATAAGCTGCAGATCCTAGTTAAACAACAGCCTACTTCTTCCTACCCCCACTACAATTGCCTTATGCCTGTCCCGTGCATTCTTGAATTCTTCCAATGTTCTTGACCCCATGACCTCCTCAGGAAGGCTGTTCCATGGATCCACAACCCTCTCCATGGAAAAAATACTTCCTCACATTACCTCTGAGCCATCTGCCCTCTATCTTCAAATTGTGCCCCCTTGTTCTTGCACATCTCTTTTTCTGAAAGATGCTACCCTCTTGGACTTTGTTGATTCCCTTGAGGTACTTGAACGTTTCTATCATGTCCTCCTCTCTGTCCTTTCCTTGAGGGTATACATATCAAGCTCATTTAGTCTCTCTTTGTATGGCTTCTGGTGCAGACCCTGCACCATTTTGGTTACCTTCCTCTGGACAGCCTCCACTCTGTCTATGTCTTTCAGGAGAGGGGGTCTCCAGAACTGCATGCAGTACTCCAGATGGGGTCTCACCAACTGTCTGTACAGAGGGATAACAACTTCCTGTTTTATACTGTTGATGCCTCTCCCTATGCATCTCAGTATCCCCCCAGCCCTCCTTACTGCCTTCTCACATTGCTTGCCCGCCTTTAGGTCATCCAATATAATTATCCCCAGGTCACTTTCTATTTTTGTTGTTGTTAGTATCTCACCACCCCCCATTGTGTACTCTAAAACTAGCTCCTCACACCTAGTGCTAGAACCTGCTCCCCAAACATAGGCAGGATGCAAAAGCCTGTTTACCATGTAAAAGAGCTGAGCTGGTCTATGCCTCACCGCAGCAATCTGTGATAGAAATTCCACCTTCTTTCAGGAGACTGCCGCCTGATGGTCAACATAATGTGACTTTGGGGCTAATTTGTCCTCCACCAAGCTAGATTTCCTCCAGCACCTCTTAATCTCCTAATGTTCTCTTTGGCTAGAAACATGCTCAGCTATGCCACTCATCAGGCACACCATACTGCCTATGACAGGCATCTGTGGTCAATGCTAGGTCAGGTGCTGACATTGCTGCCAGATACGAAGGCAATAAGACAGGCCACTGCCCTCTCTGCACAGGGTCTGGAGCTCACAATGCACCAAGCAAGGGTTTCTTATGACACCAGTGAGGTAGCTTCAAGGGTGGTAGTGACATCGATCTGCATTCAGTGGACAGTGTGGCTTCATCTATGAAGATTGTCACCCTTGGCATGGGTAGGATGCTGCCTCTGCTCTCCAGGAGACCCACCTTTACTCCCACATGGCAAGGTGGGGACTGGACTACAGGAGTGACTTCCATCTCCCAGGCAATGGGAGACTCCACCTCACCCTGACCATTTGCAGGCCTAACTGGCCTGTAACGTGTCTCCTCATTTTGTAGTCCTCCTCCACATGAGACTGAGAGACTCACATCCTTCAGGGAAGTGCTGGGCACCGTTCAGGGGGCTCAGTACCCACCCAGACAGTGACAAATGGTGACGACTGACACAGGGAAGATATGAAAATTACATACCTATCATAATTCTTGATCTTATTGTATATCTTCACCATTCATCACTGGCAGCTCCCCTTCTAGGCCTAAGTTCCTGGGCAATGCCTCCTCCCTACTTGCTCTCCCCCTCCCTGAGGCCAATTGTAGGTTGGGTTCTACTGGTACTGCCAGGTCCTCTGTTACCTTCCTAAGTGACAGAGGGCCCACCCTGGGATTGAGGGAGGGCAAGTAGGGCTTCAAACAACATGAAGTCTTGCTATATTATGACATATGCAGTTAGTCCCAACCTTAGAACTGCTCCGGAGGTGAAAGAGTTAACTTCCATGTCAGGCATGGAATCTTGAGCGCGAACTCGGTTAGAAACTCTGTCTGTTGTTCTTCAAACTCAAACTATCAGATTCTTTACTCCGCCTCACTGAACAGTTGCTCCGGAGATTTCTCCTGCTGCTCGGTTCATTTTGTCAGTTAAAAAGTTTAAATTCTCGGTTTTAAACCGCATTTTGTCTATATTTAAACCGCAACCGGTCGGTTCAAGCTCTGTCTATGGTATCATAAGTAATAGATAGGTTTTACATTATTCTGTGTGGAACTTGCAAACGATCATTATCGGTTCGGTTTGAACCAATCAGGTTGTTGTTAAAATTACTATTTAGAGTGCGGTTCCCGGTTCTTATCGGTTCTAAAAAAAACGGATTTCATTACGTTTTTTTCCATGACCAGTGACACAGTCAGGAACTGATAAAGGTGTCTCGCTTGGCTTATTGCCGTTAACGGGCAAGTTGTTGGTTAGACTGGCACTATGTCTGAGAAACCCAAAAGAAAAACTGGGCCCACTGGGTTTCAGCACTGTAGTGTCTGTGGGGAAGCCTTTGCCAAGGCTGACCCACACACTACATGTGTTTATTGTCTGGGGTTTGACCACCTCAATGCAGACTGCCAGATTTGCAAGAATTTCCCTGCAGCTACCCTGGATAAGAGAGTTGGTAGGCTCAGGGAACGAGAGGCCAAGAAGTCCGCTGACTCGGATAGCCAGCCCGGTTCGGTGCCAACCGAACCGGAGGGAGCACCCTCTGACCAGGGCGAGACTTCCTTGGGCAAACGGACAGCTGACTCGGAGGAGTCAGTCCCAGTAAAAAGGACTAGAAAGTCAGCAGGTGTGGAGCCAAAAATTCCTTCTCCAACTGCTGCAGAGATAGCCAAAGCGAGCAGAATTGTCCAGTCGCTTTCCCCGGTTCCGACCGAACCGGCACCATCAGGTAAGAGGTCGGTTTGGTCGGTGCCACCGGTTCAAGAATATGATATAGAGGAATTTAATGAACCAGAGGAGGGAGAGGAAGATTATGAAGAGAGTGAATGTGATTTTGAAAGTCTGGATATGCCCATTGAACTGGACATCTCCCCAGACAGACCTTTAGGAGCTTCTCCCCCTAGGCTTTCTGAGTCCCCTTCTCATTTTATGTTTTATAAAAAGGTGGCTGAAACCCTCCAGCTTCCTTTGGAAGAAGCTGTAGATGAACAGGAGGAGCCTGACTATGTGGAAATGATGGATATCCCAGAGTCTAAGAGATTGTCTATTCCCTTACATAAATCTTTTAAGAAACAGACAATGAAGATTTTAAAAGCTCCTCACACTATACCTCCTGTGGATAAAAAAATGGACAAGAGGTACACATTGTCAGGCCCTGATATGGAGTTCCTTTCACAACAATGCAGCGATGTTGGGGTAGTGCAGGCTGCAGCCTGTGATAAGGCAAATATTCCCTTGGCTTCACACACCCCCTGACAAGGACTCCAGGAGGATTGATGCCATGGCAAAGAAACAGTACATGGCAGCATCCTTGGGACTCAGACAGGCAAATTATATGGCCTATGTGGCAAGATATCAGAAATCCAGATGGGATACTGTTATGGCTCAAGCAAAACAGGTCCCTGCCCAGCTTGCCAAGGAGCTGGAGCAGGTGGCTGCTGATGGTATTGAGGCATCCAATGTGCAATTCCATGCTGCAGTGGACTCTAAATATGATGTATCTTCAAGAGTCATGGCTACATCTGTGGCTTTTCGCAGAATGGCTTGGCTCAGGTGTACTAGCCTGTCACAGGATACCCAGGCTAAGGCCATGGATTTTCCTGTAGAGGGAAATTCTCTGTTTGGGGAGCAGACAGAGAATTACATGAAGAAATTGGATGAGTATAGAACTACCCATAGGAGTGCACAGGCCAAGGAAAGGCAGGCCACTCCTCAGAGGCAGCCTTCCAGGGGCAGGGGCAGGCCTCTTCACAGGCCTTTCTACCAAGCCCAGGCCTCCTCTTCAGCCTATGCTCAGAGGGGGTTCTTCAGAGGGAGAGGCAGACAGAGTATGAGCAGGCTTGCTCCCACCCCCCAGCCTAAAGCCCCTGCCAAACAAGCTCCCTGATGGGACGACCAGGGCCGATTCTCCATTGCCTGTAGGGGGCAGGCTGGCTTACTTTGTCCAGGACTGGAAGTCTTTAACATCAGACAAGTGGGTCCTGGAGGTAGTAAGCCAGGGACTGGTTCTCAGTTTAAAAAAATTTCCAAAGATGAGAGCCAGATCCTTTCCACCTGCAAATCCATCAGAGGCTCTTGCCCTAGAAACAGAAGTTTCAACCCTCCTGGCTCTCAGAGCTGTAGAAAGGGTTCCTCCCCTACACCAGGGCAAAGGACTGTACTCCAGGTACTTCCTTACCCCAAAAAAGACAGGAGAATGGCGGCCCATCCTGGATCTCGGGTACCTAAACAAGCACCTTTTAAAACCAAGATTCAAAATGGTGACTCTGGGAATTATTTTAACCTCTCTAAGGCCAGGGGACTGGCTAGTGTCCTTGGACCTCAAGGATGCCTACTTCCATGTTCTCATAAGAAGCTCCCACCGAAAGTACCTCAGATTCGAATTGCCCTCAGGCCATTACCAGTTCAGAGCAACGCCCTTCGGTCTCACCTCTGCCCCAAGGGTATTCACGAAATGCCTGGCAGTAGCAGTTGCTCATTTAAGAAGGCAAAAGATTGCCATCTTTTCTTACTTGGACGACTGGCTCATAGTGGGCCAGTCTCCAGCACAAGTCAAATTACACCTTCAGGTTACTCAGCAGCTGCTTACTTCTCTAGGCTTCCTTCTCAATCTCCCAAAGTCAGTTCTAGAGCCTGATCAGCTACTCACCTTCATAGGTGCAGAACTGAACACTCAACAGGCCAGAGCCTTCCTTCCTTCCTCTGGAAAGAGCAAGGACCCTGGTTTCGCTGGCATCCTCCTTCGTTCTGCAGGTCTCTCGACCAGCAAGGCATTTTCTGCAGCTCCTAGGGCACACGGCTGCTTCCACAGCAGTAGTGCAGGGAGCAAGATTTCAGATGAGGGACATTCAGTTCCATTTGAGGGTCTTCTGGTCTCAAAAGAGAGATCCTTTAACCAAATTGATCCCAGTAACTCGAACCCTGATCCAGGCCCTGCAGTGGTGGCAGGATCAGAGCAATCTTAGACAAGGGTTCCTTTCATCCTCAGTCTCACTCTTTGACCACTACAGATGCATCCCTCTTGGGGTGGGGAGCTCACATGGCGACCTCACCACCCAGGGATTGTGGTCCCTCACGAATCTCTGCTCCACATCAACCTGTTGGAACTCAGAGCAGTTTTTCTAGCACTTCCAAGCTTTTTCCACATCTGTCCAGAACAGAGTGGTTCAGGTCAGGACGGACAACACTACCACAATGTGGTACATCAACAAGCAAGGGGGCACTCGGTCTACGGCCTTGTGCACAAGCAATGAAGTTGTGGTCTCTGGCTTATTCCCTGAACACCTCCCTTATTGCAGTTCACCTCCCAGGCAAGGACAAAGTCCTGGCAGATGCTCTCAGCAGGATTTCCCAGGGCCATCATGAATGGTCTCTGGATCCCTTAATTCTGGAGGTGGTATTTGCCAGGTGGGGCACTCCTCGGATAGATCTTTTTGCAGCCCTAGACAATCACCAACTTCCTCTTTTTTTGCTGCAGGCCCTCAGTGTTGGGCTCAGTCCCTCTGGATGCCTTCCTTCTCAACTGGGAAGGGAAGTTTCTCTATGCTTTTCCCCCCTTCCCTCTCCTGTTCAAGGTGCTAGTCAAAATCAGATCTCAACCGTGCAAGATGATTCTGATTGCTCCAGATTGGGCCAGACAGCCCTGGTATCCATTCCTTTTGTCCTTAGCAGTCCACCTTCCCCTGTGTCTCCCCAGGAATCACAATCTGTTAGCCTGTGCCCAGGGGAGGATTTGGTACCCGAATCTCAAATCTCTCAATCTCAAGGCCTGGCCCTTGAAGAGTTAGAGTTTGTTGACCTATGTCTTTCAAAGGTGTACTCGATATCTTGAAGGCTTCTAGGAAGCCTTCCACCAGGGCTACTTATAATTCCAAATGGAAGAGATTTTCCATATGGTGCTCTGGCAAGAATATTTCCCCAGAGTCTGCTGGTTTGCCCACAGTTCTGGATTATACGGTACATTTGAATTCCTTGGGGCTAAGACCAGCTACCCTAAACATGCACCTGACAGCTGTATCTGCCTTCTTATCAGCAGGTAAACCCTCTTCCCTGTCAGCTCATCCGGTATTCTCCAAGTTTTTTAAGGGGTTGTTTCACACCAACCCTTCCTTCAGGGATCATGCTCCTGCCTGGGATCTTAATGTTTGTATTGCTCGGCTAATGCAACCCCCTTTTGAATCATTGTCTTCAGCAGAGCTTAAGTACTTGACTTGGAAAACTGTGTTTTTAGTAGCCATCACTTCTGCCAGGCGCGTAAGTGGACTACAAGCATTGTCAGTGGAGCCTGATTTTATCTCCTTTCATAGGGATAAAGTGGTCCTCAGAACTAACAGAAAGTTCTTGCCTAAAGTGGTCTCAGACTTTCATCTTAATCAATCCATTTCTTTCCCTGTATATTTCACTGACCATTCCTCCTCTGGTGAGAGAAGATTACACAGTCTAGATGTCAAAAGAGCCCTTAGTTACTACATAGAGCGTACCAAGGGTCACAGGTTTGACTCTCTCCAACTGTTCCTCACTTAGGGTTAAGGTGGGCAAAGGGAAACCTGCCACTGAAAGATCCATTGCCAGGTGGATTGTCTCTTGTATCCAGTTTTGTTACCAAAAACTGGTAAGGTTCCCCTTCAGGCCTAAGGGCTCACTCTACTAGAGGTAAGCTGCGCCCTGGCTGCAGCCAGGGACATCCCTATCATAGAGATATGTCAAGCAGCTACCTGGAAAACAGTTAACACTTCACAAGCATTACTCCTGGACATCAGGCTAGGGTGATGCTCAGTTTAACACAGCTAATAGCTTCAGAGCCTATTTCCTAAGTAGGTTCTGGCCTTCCTCCTTGGAGGTACTTGTGTAGTGAGTATATATATAACATAGCAAGACTTCATGTTGTTAGAAGAAAAAATTACTCACCTTAGTAATGTTGTTTCTTCTAATGGAGTCTTGCTATATTATGACCTCCCGGCCTGCCTGCCCCTCTCAGAACCTTCTGTTTTGGGATGTGGGTGGGCAGTGCACTGTTGGCACTTTTAGTTGCCCACTTTTGTTTTTTCTCCACCCATTTCTGCGGTGGTTTACTGTTGTGTTGTTATTTTTTGGATCCCCTGACATGAGTCTTGGCTTTGGGACCAAAAGATGTGTTAATATTTTAGTAGCCACTTGGCTAGTGTAGGTTTACAGCTTCCACACAGAACCTTAGTGAGTTTTGCTCGTAAAGATCTGACAGTTTGAGTTTGAAGAACAACAGACAGAGTTTCTAACCAAGCTCATGCTCAAGATTCCATGCCTGGCATGGAAGTTGACTCTTTCACCTCTGGAGCAGTTCTAAGGTTGGGACTAACTGCATATGTCGCAATATAGCAAGACTCCATTAGAAGAAACAACATTACTAAGGTAAGTAATTTTTTCTTCTTGCCCTGGCCTTGGGGGCTCCCTGTAGGTCCTTCCCTTCTCAGGTGGGGGGGGGTTCCTCCTGGATGTGGTCTGGTGCTGTGGTGGGTCATCTCCCCTAGGTAGGGTAGAGAGAAGAGGGACCATGGGGGCTCTCTTTCGCCCTGCTTATATAATTTTTTGGAGTAGGACTTGTCCTAGACAGGACTGCCCCCTGTGGGATCTCCCTCTTGGGACAACAGTAACCAGAAGGGCTCTTCACCTATGAATAAAGTGTCCTGTTGTACAATGTTAAACAGTCATAAGACTGACTGACTGTACGTCATGTATATTGCACCCACACTTTAGTTGCTACTGTATTGTATTTCAACTGTATTCTTGCACTTAGTTGTACCTAGCTGTACTCAATATATTCAGTGTATTCTATTTCCTGTACCTTTCATTGTTATAGTAAGAATATTGTCTGTATTACTTATGTGCCATCTTTATGGCCCAGGTCGAAGCCTGAAAACAGTCCATTAGATCATGCACCTAGGAACATATGAAATTTGCCAGCAGAAACAAGCCACATGGTCTATCAAGTCTGCTCGAATATGTAGCTAGCACACCTACCCCTTCCCCTCCCATCCACAACAACCTCCCATCTCACCCTGTACCATCCCCCTATTGAAACCCGTCACTGTCTTGAGGATAACAGCTCCTCTGGCAGAGTTCCATTCTGCTACTATCCTCTCCATGAAAAAGTGTCTCCTCATTTCCCTACTATATCTACCTCCCTCCAATCTAAGACCATGATCTTTTGTGCCGCTCCCCATGCTTAACTTAAATATCCCTTCTGTTCCTGCCTTGTTAATCCCCTTTAAGTACCTGTACCGATCCCCTGGCACCCTGCTTACAACTGCCCTTGGAGATGAGAGCTCCCCCAACCACTGCCCTCTGTTGTCTCCCCGGAAGCCAATTTCTGATCCAGTTAACCTTGTTAGTCTATACCCCCACATATCTCAATTTCCCCCAACCTCCTATGTGACACTGAATCAAAGGCCTTGCTGAAGTCCAAAGATATGACATCTACCACATGACCTTTGTCCAGTTCCCTCGGTACCCAGTCATAGTACTCAACTAGGTTAGTCTGACAGGACCTTCATGAGACAAACCCGTGATGATGAGTGTCCTGGAATCCATTATCCTCCAGAAATGTCACCAGCCTCACCTTTAGGATTGTCTCCATCAGCTTCCCCATGATGGATGTCAGGCTTATAGGTCTTTGATTTCCTGCTTCATCCTTATGGTCACTTCTATGGAGGGGTGCCACATTGGCCATCCTCTAGTCCTGTGGCATGCACCTTGTGTCCAGGGAGGTACTGAATAGGTCCACCATTGGTCCTGCCAGTACCTCTGCCAATTCCCTCAGCACCATGGGATGTATGCTGCCTGGTCCTGGTGCCTTATCCACCCTCAGAGCTCTTAACCTTCTAATGCCTGCCCTCAGTGATTACCCCATCTGTCACCCTCCCCTGCCCACCCTCCCCAGCCGTGTAGATGCTGCCTGCCCTTCTCCTCATGAATATGGAACAGAAGTACTCATTTAGTGCATCTGCTTGTTCTGATCCTTTCTCTACCCACCTCCTTCCTTCTTATTTATTTTTATTGTATTTATTGAAATATTTCACCAGGAAGGCACGCTGAACAACAAGTTGCTCATCTCCCGGTGCAACCTGGGGGGGGGGGGTACAAGTGGATGAAGAATCAGACATATAGTTAAATATTTAAAACATACAAAAAATTAAACATTCGATTACATTTGTAACAAGACAGTTAAACAAAACTATATCATAAATAATCATTCAGATGCACTTATAACATAACAAAAAATTAAATATATCATACCTGTGAAATATGCATTTAAATACAAGTAGCATAACTGAGGAACACAGTACTAGTGGTGAAAGGGAAGGAGAGTGTGCTGAGACACAGGCTGGGGGTGGAGGGTTTAACAGATGATGTGAGTCATGGAGAGGAGAAGAGGCACAGGAGGACAGTTAAGGAGGGTTAAAGCAGGAGCAGTTAGATGAGAGAAAGTTATATGAGGCAGAGGCAAGGGAGTGGGAGGAGAAGGAGGGCCATATTTGGGGGAAGGGAGTTCCAGATTTGTGGGAAACAATGGGTAAAGCCTGATTGACCAATGAGAGTGGTACAACAGGGGACCAACACAGTGCAAGTGACACAGGATCTGAGGGAATGGGAGGGGGAGGCGGGGGAGAGAGCAAACATGAGAGGAAGGAGGGAAGTTCTCCTAACCAAAATTTAGAAGTGAGTTTGGCACAATGAGTGAAGCAACTGTTGGTGAGAGAGGAAGGGAAATGGTGTGGTAGAGGTCATAGTGATGAGTGCATGATGGAGCATCAAAGGCAAATCGACAGAAGGCGTTAAATAATGTGTCCAATCTGGTTAGGGAGGATTTGGGAGTGGCACCATAGACTACATCACAGTAGTTGAAAATGGGGAGGATCATCTTCTGGACCAATAGGTAGGCAGTACAGCGCAGTGGTTTAAGGTTCTGAGCCGCAAATCTGGAGAACTGAGTTTGAATCCCACAGCCCCCACTTGCATACTGTGTGACCCTGAGCAAGCCACTTAACTTCCCTGTGATCCCAGGTCACACCTGTAAACAAGCTTTCAGCTCAGTGCATCTCTCCTGGTTAAACAACTGGAAAAAAATAAATTCATGCCACACTGTAGGAGGGATGCAACTATGGTTCCTAAATAAGGCACCAAGCTTGGGGCACAATTTTTTTTCAAGATGGTGTCAATCTGGCCAGAGAAGTTGAGATGTTGGTCCAACTAAACCCCAAGGTGTCCTCTAATACTGTCCCATCAAGGGCATGGAAAGACGGTAAAGGGTGGAGCCTAGAGAGTCTCTGCCTAGTGCCAGAGGTCATGGAAACAGTCTTTTTGGCATTTAGAAATAGTTGAGAGGCAAACCATAACTGAACCTGGTGGAAGTCAAGCTGAAGGGTGGCTGCAACATCAGCAGGGCATTTGCCAGATGAGAACAGGACAGTGTTGTCGGCATACATGTGTATAGAGGTGGAGGGGGAGCATACTGAGGGCAAGTCATTTAGGAAGATGGAGAAGAGAATGGGCCCAAGCACCAAGCCCTGTGGGACTCCAGTGGATCGGTGGGGGGGAATGTATCCTGGATCTTGACTGATTGTGTTCTGCCTGAGAGGTATGCTCTAAACCAGTTTTGGGCAGAAGTAGACAACCCAGCAGCTGTAAGTGAGTCAAGAGGTATGGCATGCGAGACTGTGTCAAATACTTTAGCGAGGTCGACAAAGATGGCAGAGGTAATGAGGCCATTATCCATCCCAGTGAGGATGGAGTCAGTGAGCCTGACCAGGGAGGTGGTAGTGGAGTGGTTCTTCTGAAAACCAGATTGGAGCTGGGTAAAAAAGAAAGAGTCATCGAGGAAGGAGGTTAGCTGAGAGAGGACTAGGTGTTCTTGGAGTTTAACAAGGGCAGAAAGTAGGGAGATTGGACAAACATCTGCAGGGGGAGGAGGGATTGCCACCCTTTGGGAGTGGTAGGACCAGAGCATGTTTCCAGGATGAGGGGACAGATGAGGACGAGAAGGAAAGGTTTAAGATCAAGGACAGTGGGTAAGCGATAGCAGAAGCTGAAAGGTAGAGGAGTTTAGGGTCAAGATCAGCCAGCGATGAGCCTTTGGAAGGATTAAGAGAGAGAGAAGGACCATTAGTGTTTCTTCTTCTTGATCTGCACTATCTGATCCTTGCAGCTCCTTCTTTCCCTAATGTGTCAGAAGATGTTCTTTTTCCTGTCTTTGATTCCCTGAGCCAGCCTTTGTTCTCTGGAGGCCTTGGCTGCTCTAACACCCTTGGTAACTTCCCTGGACTTCCTGACATACTCTTCCATATTCTACAATTCTTGTATGTACAGAATGCTGCCTTTTCCCTCACCTTATTTATAACTTCCCTATTCATCCAGCCTGACTTCTTAGATCATCCCTTCTTGCTCTATAGTTTGGTACAGGTCCCAACAGCCTCCACAAGCTCAATGCAGTTTTCTTTCCCATTTCTGGTTTTCATCCCGGTAAGATTCAATTCCTGCCAAGTGCTCTTCTAAGATTTCACCCATCCAACTGAAGTTAGCCTTTCTGAAGTCATCCATCCTCATCCCTGTACCAACCACCTCCCTGCCCATGTTGAGTGTGAACCACACAGATTGGTGGTCACGCCCTGCCAGTGAGTCCACCATCCCCACCTCCCTCACAGCCTTGCTGGTAAACAAATACCTGCTGTGTGGAGTAATGGTGGGTGGTACCACATACACATGCAGGGTTTTTCCCTTAGTCATTACATGTACGTCTTGCCCCAACCCTCATGGTATAGTCAGAGGATGTGGTAGCTTGGTGTGAATGATGGTGCCATGGTTGCCACCTCATTCAGCTAGTAGGAAGAGCATGTAATGGCTAAAGTGGCATCCCAGCATGTGTATCTGGCATCGTGCACCGTAACTCCACACAGTAGATTGTGATATTTATTTAGTATTTGTTTGTGTTTTTGATTGTTTATTTACCAGGTTGGTGCACTGGTTCAGTGGACCATTTTCATGCGTGACCAAGGTCATAAAGATGGTACATAGGTAATACAGACAATACACTTACATTATCAGAGAAGGGTATAGGAAGTAGAATACACTGAATATACTGAGTACAGCTAGGTGCAATTAAATACAACAATACAGTTGAAACACAACAGAGTAGCAAGTGTGGGTGCAATACACAGATGCAAATCAAACTTATGATGACTGTTCAGTACTGTATAACAGGACAGTATAGTCTTTGGTACAGAAGAATTAGGACTGTCATCAAAGGGTAGCCCATGCACTGCCCAAAGCCACCTACCGGGGCAGCAGCAGGACAGGGGTGTGGATGCAGCAGAAGTGTGGGTCAATCTTACAGAAGCAGTACATTTAAAGATATGTAAGTGTACAACATGCACTGTGAAACTAGTTAACAACTACATAGTGCAGTTACATTGTAGTTATACAGTAGTTACAGTGCAGGTAGTGGCACTTAAAATTATCCTTCAGAAATCACACCCTCATGAAGCTACTGCAGTATAGTGTAATGGTTAAAAGCACTGCCCTGCAACCTGAAGAACTGGGTTCGAATCCAAGAGTCACCACTTCTATAATGTGCGACCAAAAAAAGAACTAAAAATAAAAATATAAGCTAACACTGTAAATTGCTATACAATAAAAAATGATGAATTTACATAATTACTTACTGACTTCTAACGGTGGTGTAGTTGTTAAGAAACGTGCTGCTTCTGGGGCACTGTTTCCAGGTAATGCCTAACTGACAAGCACTTACAAAGTAGATACTCAGAAACTGACACAAAGTGTATAAAGAAGGGTGTAACAATGCTGTACTATAGTTACTATGGGATGTGCTGCTCCTGTGGCATTGTTTCCACAGTTAATGTCTAAGCAACCTACTTACAAAGTAAGTATGCAGAAACAGACACTTAAAGTGTAAGAAGAATGTGTAATAGTGCTGTAGTTATTAAGGAACATGCTGTTTCTGTGGCATTGTTTCCAGTTAATGTCTAACTAACATGTACTTACAAAGTGAGTATGTAGAAACAGACACTTAAAGTAAAGTGCAAGAAGAAGGGTGTAACAGTGCCTTGTTTGATCCTGCTCCCTCAGAGCACGGCAGCAAACTGAGTAGTGTACAGCAACTCTGATCTTCCAGAATTTCCCCTGGTTAATGACTAACATGCAGAAACAGACACTTATAATAAAGTGTAAGAAGAAAGGTGTAACAGTGCTGTAGTTACTAAGGAATGTGCTGCTTCTGTGGCATTGTTTCTACAGTTAATGACTAACAGTATTTGCAAAGTAAGTAAGCAGAAACTGACACTTGAAATAAAGCATACAAAGAAGGATGCAACTACTGTACACTTGCACTGAATGTCAATGCTGTTGTGTGCTTTCCTTCAGAAATAAGTCCCTTATGCACGTACTGCTTAATAAACATGCACTCTAATATTCTTAATTGCTATACAACTACCTAATTTACATAACTACTTATTGGCTTGTACAATGCTGTAGTTACTAAGAAATGTGCTGCTTCTGTGGCACTGACCCACAAATCTTCTGTGCCCACACTCCTGACCTGCTACAACCTGGGTGGGTGGGGTGAGGCACGGCTACCTACCATGTGCTTTACCACTGAACTGCTGTGTGGAGTGGTGGTAGGTGGCAAAGGATACACAGGTAGTGACCCTTCCTGGGGAGTAGTTATACAAACTGCATGATATGGTAGTTACACATGCAACCACAACTGTCTCTCTTTTGGCACAAATTTATTTATGCTGGAAGTGTAACTACACATGTAACAGCTGTTGCAACAGTAACTGCAGTAACTACCAGTTAATGCGAACTGTGTAACTATACTAAACCGCAAATGTGAAACTTGTTGACTACTATGTTGTAGTTACATGTAACTACACAGACGTTAGATACTAGTTACATTGTAGTTATGCAATAGTTTCAGTGTAGTTAAGGAGACTTACAGTGTAACTGATATATGTTACCAATCCTTTGTATTACCGATCCTTTATCTGTTCGATAATATACTGAGTACAGAAATGGAAAAAAAAACTGTCTTTCACAGTTGGAATTCATTTGCATAAAAGGTCCCAGTGTGAAGGAATCAATATCGGATGTGAGCCCAGTTTTAGGATAAACGTGTGCCTGAGTTCATACAGTTGAGTGTTGTCACTTCTCTCTTCGTATCACAAGGATGCCAAAGCTGGTTTCACTAGAAAGATAAAAAATAAATAAATACAACATAGTTGGAGTAGGAGCTGCCTCTTTTAAAAAAAAACAAAACAAAGCAAAAGAATACATTAGCTAACTACTCATTACCATCTAGAAATTAAATTTAACCAACTTGGCAGAAATGAATGTGTCAAATATTAAAAAGCAGATATATTTATATAGTCAGATTCTTTTCACTGCATATCATTTTACTAAAATAAATAAACTCAGCGTATTAGTACGAGAAAAGATAAATGAAAGAAAAGAAAAGCTCCAGCGCTTATTTCCTCAGTTAGATAAAAACTCCCAAAATATATTCCCAAGCTGTTTTCAAGGTTACCACCATGTGAAGACACGGTATAGCTGAGTCTGAAGATACAGAATCAGTGAAGCCACTCCAGTAGTGATCTGATCTCTGCTTGGATCATAGAGTGGTCGCTTTAGAGACGTAAAACCCGGAAAAAAGCAAATAGCAGCTGCAATAAAATCTGAGTCACTAACTTGGTTTGCAAGCCCCTTCAGGAACCCCTTTCTGGTTCTTTTAGTGCTAAGATAATTCCAGTGGCTACAAAAAAAGGAAAAAATAAGATTTAAATCTTTTAAGATCTACAGTCAAGTACTGAGGTGCATCAGCTCGCGAGCCTGCTTGTTCACTCTACTCCACTCTGAATTAAGCTGCCTTAGATAAACTGCAAGTGGAGTTCAAAAAGCATAAGAAGGTTAATGAGTAAAGTGTAATGTGTAATGAGAAAGCAGCTTGCCCAGGTGTGACATCTAAAATCAGAACAAAACACCTGTTAAGGATTTTAAGTAAGCGCTGGTACCTATAATACCTGTAAGAGTCAGTTAGGGTAGATTACTGTAGGTTACCCTAAGTCAACTAACTTCAAGTCCACAGAGCAGTCAAATGTATACTTAAGATCAGGAAAAGTATTAAAACAATAAATCAATCACTTCAAGTGAGGCCAACAAGAAGTCAACCAAACTTCTCAATTAGTCAAATTAGTCGACGCCCGAGTTTAAAGCCAAATGTTTAGCACAAACTATTTAGCCATAAAGTTAGACCAAAACTCTTAAGTACAGATATAGGTCCCTACCGCCAGTAAAAGGCTAATTAAATGTGACCAAACAAAACAGAACAGAAACATAACTAACTGCATTATACACTGTCTTTTAATTCACTTGGGTTTCACAGGCTATAGCACCCTGGGAAATTCTTCGGAGATGAGTGGAAAATTCAGAGAAAATGGGTGAAACAGGCTTTGTAGTGCACTTATAGTGCAGTTATACAGCTCTTATATTAACTGCTACCCTCTCATTAACTTGCGAAAGTCATGCTCAGTCAGGTCTTCAGATATTCTAAACGTTCAGCATGAACATGCACAAGCATGGCTCCAGTCCATTTGTCTGAAATGATGCAACTCAGAGAAACTTCTCCTCTGCAGAGCCCTGCAGCACGGTCCCAATCTCCACACCAGGCAGGATCCTACACCGTCAAGGACTCCAAGCACGGTTGCAGGATAGGGAACAAAGAGAGCTCACCGAGATAAAAACTGTAGTACAAGTTGAACTGGAAAGATCACACACTTGCCTTTCAGGTGTGGAGAGGTAATGATGTCATACCTGTTCTAGGCAATGAAAGCAGCTTGTTTGATCCTGCTCCCTCAGAGCACAGCAGCAAACTGAGCAGCGTACAGCAACTCTGATCTTCCAGAATTCCCTCCTGCAAACCAGTGCAAAAAAAGTGGTTGGAAAGGCAAGCAGTATTCTGGCATGCACAGGGAAGGGACTCACAAGTAGAAGTAGGGAGGTGATAATGCCCCTGTACAGGTCCATGATTCATCTCCGCCTAGTGTATGGGGTACAGTTCTGGAGACCTCACCTACAAAGGGATATAGTTAGGGTAGCGAGAGTCCAGAGGAGGGCAACCAAAATGGTGCAAGATATGCATTAGAGGACCCATGAAGAGAGGCTGGAGGAGCTTGACCTGTAGCCCTTATAAACCAGGAGAGAGAGATGGGGGAAATGATCAAAACTTTTAAATACCTGAAGGGAATAAACAAGGTGAGGGAAGGGAGTATCTTCAAGATGAAAGAAAATCCAAAAACTAAGGGGCACAGCTGACAGTTGGAGGGTGGAAAATTAAGAGGTAATAGGAGAGGGCACTATTTTATGGAGAGGGTAGTTTATGGGTGAATTTCAAGCAGGGGGCACAGCTGTGCAATTTGTGTTTCCAGTACATATGTCTGTCAGTCAGCCACTTGTGTGAGTAAAGCTGTGAGCTTGTCCTGCCTTGCAATGTTGCTATACTGTCTGGTTTAACAGATGTGGTATGTTTTAGGGACTGTTAACGTTAAGTACTGGTAAAGACAGAATAATCTCTGTCTCTCCTCTCTGCTGTTTGTACTCTGTCCTCAGATTCCTCCCCTCCTCCTAAAAAAAAAATTAGGCCATAGCGGGCTAGGTGAGGCTGTTAGCTGTAGGTAAATACTATATATTCAGGGTTTGAAATTATCAGTATTCTCCAGCTTTTTCTGTAGCACAGTTCCCTGGAATATCATTTATGTTACTTTGGAATTCTGACTTGAATAGCATTCTGTCGCACCGGTGCTCTTCGTCTTCAGTCTAAGTGAACTAAGCGCTGCTGCTTGACAGTCAGTGGTGTATATGAAGTAGTGGTGCTGTTAACATTATGTTAGGGTGAGATTGGTACGGTAGGTATCAGTACACTGCATGACGCTTAGCGTGGACTGTTCTGTGCACTCACTATTTGTCTGCATTGACCAATGTCTGCAGTTGCAGGCGGTAGTGAAAACTGATCGCACCAATGAGTGCTTTGGTGCTCTGTGTGCTCAGTCGCGCTTCTGTACTTTAGCCTTTATTTTTCGCTTGGCTTCTTAGTGACATGGTGGGTGGTGGGGGGTGGTGTGCTGGTGTGAGGGAATTTAAAAACATACAGTATCACTTGTTAAAATATGATGTAGTTGCAGTCTGCTTTGATGGTGCTGTTCCATACTTCTGCCATCCTTTTTTAGTACGATGCAGGCGATCCCAGTCTGGCGTGATATCTGGCCATTGTGATATAGCCAGACTCAAAACAAGCAGTGCTTGTCAAACATCACTGACAGACAAGGTGGGGTTTTCTTTTTCCTCCTCTTCACCGCCTGCATCCCCCACGTTTTGTCCAGCTGAACTGAAGAGAGAACATGAGCAACATCATTTAGCTGCTGATTTGGTTCAGGTTCGTTCTCTCCTAGTCGGGATAGTGCCTTGAACTCCTCAACTGTCAGCCTTTCTGGTGCCAGGACCATGTCTTCATCAATGTGATCAGGGGGTATGCTCTTCCGTTTCACTGGATGCCACTGCCACCAGCAGTTTTTAATGGTTTGTTCAGACACAGAGTCCCAAGCTGTCTGACGCAGCATAACCGCATCCAGAAGGCTGATTCGCTTTTCACATTCGACAGCAGTCAGCTCAGCACCAGCTTTCAGCTCTGAGAGCACTTGAGATCGCATCTCATGAACGTAATGCTGCTTCATTGAGTAGATTGTCCCCTGGTTGAGGGTCTGTATGATTGAACTTGGGCAGTGTTTCTATCTGGCAGAGCAGCTCAACTTTTTGTGCGAGTGGAATGCCAAATTACTGACAAGAAGCCATTCTCAAGTAAGGCAGGGTGTTAATGGAGGTTAGTGGAGGTGCAGGGATCTGGCAACTTATAAACACAACTCATTAGTAACTGCTGCTTTAACTAATTGACGCACTCTGCCGTAACAGTGTGTGAACGGTGTGTGGTTTCTGGCGATTAGTGTCCGCGGTAGGTGGCACCGAAGGTCCCCATTATCAGGCAAAGACAACATTATTAAGGTGTGGTTTGCATTTGGCAGCAAGAGTCTGCCTGTGGAAAGTGATTGTCTGCGGTATTCACGTCCGTATTATGTGGTGCCGACCGGGGACGCTGACTGTACTTTGTTCTCTTGAGCTTTACTGCCCACCTACCTTCCATCCCTCTAACACACAGCTATTTCAGGTTCCAGAGTAGGGGCCATGCTGTTTTCTATGTTAATGGACATGAATACAGCAAGAGTGTTGGTGTTGGTACTTGTCTTTCAGACTTGCAAGGATCACTGGAAGGACAACAGTGGTGAATTAGAGGGGGACAGCGACTGCAGCAATAAAACAGTTGAGGTATCTTGTCTATTTTGTATTGTAGAAGTTTGTTTAGCCAGTATCACCTAGTTCCTTTATGTTTATTCATTTACAGCGATGTCTTGCTTTTACTGTGTTTAACAGCTGACTGAGACAAAAGTTCTGGGGGTCATGGGACTTTCTCAACACCTTGATCCAAGTCAATGGCTCCAGTGGGATTAAAAGTTCTGTGGCTATTTTAGATGCTGTTTTTTATTGGTAGAATGTACCAGCGGTAAGTTAAGAAAAGAGATCCTCGCTGGCACTGGTTCAGCATTTCAACTACCGCTTGCATCATGGCCTGTTTAGACTTCAGCAAGACCACGTAGACAGGTCATTGGGAAGTCGGTGAACCTAGAAATGGGATGCATAGTGGTAAATGGGGTAAAAAGCTGCTTAAAGGATAGGAGACAGAGTGTGGCAAGTGGGCCACCACATGGCTTGGTACTGGGATTAGTTATCTTTAATACCTTTATAATATAATATCTTTACTAGGGAAAGGGATGGCCCAATGCCTACTGGTGGGGTTAAGGTGGGTATCGAGAAGGGAGGCACTCACCGATTAGATGATTCAGGTAGAGAGGGCGTCAGTGGTGCACAAGACATTAAGGGTGGATATAAAGCCCCTGGTCCAGACGGCATCAACCCCAGGATTCTGAGGGAACTGGTTGATGTCCTGGCAGCTCCACTGGCAGATTTACTCAACTCTCCCCTCCAATCAGGTTGCGTCCTGCTGGATTGGAGGATGGCACATGTAGTGCCTTTCCACAAGAGTGGGTCTTGGCATGAACCAGGAGTCCTACAGGGTTTAGCACTGGGACCTATCCTCTTTAATTTGTTTATTGCTAACATGGGGAGGGAGTTGTCAGTAGAATGAGCCTGTTTGCAAATGACTCCAAAGTGGGGGCAGTGGAGGACAGTGAGGATGGTAGGTGGGCATTGCAGGAAGATCTGGTGAAACTAGAGGCTTGGCAACACAGCTGGCAACTGGGGTTTAATGCACGTAAATGCAGCTCCCTGTATCTGTTCACAAGAAATCCTGGGTGTAGCTATCACTTAGGTGGAGTTCAGTTGGTAGTCTCCACATTGGAGAAGGATCTGGGGGTGATGACTGATGCTGAATGGAACAGCTCTGAGCAGTGCAGGAGGGCAGCAGATAAGGCAAATAAAATGCTTGGATGTATACCTAGGGGACAACATCTAGGAGCAGGGAAGTTATTATGCCATTGTACAATTCATTGGTGAGACCACCTATGAGCATTGTGTACAGTTCTGGCATCCTCGCCTAAAAAGCACATTGTAATGCTGGAGAGATTCCAGAGAAGGGCAACAAGGATGGTCAGTGAACTGGATGAACTGTGCTATGATGATAGACTGAGGGAGTCAAGCATGTACTCAGTGGAGGACAGGAGAGACAGAGGGACATGATAGAGGCCTTTAAGTATTTGACGGGAATTAACAGAGAAAAAATAGAGGGTCTGAGCAATCTGAAGGGGAGGGAAATACGAGGGGACATAGTCTAAAACTAGGTGGGGGGAGGGTACAGAAGGGAGGTGAGAGGTCATTACTTCATGGAGAGGGTGATGGCGCCCTGGAATGTACTTCCTGAAGAGTTGATAAAGTTAGAGATGGTAGATGGGTTCAAGAGGGGCTGGGACAGGTACAGGGGCTTGGTAGAGGTTGGTGCGAAGGAAAATGTCATTGGTATGCAGAGGGCAGGAGAACAGGGAATCAGAGTGATGTTGGAAGGTAGAACGGCCATTGTTCCTCATCAGTGAGCTGTGTCTGGCAGACGAGATAGACCATTTGGCCTAATCTGCTGGCAACTATGTATGGATGGATATAGGGATGGATGTAAGAGACACTGTAGAAGAGGAGCTGAATGGGAAGGTATACTGTTTGCAGATGATACCAAACTCTGCAGTAGGTTGGGCACTCAGGAATGGGTGGAAATAAATGTACAGGAATCTTGAAAAACTCAAGGAATGGTAAAAAAATATGGCAACTAGGTTCTGTCACAACCTCACTCAGCAGGTCAGCCCTCTACTCCCAAAGTGCCAACCTCTGAGTGTAGAGTTGTGAACAGTTAACAGAACAAGGTGACCCTCTTGTCTGTTTTGTGGGTTCGAGTCACCTTTATCCCAAGTTCTGGAGGGATTCAAACTGATAACCTCTTGTTAGCGTACCCAATTGTCAGGCTCAGATAATTCTGTCTTCGGGGGGGTCAGATATCTTTGCCTAAGGGCACCTAACCAGGTATTACAAAATGAACCCTCAGAACTCTATGCAAGACCTAGAGAACTCTTATCTGTTTCCCAGTTTGGTACCACAATAAGCTCATGCACAGTGTCAACTGTAACCATCTAAGCTTCACTTATAAAAAAAGAAGTTTCAAGGCACACCAGGCAGTTTCTGTTTTTAAAATATATATCTTTACTTTAAAATAAGTAAAAAATAAGAAAACAGTAAATACAGAACAAGATATCCCAACACATACAGTCTTAAAAACAAAATAGGTTTAAAAGTGCAAATTCATACAACCCATACACCCAGACTGGTCTTAGCTAATGTATCCTTACTTTCTTAATCTTTCAGTGCTTTGATGTTCCTCTTTCTCAGTCAGAAAATGAATGTCTCTGTGTAAGGTCCGCTCAGTATACTTAAAAGCAGTCTTGAGCCAGCAGTCTCTCTGAGGTCACCTAACTCTGCCTTGGTGTATTAAAATTTACATTTTATAACACAGGATGTCCTAATAAGATATTTTGCAAAAACAGGTGACATCAGTGAATCTCCTCTCTTCGTGTGACTTCCCCCAAACCAGTCTGTGATCTGCTTCAGAAAGACATCAAAGTCGCTTTGATGTAATTTACTGGATACCCCAAGCAAATGCATATTAGACTTCCCAATTAAGTCTGGGACCTGCTTCACACATACATCAAAGTCTCTTGGGTGTAATTCACTGGATACCCCAAGCAAATGCATATTGGACTTCCCAATTTATTCTGGGACCTGCTCCACACAGACATCAAAGTCTCTTTGCTGTAATTAGCTGGCTTCCTTGGAAGACACCCCAAACACATGCATATTCCCCTTTCCTCATGACACCTAGTGCAAATCAAATGATTTCCCTGAGGGCATTATAGAATGGATATATTGGTTCCTGGCTTCAAAGCAAATTGACCAAGTCATTGCATCTCAGACATCTGTAGTTTAACCTTCATCCTATCCTTTGAACTTATACCTGGGGGGTTTTGATGTGTCAGTTTCAGCAAGACAGTAGTTTCTCCTGACAGACACTCCCCTACATATTTTATATTGCAGAAAAAATATCATATTGTAATCAGAACCAGCTGTCCACGTGCCACAATCCTCCCCCACCTAGACTGAATTTGGGGTCTCTATCCCCTGCAAGGGATGAGCTTCCCAAATCAGTTCACTCCTCAAAGACACGAGACAGCCCATCTGAGTTCTGATTGGTCGTTCTAGCCCTATGTAGAATGGTCATGTCATATCCTTGCAAAGCAAGACTCCATCTTAGCAATCTACCATTGTTTTTCCCCATCTGCATCAGCCAAACCAGGGGGTTGTGGTCAGTCGGCACCACAAAATGCTGCCCACACAAGTATGGCTCTAATTTCTTTAGGGCCCACACTATGGCAAGGTACTTATTTTCCACTGTGGAGTATGCCTGCTACCTGGGAAGTAACTTTTTGTTCAGGTAGGCTATTGGGTGATCCCTCCCTTGGCTGATGTCTGACTCAGTGCTGCCCCAATATTCATGTCTGAGGCGTCAGTCTGAACTATAAAAGGTTTGCTATAGTCAGGACTTGCCAAAACAGGAGCACTGCACAGTGCCTTCTTTAGTTTGAAAAAGGCTTCCTCACAGGCTGGGCCCCAGGTAATTTTCTTTGGGCAACCTTTTCTTTGTCAAGTTAGATAGGGGAGCAGCCAGGACACTGTAATTGGGTAAAACTTTTCTATAGTACCCTGCTGTCTCGAGAAAACTCCTGACCTGCTTCAGAGTTTCTGGTCTGGGCCATGCCAGAATTACCTCTATTTTTATTTGGTTAGGACAGAGCTGTCCCTGGTCTACCACATGCCTGAGGTATGCAACCTCTCCAATGGCCACCTGGCACTTCTCGGCTTTGACAGCGAGCCTGGCCCTCTGTATCCTGCCCAGCACTTCCCTAAGGTGGGATAGGTGTTCCTCCCAGCTGGTACTAAAGATAGCAATGTCATCCAGGTATGCCACGGCGTACTCCTCAGCACCATTTAACACCTGGTTCACCAACCTTTGGAAAGTGGCCAGGGCGTTCTTCATTCCGAAAGGCATTACTTTAAACTCAAATAAGCCTATCGGATTGATGAAGGCCGACCGCTCCCTAGCTCTGTCCATCAACTCTACCTGCTAATACCCCTTTGTCAGGTCAATTGTCATAAGGTAGGTCGCCCCTCCCAACTTGTCCAGGAGTTCGTCTGTCCGGGGCATCGGGTGGGTGTCTGATTTTGTGACTGCATTCAGTCCATGATGGTCCACACAGAAATTAGTTGAGCCATCTGGCTTGGATACAAGGACTACGGGTGAGGCCCAGGGATTGTGGGATCTCAGGATTACCCCTAAATCCAGCATCTCCTCCACTTCCCTCCACTTTCCTCCTAATGTCCTTTTGGATAGCCTCTGACACCCGATATGCTGTCTGCCGCATGGGCGTCTGTGTTCCTGTCTCCACATCATGTGTCGTAAAGGGGGTTAGTCCAGGCTTGGTGCTAAACAAGGGGGCAAAGTCTGCCAAAACCTCCCTTACTTCCTGGATCTGGCCTGGGGTCAGCTGGGGAGACAATTTTACTGTTTCCACAGAGGACTCCCGTTTACTCTCTCCCAGCAAGTCCAGAAGGGTGTCTCCTTCATCTGACCCCTCCCCATGACTACACACTGCAAACACCATGTCAGCCCTATTTGCATATGGCTTCATCATGTTGACATGGTACATCCTTTCTGTCTGTCTTCGGTCAGGTAACTCCACGATATAGTTCATGTCATTTACCTTCCTAACCACTTTGTACGGTCCTGCCCACTCAGCCTGCAGCTTGTCTTTCCGGATCGGAATAGGGACCATGACTTCCTGACCCATCACGTATGAGTTAGCTCTGGTTCTGCAGTCGTACCACACTTTTTGTTTCTGCTGGGCAGCAGCTAGGTTGCTCTGGGCTGTCCCCCTAAGTTCCTTCAGCCTCTCTCTAAACCTAAGGATGTACCCCACAATGGGAGTTCCCTGGTTAGCGTGCTTGCCTTCCCAGTCCTCCTGGATCAAGTCTAGGGGCCCACATACCCGGCATCCATACAAGAGTTCGAAGGTGGGAAATCCTGTCGACTCTTGGGGCACCTCCCTGTATGCAAACAACAGGAGCATTGACTTTAGGGTACCATTGAATTGTTACACAAGCCCATTGGCTTGTGGGTGATATGGTGTTGTGCATCTCTGCACCACCCCACACTTCTCCCATAAACATTTCATCAGGTCTGACATGAAGGAATCCCCTCGATCGGTTATTACCTCCTGCGGAAACCCAGCATGGGAGAAAATCTCAAGTAAGGCATCTGCCACCTTGTCTGTCCTCAGCGAGGATAGGGTGACTGCCTCTGGGTACCGGCTGGCATAATCCACCACAGTTAAGATGAATCTCTTCCCTGAGGAGCTGGGGGTATTTAAAGGCCCCACAATATTCATTCCCACCCTCTGGAATGGCTCCTCCACTATGGGCAATGGAATCAAGGTGGCTTGGGTTTTCTTGCCTGCCTTTCCTATTTCTTGGCACCAGTGACCTGCAATACTCCTTCACCTACTGGGTGAAGTTAGGCCAATAGAAATTCTGGGCCAACAGCTGCATAGTGCATGTGATTCCCAGATGACCAGACAAGGGAATATCATTGGCAATCTTGAGTAACTGCTCACGATACCCCTAGGGAATGACAAGCTGCCTGCCTAGCATCTCTCCTTCTGTCTGTACTGCCTGAGTATACATAAGCCCATTTTCCAAATAAACCTTATGTCTGCCGGCACCTCCCTGTGCACCATCTGAGTCTGCCCAAGCCCTCAGCTTCTCTAAACTACGGTCACTTTTCTGAGCAGCTGCAAACCCCTCACACATTCCCAAGGCATGGGACAGGTCCCCTTCAGTCACTAAACTAGGGTCCCTAGCACTAGCATCAGGGCCCTCAGGATCACTGTCAATCCCAACCCTCTGACAAGGGGTCACCCCTCCCTCTTCAGAGTAACCCTCTGTAGCTATGTGGCTACTGGGGAAATTTCTACCCTCTTATTATCAGTCTCCCCATCTGCAGACACAGCCTCTCAGTGGTTTCCACACCGGTTTCTGTGGGGTTCAGGGAACTACAGTTTTCCCTTGCCGCTTGGCTATGGATAACTGCACATACCATCCCCTGATGGAGATTGTTACCCAGGATCACATCCACTGCTAAGGTTTTGGCTACAGCCACCTGTTGCACAATTCCCCCTGTTTCACCCCAGTCTAGGAAAACACTAGTGAGGGGCAATGTTTTCTCCCTACCCGCAAAGTCCTGTACAGTGACGTATTTATTGGGTATAAGCTGACCAGGCTGTACCAGATCCCCCTTTACCAAGGTCAGGGATGCTCCTGTGTCCCTTAACCCCTGCGTCTGTACACCATTCACCATGTCTGGGTGCATGTGTTCCCTCATGTTCACTGGCATGCTTCCAGCGACACACAAACAACTCACTTCTTTTCTAGCACTCAGTTGTGTATTATTGTTCGCCTTTTTGGGACACTGTCTGGCAATATGCCAGTTTGCTTAAACAACCAACATTCAGTTCTTCTCTCAGAGAAATCTTGTCTCTGAAACCTGGGGCTAACTGGTTTCAGTGGAGGCAGTGAGCGTTTTAGCTGCCCTGAAGGCACGCTTTTCCCTTTCTGCACTGCCACACCCTCCCCATTCGCTCTCAGAGCAAGTCTGCTCTTGGCATAGTGATCCGAGAGTTCAGCAGCCTCTTGCACTGTTTTGGGATCTCGGTCCTCTAGCCAGATTTTTAGCTCTGCTGGGCATGCCCAGAAAAACTGTTCTAACAGAATCACATTTTCAATTTTATCAACAGAGTTTCCCTCAATTTCTTCCCCCCAACGTTTTAAAAACTGATGTTGTTTCATGGCTAGCTCCTCGTAGCTCATATCAGGACTTCTCCTGAGCTTACAGAATTTAGCTCTGTATGATTCAGCAGTTAATTCAAACTTTTTCAACAGTGCAGCTTTACATTTGCTGTAATTGTCACTGTCCTCATTGTCCATTTGACCCAATGCATCCCAAGCTTTCCTGGTAAGTAGCGGGGATAGCTGGAAGCTCCAGGACTCTCTACGAATTTTAGCCTGAATACAAACTTTTTCAAAAGAATTTAAAAAGGCATCCATGTCCTCCCCCTCTTTAAATTCGGCTATTAATTTAGAATTCAATTTGTAATCCTGTACTGTAGTCCCAGTTAAACCCAAGCCACTTACCTGCTCTGGTGGCACTGGTCGGAGTCGTATCTTCTCCAGTTCATGTTGCCTCTAGCGCTCCTCTCTCTTCTCCTCTGCAGCTCACTGGCGCTCATGCTCCTCACGGTCTGCATCCCTCTGTTGTCGCTCTGCCTGTCGGCATTCCCACTCTGCCTCTCGATTCTCTTGCTCCCTCTTCTCCTGGAACTCCAGCTCCATCCTGTGCAACTCAATTTACAGCCTGAGTACCTCTGGAGTTAGGATACTGGTGACCTTTCCCTGTTGCTGTGGTCCTTCACTGACAGTGGCCCTGCTGTCCTCCTCACTGGACCTGGACACAGCATTGGCCGCTAGCCCTGCAACACTCGAGGTTTGGTCCTTTTCAGTCATGGTCGGTGACTCACTGCTCTGGTTATTTGCTACCATCAAGGCATCTATGAGGTTCTGCTTTTTGGCTTTCACCTCGAACGGGACTCCTCTGTCCCTGCACAACTGCTTTAAGTATTCTACAGTGTGCCTGCTGTAGTTGGAAGCCATTTTTTCCTGACTACTGCTTGAGCAGATGAGCGACTGAGTTTGTCTGCTAAGGTGTTCTCGACCCCCGGGATGTGAATTGCTGTGATGTGGAGGTTGTGCTGTACTGCCCAATCCCAAACTTGCATCGCTTCCCTGCAAAGAGGGTAGGAACGAGTCCCTCCCTGTTTGATGTTCCATACCACACACATATTGTCCATCTGTATGGCTAAGTGGCTAGGAAGGAGACGCAGATGCAGAGCTTAAAGAGCATAAAGCACTGCCTGAAGCTCAAGCACATTGATGTGAAGTGTCTTCCTGAGCTTGGACCAGGAGCCCTGGGTCCTGTGAGGTCTGAGATGGGCTCCCCAACCTTCGCCTGAGGCGTCTGTGGTCAGAGTCTGGGAGGGGGGGGGAGAAAGACAGAAGGGAACTCCCCGACAAAGGTTCTCCTGAACCATCCACCACTGCAAGTCCTGAACCATGGGGGAGAAGACTTGGACAAGCTGGTCCAGGCCGTCCACCAACTGATCCCACTGAGACGGAAGCATCCACTGAGAGATTCTCATGTGGAGCCAAGCATGAGGGACTGTTGGGATTGCAGCCACCATAAGCCCAAGGAGGTGAAGAATCGACCTGACACTGACCCACCTGCAGCTGGACAACAGGCTGACCTGACCCTGGAGTGAGGTCGCCCTGTCCAGTGGCAGGAAGGCCCTGCCAGAGGTCGTGTCCAGGATCGCCACAATAAACTGGAGCCTCTGGGACAGGCTCAAGTGGGACTTGGAGTTGCTGATGGTGATGCCCAGCGAGAAAAACAACCCCTGGGTAAGAGAAAGAAAGTGCAAGAGTTCCTCCCTGGATGGGGCCGCCAGGAGCCAATCGTGCAGGTATGGGAAAACCTGCACCCCCAGGTACACAGGTAGGCCGCTACCACTGAAAGGCATTTGGTGAACACCCGAGATGCTGAGGAAAGACCAAATGGGAGGGCCTTGAACTGGTAGTAGTCCCCCTGGAAAGCAAAACGGAGGTATCTGCGGTGAGAAGGGCGGATAAGGATGTGCAGGTAAGCATCCTGCATATCTAGAGCACACAGCCACTGTTCCGGCCGAAGGAGGGGCAGGAGACCCTGCAGGGAGAGCATCCTGAACCTCTTGTACTCCACGAATAAGTTCAGGGAACTGAGATCGAGAATAGGCCTAACATCTCCTGTCTTCTTCGGGACCAGGAAGAAGTGGGAATAGTAACCCATTCCCTGAAGAGAAAGGGGGACGGGCTGTATCGCTTCCTTCAGCAAAAGTGCTGAAACCTCTTCCAGGACCAGAAGAAAGTGTTCCCGAGAGTACGACTACCTTGGGGGAAGGTGATGAAGTGGTTTATGGAGAAACTGTAATGAGTGTCCTTCTGTGATCAGCTGGAGCACCTAGGAATCTGAAGTTATTCTCTCCCAACCCAGGAGGTGGAGGGAAAACCTCCCTCCTACCAGTTCCTCCAGAAGGTCCAGAGGCTGTGGGAGTGGAAAGGAGTCAGATGGTGTGGGGCAGCATCGTGGCTAAAGCACCCGCTGCTTTTGTGTGGAGGGGGCTTGGCAGTCGAAGGGGCCCGGTGTTTAGTGGCCCACTTTACCTGGGGTTTCGCCTTTTGCTGATTCCGTCTGCGAAAAGGATGGCACTGCGTTTGATGGGGATGATACATGGAGTCCACAGACTTCAGTGCAGTTCCCTTCTCCTGCAGATCGGTGATAATGTCCTTGACATCACCACTGAACAACACCGAACCCTGGAAGGGCGTTTCCTGAATAGCAGACTGCACTTCCGGGACCAACCCTGACACACGGAGCCAGGCATGACGCCGTAAGCCTACAGCGAAAGCAGAGCTCCTACCAGCAGTGTCCACTGCATCATAAGTAGCACAAAGCATGTGCCGACTGGCTGAACGTGCAGAGCGGACGAGGTCAGTCACTTCCTGTTTGACTTGAGAGTCTAGAAGGGAGTCCAATTTGGATTCCACCTCACTAAGAATCACCTTCTGGTAATCCCCATGTGACTGACATAATTTAGGACCCTAATACCCATAGTGGAAAAAGCATAGATCTTCTTCCCGTACTGGTCCAGAAGACGGGATTCTTTGTCAGGTGGAGACAAGCTCAGATGTTTCAGGTTAGCTGTCCGGCCATGAGTGGAGCTAATCATGACCGAATCAGCTCGAGGGTGAGAATCTAAAAAGTCAACACCCTCGGGAGCCTGATATAGTCTGTTCGACTTCCGAGGAGGTGAGGCTAAAGTCGATGGCTGCTTCCAAATAGTGGAAACAAGATCAGTATGAGGCTCAATCCAGGGTGGTACCAAGGTGGGAGCTGTCACAGGCAGATCCAGATGCTCAGCGAGTTTCTTATGCTGGGGATCTGGCTCCAAGGAATGCCACTTATGAACCTCCTGGATTTTGTGCAGCAACTCTGTAAAAGAAGGATCCTCTGAAGGGAACTTCGGAGGAGTCCTTGGCCTGGGCTTAGATGGAGAGCGTGGCTCGTCATCCATCTTGGAACAACCGTCAGAGTCATCCGAGGTGTCCAAGGAGGAAGAAGATGATGATGAGGAAGACTCCCTCTCCCAGCGTGGGGGAAGAACGGACCCCTTGGGAAGTCCTCGGGGAAGCGTGTCCTGCCCCGCCCAGGAACAGAGGGTTTGGCCCTGGTATCTGGAGGTGGGGGAGGGAGTCTGTCATCACCAACGTATGGGAACCAGAACCGTCATTGGGAGACAGCTCTCCACCTCTCTGGTGAGCTGAGCCTTGGCCTCAGCCCACCAGGAGTCCAGAGTCTCCTTCAAATCCACCGGTGGCTGAGGGGGCGGTGGAGGAGGAGGGGGATACGGGTATGGATTATACCCATAATGCACGTATCCATAACTCAATGGTGGGAAGCCTGGCGTCGGGTATTGAGGCACCTGGTACTGTGGCATCGGATAGGCCGGCGTCGGGTACTGGGGCGCTAGATACTGCAGAGCTGGGTAAGACGGTGTCAGATATGATGGACCAGATACCCGGGAACTGAGGGGTCTGCCGGAACAGACAGCCCGGCTGGAGGGCCCACGGGTTGTTCTGGAGAAGAAGGGCTGGTGGGCGGAGGGCCCGGCATTGGAGCGGCATCCGGGAGCGGGATGTCATCTGGGGTCAGCAAGACTGGGGCCAGTGGCCGGGGAGCTGGTGTCAGGGCCGACATCCGGGGAGTGGGCGGACATTCTAACAGGGGTGCAGCAGGAACCTCTGCATCATCTGGGCATGGAGGGAAAAAATCCCCAGGATCAGGCTGAGGAGACCCAGGGTCCCTGGAGGGCAGCAAAGGCTGCGGAGAGCCAGGAATGGTGGACGTGGAAGGGTGCGGCATCAGCTCATCTGCCGTGTGGACATCAGGCAAGCTGACGTATGACTTATCAGCAGGGTCCGGGCAGACTTAGCAGACCCATTGCCCGAGGCAGATCTCGAAGGAGGGGCAGCCTGGTCGGGTGGAAGAGGGGCCGCGCGCCGTCCCGAGGGGTCGGTGACTTATCGACCATCTCCATGCGGGCGTCAGAGGAGCCAACGTCCAGCTTACCGGAGCTGCTCAGACCAGCAGGCTGCAGAGTGGTGGCTTTACCAGGAGTGGAGGCCTCCAATAGCCTGGAGGCACCCGAAGAGCCTGAGCGTGAGCCAGACGGGCGGGCGGGCCAATGCCGCCTTGGAAACCTCCAAGGTGGCTGTCGCAGATTGGTCTCCCAGGGGGGACGTTACCTGAAGCACGGCGACTCCTGAAAAAGACATGGTGGATGAGGAGCCCTTGTCCTGGTGCGTCTCCTTGTCTTTTTTCTTGTGATGGCCTTCGGGGGAAGTGGACACCTGCCGGAGCTTTTTTAACTCTTTTTCCATAGAGGACATTTTCTTCTTTAAAATATGGGCCTCCAGGGACTGCTGCCACCATCTGCGGGTGGCAGCGTTGAATATAAGGCAGTGCTGGCACTTCTCCACCTGATGATCTGGGCCTAGGCAGAAGAGGCACTGGGAATGGGCATCCTTGTGCGGGAGTTGGACGCCGCATGAGTCGCACTTGTTCTTGTGCTCAGAGGGTGCAGGGGATGACACACACCGACGGATTCCTGACAAAAATTTGAAAATAACTTGGTAAAAACTACCGACAACTGAGGCCGACGAGCACTGAACTTTACTGCGAGGCGCTGACATGAACTAACGATGGGAAAGAACTGGAAGGCAGGCGTGAGGGACCACCCCTTTATACTGACGTCACATGACATTGGTCACCTGACATGGGGGCGGTCCCTCGCCAGAGACTGCTAGCTAGAAATTTTTCCGTGGGGTTCTGATGTCAGTCCTATATGTAATTACTTACTGCAAGAGCCCTCTCATAGTAAGATTTGTCTGTACTGGATAGAAAGGTTCAGATTTCTGAGGTCCTGTATTGGACCGAGGTCTCCAGGTCATTTGGGTAACTGAAAGAAGTGAGAGTAGAATCCCTTATGAGGGGATACTGGAGAAACAGCGTGCATCACCAGTAGAGCCCTCAAAAACCCTCTGAAAGAATAGGTGTATTATCTGAGGGTTATAATAAATATGACATGAAGGACGAAGGGAGCCAGGAGATAACATCCAGAGTATGATCCCTCTGTATAATCTAGAGCACCTATTCAATGAAGTGATCATGTACCTGGCCTATAACTGGAGGGCAAAATGAACACCCACAGCCTCTGAAGCGGAGTGGAGGAGGGGTGGGAAAAAGAGAAACCCTAGTGAATCACTAGGTGTTGGGTGGCCCAGGTTCTCCTGGAAGGGTGGGGGTATGAGCCATGGGCATCAGAGGTGTTGCCTCATGTGGGCTGAGCATGACCTCAAGAGCCCCCAGTTTTGTTTATCTAGTTGGAAAAGAATCAAGAACGGTAGGTTGTATGCGGAGTAGGGTATGTGCAATGATCTGTACATAGAGTGATGCCTGATATCAGTAAATAATCCAGTAAAATTTGAGTACCTAGGCCGAAGAACGTGGACCCGCCAAAAAGGAGGCCTTAGGTATTTTTTGTTGCACATCAGGAGTTAGTCTTGAAAAGCAGAGCCAAGTGTGATGTCACAAAGAAATGCCAATAGCTGACAGTCTGGCCGAGGTACTACCGGCATCAGATCCCGACCTGGGTAGGTGATGGGAATTAGCAGTACTAGTTTAATATAGTAGCCAAGAATCACTCCCCATTCAGGTGAAGGAGGGAGGTGAGTGATAAGCTCAATGGCTGATGACCCAAGGGTATGGTGGTATTTTAATCATATGACCCATAGAAACTAGAATTCTGATATTTGTGGAACTGGAGAAGAAAAAGCCAGTGTCTCCAGAAAGTCAAGTTTTCAGGATGCCCTATGAGACAGTGGGGAGCTCATGTGATAACGAGTGGCGAACGGGTCCACTTTCAGGAAAGCTTGACAGGAAGGGAGGAGCCAGAGGAGTAGGATAAATATGCTCCACCTTATGTGGAACAGCTGGGATAGCAGAAGGCTGATGTGGGGCAGCCAGCATGGCTTTCTGGTACGTTTGTAATTAGTGGGGAAACCACCAAAACTAGGCTGCTGTGGCAGATCAAGGTATTCTGCCATATCCCCACTTCGTCAGTTTTTGTGATGGAGAATCCGACGACATTCTATATTTGTATCATCATTTTGTAGCTTGAAGGATCATCAGGATGGTGTGCAGTGGAGTTCAGGCAGGCTCTCAGCCAAGAAAGAGATTTCTAAAAAAGGGAGACTGCAGGAAGAAATTTCAGCTTCTGAAAATTGTCGAGGTCAAGGCCACCGGTGATGTTAAACTGGGAGCTCTTGTTGATCTGAAGAATAGTCTTCCACATAAGGAGGAAGTGACCAAGGTGGGAATGGATTCTGGTCATCATGAAAATTCTTCAGCGGAAGAGAAGACCGTGGAGGGTCACCCTTCCCCTTAGGATTGGAGGGCAGGAAGTGCCATAACCATAATGCATGCAAGATGTGCTATACTACAATGGAGACATCCAGTTCCTTCTGAGAAGGGGGAGTGCATGAAACACCAGTTGGTGGGTGGGGTGGACATGTAGACTGAGCAAGTCTTGCCCCGGGTGGTAAAAAACCAGGGTCCTGATCTCTGCCCGCCTGACCCCTGTGATTGCAGACCTAAGAGGGTAGTGGGGTAGAAAACACTGCATAGGCCATTTTTTTTTATGAAGCCCCATTAACTAAAAATGAATATGAGGGCGTGCTGTCAATAGAGGGACACCTGGAGCAATGGCTGTCAATAAGGCATGAAGCACAGAGGTTGAGGAGGATCTCTCACACTCTGTGACGTTGATGTATCCCAGAAATACAGGTTATTCACCTGTAACAGGAGTTCTAGGAGTGGTATATGTTGTTCATCCACACTTATTGGCAGGTTCCTTGCCGCTTTAAATGTTGCCGGAAGGTCTTCAAGCTGGCTTCTCCCACCCACCCGGGTGGTAAAACCCTCAGCTCCGCCCCATGATGCCAGATCTAGCCTGCTGGAAGCCAGGTTGCACATCGAAGCTGGGGAGGTCAGGTGGGTCGTGTGGATGAACAACATATACCGCTCCTAGAACTCCTGTTACAGGTGAGTAACCTGTATTTCTAGGGCTGTGGATATGTTGTTCAATCCACACTAGTTGGCAGACTCCTAGCAGTTCTCCGGGAGAAGAGAGGCAAGGCGCGCACCCCCTACTTAGGGAATAAGGACTGGAGAACCGAGGTCCCAAAACCAGCATCCCGGCGTGACTCTAGGTCAATGTGGTAATGGGAAATAAAGGAGTGTGCTGACTTCCAGGTAGCATCCCTGCAGATTTCCTGAATAGGGACATCCCTAGAAGCAGCCACTGAAGCAGCTGTATGGCAGGTAGAATGAGCTCTTATCTCTTTGGGAGGCTTCATGCCCACCAACCTGTAGCAGAGATCTATGCAGGAGGTGACCCACCTGCCTATCGTCCGTATGGCTGCAGGTCTGCCAGGTGCATCTTCAACGTAGGTGGCAAACAGCTAGCGAACCTCTCCCCCGAACTTCAGCCATCCGCTCCTTATAATAAGACAGCGCTCTTCTAGGGTCCAAAGTATGGAGCCTATATTCGGCCTCCAAGGTGTGATTGGGGTAGAACACCGGCAGAGTCAACACCTGGTTAAGGTGAAACTCCGACACTACCTTCGGAAGGAATTTCGGGTGAGGGCACAGGACAACCTTGTCCCTATGGAAGACCAGATAAGGAGACTCGATGGAAAGCGTCTGGAGCTCTCCCATCCTTTCTGGCTGACATAACAGCCACCAAGAAGGAGGTCTTCTACAACAGGTGAGAGATGTCACACCTCTGCATTGGTTCGAATGGCTTGCCCATGGGAGCTTAGCCAATACCAGCAGTAGATCCCACAGAGGTGGAGGTTCTCGCACCGGAGTGGATATGTGATCAAGGCCTTTGAAAAAGTACCTGACCACCTTCTCCTGTGCCACCGACTGCTTGCTGGCCATACCTGGTAAGCAGAGATGGCTGCTAGGTGCACCTTAAGGGTCGTCGACCGAATCCCTAGCTGAGAAAGGGACCACAGGTAGTCCAGAATGCTAGCCAAGGAACAGGAAGAAGGGTCCAACCATTTGTCCTGACACCAAATGGAGAATCTCTTCCATTTAAAGGCATAGCATTTTCTGGTCATCTCCTTACGGGACACCTCAACAACGTTGAGGACCTCATTGAAAAGACCCAAGGCCTGGAACTCTAGCCACTCAAGAACCAGGCCATCTGGTGCAGGGATTGAAGGTCCAGATGGAGTACCTTCCCTTGTTGATTGAGATCAGATCTGGGCAGGCTGGAAGCTATGTCGGGAGCCTAGAGTTGAGGCTGAGGAGATCTGGATGCCAGAACTGGCGCGGCCAGTCTGGGGCTACCATAATCACCTGTGCCTTGTCCCTCTTCACCTTGAGAAGCACCTTTTGGATCAAGGGAAATGGAGGGAAGGCACAGAAGAGGCCTGGGGTCCACAGCCTCGAGAAAGCATCCCTCTGCAGCGAGCAGGGCGTGAAACAGCCTCAGCTTCGCATTCTCCCTGGAGACGAACAGGTCCACCTGAGGGGTGCCCCAGTGGGAGAACAGATCTTGTACTACCTCGTGAGATGCAGCGCCTATCTGGCTGAGGGCATTCGGCCAGAATGTTAGAGGCTCCTGCCATATGAATGGCTAGGAGATCCACCTCCAGGCTGATCATGAGAGACCAAGTGCGGAAAGTTTCCTTGCACAGGGGCAAGGATGCATCCCGCCCTGTCGGTTGAGGTAGTACATGGTCGTGGTGTTGTCCGTCTGGACCTGGACCACTTGACCCCGTACAAACGGAGCGAAGGCGGTGAGGGCTAGTCGGACTGCTCAAAGCTCCAGCAGGTTGATGTGGCATCGAGACTCCTGAGGGGACCAGAGGCCTTGGGCTCTGAGCTCCCCCAGATGGGCACCCCAACCCATCAGAGAGGTGTCAGCTGTCAGAGTGACTGTCGGCTCAGGCGGACAAATGGGATACCCTCCTGCAGATAAGCTGGAATGAGCCACCACTGTAGGCCGTCCCACATCTCCTGGGTCACCACTACTGGCTGGTCCAGAGGACCGGAGCGCTGTGACCATTGGCAGGCCAGCCCCCATTATAGAGGACGCATATGCCAGCGGACCTAATGGACCATGCTGGTGCAGGCCGACACGAGGCCCAGAAGGTGAAGAAAGTCCTGGGCAGGATGCAATTGCCCAACCAGAAATGACTGGGCAAAGGAGGAAAGGACCTCAGCCCTGTCCGCCGGGAGTCGGGCTCTGGCTCGAAGAGAGTCGAGCTCTGCCCTGATGAACGGAATCACCTGTGATGGCATAAGTTCCGACTTGGCCACGTTGATGAGGAGGCTGATCTGAGAGCAGACCTGGAGGGCCAGATCCCTGGACCGCTCCACCTCCAACCTGTCATCCAGGTAAGGGTACACCCAGACCCCTCGGCACCGCAGGAGTGCTGTCACCACTGCCATGCATTTGGTGAAGACCCTGGAAGCCGGAGAGAGGCTGAAGGGCATGGCCCGGAACTCGTAAAGAGATCCCTCTGCTCAAAAGCGGATGAATCGCTGCTGAGATGGACGGATTAGAACATGAAAGAACGCATCCCGAAGGTCCAGAGAACAAAACCACATGCCTAGTTCCAAGGATAGAATGATCTGAGCCAGAGTGACCATCCTGAAGGTTAGCTGCCTTAAGAACTTGTTCAGGTCGTGTAGGCTGAGAATGGGGCACCAGCCCCCATCCATTTTGGGACCAGGAAGTACCTGGACACAAACCCTGGGTCTGGAAGAGGATCTGCCACCTCGCTGATCACCTCCTTCTGGAAGAGCAAGGCAATGTCAGCTCGATGAGCTGACAGAGAGGTTGTGTGGACCCCGTTGCCCCCTGTGGGGTGACAGCTTGATAGGGAGGGAACTGCTTGAATTCCAGAGGCAGACCCCTGCCCACCACTTCTAGCACCCAGCGGTCCGTGGTGATAGCGGACCAGGTGGAAAGGAAGTGGCGGAGCCGTCCCTCCATGGGGGGAACCCGGGGAGGAGTGACGAGGTTGGGGGTGGCACCCCTCAACCCGTCACTGGGCAGGCTTGGAGGAAGGGCCCGCTGAGAGACCTCCTGGACCCTTGCCTCCAGGCTTCCTACTGGAGGAAGTGGCAGACTTGGCCTTAGGGTGCCAAGTGTGTGCCTGCTGGTGCTGGTGCTGCTGGGCCGGATGTGTCGCAGGGGCGGAAGGGAGAAAGGGCTTAAGGTGCTGCTGGCAGCCTTTGTCTTCTGGGCAGATGTGACCAGTCCCAAGGTAGCATTGGACTTCTCGATCCTCTGGGGATAGCCTTCCACCCCTGGCCCGAACAAGTCGGTACCCAGGAAGGGAACATCTGCCAGCTTGAGCTGGGTGTTCGCCGTGAAGGTGGAGATCTACAGCCAAGCTATGCAGCGCATGGCCACTGCGGCCGCTACTGATCGGGCACAACAATTATCAATGTCCAACGAAGTCTGGAGCTGTTGTTTTGCCACCGCCCTTCCCTAATCCCGCACCTGCTTGACCATCGTCTGAAGGTCAGCCGGGAGATGAGGAATCACCTCATCCAGGGAGCCCATGAGGGCGTGTGAGAAATATGCCATCAGAAGTGCTGAGCTAGCCCGACAAAGGCCTAGGGAAGAAGCAGCATAAACCTTCCACCCTGCGTAATCCAGCTTCTTGGATTCCTTATCGGGCGTTTGTCCACGTCCCAAGTGTCCCTGGAGCGATGGAAAACACTGTTGATCACTAACCCCAGGGGTGCTCAGAGAAACTGGAGAGTGAGCCGGTAGGGACTGCGTACTTTCAGGCCATCCAAGCTGAAGGTGCAGGACAAGATGCTGGCCGCTGCCACAACTCCAGGGCCGGGCTAACAATGGCTTCGGCCACAGGAAAGGCCTCCATAGGGGAATCCCCTCGGTCCAGTATTGCCGTGAGGGGATATTTGGCCTGTTTCGAAATGGGTTCGAGCTGCATCCCGGTGGACTCCAAGATAAGCCAAAGCAAAACTAAAAATGAGGATAGGCTCTCATCCACTGACTGACCCCCCTGCAGACTCCAGGTCAAGCAGCCTGGAGAACAGGGAGGAGTCGTCATCAGACTCCAAGGAGTCTGCAAACAGCTGCCGGGTGCTTGAGCAATCCTTCACCTGACGAGGTCGATCGGGAGTGAGAGTGACCAACAACCTATGGGGCAAGCCCTGACCCAACCGAGAATCCTTGGTCGGGATTCCAGTTTTCGGTTGTGGAGGCGCGGGTTCCATCACAATGGGTGGAACTGCCGGCTTCAGACGAACAACTGGTACCGGAGTCGGCTCCTCGACCACTACGCGGGGTTGTTTCGGCCGCTCTTGTGACAGCCACTTAATGGCCGGAGAAGGCGACAGAGTCAGCTTATTCCCAGACAATAAGAGCTGCTGCCACATTAAATCCTTGTAGTGCCAACGCAACTTGTGCCTGAGCCTATCCTCCCAAGAGGATGATGAGGATGAGCGGTGGCAGCGCTTTCCATGGAGCCGAGACTGAGACCGCAGACATCAGCGGGACCGGCCGGACCTGGAAGAGGACCGAGACCTTCGGAGTTTCCGAGGGTGGGTCAGAGAGGGAACGGGGGAAACCCACCCTTCCTTCAGTTCAGGGACCTTAACCGGGGACTCCAGAACAAGAGGCACAGGCAAGTCCTCAGTAATCACTGGGGAACCGGTGAAGTAGGGTTGTCGGCATCACTAGTCGACAAGCCGTCCGACGGGTCGAGAAAAATCTTGACTGCATTGACGGTTGTCTTGACCTGCTGGGGACACTGTGAAGCCAGCGGCCTTAGCCATAACCTCGACCAAAGTTGAAAGTCGACGGTCCATTGAAGGGGATATCTCACACTCCCACGAACATTGATGGTGGGACTTACGTTTTGAGTCCTTCTTCTTGGACCAACTGGAATGTCCCAATGGCCCTTCTCCCTTGGTGAAGAGGGACTGGCAAAGCTCCTTAAATGAAGCTGTGTAGGAGGAGCCCAAAAAAAGCAGGATAAATGCCGCAGCTGAGGAGGAAGCAGCAGCAGCCTGGGCCACCTCCTCCTCGAGGCGATCATCTGCTCTAACTGTTCCGTGGAGCCCACTGTCATGGACACCACCCAATGGCCCTCCTTTGACTTGACCGGCAGATACCGTCATTCAGGGTGCCCAAGAAGAAGTCGAGCAGTACGGTCCTCCAAGACCGATGCCGAGAAGAAGCTGCACAATTTGCAAGCCTGTGAATCATGACCAAGTCCCAGGCAGCAGACGTATGTGGCGTGCAGATCAGTCCGGGACATCTTCTGCCCACAAGGGCACTGATGAAAGCCGGGAGTCAATTTGTCCATCGCAGCCACGAGGAAAGATGAAGGCCGAAGTCTTGTAAACTTTAATATTAGTTTAGGGTTAACAGAAGAGTTTGGATCCAAGCCTAAAATGCAGAGCGCTAAGGAGGGAACCTGAGTTTTCGAGCGGTAAGGAAGATCCAGCATCATAGGGCGGAGCCGAGGGTTTTACCACCCGGGTGGGTGGGAGGAGCCAGCTTGAAGACCTTCCGGCAACATTTAAAGCGGCAAGGAACCTGCCAATAAGTGTGGATGGAACAACATATCCACGTCCCTAGAAAGGGCTATTTATGTATTGCCTTTTTTATAGTGCTGGAAGCATAATTGACGAGGGAATGCAGATGTCCCATAAATGACTAGGCAGAATAATGAGGCACTGTTGACAGGGGACAGCCGCCAACGAGCAAGAGGGATGCATCATTGATGGGTGTTGTAGTCAATGATAATAGAGAGGCATCATTGACGGAGGTGGCCATCGATGAGAACATTGATGGTATGGTCGTTAATGAAAAGAGTTGTACCATCAATGGTGGTAGCCGTCGATGAGGGAGAAAGTATACGTGCATTATCGATGGAGGAGGTCATCGATGAGATCACAGATGCATCGTTGACGGTGGTAGCCATTGAGATTATAGATGAATCATCGATGGTGGTAGCCGTCGAGAACACAGATGCGTTGTCAACAGTGGTAGCCTTCGATGAGACTATAGATGCATCATCAACAATGGTAGCCATTGATGAGAATAGAGATGCATCATCAACTGTGGTAGCTGTCGATGACACTAGAGGTGCATAGTCGATGGTGGTAGCCGTCGATGAGGGAGAAAGTATACATGCATTATCGATGGAGGAGGTCATCGATGAGATCATAGATGCATCGTTGACGGTGGTAGCCATTGAGATTATAGATGAATCATCGATGGTGGTAGCCGTCGAGAACACAGATGCGTTGTGTAGAGATGCATCATCAACTGTGGTAGCTGTCGATGACACTAGAGGTGCATAGTCGATGGTGGTAGCCGTCGATGAGGAAGTTGAAGGTCATAATCCATCAACAGAGAGATGCATCATTGATGGTATGGTGGCTGTTGATGAAGAAGAAAGACATAGAGGGTGAGGAAGGGTACTCTTGTTCTATGTGCATCCAGAAATGTAGATCCATAGATGGGAGAGCTCTTGTTGGATGAGCCCCCGGTTGTGTAGAATCTTCAATGCTGTTTTCTCTTCGATGTCTGTGGTTTCCAGAAGTTGTTCTAGCTGCTGTGTGAGCTGAAGACGGCTGAAAAATGAACTGAGGATACCAGGGACCGCCCGCACTTATACAGAAAACAGGAAGATAATGTCATGTGTGGGTGGCACCTGGTGAAAACAGTTAGAAGAAGCTGCTGTGTAACAGCGCCCTCTGCTGGAACCTCCCAAAAGTAATTACCTATTGCAAGAGACCATTTCGTGGAAGATCTACCGTTACAGGTGAGTAACCTGTTTTTCTAGGGTTGTGGATATGTTGTTCTGCTCACACTAGTTGGCAGACTCCTAGTAGTTCTCCAGGAGGACGGAGGCAAAGCACACACCCCCTACTTAGGGATCAGAGACTGGTGAACTTTGGCCCCAAAACTAGCATCCCAGCATGACTCTAGGTCAATGTGGTAGTGGGAAGTGAAAGCATTTGCTGACTTCCAGGTAGCAGCCCTGTAGATATCCTGGATAGGGATGTCTCTAGAAGTAGCCATCTATGCAGTAGTATGGCAGTTGGAATGCGTTCTTATCAATACGGGAGGCTCCTTGCCCATCAACCTATAGCAGAGATCAATGCAAGATGTTATCCATTTGCCGATCGTTCACTTGCTGCAGGTCTGCCAGATCGCGACTTCAGCGTAGTTGACAAACAGCAGGTGAACCTCTCCTGAACTTCAGCTGGACAGTCTTTGTAATAAGAGAGCACTTGTCTCAGGTCCAAAGTATGGAGCCTGTACTTCGCCTCCGAGGTGTAACTATGGTAGTACAATGGCAGAGTCATCACCTGATTTAGATGAAACTCCAACACCACCTTTGGAAGGAACTTTGGGTTGGGGCGCAGGACAACCTTGTCCCTCTGGAAGACCAGCTAGAGAGACTCAACAGAGAGCACCTGGAGCTCCCCAATCCTTCTAGCTGACATGATAGCCTCCAAGAAGGTGGTCTTTCATGACAGATGTGACATGTCACACCCGTGCATCAGTTCATATGACTTGTCCATGAGCTTTGCCAGTACCAGAAGTAGATCCCACGATGGTGGTGCTTCATGCACCGGAGAGGAAATGTGGTCAAGGCCTTTAGAAAAATGTCAGACCACATTCTCCTGTGCTACAATCTGCTGACCAGCTGATGTCCGGTAAGCAGAGATAGCTGCCTGATACACCTTAAAGGTCATAGACCGAAGACCCCCTTTGGAGAGGGACCAAAGGTAGTTGAGGATACTAGCCACTGAACAGAATGAAGGGTCCAAGCCCTTGCCCTGACACCAAATGGAGAATCTCTTCCATTTGAAGGCATAGCACCTCCTGGTTGACTCCTTCCTAGATGCCTTAACTACATTGAGTACATGGTCAGAGAGACCCAAAGCCTGGAACTCTCACCACTCAGGAATCAGGCTGTCAGGTGCAGGTACTGAAGGACCAGGTGGAATATTTTCCCTTGATTGATCGAGAGCATGTTCAGGCATGCTGGAAGATGCCTTGGATGCCTGATGCTGAAGTGGAGGAGATCTGGATACCAGAACTGGCTGGACCAGTCTGAGAGAACCAGAACCACCTGTGCCTTGTCCCACCTGACCTTGAAGAGCACCTTGTGGATCAAGGGACGTGGAGAGAAGGCACAGAATAGGCCTGGGGTCCAGGGCCTCAAGAAGGCATCCCCCTGCAGTGAACACTGCTGACGGGTGGGCATGGAACAGCCTCAGCTTTGTGTTCTCCCTGGAGTTGGTCAGGTCCACCTGAGGGGTGCCCCACTGGGAAAACAGACTGTGTACTACCTCCGGATGGAGGGACCACTCATGGGATGCCTCACCTACACAGCTGAGGGCATGTGCCAACTGATTCAAGGCTCCTGCCACATGGATGGCTAGGAGACCTGCCTCCAGTCAGCTCACAATGATCCAGATGTAGAGCACTTCCCTGCACAGAGGCCGAGAGTGCGTACCACCCTGTTGGTTGAGGTGGTACATGGTTGTGGTGTTGTCTGTCTGGACTTAAACCACTTGACCTCAAAGAAACAATGCAGACAGTGCCAGCCAAACTGTTCTAATCTCTAGCAGGTTGATACTGTATTAGGATTCCTCGGGGGTCCAAAGCCCATGGACTCTGTGATTCCCCATGTAGGCACCCCATCCCTTGAGAGAGGCATCGGTCGACAGAAAGACCATCGACTCATTAGCAAACAAATGGGATCCCTTCCTGCAGATGTTCCAGGATGGTCCACCACTGCAGAGCATCCCACATCTTCTGGGTAAATGTGACCAACTGGTCAAAGTGACCTAGACGCTGAGACCACTGGTTGACCAACTCCCATTGAAGGAGGCGCATATGTCACTGGGCCCAGTTTACTACGGAGGTGCAGGCTGCCATGTAAACTGGAAGTCACAGGAAGTTCCCAGCAGGGCATAATTTCCCAACCAGAAATGATCAGGCAAAGGAGGACAGTACCTCCGCCTTGTCCTCTGGGAGCTTGGCTCTGGCTCGGTAAGAGTTGAGCTCTACCCTGATGAAGCATATCACCTGTGAAGGCACAAGTTCTGACTTGGCCTCGTTGATCAGGAGGCCAAGGCTGAGGCAGGTTTGGAGGGCCAGATCCCTGGATCTCTTTACCTCCAGTCTGGAGGGGCCCGCTATGAGCCAATCATCACCATAGGGGTAAACTCTGACCCCTTGATGCCTAAGATGGGCTGCCACCATTGCTATGTATTTGGTGAAGACCCCGTGGGCCGATGGCAGGCAGAATGGCATGGCTTGGGAGGTAGGAGGAAGTAGGCTGTTGGTTAACTAGGATCTGCAGCTTATCCGTTAGTTAGGGAAATGGGCAGACTAGATGGGCCAAGCGGTCTTTATCTGCCATAAAATTCTATGTTTCCATGTTTCTATATAATAGAGGGTTCCCTCCACCCTGAAGAGGAGGAACCTTTAGTTGAGGGGATGGATCGAGACATGAAAGAATGTATTCTCTAGATCCAGGGAGCAGAACCTCATGTTCTGCTCAAGGAATGGTATGATCTGAGACAGAATTACCATCCTGAAGGTGCACGACCTGAGAAACTGATTCAGGTTGTGCATATAAAGAATGGGGCACCAGCCTTCTGTCTGTTTCAGGACCAGGAAGTACCTAGAAATGAACACTGGGTTAACAGGGGGGTCCACAACTTGGGCCACTACTTCCCAATGGAGGAGTTGGGCGATGTTGTCTCTGAGAGCTGAATGAGTGTTTGTGAATATCTTCTCTTCCCATGGGGCGTGTGTTTGCCTTGGTGGGTACTGTTCAAACTCCAGAGGTGGTCCCTTGAAGACCACTTCCAAGACCCACCTGTCTGTTACAACAACGGACCAAGAGGAAATGAAGTGGTGGAGCCGGACCCCCACAGGAGGATCCAGAGTGGTTGTGACAGGCATGAGGGTGGCTGCACTGTCCCGTCACTGGGTAGGCTTGCAGGAGGAGGATCCAGCAGGGGAGGCACTGGGGCCCTTCCCTCTGGACACAGGGGTTGCCGAAGCCCCTGACTTGGACCAAGGGTGCCGAGACTGAGCCTGCTGCCGATGCCCAGATTGGTACTGGGGCTGTTTGGCCACAGGGGAAGAAAGCTGAAAGGGCTTCCTCTTCTGATTTTTAGAACCCTGGTGTACCTTCTGGGAGGAAGTAACAGAGTCCAAGGTGGTACTGGACTTCTCAATAAGCTAGAGATGACCATCGACTGCTGGATTGAACAAGTCAGCACACAGGAAGGGAACATCTGCCAGTTTGTGCTGGGTGTCTGCTGTAAAGGTCGAGACTCTCAGCCAGGCCCTGTGGTGCATGGCAGCTGCATTTGCCACTGAATGGACACAAAAATCCCAGATAGCCAGAGCCATCTGGAGCTGTTGTTTTGCAACAGCCCAACCCTGATCATGGACCTGTTTGACCATGGTCAGAAGGTCCATGGGGAGATGAGGAAGCACCTCATCTAGAGAGCCCAAAAGGGCATGAGAGAAGTGTGCCAAAATGATGGACAAGCTCATCTGTCAGAGGACAAGTGCAAAGGCAGCATAGACTTTTCTGGCCGAATGGTCCCACCTCTTGGACTCTTTGTTTGGGGGTCTGTCCGTGTTGCCTAAGTTGCCCGAGTGACAAAACACAGACTCGGTCATCAACCCCTCAGCTGAAGGGTGCTGTGTAAACACTGAAGTGGAGCTGATGGGAACCGCATGCTTACGGGCCATACAGGCAGAAGGCACAGGGCACAAGGCTGGGTGCTGCTAAAGCTCCAAAGCTGGGCCAGCTATGGCTTCGGCCACTGGGTGGGCCTCAAATGGGGAATCCCCTTTTCTGAGGATATCAGTTAGGGATATTTTGCACATTTTTCAACAGACTCCAAGGGCATCCCCGTTGATTTGGAGATGAGACAGAGGATGCCCAGTAAGGACATCGGACCTTCTTCTATTGACAGACTTATGGAATCATCATCGCATGGATGCAAATTCAGGTCTGAATGCTTAAACCTAGAGTCTAGATAGAGCAGCCAACTTCCACAGTAACATTTGACCTGCTGTGTTTGGAGTGAGACAGCCTGTGCGGGAGGCCCTAAACAGGCCAAGACTCTTTGGCAGGAGTCCCTAAAGGAGGCTGCTTAGGTGGCGGCTCCATTAAAACAGGTAGAAAGGCTGGCTTTGGCTAAGCTGGGAAGGTCTTCACCCTCTCCACAGGCAGAGGGGCAATGTCGAATGGCTCCGGAAGAGTCGTCGTAGGCCTAAAGGGTGACAAGAAATACCTTTAAGAAATTTCTGCACTTAAGAACATGATGTATGAGCATTTGCACATCCCCTGATGACATACTAGGGCACAAAACCGGTCAGTGTCAGTGGTGCGTTTTATGTAATGGCGGCACTTTTTTAAACTTTCAATAAATGGATGGCATATATCGGTGGTGGTGAATGGAGTCTACATGTTGATATTTTTATCGCACCACCTGCCCAGTGGAGCTTTTTTGTTGCACGTCTTACTAGGGGGTGACAGGGCTCCATGGCATCTTAGCAATGCAATCATAGTGACTAACAATTTCAGTGACTCCAACATAGCAAGGTAAATTACAGCAACTGCTTATTACAGTGCATACCAATTACAGCGACTAATACCGCAATCAGCGTAGTCAGTGACTAAGGACATAAGTCATGCATCTGAAAATTGAATGCTAGACCTAACAGATATTCCATATGAAGTCAGATAGCACACTCTCCCACAACCTGCACTTTACGCTCTGTCAGATCTCTGTAATGCCTCCTAGTAGATGTAACAGCTGCACCAGACATGATTTAGCCATCCTGACCTCAGACATCCTCTGTTCCTCCTGAATGCATTTGATAAACCTCCAGACTGTAGGGTGACACACACCTAACCGTGTATTGAACCCACGGTGCCACCCCTCCACCGTATTGTTGGTTCATACATGCCCCCTAGTACAGCATCATAACAATTCCATGACTGCACATCATACATGGGTCTGTGGCGTCCAGAGTGGCTCATGGTTCGTCCAACCCATGTATCTTCAAAATAATTCATCAGCTCCATCAGAATCTCCTCACGCTCCTGGTAAAAGTCACTATCCCACATCCCATCGAAACTACTTGCAACATCACACACTAGCATGTATGCCAACGACAACAGGCATTGTATATTAAGTGCAAAATCTGCATCCTTCACATACTGTCTGAGTACCTCTGGGTACTGCTACAGATGCCTCCACATGGCCTGTGTGAAGTGGAAAAATCACCCTTGCACATTCGCCGTCAGAAACACTGAACACACAGTCCTCATCACTGCACACTCGAAATCAAGCATCACAGTAGTAGGGATCATGGCATCCGTCCAGCACTTCAATCGCTGGAATACACTCTCATACACAGAAGCCCTTCTTGATGACATGAGCATGGATATCACAGAGATATTGACACCTCCTGCACGACACCCTTTGCGGTGTATAGCTATGCAAACAATGTTGGACAGGTGCGAAACATACCATCCATAAACCATTCTCCACATGTTGAAAAAAATTAAGACTCTGGTCGGCCACATACAGCAGTATACGGTCATCCATGCCACTATCCCACATGAGGAAATGTTCACCTCCAGCTGTCATGCTGTACTCTGCTTTAATAAGCAAGTCGGCAACAGTAGCAGGTATCACCAGATAACTCCTCTCGCTCCGTCTGATCCTCTGCACAGTATGGCACAGCAAACGTACATCAGCGAATGTCCCCGCCACAGCTCCACTTGCAGATGTCACACTTTCCAGCACGACCTGAACAGTGCTCTAATTACTGCTCCTGGCTCTCTCTCTCTCTCTCTCATGTCCCCAACCACACAGCGAGCACCTATGGCCGTGGCATCAGCCACATGATTGTGGCCATGGGGTATGCTGACAACATTATCACCCACAGTATGGATCCTGGTGGGACAGCAATACTTGTAACCATCCACACATCTCTAATATATCTTGTCAGCCACCTGCTTATCCCTCCGATATAGGAACCCGGCATACAAGAGCAATGGCATTCCCCTCTGATTCCTCACATACTCCACGGCCATCTTTGATTCTGCAGGTGCCATCCAATTCCATCATTTACACCTTAATTACAGGAACCTGCAGCTACTTAATTTGTCTACTTTCAGACGCAGGGGGGCTGCGTTCCCCACCCCCCCATCTCTAGGATTCTAACACCACGCCACTCATGGACACTAGGGTAAGTAGAAATTAAATGATCGCTGTGTTTGCCAGTTGCTATAATGTACTGATCACTGTATTTGCCTGTCACTATAATTTACCAATCGTGATAGTTGTTACTGCTGTATTTGCCTCACTGAAATTGCCGTGCTGTATTTGATTCGCCAAAGAGATGTGCTACTGGTGACAGCCAAGGGATGGCCAGAGTGTAAGCTGGAGTTGACTTCAAAACTGGACAGCATGAACTGTTGCCACATAAGGTTTTTGTAGCATTGACGCAACTTGTGTTGAAGCCTCTCCTCAGCCGAGGAGGATGAGGACAACTGGAGGTGTCGCTGCTTCTTGGAGCGCTGCTTGTGAGACTTCCTCGGCCTGTCGGTCGAGGGTGTCTGAGACGTCGACTGTGACCACTGGGGGGAACAATAGGGGGTGCTTGGAAGGGGCCAGGGACAACCGCGGCTCATTCAGGTCAGGGCAAAGACTGTGGGTGAAGTCCCAGCGAGCTGGGTCTCCTCCTCTTTGGCTGGCAGGACTGGAGTTCTAAATAAAGAATTGTCTGCCTCATCAGTTGACAACAGGTTGACGGGGTCAGTTACTATTTCAACCAGATCTTCGTCCCACATCTGAGCCAGCTAGCCTGATGGGGTACTATGAAGCCAGCGACTGAGGTAGCGATTTCGACCGAAGTCGATAAGGGACACTTCTGGGATCGAGATCTGTCTGTGACCCAAGAGCATCATCGTCTTGATGAATCTTCTCTCGATCCTTTGTCCTTTTAATGGACAGGGAGGTGTGTGAACTGGACGGGACCTCTCCCTTTGTCAGGAGAGACTGGCACATCTCTTTGAAGGAGGAGGAAATGGAAGAGCCCAGTTTAAGCAGAACAAAGACCAAGACTGAAGATGATTGTTAAGTGTTGTGAGCCACCTACTTCTCGAATGCCTTCATTTGCCTCAGTTGGTTGGCAGATCCTCCGGCCATGGAGACCACACGATGGGCGTCTTTGGAACTGACCAGCGGGTACCATTTTTCCAGTCATTCGAGCTGCAAAAATGTGAGATGATCATCCAAAACTGCAGGATGGAAGGCATGACAAAAATCACTGGCCTGGGTATCATGCACATGTCCCAGGCAGCAAACGCACATGGCATGCGGGTCAGTACGGGACATCTTCTGCTCGAAGGGACACTGGTGGAACCTGGGCGAGCACTTGTCCTACATCATGGTTGCTCTCATGAATTTACGCAGAGAAACTCTATGGAGTTTATTTTTCAAAAATTTATCTTAAAAATTAAGTGCCAGGGCCTATTCAACACAGGAGCGGTAAGGAGGGAATCTGAATCTTCCAGTGGAAAGGAAGATTTGGTGTCAAGGGGCAGAGCCTGGGAATATATCACCTGGGTGGGTGGGAGGAGCCAGCATTTAGACCATCCGGCAAGATTTAAAGGGGAAAGGGACATGCCAACTAGTGTGGCTAGAACAACATATCCACGGTCCTAGAAAGTACCAACTTCACATGGTAGTGGATGCAAATAACAACATCCAGAATGTTGGCCTTGTCAGCTCCATTAAGAATATTTGCTTGGCTTAGAGCAAACAATCTAACACCAGACACTCAACGAAAGGCTATGGATTTTCCATGCAAAAACAATTCCCTCTTTATTGACAAAACTGAAGCATACATGAAAAAGGTAGAGGAGTACAAATCCACCTACAGGAGTAACTCCTCTAGAGAAAGAGCCTCCACTTCTAATAGATTTACTGAAAGGGGATGCAGAGGTAGGGGGAGCTACCCCAGATTGTTTATCCCATACCTTATTCCTGTAGGATACACACAGGTGAAAGGGTATTACAGGGGCAGTGGAAGAAGGTCTGCTAGCCCTGCTTCAGCCCCCCCCCGATCACAATCTGGACAGAATCCCTGACTACAGGTTCAAGCGCCCCCCCCCCCGTAAGGAGCAGGTTGTCACTCTTTTACAAACATTGGGAAAATATTACCATAGACAACTAGGTGCTAGAGGTAGTGAGTTAAGGCCTTTGCATGCAGTTCAGACAATTTCCAAAACTACAGGGCCACAGGATTTTCCAGCCTTCGGCAACATCAGAGACCATTCTGCAGGAGTTGGAAGTAAAAAAGTTCCTGCAAGCCAGGATAATAGAGACAGTTCCCCATGCCCAGAATGGAAGGGGTCTGTACTCATGATATTTCTGAACCAAAAAGTAAAAAAGGAGACTGGCATCCAATCTTGGATCTCAGATACCTAAACAGACACCTGGCAAAGCCCAAGTTCAAAATGGTAACACTGGCAGTAGTTATCCCCTCTCTAAGAACTGGGAATCTGGCTGGGATCCCTGGACCTGAAATGTGCTTAGTTTCACATTTTAATCTGACCTTGCCACAAGAAGTACCTAAGGTTCTCTCTCTCTCTCTCTTCCCTCAGGTCCTTACCAAATCTCAGCACTCCCCTTCGGGCTCACATCTGCCCACTGATATTCACAAAGTGCTTATCAGTGGTGGCAGCTTACCTCAGAAGGCAAGGAATCAGTATATTCCCATACCAGAACAAATGGCTAGTCATAGGACAGTCATATCATCAGGCAAAGGACTCCATCAGGGTAGCACAGAGTACTCTGGAGTTGCTGGGTTTCCTTATCAATCCCCAAAAATCTCAACTTAGATCCAGTACAAGCACTGGAATTCAATGGAGCAGAACATGATCCAAAGAAAGGCTTTTCTCCCTGTGGAGAGGGCGTGAAACTTACTGTCACTAGAAAAATCCTTTGTTTTGAGCCAGCCCAGAACTGCAAGACAGTTCCTGGCATTGCCAGGAGACATGGCCTCAATTACAGCAGTAATACCTAGCTCAAGGTTTCAAATAAGGGATATACAACATCAACTTAGATCACACTGGTCCCAAAGAAAGGACCCATCTCAAAGTTGGTGCCAGTAACACAAACTCTGTTATTAGCCCTGCAATGGTGGAAAGAAAGAGATAACCTTTGACAGACCATCCCTTTTCAACAGAAATGCCACACAGTGATCTTAACAATAGATGCCTCCCTCCCGGGGTGGGGAGCACACACTGGTGACCTCAAAATCAGTGGAGTCTATTCATCTCAACCATCGAAAATGCACATCAACCTTTTGAAGCTGAGAGCAGTTCTTCTGCCCTAAGGATCTTTGCCTCCCACTTGAGGGGTCAGTCAGTAAAAGTCAGAACGGACAACACAATCACCATGTGGTACATCAACAAGCGGGGGGGTACCAGATCTTCAAAGCTGTGTACGGGGGCTATGAAGATTTGGTCCCTAGATTATTCTTTGGAGGTGCATCTGGTGGCCATTCACCTTCCAGGGAAGGACAACTCAGCAGAATCAGTGAGGATCACCATGAATGAGCTCTGAACAGACAAGTGTTAGGAATGATATTCAGGTGCTGGGGCATCCCAGAAATTTATTTATTTTTCTTTAGTTTTTGTTGACCAGGTACGTGCACTAGATAACTCCTGCCTATTTTCAGGCACGACCCGGGAGAGGGGGATACAGATGAATGCCAACTGACCTTGAATCAGATTAAGCTGTTGGTGGTATTTTTAGAAATTCCCCTACTCTGCTGGCGCTCTGTGGCCAGTAGAGGGCTACGTTTGCACTGCTGTATGGCAGAAGCTTTGCAGTTTTGAAGGAGGATTGATGCTAGCACGGAGGCTCCTGCTAGCATGGCTATGCACATTACCTTGGATGCAATTATTTCTGCCTCTGTTACTGGGGCTTCTAACCTGGAGATGACGACTAATGTTCCGGAGGTGATCGGTGCGTTGCCGATTCGGGAGGTATCCTCTGCCCTTTTTCTGAGTACTGTTTGTACACTGCTGATATGGGAACTTCTGTTTTAGACAGTGTTGCTCCTACGGACGGGTTTTTGCATGACGCACTTCCGAGTATGGCGTTGGTGGGCTTGGTAGCTTTGGAGGATCGCAATGCTACTGACAAACATTCTTCTACATCTCAAGTTTTGAGACAACAATTTGGATTAGAAACACAGGCACACCATACTGTTAGGAACTGGTCGATGGAGGATTCATTATCCAAAGCTGGATGGATTCGGAAATCTGTGGGGACTTGGATACCTGACCCTGCCTGGACACCTGTTGCTCTACCTTCTTCTAAGCATGCCAACACCCTGAGCTCAGGTATTGACACTGGTTCTCCTGCTGTTTGTAATATTGATGGTGCGCACCTATTATTGAAGGACTCTGGGGCATTTTCTGGCCCCAGTACGTCCTCAGAGGGAGGGGGGTCAAGGGATTTTTCGACTTTACAGGATAAGATTCCTCAGGATAAAGGCCCTGGCCCTTCTAAGTGAGTTCCTACGGCTGACTTGTTCAAAAATAAACTTGAACAAGCTCCCAGGAGGAATGCAGTCCATCTATGGTATAGAGGTGGCCTTGCTACTCACCCTGATAGGTACTATGTGGTCAATACCTTTCTTAAGGGCTCTGTGTCATTTGTTCCCTCTGATCTATTTGCTCTAATTCATGTTTCTGGGGAGGATTCTTTCGATGTTAGTTTCCAAATTAATCAACGCTTAGAAAAATTCTGGGAGAAATATTCTCTTTTAAAGAATACACCTTTGTGGCTCTCCTTTTTGGCTATTCCTCTGACTAGACCCCAAATCCGCTATGTCACTATCATGTTCAGGAATGAAGGGGTAAACTTAAGTGACATTTACCACTGGTTGCAAAACCGCTGTGATATACTAGGTCTCCCTGAGGCTTTATTAGATTTAGAGGGTATTTGGACTGGAGGCTGGAAATTCAAAGTAAAATTATGTCAGGTTAATTCTGACATTATTCATCTCCCAAACAGTTTCTTTTTAGGCAAAGATAGGGGAGTGTGCTTTTATAGTGGTCAACCCAGGGCCTGTTATTTTTATTTATTTTTTATTTAGTTTTTGTTGACCGGGTAAGTGCACTAGACAAATCCTGCCTATTTTCAGGCACGACCCAGGGGAAGGGGATACAGATGAATGCTAACTGACCGTGAACCAGATTAAGCTGTCGGGTGGTATTTTTAGTGAATGAGGGAAATTTGGCCAGGACACCGGGGAAATTCCCCTACTGCAGTCCTGGCGGTAGGGGGCTAGCGGCGAAACAGCGAGTCCAGTCAGTTGAGGCTGGGCTTGGGAGCAGATGGCCGCTACGACGGAGGTGGCTGGTGGCAGTCCTCTGAGAGAGGTTTGTTCGGACGGATGGATGGAGACAGTACAGTCGGCACAGGTGTGTTCAACTGGAGACACTGAAGTTCGAACTTCGGGATCAGTTTTCACAGGAGCTGGAGTTTCTGTTGATTCTGGCGATATGGAAAGAGTATCGCCAGTACAGGTTATGATGCAGGAGCTGGTGAGTGTGCGGCGAGTTGAGCTGACTACTAATTTTGCGACTTCTCCAGAGTTGAAACAGGAGGAACGAGTGGACCCAAGTGGATTTGTGGCAGAAACACCGGAGAGTCTGATGGTGGATATGGTGGAGCAAAAAGGAGTGATTAGGTATAGCGATGTGATCGAGGTGCATTAGGCAGGTGCATGGAGACCAAGGTTTTGGGTCATGGTGAGCTGGAAAAGGGTTTCGAACTGGTGAGGAGAATTAAATGTCTCTGCACTGCCTGAGAGGCGTTTCAGCGGTTGCTATGGTAACAGTCAGTGACCGGATGTGCTGCAGGAGTCTACAGTGGCAGTATGAAGGTGGCTGGTTCTGTGTTTCAAGGGAGATTTTGATGTGCAGGGTGATCAATCCTGCGTTTATCAGAAGGATCCTTTCCAGCAAGATGGGGTTTGAATTGTTTTTCAACAAAGCGTCTTGAGTCTGGCTCGGACAGAGTTGGTGAGACGGAAAGATAAAGAATGATGGTATTATTTGCCAAAGCGGAATCTGGAAGTTCGATTGAGGCTCGAGGACCTGAGATGGATCAGTTGCAACAGAAGGCAAAATCTAAAGATGTACTTTCACGGGACAGGGGTCTGTGGTACAGGCCCCACAGGTGGATGTTTGGTCCCTGAACGGGCATTACAGGAGGCAGGTTGGACGTTGAACAGGGGTCTTGGCACCCAACACCTGACTGGGATCCTACACTGAATTTTCTCAAACTACACCTGTTTGGAAACCTAATGTACTTTACCTGTGGTTCCTGCACATGGGGGTGATGAGGTACAGCCTGTTCCAAAGGAGTTAGTTTTGCCTAATGTTAGCTCTACACCATTAGTGACTGATTTACACCAAGGGTCAGATTTAGAACAGGTATTACCTGTTAAAAACCTTTAATGTCTGAGTTATTCTCTGGGTCCAAGCAGGAGGCAGCCCACAGAGGAATGCAGTGTGGATTAGGTATAAGGGTGGTTTGGAGATCAGGCCAGATCGGGTATATGTGGAAATGTTTATTAAAAGACTCCCTGCATTTTTCACCTAGGGAAGTGTTTGCGTTCATAAACATATCTGGTGAGGATAATTTTGACGTTAGTTTTAGATCTGCCCAGGCATTAGACCTGTTTTGGGAGAGATATGGCCAGGTGAAGTTCTCATCCCTGTGGACACCCTTTTTTGTGATTCCCCTGACAAAACCGTTACTTAAGTTTGTCACCATTATGTTTAGGAATGAGGGTGCGCATGTGGATGATATTTCCTATTGGTTGGGTCAGAAATGTGAAGTCTTAAGTTCCCCAGAGGCCATTCTTGACTCTGAGCAGTTTTGGACTGGGGGATGGAAATTCAAAGTGAAACTTTGGCAAATGGACAAAGGAATTGAACACATCCCTAACTCGTTTCTTTTGGGACGTGATAGGGGTGTGTGCTTCTATGCAGGACAGCCCAGAGCTTGTTACAGCTGTGGAGCTCGTACCCATTTGTCAAGTTCTTGTGACAAACCCTGCTGTGAAAATTGTGGAGAGATTGGACATGGGGTTTTCCAGTGTGAGAATTCAATGAAGTGTGACTTATGTGAAGGGGTTGGGCATGTTTTCACTGAGTGTGAGTGGGCTGCAAGAAATAAAACATCACTTGGTTGTCCTGAATTATTGATTCAGGAAGCACAGGATAAGGTCATTCCACCAGTGGGGGATGGGACAGGGTCCCAGGTTGATGAAAATGCTGTTAGTGTCAGGGACAAGGGTCAAAATGTGGTGGCTGAGGAGCAGCCATGGTTACCCTCAGTGGAGAATCCGGGAGTTATTGTGTTACAGAAAGAGAGACGAGGGGGGGGAAAGGTGGTTCCACGTCCTTTGGTGTTGGTTTCGGTACGATCCTCTAGGAATACTAAAACTATTTTAGGGCTTTGCCCGGTAGAAGTGGAATCGAACAATCCCTTTTCTGTGTTAACTTCCTCTTGGGGTGATTTAGAATTGGATAGTTAGGATTTGGATTCCCAACCACTGCAGGATAGCCCACCTTCTCCCTTGAGAGTTTCTGAAGGATACAAAGGTAAAAAGGAAAAGAGGAAAAAAAAGGATGGCTGATGTGTTGTTCTTCTTTTTTTTCCCCTTTTCTTGTTGAATGGCTGTTACCCTGGGATCTATGAATTTTCATAGCCTTTTGAATTATAAAAGAAGGAGGATAGTGTTTGAGTATATTCATTCCCAAGTTTTATAGATTTGCCTATTGCAAGAAACATGGATGTATTCTCTGGATCAAAGTAGGCTTTTTCAGTGTGAATGGTGCTGGGGGCCTTCCTATTGGTCATTTGGACAGGACTCAGCAGATGGTATAGGTTTTGTGTTTAATTCCTTTCATTTTTCTTTAATTAAATTAATGGATATAGTGCCAGGCCGCTTACTGATTCTAGATGGGGTGTGGAGGTCTTTGACTTGCAGATTCATTAATGTTTACTGTTCTCAAATAAAGTCTGAAAGGATAGCTCTGTTTAATTTGATTAAGCCATACTTGTTTACCTCGCATAAACTTTTTTTGTGTGGTGACTTTAATTGTGAGCTCAATCGGCAGGCCGGGGTAATTAAGCTTGGGGATCAGGATAAGGAAAACATGACTTAAAAAAAGGTATATTGTGATTCCAAGGCGTTGGAACAATTGATAAAGGGATCTGGCCTTGTAGATGGTAGGAGTAGGCAACGGGGGGGAGTGGACTTTACTTATAAAAAGAATACATTTACTTCCACTATTGATTATATGTTTCTTTCAGATTCCTTGTCGTTTGATTTTTTTATGGTACCTGTTTCTTTTTCGGATCATATGCTTCTGTTGTGTAAAATCGGACCAGTGCGGTTGCCAGCACGGTCGAGGGCGAGATGGAAACTGAATGCTACATTATTGCAGTGCCTGGAAGTTAGGAATACATTTTAATTATTACTACAGGCCAGATTATCAGTGGCTTTTTTGTATAATGACTTGGGGGAATGGTGGGCGGATTCAAAAAAGGATTTTGCATCGTTATTCAAAAATATTGGTAAGACTAGGGGTAATGTGAAGTTTTTGCATTATCTAAAATTGAGGCAACATCTGTATGATCAGATTTATTTGGCAAATACTTCTAGAATTGATAATTCTGGCCAAATTGCTCATCTTAAACAACAGCTTAAGGAATGGCAGTATGATAGGGCGGAAACTCTGCAAGCTCTGTTTAAATATGGGAGGAAAAAATGTCAGGTAGGGGTCCCTTATGAGGCCTTTAAAAAATATAAATTGAATACTACCATTGATGCTCTTAAGGATGTTGATGGTAACATTGTTACAGAACAACGAGTGCTGCAACAAATGATTGAAACATTTTTTGATGCTCATAAACCTGAGACTCCACCTAGCATTTCACTGATGGAACAATTCTTGGCACAATTAGAGAAGCCATGATGTTCCATGGATATGGGGGCTTTAGTATTGCCTATTTCAAAGCAGGAAATTGTTGCAGCGTTTAAGCAGTTGAAATCTGGAATGTCACCAGGGATAGATGGCTTGACGATGGAATTATATAAGGCTTTCCTTTGCTACAGGTTTGGAATTAGTGTATAATTTTTTTTCTTGTTTCTGCTAGATTTCCGCTATGGTTTTCTGAGGGTCTCTTAATTTTTTTATTTAAATCCGGGGATACACATTCACTAGACAATTAGAGGCCTATCACTTTATTGAACTCGGATTATAAGATATTGATGAGTATATTAAACACCAGATTAAAGAAGGCGGCACTCCCTGTTATATCCCCCTAATCAATTTTGCGATATGTCAGGAAGAACTATCTTTCAAGCACATCGATACATTAGAGATTAGATAGAATATGTTAACATGTGTAAATTAACTGGTTGTGTTGTATCTGTGGATCAGAGGAAGGCTTTTGACAGGGTATATCACCCGTTTTTATTTTTAGTTTTGTTCCATTATGGGGTTCCTTGGCAATTTGTGCATTGGCTTACGGTGATATATGACACCAATATGACTCACCTGATGTTGCACACCACGATAGGGACTGGATTTCATATTCTACTGGAGTGCGGCAGGGATGCCCGCTGAGCCCATTGTTATATGTCTATGTCATAGATGTCTTGATTCAGTATGTCTCACAATCTGCATTGTGGGAGGGGATTTCGGCACCTCCGTTACATCAGAATGTGAGGGTTCTGGCTTATGCTGATGATCTGTGTTTATTTTTTCAGTGTTATGATCAAATTATGATTTTTTTTTTAGATTTAATGCTGCAGTATTCTGATGTTTCTAATTCACAACTGAACCCCTCTAAAAGTAGAGGATTGTTTATAGGGGTGCAAATTCCTAAGTCTTTATTTGTTCAAGGTATTTATATCTCTCCTGACCCTATAAGGATACTTGGGCTGTGGTATGGGCCTCAGAATTTACCTTCCCTGAACTGGGAAAAGGGATTGCAGGCTGTTGAATATAAGGTTAATATATGGAAACATTGTAGACTGCCAAAATTACAGAGGGTGGTAGTTCTAAAAAAATTTCTTGTACCACTATTGTTGTATATTGCTCAGGTCTTTCCGATTCCACTTTCATTGAAAACTAAACTTTACAGTTTATTTTTTCAAATGGTATGGGGCAATAGGCTCAATCCAATTAAGCATCACTATACCTATTTATCAAAACAAAGTGGGGGTTTGGGTATGATCGATCCGATTATTTTCTTTTCCACCTTATTTATCTCCTCAAATTTTAGGGAGGTATGGGATTTGCACCCCAGGAATGAGGTGACACTACTCTCTGCTATACTGTATAAGTATTTTCATGCTTGGTCACATGATTCCCTTAAACCTATTCCCACTTTATGTATTCCTGTTTTTTTTTTTACCTATTGTTAAAAAATTATTTAAATGGAAATTAACAGTGGATTGTATCAGGGCTGTTGGGAAATTGTTATATATTAAGGTGATGTTACTATTATACCCCGTGAACCTGCTTTTAAAATTGTCCATCGTAAAGTATTAAGTAGTGCTTCAGAGGTTAAATAATTCATGATTACCTCCTTACATGTGGGAACTTATATGGTTATCAGTATATGGTCGAATTGGGGTTAGAGGAAATGCTAAATATAAGGCTCATTCGGAACGTAATTGTCCTTGTTTGCATTGTATTAATGTGGAAGAAACAACGGAACATTTCTTATTTGACTGTTCTTATGCTCAGTCTCTGGAAATTTCTCATGGTCCAGTGGAACATGAAGTGGTTAGGTACACTGGATTATAATATTTTGGTGTTGGGTAATTGTGCTCATTTACAGTCAAGATATGATAGTGGGACTCTGAATATATTGTGCTGTGCACTGATATATTACCTCTGGCAGGCTAGGTGCCAATGGGTACTGTATCAGAAACTGATGCCGGTTGAAGTTGTCTGTTGCCTGATAAGTAGGGCCTTAAAAAGGGTGTATTTGGCAGATGTTACCTTTGCATCTACCAGGCAAGTTGATAATTGGTGGAAAGGGATGACTTACTTTATTAAATATAAATGACTGTTATACAAAGGGTCACTGGGTATTGGGGAAAATAGACTAGGCTATTGTAAGTTTTTCCAAATACTGTATGTATGTTGCAATGTGTACAGTTGTTTGTTCTGTCACATTCCTTTGATTTAAGATTGAAAGTTTTTGGCATCATTTTTTGCATTACTGTATATCATGGGACAAATTTGAGGGTTTATTAGAATGCATACTAGGTTTTGTTTCAGCTAGGGGGGAAGGGATAACTTAAGGTATTAGTGATTACTAGGCTGTGTGTGACAAAAACATGCAGATTTAATTTGTTTTCTCTTTTCATTATTGTTTTGGTTCCTTTTTTTCCTTTGTGATTTCATGTGGTTTCTACTTGTTTGTGTGATTTAACACTGTTTTGTACTTCATTTGTTTTGATGTTATTATAATAAAAAATTCCCCTACTCTTTTTCGATAAGTGCCATGGGATCTTTAACATCCACCTGAATTACCACCAATCCAGGCAGAAGGGACCTCGGTTTAACGTCTCATCTGAAAGATAGCACCTCAGAAGTGCAGCACCCCTCTCATGCTGCACTACAGTGTCAGTACTGGGATATTAACCCAAGCGCCAGATGTGGGAACTGAACCCAGAGCCTTCTGATCTCCCGGCCTCAGAGGAGAGTGTGCTACCTACTGAGCCACTGACACTGATGTTATAAATGTGGCTCACAAACACATATTAGTAGCTCTTGTAATATGATGAAATGTTCACTCTGCGGGGGATATGGGCATTCAATGGACCTCTGTGAGAATATTTTTCAATGCCACTTATGTGATGACAAAGGGCATGCCTTTCATCAGTGCCCCTGGGCCAAAAGAAACAGGGCAGAAGGGTGGGATCATGATGAGTTAGTGACACAAGCTCAAGTCAAACTGCATAACCTTGGCCCTAGTGAATCTGTATCAGTTTCGGATGCTCCCCTTCCAGTAGTGATGGACTTAGTCTCCCTTGTGGATGACTCTAGAACTTCTCAAATCCCAACTCCAGACTCAGAAAAGGATATTGTTTCTGATAGGCCCACTGTGCCCCCCCCCCCAATTTTGAAACTGTGAAGGGGCGAAGATTTACTAGGTCTTCACTAAAAATTCCTACTCTTTGCCCTATCCCTACCATTAATATTTTTTCTCCCCTGCAAGATGACCTTGGCGACTTGGATTTAGAATCTGATACTTCACATAGATCAGAAATAGTTACTGAGGATGAAGACAGTAAATCTACAGAATTAGCCAAGGAGAAAAAGGGAAAGAAAGGAAAAAAAAGAAAGCCAGTACCAGTCTGAAAGGAGGACTTGGCTGAACACTAAAATTCTATGGCCACTTTAAAACTACTGTCCTTTAATGTTTGCAGTCTAAAGTCTTATAAAAAACAAATCTCAATTTTGACTTTTTTTGCAACTCTTTCAGTGGACATTATTTTTGTTCAGGAAAGTCGTCTTTCTTCACTGGCTGAGGTAGACCTTATCAAAAAGAGGTGGCACTGGGGGCCTTCATTTTGGTCTTTTGGGCCAGACCCTGCAGATGGTGTTGGCATTCTTTTCAAATCCACCCGTTTCATATTTTTAGACTTCTTGATGTTAATCCAAGTAGAGCCCTGATTTTGGATGGCTCTCTTGGAGATTTCTCCTTTTGCCTTATTAATATATAAGCCCCGCAAACCAAATCAGCCAGGGTTGCATTATTTGGGGAGATTAAGCCATTCCTCTTTACTAGAATGCATACTATTTGGGGAGGGGATTTCAATTGTTCTTTGGATACTTCCTTATCTAGAGTCACCCAAAAAAAAATATATTGTGACTCTAATGCTTTGTCACAAATTCTTTCTGGTTCCAATTTGAAAGATGCTTATTGTACACTGCATCCCAAAGGTAATGGTGCTACTTATCACAGATTTATTTATGCCACAAGAATTTATATGTTTTTCTTTTCTCAACATGTACATCCCATTCGTTGTATATCTCAGCCTTCAGAATTTTCTGATCATAACATTCTTTTTTGTACCTTCAGTTTGCATGTTTGCATTCTCCTCCCCCCCCCCCAAGATTTTTTCAATTCACAGCTGTTGGAGATTAAATATGTCACTTCTTGAGAATTCTTCCTTTTTTTTACAAATTGAAGTTTTTTTTGCCAATAGAGAGTCTGTTTTTTGTGCTCACACCTCTCCATTAAGTTGGTGGATGGATACAAAAAGGGACTTAAAGAAACGTTTACTTTCCTTTGGTAAAGCTAAGGCTAATTCTAATTATTTACAATACCTTCTTTTGAGAAACCAGTTATATAAATTGATGTCTTTCCCTCCTGGCAATAAGCATGATTTCACTTCTCAACTTCAAGCAATAAAAGATCAAATGAAATCTTATCAATATGGTACAGCTAAATCCTTAGAATTTAAATTTGGAACTAAGAAATCCCCAGCTTCAGATCCTTTTGAGGCCTGTAAGCAAAGGCTAGAGAATACCCTTATGACTCAACTTGTTTCTCCCACTGGGAATTTGGTTAACAAGGATTTAGAAATGTTAGCTATAGTTCAACAATATGTTAGCAATACTTTTCAGGACAGGTCTGATCAATCTTTGCCTGATTTTTCTAGTTTTACTGTTCCACTTCCTCAAGTCCCTATCTCTCATATGACCTCATTACTCCAACCTATCTCTCCTCTGGAAGTTGAAAAGGCCATCTTGCAATGAAGTAAAAATACTTCACCAGGGTTAGATGGTATCCCTAATGAGTTTTATAGACTTTTTCTGTCTAACATGATTTATTTTTTGCCGAAAGTATTTAATTTTTTGTTGTTTTCCTCTAATTCCCAATCAGGGTTTAGCACCTCTTTCATTTTTTTTATATAAATCAGGAAATAAAACTTTATTATCTAATTGGAGGCCTTTGAGCTTGTTGAACAGTGATTACAAGATTTTGGCCAAAATCCTCAGTAATAGATTATTGGTAGCAGATTGTCTTATACACCCGGCTCAAACTTGCGCTATCCCTAATAGACTCATTCAACACAATTTATATCTTTTGTGAGACTTATTTGAGCTCAGTCATACAGGCAAAATCTCCGGATATATTATTGCCCTAGATCAAGCTAAAGCCTTTGATAAGGTTCGACATGCTTATCTATTCTCCTTACTTTTACGGTATGGTTTCCCAAAACCTTTTGTACGATGGCTTTCTACTTTATCTGAGAGTGCTACTATTGTTCCCATAGTTAATGGCCTTTTTGGTACAGATATCTCTATTTCTATTGGAGTAAGACAGGGCTGCCCATCAAGTCCGCTTCTGTACTCTTTTGTTTTGGACCCTGTAACTAGGCAAATTTTATGGGACACTAGTATTATTGGTTTAGCTCCCTTGTCTACTTTACCACTTGAGAAAGTCACCGCATATGCAGATGATATTACTTTATCGCTTAACAATATTCCTTCTTTAACCAATGCACTACAAATTTTTTCTCATTTTTGTGTTTTATCAGGCGCTCAGGTTAATATAGAGAAAAGCTTTATCTTTTTTTTTTACACCCTATGATTTCAGTTCCTTCTGATATTTTGGGTATTCCGGTTGCTTCTTCCCCCCCTAAAATTCTGGGTATTTGGTTTGGGGTGGGAGATTTGGCTTCCTATAATTGAGAGAAACAGCTATACATAGGAGAGTTTAAGATCCATCGTTGGAAAGGGTGGAAATTTGGGAAAAAGAAACGGGTAGTAATTATTAAACAATTTCTGTTACCTATTTTTTTATATTTAAGTTATATATTCCCGGCCCCTCTTCATTTGGAAACCAGAATCCTTAGTCTTTTTTTTCAGATGCTGTGGGGAAATAGACTGAACCCTGTACTTATCTACCTGTTACTAAAGGAGGGTTGGCAATGATTAATCCCATTGTTTTCTATCATTCCTTATTTTTATTTGAATCCTTTTCTTATTTTTGGTCTCCTGCCACTATGTCCTGGCAGTTTTGGTCACAGTTTTTATGGTCTAGGTATCTGGATAAATGGTCTCTTTTACCTCCAAAAATTCTATTATCTGACTTTTTACCATCTTATGGTATTCCTACTTTGAAAAAATTACAGCAGTGGAAAATTTCTTTTCCGCATCTACTTACTTTCTCCAGAAAACCCTTTTGTAATTTCATTGTCTTTGATGTTCAAAAAAGTGTTTTCTTCTTTCCAGAATGTGTACCCTGTAAAATGCTTTTTTCTCTAAGAAAGTTGACAGATTTTAGGATCCTCCCACATATTTGGGATATTGTTTGGCTCTCTATGCAAGGAAGATTAGGGGTTAGAGGTAATTTGAAATATAAACCCATTACTGAAAGATTTTGCTTACGGACTACCTGTATAACCTGTGAAGAAACTATGGTGCATTTTTTTGTTACTTGCCCCTTTAGTCAACAATTTTGGCAGGCCGCTGCTATACATTGGAATTTGCCCTTTTTAGCTCATGTTACATATCAAACCATAGTTTTGGGAGATTATACTGGGATATGGCGTTTATTTCATAAAAGTATCTTAAATGTTTTTTTTTCATTTGCACAATATTATTTATGGCAAGCTCGCTGCCAATTTGTTCTGCAGCAGCAAACAGTATTATTTAGTACAATGTTTTTACAGATTGAGAATGGGTTAGCTTCTGTGAAATCTAGAGATGATGTTAAATTCTCAAAACCTAAAGTCGATTCTTTTTGGCAAAACTTTATTCATGTGTGAAAAATGGTAATATTGTTTGTTATTATTCTTTCAGTATAATATTGTACTCTGATTGTCTTTGTATTCTATTGTGATGCTATGTTTATTTTCAATAAAACTTCCCCTACTCTGTGAGGGGACAGTATCCCATAAGTCACCGCTATGGCTGCAGATGGCAGTATGCTGGTAGCAACGGACCAGGATGGAGGTCTGCAGTGAGAAGGCGATGCAAGTGTTTCAATTATATCCCCATTTTCACAATCTCAGCCTATGCTGGAGCCTACTACCGATGCAGTTGTTCATTGTGAAGGGATGGCTTTTCTCGATCAAGATATTGCTGTGGTTGCAGCCATGACTGAACACCAGGAGCAGTTGCAGGCACAATTGCTACAAACCGAACAAGTCCTTACCTCAGCTCAGGTTGATTTACTGGACAAAAAACGAAGACGTCTTATTGGTGTCTCTTCCTAATCTCTGTGGAGGTCCTACAAGCTGGGACCTGGTTCTTTGGATGACGCAGTTCCTCCTGTGATGGAACAGACTCCCTCAGTGCCACACACTACCTCTCTGGATGCTTCGCTTCTCCCTGACACTTGGTCCCCGGAATTAGCTCTTTCAGCTGCAGGTTGGACGAGGGAGATTGATGGCTCGTGGATTTCAGACCTTGACAAGCCACAGGACATTGTGGCGCACTCACGGACTCTGATGCTGCTGGTTTTGCTTCTCCTGCAGTGCATACTCTCCTCCTTCTGTATCAGTGGTTTATGACCTGGAACACAAGGTACTGTCATTTCAGCCCTCTTTGGATGATTTACCTCCTTCAGTCATTTCCAGTGCCACAGTTCTCCAGTGATTCCCCGACGTACCTAGTGCACCACCTAAACCTTCCTTTTCAACTTTGTTTTCTAAACCCTTGGAGCAGGCTAAACGTAGGAACACCATTCGGCTACGTTATTTGGGAGGAATGGAGGAGTTGCCTGACAGGTTTTATGTGGGGAAAGTACTGATTAAACAATCTTTAGGTTTCTTACCTTCAGATATCTATGCTCTCATTCACGACCCTGGTAAACATTCCTTTGCTGTCAGCTTCAGGACTTCTGCTATTTTGGACACTTTTTGGCTAAAGTATACTTCTTTAAAGACTAATCCCTTATGGTCCCATTTTCAGGTTACTCCTTTGACTAAACAACCTTTTAGGGGTGCAACAGTATTGTTTTGAAATGAGGGGGCTAATTTGGCTGACATTCTTTTTTGGTTAAATAAACACTGTGATGTCCAGGGTTTACCTGATCCAATTTTGGATGGTGAGGGCTTTTGGAATGGGGGATGGAAGGTTAAATTGAAACTACATAGTGCTCAGGATGAATTTGTTCACCTCCCGAATTGTTTTTTTTAATCGGCAGGGATAAGGGTTTCCTGTTCTACCCTGGTCAGCCCAGGAGATGTTATAGATGTGGTTCTCCATGCCATATTAGTACTGCATGTGAGAAGATTCTTTGCTCTCAATGCGGGGAACTGGGTCACTCCGGTTATCAATGCGAAAACCTTGTTAAATGTACCTTTTGTGAGGAAGAGGGGCATGTCCTTTCTGACTGTCCGAGTGCTGCACATCACACTGAAGAATCTGATTATGCATTACAAGATTTGTTAATTTTTAAAGCTACTAGAAATTTATTGTCTGGTGTTGCCTCTAGTACTCCCACAGGCCTGATGTCTTACTCAGCTGCTTTATCTTCTAGACCTTCTGCAGCTTCCTCTGCACAATCTAAGATGGATCCCCCCGTCCTCTTCCCCTGCTAAACCCCAGACCTCTCCTAGTCATGGTGTTCCTGGGGGTAAGCCGGCTGATGTTTCTAAACTTAAAGTGACAGATTCTTCTTCGGTACTGATTGTCGAATAGTTCTGTCTCCTTTTCCCTGCTGAGCCTCGTCTTTCCTGTACCCCAGTGTTGGACTGGGCTCAGTCCCCTGAACCTATGCCGGTCTCCAATTCTTATGGCGTTTTAGCTTCTTTGGGTACAGATGGCCATGAGTCAGATGTAGCCTCTCAAGACACTTCCCATATGGATTTTGCCTCTGATTTTGATTCAATTTCAGATCCTAGGGTAGGAGTTAAGGGTAAATAAAAAAAAACTGCATCCAGGATTGGTATACGTAAGAGCAATAGAAGATTACCCACTAATACATAATTCACTCCTGGTTTAACAACCCCTAGGTATGACATTTCTTTAGCTAGTTTAAATGTCAACAGTATTCGCTCCCTTTATAAACATAGGATAACATTTGCCCTTTTTTCTGAATTGCTTTATGATGTGATTTTTTTCATGACACTAGACTATATACCACTCAGGAATTCCTTGCTGCTACTGATCTGTGGGGTTGGGATCCTTGTTTTTGGTCTGGAGACACTGATGTGTGTTCTGGCCTAGGTATTTGTTTTACGTCCCTTAGATTTAAAATCCTTGGTGAAATCCATATTGCTCCAGGTAGGGCTTTATTGTTAGATGTTCTTATTGATGGCACCCCTTTCCGTCTTATTAATATTTATGACCCTCAAAATAAATGGGACCGCATCCAACTATTACATCTTATTAGGCCATTTTTGTACACTAATAAGAATGTTTTATTTGGTGGTGACTTTAATATATCTCGTGGGCCTACTACCTCTGCTAACCCCAAAATTTATTGTGATTCCCATTGTTTGAATGATCTGTTATCACTTTCAGGTTTTCTGAGATGTTTTGAACATACTCCTTCTTTTACTTACACCCAGGGTACCAGGAAATCTAGGACTGATTATTGGTTTATTTCCCCCTCTCTGCAGTTTTTGGTTCCACAAGTCAAGTTGATAGCTTCTTCTGACCATGGTTTGTTGAGTTTTTCCCTATCTGCTTATAAAAATACATCCAAAGGTCCAGGATATTGGAAATTAAACTTATCTTCGTTAGAGATTCTCAAAGTTGTAGAGGGTTTTATTGATGTTTTGAAAGCTCGTCTTTCTGTTTATTTTCTTTATGATCAACCTCAGGAGTGGTGGGAAGATTCTAAAGTTACCTTTAAACAATATTTTTTACATATTGGATGTTTATTAGGAACTTCTCGTAAAAACACCCAGAAATCTTTACAAAATTTATTACTACATTTTTATTCCCAGATTAATTTAGGTGTGGAGATTGTGGCACATGATTTACAGTCAGTTCAGGCTCATCTGGCACAGCTTTATAATGCCAAACATCTCCACTTAGAAAGAGAATAAAAATTTAATATGGCTGGTTATTCAGCACACACGAACCCTTACGAATATAGGAAAACGCTTCGAGATCATAAGGATATGTATCACCTATCTGATTCACACGGTCGTGTAGTTTCTTTCAAATCTGATCTGTTTCGGGTTCTTGATTCCCATATCTCCTTTCTTTTTCAGGTCGATCCTCTTGTTACACAAGACTCTATTTCACGGTGGCTTTCTTCTATCTCTTTGCCGCAAGTGCCTGAAAAGTTTTTTCTCTCCCTTCTCATGCCAATTTCATTAGTGGAATTGTGCTCTGTTATTCGGGGTCTTGGTAAAGGGAAACTCCAGGAAAGGATGGTGTCCCTAATGAGCTTTATTGCCTTATTGGTGAACATTTGGGTTCCCAATTGATAGATTTGTTCAATACCTGTCTTTCTAGTGGTAATTTTCCGGTTAGTATGAATGAAGGGCTTATGATCTTATTGTTCAAATCAGGCGACAGAGAATGTCTCACTAATTAGAGACCGATTACTCTTTTAAACTCAGACTGTAAGCTCCTTACTAAAATTCTGAGTCTCAGACTTTCCTGTATTTTATGCCATGTTATTCACTCTACTCAATTTTTTTCTGTTCCCGGTCGCTTACTATTACTGATGCTCTCATTCTTATTCAGGAGATTCTTGAGAGGGGCAATAGGGCAGAATTGGCTGGTATTTGTATCACTCTAGACCAAGCAAGGGCTTTTGACTCTGTGTCTCATTTGTATCTATGGGAATGTATGTTACGGATGGGATTTCCACCCACCTTTATTTCTTGGCTTCGTAGTTATTATCTTCAAGCGGATATTATTCCCTATGTTAATGGCTGGCTAAGTGTAAAACAACCTTGTCGTAAAGGTGTACAACAAGGGTGTCCTTTAAGCCCCATTTTATATATTCTTTCTTTGAACCCGCTCCTTTCTGCTCTTTATGCGTCTTCCCACATTCATGGTCTTTCACTGGGTGTTGATGATGCTGAAATTAAAGTGGTTGCTTATGCAGGTGATTTATGTTTTTTTCTAGCAGATGTCCCTTTCTGCACTGCTACTGGACTTTTACTTGAGGCTTATTCTAAGGGCACTGGAGCTTCATTTAATTCATTGAAAAGTAGGTGTAGTTTTTTTGGTGTTACTGATGCTACCCACTCCTACCTTTTGGGAATCCCCGTGACTTCTGCAGTCCTTAAAATTTTGGGGATCTATTTTTTTTGTGGCCCGGACACGGCACTTTATAACTGGGATTTCCTTATTAAATCTGCCAAGTGGAGGATCGCCTCTTGGAATCGATGGTCTATGTCTAAGCAAAAGAGGGTCTATATGGTCAAAACATATCTTCTTGGTTTGTTTTTACATCTAAGCGCTGTTTATGCGCTGCCTGCTGCCCGTGAAACTGCTATATTTGGTCTTTTTTTTCAAGCTATTTGGGGCAGCTAGTTAAATCCTATTAAACGGAACATTTTATATTTACCTATTAAAGATGGTGGGATACATATGATTAATCCTGTATTATTCTTTTCAGTGTTTTTATATAAAATTTGGTTCCTCTTCTCTTGGGTCGCTCTACAATATGGTCTATTTGGTTATTAGATTTAACTTCGGGTGGGTGACCGATTGGTCCTTCTCTGGAATTATTCATAAGCAAACACGTATTCATACTTTGCTGTACTATTTGCATTCTTGTTTTGGGAAATTGAAAACTTGGCAAGTTTCTTACACTATGCTTACTCACTCTTCCCATAAGAGTCTGTATTATTTTTTATTAGATAAATATTTTTCTGTTTGTCCTGTGTTTCCTGATGTGTCGGCTTCTGCTATACCTCAGATTTCTTTAATGTTTCAATCTCTCAGTCTTCCGCCCTATATGTGGGATATCACTTGGCTCACAGTTCATGGAAAACTTAATGTTAAAGATAATTTAACCCTTAGGCTGCTGCCGACAAGATATCTTGTCCTAAAAACCTATGCGTTCTAAGTCTTCCGGCAGCCTAAGGGTTAAAACATAAGAGTCTGGAAGAAAGGTATTGTCCTAGACAAATTTCTTGTCCACTTTGTACTGAAACGATGATCCATTTATTTTTTGAATGTCCCTATATTGTGCGCTTTTGGTTGTTTTTTTATGCTCAGTGGGCACACTTTCAATTCCCTATTATTGATAGGGATTGTTTATTTTTTGGTATTTTATCTTTAGATTGGGAGCCCTTTAATTCTGACACTATTAGACTGCTTTTGGGAGGGATACAATTTTACATATGGCACACGAGATGTATGTGGTCCTTGTGATCATTATTTATTTCGCCTGAACAATTATTCTGGAAGTTCCATGGTTGGTTGCTTGGGATATGGTCTAAAGACCGTCACACGTTGCCAGCTTCAGCTTTTCGCAAGAAGTGGAAGGCAATTCACTGGTTGGATACGGGTTTATGCTGTGCTATGATATTTCCTTTTTTGTTCTAGCTTTTTATTTTCTTTTGATATTATTTCTCCTTAGGTTTTGGATTTTTTTTCCAGTTGAGGGAATTAGTTTTGTAGGGGTTTTCTTTTTATTTCAGGTATATCAGACATTGATCTTTGTTCTGACTGTATGTTGTAAATACTTATTTTTGTTCTATTTCTTGTCTTGTAGTGTGATTTTGTGTCATGTATATTCACTATGAAGAAAAAATTTGTTTTTGCCTTTTTATTTTCTTATAGCATTTCCCTACTCTTTGTAGTAGGAGTTGGAACGGGGTTCTGTATGTTTGTGGGTTTTTTTTGGTTACTGTTCGAGTATACTGTTCTATTTCCTTTTATTTTTTCTATTCCTTTTTTATGAATTTGTATATAATGATTCACATTGTATATGTTTGTTTCAAGTTTTTGAATAAAATATTCCCCTACTCTGCTGGCACTCTATGGCCAGTAGAGGGCTGTGCTAGCTCTGCTGCATGGCAGAAGCGCTGCAGTATTGTGTGAAGATGGACACTAGTACGGAGTCTCCTGCTAGTATGGTTTTGCAAGATGTTTTGGAAGCAGCTGTTCTTGCCTCTGAAAATGGGGCTTCTAACCTGGAGATGATGGATGTTGTTCCGGAGATGATCGGTGAACTGCCGATTCGGGAGGTATCCTCCGCTAATATGCCTTTATCTTTCTCTTCGAGCTCTGTTTATTTACCGCCTGCTATGGGAACTTCTGGGTCGGGAACTGATGCTGTTACTACGGAAGTTTTTCAGCAAGATGCGCTTCCGGATATGGCGTTGGATCGTTTGGTAGCTCCGGAGGTACGAGCTGCTGCAGCTCAACACCTTTCTACATCTCAGGTTTTGAGACAACAATCTGGTTTAACATCTAAGGACTCAGATGGCTTTAAAGACTGGTCGAAGGAGGACTCCTTATCTAAAGCTGGATGGATTAAAAATGATGTGGGGACTTGGATTCCTGACCCTGCCTGGACACACGTAACAACAATTTCTTCTAAGCATGCCAACCCCCTGAGCTCAGGTATTAACAATGTTTCTTCTGCTGACTGTATTACTAATGGTGCGCACCTATTGTTGGAGGATTCTGAGGCATTTTCTGGCCCCAGTACGTCCTCAGGGGGAAGGGGTCAAGGGATACTTTGAAACCACATAACAGAATTCCTAATGATAAGGGCCCTGAACATTTTAATCATGTTCCTATGGCTGACATGTTCAAAAATAAACTTGAACAAGCTCCCAGGAGGAATGCAGTCAGACTAAGGTATAGGGGTGGTCTTAATACTCATCCTAAAAGATATTATGTAGCTAACACTTTACTTAAGGGTTCTATGTCTTTTGTACCTTCTGATCTGTTTGCTCTAATACATGTTTCTGGGGAGGATTCTTTCAATGTTAGTTTTCGACTTAATCAAAGCCTGGAAAAGTTTTGGGAAAAATATTCTATTTTAAAAAGTACACCTTTGTGGCTCCCCTTTTTGGCCATCCCTCTGACTAGGCCACAAATCCAGTATGTCACTATCATGTTCCGGAATGAGGGGGTAAATGTAAGTGACATTTACCATTGGTTGCAAAATCGCTGTGATATACTTGGTCCCCCTGAGGCTTTATTAGACTTAGAAGGTATCTGGACTGGAGGCTGGAAATTCAAAGTGAAATTATTTCAGGTAAATTCTGATATCATTCATCTCCCCCAAAGTTTTTTTTTAGGTAAAGATAGAGGAGCATGCTTCTATAGTGGTCAGCCCAGGGCCTGTTATAAATGTGGCTCACGAACACATATTAGTAGTTCATGTGATATGATGAAATGTTCACTATGTGGGGGATATGGGCATTCAATGGACCTATGTGAGAATATTTTTCAATGCAACTTATGTGATGACAAAGGGCATGCCTTTCATCAGTGCCCCTGGGCCAAAAGAAGCGGGGCAGAAGGGTGAGATCATGATGAGTTAGTGATACAGGCTCAAGTCAAACTACAAAACCCTGTGCCCAGTGAATCTGCACCAGTTCCTGATATTCCACTTTCAGTAGTGTTGGACTCAGTATCCCTTGTTGATGACTCTGGACCTACTCAAATCCCAGATCAGGATTCTGAAAAGGATGTTGTTTCTGACAGGCCCACTATGCCTCCCCCCATTTTTGAACTGTTAAGGGGCGAAGATTTACTAGATCTTCACTGAAAATTCCTACTCCCTGTCCTATCCCCACCACAAATATTGTTTCTCCCTTACAAGATGATCTTGGAGATTCGGATTTAGAATCAGATGCTTCACATAGATCAGAGATAGTTACTGAGGATGAAGAAAGTAGACCCACAGAATTATCTAAGGACAAAAAGGAAAGAAAGGAAAAAAAAGGAAGGCCAGTAACAGTCTGAAAGGAGGATCTTGCTGAACATTAGTTTTTTATGGCCACTTTAAAACTATTGTCCTTTAATGTTTGCAGTTTAAAATCATATAAAAAGCAAATATCTATTTTGGCTTTTTTTGAAACTCTTCCAGTGGACATTATTTTTGTTCAGGAAAGTCGTCTCTCTTCACTTGCTGAGGTGGAACTTATCAAAAAGAGATGGCACTGGGGGCCTTCATTTTGGTCTTTTGGGCTGGAGCCTGCAGTTGGTGTTGGCATTCTCTTTAAATCCACCTGCTTTCGTATATTTCGACTTATTGATGTTAGTCCTGGTAGAGCCCTAATTCTGGATGGTTCCCTTGGAGATTTCTCCTTTTGTCTCATTAATATTTATTCCCCGCAAACTAAGTCAGTTAGGGTCGCATTATTTGGGGAGATTAAGCCATTTCTATTTACTAGAATGCATACTGTTTGGGGAGGGGAATTTAATTGCACTTTGGATACTTCCTTGTCTGGAGCCACTCAAAAAAAAAAAAAATATTGTGATTCCAATGCTTTGTCACAAATCCTTTCTGGAACCAGTATGAAAGATGCTTATCATACACTGCATCCCAGGGGTAATGGAGCTACCTATCACAGATTTATTTATGCCACACGAATTGATATGTTTTTCTTTTCTCAACATTTACATCCCATTTGTTGTAAATCTCAGCCTTCAGAATTTTCTGATCATAATATTCTTTTTTGTACCTTCAGTTTGCATTCTCTTCCTCCCAAGATTTTTTCAATTTATAACTGATGGAGATTGAATATGTCACTTCTTGATAATCCTTCCCTTTTTTCGCAGATTGAAGTGTTTTTTGCTAATAGAGATTCTGTTTTTTGTGCTTACACCTCTTCATTGAGTTGGTGGATAGATACCAAAAGGGAACTAAAGAAGCTTTTGCTCTCCTTTGGTAAAGCTAAGGCTAATTCTAATTATTTGAGATACCTTCTTTTACGAAACCAGTTGTATAAATTAATGTCCTTTCCTCCTGGTAATAGGTATGATTTTCTTCTCAAATCCTGACATTAAAAGAACAGATGAAATCTTACCAATATAATAGAGCTAAAACCTTAGAACTGGAATTTAAATTTGAACCAGGAAAACACCAGCTTCAGATCCCTTTGAGCCTGTAAGCAGCGGCTAGAGAATACCGTTATGACTCAACTTGTTTCTCCTACTGGAATTTTAGTTAACACGGATATAGAAATGTTAGCACTAGTTCAATAATATGTTGGCAATTCTTTTCAGGATAGGTCTGACCAACCTTTGCCTGCTTTTTCTGGATTCACTGCCCTGCTTCCTCAGGTCCCTATTTCTCAAGTGACCCCATTAATCCAGCCTATTTCTTCCCAGGAAGTTGAGAGAGCCATTTCGCAATTAAGTAAGGGTACTTCGCCAGGGTTGGATGGTATCCCTAATGATTTTTATAAACTTTTTCTTTCTTACATGCTTTATTTTTTGCCTAAAGTATTTAATTTTTTGTTGTTCTCTCCTGCTTCCCAGTTGGGGTTTAGTACCTCTTTACTTTATTTTTTATATAAATCAGGAGATAAAACTTTATTATCTAATTGGAGGCCTTTGAGTTTATTAAATAGTGATTATAAAATTTTTGCTAAAATCCTCAACAATAGATTATTATTGGTAGCAGATTATTTTATACACCCGGCTCAGATTTGTGCTATTCCTAACAGGCGTATTCAACATAATTTATATCTTTTACGAGATGTATTTGAGCTGAGTCATACAGGTAAAATTTCAGGATATATTGTTGCCTTAGACCAGGCTAAAGCCTTTGATAAGGTTCGACATGCCTATTTATTCTCCTTACATTTGCAGTATGGTATTCCAAAACCTTTTGTAATTTGGATTTCTACCCTATATGTGGGAGCTACTCTTGTACCCATGGTTAATTGTCTTTTTGGTACAGATATCCCTGTTTCTGTTGGAGTAAGACAGGGATGCCCATTAAGTCCACTTCTTTACTCGTTTGTTCTGGACCCAGTAATTAGACAAATTTTATGGGACACTAGTATAATTGGCTTAGCCCCTTCTTCTACTTTACCACTTGAGAAAGTCACAGCATATGCGGATGATGTTACTTTGCTACTTAAAGATATCCCTTCTTTAACCAATGCACTACAGATTTTTTCTAATTTGATGGATTATCAGGAGCCCAGCTTATTATAGAAAAAAGTTTTATTTTTTTCTTACACTCTACACTCTCAGCTCCTTTCGATATTAGGGGTATTTCGGTTGCTTCTTCTCCCCATAAAATTTTAGGTATTTGGTTTGGGGCGGGGGATTTGGCTTCATACAATTGGGAGAAACAGTTATACATTGGAGAGTTTAAGATTCATCGTTGGAAAGGGTGGAAATTTGGGAAGAAAAAAAGGGTTGCAATTATTAAACAATTTTTTTTACTTATTTTTTTATATTTAAGCTATGTATTTCCTTCCCCTCTTCACCTGGAAATGAGACACTTTAGTCTCTTTTTTCAGATGCTCTGGGGTAATAGGTTGAACCCTGTATGTAGGGACATTACTTATCTACCTATTAATAAGGCAGGGGTTGGCCATGATTAATCCTATTATTTTTTACCACTCCCTGTTTTTGTTTGAATCCTTTTCTTATCTCTGGTCTCCTTCCACTATGTCCTGGCAGTTCTGGTCACAGTTTGTATGGTCTCGGTATCTGGATAAATGGTCTATTTTACCCCCAATGATTCTGTTGTCTGACTCTTTACCTTCTTATGGTATTGCTACTTTGAAAAAACTACAGCAGTGGAAAATTTCTTTTCCATACTTACTTACTTTCTCCAGAAATCCCTTTTACAACTACATTGTTTTTGATGTTCAAAAAAGTGTTCTTCTATTTCCAGAATGTGTGCCCTCTAAAATGCTTTTTTCTCTCAGGAAATTAACAGATTTTAGGATTCCCCCACATATTTGGGATATTGTCTGGCTCTCTATGCAAGGAAGGTTAGGGGTCAGAGGTAATTTAAAATATAAATCCATTACAGAAAGGTTCTGCTTGTGGCCTACCTGTATAAACTGTGAAGAAACTAGGGTTAATTTTTTTGTTACTTGTCCCTTTAGTCAAATATTTTGGCAGGACGCTGCTATACATTGGAATTTACCCTTTTTAGCTCATATTTCATATCAAACCATAGTTTTGGGAGATTATACAGGGATTTGGGGTTTATATCATAAAAGTACCTTGAATGTTTTTTTCTCCTTTGTACAATATTTTTTATGGCACGTTCGCTGCTAATTTATACTGCAGCAGCAAACAGTATTATTTAGTACCATGTTTTTGCAGATTGAGAATGGGTTAGCTTCTGTAAAAACTAGAGATGATGTTAAATTCTCAAAAACTAAAGTTGATTCTTTTTGGCAACATTTCATTTCTGTATGAATTTTCATAATATTGTTTTTTCTTTTGTTCACTGATGTTTTTTATTATTCACCCTGTATAATGTTATACTCTGATTGTTTTTGTATTCTTTTGTGATGTTATGATTATGTTCAATAAAACTTCCCCTACTCTTTTCGATAAGTGCCATGGGATCTTTAACATCCACCTGAACTACCACCAATCCAGGCAGATGGGACCTCGGTTTAACGTCTCATTCGAAAGACGGAAATACATCTGCTTGCCTCAAGGGACAATCATCTACTTCCATTATATAGTTGCAGACCACCAGCATTGGGCACAGTGCCCAGTAGTGCACTAGCCCTGATTGGACATGGAGGTTTCTTCAATTCAAAGTTTATTCAACTTTACACAAATACAGAGAGAAGATCTACTGTCATATACAGGCTCCAATTATACAGTAATGCAAAGTTAGAAAATTAGATCAACTCTCCCCCACCCTACCCTCCCTATACTCCCTCTTCACATGGAGCACAGTTGCCTGGGTAAGCTATCTATGAAAAGATTAGAAATCTTTAGGGCCTCTGGGGAGAGTACAAGGCAACGAGAGGACCCCATCCCTTGAGAAATTTCTGAGGTTGATTATATAAACTAGCAATTGTCTTTTCTAGGTGAAGATTGCCCAAAAATTCTTGTAACCATTCATTATAAGGAATATCAGTCGTATCTTTCCAATGCCTCAAGACCAGTTTTTTAACTAACATGGCAATGAGGGTTATGTGATATTTTCAGTTGGTAACATTAACAGAGGAAAGATCACCCAGAATACAAATTTCAGCAGTAAATAGACCCGATGAACCCAAGAGGGAGTCAACCCTTTGTCTGATGACAGCCCAAAGGGGAGCTATCTTGGGACATGTCCAAAAGATATGCAGTAGGTTACCCTCACTCTGTAGACATCGAGTGCATGTGGGAGAAGGGAGAAGGCCCAGTTTAGTCATCTATGAGGTGGATAATAAAGGTTATGCAAAATGTTAAATTGTGTTAGTCGGAGCCTGTCTTGCATAACATACTTATGACAGCTCATCCATAGACAGGGCCAAAGAAATACTTGATCGGGAAAAAGAGGGGTCCAAAAATGAGTAGGGCCAAAACTGTAAGGCCATTTCCAGTTGTGGAGTACTCCATACATTCTGGAAACAGCATGGGAAAGGCCTGCAAGGGGAACTAAGTCTGATGAGCAGGATAGGTTTGGGGACAGCAGTGGGACTGCTCCAAAAGATTTTATTATTAAATGTCATAATTGAAATATTTTAAAAATAGCCAAGCTCGGGATATGGACTTTATTTAAAATTTCAGGTGAAGTTAACCATGAGCCACTGGCTTTCAAAAAGAAGGAAAGGGGCAATCTCCTAGCTGAGAGATCCACCTCAGGTGAAGCAGCTTACTATCAATTGTGAGGTTAGGGTTTCCCCACCAAGGCTGAAATGGATCCGCAGTGTGCTTATATTTTAGAAAAGAGCAAAGCTGGGAATGAATTCTAATTGATAATGCAACGGGAGTACTTTTTAATGCCGGAAATAAGATTTTACATTAACATGCAATAATGCAGCAGGGGTTAGGCCATGAATTTGTATTAGGGTACGTTCTATTTTAAGCCATATCGGTGTGAAGGAGTGCGGTGGTAGGAGATGTTCTGACGTTAGCCATCTCAGATGTTTGTCTGAGTGACTAGCCCAGTAGTAAAGTCCTAGGTGTGGTAAGCGGAGTCCTCTTTTCAATTTCGGTGCTGAAAGCTTGTCATAGGCTATCTGGGGCTTCTTATCGGCCCAAATAAAGGCTGAGAGCATCTGATGTATCTTTTTAAACCATGCCAAAGGCAACCAGACATTCGAAAGGTTTAATGGAGAAAATAATCTTGAGAAAATGTTTGACATGGAGGTTTCTGTTTGCTTTTCCACCAATTCCTCTGGTGTCAAGGGGTTCTTCTCAAATTGAATAGCCAGAGTGCAACTATGATACTTGTTGCCCCAGACTGGGCCAGACAGCCTTGGTACACCTTGTTGCCCAGGCTATCTCTCAAACAACCCATTCACCTGCCCCACAGATTCAATCGCCTAACAGATCTCGAGGGGCAGATAGCTTTTGTTAGCCTCAACAGCCTCCACTTGAAGGCTTGGTGCTTGAAGAGTTAGAATTTTCTGAGCTCAGATTGTCAAAAAAGGTACTTAAAGTACTAAAAGTGTCTCAGAAAGCCTCCAGAAGGAAACACGCTATGCTTCAAAGTGGAAAAGATTTACTATTTGGTGCAAGCTTAAGAACATCGAACCCCTCAGGGCAGATTTGTCCACAGTGCTTGATTACCTAGTATACTTGCAGTCTCTAGAGCTGTGTTTACAAGGTGGTATTTGCACCACAGCAACCTGAGCGCTCGGTTTACTGCAGTGCAAATGCCACCATCTGGACAGTCACCGAATTGCAGTAAGCTACTCTTTGTGCCGCTCAGCAGTCCGAGAAAGTCTGGGGAGGCATTCGGGAGTGAGCAGTTTAAGTGGCCATGTGGACAGGCTGCACTGCTCACTCCCACTTGCAGGCGCTTCTATCCACTGGTGGCCCTGACTCCCAGCCACTCTCCATCTCGTCTTACATCGGTGCTGAGGGGGCTGTGTAGACAGATTGTCAAGCATCTTTTATGTCAGGGCAGCTCTGTAACACTCCAAAGAAGGAGCAAGTTCAGCCATGTAAACACAGCTTTAGACTGAAGCCTGTAACCCTTGAAGTTCACCTAGCAGCAGTATCCACTTATGTATCTGCAGGTACTCAGAAATCAATGGCTTCACATTCTAATTTTAAAAAGTTTCTTTCCAAAGGATTTGCACATATGTTTCCTCCTGTTAGGGAACCAGAACCTCCTTGGAATCTTAACTTGCGCATAGCCAAACTCATGGGGCCTCCTTTTATTTTATTTATTTATTTTTGGTAACTGGGTAAGCCCACTGAGACCAAATGGTTCCTTTTTCAGGGGTGACCTAAAAAGATATGTTTCCACTGGGAATCAAATTGCTGACCGTCTGCTTCTAAGCCCAAGACACATTCTCTGCACCACCTGAGCCAGTTCTGAGCCAGTGGATATGGCTGAGCTAAAATATGTCACATGGAAAACTGTCTTCCTAGTGGCAATTACTTCAGCATGAAGAATGTGTGAGTTTCAAACGCTTTGCACTGATCCTAATTTCATTATCTCCCATATGGACAAGGTAGTCCTTAGAAGCAATAGAAAGGTCCTTCCAAAGGTGGCAACTGAGTTCCATTTAAAACAATCCATCACAATGCCAGTATTTTTCATAGCCAAATCCAGTTCAGGTGAGCAGAAGCTCCATAGCTTGGATGTAAAAAGGTCTCTCAGCTATTATAGCACATATACTAAGGATCTCAGAGTTTCCCACTCACAGCTGTTTGTTACTTATGGTGATATGGGAAAAGACTGGCCAGCCTCAAAAAGGTCAGTTGCATACTGGATAGTAACCTGCATCCAATTCTGCTACAGTAAGGCTGACAAACAATGACCACAGGGCCTCGGGGCACATTCCACTTGTGGAACTGCTGCCTCTGTGGCAGCTGCAAGGGATATACCTTTGCTGGAGATCTGTAAATCAGCTATCTGGAGTATAATCCACAGCTTCACAAAGCACTACTGCCTGAGTGTTCAGTTCAGCTCTGATGCTAGGTTTAGCACTGCAGTATTGCAGAATCTTTCTCCTACATAGGTTCTGTACCCACTTCTCAAGACACTGCCCGGTGGTCTGCTAATATGTCTAATACTACTAGGAGATTCCTGGATCTTGAAAGGAAAATGACTTACCGTAGTAATATTATTTCTTACAAGGGATATCTTAGTAAGATTAGACCTCCCATCCCTGCCTCCCCTTATATTACCTGACTAGGTTCAGCAATAGTTTTATACAGTTCATTAAACGTTGCCATTAATCTTTGACCAATTTATTTTTGTAATAATATATGCACACAAGAATGGCTAGGATCACTAGATTGCTCTCTGCTATTTGTTCTTCTCCTGTTGGATCCAGTCCTCTCTAGTATGAGAAGAACATTAATATTAAGTTTGTTTAGTTTCAACTACTGATTAGCATACTGTTTAACCTACAGAACAGAATCTGACAGGGAGCAAGAGGCAGCAGAGTTTGAACTTGGGATTCTAAATTCTTCTTATCTGCATAAAATTCCAAATAAAAGTTCCAGGGGCAATCATCTGATCTTGGTTGCTGCTGCTACTATGTCTAATTCTACTAAGAGATCCCTTGCAAGATGTAATATAATTGTACTATGAAAAGTAATTGTTTCATATTTGCAATGGGGAAAAAGCTCAGTCCATTGCTTACGTTTCTTTCAATGTCTGTCATTTCACGTTTAGAAAGATTTATTACCTGCAGGCTTGATGCATTTAATGCCTGTACCTCTTCCTGTTCATTGTACCCATTTTGTTGTAACTCTGGGGCAGTTCACTGTCTCCGCCTCCACCTCGTCCTCTTTTTCTTGCCCTGTAAAAGTCATCCATCTCGTTCATTAGCATGGGACTTCAACCAATGAAATAATAACATTTCAAATTACGTTATGGTGATGCTACAAATGCTTGTGTTATTTTAACAGACATGCGAACGTGAATCTTCAGCCTTTGATAAAGGAACATTTGTCCCAAAATGCATCAGGCTGTCGTTGCCTGCACCATCTGCTTGTATTGTTTTCATACTAATAAATGTAGTCATTTTGCTGTGATGATAGCAGGTCTGTGGTGACATTTACAAGAGGTGGTGAGCGTCTGACTTCACTGCACTTATCTTTCCTGATCTGTGGTGTCCTAAACTAGAAACAATAATCCAGGTCGGGTCTTACCAATGACCTATACAGGGGCAGTGCCAGTTCCCTCTTCCTGCTGGTGATACCTCTACCTATACTTCCAAGCACCCCACCAGCTCTCCCAATCGCTTTGCACATTGTCTGGTCATCTTTTCATCTTCCAATATAAACAGCCCCAGGTGCTGTTTGGAACGGCCTTCCCTCTGTGAAACCATGCTGCCTCAGGTCCTGCAGTCCATTGGATTGGATTCCAGGTATTCCACAGTCCTTTCCTTTAATAGTGTTTGCATTAATTTCCCCACCACTGAAGTCAGGCTGACAAGCCTATAATTGCCCACCTTCTCCTTGCTACCACTTCTGTGAAGTAGGGCTACATCCACTCTTCTCCAGTCCCCTGGGGCCATGCCAGTCTCCAGTGAACTGTTAAATAGGTCTGCCAGAGTTGCTGCCAGTACCTCCTTGTGTTCCTCTGGCACTCATGGATGCACCCCATCTGGCCCCATGGCTTTGTCCACCCTCAGGTTAGTAAGTGCTTTCCTGACCCTCTCCTCAAAAAAGGGACTGGTGTACACTGCCCTCCCCCCAAAGTTCTTGGTGCCTATTCGTGATCCCTTCCTTCCACTTTCCTTTCTGCTGTAAACAATAAGCAGAAGTACTTGTTGAAGATGTTTTCCTTTTCTTGGCCCTCCTTCGTACAGTACCTCCCCCTATAAAGGAGAACTACTGGCTAAAGTGAAGCCCCAACCTCTTCACAGATCGTGGCTTCACTGTACAAAGTCCCCCTGCAGTCACCCTGTAAAACCATATTTTATATACCTGGCCCCTCGTAAAATTCAGGGAAGCCCCCGGTACAGCCGGCATTATCAATCATGGTGTCCCCATCCAATTCCATTCTCGCTGGTAATAATGAGAGATAATGATGTGCCATTGCCTTATGGGTAGCCCTATGTACAGAAAGATTATCAATTGTATATATTATATGCCGATTGTTATTTTTACACAGTTTCCCTAAATGCCTTATATATGGTTGGAATACATATGGCATTTAAAAAAATTGTGTAAAAATAAGACTGGATGCATCCCCAAATTTTATGAGGGCCAGGTAATTAAAATATACCTTTACAGGGTGACTGCAGGGGAATTTCACAGTGAAGCCCAACTCAGAAGCAGCGGCTTCCACTTAATTTAGCAGTTCTCCTTTTACAGTACAATCCCTCCCTTTGTCCTCCTTTTCTCGCTAATATACCTAAAACATTTCTTGTACCCTTCTGACGCTGCCTGGGCTATTCTTTCTTTAGTTTGTGCCTTAGCACTTATGCCTTGCCTTCTTTCCTCCATTTTCACAGATACTGTTCCCTATCCTCCTCTCTCTGGGTCTGCTTATACCTTCTGAATGTCACTCTTTCTGCCTTTACCCTTTCTGCCACCTCCTTCAAGAACCACAATGGTCCCCTTTCCTTCTGCTTTTGCCTACTAGCTCGACATACAGGTCTGTTCCTTTATGATGCCCTCTTTTAGTCTGACCTAGTTGCCCTCCACCTCACCCAGGACATCCCCCCCCAGGTTCTTTTGGAGACATTCTCCCATCTTTGTAAAGTCAGCCCTTCTGAAATCCAGGTAAGTCTGGGATCGGCGGAGGAGTTCTGAGTCATGCTGCTCAAATGGACTGGAGAGGCATTAAGCTTGGGAGTGATATACAGACCACCAAATCAAGGGGAGGAAGTGGACAATGAGTTAATGCAGGAGGTACAAAGGATGGCAAGCAAGAGCGAACATCTGCTGGTAGGGGACTTTAATCTCACTGATGCGAACTGGGAGATTCCAGCTACATCGATAAGGAGTAGGGAGATAGTGGAATCCCTGCAAGAAGCACTCCTACAACTGGTAAGTGAAGCCAACATGGGCAGGGCAACACTGTACTTAATACTGACAAAAGGGGACAGAGTAGCCAAGGCTTCAATGGGGGATAATCTAGGAGCCAGTGACTACACAGCAGATAGGTTTAGACTTGGGACAGGGATGGAAGTGAGTCAAACCATGGAAAGGGTACTAGACTTCCAGCAGGTGAATTTCAATAGAATGAGGAAGAATTTCTGAGTTGATACAGAAGACAAGAAAAAGCTGGGGATGTGGAAGAACTGTGGGAGTCACTAAAAAGAGGACTTTTGAGAGCCACTGATCAATGCATTAGGAAGGTAGTCAACAGCAAATGACAAAGAAGGCCGCGTTGGTATTCTTAAGAGGTGGCATGGGCAATAGGGGAGAAAAAGAGGGTCTTCGGGGCATGTAAAAGGACACAAGGGAAGGAGGACAGTGAGGTATATAGGGGAAAAGCTAAGGGTGGCAGGGAGACAATCAGGTTGTTGAACGCAGATGCTGAAGAGAGAATAGCAAGAGAGGCAGTGTTGTTTCGAATGGGGGGTGGTGATGACAGTCGACAAAAGGGCAAAATGTTGCCCTCAAGTCCCTCACAGTGACAATCTCACAACTTCTCGAGATTGTCACTGTGGGGGATTTCACCATCAGTGTTTCTCCTGTGGTTGGCATACGGTTCAGGGTTGTTGTCAACTGTTGCCCATCCATTGTCTTGTATAGTGTATGGGCATCACTTGAACATTTCTTGATCGTGGCAGTGATCACCTCACACTCGTAGTGAGGACTGTGTTGTTGCTGCCCCCCCCCCGCTGGCGCCGCCAACAAGACAAGACAAGAAGCCCCACTCGCTCCACGTTCTCCCACTGTCCCAGAGTCAAGTTTCTAAAATAAAAATGAAACCAACCACCAATCCCGAACATCGGGACTGTCCTTTCAACAGAGCTGCTGTATTTTTTTGAACGTATCTCGCCGCTGCCAGCCGTTTCCCCATGATCTGTCCTCCACACAACTGTTTTCATGGAGTTGAGTGTAGCTGGCTGCACATACGCAATGAGGATCGATACTGTTGTACCATCGATATGATGTCCTCAATATGGTACAACACCATGTTGACATCACATCGATGATTCAACAGCATTGTGTTTCCATCGAAGTTTATGCACAACAGCGCTCTCCCATACATTATATCTCCTTTGTTGCTTGGTCCCCACACAGGACTCTCATAATCAAGAAGGGCCTGACATATGAATTCACAATTAACCTTCAAATGTACCAGCTGCTTTACCGGGAAGGGGATAAAGAACTTCTAAATCAAATCAGGGAAACTAAAGTGGCTCACCAAAAAATCATTGATACCAAGATTCAGATGTCCCTAATATATTTAAAACAAGTCAGCTATGTGTGTGGGGGGTCACAGGGGCATGCAGACTGGTGCAGTGACAATATTAAAAATAAAACACCCTCAAACTGGTAGGACAATACATAGAGAAGAAGAGATGAGGCAATCCTTTGTACATTATTACCGGCAACTATATACACCACAAAATAAATCAACCTCGGAACAAAGACAGGACTTCTTAGATGATCTAAACCTACCAAAATTAACAGATTCACAAATCCAGAAACTAAAGACCACGATTGTAGCTGATGAAATACACACAGTAACAGCTAATCTTTCCACTGGTCGATGCCCAGGAATGGATGGGTTCACTCGAGAGTGGTACACAGCCTTCCATAAGGAGCTGTCCCATAGACTTCTTCAATTATATACAGAGATAGCCGAGGGGGAACCCCTTCCTCATCATGGGAATATGCCACAATTGTGGCAATTCCCAAACTGAACGGGAATAAACTGGAATCATCCTCATACTGACCGATATCCATCCTAAACTCTGATTGTAAAATCTATGTGGCCATTTGGGCTGCTAGAATAGAAAATATTTTTCCAACTATAATACACTCAGATCAAGCTGGCTTTATTAAACAATGAAATACCACAGATAACATTAGAAAGACCCTAATTCTAATAGAATACATTCAAACCTGAAAAATACTCGCTGTTTGTATAAGCTCAGACTCAGAAAAACGTTTGATCAGGTCCTTTGGCCCTTTCAATGGGATATACTGAGGGTGTTCCAATTTCCAGACTCATTTCTGACAAGGCAAATGTATCTCCCTCTTAAAGCGTTTGTACGTATTAACGTGGGGTTGTCTTCACCATTTCTGCTTTATCAAGTTACTTGACAGGGCTGCCCACTATCCCCCCACTGTTCGTATTATATATAGAACCCCTGGCTTTTGCCTTACAAGCTTCAACAAAAATAGAGGCATCCCTTTGCATCAAACTGAATATAAAGCTAGTCGTTATGCGGACAACATCCTCCTTTCTCTTCTGTCACCCTCACACTCAATCACAGAGTCATGGACTATCCTAAAAAGATATGAAGAACTAGCAGGCTTCAAATTAAATATAACCAAAACAAAAGCCCTCTTATACAGTTATATCCCTCCGAAAACTTTAAAGTAAACCCTAACTCTAAAATGGAACTCCACTAAAATGAAGTATTTTGGCATATACATTTCTCTAAATTTACAGGTAATTGAGCTAATAAATTATGAACCCATGTCCATTTTGATTTGAAGGGACCTCGACAAATGGACACAACTCCCACTTTCATTATTTCAACGAATACAATCAAGATGAATGTTTTACCCTGTTTTTATGTTGGCGCGTGCGAGCGTGCCAGCCAACATATTGCAGTAGTAGCAGATTTGGAGGTGTGGTCACTGTGGACGAATGCAGGGCACACATCAGTAGGTGCATCCCTCATTCCCCAATAAGCCAGCTGCAGGCACTGACACCTGCAATACGTAAAGTGGCCACCAGATCTAAGAAAAGTGCCACTGCAATGAGAGCTGAGCTCGGCATGCAGCGTCACAATAACAGGCCTCCTGATGTGCCTTTCCTGGTGAAGCACTTCAGTAAACATGGTGGCACTGACTGCTGCCATTATTTCATTTGCTGTCGGCATGATGCCCAATCGCCGTCGGTTTCAGTCCCCCTGCCTAGTTTAGTCTGCCGATGGGGGAGCCCACTCCCCATAAGCATAATGTCCCCAGCCCCCGATGTGTGCGAGGGTGGCCAATCCTTGGATCATCACGCGCCTCCACCCATTTCTGTGCTGACAGGGGCCCAATCCCGTCGGCTGCAGTCCCCACCCTGTTATGCAGGTGGTACACTGGGAGCCCATCCCAGTGTAACAACAAACACCTACAAAAAAGAAAACTGACCCTTGTTATCTTTTTAACCTGTAAAATAAGAAAACGGTCCCTCGTGGTCTCTCCTGCCCCTCCCCAACCCGCACCCACCCGCTGTGTACGCTGCCTCCCCACACCCCTCACCCCATACTTACCTCCGGAGTCTGGCGCAACAATTTTCAGTGGACTGGGAACACGTCTGCACTCTTCAAAGCTGACCACGAACTGAAGAAATACCAGTAAGCTGTATAATGGCATAAATAGGGTTTTTTCAACTTAGGTGCATATCTAGGGCATTTTGGGGAATTTTTGCACCAAATTTTCAACATGGGGTTATTGGGATCCCTCCTCATGAATTCAGTCACTGTCATGGCATTATTCGGTCCCAAAAGGTGATTTCACGGTCACTGCATGGAATCACTTTTCAGGACTGATTAATAAAATGACAGTGCCACTATTCATGGTGGACTCTCAAAACCCTATGTTGTAAATTTATGAACAAATCTAAAAATTACTGTTTTATGAGTGTGTGTTGCGCAGTTTCCACGCACGCTCGTAACTTCGTGATTTGTAATATTTTCACTGCAGATTTTCAACATTGACATTTTGCCACACCTCCTTATGAACAGTATGAAAAAATTACTCACCTTAGTAATTGTGTTTCTTATATTGGAGTATTGCTGTACTCTGACCTATGCAGTGATCCCCAACCTTTGAACTGCCCCGGAGGACAAAGAGTTAACTTTCTATGCAGAGCATAGAATGCTGAGCTCGAGCTCGGTTGGAGTCTCTGTCTGGAGTGTTTCAAACTTAAACCATCAGATTCTTACCAGCCAAGCAACTAAAAATTCTATGTGGAAATTGTAAAATTCCTAGTAGCCAACTGGCAGTAAAAAGTTTTGGGTTCCCAAGGAAGACTCAGGTCAGGAAACCCAGAAAACAATCTAGTACAAATAACAGTACTAAATCATCCCCCAAACAAAGGAAAAGGGTGTAAACAAGGAGCACCTCTGGGGTGCAACACTGCACCTGACCTCCCACTTCCCAAAAACAGGTTCTGAGAGGGGAGGCAGGGAGGGAGGTCAGAATACAGCAAGACTCCAATAGAAGAAACACAATTACTAAGGTGAGTAATTTTTTCTTCAAACAACGTGATGTCTTGCTGTATTCTGATATATGCAGACTACCAAGCAGTACCTCCATGGAGGAGGGACAGAACCTACTTTGGGAATAGGCTCTGAAGTACTGCTGTGCCAAACCGAGCATCACTCCTAGCCTGGATATCCAGAGAGTAATGCTTGGTAAAGGTATGGACTGTTTTCCAGGTGGCTGCTTGACAAATCTCTAGAGAGGAATATCCGTGGCAGCAGCCAGTGAAGCAGCTGTACCTCTGGTGGAGTGAGCCCTCAGACCTGAGGAGGAATCTTTCCTAGTTTTTCATAGCAGAATTGTATACAAGATACAATCCACCTGGCAAAAGTTCTCTTAGTGGCAGGTTTGCCCTTTCCCACCTCTCCATAAGTGAGGAACAACTGGAGGGAGTCAAACCTGTGACCCTTTGTATGCTCTATGTAGTAACTAAGGGCTCTTTTAACATCTAAACTGTGAAGCCTCCTCTCACCTGAGGAAGAAAATGGTAGAGACACAGACTGATTCAAATGGAAGTCTGAAACCACTTTATGTAAGAACTTCCCATTGGTTCTAAGGACCACCTTATCCCTGTGAAAGGAAATAAAATCAGTTTCCACTAACAGGGCTTGCAATTCACTGATACACCTGGCAGAGGTAATGGCTACCAAGAACACAGTTTTCCAAGTCAAGTACTTTCAAGTCAAGTCCTCTGCTGAGGACATAGGCTCAAAAGGAGGTTGCATAAGCTGAGCAATGCAAACATTCAAATCCCAGGCAGGAGCAGGGTCTCTAAAGGGAGGATTGGTGTGAAGCAATCCTTTAAATAATTTACAGAACACAGGATGAGATTCTGTCCCACTGACAGAAAAGCAGAAACAGCTGACAAGTGTACCTTGAGAGTAGCTGGTCTGAGGCCTAGGCCATTAAGATGGACCATATAATCCAGAACCATAGGCAATTCAGCAGTGTCTGGAGAAATATGCTTCTTGGAACACCAAATGCGGAATCTTTTCCATTTGGAGTTCTAAGTCTTTCTGGTGGAGGGCTTTCTAGCAGCTTTGAGAATATCCAGAACCCCCTGAGAAAGATGCAAGTCTGCAAACTCTAACTCCTCAAGAGCCAAGCCTTGAGATTGAGAGACTGAAGACTGGAGTACAAAATCCTCCCCCCGAGAGGATGTTAACAGGTTGTAATTCCTGGGAAGAGACAGGAGAAGATGGACTGCAAGGGACAACAACAGGGGGTACCAAGGTTGTCTGGTCCAATCTGGAGCAATCAGAATCACTTTGCAAGGTTGAGACCTTATCTTGACTAGAACCTTGAACAGGAGTGGGAAGGGAAGGAAGGCATACAAAAATTTCCCTTCCCAATTTAGAATTAGGGCATCCAGAGGGACTGAGCCCCAGACTGGGGGTCTGCAACAAAAAAGAGGAAGTTGGTGATTGTCTGGGGCTGCAAAGAGATCCATCTCTGGAGTGCCCCACCTTGAAAAAATCACTTTCAACACCTGAGGGTCCAGGGACCATTCGTGATGGCCCTGAGAGATCCTGCTCAGTGCATCTGCTAACATATTGTCCTTTCCTGGAAGGTGAGCTGCTGTCAGAGAGGCCTGCAGAGAATAAGCCAGAGACCACAACTTCATGGCTTCTGTGCACAAGGCTGTAGACCGAGTGCTTCCTTGTTTGTTGATGTACCACATGGTGGTGGTGTTGTCTGTTCTGACTTGAATCACCTTGTTCTGTACTGACTGAGAGAAAGCTTTCAGGGCCAGAAAAACTGCCCTGAGTTCTAGGAGATTAATATGTAGGAGGGATTCCTGAAGGGACCACAGTCCCTGGACAGTGAGGGCCCCCAGATGGGCTCCCCAGCCCAGAACAGAAGCATCTGTGGTAAGGACCACTGAATGAGACTGAGTGGCAAATGGAACCCCTTGCCTTAAGTTGTCCTGATCCTGCCACCACTGAAGGGCTTGGATCAGGGTCCAAGTCACAGGAATCAGTTTGGTAAGGGAATCCTTCCTTTGGGACCAAAAGGCCCTCAGATGGAACTGGATATCCTTCATCTGGAATCTTGCATCTTGGACCACTGCTGTAGAAGCTGCTGTGTGGCCCAAGAGCTGGAGGAAATGCCTTGCTGGTCAAGACACCTGAAGGCTGAAGGAAGAAGGCAGTTCTATAAGATCTCTTGCCCTCTCCAGGGGAAGAAAGGCTCTTGCTTTGACAGTATCCAGCTCTGCCCCTATAAAGGTAAGGAGCTGCACTGGCTCAAGAACTGACTTGGGAAGGCTGAGAAGAAATCCTAGAGAAGTGAGCACTTGCTGGGTCACTTGCAGGTCTGACTTGACTTGGTCTGAAGACTGGCCCACTATGAGCCAATCGTCCAGATATGGAAAAATGGAACTCTTTTGTCTTCTTAGAAAGGCAACTACTACTGCCAAGCACTTTGTGAAAACCCTTGGGGCTGATGTTAGACCAAAGGGCATTGCCTTGAACTGATAGTGGCCTGAGGGCAACTCGAACCTTAGGTACTTTCTGTGGGAGCACCTGATGGGAATGTGAAAGTAGGCATCTTTGAGGTCCAGGGAGGCTAGACAGTCCCCTGGCCTTAGAGAGGGAAGAATTATTCCTAGAGTTAGCATCTTGAACTTTGGTTTTAAAAGATGTTTGTTCGGGTATCTTAGGTCTAGGATGGGTCGTCACTCCCCTGTTTTTTTTGGGGTAAGGAAGTATCTGGAGTACAGACCTTTGCCCCTGTGTAGGGTAGGAACTCTCTCTATGGCTCTTGAGGCCAGAAGAGATGAAACCTCTGCCTCTAGGGCAATGGTTTCTGAGAGCCCTGCAGGTGGAAAAGATCTGGCTCTCATCCTCGGAAATTTTTTGAAGCTGAGAACCAGACCCTGGCTTACTACTTCCAAGATCCATTTGTCTGATGTAACAGACTCCAGTCCTGGACAAAGTAAGCCAGCCTGCCCCCTACTGGAATAGGAGAGTCAACCCGGGCAGGCCCATCAGGGTGCCTGCTTGGCAGGGGCCTTAGGCTAAGGAGTGGATGCAGCCCTGCTCATCCCCCTTCTGCTTCTCCCTCTGAAGAACGCCCTCTGAGAAAAGGGAGAAGAGGCCTGTGCTTGGTAAAAAGGACAATGAAAAGGCCTGCCCCTGCCCCTAGCCTGCTGCCTTTGAGGAGTTGCCTGCCTCTTCTTGGCCTGAGCACTCCTGTAAGTGGTCCTGTACTCGTCCATTTTCTTCATGTAATTCTCTGTCTGTTCCCCAAACAGAGAATTACCCACTACAGGAAAATCCATGGCCTTAGCCTGGGTATCCTGCGAGAGGCTAGTACATCTGAGCCAAGCCATTATCTGAAGAGCCACAGATGTAGCCATGATTCTTGATCACTGGAGTCCACAGCAGCATGAAACTGTACTTTTGATTCCTCAATCCCATCTGCAGCCACCTCCTCCAGCTCCTTGGCTAGCTGGGGTAAAGCCTGTTTAGCCAGTGCCAGTACAGTGTCCCACCTAGACTTTTGGTACCTGGCTGTACAGGCCATATAATCTGCCTGCCTGAGTCCTAAAGAGGATGCCCTGTACTGTTTCTTTGCCATGGCATCTATCTTCCTGGAGTCCTTGTCAAGGGGGTGTGAAGCCAAGGGAATATTTGCCTTGTCACAGGCAGCAGCCTGCACTACCCCAACATGGCTACACTGCTGGTATAAGAACTCTGTGTCTGAGCCTGCAAGCGTATACCTCTTGTCCATTCTTCTATCCAAAGGAAGTATAGTATTAGGAGACTTTAGAATTTTTTGTGTCTGCTTCCCAAAGGATTTGTGGAGGGGAATAGATAGTCTCCTGGACTCTGGGATGTCCATCATTTGTACATAATCAGGCTCCTCTTGATTCTCCAGTGCTTCCTCCATAGGAAGCTGGAGGGTTTCAGCCACCTTTCTGTAGAGCATAAAGTGAGAAGGAGACTCAGAAAGCCTAGGAGTGGAAACACCTGAGGGTCTGTCTGGGGAGATGTCCGGTTCCACAGGCACATCCAGACCCTCACTTTCACCATCATCATCCTCAAATTCCCCTTCCTCTTCAAACTCCGGTTCATAAAAATCTTCAAGGGCATAATCTTGAACCTGGGGGACCAACTGAACCGAACCCCTGCCAGAAGGTGCCAGATCGGTAGGAACCAGGCGAAGTGATTCCACAATCCGAATCGCTTTGGCTATCCCTTCGGCGGTCGGAATATGAACCTCTGGATCTGAACCGGAAGATTTTTCTTTGCGCTTTTTTTTTTTGTCGGAACTGATCCCTCAGTATCGGCTCTCCTTTTGCCCAAAGAAGTATCGTCCTGGTCAGAGGGCACTCCTTCTGGTTCGGTTGGAACCGAACCGGGCTGGCCATCTGGATCAGCGGACTTCTCATCCTCCTTTTCCCCTCAGTCTACCTAATCTCTTTTCAAGGGTAGATTTGGGAAAATTTGTACATATTTGGCAGTCTGAATCGAGGTGGTCAAACCCCAGACAATAAACACAGGTGGTGTGGGGATCGGCCTTAGCAAAGATCACCCCACATTCACTGCAGTGTTGAAACCCAGTGGGCCCGTTTTTTTTTTCCTTGGGTGTCCCAGACATGGCCAACCTAACCAACTTACCCTTTTAATGGCAACCACCAGGCAAGATACCCTTATTGGTTCCTAACCGTGTCATGGATATTGAAAAAAAAAACACAGAAAACACATTTTTTTTTAGAACCGGTAACCACACACTAAGTAAAACACAAAATTTCACTATCAAATGGTCGGTTCCGCCAAACCGACCTGCACTTTCACAAGTTCCACACAGAAAAAGAACAATTCCTATCTAGTACTCACAGCACCACAGACAGAGACTGAACCGACTATGCAGATAACTTTTTTGGTTTAAAAACTGATGAAACTGAGATTTTAACCGACTTTCGAACCGAGCTGAAGGAGAAATCTCCGGAGCGATCGTTCAGTGAGGCGGAGTAAAGAATCTGACAGTTTAAGTTTGAAACACTCCAGACAGTGACTCCAACCGAGCTCGAGATCAGCATTCTATGCTCTGCATAGAAAGTTAACTCTTTGTTCTCCAGGGCAGTTCAAAGGTTGGGGATCACTGCATAGGTCAGAATACAGCAAGACTTCATGTTGTTTAAAAGCTGTCATTTTACATATCCTGGCCGAAATGCGTTTTCACACTTCCGGCACAAAATAGCACGGTTGCGGTGGGAGATCTCTTTTAGGGACAGATTAATAAAATGACAGTGGCACTATTCATGAGCAGAGGTCCTAAAATGCCTATGTTGAAAATCTGGTGATGGAAGTCCATAAAAAGACTGTGTTACAAGCATGCATTACACAGTTTCCACGCACACTTGTAACTTCGCAAATCTGCAATATTTTCATGCCAGATTTTCAACACTGGCATTTTTTCCCGCCTCCTTATGAACAGTGCAGCTGTCATTTTTTACATCTTGCCCAAAATGTGTTTTCTCACCTGTGGTGCACAATGGCGTGGTCGCTGTGGGAAATCAACTTTTGGGTCACATTAACAAAATCACAGTGCCACTGTTCACGACGGGACGTCCCAAAATGCCTATGTTGAAAATGTGGTTAAAAAAATCCAAAAAATAATTGGGTTACGGACGTGTGTTGCACAGTGTCTATGCCTGCTCGTGACGGCACCAATTTCGCATATTTTCACTCCAGATTTTCAACACTGCCATTTTTTTACGCCGCCTCATAGAAACATAGACTTTGAAGGCAGACAAGAACTGCTTGGCCCACCTAGTCTGCCCATTTGAACAATACAGTTGTCATTTTCTACACCCTGCCCAAAATGTGCTTGCATGCCTGTGTTGCCAAATGGCATACTCGCTGTGCAAAACCACTTTTCAGCTAACAAACTTGATAGTGCCACTCTTCATGAGGTGGGGTCACAAAAAGCCCATGTTGAAAATCTGGAGTGAAAATACCAATAAACGCCTATGTCGTTAGGGCTTCCAACCATAACACCCTACTCTGTATAGATTTTTTTTTAGGTAGGCGGAGCTGACACACCATCGGCGCTGCCCTCGAGGCCGATGCATTGCGTGGCATTCACAGGTTGGCTGTTAGGCACTGTCGACTCTGCCTGCTTGCCAGTTCTTTGTCTTCTGCCGTAGAGGTCACCTTGAGGGAAGCCAGATCTGATTTGAGGCCTACCACCTATGCAGTTCGCTCTCCAGCTATTTCTCATGCCGCAGTCCATCGGTGCCGTGTCCTGCCGATTCTAGTTGCCTTACTCAACGTCGCTGGTAAGATCTTTCCATATATTTTATTCTTGGCAGCATCGAGTCTGTTTTTGATGTTTTTTCTTCATCGGTCATGTCTGGGTCGGTGGGCAAGAAGACTCTGAAGATGGGATGGCCCCCATGTGACGGTGCCCTTGTGGCTGTAAATTGTCCATCACCAACCAGCACGACTATTGCCTTACGTGTCTTGGCCCGCTTTACGACATGGATTCATGTGACGCCTGTTTCTCCATGGACCGCTGAGTCATCGAACAACGTGCATGGAAAGTGGGGCATGCTCTGCCGACTTTCGGGGGTCGGGTGCACACTCATTGGGCCAAGCCACGTACTCTCAGCCTTTCCTCTGGGTCCCCTCCCAGTTCTACACGGACCGAGGAGGAGGGAGCCTCAGCTATTAGTAGCCTGGCCATTACCGAGGCTCCTTCCGCGGTGCAGAAGGCCCGTCCCGCACCTTTCGGGGAGTGGGTGGGAGGCACCACCATGGCAATTGCCCCTTTGAGGGTGAAGGCTCCCCTGGTGTCGGACACATGGTTCACAAGGCCCGGGCCGGCACCATCCTCGATGATGGTTGGTGCCGTTGCAGGCCTCAGCACTGTTTGCAGCACCGTGGGCCCTGATGGGGCCATTGACAGTGCCAGTTTGTCGCTCGGGAACGTGGCTACTGTCGGCACCGTTTGTGGTGCCGATACTGCTAGCGGCACTGTGGGAGTTTCTATGGCACCATCTTTGTCTACGTCTTGCCTCAGTGCCATCTGCAGTGCCGAGGTTGAACATGGCACCGTGTCCTCGGGACCCGGCGCCATGGGGGCACCAGATTCTGCTGTCAGCTCCCCTCAAGGGCAGCACCAATTCAACCCACATTCAGCTCTGCCTACCTAAAAAAAAAAAAAGGCTCCCGCGGGGTCATGACCTCCGGCCATGTACCCAATGGTGATGAATGGTGAAGATTGACACAGATAAGAGCCACCTTTCAGCTAACAAACTTGATAGTGCCGCTCTTCATGAGGTGGGGTCACAAAAAGCCCATGTTGAAAATTTGGAGTGAAAATACCAACAAACGCCTACGTCGTTAGGGTTTCCAACTGTAACACCCCACTCTGTAGAGACTGACAGGTGTCCGGGGTGTGACCTGGGATCACTGGCTGTAATGCTCACGCCATTCCACCCCCACCCTGCAGCCAGTCACAGGCATTGAGGTGTGCCTTGGAGTCTTCAGCCCTAAAGTACACCCCATTCTCCTATACTGCACCCATCTCAGTGTATTTCCTTATGGAACGGGGTAAGTATAAGTTCCAAAGACCCCAATGTACACCACAACACTTTTCAGTGTCTACAGGGTACGGTGAGGTTAAATGGCATGAGCGTTATAGCTGATGACCCAAAGGCACACCCCAATGCCTGTCAGTCTCTGCAGGGTAGGGGTGGGGTTGGCATCAGTTCAATACTTCACCGCCATTCCTATTATCCATCTCTAACTCCTGCACCACCAATGCCTGCGAGACAACATTCGGCATTGACAAATGCTTGTTTATACTTGTTTCAAAATATCCCCTATTTCCCATCCTCATACTTTTTCAAATCCTAGCTTAATATAATATCTTCAATTGTATGGAACAAAAAAAAACCTTGAATACGGTTATTAATATTAAAATTGTCCCTGGCCCAGGAAGGAACTAATCTCCCAGATCTTAAATGCTACACAGAGGCAGCATTCCTACATATACTACTCCTCTGGCTTTCATAAAAATATGAAGCCCCCTAGAAAAAATTGGAGTTTCAACTGAACGATCTATACAATATTAAAAGGATCCTGTTTTCTTCCATGGAGAAAACTCCTCTTTTAAAAGATTTTACAGAAATTACTTCGCAAGTCCTCAGGACTCGGTTCTTTTTTTATCTAGCAGGGACCATTTCAATCAATTTATGAATATTGCAAAGTGATATCACAGGACAAACTTTTTATTCCATCTTACATGGATTTGTCCTTCTCCTGATGGAGAAGACTGGGACTAGAACAGGTTTTTCAGTTTTTGGGCCCTAAGGGGGTTTTAACATTCAATGACCTAAAACGGAAATGTAATCTATCAATAGCTGACCAATTCTGATTCTTTCAAATTAGAAACCATATACTAAGAAACCGTATCATACTAGTAAAGCTGACTCATTCAATTCCTCCCCTTTTAAAATTATTCTCAGATCATTCCCTGGGAAACCATTGGAAACATCTAATTGTAAACCTATATAAAATTACAAGAGATCTCACAAAAGAATCAACAGATTCAATACTAAATAGTTGGAATAAAGATTTAAATCTCAACATACCAAAAGAAAAGGGGTCCACCACTGCTCTTAAGGTGGTTAAGATCACCCAGTCACATACATGGAGTGAGTACTCATGGAAGTGTAGGTCTAGGTATTTCAGATCGCTGGCAAGGCTGACGAAATACTTGTCAGTTGAATATGACTACTGCTGGAGGGGGTGTGGGTGTAAATTGGCCGATATTGCTCACATAATGTGGGAATGTCCACCTTTGATGCCTCTTTGGATACATCTCCAAAATGAGATTACAGAATGTCTGGGTGAATGCGTGGAGTTATCAGCTGAGGTGGTTTTGTTAGCCGTTTACCTGGACCATTCCACCCATGGACAACATCTCTGTTGCCCACTGTTATACTAGCAGCAAAAAAAATCACTTACAAAAAAATGAATGATACGAGACATTCCTACCATTCACAATTGTAGATGAATTATGACATTAATAAATCAGATGGAAAGTCTAACTGCAAAAATGAATAACCAGTCTCCGACCTTCACCAGGAAATGGCAGCGATGGTTATTACACCAGGCCGCAGTAGATCTCGAGTTCTGTCCATAGTGTAGACTGGGCGGACGGGGGAAGGAGGGAGGCAGTGTGAAGGGATGGGATCTCAGGGAATTCTTTTACTGCCCAACCCTACATATGATGGTGTTTACCCCTGACGATTCTTTAGCCCTAGCCATTGTACAAGTGAAATGAGTAGTAGTTTCCTGCCTGTCGATACAATAAAAAATATGATAATGAAGTATTTAACAGAACGACAATGTATGTACTGTGTCTCATTAATTTAAAGAAAAATCTTAATAAAAATAAATAAAAAAATAAGGGCCTGACATATGTTCTATACAATGGCATAATAACTGGGTCTTCATTTTTCTCATAGAAAAACCGTGGCAATATTTGCTGTAATACAGGAGTGTTTATTACAGTAAACACATGCATTGTTTTTCTCATTCTTCACAGGCAAGCACCACAACTCAATGTCCTGGACCACCGGCCTCCTCCTCCACTTTCCCCTAGAGGACGGAACCACCACTTGAACTCAGCGGTAAGTCAGAACAACAAAACCCTACCAATTTTAACATTTAAAAAAAAAAACTTAGGCTCCGGGCACAATGAAATGTAGAAACAAGTTTAAATAAATAATTAAAAGTGACCGCTGACCGCATAATGAAACCTAAGCAGACAATGGCACAAGGATGTCTTTTTTCATTTTATATACTGTAATTGCTGTGGTGAAAAAATGAAAACCTAGCAATTATAAAAAAATTAAATATGGGGTGGTGTGTGTGTGTGTGGGGGGGTCCCACAAGCAGCCTCCTGTGACTGCTGCTTTTCTCTGCCAGCTCTGTGTGTGGGAGTGGGGTTCCTGCAAGTAGCCTCTTACAACTGCTGCTTATCTCTGCTGGCTCTGTGTGTGGGATGGGGTTCCTCCCTCACACAGAGCTGGTTCCATATTAACTGTGCTGTGCTGGGGGTGGTGGTGGGGGTCCTCCCTCCTTGTACCTGGGGCCTTTGTTCCTGAGCGGCCCGTGACCAGGTGGGGGTGCCCTTACTACTTCTCTGGGGAGTCGGAGTGGAGTGGGGGCTCTCCTAAGCTGTCTAGGAGGTAGACCCTGCAGTCTGCCTCTGGGCCATGGGTCGCAGGCAGCTGGGGGTAAGTGGGTCATTCCTGTTGGTGCAATTGGGGGGGGCTCCTTTGGGATACCAGCTGTTTGCGTGTGCACAGTTCACTGCTTCTAGCCCCTGCCACTGGGTCGAAATAAGTGACTTGCTCTGCGTGCTTAAACTTGGATTACATTGAACATTTCGGGAATCGACTGTTCGGCTGAACTGAATAAACTGTGTACATAAGGATAAGTGTTTTTCTTTTCCAATGGGATCCCTGGAAAGACATGACCTGGCTTGAATATAAAGTTTTATAATTTTTTGATTGATTAGTACTGTTAGTATTTGAGTGACTTTTTCTTTGTTTTATTCTCTGCAGACTCTTCCCCGCTACGCGAGAGGTGTGTGTGTGTGTGTGTGTGTGTGTGTGTGTGTGTGGGGGGTTATCTGGTTATTTTGCCAGAGTAGTGAGAGAACTCTAGTTTCTGGAACTCACACTCAGAATTTTTTCTTAAGAATGGTGTTTGTCTGGATTACTAAACATAATGGCCCAGATATTCAAACTGCGCCAGGCTGTGGAGCAAGCTTGGGCACAGTGCAACTTGGCTGCACAGGGGTGTGGACTGGGCGATATTCAACGGAACTGCACCATGGCTCAGCAGCTTGGAATATCGCACCCTGGCCACCCCCAGTGTGCATGGATCAGTGGCACTGTGCCAGTGCAAGTGGCCAGAGTGGAGCATGGGGATGCGCTAGCGCAAGTTCCATTGCGCCATGCACAGCAACCGCGATATTCAAAACTTAACATGCAAATGAGGCCATAATGTATGCAAGGTGCACATGGGGCCATTTGCATGTCATTATGGCCCCATTTGCATGCAGGTGCGCCGATCCCCAATAACTTGCGCCCTGCCAGGCAGCAGCCGTTGAGGACCGATGCCCCCTGCAGCCCGATTGCAGGCATTTGTAGTAAACAAAAAACTATTTCATCCTATATCCCTGGTGGCTCAGTGGACCACTATCTGCACGATTGCGGGCATCTGTAAAAAGAGGAGAAGTCATCCTATATCCCTGGTGGTCTAGTGGACCGCTATCTGCTGTCAGCGGGCATTTGTAAACAAACCAATTCCAATATCCCTGGTGGTCTAGTGGTACCCTCCCACCCACCCACTGAGTCCCACTGCCCCACTCCCACCCGGTCCAGCCCCGGCGGGCGGCAGCACCCACCCGCCTGCCGCCCGCCAGCAGTAGCTCCTTGTCAGAGCTATACATTCCAGATATGTGAATCATTTACATATCTGGAATGTAGTATAGGTTTGCACACCCATTGGCTCACATCAGAACCAATGGGCGGCAGCCCTACCGCGGTGTCAGTCGGCGGGCGGGCGGGAAGCAGGTGGGTGGGTGCTGTCGACCGCCGGGTGACCGGTGGGGGAAGCGAGGCAGTCGGGCTCAGTGGGCGGTTGGGGGGTACCACTAGACCACCAGGTATATTGGAATTAGTTTTGTTTTACAAATGCCCACGATCGGGCAGATAGCGGTCCACTGGACTACCAGGGATATAGGGCGACTTCTCCTTTTTTTACAGATGCCCGCGATCGGGCAGACAGCAGTCCACTGGACCACCAGGGATATAGGACAGATTATTCCTTCTTAATACAGATGCCCGTGATCAGGCAGATAGCGGTCCACTGGACCACCAGGGATATAGGATGGATTATTCTTTCTTAATACAGATGCCCGCGATCGGGCAGATAGCGATCCACTGGACCACCAGGGATATTGGACATTAATATATTTTTTTTTAAATGCCCGCGATCGGGCATGGGGGGGTGCAGCCAGGTGCAGCCGCAACTCGGGTGGCCACCCACAGGTGGCAGCTGCCGTGTTGCGCCCTGCAATGCAGCAGCTCACCTGTGGGTGGCCATCAGTTGTTCTTTGCTTTTTTGGCGTATCTGTGTTGAGCACAAGTAGGGGTTGCGCTTGCACAGCTCTGCACATCCCGGGCTGAATATCAGGCTGTGCAGAGTATGCATGGGCACACCCCCCCACCTGTGCCTGCATACATTACTGATGAGCTCCGTCGCATCGGGATTTGTGTTGTGCACTTTTCCCTTTTGAATATCGCACCGGGGCGCATCAGTGGGTTGTGCATGGTGCAACACTGTTGTGCCATGCGCAGCCTTTTTGAATATCTGGGCCAATATATCCTAAACCCTCTAGGTGAGAGTTTGAGGGGTATTAGGTTAGACATTCTGAAACTGAGTAGATTATTTTTAGAAATTTTGTTTGCTTATTTTTGATTTATTAATATCCGTTTATTTTGACAGAGTGCTGCAATTGATTTTGGTGTGGCAGAAATTAATATTTATAGTAGGCTTTTTAATAGGCAGCATGTGTTGGGATTGTGTTTCAGTGGGTAGGCGCTATTCCCCATCTAGGTTGAGGGACCTGCACCCCTTTGATAGCCCCCATTACAATCCAAGGTGTATAGGCGTTGTCATGCCTTGGGTATTGTATGGAAGGGCTGAAGGGGTGGGGTCCTCAGACCTGGGGGTGGAGCGGGGTGGGCAGATAGGGGTAGTGAGGTCAAGGAGGTGCTCTTGGGCAAAATGGGTCCAGGAAAGGGGCCCTCCATGCCAAGGGCTCCACTGATAGTGGGCAAGTTGCCCGTTCTTCCATGGCCTCTCATCCAAGTTGGGCGGTGTTATGCAATGCCAGGTCCACAAAAAACAAGACAGCAATTATTGCTGATCTTGTTGAGACATCTGACCTGGTTTGCATCACCGAGACCTAGCTGGATGAGAATGCCACTCTGGTACAGGAGTCAGCTGTTCCAGTTGGGTACTCGGTGATACGCCGCCCGACATTGGATCGAAGGGGCAGGGGTGTAAACATCTGATTTAGGATGGAACTGGGCCTGGTGGAGATCACTAGATCCTTCGAGTGTATCATGGAAGCAGGCGTGGACAGCAGGATTCTTCTCATCTACCATCCACTCGGACATGAAAAATGTTTCCTGCAGGAAGCTGCAGACTTCATGGTCGACATGGTGTTGGAATCCTCCAGGTGGTTGGTCCTGGGGGATTTCAATGCCTGGGTCAACGATGAACTCTTGCTATTTGGCCAAAGCTTCCTCCAACTGATGATTTCATTGGGCTTCACACAGGTAGTTACCGCTGCAACCCATATTCAGGGTCACTCTGGACCTGGTGATCCTCCTGGGGATGGAGGCTGATGACTTGGTGGAGGAACCAGTTAGAAAGTCAGATTATCACTCCATAAGGTTCAGTTTGGCAGCTCCGCCTATGAAACCAGCCCCTTTGGAGATGGTCCGGTACCGCCCTTTGCGGGGTGTTACCCCAGAGGGTCTGTTGGCAGTGCTGGACCTATTGAGTTGGCCATGGAATGCTTGGATCCAGGAGACCTAGTAATGCACTACAATAGTGTGGTGCTGAGGGCCCTGAATTCTTTAGCTCCTGTCCAAGTTCGCCCCCTTCCTCTTCGTCCTCAGTCCCCTTGGTTTGATGGGACTTTGAGGGAGTTGAGGAGAGTGGGGTGAAGGTTGGAACATTGTTGGTGGAAATCTGGCCTGGAGGAGGACTTACTCAGGTTGATCACCCATTATTCAGACTATCAATCAGAAATCGCCTGTAAGAAGGCAGAGTTTCTGTCCAGGAAGATTGCTGCAGCAAGGAATCGACCATCTCAGCTCTTTCGGACCATGGACAGACTGTGCAATCTAGCCTGCCTTTGGGGCTGGACAGCCTTTTCACAACTTAAGTGTGATGAGTTCACCCAATTCTTTGCAGATAAGGTGTCTTCCATCAGGTCAAAGATCTGCTTAACTTATTCAAATGAGTACGGCGGTGATTGATGTGAGGACACAGGCACCTGGTCTGTCTGGACAGATTTTGACCATCCAGCGATCGTGGATATCATGAAGATTGTTCGGGGCTTGCAACCAGCTTACTGTAGTTTGGATCCCAGTCCAATGCGCCTCCTTGTGGGGTGTATGGATGTCATCAGACCGATCCTTGCCGAGATAGTCTGGTGCTCACTGGATCAAGGAGTGTTTGCAGAACCCTTGAAGAAGGCTGTGGTGACACCCCTTTTAAAGAAATCTTCCTGCGACCCAGACTGCCTTGCAAACTACAGACTGGTCTCTGACCTGCCCTTTTTGGGTAAGGTTATTGAGAAGGTAGTCGTGTTGCAGCTTGAGAACTTTCTTACCACCCATGAAGTCTATGATCCTCTCCAGTCCAGTTTCAGGAAGAGGCATAGTACTGAGACTGTATTAGTTCAGGTAATTAATGATCTCCTAATAGCATGGCATCGGAGGAGTCGTTCCATCTTGGTCCTCCTTGATCTCTCTGCAGCATTTGACGCCATGGATCATGGGGTGTTGCTGCAATGCCTTCGGCTACTCTGTGGACTGTCAGGGACAGTCCTCAGGTGGTTCCATTCTTTCCTCACAGACACGACTCGGAGGGTGGTGTCAGGAATTTTTTCTTGAGCCCCCTTCGCCCTGCTTTATGGGGTGCCGCAGGGTTCTGTACTGTCCCCCATGTTGTTCACGGTGTACATGTTGCCGTTAGGAGACATTATAAAGTGGTATGGGCTGAGTTTTCACTGCTATGCAGATGATACTCAGCTCTACGTGTCCTCTGAACCCGAACAGAATAGTGCGATCTCGGTCTTAAACAACTGCCTTGCTGAGATTCAAGACTGGATTAGTGCTAACTGGTTGAAACTGAATCCAGACAAGACTGAGGTGTTGGTAGTGGACCCAGGTCAGCAGGTAGAGAAGTTGACTGCTGGGCAACCATCTGGCCTTGTATTAGGGGGTGACCAGTTGAGACCTTCTGAATGGGTGTGGACTCTGTGTGTTGTGCTTGATAACAAACTTATGCTAAGAACACAGGTGTCAGTAGTTGTCAAGTTCTCATTTTACCATCTGAGGAACATCACCCGGATAAAGCACCTTGTTCCGCCCGATGACCTTCCTATATTGGTTCATGCCTTTGTGTACTCTCATCTTGATTACTGCAATGCTCTATACTTAGGGTTACTGGGGGTGGATCTCTGCCGCCTGCAGCTGATGCAAAACGCTGCAGCCAGGTTGTTGACAGGGTTGTCAAGAACCTGCCACGTCACACCTGTGCTGCACAAAATGCACTGGCTGCTGGTGCAGTGAAGGATCACCTTCAAGATCGCGTTGCTGACCTATAAGACCCTACATGGACAGGAACCAGGTTACTTGTAAGACCTCCTTCAGCCTTACTGCCCCCCCAGCCTCTCCCCCTCTCCGATCCACTGATGAGGGATTGCTAGAGGTTCCTAGGGTCCGTCTTCAGACATCAGGTGCTAGGGCTTTTACTTTTGCAGCCCCGACCCTATGGAACTCTCTACCTTGTTGGATTAGAGAGTGCCAGTCCACCGAGATGTTTAAATCCTCATTAAAAACGTATTTATTTGGCTTAGCATTTGGGGATGATGTTTAGTTTTTAATATTGCTGTCTTTTTATTGTTATATCTTTTAACTGATTAATGGTTTGTTTTTATATTGTATATGTACTTTGGTTTTGGAAAAGCGCTTTAAAAATAAAAATTTGATTGACTGATTGATTGAACTGGGCATTGATCAGGAAACCTAGTGACACCAGGGTACTTTGGGTCACCCTGAAGGAGTCCTTTACCTGCTGGTATGAATTCCCTATGACTTGCCAGTTGTCCAGGTAAGAAAATATGCAGATTCCCAGCGTTCTGGCTCTGTGTGTGAGTTGGGGTTCCTCCCACATGCAGAGCTGGCTCCATATTAACTGAGCATTGATTAGGAAACTCAGTGACGCCAGGGTACTTTGGGTAAACCTGATGGAGTCATTTACCTGCTGGAATAAATTTCCTAAGACAAGAGAGTCATGCAGGTAAGAAAATATACAGATTTCCGGCCTTCTGAGGTAAGCTGCCGCCACTGACAGTCAATTTGTAAATACCCATGAGGCAGAGGTGAGCCTGAAGGGAAGTGCTGAGAACTGGTAATGACCTGATTGAATAGTGAACCTTGGGTACTTTCTGTGGCAAGGTTTGATTGGGATGTGAAAGTAAGTATCTTTCAGATCCAGAGATGCCAGCCAGTTTCCTTGCCTTAAAGAAGAAATAACTGTTGCCAGCGTTACCATTTTGAATCTGGGCTTTGCCACGTGTCTGTTAAGGTGTCCAAGATTGGATGAAAGTCCCTATTTTCTTTTTGATCAAAAAGTATGTTGAGTACAAACCCCTTTCCCTTTGTGAGAGGGGCACTGACTTTAATGCCCTGGCTTGCAGGAGCTTCTTCACTTCCACCTACAGCAGAATGGTCACTGATGGAGTTGAAATCTGGAAAACCATGCAGCCCTGGAGTTCTGGAAAGTGTTTGAACTGCAGACACAGACCCAGGCTCACTGTCACCAGTACCCAGTTGTCTGTGGTAATGTTTTCCCAATGTTTGAAATAGTGAGAAATCCTGACCCCTACTGGAGGAGGGAGGGGGACAGCTTAATCTGTGCAGTCAGGGATTCTAACCAGATTGGTGTCTAGGAGCAGAAACCAGGCTGGCAGGCCTAGCAGACCCCCTGCCCAGTAATACCTTCTAACCTATGTATATTCTAGAGACATGTGATATGGGGCAGAAGATCTGGGGTAGCAACCTCTACCTCCCCATGTGGAGTCTCTCTTTCTCTGAGTTACTCCTATTGGTGGTTCTGTATTTCTCCACCTTTTTCATGTATACCTCAGTTTTGTCACCAAAAAGGGAATTATTTTTACATGGAAAATCCATAGCTTTAGCTGTGTATCTGGTGTAAGACTGTTTTTTCTTAACAAACAAAACTGACAAGACCAACATTCTGGATGCAGTGTCGTTCGCATCTACTGCCATGTGTAACTGGTACTTTATGGTATCCAAAGCCATCCTGACAGTATCTCCCATATCGCTTGCCACATCTCCCGAAGCCTTATCAAGTTAAGTCCATCATGGAACTCCATATGGCTTTCTGGTACTGTGCAGCATAAGCCATGTAGGATGCTTGTCTAAGGAGGAGGGAAGATCCCAAATAACTTCTTCCTTAATGTGTCAGTTTTCTGGAATCTTTGTCCAGTGGGTGAGATGGAAAAGAGACTTTTGCTTTAGCATAGATTTCAGCCTGGATGGGAGTACAGATAATCAGCACAAGCCCTGGCCAGTTGGTATTTCTTTTCCACCTTCTTGTCCACTCCGGGGACAGAGGATGGTGTCTGTAGTATTTTAAAGGTAGCCTTTCTTAGGGAGTTATGGTTAGGAACAGTGGCAGAGCTAACATGCACCAAAAGGGCAAAAGTTGCATCCTTTCCAAAATTGACCCCTCTTTCCTTTGCTAGTGGGTCCAAATTGATGCACATACTCTAACAATATCTAAAGGAAGGGAACGTGAACTGTTTAAAATCTCCCACGGATTATGTTTTGACCCAGTAGGTTCCCATTTAGATCCACATTTCTTACACAAGTGGGTCCAATTCGACCCATGTTTTAAATCCCCCAGCGCTGTCACTGGTTAGGAAGCACAGCCTTTCTTTTGGGAGCGGGACCCATCATATTACAAAAAAAAAAAAAAAAAGAAGTCTCTTCCTCATCATCCATGGACTCCTGTGAGGTGAGGCCCAGGGTGTTAGCTATTCACCTGACAAAAGAGAAGTGGGATAAAAAGTCATCATGCCCATGTGAAGAGGAACCAGACTCCTGATCTGGGGATACCTCTGGTTCAGTGCATTCCCCTAAGTCCGGTTCCTCCTCCTCCTCCTCCTCAATGTAAACTTCAAGCCCTTGGTCACGGGGAACTGGTGCTGGGATTTGAACCAGTGAACACAGGATGGTACCTGCGGTCTGTACAGCCTGAATGACTTGCAGGGCTTTAGTAATTTCCTCCGAAAAGATAATTTTTTTCTTTGCCTGTTGGGATCTCCTTTGCTTTTTCAGCTGGAGGCACAACAACATTTTGTTCTTCAAATTTCTTTTTGGCAGGCATAGTCTCAGGTGTCTGCTCACTTGTTACTTGGATGAAGTTAGACAAAGTAGGCCATAGACCCATTTCATTGTCTCCTACTCAACAGTGGGTATATCACGTTCTGTCTTTTTATTAGAAAATCATCTAACCCTTTATTAAAAATGCCATTAGATGTTGCATGCACCAGATGACTTGGGAGAGAGTTCCAGTATTTTGCAGATCTTATAGTGTAGTAATTATATATTTTAATGGTATTAGTTCTTGGAACCCACAATTGCATGCTATGAGATCTGAGATTATTTAGCCTTGAGATATATATCAGCCTACACTGTCTCATGAGTTCTTTATGTAACCCCCCGCCTGTTTCCTGGGGGTAGTATAATCCCATCAGTGACAGTGTTAGGGAAGGCAGCTGGTGATTATCTAGTTATATGGATTTTCATCTTGTCTCTCTTTGCTGATTGGTCACTGCTGAGAGCAGAGAGTTGATGTCATTTGGAACTCTCGCAGCAACATAAGCCACACGGCTGTTGTTGTGAGTGGGGGAATTTAAAATTCTGAAGTCAGTTCAGTGTGAGCAGAGTCCATGGTAGCAGCTCAGAGACCGAGCAGCTCAGTGTGTGGCGTGTCTGTATTTCTCACCCTAGTGGCGGACATCCTTTCCTGACTTGTGAAGTGGTGGAAACCGTCTCCAGGGGTTCCCGTGCCTTTGTCCCATGTAGGATGATGGGGTCAGCAGAGGATTTTAGGGGCAATCCCCTGAACCAACCTTGAACTTTTGTGAAGCTGCCTTTGTGTGCAAGAACTATGAGTAGATTCTGTCTGAGTTACCCAGGATATGTCCCTGCCTTTTTACTGTGGGGTGACTCTCTGATAAAGGGACCACTTCACCCACTTCTGTGAGGATTTTCTCAAGAAGACTTGTACTTTTGAAGTTTGCTGACAATAGTGGATGTCCCATATGTGACATGCCCTTTGTTCAGGACTTTTACCTTACACCCTAGTGGTATGCCTGATGTTAAATGCACTAAACATTTCAAGATAGCATCCATTTCTGCAGTTTCAGTTATCTGTGAGATGTAACTGTGAAAGAATGGCAGGGTATGGACATGGAAGCAAAAGATGGGAGACCCCCCCCCATCTGAAGTGTCCAGTTCAGCTCTTCAGGTTCTGTAAGGGTGCCCGTTTTCTGTCAGTGCATGTGGCCAATGCTTGAAGAAGCTTTTACCCCTTGTCTGTGGGTTTCTCCAGTTTACCCCTTATCTGTGGGTTTCTCTAGTTAGAGCCTTGAGTGCTCCATCGTGGCCAGTGTGCCACATTACTGTCCTATGCCATATGGGAAATGTCCTAAGCACTGGTCAAATGCCTTTTCCAGAAGACTTTGTGTGTTTTCAGAGGCTGGTTTCACATTTTTTCCCAGATGTCTAATCCTGTGTCATATATGGGAATTCTCCTAAGTCCTGACCTAGTGCTATATCAAGGAGACATTTTATGTGTTCACCGCAGCTAGTGCCACATTTCCAGATGTTTAATCCAATGTTATATGGGAGGCTTACATTCTGTTTTCTACAGATGCGTTCTGCATTGTCTTGTGCTATGAAATGTAAACCCTTGGAGGTCCATCTTTGCTTTTGTGCTTCCAACTTTGTTTCGGAATAAAGCCACATTCTAGAATCCCAGCCTAGTATAGACAATCTAGTTTTATTGCTTCCTGTGTGGATTTACTAGGTAGCACTGTCCAGAAGAGCAAACCTACCATAGGCCTTAGCAAACATTCTCTCCCCAAGATCTGGGTTTTGGTATTGGTCCATTTGTGTCTAGTACACACTGTGTGTTTTCTGCTTTACAGTTTTGCTTTGTACCCCCACCCCTCTCTTTTCCCCTAGGCTATGGGAGGTGTGCCTGCTAGTTAAATAAGGGGCCAATGGGAGGTTACATTTATTTTTCAGGATATTAAACAAAAAATAGAAATTACGTTTTTACCGTAATTATGATCTTTCTGTGTATCTTCACCATTCATCACAGATGGGTACTGGTCGGAGATCAGGACCCCGCGGGAGCCTTTTTTTTTTTAAAGGATAGGCAGAGCCGACGCAGCATCGGCACCGCCCTCGAGGCGGCGTGCCGGTGGCTCGGATTAGCCGTTCAGCTGTGTCGACTCCGCCTGCCTACCAGTTCTGAGATGCTGGAGAGGTAAGAGGAAGGGATGGAGGGTGGGACAAGAGAGTCCAAGGGACAGAAAAAGGAAGAGAAAACTGAACTAAAAGGAGAAATAATGACTGAAAGGACAGCACAGAAGAAGTAAAACTAAGGGGATTGGGTAGGGGCCCCAATCTCTGGAAAAGGAAGAAGGGGGGGGGAGAGAGAGAATTTAGGAGAGAGTGAGAGGTAACAAGGATTCAAGACCCTTGTCCGTCACCAGACTGTATAGGAACTGCAAGGAGTGGCAAAGCTCATCTGCCAGAATTCAAGGCACAGAATAACTGGCAATACTCCCAAAAGCAGAGTCGGCTATTCTGGAGAAGGACAGGGTACAGGGACTCAGTACTCTCTCTGTAAAGATTTTTGGTGAAAAAAAGGGTTGTCTTTTTTTTTTTAAATAGAAGGATAACAGAAGGAGGGCAACCACCAGTTCTCACCCCATGGGGTGAGGAAAAATAGTAGCAAGGAAGTGCCACTCGAACTGTACCCCTTGGGGAAGAAACTTACCCCCCTGTGTGTCCCAAATTTACCCCGCTTAAAAGAAGGGTAGGCACAGAGGGAGGAGGATCCAGAGACTGGAACCCCAGGGGGATGGCAGGTGGGATTGTGATGAATGGTGAAGATACACAGAAAGATCATAATTATGGTAAGAACATAATTTCTATATCTTATCTGTGTCAATCTTCACCATTCATCACAGATAGGTGAGTACCAAGCTACCCTGAAGGGGGTTGACTAATTGCACCCTAAGGGACAGTGTCCCTTAGCCCTCAGTATGTGACACACTAAGGGGGTGAACCTTCTGGGCCTGAGGAGGCCCGAGAGTGGGGAGAGTGAGATGGGGTCCCCCCGGAGGGGGAAGGAATTTGCCCCGACAAACGTCGTCTCGCTCTACAGGAAAAGAGATAGGTTCCCTGGTGAGTGGAGCAGATCACCCTACGCCGGGCCAAGGGTTACAACTGGGAAAGGTGAAGCCACGCCGATCTCCTGATGCAGATCGCTGTCCCTACTAGAATGGTAGCTACCTCTTTGGTGTTGTAAGATGCCCTTGCTTGGTGCCTTGCTAGCCCCAGGCCATGTGCAGAGAGTGCGATGGCTTGCCTGGTTTGCTCCGAGTCAGGCAAAGCAGCTAGGAACTGACCCAGCGCTGATCACAAGAACCTGTTGTAGGCTGCAGAGTGGGCCTGATGAGCGGAGATGGAAAGAAGCAACCACACCCGAGTAGAAAGTCCTCCTCCCCCAGAAATCAAAATCCGAAGAGTCCTGATCTGGGGCCTGGTCATGGTGGAGGGCGCGAAGGCCATCAGGAGTGTCCAGGTGTGTCAATCCGGGATGTGGATGAGGCACAGAACCTGGAGACTCTGGGGGAGCGCAATACCTCTGGCTGAGGTCCCTAGGGGCAGGAACTCCGGAGAAGGGCCTCTGCCAGAAACGCATGGATGCCTCCCGAAAGGGAGCAGGCTGGGGGGCACCACAAGGGTGGCCGCCCCGAAATCACCTAGAAAGTTGTGCGCCACATGCTCTGGATTGCTCGCAGATAGGGGAGAAAGGCGAAGGTCTTCCAACATCCTCGCGAGGAAACGCTGATACTCAGAGAGATCAGCGGCAGGAGAGATGTGGACAGATGGTTCCTCTCCCCCAGAAGAGGGGGATGAGGAGCTGGAGGTCACCATATGCCCAAGGGTGGCTGCTCAGGGGGAGGTTGAAAAACCTGACTGTCCAAGGCCCTAACGTAGGCAGGGAACCGAGAAGCCACCACTCTGAACTGCTCCCAGGTGAGAGGCCCGGAAGGACCAAGAATGCCCGGGAGCGCTGGAGAATGCGGCAGAGGGGTAGGGGCAGAGCCGAGGGAAGGAATTGGCTGGCCTCTGCCAGGGCTAGGGAGCGGACCATGGACACCCGAGGAAGGTGTCCCGGAAGACTCCGCAGCCGACAGCTGTACAACCACCTTGGTACTGCCTAAGCTGCGCCCAGAAGAATCCCCCCAGTGAGGCGACCGGAGCCGTATGGGTCCAGAAGGACGGTCCCCTGCCACCAAAGAATGGGACCCCCTCAAGGACCCGGAAGGGAAAGGACGGAAGTCCACACTCCGGGTTTGTCCAGGACCCGGGTGGACCCCAGAGAAAGGCCTACGTGCAGACCCCACACCCCTCGACCCCTCAGAGTCTGAGAGAGTCCTGGTCCTCGGAAGGGTCAGCTTAGGTAGCTGGCAGCCCTGGGATGTCCCCAAGGGGGAAATCCAGGGCGCAGCACCCTCCCCACCCATAGGCTTCTCGATAGACCCCAAAGTTGGGCGATCAAGACACACCACGGGAGGGGGTACACCTGCTGAGGGGTCCAGAAACCCCCCAGGCCAGGTTGCATGGCTATAGTGGCACGCACCATAGCCTGTTGGTCAGTGCCACTGACCCCGACCTGGCGGGAAACCCGATGCTCCTCAAGAGAGGGCTGACTCTGACTCGTCGAAGAGACCACTGGTTCACCCTCCTGTGCAGGCAACCCCGAAGGGTGTGACTGCTCGTCCTACTCTGAGCCTGACTCTGAAGAGGTGGAGTCCGAGGCCCTAAGCCAGATGGTAGGAGGGCGAGGAAAAGTGACCTTCGCGAAGGGCCCAAAAGTCGTGGCAGTGGTTGAGGCAGCACCCGCACCCTCCACGGCCCCATGGACAGGGCCGGCAGAAGGTGGCAGGACGGCCGGGACCAGAGGTCTGGAGCTAGGGCCAGCCGCGGTGCCGTCAAGTCCACCGGCACCGGAAGTGGCACTGGGGACAGAGACGGCACCTGCGGCAGCCCCAGTAACAGTGCCGGAGTCGCAGACACCGCCAGGCCCCACGGCGCCGCGAGTAGCACCGAGGGTCGAAGCGGTGCTCACTGCTCCAAAAGCAGGCTCGGTGCAGACGACACTGCCAGGCTCCCCAGCACCGCGAGCGGCACCGAGAACCAAAGCGGCGTCGACAGCCCCAAAAACAGACCCGGCACTGAAAACAGCACCGCCAGGCTCCTTGGTGCCACGAGCGGTGCCAAGAGCAGAGGCAGCATGGACCAATGACCCGAGGTCCTGTGGCGCCGATGACTCAACTGAGCGCCGAGGCGGCGCGGTGGTACTATAGCAAGCGGTGATGCGGATCCAGGGCTGCGGTGCCGTGAGCAGTACGGTGCTGCAAGTGGTAGTCGACAGAGCCCGCGGGCGCTGAGAGATGAGACAGCGCCAATGTCGGCGCCTGACAAGGCCCTCTCGGCACGCGGCGCACCGGAGACTCAACAGCACCGGACGACGGGCGCGACCAGAGCCTTCCAAACCGCGAGCGACACTGGGAGGCCTTCACCCTTAAGGGTGATTGCCATAGCGGGCGCCTCCCGCCCGCCTCCTGGGAGGAAGCAGGACGGGCCTCCTGCGCTCGCTGGAGGAGCCTCAAACAAGGCTAGGCTACGGGGGGTTGAGACTCCCTCCTCCACGGTCCATACAGAACTGGGAGGGGACCCGGAGGAAAGGCCGAGAGAACGCGGCTTGGCCCGACGAGTGCGGATCCTACCACCGAAAGTCGGCGGAGCTTGTCCAACTTTCCACGCGAGCTATTCAAGAACTCGGCGGTCCATAGAGAAGCAGGCATTGCACGAATCCATGTCGTGAAGTGGGCCAAGACACGAGAGACACAGGTCATGCTGGTCGGACGCGGAGAAATTCGCGACGCCGCAGTTCCGGCAGCATAGGGGCCGCCTCGCCTTTAGAAAGACTTCTTGCCCTCCGACCGCAACATGACCGTGGGAGAAAACACAAAAACAGACTCGACGTCGCCAAAACTATAAATAATGGAAAGATTTTACCGGCGACGTCGAGTAGGGCAGACTAGAACTAGTAGACCCGATGAACTAACGACGATTGAAGGCTAGGCCTAAATTTTTGAAAGACACTTCTTCAGGCTTCCCATGAGGTGACCATGACGTGAAGGCGAAGAACTGGTAGGCAATGGTCGTACAGCTTAACAGCTAATCCTCGAGTGCCACGTGGTGCTTGCCAGCCTGAGGGGTGCCACGATACTCATGGCCGTTCGCCTATCGTTTAAAAAAAAGGCTCCCGTGGTCCTGATCTCCGGCCTGTACCCATCTGTGATGAACGGTGAAGATTGACACAGATAAGATCAGAAGAACACTTCTCTTTCTGCAAGCCTCAAGTGAGAAAATATTTAAAATATGAAGTCTGTCATTATAACTCATGTTCCCCAAATACAGTATTATTTTACTGATTTTTCTCTGTGTTCTTTCCATAAGGTTTATTGTTCTTTTGTGTTTTGTATGCTCAGACCCCTTTTCAATAATTTTTGGGTCAGAGATGACTTTAGATGTTCTCTCATTTGTCTTCGAGTGGGAGGAAGAAGGAGCCTCTTCACTGCACTTTGGTGACACTGAGGTGGGAGCAGAAGTCATCTGTCCCAATCTTTTGGCTCTCTTTTTAAATTTTTTTTTTTCCTTTTTACAAAAGTCAAACTAATTTTTATTTCTAAAAAGCACTTTTCAAAATATCAAAGTGCTTAGAATTCCGGCTGTAATGGCTGCCAGGTAGTTGTGCTCTGCATCGCTCCACTAACCCCCTCCACTAAAAACCACCTCGAACACCTCCAAGTTCGCTGAAACCATGGGTGAAACCGTAGGAGTCAATACTTATTACACGGTTATATTGGAATCAGTCAATCATCCTGTTTATGGATGTAGAAATGAAAACTCAGCGGCCCAAACATACATCACCGCCGTCCCCTGAAAAAGACAAGAAGGCCAAAAGAAATAAAGCAAGTGGCTCAGGGGATACAGCCCAAGGTCCTGCTCCAGCCCCGTTAACCGAAGCGACTTTCTTCGAAGGCCTAGCACCAATAATGTAATCCCTTCAAGCAGTCGTGGGAGACCTTCAAGCCTTGAAATATTATATGGCACAACTTGTACTCTGGACGGGAGACAATCAAATTAGAATATCTTCCCTCGGTGACTGGAAGGCCCGAATTGATCTGGAGGTTGCAAATCTAAGAAGCGACTATGCAAGGCCAAGGACAAACTTGAAGATCTTGAGGGTCGCTCAAGAAGGAATAACTTGGTCGTTCCCAGTCTCCTGGAGGGTGAAGAAAGGGTGAACCCCATACTTTCTGTCCAGAAGCTCTGTGCCAAGATTGCTGGGCCCTCTCCTAATGGCCCAGCATACATTGTAGAGCGAGTGTATTGCTTACTTCAGCTCACACCTCTGGCAGGATCTCCCCCACGTCCTCTGATTTTCTGCCTGCTGAATTACCTGGACAAGCAGGTAATTCTCGATAAGCTAAAGGACATCAAAGAAATCCAGTGGGAAAATAAAAAAACTCTGTATTGCGTAAGACCTTCCACCATCAATGTGGCAGAAACGTACAGAAATGTATCCCTTAGTGACAAAGCTTATAGCGGTGGGCATAATATTCCCTATGCGGTATCCAACAACGCTGCAGGTCAACAAAGAGGGGCAATGGTTGTCGTATGAATCACCAAACTCAGCTACCGTTAAACTTAAGAAGCTGTACCCCGATCTCTTCAAGTGACCAGGAGGAGAAATTCTGGGATTCAGTGGTCTAAACAGAACTGCGTAGTAAGTTATTTTGCCAGATATCCTAGCTGGAAGCCAGAAAACGTACAATCTGGACTCAGTTACTGATATTACTCTACAGTGATCAAAATGTAAAAAGCTTATCTATCTCCACAATGTACATTCGTACGGGGCTTTACTTTAAGATGATCTTGATGTCTCATTGATAAAACCGCATGGTTCTATGGTTTGGATTGATACTGGGTTTCACCTGAAATTGTTGAACTGTCAATTTTCTGATGAGGTTTGCTATAGGCCTCACGAGTGTTTGAAGACTTACTGTTAATTAGTTCTATGTTGATAAAACTACAGTCCTCTAGTGTATGATAAGAGTGCAGGCCTTATATTGTTGTTAAATTTCTAAAGTGGGGGGGGAAGGAGAGGGTGGCTAAAGGCTGTCTGGCGGTTGATGAGAGTTACAACCGAACAACTAGGAGGAGTGGAGTCATATGAAATGGGGTATTTTGTTACTTTTGTTGGGACAGGATTATGTTGTTTTAGGGGATTTATTACCAGTTCATTATTGGACTCAAAACATAGGGGAAGGGGGTATGGGGGCTGCGGATACAGGATCCTCTCATTACATGGCAAGTTGGGGCCCTGAACAAAGCTTAGTTAAGTATGGTTTACTGGCACTTAGACTATCTACGACCATTAAACCAGGCTCTTGTAAACATCCTGTTTTCAAAAAAGGGTTTTCTTCCTCCCCAGATCATAGCTATGTTTTTAAATTTCTGTGCTATATGTGTCCTGGAATGTTAAGGGGGCTGGGAACCAGATTAAACGGTATCAAATTCTTTGACATTTAGAATCCTTGCAATGTAATATAGCTCTCCTTCAGGAAACACACTTGCTGAAGAGTGAAGGAAACCTCTTTAGAAGGCGACAAATGGGTCAGGTGTACGCGGTTGGCAACGCAACGGCACCAAGAGGAGTAGCAATCCTTATTACTAGAGGAACACTATTTCAGCTACAGCAGTGACAATCAAGATCCACAGGGAAGATTTATATTTTTGAAGGGGCTTCTGGATCATACAGAGATGATTTTGGGGTCAGTAAATGGGCCCAACTTTGACTCCCCTGATTTTTTTTGTGGTTCTCTCAACTACCCTAAACTCTTTTCCCAGGCTACCCACTATTATAGCAGTAGACTGGAATTTAGTCCACTCACCAGAGCTGGATAAATCATCCCACAGAGGGTCCAACCTTTCTCCTGCATAACTAGCTCCAAAAGAGTTTATGGTGGACCATACACTTGGTGACCCGTGGAGACTATTGAACCCAAACACTCGAGGGTACACATGCTACTCCCCAGTACATAGTTCTCTCTCTCCTGTATTGACTATTTTCTAGTGAATAATGTAGTTCTAGCAAGCTTAATCGGCAGTGGTATGGTTGCGAGAACTATATCTGACCATGCTCCTGTCTGGCTGGAGGGAACTCTCTCCTTCCATAAAGACAAAAGCAGTGTCTGGAAATTAAACCTCCAGTTGCTCCAAGAAGAACACATAGTGCATTCCCTCAAAGAAGTAATCAAGCACTTCCTCCTGCACAACCAGGACACTATTCAACATATAGACAAACTATGGTGTGCCCTGAAACGTGTGGTCCAGGGTGAATGTTTTCGGCTCCCTACTATTAGGAAAAAAAAGAGAGAGGCACTCTCTTCCCTCCTTCTCTGCCAAATTATTTTATTTATTTAAAGTTTAATGACCGGGTAGGCCTGCTGAGACCCACAAGACCCTTTTTCATGGGCAACCTGGGGAATAAGCACATTCCAAGCACGGTGAGCAAAGACAGCGTTGTACAGAGGCATATTTACAGGAAATAAACATACAGCATATATACAGGATGTCAGGAGCAGGTCATGATTACAGCTGGAGCAGGCCATGCTTATAGGTGGAAATTGCATAAATAATAGTACATGATCAGGCAGTAAGTTCAAGAGTAATTATGAAACCATGATGAATGTCAGGAACAGACAATCTTTACAATTAGTATTAGGGAGGGTCAGTCATTACAGGGACAGTGATACGTGATCAGGTAGTAAGTACAGAGATGTGAACGAGCCTTGTAGAAGCTAATAGCCTGAACAGTATAGAATTTTATTTACAGTGAGCCCAACAAACTTGTACATTATAAGTTTCTGTATACAGAGAAACACTACATATGATACAGATAACTACACAGAGAACATCCAGAGATGCTGGGATTGGACAGCAGGGGAGTGGGAGAGAAAAGGTGCAAGGGGGAGCTGGACTATTTCGGGGAGAGTCAGTTGCAGTTACCATTGCATGCAGGAGGTCGGAAGATGATCTCCTTAAGGCTTTTTTTGAAGAAGGGAAGAGTCTTACATGAGAGTAGGGTGTGGGGGAGGTTATTCCATCTTTGGGGTGTGGAGAATGAGAAGGATCGCTGGCCAATTGTTAAGCGAGGCCTAAAAAGATTTAGAAGTGGGAGGTGAGAGGATGTAAGGTTCCTGAGGATGGATTTGGTGGTGAGTAGGTTCAACAGGGTAGGAGGCAAAGGGAGATGGACAAGTTTGAAAGTGGTACACAGCACAGGGAAGTCCTGTTTGGCCTCAAAAGATGGACATGCATGGGTGTTAAGTACACCACAGTGGTGGGCGCGAGCTGGGGCCTTGGCTACAAAGCGAGCAATTCTGTGGTAGGCTGCCTTAAGTTTTGCCAATAGTGGTTTCTTGGCAGAGTGGAGTATTGGGGCACCATAGAACAGGCCAGGGAGCAGAGTAGCTGTGGCAATAGTGCGGCGCGCTTGGTGCGTTAGGTAAGGAGCAGTTACAGGCTATAGTTAACATTATGGCAAGCTGCTCTAGACTTCTAATCTTATTAACTTTGTATTTACCTATGAGACCTATGATCAGTTCAGTATAGAAGGCCAATCTTTGGTCGGTTGCCTTAATCACATTAGGTATGTGAGTATCAAAAGACAGGTGCTCATGGAGTGTCAGACTCAGATATTGAAAGGAGTTGACCCCTTCAGTTCTTACCCCAGAGAAGGAGGAAGTGACCACAAGTGGAGGTTGTTGGTCCATGTTGAAGGAGGTGTGCCAGAACAATAAGGACTTAGTCATCTTGGTGTACAGCACTAACAGGTTCTTTCAGAACCAGGTTTCTAGTAGCTGGAAGTCTTTTCAAGATTAGAGTTGATGCCAGAAACATCGCTGGATGATCTGTATAGAATGGCATCATCAGTGTAGAGTTGAATTGATGCCCCCCACAGTTCATCGGAAGGTCATTTATAAAGGCTGAGAATAATAGATGCCCCAGAATTAAACCCTGGGGGACCCCATCAGTGACAGGAGACAGTGATAATAAGGTTACAGCCCACTTAATGCACTGAAACCTATTTTTTTTTTTTAGTTGTTTAACCAGGAGTAGCACACTAAGCTGAAAGCTTTTTTACAGGAGCGACCTGGGAGCACAAGGAAGTTAAGTGACTTGCTCAGGGTTACACAGTATGCAAGTAGAAGCTGTGGGATTCAAACCCAGGTCTGATCTGCTGGATGTCACCAGATTTGCAGCTTAGAGCCTTAAACCACTGTGCTATACTGCCTCCCATATTGGATAAGTAGTTTGAGACCCAGAAAACTGAGTTGTCATTAAGGCCGAGGGAATGGAGTTTAGTGATTAGAAGAGGGTGACTGGTAAGATCAAAGACCTTCGTGAGTTAAACGAAGACAGCCCCAGTGGCTTTACCTTGATCCATAGCCTGGAGAATGTCTACTGTAACACATAGGAGAGCCAAGACGTCCCGGGCAATTTCCAAAATCCATGCTGGTAGACTGTGAAGGCACTGGTTTGCTCCAGATAGGAGTATAGTTGGTTATATAAGATTCTTTCTTGAATTTTAGCAATAGGGCACAGAACAGAAATTGGTCTGTAGTTTTCTACTAGGCTGGTAGGGCCGCTTTTATGGACTGCGACAACAATCGCAGTTTTCCACTTGTCTGGGATGGACTGAGTGAGGAAGAATCAGTTTATTAGCAGGGTGAGCAGATGGGTGAGTGCAGGTGCCCCTAATTTTAGAAACTTTGGGTGGAGGGAGTCAAATTCAGATGAGCTGTCAGGGTAGAGAGACATCAGAAGTTTAAGGACCTCTTTACACGAGGTGAGTTTAATATGGAATTGTGGGTGGGGTGCATCAAGGTGAGGCTTGTGCAACTCTGGGCCCAAAGCAGGGAGGTTGGCCTTGTAAAGGTCAAGGTCGGTGAAGAACAAGTTCATACTGGTGGCTATCTCAATAAGTGTGTTTAGTTCAGAACCTTTAACACTCATAGATTGGGGGATGACCCATATGTTTCCTTTAGGAGGGAATTAATTTGCTTCCAGAAGCATTTGGGGTTGGCAAGCTGCCCTACTTTGCCTAAAGGTTCCAACATCAAAGTTGGTTAGGTCCCTAGTTTTGTGCATTTTTGGAAGAGGGTGTAGGAAATTGTTCTTCCAGATGCAGAAAGTTGGGGAATGGTCGCTTATCACATCGGGGAGGACTCCAGCGGCCCTAATAAAGGACCTGTTATTGGTAAGTATCCAGTCTAGAAGACTGTGCCTGCCTGACTTCATATTTAGCCTAGTTGGTTTGTCCAGGAGTTGCTCTAGTTTTGCATCTAGTAGGACAGCTTGGTACTGCAAGTTATTGGGTCCTAGCCAGTCAAGGCTGAAGTTGCCAGATAGTATAGTGTCATTGTGAGGGAGGGTGTCCAGACTATTGAAGAAATTAATATAGGTGGTGGATGCTATATTTGGAGGCAGGTATATGCAGCCAATAGTTAGGTGCTTAACTTGGCCAAGGGTGACCGTGATGAATATATGCTCAACTTCCAGGTTGATGTGTAAAGCTAATATCTTGTTGACAACCAGCCCAGCCCTAGTGAACATCAGGTTCCTCCCCAACCCTCCTGGAGGGCCGATCATGGTGGACTGAGGAGAAACCAGAGAGGGCAATTTCATGATCCTGGATATAGGATTTTAGCCAGGATTCAGTTATACATAAAATATCAGACATGCAATGTTGGGCCCAGATTTTCAGCTGCCATTTTTACCTTTAGACTTTGTACATTTAGGTTAGCTATTTTGAGCCCTTTTGTGTCAGACCAGGCAGGACATGAGGTTAGGATGGTGCCTTTAGACCTAGTGGTGGGTTTTGTCTTGTGCTTCAGACTAGGCCCAGGGCTTAATTCAGTGTCACCAGACAACAGTAAGAGACACAGACAGGAATGAGGAGAAAGACGGCTATAGAATGGTGACTTGTGTATTTTCTTGGGCAGGTGAACAATGAGAATAGTTTTAATATGTTGGGCGTGGGCCAGAAGCCATAGGTATGGTAAGGGCTCATACTGAAGGTGGAATGAGAACTTTTTGTGGTGGAGTAACAAAAGGTCACTCGCAGAGTGGGGTAATATGCATTTAGTTTGTGGTGCCCCGCAGCCAACTGCACATGTACCAGGAGGGACCAGTAGATGAGCAGTCCCTTGGTGCAATAAAGGAATAGCATTTTTGAAGTTACTATGCACCCTAGCAACTTAAATTCCTGGAAGACCGGTTACCATCCACTCCAAACAAAGAAACCCTGGTGCAGTTGGCTGGGTTAAGGAATTAATACTCAGAATCCCCAAGAGAGCAGGCCCAATACACCCTCTTCAAGACCCATGCTAAATATATCAAGCAGGGGTGCAAGGCCAGTCAATATTTAGCCCTTTGGTTATAGAAACAGGAGGAGTCTAGAATATTAGCAGCACTCAACTTTCTTAAAGATAAATCCCTTCTCACTACCCGGAAATAGTCCAGGAATTTGAAGGCTATTACAAGGCTTTATACGCTCCTCCATTACATGCCCCTAAAGTGGCAGAAACACAGGAATATTTAAGTAATCTCCCACTTCCCTCTCTTTCTCAGTCACAGGCACAAACTCTAGTGTGTGCAATAACCCAACAGGAGCTACTGGAGGCCATTTGCTCTCTTCTGGATGACAAACTTCTGGGCCAGATGACTTCCCGCCTGGTTTTTATAGAACATTTGAGGAGCAACTTTCTCCCTTGTTACTCCGGATGTTTATCTACCTCTGTGAGTCTGGCGTCTCGGACCCTTCCCTTTTAGAAGATCTGATAAAAGTACATAGATACATAGTGTTGGCAGATAAGGGCCTGTGGCCCACCCAGTCTGCCCATTTGAGCTTCTAAGTTCAGTTTACGTTTTCCTAGAAGTCTGTTGCCCCTTACCCCTGACCTCCAGAATTCCTTTGTGTCTATCCCATGCATTCTTAAATCCCGTCACTGTTTCAGCCCCCACCACTTCCTCTGGCAGGGTGTTCCACTTGTCCACCACCCGTTCTGTGAAGAAATTCTTCCTCATGTTTCCTCTGAATCGCCCTCCCTCCAACTTCATCCCATGCCCTCTAGTCCTGGAACATCTTTTTCGCTTAAAAATAGTGTATTCCTGCACCCTGTTCCTCCCTGTAAGATACTTGTATGTCTCTTTCATATCCCCTCTCTCCCTCCTCTCCTCCAGGGAGTACATATTCACTTCCTTCAACCTGTCCTCATAGGACTTGTGATGCAATCCATGTACCACCTTTGTTGCCCTCTTCTGAACCTTCTCTACCCTGTTTATGTCCTTACATGGGTAAGGTCTCCAGAACTGTACACTGTACTCCAGGTGTGGCCTCACTAGTGTCTTGTATAGTGGAATTATGACCTCCCTTTTCCTGCTGGTGATGCCCCAGCCTATGCATCCCAGCATCCTATTTGCTTTACCTGCTGCCCTGTCACACTGATTCCCCTTCCTTGAGGTCACCAGAGATGATAACCCCAAGATCCCTTTCCTGCTTGGTGCATGCTATATCCTTACCCCCCCCAACTGACATATTGTGCCAGGGTTTTTATGCCCCATATGCATTATCTTGCACTTCTTTGCAATGAATGTCAACTGCCAAACCCCTGACCATTCTTCAAGCTTCTGCGGGTCCCTTCTCATTCTGTCTACACCCTCTGGTGTGTCTACGCATTACAAAGCTTTGTGTCATCAGCGAACAGTGAAATTCTGCCTTCTAGGTCCTGCGCAATGTCACTGATGAAGATGTTGAATAGGACCGGTCCCAGCACTGATCCCTGTGGTACCCCACTGGTCGCTCTTCCCTCTGTGGAGTGATAGCCATTTACCACCACACTCTGTGTTAGTATTACCCAAAACAAACAAACCCCAAAACTTAGCTGCTAACTATCGCCCAATCTCCCTTACGAACTATGATATCAAGATTTTTGATAAGATACTGGCCACGAGATTGGCAAAAGTGTGGCCACTGCTACTCAGTCCAGAACTGGTGGGTTTTGTTGCTGGTAATTCCTCTGCTGATCATCTAAGCAAGCTGTTTCATGCCTTCTCCATGTCCAGACTAGCACCATATCCAACGGCTTTGGTTTTTCTGTATGTGGAGAAGGCATTGACAGGGTTAGTTGGACATTCTTGTTTGAGGTAATGGATACATTTGGCTTTCCTCAAACATTTATCCACTGAATACAAGTTCTTTACACATGCCCTACAGCAAAGGTCTATTGCAATGGGCTCTTCTTGGATTTATTTCCCCTATACTAAGGGACACGCCAAGGGTGCCTTCTTTCACCACTGCTTTTTAACCTGTATCTTGAGCTGCTCCTATATCAACTAAAGCATTCCCCCATAGTGAAAGGCATCCAGGTTGGAGAAATGGAAATTATGTACCTACAGTAATTCTTGATCTTCTTGGATGAAGTCTTCTCCACTCATTCACACTAAGGGATCTACACCAGAGGAGCTAGGACCCAGCAGGAGCAAACTTTTTTGCACGAGGGCAAGTGCCAGAGATGGAGCCGCGAAGAGTGGTGCCGTGAGCCTCTGTTCGTGTGGCAATGACTATCTCTGCGTCGACCCTCCAACTGCCTCGGTACCTTTTTTCTCTGAGGAAGTGCAGTGTAACTAACCTAGAAGGACAGCCTAACGAAAAACCGGACATATGATAGTCCGGAAGACCCGTATACGAAGGGTCAAGAAAGAAGTCTTCACAGCCTAAAGATTGAAGGAGTGAAGACCAACAACAGAGGTGAGCTCAGGGGATGGTGGGTTGACGTGTGAATGAGTGGTGGAGACTTCATCCAAGAAGATCAAAAATTACGGTAGGTATGTAAATACAGGTTACTCACCTGTAACAGGAGTTCTAGGAATGGGATATGTTGTTCATCCACACTTATTGGTAGGTTCCTTGCTTTAAATCTTGCCGGAAGGTCTTCAAGCTGGCTCCTCCCATCCACCCGGGTGGTAAAACTCTTGGCTCCGCCTCATGACACCAGATCTAGCCTGCTGGAAGACAGGTTGTGTGTTTATGCCGGGGAGGCCGGTGAGTCGTGTGGATGAACAGCATATACCATTCCTAGAACCTCCTGTTACAGGTAATGTTTCTATATTCGGACATGGATATGTTGTTCACCCACACTTATTGGCAGACTCCTAGCAGTTCTCCGGGAGGAGGGAGGCAAGGCGCAGACCCCCTACTTAGGTATAAAGACTGGAGAACTGAGGCCCCGACCAACATCCTGGCGTGACCCAAGGTCGGTGTGGAAGGGGGAACCAGTGTATGCCTGCTTCCGGGTAGGAGCCCTACGGATACCCTGGGTAGGGGTATCCTTGGAAGCAGCCACCGATGCAGCGGAAGGGCGGGTAGAATGAGCACTTATCCCTCTGGGAGGCTCCATGCCCACCCACCTATACCAAAGATCTATGCAGGAGGTGATCCACTCACTCGTCGTCCGCTTGGCTGCAGGTCTGCCAGATGCGGCTTCAGCGTAGATGACAAACAGCTGGCAAACCTCTCCCGAACTTCAGCCCTACGCTCCCTCGGAAGGTGAGCATTAAATAGGGTCCCAATGGATCCTATATATGGCTTCCGAGGCGTAAATGGGGTTGAACCCCGGCAGAGACAATACCCGGTTAGGGAAAAAGGACTCCGCCACTGCCTACGGAAGGAACTTCGGGTGGGGGCAGGACAACCTTGTCCCTGTGGAAGACCAGATAGGGAGATTCAAAGGAGCACCTGGAACTCTCCCATCCTTCTGGTTGGCATGGAAGCCCCAAGAAGGTGTTCTTCCACAACAGGTGTGGAAACTCACACCTGTGCAAAGGTTCAAACGGCTTGCCTGTGAGCTAAGCCCATACCAGCGTAAGAGCTCACCAAAATGGGGATACTCTCCCCAGAGGGGAGGTGCGATCAAGGCCTTGGAAAGCGCTAGACCACCTTTCCTGCGCCACTGACTACCTTCCAGCCCATGCCTGGAAGACAGGAGTGGCTAACAGAAGCACCTAGAGGGTCATCGACCGAAGCCCTTGTTCAAGAAAAGAACGGACCGCAGATAGTCCGGAATGCTCGCCGAGGAACAGGAGAGGGGACCAGGCCCTATCCCAACAACAAATGGAGGACTCTTCCATTTGGAGGTGAGCATATCTGGTCGACTCCTGGCAGGATGCCTCAAAAATGTTGAGGACCTTGCCGGAAGGCCCAAGGTCTGGCCACTAGCCACACGGGGACCAGGCCATCAGGTGCAGGGATTGAAGGTCCAGATGGAGTACCTTCCTCTAAAAACAGAGAACATGACCGGGCAGGCTGGAAGCCGCCTCGGGAGCCTGGGGCTGAGACTGAGGAGAGCTGGATACCAAGCTGGCAAAACCACTCTGGGGCTACCAGAATCACCTACACCTAGTCCCTCCTCACCTTGCCTGAGGGCCAAGGGAAATTAGGGAGAGGCGTCGAAGAGGCCCGGGGTCCACGGCCTCAAAGGCATCACCTACAGCGAGCTGTACTGAGGAGGCAGGCATGAAACAGTCCCGGCCTTGAGTTCTCCCTGGAGGGAAAAAACAAAGGTCCACCCGAGGTGTGATCTAGAGGGAGAAGATCTTGTGTTACCTCCGGCAGGGAAACCACTCGTGAGGTGCAGCCCTTATTCGGCTTAGGGCATTGGCCAGGGTGATGGAGGCTCCTGCCATGAAATGGCTAGGAACCGCCTCCCGGCTGCACAAAACACCAGTGCGGAGAATCTCCTTACGCAGAGACAAGGGGCTCATCCGATCCTGGCGAGATAGGTAGCACATGGTCATGGTGTTGTCCACCTGGGCCTAAACCACTAGATCCCACACAAATGGAGCGAGCAGTGCAAGCTAAGCAGACCGCCTGGAGCTTCAGCAGGTAGGAAAGACATCGGGACTCCCGAGAGGACCAGAGGCGGTGCACTCTGTATTCCCCGTGATGGGCACCCCCACCCATCCGAGATGCATGGATCGGAGAAGACTGCCGACTCGGGGCAGACGAACGGGATGTTCTCCTGCAAAAGAGCTGGAACGGTCTGAAGGAGAGCATTCCCTAACCCCTGGGCTGTTGTCATGGACTGGTCCAAAGGAACACAGCGCTGTGACCGCTGGCTGGCCAGCCCCCATTAGGGGGACGCATGAACCGGAGGATCCAAACAGATCACGCTGGTGCAGGCCGCCACAAGGCCCAGGAGGTGCAGAAAGTCCCAGGCAGGGTGCAATTGCCTAGTCAGACCTGACTAGATAAGGGAGGAAGAACCTCAGCCCTGTCTGCCAGGAGCCGAGCTCGAACTCAAGAGTCGAGCCTCGTCCCGAAGAAGGATCACCCGCTAAGACACGAGTTCCAACGTGGCTCCAATAAAAAGGAGACCAGTCTGAAAGCAACCTAGAGGGCCAGAACTCTGGACCATCCCCCTAGAGGGGTTGCAGTCAGGCCGCCATCTGGGTGGGGTTACATCCGGACCCCTCAGTGCTGCAGGAATGCTGCTGCGCAGAGACTGAAGGGCCTGGCTTGGAACTTGTAAAGAGATCCCCTGCTTAAGAAATGGAGGACTCTCCCAAGAAATGGACGGAACGAAGTGTAAGTACATCCTGGAGGTCCAGGAAAAGAATCACACGCTTCGTTCTGAGGATGGGATATCTGAGACAGAGAGATCATCCTGACATGCGGATCAAGAATGGAGCACAAGCCCCCCGTCTGTTAGGGATCAGGAATACCTGGACACGAACCCAGGGTCTGGAGGAGGATATGTAACCTTCCTGAACACCTCTATTTCGAGGGGCTAGGCAAGTCAGCTCGGAGGGCCGACAATGAGGCTGCGGACCCCAAGACCCCTGTGGGGCAACGGCTCGAAAGGGTGGGGCCTGCTCACAATCCCGAGGCAGGACCTTCCCCTAGCACCTCTGACACCCAGAGGTCCGGGAAAGCGGACCAGGTGGAGGAGGAGCGGAGTCAGTTCCCATCGGGGAACCTGGGTAGGGTGACGGGCCAGGAACAGCGCCGGACGGGAATGAATCGGTGTCGATTGATTCCCAGACAATAACAACTGCTACCACATCAACTCCTTGTAGCGTCAACGCCATTTGCGTTGAAGCCACTCCTCATCCGAGGAGGGAGATGAGGAAGAACGGTAATGCCACTTAACTCAGTGCTCCGACCGAGATCGCCGAAGACGGCTGGAGCAGCTTGACTGAGAAGAGGACCGAGACCGAGACCCAAATCCTTGGGGGAACCGAGGGTGGGCCTGAGAAGGAGCGGGGAGCGCACGCTCTTCCCTTGGCTCGGACGAAAAGACTGAGGCCTGTCGCCCCGAAGGTACAGGCAGAACCTCGGCCTCCGTCGGGGGAACCGGTGAAGGGATGGCGGCTCCAGCAGAAGACAGCCCGGATGACGGGTCGAGAGACTCAACAATGTCAACAGGAGTCCTGGCCGGCTGACCTGACGGGGACACTGTGAAGCCAGCGGCCTGAGCCGCACCCTCATAAGTCAGATGGCAGGGGAAGGGGAGCTCTCCTGCTCCCGCCAGCACCGACGATGGGACTTAGCCTGCGACTCCATTGACCTGGGCCGAGAGGCAGGTCCCAAAGTTCCCTCTCCCTTCAAGGAAAGGGACTGGTGAAGCTCCTTGAATGAAGCTGAATGAGGAGAACTCAAGGAGAGCGGGATAGACACCGTGACCAAGGAGGAGGGGGAAACAGACTTGGTCACCGCCCCCTCCAAGGAGGAAAGGAGATCGAGCTGCTCAGCCGAGACAGCTGATGCGGACACTGCCCGATGAGTCTCCAAAGATTTTTCCAGCGAGGAAAAAGTTTCAGGTCGCCTGAGCCCCAAATGGGCCGCATGATCCTCCAGAGCGCTGGTCGAAAGGGCACAGCAAAAATCGCAAACTTGCGGATCATGGTCCAAGTTGAGGCAGTAAATGCACGTGAAGTGCGGGTCTTTCCTGGAGGAATAAATCAGGTGCCTCCGAGAGCCGGAAAATGAATTATCCATTGCAGCAGCGAGGGAAGAAGATCGAAGTTTTGAAAACTTCCAACTAAATTCGGAGAGACTGAAAAATCAGGAACCAGTCAAAAACGCAGAGCGCTAAGGAGGGAACCTGAGCTTCCAAGCGGTAAGGAAGATCTGGTGTCATGGGGTGGAGCCGAGAGTTTTACCACCCGGGTGGGTGGGAGAAGCCAGCTTGAAGACCTTCCAGCAAGATTTAAAGCAGCAAAGAACCTGCCAATAAGTATGGATGAACAACATATCCATGTCCCTAGAATTTCCATATCTTTCTGGACATAAAGTCTCCACCACTCATTCACACTAATGGGAGAGTACTGAACTAATAATCCCCTGAAACAGCGGCAGGAGAGACCAAGAGCTCACATGTAAGCCCCCTGCAAATGAGGGTTCCCAAAAGTCTTCCAGGAGGTTGTCTAAATGCTCCAAGTCTGGGCAGTGTTCGGCATCTGAGCTGTTTAAATGTGGTTCCAAGTGAGTGCCATTTGAGCCTCCACGTACTGTCTCTTTAAGAGCTGTCTGCTTACAGACTTAATTAGTTTGTATAGGGGACTTGCATTTAATTCTCAAATCCCGGCCGAGCTGCTGTCAATTCACTCCATTTCTGCCATTGCTACATGTGCAGAGGGAGCCTTGTTGAAAAATATAACTATTTGCTAGAAATCATTTGGAGTGACTGAGAAAATGTAGTTTGTCTAACCTGTGTTCATTTCAGCACGAACTGTTTCAGTGTAGCTCTTTCATTTTGGTCCTGAACTGCTGAAATGGACTAATCAATGGGGAGGGGTTCCTTAAAATGGAGCCTGTGGACGAATCGGAACTTGGACTCTCAATTTTGAGCCAGCCACAAGGGGAATGTATGAGCAGTGAATCTGGAAAATGTAGTTTTGACCTTGGCACCTTTTTTTCACCAACAGGGGGAGTCTTATTGTAAGTGACAGCCGAACCAGCCAACAGAATGGTGTGGAGCTAAAGGAAATGCTCTGCTCTGTGACTGGAAAGATCAGATCAGTTGTGACAGTGAAGAGAGAAGGAGCTCTGTGCTTCTGCGGTGTATAGTTTGGGGGGAAGCACATGTGAGGCCCTGAGTTTCGGCCTGCAGCCGTTATGAGTGCCAGTTTGAACTAAATCCAAGTTGTGAGGAGAAAGAAGCACCAGAAGTGTGGAAACCAGGCTCACCCTGTAGAAGACTGGAGAAATTGCTGAATCGCGTTCGGTCTGTCAGGAACTGAAGCTGCTGTGTGTGCTCCCGGGTATTTTGCAGTAAGTGCGGTCGGGATCGAGGAGCAGCCTGCCTGGTATAGTACTTTCCTTTTACATATGAATGTGCGTAGTGCTTGTGGGGAATCGCTATTTCCAATCCCCTGTGCTGTGTGTTGAAGCTGGAAGCAAACCCCAGCTTGTCTCGGACTAAATCCGTTTGCTATAAACTGCAGTAGGGTCCAGTCACAAGGACCTTGTCTCCATGCCCTGTTGTCTCTGACAATCCAGAGAACATCCACTATCCAGTTCTCAGCTTGGGTATTGTGAGTACAAATCAGGGTATTCCCCTGTAGCCTGTTTTCAATCACAAGTGTGTCATCTAATTCTTGTTTCACTGCTTCATGGACTGAGCCATCTGGCTCTGGATTACAACTGGGTGTTGTGCATATATTTTCTTCTACAGGGCCCTATCCATCTGCACCTACCGGCCAACCCCGGGCAACGGACCTGGCTAGCTCCCCCAACCTGGGTACCCAGAGTGTGACTTTTCAGATCCTGTATGTGTGCACAGTACTGTGATTTAATGCCACCAATTAACCTGATTCCCCCTCCCGTGTTACTGTCCCCTAAATAAATCAGATTTGTTGTTGTTATACTATATACTGTCTGTGTTGTTGGTACTTATGGAAACAGTATTGTATTTCGCTGTGTATGTTGTTTAACCTTATTTTAAAGGGGGTCCTCAGAGATGTGCTACAGAATCAGTCTGGAGGGTAAGTGGTGCTTTATGAGTGAACAGTGTGTATACATGGGGGTATTGGGGCTGTAACTCCTGTGTACTGTGTGAGCCACTAGAGGGAACGAAAGGGGGTCACAGTGTCCCAGAGGGCTGTGATCAAGTTAGTCTAACCACTACAAGCCCTGACCTCTGGATGGAGGCACCGCCATAGAACCTAGGCCCCTCAACCTGTCAGTAGTCAAGCAGGCAGGGGTAGTAGTCCTTGGGATAGCGCCACCTGGGGGTTACACACAAATTTAGGACAGAAGTCCATTAAGGATGGTTTTGCCAAATGAAACATGTCGTCTGGCATGGACAGCCAGGGCATAGTGTTTGACGAAAGTATGCACTGCACTCCAGGTGGCCGCATTGCAAATATCTGTAATGGGCAAGTTGCGGATTTCTGCCAAGGATGCTGCAACCGCTCTAGTAGAGCGAGTGTACACTCTGCCTTCCAGCTTAACCTGCACCATGGAATAACAGTGGCGAAGGCATGCCACCAACCATGCTGAAATGCATCTGATAGCGACAGGTTGACCCAGCCGGGTCTCGCTGAAGGAAACAAACAGTTGTTGAGCTTTGCGAAAATCTTTTGTTCTATCTAAATAGAAATGCAAAGCTCTTTTGATATCCAAGGAACGAAAAGAATGCTCTCCTTCATTTTGGAAGTTCACAAAGTAAGTAGGAAGGATCAAAGGTTGGTTTAGATGGAATTCTGAAACAACCTTAAGGAGAAACTTAGGATGGGTCCTAAGAACTACTCTGTCTATGAAACACAGTATACGGAGGGTCTGTGACCAAGGCATGTATCTCAGAGACCCTGCGGGCCGAGGTAATGGCCACCAGGATGGCTGTTTTCCAAGTGAGGAATTTCAACTCACATGTAGCTAGAGGCTCAAAAGGTTTTCGAGTGAGCATGTCTAGCACAGGATTAATGTCCCAGGCTGTGACTGGACATCTGATAGGAGGTCTGGTATGCAGAATTCCCTTAAGAAACCTCTTGACCACGGGTAACTGAGCCAGTGACAAGGAAAGTACTGGCTCATGATAAGCTGAAATGGCACAAAGGTGAACCTTGACTGTAGAGTATTGCAGACCTGAATTTGAGAGGACCAAAAGATACTCTAGAACTTTATTTGGTGGGCAGGAAAAAGGATTCAAAGAGGATTTTGCACACCAGAGCGAAAAACGCTTCCATTTGGATGTGTAAGTTTTCCTAGTGGCTGGCTTGTGTGCAGCCAGAAGAATATCTGAAACTCTGCGGGAGACATTGAACCTGTTCACTTCTATCTCTTCAGGAGCCAGGCGTGAAGGTGAAGCGATCTCAGATTGGGATGGACCACAGGCCACTGAGTCAGAAGGTTCGTCTGAAGGGGAAGCGGTTTCGGGGGGGTTTCTGACATACTGTTGAATAACGGAAACCATATCTGCTGAGGCCAGAAGGGAGCAATGAGGATCATTTTGCTCCCCTGGGACTCGAACTTGAGAAGTATCCTCTGAATTAGAGGAAGAGGTGGAAAGGTGAATAGAAAGCGTTTTGTTCACTGCAGCCTGAACGCATCCTGACAGAAAATGCTAGGACCTGGATTTCTGGAGCAGAAGAAAGGCAATTTTGTGTTGAGTGGGGATGCAAAAAGGTCCAGGTCTGGAGTTCTCCACTCTGGGAATAGTGAATGAACTATGGTTGAGTCGAGAGACCATTCATGAGGATCTGTCTCTGTTCTGCTGAGACGGTCTGCCAGGTCGTTCTGCACTCCCGGCAGGTAAGCAGCTCGAATTAGAGCCTTGTGCTCCAAGCACCTTTCCTACACTCTCATCGCTTCCCTGCATAAGGGGTATGAGTGAGCCCCGCCTTGCTTGTTGATGTAATACATCACTGCTTTGTTGTCCATTTGAAGGAGAATGTTCTTGTGATAGAGAATGTCCTTCAAAGCCTGGACTGCATAAAGACGGCTCTCATTTCTAAGACATTTATGTGAAGCTGGGACTCGTACTGAGTCCACGTACCTTGAGTGTGGAGAGTCTGACAGTGAGCTCCCCACCCCATCGGGAACGCATCCGTGGTAATGGAAATCTGATGATCCAGAGGAGCAAAGGGATACCCTTCCAGAAGATTGTCCTCTTGCAACCAACAGGTGAGTGACTTCTTCAGAGGTTCTGTCACCTTGATGAGAAAGGACTGGGGGTGAGTAGTTGGGGACCACTGAGTACTGAGCATCCACTGAGAGGTTCTCATGTGAAGGTGTGCTAGGGGTACAGTGAACACCGAGGATGCCATGAGACCTAGCATCCATTGCATCGAGATAGCTCGAACCAAGCTGTTCTGTCTGATGTATCAGGCCATCTGTAGGATATCACTCCTTCTGTCCTCTGGTAGAAATGCTTTCGCACAGGAGGTGTCCAGAGGAGTTCCTATGAAAAGGAGCCTCTGGGAGGGCTGCAGCTGCGATTTCTTGAGAGTTAGCAGGACTCCCATGGATGTGAGAAAGTCTGAGGCCGTGGCAACAGCGTCAAGAGTTCCTTGCTTGGAAGGGCTTGCTAGAAACCAGTCATCCAGATATGGGAACACTTGTATTCCGATTTTTCTGAGATGCGCTGAGCGAATGGCACAACACTTTGTAAAAACTCGCAGCACCGAGGATAGGCCAAAGGGTAGGACTCTGAACTGATAATGCTGTCCCAAAGCCATATGCCTTAGGTATTTGCGATGCTCTGGGTGAATAGCAATATGTTGTAAGCATCCTGCATGTCCAGGGAGGCTAACCAGTCGTGTTGATGAAGCAAAGGTAACAGGGTTCCTAGCAATATCATCTTGAATTTCTCTTTGGGAAGAAATTTGTTTAATTGTCTGAGGTCCAAACTGGGGTGCATGCCCCTGGTTTTCTTTGGAACCAGAAAGTAATGGGAGTAGAACCATATGTTTCATTGATCAAGCAGAACTACTTCCACTGTCCTGTTGTTCAGAAGGCCTTGTATTTCGGAGGTGAGAAGTTCTGACTGAAGAATTGACAGCTTTGGCTGCCACTTGGGGAGACAATCCGGAGGGTACTACGAAAAATTGAGGGACTATCCCTCGCAGATAATCCAGAGGACCCATTTGTCCAAAGTTATGGATTTCCACTAGTTGTAGAACTGAGTCAGATGACCTTTCACCACTAAAGAGTCCCCCTCGGACAGCTGAGGCAGGACTTGGGCCAGAAACTCAGAAGGTGGCACTGGGTGCTTTGGGTCCTTGCGCCTTCTGTTGCATTTTCTTTTGAGGCTGAAGGGCTTGATCTTTATTAAAACCTCCCCTGCCATTGCCTCGAAAGGACTGACGGTTATGAAACTGGCGTTTGTTAACACCCCCTCAAGAGGGGGCCGGAGGAGGTCGAGACAATTTAATGGCTGACCTAGTCTTTTGTGTGGCCTCTAGAGCCTGTTCTACTTGAGGGCCAAAGAGATGCACACCATCGAAGGGCCACGCCATAACCTGTTGCTGGGCATCATTCGCGCAGCCAGGAATGGCGGAGGGTACAAATGCCTGCCGCCGCCACTCGGGAGGCAGTATCGAAGGCGTCCATAGCTGCTTTAACCTGCTGGTTGTTAGACTTGATACCCCTGGTTATCGTTTGAAGAAGCTCTGAATTAGTGTCTGACTCCGGTAGAGCTTCAACCATTTGTTTGAGCGAATGTCAAAGAATATATTCATATTGAGAGAAATAGCCCTGGTAGCTGGCGATACGGATAGCCAGGGTGGATGCAGCAAAGACTCTCTTGCCTAAAGTATCTGTCTTACAAGATTCTTTGTTTATAGGTCGAGTTGTAGTAGTAGTCTGCAGAAGGACAACCTTATCATTCTCTGCCAAGACTACAACAGGATCCAGAAAAGCTTGGGAGGCCAAAATGGGTCAATCCTTGGGAGCAGCATACTTCCTATCTATGGACTTAGCTACAGAAGGAATGAGAGCAGGATTATTCCATACCATTTGAGAAAGCATCTCAAAGGAGGGTTGTACCGGGGGAGTTAAATCCATAGGGATGTCCAGAACATGAAGGTATTGGAGTCTTAAAAGCTTCCCAGGATCGATGTCCATACTCTGGAGAGAAACAGTGTAATTCAAATTTTTCAGCAGAGACTTAAATGACAGGTCCTTGACCACAGGCTCTGTAACAGGATTACATCCTGCTCCTTCCACATCATCACCCAGTCTAAGATCCGGGTCAGGCTCAATATCATCTCATGACAGTCCAGGAGGGACTGCATGGACAGGAAAGGGATGAAAATCAACAGAAAAAGAGGAAGGAAAAGAAACTGGAGAGAAGAAGCCCTGAAGATTGGCAGAAGAAATGTCTGGGCTCAGCGCCGAAAGGCCACACGGCGCCGACAAAGCAGATGGCGCTGAAGAAGAACACGGTGCTGAAAAGCCACATGGCACCGAGAGCGGTGTCGATCGGCACAATGGTGCTGAGCGACCCACTGATGCCGACGGCGCCGAAACCAACCCAGGGCCCCAAAAATTTTAATTTGAGGGAAAAGAAGGACAAATACCGGGAGAGAGAGGCACTGGTGTGGCTCCCTGTGCTGCAGCCATGTGAGGAGGGAAAACACCTGAGTGTGGAGTCGACGGCACCAAAGAAAAAATTACTCACCTAAGTAATGTTGTTTCTTCTAACGGAGACTTGCTGTATTCTGACTACTGCAGTGATATCCAACCTTTGAACTGCCCCAGAGAGGAAAGAGTTAACTTTCCATGCAAGGCATGGAACGATGAGCTCAAGCTCGGTTGAGACTCTGTCTGTTGTTGTTTGAACCCAAACCGCCAGATCTTTATGAGCTATACTCACTGGGCGTCCTGTGTGGAAACTGTAAACTCACACTAGCCAACTGGCAACTAAATTTAATAAAAAGATTTTTTGGTTCCAAGACAAAGACTCAAGTCAGGAAACCCAAAAAACAAAACACAACACACACCCAAAAAAGAGGATGAGAAAAAGGGGGCACCTCTAGGGTGCCAACACTGTTCCTGCCCACCCACATCCTAAAATCCAGGTTCTGGGGGGTCAGCATACAGCAAGACTCCATTAGAAGAAACAACATTACTAAGGTGAGTAATTTTTTCTTCAAACAACATGAAGTCTTGCTGTATTCTGACTATTGCAGACTACCAAGCAGTACCTCCATGGAGAAGGGACAGAACCTACTTTGGGAACAGGCTCTGAAGCACTGCTGTGCCAAACTGAGCATCACTCCTAGTCTGGATAACCAGAGAGTAATGCTTGGTGAAAGTATGTACTGTTTTCCAGGTGGCTGCTTGACAAATCTCTAAGATAGGAATATCCCTGGCAGCAGCCAGGGAAGCAGCTGTACCTCTAGTAGAGTGAGCCTTCAGGCCTGAGGGTGGGATTCTACCTAGTTTTCATAGTAGAATTGTATACAAGAGACAATCCACCCGGCAATAGATCTCTTAGTGGCCGGTTTTCCCTTTCCAACCTCACCATAAGTGAGGAACAATTGGAGGGAGTCAAACCTGTGACCCTTAGTGCGCTCTATGTAGTAGCTAAGGGCCCTTTTCATATCCAAGCCATGTAGCCTCCTCTCCCCAGAGGAGGAATGGTCAGTGAAGAAAACAGGAAGAGACACAGACTGATTAAGGTGGAAATCTGAGACCACCTTAAGCAAAAACTTCCTATTAGTCCTGAGGACCACCTTATCTCTATGGAAGAGATAAAATCAGGCTCCACTGACAGGGCCTGTAACTCACTTATGCATCTGGCAGAAGTAATGGCCACCAAGAACACAGTTTTCCAAGTCAAGTACTTAAGCTTTGCTGAGGACAAAGGCAAAGGGGGTTGCATAAGCTGAGCAATGCAAACATTAAGGTCCCAAGCAGGGGCAGGGAATCTGAAGTGAGGACTAGTATGCAGAAATCCCTTGAAGAATTTACAGAATACAGGATGAGCTGAAAAGGAAGAGGGCTTGCCAGCGGACACGAAGGCAGAGACAGCTGTCAGATGCACTGTAAGTGTAGCTGGTCTGAGTCCCAAGCTATTGAGATGGACCATATAGTCCAGAATTGTAGGCAACCCAGTAGACTCTGGAGAAATATGCTTACCAGAGCACCAAATAGCAAACCTTTTCCATTTGGAGTTGTAAGTCTTTCTGGTGGAATGCTTTCGAGAAGCCTTTAGAATATCCAGAACACCTTGAGAGAGATGCAAATTATCAAGCTCTAACTCTTCAAGAGCCAGGCCCTGAGATTGAGAAATTTGAGATTCAGATACCAAACCCTCCCCTGAGAACATGTTAACAGGTTGTAATTCCTGGGATAAGACAGGGGAAGGTGGACTGCTAAGGACAGCAAGAGAGGGTACCAGGGCTGCCTGGCCCAGTCTGAAGCAATCAGAATCACTTTGCAGGGTTGAGACCTGATTTTGACTAGTACCTTGAACAGGAGAGGGAAGGGGGCAAGCATACAGAAATGTCCCTTCCCAATTGAGAACTAGAGCATCCAGGGGGACTAAGCCCAACACTGGGGGTCTGCAGCAAAAAAAGAGGAAGTTGGTGACTATCTGGGGCTGCAAAAAGATCTATCTGTGGAGTGCTCCATCTGGAGAAGATCACCTTCAAAATTAGGGGATCCAGAGACCATTCATGATGGCCCTGAGATATCCTGCTGAGAGCATCTGCCAGGACATTGTCCTTCCCTGGGAGGTGCACTGCTATCAGAGAGGTATTCAGGGAGCAGACCAGAGACCACAACTTAATTGCTTCTGTGCACAAGGCCATACACCGAGTGCCCCCTTGCTTGCTGATGTACCACATTGTGGTGGTATTGTCTGTCCTGATCTGAACTAGTCTGTTCTGAACAGACTTGGAAAAAACTTGAAGTGCTAGAAACACTGCTCTGAGTTCTAAGAGACTGATGTGGAGCAGATATTCTTGAGGTGACCACAACCCTTGAGTGGTCAGACCCCCAAGTGGGCTCCCCAGCCCAAGAGGGAGGCATATGTGGTAAGGATTAGAGAATGAGATTGAGTGACAAAGGGAACTCCTTGCCTTAGGTTGTCCTGATCCTGCCACCACTGCAAAGCCTGGATCAGGGTTCGAGTCACTGAGATTAGCTTGGTCAGAGAATCCTTTCTCTGGGACCAGAAGGCTCTTAAGTGGAACTGAATGTCCCTCATCTGAAATCTTGCTCCTTGGATCACTGCCGTAGAGGCAGCCATGTGGCCCAGGAGCTGCAGAAAATGCCTTGCTGGTCGAGACACCTGAAGGGTGAATGAAGAGGCCAGTGTCACAAGGGTCCTTGCCCTGTCCAGGGGAAGGAAGGTGCTTGCCCTTATTGTATCCAGCTCTGCCCCTATGAAGGTGAGGAGCTGCACTGGCTCTAGAACTGACTTTGAAAGATTTAAGAGGAATCCTAGAGAAGTGAGCAGTTGCTGAGTTATCTGTAGGTGTGACTTGACTTGGTCTGGAGACTGACCCACTACGAGCCAGTCATCCAGGTATGGAAAGATGGAGATCTTTTTTCTCCTTAGGAAAGCAACCACTACTGCCAGACATTTTGTGAACACCCTTGGAGCTGATGTTAGGCCAAAGGGCATTGCTCTGAATTGATAGTGGCCTGAGGGCAACTCAAACCTGAGGTACTTTCTGCGGGAGCATCTGATAAGAATGTGGAAATAGGCATCCTTGAGGTCCAGGGAGACTAGCCAGTCCCCTGGCCTTAGAGAGGGTAGAATTATTCCCAGAGTCACCATTTTGAACTTTGGCTTTAAAAGGTGCTTGTTTAAATATCTGAAATCCAGGATGGGCCGCCATTGTCCTGTCTTTTTGGGGGGTTAGGAAGTACCTGGAGTACAATCCTTTTCCCCTGTGTAGGGCTTGAACCTTTTCTATTTCTCTGAGACCCAAGAGGGAAGAGACCTCTGCCTCTAGGGCACGGGCCTCTGAAGGATTTGCAGATGGAAAGGATCTGGTTCTCATCTTGGGAAATTGACTGAATCTGAGAACCAGTCCCTGGCTTACTACTTCCAGGACCCATTTGTCTGATGTTAAAGACATCCAGTTCTGGACAAAGTAAGCCAGCCTGCCCCCTTCGAGTAGTGGAGAATCGGCCTGGGCAAACCCATCAGGGTGCCTGTTTGGCAGGGGTTTTAGGCTGAGGGGTGGTAGCAGGCCTGCTTATACCTCGTCTGCCTCTCCCTCTGAAGAACCCCCTCTGAGCAAAAGCGGAAGAGGAGGCCTGGGCTTTGTAGAAAGGCCTATGAAAAGGCCTGCCCCTGGAATGCTGCCTCTGGGGAGTGGCTTGCCTTTCCTTGGCCTGAGCACTCCTATAGGTGGTCCTGTACTCATCCATTTTCTTCATGTAGTTCTCTGTCTGCTCCTCAAACAGAGAATTACCAATAACAGGAAAATCCATGGCCTTAGTCTGGGTATCTTGTGACAGGCTAGTACATCTGAGCCAAGCCATCCTACAAAGGGCCACAGATGTAGCCATGACTCTGATGAAACATCACTGGAGTCCACTGCAGCATGAAATTGCACCTTGGATGCCTCAATACCATCTGCAGCCACCTGTTCCAGCTCCTTGGCAAGCTGGTCAGGGACCTGTTTAACTAGAGCCATCACAGTGTCCCATCTAGACTTCCGGTATTTAGCTGTGTAGGCCATATAATTAGCCTGCCTGAGTCCCAAAGATGCTGCCATGTACTGTTTCTTTGCCATGCCATCAATCCTCCTGGAGTCCTTATCTGGGGGTTGTGAAGCCAAGGGTACATTTGCCTTGTCGCAGGCAGCAGCCTGCACTACCCCAACATGGCTGCATTGCTGGGAAAGGAACTCCGTCTCTGAGCCTGAAAGAGTATACCTCTTGCCCATTCTTCTGTCCACAGGAGGTATGGAATTAGGAGTCTTTAAAATTTTAAATGTCTGTTTCCCAAAAGACTTACTGTATGGAGGGGAATAGACAGTCTCCTGGACTCTGGGATGTCCATCATCTCAACATAATCAGGCTCCTCCTGATCCTCTACTGCTTCCTCCATAGGAAGCTGGAGAGTTTCAGCCACTTTTTTTCTAAAACATAAAGTAGGAAGGGGACTCAGAAAGCCTAGGAGGAGACACTCCTGAAGGTCTGTCTGGGGAGATGTCCAGGTCAATGGGCACATCCAGACTTTCATAATCACCATAACTATCCTCATACTCTCCCTCCTCCTCCTCCAGTTCACAAAAATCTTCTAAATTATAATCCGGAACCCAGTGAACCGACCAAGCTGAGCCCCTAACCGATGGTGCTGGTTTGGTTGGAACCAAAGTTTAGCGACTGAACAATCTTTATCGCTTTGGCTATTCCATCAGCAGTTGGAGAAAGAACTTGTGGATCCGAACTGGCTGACTTATCCCTTCTTTTTCTTTTAACCGGAACCAACTCCTCAGAATCGGTTCTCCTCCTGCCCAAAGAAGTTTCGTCCTGGTCAGAGTACACTCCTTCTGGTTCAGTTGGAACCGAACCGGGCTGGCCATCCAGGTCAGCGGACTTCTTGGCCTCCCTTTCTCTCAGCCTACCAACTCTCTTTTCCAGGGTAGCTGTGGGAAAACTTCTGCAAATCTGGCAGTCTGAATCGAGGTGGTCAAACCCCAGACAATAAACACAGGTCATGTGGGGGGTCAGCCTTAGCAAAGGCTTCCCCACACACACTACAGTGTTGAAACCCAGTGGGCCCAGTTTTTCTCTTGGGTTTCTCAGACATGGCCAGTCCTAACCAAACTTACCCTTTTTTCGGCAATCCGCCAGGCAAGACAGCCCTATCGGTTCCTGACCGTGTTACGGGTCGTGGAAAAAATCATAATGAAATCCCTTTTTTTTAAGAACCGATAAGAACCGGTTACCACACTCTAAAAAGCAGAACAAACTTTTTTTACAAACCTGATCAGTTCAAACCGAACCGATCTGATGTTTACAAGTTCCACACAGAAACTAATAATAATAAACCTATCTAGTACTCACGGTACCACAGACAGAGACTGAACTGACAGGTTAGATAGAAGAAATTCGGTTGAACCGAGGGGAAAAAAATGACACTTTAACTGACTAAACTGAACCGAGCGAAGGAGAAATCTCCGGAGCGACTGTTCAGTGAGGCGGAATAAAGAATCTGGCAGTTTGGGTTCAAACAACAACAAACAGAGTCTCAGCCGAGCTCGAGCTCAGCGTTCCATGCCTTGCATGGAAAGTTAACTCTTTCCTCTCCAGGTCAGTTCAAAGGTTGGATATCACTGCAATAGTTTGAATACAGCAAGACTTCACGTTGCTTGAAGAGAGTGCTGCTGGACTAGGGAGACCCAATCCTGCCCGATCCCCTGAAGAACCTGAGGGCCCCTGAGTGACTGGGTAAGGCAGCTGGACCAGCCTCCGAGCCCATTGCTCCATAAGAGCGGCCCACTGATGAAACTGCTCATCGGAAGCTCTACCAGAAGGCGGGAAAGGGCTCCGATGTTGAAGAGGTCAGAGACCAGAACCAGAAACCGGCGACTCCGAATGAGGACACTGGCAACTAACCCCAATGACTGATTGTCGACCTGCAGACATATCAGATGGCGACCTTGAGTGATACCTTCTCTTTTCTGACAAACGGGTCGAAGAAGAAGAAGAGCTCGAGGCCGATTGGTGCCAAGAATGGGACCGTTTACTTTTCTGCTTCCGGGGGACCACCCATCCCCTCAGGCATTGGACCGTCTGTTGTCAGACACCCCTTCTGGAGAAGGCGGTGGACCGGACACAGCCCAGCTGACTGAACAGCTTTCATAGGAAGTCATCCTAACGTCACCTGACCCACTCATGGTCGACTCCGTCAATGTAGGCTGAGACTTTTTCCTTTGATAAGAATAAATTACCATAAGCAGTACTTTATTCGAAAAAAACTACAAAATAATAAACTGAAAACCATGCTGCTAGTTTGAGTTTGACTCCCAGCGGGTGAGCGACATCATCATTGAAGTGCACTTGACGGCGGGAAAAAAGGAACTGAGGCAGTTGGAGGGTCGACGCTGAAATAGTCATTGCTGCACGAGCAGAGGCTCGGGGAGCTGCTTCCCGTGACTCCATCTCTGGCGCCGGCCCTCCTGCAAGAAAGTTTTCTTCTACTGGGCCCTAATGCCTCGGGCATAGATCCCATTAGTGTGAATGAGTGGTGGAGACTTTATGTCCAGGAAGATCTGAATCTGTGCTTATCGGTATATGCCGATGACATTATGTTGCATATTACAGATCCAGCAACCTCCCTTCCGGCTGTACTATCCATTGTAGGATCTTATGGGGCTTTATCTAATTACAAAATGAATGCAGGAAAATCAACAGTAATGCCACTAAATTCCCATACCTATCAATCACAGACAGCAGGTCTACAGCTGGACTGGGCATCCCAGCTTAAATATCTAGGACTCACAGATAACCCATAATCTGTCACAGGTTAAAAAGCTTAATCTGGATGTCTTATTAGGAGTTATAAAACAGGATTTGGACAGCTGAGCCCCTCTATATCTCTCTCTCTATAAGGAAGAATCAGTGTCATTAAAATGAATATTCATTCCAGGGTGTTTTACCCCCTGAATGTGTTTAATTTTATCTTCCCCAGTCCTGATTTCATAAACTACATCAAATAATCTCCAAATTTCTCTGGAGTGCAAAACCCCCAAGGAGACCTTACATTAGACTGGGTGCAACTAAACAAAATGGATGCCTTAGGTTGCCCAATATTTTTCATTATTATTTGGCAAGTCACATGGTTAAATATCTACGTTGGTATCCTCCTATCTCCCCACTAGCTGGTCCTGAATATACACCAGTATGGCTACAAACTGAACACCAAATAATTAAGCAGAGTGGCATCTCTCTAGTTAGCTTATTACATACTATTGTTTAAGTAAGCTTGACTTTCTTAAAGAATGAGTTGATCCACATGACTGTGAAAGTGCATGCCCAACTATGTAAAGCTCTCACATATGACAACAGCAGAGAGATATCCTAACCACTACTCCTGAATCCAAATTTCATGCTAGGGGGTCACTATTTGAGGCCCAGTGAGCGTTGTCCCCGGTAGACCTTAAGATCTGTGACTTAGTAGAGCAGAGTAAAACTAAACCCACACTGGTACTTCTGCCTTCCCTGCAACTTCCTGCCAACCAGATATTCAGAGGTTTCCAAATCAGGCATCTATTGATTAGAAAGCTATGGCCAGGTACCTGGAATATTGATCAGTCAGATCTCCTCAAATTGCTCAGTAACCTGGTTTGGAACCCACACGCTGTCTCTCAGGTCACAGCAGCACTGTACCCATCAATTTTCCATGATATCCAAGGGGAATCCCCATATTGGGTGGCCCAATTTCCAAATAGAGAGCTCTGCTGGGATAAAATCTGGCAAGACAGTATATTTTTATATATCCAATGACAAACTTTGTATCATGCAATTTGATATACTGCACAACATCTATTTTACCCCAGCTAAGCTTGCAGGCACAGGTAAGTTGCAAGACCCAAAGTACAATAGGTGTGGTAAAGATGAAGGCACTACATGTCATGTTCTCTGGGACTGTCCCTCAATACCCTAATAGCAGACAATTAAGACCAAGCTTGATCCCCTACTAGGGTTGGAGATGATTTTTACCCCTGAGATTTGTATACTGGGAGACTACTCCCATATTCCAGTCCAAGAAAGGAGATATGCTATGTCCCTTATTTCACATTCTGTCAAAAAACTGGCAATGAAACATTGGAAAGATTCTACTTTTATACCCTACTCAGAATGGTTAAATGAACTTTTATCTAACCTTAGAATAGAGAAGATGATAGCAAATCTAAGACATAACTCTACCAGTTTTGATAAGAAATGGGGCAAGCTTCACACACTGACCTTAAAAACTAAGTAAGGGATAGGTATAATATAACTAGCTGTCTAATGCTACCCTTCCTTATACCAGTAAACTGAGAAGGTTCCTACCATCCAGATCTGTAAGGTGACCCTCTGTTATCCACCCATAGAAATCAATAGGTGCTCATTGCTAAACATTCTCTGATGATCCTGTTTCTTAGGGTGGGGGAGGGTCTCAATGGATAGGAGAGAGATAAAGGGAGGGATTATAACAGGGATGAGGGGGGTACGTAAGAGGACAGTTATAATAATAGATATACTTGAACCAATGTAACCCTACGGCTACAGTGATCTCTCATTGTCTGTGTGTCACATCAACTGCCATATAAGTCATATGTACACTGCTGTACTAAATAAAGTACCTTGAATTTAAAATATCAAAGTGCTTGCACATAGGTATAAAACATACTAAACATTAAAATAAAACAGTAATTGGATAAAATCAGGAAGACTCCAATTAAGAAAGATCTGAGAGGGCTAACTTGAATAAATAAGATTTTAAGGCAGCCTTGAAGGTCTCGGTGGACAGGCACTCTCTAATCTGATGAGGTAGAGATTTCCACAGGGTCGGGGCCGAATATGCAAAGGATCTGGCCCCCCTAGGTCTTTTAATATACCCTGAGAACCTCTAGCAATCCCTCGTCAGTAGAATGGAGTGGAGATACAAAAAGTACTACAAACTTCACAATTAGAGAAAATACGACTGGGACCCAAGCACTCTACACATAGATCATGGCGATCAGACACAGCAAAGGTCTGGAAGCATTTTATACAATTTTTAAAACCTGTGGGTCACGTCCTCTTTTTTGGTCTGTCTGACATACCAAATTGTCAGTAGACTGTTCAGAAATGTCACAAATTTAGCACAATCGTGGTAGGTTCCTTCTATATAAAAAATAACTGAGATTTAAGCAACATTTTTTGTGAGTATTCAAAAACAGTGACCAGTTCCTAGAGCAAAAAGTGAATAATCGCTACCGGCAGAATAAGTACCACGAAATAGTTAGCTGTCAGAACTGCTATTTATACACTTTTAAACAAAATCATTTGGTTTCTGAGAAAAGCAATGGTTCCACTAAAAATGAGATAAACTATTCAATATACGCTAGATTTAAGTAACTAATTGAGGCAGAGTATGAATGAAATATTGAAAAGTTACCACTTTTTTAACAAAATAAACAGTCTAAAAGTGAGATTGCTGTGCAGTCTTGGGGGGAAAGTCTGTCTGGCAGCACAAAAAAGTTGAATATGGTAGTTAGGAAGAAAGAAGCAGCAGTTTTTCAATGTAGCATTCAAAATATTACAATTCTGCATACATTCCAAACTGAAAGTTACGTGGCAGTCAGTAGCTCTACATTGATTGCAATACTGTCTAATACTACTAGCAGATTCCTGCTTCTAGAATACAACACAACACAACCCCACAACTGGTCTTACGGTAACCGGGCACATTAGCTTAAAACACAGTATAGTCCACGTAAATTTGGTGTCCAAAATCTATCACTAGAGTCCCTGTAATGTAAACACTCGATAGCTCAGATAGCTTTATACCTGCTCAACATTTGAAGGTTCTGAGGTCTCCTGGCAGTTCTCTTTATCCGCTGCATCTGTGAGGTGGGCAGAGCCTCCTGCTAACAGGTCACTAGCATCATCTGCCTGTGGAAGTATAAAAGAGACTGATTTACAAGGTCAGCTCAGAACAAAGGTCATCTGGGTCAGGGTGGAAAATAGTAGACTCGGGGAGGGGGGGGCTTCCAAGATGGCCACACTCAGCACTGTGAGCATCTAATAATGTTAACAAAAACCAAACCCCAAAACACAAATTACAAAACAAGCAATGCACAGTGGACAAAAGACTTGATTTAGTAAATTCCAGTACCTGGAGAAGTTAAAGTACCGTGATAAATCAAAACAATATAATACAACCCCCCAGAACGGCACAGCAGGGGTGTCATGTAGTCAGACATTTTAGAGGGGCACACAATCCAAACCTCTCTAGGGGGGGTCTGGGAGCATGTACCTCCAGAAATATTTTGAAAATATGAAGTGAAATGGTGCATTCTGGTGACCTTTAGTAGGCTAGAAAGCTTTTCCCAACAAGCTAAATGCCATAAAAATGATAGAGGCTGCAGCAATGATGCACTGTTCTCAGTCTTTGTTCAGTCTGTGTCCATGACCATTTGTATTTTAAATAAATTTATAAAGAACTGAACATGTATATTTTGTCATATATTGAATCAGCTAACTACTGTACTTAGTCCACTCCTAGCTTATCCACTGCCTGCTAAATGACAGAAATGCACCACTGAATTTTCATAAAATTACAGTCCTCTAGTATAAATGTTATACCTGACAAATAGTGACACGTCATCTGTTCTTGCTGTTTTTTTATTTAAAATGTGGTAATCAGGGAACAGCACACTGAAGAGTAACCTGTTCCCAGGTTCGGCCCTGGGACGGGTAACATATACAGTATACAGTAATTCAAAACAATAAAAGGTTCACAGTATACAACTCCAGTCACAGAAAGGTAAGTCAGAATACATGATCAATAATCACAATACAGATGCAGATTGAAAACAAAAATTCAGGAGTAGGGCAGACAGGCAACACATAGGGCCGAAAGAAACTGTAATTGTTCACTGTTTAATGTTTTCATTGCGTTACATCAGTTAAAACAATCAGTGATCAGTTTATACTGTAACTGATTAGCAGGAGAGGTAAGCACGGTAAACAGTATAAACAGTATAAAACAAGGCCTTTGACACCATCGCACATAAAAGGCTGCTTAACAAGATGAGTAGTCTGGTCACGTGGCACAAGGTGGCAAACTGGGTTAGGAACTGGCTAACGGACAGGAAGCAGAGGGCGGTGCTAAGAGTGTGGGTGATCAGTGGTATTCCTCAGAGATCAGTGCTTGGGCCAGTTCCGTTTAATGTCTTCATTAGTGATACTGTTGAAGGACTGGCAAGATAGGTCTGCCTGTTTGCAATGACACCAAGACCTGCAACAGCGTGGATACTCCAGATGGAGTGAAGAATAAGGATGGACCTGGGGAAGCTTGAAAATGATCTATGGAGTGACAGCTGGAGTTCAATTCAAAGAAGTGCAAAACATTGCACACAGACTGGGGAACCTTGGGAAGAACTACAGGATCGGGGGGGGAGTTGCTGACATTGCTGAAGGGCTGATAAGAAATGTCTGCCTGTTAGCAATAACAGTGCACTCCATACTACTAATTATTACTAATAGTACTCTACCGACAGTGGGGGTGGGGGAGCCCAATTAAAGTAAAGAAAAAAAAAAATTGCAGAGCACACCACTGAAGCTTTCCAAACAGAGCAAGCATAATAAAACCTGTAATAATAAGGATTTGCAGTACAACTACTACTGCCTTAGGGTGGATAACCCACTCCAAGTCCAAACCATTACACTCCATTTAAGAGCAAACAACTTCATGCCGTCTGTCACCTTAGAACAAGCCTAGCAAAAACAAGCATGTGTCAGTGCCGAATGTTGTCTTGCTGGCATTGGCATTGGTAGTGCAAGAGCTAGAGAGACGCGTAATAGGAATGGCAGCGAAGTATAGAACCAACGTTAACCCAACCCTACCCTGCAGAGAGTGACCGACATTGGAGTGTGCCTTTGGGTCACTGTCCATAACGCTCATGCCATTTCACTTCACTCGAACTTGCAGACTCTGACAAGTGTCGTGTTCTGCCTTGGGATTGTCTGGCCTTACGCTCACCCCATTCATAAGGAAGTATGTTGAGATGGGTGCAGTATAGGAGAATGGGGTGAACTCTGGAGTCGAAGAGTTCAAGGCACACCTGGATGCCTGTCTGTGGCTGCAGGGTGGGAGTGGGGGTGCAATGGCATGAGCATTACAGCTGACAAGCCAAAGGCATACCTTGACGCCTGTTAGTCTGTACAAGGTGGGATGTTTTGGTTAGAAGCCCTAACACCCTGGGTGTTTACTGGTATTTGCACTCCAAATTTTCAACATGGCCTTTTTGTGACCCTGCCTCATTAAAGTATGTGGGACCTCTGCTCATGAACAGTGTCCCTGTGATTTTGTTAAAGTATCCCACAGTGACTGTGCCATTCTGCACCACATAAAAATGTCAGCTGCACCATTCATAGGGAGGTGTGAAGAGATGGCAATGTTGAAAATCTGAAGTGAAAATATTACAAATTCTTGAAGTTATGAGCGTGCATGAAAACTAAGCAACACATGCTTATAATAGTCTTTTTTTGGAATTCTTTCACCAAATGTTTAACATTGGCATTTTGGTACCTCTGCTCAAGAACAGTGGTAGTATGATTTTCTTAACTTGTCCCAAACGTTGATTTCCCACAGTGACCGCGCCATTGAGTGCCAGATGTATGAAATCACATTTGGGCAGGATGCGAAAAATGACAGCTGCACTGTTGATAAGAAGGTGTGCAAAAATGGCAATGTTGAACATCTGGAGTGAATATATTAAACATTCTTGAACTTACAATGGTGCATAGACACTGCGCAAAGCACACTTGTAACACAGTCATTTTGTGGAATTTCTTGACCAGCTGTTAAACACAGGAATTTTGGGACCTCTGTTCATGAACGATGTTGCTGTGATTTTCTTACTGTGTCCCAAACATTGCTTTCCTACAGCGACTGAGCCACTGTGTGCTGGATGTGTGAAAACACATTTTGGGCAGGATGTGGAAAATGAAGCTGTACTGTTCATAAGGAGGTGTGAAAAAATGGCAATGTTGAAAATCTGCAGTAAAAATATTAAAAATTCTCAAAGTTACAAGCATGCTTAGAAACTGCACATAGCACGCTCGTAACAGTCATTTTTTGCACCACATTTTCAAAATAGGCATTTTGGGACCTCTGCTCATGAACAGTGTTACTGTGATTTTCTTACTCTGTCTTGAACATTGTTTTCCTACAGCGAATGCACCACTGTGCACCGGATGTGCGAAGATACATTTTGGGCGGATGTGGAAAATGACAGCTATGCTTTCCATAAGGAGATTTGAAAAAATGGCAATGTGGAAAATCTGGAGTAAAAATATTGAAAATTCTCAAAAGTTACAAGCATGCGTGGTAACTGCATAATGCACGCTTGTAACATGGTAATTTCTTGGAATTTTTTCACCAAATTGGCAACATAGGCTTTTTGGGAGCAAAACTGTTGAAAAGTCACATTGTTGTTTTGTTAATCGGTCCTGAAAGGCGATTCCGCGCAGTGACCATGAAATCACCTATCAGTACTGAATAATGAGATGACAGTGACTGAATTCATGAGGTGGGGTCTCAAGAACCCCATGATGAAAATGTGGTGCCAAAATTCACGAAAATGGCCGAGATATGCACCAAAGTTGAAAAAAATCCATTTATGCCATTATACAGCTTACCAACATTTCTTCAGTTCGCGGTTGGCTTTGAAGAGTGCAGACACGTTCCCAGTCTACCGAAGACTGTCGCGTCACGCTCCAGAGGTAAGTATGGGGTGAGGGGTATGTGGGGAGGTGGGGTGCACAGAGGGTGGGTGCGAGTTGGGGGAAGGGACTACCAACAGCCTGTGAAGAACTGTTTTCTTTGTTTCAGGAAACAAATATCTAAATCACTATGGACTGTTTTCTATTTTTTTTTTACAGGTTTTGGTCATACTGGGTAGGGGTCCCAGTTTGGCACATTTGTTGGGGGGTCATGTTAGCCACAATTGGGGGTAGCACCAGGAAAATGGGGGGTTAACATGCCGACAGAGGGATTAGGCATCCCAGTCAGCAAGGATGTCTGGGTTTGGAGGCATGATGCCAAGGGGGATTGGGCACCCCTGAAATTGGCTACCTAGGGACTGTGAGTGGCGAGCAGCAGGTGATGAGCCGCTGCCCACCATGTTTACTGAAATGTTACACCAGACAAGGCATGCCTTGCAATAAGGGGGCGCTCCCTCATTGCAGTGGCTAAAACCTTTCAAGTTGGTGGCACACTTTTGCACTGCTGTCATAGACAGCATGCAGTCTAATTTGTGCCATGGAGCCCAACCTGAAAAACAGTGGCACCAATGACCACAACACGACCGCACCTCCAAAACCTGCTCTTCCACTTCAAGTAACTCCAATATGTTGTCTGCACTACGCATGTACGATAACATAATAAACGAGTATCTTTACTAACAACAAACCCCACAGTAGTATAATGCTACAGAAACAAGGAGGATCCCTGGAGATCAGTTAGGGTCTGTGGATGTACAATAACCAGGGAACCCCTGGGCAGACTGGATGGGCCTAACAATACTTTTGTCCCAAGAAATTCATTTTTTTCTTTTTTTGCTCCTACGCCTCAGTTGGCCCCCATCAGCTTTGATGCTTCCCCCACCCCCATCACCCATTATCTCTGGGGCTTACAATCCTGCTCCTGAACAGTGCACCATGAATTGCCCCCCATGGCAGGGCCTCCAGGGAGAAGACCGGTTTAGGAAGTGGCAGCAGGTAGCCCAGTAGACAGAGCACAGCCTAGGAAGGAGTGCGGTATCATCCTGCTTGGATTTGGCTTTTTCCTCCTGGTTTTCACTCCTTCCCTCAGGGAAGCTATGATGGGTGGTACACACACAAGTATGTGCATCGCAGTCACAAGGCACCCTCTCTCCCCATGCCACAGCTTCCTTATGTGCTACCACCTATGGTCACTCAGGTGGCAGTGTCACAGTGGAGCCGACAACCTTCCTGCCCCAGGAGAAGGGCAGCACCCTGTGGGAAGCTCAGTCCACCTCCATGCGGCTGACCCCTGCATGACTTGGGTCCATTCCCAAAGCTGGGTCGCCAATGTGGCGGCAGGTGAGACATCAGTGCCTCAGTCATCTGCACCACTTGACCAACTGTACCAAAAAATTCTGTGTTTGTATGAGATGTTCATGGCTGGGAGGAGGCAGCTTCATTGAGCCAAGCAGCCACACCATCTAGAAGCAGAGAAGGATGGACAAGTCTGAAGACCAGAGCTGTACACTAGGTTGGTAGTTTATTTAATTGCATACTTGCAACAAAATACTGGGGCCGTATGTTTGACTCCCTCCTCTAATCCTCTGACCGAGAAACATCTAAATGTCTGGGTCCTCTGCTAGTCATGCTAGGGACCAGATGTAGCACCCCCTCCATTTACCTTCAGTGCGATTAGGACCTAGTTATTGTGTTATTATTTTGTAGTATCTTACTGCAGTAAGGTGAGAGCCTGCAAGATGCAGGTAGGATATTATCTCTGAGACCGTGGGGAAGCTCCACAAAGAAAAGGTAAAGAGTGAGACTTGTGGCCATGTCAGCGACAGACCTTGTAGGAGTGGGCTATGAGGTGCCACAGTGAATGTGGAGGTTGTCTGATTGCTAGCGCTGTCAGTTACAGAGGCATTAAGAAGTGTCCATGGGAGCTGGGTTAAGTTAAGGGATACTGCACCTAGAGGGTTAAGTTTCTAGTTACTCTGAGATTAGTTTCTGGACGCCTTGTTCTGGCATCTATTTTAATGTACATAACGGTAAAAGCCTCACAAAGGTTTGAAACCATATGAATTTCAGAAACCGAGACTCCAGCGTAGTAACTGTGGGGAACCAAGAACGAGTCCAAAGATTTAGCTATGTCAGAGAACAAAAGGGACCTGGAGAGTCCAGGATAGATGTAGCAGGACTGGCCACAGCTGCGGTGCTGGGTTTGAGGAATACTTGTCAGAATACCATAATTAACTGCAAAAATGTCAAACTGATTAGGTCTATGTAACCAGATGAATTACCTGCTGTGCTACACATACTAACTGCCTCAGTAGAGGAAAGTCAAGGGCTAGAAAGCCTGCATCTGAGCATTTATTTCCACCAGATAGAATGTCTGTCTCAGATACTAGTTAGAAGAGAAAGGGTGAACTGGTATAAATGTGTGGTTGTTTGAATGAGGCTCCTATCAAGCTAAAACCATTAAGATATCCATAGACACAGGAGTACCCTAGGCAACTGGGCAATGACACCCCCCCAACTGGACACACTCGGTTAATGAACTGAGTGAAAGGGGCAGTTGCATACACATACCTATAGTAGAACCTGATCAGCAGGACTGGGCTCAGACTGAGGTACTTTTACTGGCACTCTCCAAAGATATGAGAAAGAACATTGTGAACGCTACCCCGGTCCCTGACATACTATGGAGATGTTCCACGTGGATTTGCTGCCATCACCCACCTCTTTAAAGTGGATATACTGTAGCTTGCAACAGACTCACTAGATTCATTTTAGCTGCCCTTTGAGACACTCCCTACTGTCAAATATACAGTAAGCAGGGGGGCACCGCCCTAAAACAGTGAAAGCAACTTCACCTGGCACAAGTAATGCTACAGTGCTTGTGCCACACAACACCTGGCTAAATTACCGAACTTGTTAACATCGAGATAAGGAAGGATGACCTTTGTGCCTGGCCCTCAGTGCAGGCCACCGCAGGCAGAAATAGCTTCACATTAAATAGAACCTCTGTACTGAACTTCTTTGCCCGCATTCTTATTTTAACTTATATTTTATTAAGCGTGTATCAAGAATGTACACATACATCCATAGAGATTCTGTTTACACAGACTAGATCATTTGTTAACAAATTATTGGAAGGTACTCCCAGATCCCTTTTGCTTTAAGTTTATTCAGGGAGGTTATACAACATTAAATACTTAGCCAAAGCCCTATACAGGGAGGTTATACAAATTAAATATTCACATTATCCAAAGCCCTATACAGGGAGGTTTTACAAATTAAATACTTAGCCAAAGCCCTATACAGGGAAGTTATACAAATTAAATACTCATATTATCCAACGCCCTATACAGGGAGGTTACACAAATTAAATACTCGTATTATCCAACGCCCTATACAAGGAGGTTATACAAATTAAATACTCGTATTATCCAACGCCCTATACAGGGAGGTTATACAAATTAAATACTCGTATTATCAAACACCCTATACAGGGAGGTTATACAAATTAAATACTCGTATTATCCAGAGTCCTATACAGGGAGGTTATACAAATTAAATACTCGTATTATCCAGAGCCCTATACAGGGAGGTTGTACAAATTAAATACTCGTATTATCCAGAGCCCTATACTGGGAGGTTGTACAAATTAAATACTCGTATTATCCAAAGCCCTATACAGGGAGGTTGTACAAATTAAATACTCATATTATCCAACGCCCTACACAGGGAGGTTATACAAATTAAATACTTAGCCAAAGCCCTATACAAGGAGGTTATACAACATTAAATATTCATTATCCAAAGCCCTATACAGGGAGGTTATACAAATTAAATACTCGTATTATCCAAAGCCCTATATATGGAGGTTCTACAAATTAAATACTCATATTATCCAAAGCCCTATACAGGGAGGTTCTACAAATTAAATACTCATATTATCCAAAGTCCTATACAGGGAGGTTATACAAATTAAATACTCATATTATCGAAAGCCCTATACAGGGAGGTTATACAAATTAAATACTCATATTATCCAAAGCCCTATTAAGCCTTAATCATGAACTATACCATCAGTTAACTTTTTTAATGTTGTGTATGATTTTTGCATTACACAATACTCATATTGAAATGCCAGGGTAGAGCGTGCACATATGCTACAAGGATCTGGTGATACAGTGACACAACTGACAATGTTTGTTACACCCTGCAGTGCTGTTGTTACACCATAAGGAGGCTCACCCACATATTGGCCATACGGTATGCACAAGCACATCCTTACCTTGAGTGTTAGAAAATATACCGCAGCTTGGCCCTCGGCCCAATGATAATCCCCCTGGCTCAGTGGCTCTGCTCCTTTTGCTTGCTGGCCGACGGACCCTACTAGTCCCCAACCTCCTGACCCTCCATCCAGGTAAACAACCAGAGCCAGCACACACTTCACAAGTTCCAACCACCAGGGAGACGGATTACAAAAAAAAAAAAGGATTGCTGCAGGCAGCCCAGAAGAGGGATACTATCTCGCTCGGCCTCTCTTTGTCTTTCTAAGCAAGCAGTAGGCTCAGTGAAGGAGTCAAGACGACTAAAATATAACGGATGCAAAGTCAACCTACGGTCATGAGTTGAGTAATGAGTTCTTCCTGGCTTTTCAGAATTTCCTCCACTTTCTCACAAGATGCCATCCCAAGGTGGCACAGGAAAATGCACAGGTGTGCCACACAGCACATTGTTGTCTGCTCCATTCTACCCTGTGTCACTTTGTGACTGCCTGTTGATCAGATTTGGACCAACGATTTTCTTTGGTGATTGGCTGTGCAACTGACAACACAAACAGGCAGAAACAGGAGAAGTGATGGGTAAAGTTTATGCTGATTGTGTCAGCATGGACTTAGCAATCATTTCTTACAGAACACAGCCAGCAAGCGTGCATTTTTTTAAAGTCGCTTTGATTATTGAGCCGAGGCTGAGCTGATTGGATCCCTGTCACCCCAACCCCCCACCCCAACACCACGGACTTAAAAAAAGCATTGATTGCTTTCAGCCATTCAATCGTTTAAAATAAAATACATGTTTTTTTTAAGATTGTTCACACAAATTGGGGGGTGCATACCCTCTTGGGCCCTATGGGCATGACGCCACTGCGACAGAGGGTCATAATGTCACAAGACATTAAACCACTTGCTAAGGTACGCTGCTAATACAGTATGCTTTCTGGCAGTTCCCCAGCATCCCCCACATACCCCCCCCAATAAGGATTGTTAACTCTGGGGTAGGAGGTTAACAGTAAAATTGCACAAAATTTGAAAAATAAAAACATTTTCTTGCATCTGGGACTGGGAAGCCAACCCAATCCCAAATGTTCTGCATGCATTCCCTGCTGATAGTGGCTTATCTCATGCAGCCACAGCAGCTGCTCAGCAGAAACCCATCCCAGCAGAGTTCTTATCCTCTGCCTGGGACAGTGAGAAGGTGCAGTACCTGCACTGAAGCATTTACGGTATTGCACCCTCGTGCTCACATTTACAACACTATTTTAGTTTAGTGCTCATGTCATACACTATTAAGCATACAACATACTGGCCCGGTAGGCCCCCAGAACTGGTCTTAAGGTAACCGGGCACATTGGCTCAAAACACAGTATTGTTCACATAAATTTAATGACCAAAATCTATCAGTAGATTCCTTCTGATATCAACACTCGGTAGCTCACATAGCTTTGTACCGTCTCAATACTGGCAGGCTCCTGGGTCGTCTGTTGGCACTCCCTTTTATTCTCCACCTCTGTGACCTGGGGAGAGGCTCCTACAATAAGGTCCCTAGAAGCATCTGCCTGTGGAAGTAGACAAGAGATTGGATTACAAGGTCAGCTCTGAACAAAGAACAAAGGATGTCTAGTTCAGGATGGGGCATGGTAGAATGGGAGGAGGGGTAATCCCAAAATGGCCACACACTGCACTATGAGCATCTAATAATGTTAACAAGAGGAAACCCCAACCCAAAAACACAAATTACAAAATAAGCACTGCACACGGTACAAGGGACTTGATTTGGTCACTTATAGTACCTTGAAATGTTAAAGTACCCTGATAAATCAGAACAGTACAACACAACCCCCAGAACTGGTCTTAAGGTAACCAGGCACATTAGCTCAAAATACAGAATAGTCCAAACACATTTAGTGTCCAAAATCTAGTAGTAGAGTCCCTCTGATATAAACACTCAGTGGCTCAGATAACTTTGTACCTGCTCAACACTTCTTCTGAATATTTATTTACTGATTTTATTTATTGAATTTTGTCAACCCGGTTGGCCCACTAAGACTAGAAGTTCCTTTTTCAGGGGTGACTGGGGGATGCAGATGGTAACCAACTGAAACTGAACCAGATTAAGCTGTTTGTGGTATTTTTAGTAAAATATTAGTGAATATTGCAACTTGGTGCTGTTTTGGTGCAATTCTGGTGCAACCATTTTTAACCCAACACAAGGCTTTAAATATATGGTCCCAGATCTTTGTTTAAATTTGGTTCTGCATTTGTCTTGTTACCGTTTGTGGCTACATCTGTAGTGTTTCTAATGTTGAAAAATGACTTGAGGCTCAAATGTCTATACATATGGTTTGAGGCTATTACTGTTTGGAATTTATTGTTCAAGACCCAGGAATCTCTTAGTAGGATTAGACACATTAACATGCAGTCCAGATCTGCTGACTGCCCCCGAAACTTTCATTTGGAATTTTATTCAAATGAAAAGAATTTAGAATGCCAAATTCAAACACTGCTGCCTCTTACTCCATAACTGTCAGATTCAATTTTTCCATCTCAGAAGCAGAATGCCCCCAAGACTGCTCAGCAACATTGCTGCACGACTGGCCCAGTGGCGCTGAGGGTTGAGGCCCTGGTCACTGTACCTCATGCCATGTTGGCGACCCACATTCAGGAACAAACGCAGGTTGCCAGAGGCTGGCTGGGAAGGAGGTGGATTGAACGTCTGAGGGACTGCTCGCCATCTCCGGGGAGTGGGGGTGCCTTCGGTCGATGCGTGTCTGATCCCTGGTGGAGGCTGGGGGGTCAGCGCAGCACTGCTGACATAACAAGGGTCTGGAGCTTGGCAGGTGCCAGGTAGGGACGTGTGCGTGCTCATCGCTGGTGTCACTGCACGCCAAGCTTGAGCAGGGGAGAAAAACACGAAAAGACCCTGGTGGCTGCTTGTGGCAGCTTGATGGCCATCCCCTGGCACTCCATTCCAGGAGGTAACACTCTGTACTGAATCCTGCCTGGACGAGTGAGTAGGCGGCTCCCAGTTATTGCCCCAGAGGCTAGGGACGGCAGCTGGACCAGAAATCCGGCAAGACCCAGGGGTTGGAGAAGAAAGAAGAAACAAAAGAAACCACACACACACACACAAAAAAGAAAATTATTTTTAAACTGGTGTGTTTACTTACAGTTTTTATTTATGCTCTGCCTCTTACTGTATTTGTTTAGATTTAAAAGTTTATTAGTCTTAGCAGTTCCATTGCTGTCACAGGATCTGATTTAATTAGACTGTGTATCTTTATGTGTGGTTTCAGACAGCTAGCTTGTTATTTACATTACCATACTGTACTGTTATTATTTAAAACATTTAGTATGAATAGTGACTGGTTCCTGTCTGCCTTTTGCAACCGATCCCATTTCTGCTTGTGTTCATAGCTGTTCTTGTGTTACTGAATAGGGTATCCAATGAGGATGGCAACTCAGTATGAGCACTCGACAAAACAGTGACTCGTATTCATCGATTTCCTCCTAGACTACCCTGGAAGGATAGTGACACTATGTGAACATGAGGGTACTACAGGGTGACAGGACTGGGGGGACAGTGAGGGGAAGGGGGAGTACAGGGAAGGGGTTTTGGGGACTGGTGTGGCTGCTGCTACTGAGCAAGCCATGTGGTGTAGTGGCGTGAGTGGCTAGCTAAGGTGCAGCAGGTACAAAGTTCAGGACCTGGTGAGGGAAATTTTTGCTGCTCCTTGTGACTTCGACACCTAAGTTTTTCCTAATGCAGGGTTTTTGCCCCCTCCCCGACAAGCACCCCCATAAAGTTAAAAATCATTATTCAGGGAGGTGCAGGGTGTGTGTTTGTTTTCTGGATGGCGGGTCGTCTATGAGTGTATGTTGCCAATTTGCTTTTTGACGATATACACTTGCTATAACAGCAATCGCTATTTTGCGATTGCTATTATGACATGGAACCAATGAATAGCAGTCGGTCCCCTTTTTTCAGCTCAAAACCGATCACTTTCTGGGAGAACAGCATGAAAAAATTGGTTTTAATTGTAGTCCCTTTTAAACTTAAGGAACTGACTTCAGTTATTGTTCAGTTTTATTCATTCTGTTGACAGTTTGGCATATCAGAAAGACAGGTGCTTTCAGATCTTTGCTAAAGCTGATCGTCATGATTGCTGCATAGAGTGCTTGGGTCCCAGCTATTTTTTATCTAATTGTGAAATCTGTACTTCTTTTTGTATGAAACCTGTTAGGAAAAGAGTGAAAAAGTTTAAGCAAATTGTTTCTATTCCATTCTCAATGTCACAGAAGCAAAATGAGGAGGGTCCTTCTTCATCTCACTCCAAAGACAAAGGAGAGACCTTATAAGGACTTCTCAGATCCCAGACTTAATGAAAAGGGGGATGGAGCATACTAAACTTAAACAAACATTTGTCAATGCCGAATGTTGTCTCGCTGGCGTTGGTAGTGCCGGAGTTAGACACGCATAATAGGAATGGCAGTGAAGTACTGAAGTGACACCAACCCCACCCCCACCCTGTAGAGAACGGCAGGCATTGGGGTGTGCCTTTGGGTCATCAGCCAGAACGCTCATGCCATTGTACCTCACCCTACCCTGTAGACACTGACATGTGTCATGGTGTGCTTTGGGGTCTTTGGGCATTATACTTACCCCATTCCATAAGGAAATATGCTGAGGTGGGTGCAGTACAGGAGAATGGGGCGAACTTTGTGGCCAAATAGTAGAAGGCGCACCACGATGCCTGTCACTGGCTGCAGGGTTGGGGTGGAATGGCGTGAGCATTACAGCCGATGATCCCAAGTCACACCCCTGATGCCTGTCAGTCTCTACAGGGTGGGGTGCTACAGTTGGAAACCCTAACACCATAGGCGTGTGTTGGTATTTTCACTTCAAATTTTCAACATGGGCTTTTTGTGAGTATACCTTATGACAAGAGGCACAATCAATATGTTAGTTGAAAGGTGGTTTTGCACTGTGGCTATGCCATTTGGCAACACAGGGACGAAAACACATTTTGGGCAGGATGTGGAAAATGACAATTGTTTTGCTCATGAGGAGGTGTAAAAAATGGCAACATTGAAAATCTGGAGTGAAAATATGAAAAACTGGTGAAGTCACGAGCATGCACAGAAACTGCACAACACATGTCCATAACCCAATTATTTTGGGGAGTTTGTTAGCCACATTTTTAACATAGGCATTTTGGAACCTCCCCTCATGAACAGTGACACTGTGATTTTGTTAATCTGTCCCAAAAGTTGATTTCCCATAGTGACCATGTCATTTATGCGCCACAGGTGTGCAAACACATTTGGGCAGGATGTGAAAAATGACAGCTGTACTGTTTATAAGGTGGTCGCGAAAAATGCCAGTGTTAATCTGGCATGAAAATATTACCAAATTTCTTGAAGTTACAAGTGCGTGGAACTACTTGTAACACCACTGAACACAGTCATTTTATGGACTTTCAGCACCAAATTTTCAACACAGGTATTTTAGAACCTCTGCTCATGAACAGCGTCACTGTCATTTCCTCAAACTGTCCCAAAAACTGATTTCACACAGCGACCGCTCTATTCTGCGCAGGACGTGCAAAAACACATTTTGGCCAGGATATGTAAAATGACATAATGTTCATCAGGAGGTGTGGAAAAATGCCAATTTTGAAAATCTGGAGTGAAAATATTACAAATTCACAAAGTTATGAGTGTGCATAGAAACAGCGTACGCACATACAGAACAGCACTATTTTGATTTTTTTCACTAAATTTTGCATCTTAAGCTTTTTGAGAGTCCCCCTCTTGAACAGTGGCACTGTCATTTCATTACTCAGTCCCAAACGGTGATTTTGCGCACTGACAGCAAAATCATCTTTTGGGACAGAATAACGCCATGACAGTGACTGAATTTCAGAGGATGAAGTCCCAATAACCTCATGTTGAAAATTTAGTGCAAAAATTCCAAAAAATGCCTGAGATATGCACCAAAGTTGCAAAAACCCTATTTATGGCACTATACAGCTTACTGGCATGTCTTCCGTTCGCGGTCGGCTTTGAAGAGTGCAGATGTGTTCCTAGTCCACAGAGATCATTGTGCCAGACTCTGGAGGTAAGTATGGGGTGAGGGGGCTTTGTGTGGAGGCAGGGTGCGCAGAGGGTGGGCGCAGGTTGCAGGAAGGTAGCAGGGAGACAGCGAGGGAATGTTTTCTTTTTTCACAGGGTCGAAAGAAAAAAAAATATTGCAGGATGGTTTTTATTTTATGAGATTTGGCACGCTGGGGTGGGCTCCCAGCGTACCACCTAAGTGTTTTTGGGGAATGCTGTAGCTGATGTGGATTAGGCACCCCAATGGCACACAACGAAGCGGAGGGGGGCAAAATCCCCTGGCACATAACAAATGGGGATGCATTATGCCAATGGAGAGTGGGCTCCCCCATCAGCACACACACTGGAGCAGGGCATGCCAACAGGGGGATTGGGCACCTCTGAAGTCGGCATTATGACCGGCAGTATGCCGCCATGTTATGTACTTGTTTCACCAGGGAAAGCACATCAGGAAGTCCGCTGCATATGACAAGCTTTTCTCGCATTGCTGCAGACCTTTCCTTAGAAGTGCTTGCCACATTATGTATGCATGGGGTGGTGCTGGCATGCAGGCTTATTGGGGAATGAGGAATGCACCTACTGATGCATGCCCTGCATTCGCCCAACAGTGACCATGCCTCAAAATCTGATACTACCGCAATATGTCGGCTGAAAGACTGCGAGCCAACAAAATTAGCAGACACCTGAGATTGTGCCTGCGAAAAAGAAATGTAAAAAGAAAAATATCACTGTGCCTCCTACTGGAAAAGCAAAGGAGTTCCCAATATATAAAATAAAACTCCCTCTATGGAGGAAATTGCCAGAGCCCTGCAAATTATACAGTCTCTGCATGATGCAGATGCAATACTGGTTACACTGGTTCAAATTTCACCAGTCATTCCCAGGTAAAGTATAGTTACGTAAGAACTGACCGTAACAGTAAATCTTCGAGAACAGCTCTTGCAGCAGGTAACACTATTAGGACTGAAGCCGGCAGGTGTCAGGACTTCACGGAATTCTTCTAGCTAGCTATCTTCAGCGGGGACCGCCCCCAACGTCGGTCCCGCCTCCGACGTCAGGCGTAGTACAAAGGCGGTCCATGAGATTCCCCAGTTATCCGCCCGGAGACTTCTGGCACGGGATGACATCAGAATGGGAGACGAGGATCCATCACCAGAAGACAAAAGGGCCTAAGCCCCTGCAAAAGGCTCTGAAAGCCATGCCTCCTCCAAGGGGGAAGGTGGGCCGGAAGGTACCTGCTGCAAGAGCTGTTCTCAAAGATAGTACAGTTACGTAAGAACTTACCGTAACAGTAGATCTTCGAGAACAGCTCTTGCAGCAGGTTACACCATTAGGACTGAAGCCGGCAGGCGCCAGGACCCCACGGAAAAATTCTAGCTAGCTATCTTCAGCAGGGACCACCCCGGCGTCGGTCCGCCTCCGGCGTCAGGCGTGGTACATGAGGGTGGTCCACCAGATTCCCCAGTTCTCCCGCGGAGACTCCCGGCCGCGAGGATGACATCAGAAGGGGAGACCGAGGATCCACCGTCAGAAGACAATAAGGGAGAAATCCCGATACAAGCAGGAGCAGAGCCCTGCCTCCTCCAAGGGGAAGGTGGGGGGAAGGTACCTGCTGCAAGAGCTGTTCTCGAAGATCTACTGTTACGGTAAGTTCTTACGTAACTGTACTATCTTACTTCGAGATACAGCTCTTGCAGCAGGTTACACCATTAGGACTGATTCCCAAGCAGTAACGCTGCCAGAAGATCCGGGAGGAGGTAAAATGTAAGAAAAAACATTCCAGGCCCTGACCTAGGACAGGAGACCCTGCAGCACCGCTAGGCCGAAACCGGCTCTTCGCCGGGAGGCGATATCCAGACTATAATGCCTGATAAAGGTATGCACAGAACTCCAAGTGGCTGCAGCACAAATAGCAGAGATGGAGACGTTGTTAAGTGCTGCAAAGGAAGTAGCCATACCCCTGGTAGAGTGACCCCGGATAGAACCCGGGAGGGGCCTTTGCTTAATCTCGTAACAGTATGAAATACACTGGACAAGCCAGCGAGACAAGGTCTGTTTGGATACTGATTGGCCCATCATTCTCTGAGAGAAGGAAACAAAAAGCTGGTCAGAACCACGAGAGGGTTTAGTTCTGTTGAGGTAATACCTCAGACTGTGGTGAACACAAATCCTGATGACACAAAGCTCTGTGACAGAGTAGACACACCAGAGGGTGTAGACAGAATGAGAAGGGACCTGCAGAAACTTGAAGAATGGTCAGGGGTTTGGCAGTTGAAATTCAATGCAAGGAAGTGCAAGATAATGCATATGGGGCACAATAACCCTGGCACAATATATCAGTCGGGGGGTGAGGATATAGCATGCACCAAGCAGGAAAGGGATCTTGGAGTTATCATCTCTGATGACCTCAAGGCAGGAAACAGTGTGACAAGGCAGCAGGTAAAGCAAATAGGATGCTGGGATGCATAGGCAGGGGCATCACCAGCAGGAAAAGGGAGGTCATAATTCCACTATACAAGACACTAGTGAGGCCCCACCTGGAGTACAGTGTACAGTTCTGGAGACCTTACCTACGTAAGGACATAGACAGGGTAGAGAAGGTTCAGAGGAGGGCAACAAAGATGGTGCATGGATTGCATCACAAGTCCTATGAGGCACTGAACATGTACTCCCTGGAGGAGAGGAGGGAGAGAGGGGATATGATAGAGACATACAAGTATCTTACAGGGAGGAACAGGGTGCAGGAATGCACTATTTTTAAGCGAAAAAGATGTTCCAGGACTAGAGGGCATGGGATGAAGTTGGAGGGAGGACGATTCAGAGGAAACGTGAGGAAGAATTTCTTCACAGAATGGGTGGTGGACAAGTGGAACACCCTGCCAGAGGAAGTGGTGGGGGCTGAAACAATCACGGGATTTAAGAATGCATGGGATAGACATAAAGGAATTCTGGAGATCAGGGGTAAGGGGCAACAGACTTCCTGGAAAACATAAACTGAACTTACAAACTTAAATGGGCAGACTGGGTGGGCCATAGGCCCTTATCTGCCGACGCTGTCTATCTATGTATGTATCTATGTAACATCCAGGGTGTGGAGCAAAGCCTCTCCTCTATTAGAATAACTCGGGAAATAGACCGGAAGGTCAATATCCTGGTTTAGAGTGAGTGCCGAAACCACCTTAGGCAAAAACTTAGGGTTCGTCTCCAGAGATATTCTGTCCCAGTGGAAAACTAAATAAGGCTCTTTGCACATGAGAGCGTGAAGCTCAGAAATCCTTCTAGCTGAAGTAACAGCAACTAAAAATAACGTCTTCCACGACAGAAAACGTAGCTCGCAATCCGCGGCAGGTTCAAAGGGAGGGAGTTGAGCTGTTCCAGGACAAAGAGCAGATCCCATGGAGGCACTGGGTCCCTAATGGGAGGCCTAAGTGTAACACCCTCTAAGAAAATCCCGAGGCGTCTAATTGTGCAACAGTACGATGTCCCACGGAAGGTGGTAGGCAGAAATAAGCGCAAGGTGCACCTTAATAGAGATAGGCTAGGCCTGAATGAAAAAGAGAGAGGAGATAATCCAAAATTACTCCCACAGGACAACCTAAAGGGAAAGATCACGAGCCGTGACCATAAGCAAAAGCAGCGCCACTTCATGGCATACGTCGCACAATAGTTGCGACTCTGGCTGAAAGAACCTCTGCAACCTCTTGAGACCCGTGACATAAAGATGGCTATGTCTCTAGGAGCCAAGCATGCAGGTTCAGAGAATGCAAATCCGGATGGAGTAACAAACCTTTCTCCTGACACAGTAGGTGGGAGCTGAGCGGCAACGGGAGTGGGGGTTCCCGAGATAACTGTGCCAGCAAGGGGAACCAGATCTGTCTGGGCCAGAATGGGGCCACCAGAATCATTTGTGCATGCTCCCTGCGCAGCTTGAGAAGAACTCTTTGGATCAACGGGAAGGGAGGGAAAGCATAGAGGAATCTGTTCGCCCAGGAGAGGGACAACGCATCTCGCCAGAAAACACCAGGCCCTGGATCTAGCAAGCAAAAATTGGGCAGTTTTGCATTGGATGGGGATGCGAACAAGTCTAGCTCTGGAATTCCCCATCAAAGAAACAGATCCTCTGCCACCTCCTGAAGAAGTTCCCACTTGTGGACTCTGGCCTGGGAGCGACTCAGGCCGTCTGCAATCGTGTTGTCCACCCCGGGAACGTGCACAGTGATCAGATTTGTGCCGTGTCCGATTACCCAATCCCACACCCTCATGGCCTCCCTGCAAAGGGGGTAAGAGTGTGCGCCTCCTTGTTTGTTGAGGTAATACATCACCGCTGTGTTGTCTGTCTGAAGCAGGAGAGTGCATGGTGGGATTATCGACTGAAAAGCTTGCAGTGCGTAGAGGACCGCCCTCATCTCTAGGACACTGATATGGAGATGAGCCTCCAACGGGGTCCATGAACCCTGAGACTTCACCCCGTCCAGGTGTGCCCCCCACCCAAGACCTGAAGCATCTGTGGTGAGGGTTACCTCCGGGGACAGTGCTGCAAGCAGGGGCGCCCTTGAAGCGACCGGGGCTATCCACCACTGTGCGGATCACGGATTTCGTGATCCTGACCGGGTGCTGCAAGTGGTCTTGCCTTTGGTCCCATTGCACCTTGAGCATCCACTGGGTTACCCGCATGTGGAGCCGTGCGAGAGGGACCGTAGGAATGGCCGCAGCCATGTGTCCGAGCAGACAAAGGACCGACCTGGCAGGTACGATCTTGTTCGATGACAAATCCCTTATGAGGGACCTGATGCGTTCCGCCCTGTCGCCCGGTAGAAAAGCTCTTCCCTGGACAGTGTCCAGAACTGCGCCTATAAATTGCAGTTTCTGCAACGGTACCAAGAGAGACTTCTCGTAATTTATGAGAATGCCCAGAGACTGGAAAAAGTCTTGAGTGCTCTGGACCGCAAGCAACAACGCCTCTCTGGAGGCGGCCATGAGAAGCCAGTCGTCTAGGTACGGGAACACATAGTGGCCCTGTCTCCTTAGAGATGCTGCCACGACTGCCATGCACTTGGTAAAGACCCTTGGTGCGGATGACAGTCCGAACGGAAGAGCCCGGAACTGAAAATGGTGGTCGAGGAACTCGAAGCGCAGGAACCTCTGGTGCACCTGAGCTATGGGGATATGCAGGTACGCGTCCTGCATGTCTAGGGACGCTAGAAAGGCGTCCTTCTTTAGCATGGGAATAAGACTTTGAAGAGTCACTATGCAAAATCACTTGTAGGCAACCGACAGATTGAGGTCGCTGAGGTCCAGAATTGGACGGAGGTCCCTTGTTTTCTTCGGAACCAGAAAGAAATGAGAATAGTATCCTAACCCTCTCTGGTTCTCTGGGACATACTCTACCACTCCCTTTTGTAGGAGCGCAAGTATCTCTTGCCTGATAAGCAGTTTGTGCTGACCCAAGTAACGGGAGAGCAGAGGAGGCCTCGAGGGTGGCTTGTCTGCAAATTCTATAAAGTGGCCTCTTTCGACCAACTGAAGAACCCACTTGTCGGTAGTTATAGACAGCCATCCTAGCAGGTAATTCACAATACGACCCCCGACCTTGATGTCCCATTGATCCTGAGGAGCGGGGGCCAGGAAGGAGTCAGGCTGTGATGGCTGAAGGACGCGCAGGCTGGGCCAGCTCAGCTGGGCGCTGACTTCGGCCCACGGACTGTCTATCCTGGGCTCTGCGGGAACCGAGCCCCTCTGCTGTGGACCGGTGCGGGACTGTTGTCTCTGCGTCCGTCCATGGAAACGGCTTTGGTTCCTTACGAAAGGAACTAAGCCTTGGTTGGTACATTGCCTGGACTGACCTCACCGCCTTCCTGGCCTCTTAGAGCTTGGTGAGGACCTTCTCAGAGGGCTCAACAAAGAGAACTTCTCCCTCAAAAGAGGCATCCATGATATTCTTCTGGACGTCTGGGGTAAATCCGGAAACAGAGAGCCATGAGTGTCTCCGGAGGCATACGCCTGAAGCTGCCGCTCTGGCCGAGGAGTCCGCGGAATCATACGCAGCTCGCTGCACCTGGGTTCCCACATCCAAACCCGTGAGGAGGAGCTGCAACATCTCCTCCTTCTGCTCACCTTCTGGCATTTTTTCTGCCAGATCCAGTTCCTGTTCCCACAAGGTGTTTTGGAACTGCACCATGTGGGTCAAGTAGTTCAGTGATCGGACGGTGCAAGTAGCAGAAGCATACGTGCGCCTGCCCATAGCGTCCAGCTATTTGGACTCCGGGTCCGGTGGCAGGGTGCTCAAATGTTTCGGTCTCTGGGACCGGTCATGACAGGCTGTTATGACCAGAGAGTCGGCCAGAGGATGTTGAGCCAAGTACTGGTCCTCCTTAGGAGCCTTGTACAGGTGGTCAGCTTTCTTCAGCATCACCGGGAGTGAGTGTGGATGCTTCCACGCTGCCTTGGTGACGTCCACAAAAGTGTCCACCAAGAGTGGTACCAATACAGGCTTAGGAGCTTTCTGTCAAAGATACCTGGCGAGGCGTAGTCTCACGGGGTCTAATTCTTCCGCATCCCAGCCCATGTTCTCTTGGATATGTCGCAGGATCTCTGAGAACAACTGGTCATCCTGAGGAGATCTAGGAAGCTCACGTGGGTCCAGAGAGGGGGATCTGGATCCTGAGAATTCCGATCCCGTGTCCTCCGTTGAAGGCGAAAGGCGGCGTCTTCTGGGTCTCTTGGGGCTGGGTGACCCTGAAGAAGATCTAGACAGAGGTCTCCTTTTGTCTGGTCTCCCCCTAGGAGGACCCGGAGGCTCCTGGGGGGAAGGTACTCAGCCTGCAGCCCCAGATGGTGTGGGGGGCGCAGGAGCTGGAGGAGTTGCAGGAGGAGGAGGAAGAGGAGGAGGTGTGGGAACCATATCCTTTTTAATGGTATCCCATCAGTAAGTGAAGAGCTCCTTAACCTCAGAAATGCAAAGACTCGACAACGGACCGGGCGCCGGAGGCCGGTCGTCGGGTTCCGGCGTCGGCTCCTCAGGGGCCTCGGGCTGAGGAGAGGGTTCCCTGGGAGGTGTGACAGGACCGGGTTCGCCGTCTGGTCCTCGGGCTGCATCAACTCCTCCTCCGTGATAGTCTCCTGACCGACATCGGTAGGAGGCGTCGGGGTCCTCTTCTCAACAAGTACTGGTATGGACGTCAGCCCCCCGCCGACGACCGGAGGGGGCGTAGGCCTGACCGGCGATGGACGTCTAGCGGTTGACGGCTCCTGGGACCTGTGGTGAGAGGACGACGTCGGACGAGCCGACGTCGGATCCAACGGTCTCTTGAGAGAGGTAAGCTCCTTGGTCTTCCGCTGGGTGGGAGGAGGAGGCAAGGAGGCAGAACTGACGTCAGGCTCAGAATGGCGGGAACCCAACTTGTGGTGATGATGATGGTCCCCAGACTTAACCAGGGCTTTGGAGGATAAAGATGGGGGCCTGGAGGTCTTGGCCAGTCAGGAGGAAGAGGATCCCGAAGGTGTCTTCACCGCAGCAGGGGGAGGCTGAGAAAGGGCCCGGGAGGGCGAACGGTCGGACCGGGAGCCGGAGCTACGAGAATCGGAGGCCCTAGATGGGGACTTGGAGGAAACCTTCTCCCTGTGCTTGCCAGAATGTTTCTGGTCCTTCTCTGCAGATTCCCCCCTGGAGGTGTCCATGGCCTTGATCCTCTCCTCGAGCAAAAACACCTGCAGAGCCTTCTGGTGACGGATCCGGGTCCGGCTGTTGAATCCCTGGCAGAACGTGCAGGACCGGGTGTCGTGGTCTGGACCTAGGCACTGGACGCAGGCCGAATGCGGATCCTGAAACGGGATTTGCTTCCCACAGGTGCACTTCGAGGGATGGCCTTCAACAGAGGTTGGAGAGGGCATCAGGCAACAAGTGAGCTGGAAAAACTAACGTTTCCTGAAGGAAGAACTTAACCGTGCGTCGCGCGCTAAGAAACGAGCTGAAGGGTCGAGACATGCAAGTCGACGGCGGGAAAGAACTGGGGAATCTGGCGGGACCGCCCCCTTTTGTACTATACCTGACGTTGGAGGCGGGACCGACGTCGGGGGTTGTCCCCGCTGAAGATAGCTAGCTAGAAGAATTCCGTGGGGTCCTGACGCCTGCTGGCTTCAGTCCTAATAGTGTCACCTGCTGCAAGAGCTGTATCTTGAAGTAAGATCAAATACTGCAGGTGTGTATGGAGGAGTATGACGAGAAATCAGATATGGGGGAACCCACGGAACCAGAGGTTCCCCAAGACCATGAGTTCAGTTCTCCCCCCATGTGGACAGGATGATTTTTCATCTCACTTTTCTTTCTTCAGACAAATAGCTGACATCCTGGGGCTTTCCTCACAAGAATCCATGGATGATCCTGGGCCTTCCCTCACAAGAATCCATGGATAATGAGGTAGAGGCAGATAGTTTGGATATATTGGATATTACTCACTCAAGAAAGGTAGTGCTTCCTAACCCTAATTCACTATGGCAGATTACTTTTAAGATACTACAAACACCTTTCTCTGACCCTCAGAGTAGATATAAGGTGGGAAAGAAATATCATCTGGATAGAGCTTCTGCTAATTATCCATACACCAGATCACAAGGGTATTATACTGGCCACAGCCTGTGATAAAACAAAGTTCCTCTGGCATCTCACTCTGCAGACAAAGATTCCAGAAAGCTTGACACAATGAGGAAGAAAGGCTATTTGGGATCTTCCCCACTCCTCAGGCAAGCAGCTTACATGGCTTATGCTGCAAAATATCATAAAGCACTGTGGATCTCCATGGTGGATTTAACTGAGAAGGTTTTAGGAGATGTGGCTCAAGATATGGCAGACACTGCCAGGATGGCTGTGGATGCCACAAAGTACCAGTTTCACGTGGCAGTGCATGCAAATGACACGGTATCGAGAATGTTGTCCTTGTCTGCTGCATTAAGAATATTTGCTTGGCTTAGAGCAACCAATCTAACACCAGCCACCTGACTAAAGGCTATGGATTTTCCATGCAAAAAAATTCCGTCTTCGGTAACAAAATTGAGGTGTACGTGAAAAGGTAGAGGAGTACAAATCCAGCTACAGGAATAACTCCTCTAGAGAAAGAGCCTCCACTTCTAACAGATTTACAGGAAGTGGACCCAGAGGTATCGGGTACTACCCCAGATTGTTCACCCCACACCCTACGCCAGTAGAGTACACACAGGCAAGAGGGTACTATAGGAGCAGGGGCAGAAGGTCTGCTAGGCATGCTAGCCCAGCTCCAGTCCCAGATCACCATCTGGACAGAATCCCTGACTACACAGTTCAAGCTGCCCCCTCCTCCAGTAGGGGGCAGTTTGTCACTCTTTTACAAACATTGGGAGAATATTACCAGACAACTGGGTGCTAGAGGTAGTGAGTCAGGGTCTTTGCATGCAGTTCAAAGAATTTCCAAAACTACAGGGCCGCAGGGCTTCCCAGCCTTCACCACCCTCAGGCACCATTCTGCTGGAGCTGGAAGTCAAAAAGCTCCTGCAAGCCAGGGCAACAGTACCAGTTCCCTGTTCCCAGAATGGAAGAAGTCAATCAGTTTGCTTATCAAGCCCCAAAAATTTCAACTTAAACCCAGTTCAGTCACTGGAGATTATTGGCGCACAACTGGACACTATTCAAAGAAATACAGGTTACTCACCTGTAACAGGAGTTCTAGGAATGGTATATGTTGTTCATCCACACTTATTGGCAGGTCCCTTGCCGCTTTAAATCTTGCCGGAAGGTCTTCAAGCTGGCTCCTCCCACCCACCCGGGTGGTAAAACTCTCGGCTCCGCCCCATGACGCCAGATCTGGCCTGCTGGAAGCTCAGGTTGTGCGTCGAAGCCGGGGAGGTCGGGTGGGTCATGTGGATGAACAACATATACCATTCCTAGAACTCCTGTTACAGGTGAGTAACCTGTATTTCTAGGGACATGGATATGTTGTTCATCCACACTGTCTGGCAGACTCCTAGCAGTTCTCCGGGAGGAGGGAGGCAAGGCGCACACCCCCAATACTTACTTAGGGAATAAAGACTGGAGAACCGAGGCCCCAAAACCAGCATCCTGGCGTGACTCAAGGTCGATGTGGTAATGGGTAATAAAGGTGTGTGCTGACTTCCAGGTAGCAGCCCTGCAGATTTCCTGGATAGGGACGTCCCTGGAAGCAGCCACCGATGCAGCAGTATGGCGGGTAGAATGAGCTCTTATCCCTCTGGGAGGCTCCATGCCCGCCAACTTATAGCAGAGTTCTATGCAGGAGGTGACCCACCTGCCTATCGTCCGCTTGGCTGCAGGTCTGCCAGGTGCTGCTTCAGCGTAGGTGACAAACAGCTGGCGAACCTCTCCCCGAATTTCAGCCATGCACTCCTTATAATAAGCTAATGCCCTTCTAGGGTCCAGAGTATGGAGCCTATATTCGGCCTCCGAGGTGTGACTGGGGTAGAACACCCGCAGAGTCAGCACCTGGTTAAGGTGAAACTCCGACACCACCTTCGGAAGGAATTTTGGGTGGGGGCGCAGGACAACCTTGTCCCTGTGGAAGACCAGGTAAGGAGACTCGATGCAGAGTGCCTGGAGCTCTCCCATCCTTCTGGCTGACGTGATAGCCACCAAGAAGGTGGTCTTCCATGACAGGTGAGAGATATCACACTTGTGCATTGGTTCGAATGGCTTGCCCATGAGCTTTGCCAGTACCAGCAGTAAATCCCAAGGAGGTGGAGGTTCTCGCACCGGAGGAGAAATGTGATCAAGGCCTTTGAAAAAGCACCGACCACCTTTTCCTGCGCCACCGACTGCTCCCCGGCCCGCGCCCAGTAAGCAGAGATGGCTGCCAGGTGCACCTTTAGGGTCGCTGACCTAAGCCCTTGACTAGAAAGGGACCATAAATAGTCCAAAATGCTTGCCACAGAACAGGAGGAAGGGTCCAAGCCCTTGCCCTGACACCAAATGGAAAATCTCTTCCATTTGAAGGCATAGCATTTTCTGGTCGACTCCTTACGGGACGCCTCAACAATATTGAGGACCTCGTCGGAAAGACCCAAGGCCTGGAACTCTAGCCGCTCAGGAACCAGGCCATCAGGTAAAGGATTGAAGGTCCGGATGGAACACCTTCCCCTGTTTGACTGAGAACAGGTCCAGGCGAGCTGGAAGCTGCCTCGGGAGCCTGGAGCTGAGGCTGAGGAGATCTGGGTACCAGAACTGGTGGGGCCAGTCTGGGGCTATCAGAATCACCTGCGCCTTGTCCCTCCTCACCTTGAGAAGCACCTTGTGAATCAAGGGAAATGGGGGAAAGGCGTAAAAGAGGCCCGGGGTCCTCAGCCTCGAGAAGGCATCCCCCTGCAGCGAGCCCTGCTGAGGGGAGCGGGCATGAAACAGCCTCAGCTTCGCATTCTCCCTGGAGGCAAACAGGTCCACCTGAGGTAAGCCCCAGTGGGAGAACAGATCTTGTACTACCTCCGGCAGGAGAGACCACTCGTGAGATGCAGCCCCTATCCGGCTCAGGGCATCGGCCAGGGTATTGTAGGCTCCTGCCACATGAATGGCTAGGAGATCCGCCTACAGGCTGCGCACGAGAGACCAAATGCGGAGAGCTTCCTTGCATAGAAGCATGGAGTGCATCCTGCCCTGGCGGTTCAGGTAGTACATGGTCGTGGTATTGCCCGTCTGAACTTGGACCACTTGACCCCGGAGAAACGGAACAAAGGCGGTGAGAGCTAGGCGGACCACTGGGAGCTCCAGCAGGTTGATGTGGCATCGGGACTCCCGCGGGGACCAGAGGCCATGCACTCGGTGTTCCCCCAGATGGGCACCCCAACCCATCAGAGAGGCATCGGTCGATAGAGAGACCGTCGGCTCGAGGCGGACAAACGGGATGCCCTCCTGCAGATGGGATGGAACGGTCCACCACTGGAGAGCATTTCACATCTCCTGGGTCACTATCACTAGCTGGTCCAATGGATCGCAGCATTGTGACCATTGGCTGGCCAGTCCCCACTGAAGGGGGTGCATGTGCCAGCGTGCCCAATGGACCACGCTGGTACAGGCCGCCATGAGACCCAGGAGGCGCAGGAAGTCCCGGGCAGGGCACGATTGCCCAACCAGTAATGATTGGGCAAAGGAGGTAAGAACCTCGGCCCTGTCCGCCGGGTGCCGTGCTCTGGCTCGAAGAGTGTCGAGCTCTGCCGCGATGAACAGGATCACCTGCTTCGGCTCGAGTTCCGACTTGGCCTCGTTGATGAGAAAGCCGACTTGAGAGCAAACCTGGAGGGCCAGATCTCTGGACCGCTCCACCTCCAGTCTGCAGGGGGCTGCTATCAGCCAATCGTCCAGGTAAGGTTACACCCGGACCCCTCGGCGCCGCAGGAATGCTGTCACCACTGCCATGCATTTGGTGAAGACCCTGGGAGCTGGAGATAAGCCGAAGGGCATGGCTTGGAACTCGAAGAGGGATCCTCCGCATAGAGCGGAGGAATCTCGATGTGACGGACGGATAAGGACGTGAAAGAACGCGTCCTGTAGGTCCAGAGAGCAGAACCACACGCCGTCTTCCAGAGATGGTATTATCTGCGCCAGAGTGACCATCCTGAAGGTCCGAGACCTTAGGAACTTGTTCAAGTTGTGTAGGTCGAGAATGGGGCGTCAACCCCTCGTCCGTTTCGGAACCAGGAAATACCTGGACACGAACCCCGGGTCTGAAGGGGGGGTCCTCTACCTCCGTGATCACCTCCTTTTGGAGGAGGAGAGTGATGTCGGCTTGGTGAGCCGCCAGTGAGGCTGCAGACCCCGAAGCCCCCCGAGGTGCGACAGCTCTGAAGGGCAGAGCCTGCTCGAATTCTAGAGGTAGGCCTTTTCCCACCACCTCCAGTACCCACCTGTCCGTGGTAACAGCGGATCAGGCGGAAAGGAAGTGCCTGAGCCGTCCCCCCATGGGGGGAACCAGGGGTGAGGTGACAGGGATGGTGTGACACCCCTCAGCCCGTCACTGGGCAGGCTTGAAGGAAGGACCGGCCGAGGGACCACCTGGGCCTTTTCCTCCCTGCTTCCTGTTGGAGGAAGCTGACGGCTTGGGTTTGGGATGCCAAGCTCGAGCCTGCTGGCCCTGACGTTGCTGGGCCGGGCGCGCTGCAGGCGCAGGGCGAGCGAAGGGCTTAGGCTGTGGCTTGCGGCCTTTGTCCTTCTGAGCGGAAGAGACAGAGTCCAAGGTAGCATTGGACTTCTCGATCCTCTGCAGGTGACCTTCCACCCCAGGGCCGAAGAGGTCAGTCCCCAAAAAGGGAACCTCCGCCAACTTATGCTGGGTATCCGAGGTAAAGGTGGATATCCTCAGCCAAGCCCGACGACGCATGGCCACTGCGGCCACCACAGACCTGGCACGAGTCCCCGATGTCTAAAGCAGTCTGGAGCTGCTGTTTGGCCACTGCCCTGCCCTGGTCCCGCACCTTCCTGACCGTAGTCTGCAGATCCGTGGGAAGATGAGGGACCACCTCATCCAGGGAGCCCAACAGGGCATGGGAAAAATGAGCCATGAGGACGGCCGAACTGGCCTGACGAAGGCCGAGAGAGGATGCAGCATAGACTTTTCGCCCGGCATAATCCAATTTCTTGGATTCCTTGTCAGGAGGTTTGTCCACATCCCTGGCGTTTCCGGCACGCCGGAAAACGCTGTCGGTAACCAACTCCTCGGCCGAGGGGTCTTCCGAAAAACCGGACAGGGAACCGGTAGGGACCGCATACTTCCTGGCCATTCTGGCCGAAGGCGCACGGCAGGAAGCAGGACGCTGCCAAAGTTCCAAAGCTGGACCCACTATGGCTTCGGCCACCGGAAAGGCCTCCGAAGGAGAATCCCCTCGGTCCAGAATCTCCTTGAGGGGATACCTGGCCTGTTTAGAAACCGGTTCGAGCTTCATCCCGGTGGACTCCGAGATGAGCCGAAGTAACCCTAAGAAGGATGAAGGGCTATCGTCCACTGACTGTCCTCCCGAGGACTCCAAGTCCATGCGCTTGGAGAAGAGGGAGGAACCATCCTCGGACTCAGAAGAGTCCTCAAAGAGCTGCCTTGGGCCTGAGCCACCCTCCACCTGCCGAGGTTTATAGGGAGTGAGGGTGACAGACAGCCTATGGGGCAAACCCAAAGCCGACCGAGAATTTTTGGTCGGAGCCCCAACTAACGGCTGTGGAGGCAGAGGTTCCACCAGAATTGGTGGGGCAGCTGGAATTGGCCGAACAACCGGCCTGGGAACAGGCTCCTCGGCTACAACGAGGGGTTGTTTCGGCCGCTCCGGTGACAGCCACTTAATGGCCGGGGAAGACGACTGGGTCGGCCTATTCCCGGTCAAAAGGAGCTGTTGCCACATGAGTTCCTCGTACTTCCGACGCAACTTGCGCCGAAGCCTCCCCTCGTCCGAGGAAGAGGAAGAGCGGCGGCGCCGCTTGCCGCGGTGCCGAGACCGAGACCGCCTATGACGGCGGGATCGGTTGGACTGCGAGGATGTCCGAGACCGAGACTGAGAGTCTCAACTAGGCCAAGGAAGGCGAAGGGAAGTGTCAGAAATCGGCACTCCCCTCGGCTCGGACGATCGCACCAAAGGCTCCGGAACCAGAGGCACAGACGAGCCGATGGGATCCTCAACTCCCACCAGGGGAACCGGGGAGAGGGGATTCTCGGCTTCTCCAGCCGACAACCCGTCTAACGGGAGGAGAAAAATCTCGACCGCATCGACGGGAGTCTCGGTCAACTGGCCTGACGGGGACAGCGTGAAGCCAGTGGCCGAAGCTGAGGGGTCGACTGAAGTCAACTGTCGACAAGAAGGGGAGGGAGATCTTTCCCACTCCCAAAAGCGTCGACGGAGAGACTTACTTTTGCTCTTTTTGGGCCTGGAAAAGGTCCCGAAGAAGTTGGACCCTCACCTTTCGTCGAGAGGGTCAGACAAAGCTCCTTAAAAGAAGCAGAGTACGAGGCACCGAGAGAGAGTGGGACAAATGCCGCAGCCGAGGTAGAAGCGGCCCGCGCCACTCCTCTTGAGGCGATCATCTGCTCAAGCTGATCCGCCGAGCCCGCCGCCGCAGACACCGCCAACCGGGCCTCTTTAGATTTCACCGGTGGAATTCTTTTCTCGGGGCGCCCCAGTTGTAATCGGGCAGCACGGTCTTCAAGGACGTAGGCCGAAAAAGAAGAGCACAAGTCGCAGGCCTGTGGGTCGTGCTCAAGGCCCAGGCAGTAGACGCACGTGGAGTGCGGATCCGTCCTAGACAGCTTTTGCCCGCAAGGGTACCTCCGGAAACCGGGAGTCGATTTGTCCATCGCAGCCGCGAGGAGAAGAAGACCAAAGTCTTTTTAGCAAAAACTTTTGATTTCAAACTTTCAAAGAATTAGGAACCAGTCTTAAATGCAGAGCGTTAAGGAGGGAACCTGAGCTTCCAAGCGGTAAGGAAGATCTGGCGTCATGGGGCACAGCCAAGAGTTTTACCACCCGGGTGGGTGGGAGTAGCCAGCTTGAAGACCTTCCGGCAAGATTTAAAGCGGCAAGGAACCTGCCAATAAGTGTGAATGAACAACATATCCATGTCCCTAGAAAGGCTTTTCTTCCTCTGGAGTCTAACTTACTGGCACTAGCAAAATATTTTATTTTAAGCCAGCCCAGAACTGCAAGACATTTCCTGTCATTGCTAGGATACTTGGCCTCAACTACAGCAGTAGTGTCTGGCTCAAGGTTTCAGATGAGGGATATACAGCATCACCTCAGATCACACTGGTCCCAAAAAATGAACCCCATCTCACAGTTGGTGCCAGTAACACAAACTCTGTTATTGGCCCTGAAATGGTAGAAAGAAAGGAAGAACCTTTGACAGAGCATTCCTTTTCAACGGAAGCACCGCACAGTGATCTTCACAACAGACACCTCCCTCCTGGGGTGGGGAGAACACACTGATGACCTCAAAATCAGCAGAGTTTGGTCACCTCAGTAATTGAAAATGCACATTAACCTTTTGGAGTTGACAGTGGTTCTTCTGCCCGAAAGGTCTTCACCACCCAATTGAGGAGTCAGTCAGTCCAAGTAAGGACAGATAAAACAACGACCATGCGGTACATCAACAAGCAGATAGGTACCAGATCTTCAAAGCTTTGCACAGAAGCAATGAAAATGTGGTCCCTAGCTTATTCCCTGGAGGTACATCTGGTGACCATTCACCTTCCAGGGAAGGATAACACGCTTGCAAATTCACTCAGCAGAATCAGGGAAGATCACCACGAATGGGATCTGAGCAGACAAGTATTGGGAATGATATTCAGGTGCTGGGGTATCCCAGAAATAGATATATTTGCCTCAAGGGACAATCACCAGCTTCCATTGTGCTGTTATAGACCACCACAGATGGGCACAGTGCCCAGTGATGCACTAGCCCTGGACTGGACATGGAGGTTTTTCTACGCTTTTCCACCAATTCCGCTGGTGTCAACTGGTCTTCTCAGATTGAGAAGTGAGTGTGCAACTATAATACGGGTTGCCCCAGATTGGGCCAGACTGCCTTTGTACCCCTTGTTGCTTAAGCTGTCTATCAAACAACTCATTCGCCTGCCCCACAGATTCAATCTCTTAACAGCTCTCCTGGTGAAAAAAATACTTTTTCTGAGTATCAAGAATGTTTACCTGAAGGCATGGTTCTTGAGGAGTTAGAATTTTAGGGCTCAAATTGTCAAAAGAGGTACTTAAAGTACTAAAAGTGTCTCAGAAAGCCTCTACAAGGAAAACCTATGCTTCAAAGTGGAAAAGATTTATCATTGGGGCAAGCCTAAGAACATCAAACCCATCCGGGCAGGTTTCTCCACAGTGCTTGATTACCTAATGCACTTGCAGTCTCTAGGACTCAGGCCTGTAACCCTTAACGCTCACCTTGCAGTATCCACTTCTATATCTGCAGGTGCTCAAAATCAATGGCTTTCCACTCCATTTTTAAAAAATTTAGTTTCCAAAGGATTTGCACATAGAAACACAGAAACATAGAATTTGACGGCAGATAAGGACCGCTTGGCCCACCCAGTCTGCCCATTTCCCTACCTACTGGATAAGCTGCAGATCCTAGTTAACCAGCAGCTTACTTCTTCTTACCCCCACACCCTAGAATTGCCTTATGACTGTCCCATGCATGCTTGAATTCCACCACTGATTTTGACTCCACAACCTCCTCCGGAAGGCTGTTCCATGCATCCTCAACCCTCTCTGTGAAAAAATGCTTCCTTAAATTACCTCTGAGCCGCCTCCCCATCTTCAAATTGTGCCCTCTTGTTCTTGCACACCTCTTTTTTTGAAAGATGCTACCCTCTTGGACTTTGTTGATTCCCTTGAGGTACTTGAAAGTTTCTGTCATATCCCCCCTCTCCCTCCTTACCTCGAGGCTATACATATTAAGCTTCTCAAGTCTCTCTTCATATGTCTTCCAGTGCAGACCCTGCACCATTTTAGTTGCCCTCCTTTGGACAGCTTCCATCCTGTCTATGTCTTTGCGGAGACTGGGTCTCCAGAACTGCACACAGTACTCCAGATGGGGTCTGACCAGCTGTCTGTACAGAGGGATAATAACTTCCTGTTTTCTACTGGTGTTGCCTCTCCCTATGCATCCCAGTAACCCCCAGCCCTCCTTGCTGCCCTCTCACATTGCTTGCCCACCTTTAGGTCATCTGATATGACTACCCCCAGGTCCCTTTCCATTTTGTTGTTGTTAGTATCTCACCCCATTGTGTACTCTTCCCTGGGTTTTTGTTTCCCAGGTGCATTACCTTCACTTCTTAGCACTGAATCTAAGCTGCCATACATTTGACCATTCCTCTAACCTTGCCAAGTCCTTCTCATCCTTTCCACCCCACCCTGTGCATCAACTCTGTTGCAGATCTTAGTGTCATCTGCAAAGAGACATACTTTTCCTTCCAGTCCTTCCATAATGTAAGCTTATAAAGACATTGAAGAGGACCGTCCTAATACTGAACCTACGGTACCCCACTAGTAACCCTCCTTTCTTCTGAGTGGACTCCATTTACTATTACTCTCTGTGTCCTATTCTCCAGCTAATTCTTTACCCAGGCTGTCATCTCGGGACCCACTCCCAGGCTGGCTAACTTGTATATTAATCTTTTGTGTGGGACTGTGTCAAATGCCTTGCTAAAGTCTAGGTAGGCCATGTCCACAGCCCCTCCCTGATCTACTACTTTGGTCACCCAGTCAAAGAAATCTATCAGATTTGTCTGGCATGACCTTCCGCTGTGAATCCATGCTGCCTAGGGTCCTGTGCCCTCTGGCCTCTAGATACTCGACAATTCTTTCCTTCAGAAGTGATTCCATCATTTTTCCTATCACTGAGGTTAAACTAACAGGTCTGTAGTTTCCTGCTTCTGCCTTGCTCCCACTTTTGTGAAGGGAATCACATCTGCCCTCCTCCAGTCCTTGGGTACCACCCATCCTCCCATGATTTGTTAAAAAGGGTAGTCAGTGGTGTCACTAGTTCTACCCTTAGCTCTTTCAAATTCTGGGATGAATCCCATCAGGCCCCATTGCTTTGTCACCCTCAGTTTTAGAGTTCTTTCAGACCCTTTCTTCTATAAATGGGCTGGTATCAACTTCTGTATCCAGAGTGTTACTACTGTTTGTTTTATGTACCTCCCCCTCTTCATCTGTAAATACTGAGCAAAAATATTTGTTTAGTATCTCTGCCTTTTCACAGTCTCCCTCTGCCCACCCTCCATCCCTCCCCTTTATTAAGCCTCACTTTCCCTCCCTTGGTCTTCCTTTGCTCCCTGATGTACCTATAAAAGGTTTTATCCCCCTTCTTAACTGAGTTGGCTATCTTTTCCTCGGTTTGGGCCTTTGCTGTTCTGACTGCCTTCCCAGCCTCCTTTTGCTTTAACTGATACAGTTCTCTGTCCTGCTCCTGCGATTCCTTCTACTTCCTGAATGCTTTCCTTTTCTCTTGAACCTTCACTGCCACTTCCTTTGAGAACCATAGTGGTTTCTTACATCGTTTTGTTTTGTTTATTTGCTTCACACAAAGGCTCGTTACCTCTGTGATGGCAGTTTTTATTATTCCCCATTGTTCTTCCACCCCTCCTCCCTGCCCATTTGCTAGTGCATTCCTTAGGCACTCACCCATTTTGGCAAAGTCAGCCCTCCTAAAGTCCAGTACTTTTGTCTTTGTATGGCTTGACTCTATTGCTGTGTTTATTGTGAACCATACTGCTCGATGGTCGCTAGTTCCCAGATGGCTACCCACTTCTACATCTGTGATCCTCTCTCCATCTCCATTTGAGAGAATCAAGTCTAATATTGCTCCCTCTCGAGTGGGCTACAGTACTAGTTGTTTAAGGCATGCCCCCAGTAGGGCATCTAGAATAACTGCACTCTTCGAAGTGGCAGCTGCAACTGCACTCCAGTTAACATCTGGCATATTCAGATCACCCATCAGCAATATCTCCCCTTTTTCTGCCATTCTAAGTATACTTTCTATCATTTCCCTGTCCATTTCCTTCCCATGAGAAGGGGGTCTGTATACAACCCCTGTGCATATTGTGGTGCCATTGCCTGTCTCCAAATTTACCCACAGTGCCTCTTCTCCTCCCTGTTTACCCTTCTGTTCTGTTGCTTTTATTCCTTCCCTTATGTAAAGAACTACTCCTCCTCCTCTTTTACCCTCCCTGTCCCTCCTGTAGACAGTGTATCCTGGTATTGTTTATGTCCTAGTCATAGTTTTGTGTGTACCATGTTTCTGTGACTGCCACGATATCCAGATGTTCCTCCTCCATCAAGGCCACTAATTCAGGAAGCTTGTTACCCAGACTATGGGCATTAGTACTCATTGCTCTCCATTTTTTGATGGCTTTACCTTCTGTTGCAGCATCCTCCACTGACCGTTCTACCTCAGTCTTTTTCTCATTTAGTACCCTGTTTTGTAGGGAGAGGCTGGGATTTTCCAGCTGCTTGTCAGTGCCTCCCCCTTTGACTAGTTTAAAAGCTTGCCAATGAAGCATTTAAACCAATTGCTCAAAAGACTTGTTCCCTTCCTGGATAGATGCAGACCATCCTGCCAGTATAGGCTGGTGTCCCTCCAGGTGGAACCCCAGTCCCCAATGAAGCCAAACCCCTGTGCTCCGCACCATTTTTTCAACCATTCATTAAACTGCATGGTGCCAATTACCCCATGCTTTTGACAGGCAGCACCTCTGAGAAGGATACTGTATGTGCTACTTGTCTTAGGTCCCTCCCCAACTCTGCATGTCCTCCTGCACTGCTCTAATCTCATGATCAGCCAAGTCATTTGTCCCTAGGTGGACAATTACGTCCAGCTCGGAATCCCTTGCAGCTGTTCTCATGATCCTGAGGATGCGCTTCCTGTCCCTCCAAGCCATGGCACCAGGCAGGCACCTTGCTTCATTTTCCCAGCTCCCCAAGTTCTATCCCCTAATAATTGGGTCCCCACCAGAAGCTGCTTCCTTTCCCTGTGGTGTCCTCTGCCTCCTTCCTGTGGGCCTCCCTTGTGACAGTTATCATCAGTCTTCTCTGCAGGTGCATCCATAGGGGAGCTATGCTCCCCTAGAATGGTGTATGGACTGTGGAGTGGAACAATTGACTAGGTGTGCCTCTGTTCCACCTTCCTCACCCTCCCTGAGCCCACTGTGGTCCAACTGCTGTGCTTTCTTCTCAACCTCTGAGGTAGTGGTGGTGGTGCTAGTGCTCCCTGGATGGGGAGGTTCCCTTCCTACTGTCCAGTGTGGCCTGGGGGAAGGTTTCCTTACTACTGTTCAGTGCAGCCTGAAGACGGGCAACTTCCTCCCTCAGGGCAGATAGTTGTCTGTAAATAGGGCAGCATCTCAGCCTCCAGAAAGACTCCCGGAAGACTGCTGCCCCACAGCCATTACATTGCTACTCCCACATGTTTATCTAGTTTTTTTTATTGTATTGTGTGTGTGTGTGTGCGTGTGTGATTTGTTATATGAAATATATATATATTATACAACGTGTATGCTTATATTATCAGTGCAGTGTGCTAGAGAAATATGACAGTGAAATGCACCTTGCATTCGAGAAATGATGTCTGAACCTCAGGTATAAAGGAACTATTTCCAGGGTGGGTGGGGTGGGGTGGGAAGGGTTGGGCCTAAACTGTGTCCTCACAAAACAATCAACTAAAAGCTCTCACCCACCGCTGCGATGAGTGCCTTCCTGTCAGCAAGATACCCTACACAACAATTTGACAGAGAAAGTACCCTGCTAATCAAACAGAGAAAAATCCAGACATCCAAGTCAGACACAGGTAAACCTCTCCAGCCCCAAAACAGCCTGGTGGTTTGTTAGCCACAAAGGAAAATCAAATATGCAGTTATTTCAGCCCTTCTGAGGATGCTGACAAGATAAGCAGTTTTCAAAACCCCCTTCGAGACTTAAAAACTAAAACAAACACCAAGCAATGCCACTTTAAAAATGAGGAAAAATTCTCTCAGATGTAAGCAAGAGAGAGAGAGTTTAGTTACAGATATTTCTTCCAAAACAGTATATCCCACGCATCTTCTCAGTTGTTTCCAAGCACTCCTGTACACAACTTGGAAGAAGATGGACTTCTGCCTCAAACAGGATCACACCACTAGTTTATAGTAATTGAATAATGCTGAAATGGTCTAGCTAGACAAATGGCTATGATGCTGAGCTCTGACTTGTGAAGACAATTACCCCCACCTCAGGCTATGTTTGGCATCCAGTTACAACCTGCAGCTTTTGCTATTTTGAATCACACAACCCCACCAAAATCTGCAAAATATATTGATGCAGATTCTCACAGAATTCTAGTAATCAGTCCAGTTAGCCATAAAGGAAAATCAAATATGCAGAAGATAAGCAGTTTTCAAAACCCCCTTCCTGACTTAAAAACTAAAACAAACACCAACATATATTAATAAACATATACATACAACATATACCAACATAATCATATAGTCCCTCCTGTTATGGAACCAGAACCTCCTTGGGATCTTAACCTGCATGTAGCCAAACACATGGAACCTCCTTTTATTTTATTTATTTATTTAATTTTGGTAGCCGGGTAGGCCCACTGAGACTGATTGGTTCCTTATTCAGGGGCGACCTGGAAGAAAAAATTACTCACCATAGTAATGTTGTTTCTTCTAATGGAGTCTCAGTTTTAAGACCTCTGTCTGTGGTACTTCCCAGTGTAACTGTCAGATTCTTACAAGCAAACTAACTAACTGAGTACTATACTATAGAAATTGTTCAATATATGTATAGCCAAAAGGCCGCAATTTGGGTCCAAAAAGACTCAAGTCAAAAACCCAAGAAGAAAAGGTAGTGGCAACATTTAAATATAAAACTAAAGAAAGGAAACAATAAAATAACTACCCCACCCTTAAGAGGAAGGGTAAAAGGTACACCCCTGAGGTGCAACACTGGACCTGCCAGCCCACTTCCCAAAAAACTAGGTTCTGAGAGGAGAGGAAGGGAGAGAGGTTAGAATAAAGCAAGACTCCATTAGAAGAAACAACATTACTATGGTGAGTCATTTTGTTCTTCAAACAACATGAAGTCTTGCTGTATTCTGACACTATGCAGACTACCAAGCAGTTCCCTATGGAGGAGGGAATGCAGACCTTACTTTGGGAACAGGCTCTGCAGTACTGCTGTGCCAAATCTACCATCACTCCTAGCCTGGATATCCAGAGAGTGAAGCTTGGTGAATGTATCTATTGTTTTCTAGGTGGTTGTTTTACAGTTCTCTAACAAAGGTATATCTCTGGCTGCAGCCAGAGTAGCAGCTGTACCCCTAGTCGAGTGAGCCCTCAGGCCTGAAGGGGATGCTTTACCCAATTTATTTATATATATATATATATATATATATATATATATATATATATAAAGGGAGGGTTTATGTGAACTAGACCTTTGAAAATTTTTCTAAAAACGTGATGAGAAACCAGGGAAGAGACCTTCCCTGCTGAAAGGAAAGCAGAAACTGCAGCTAGATTAACCTTCAGAGTTGCAGGCTTAAGGCCTAGACCATTGAGGTGCATCAGATAATCTAAGGCTGTGGAGATGCCTGCAGAATCAGGCACAGTGCCTTACTGAGAACACCAAATGTTAAACCTCTTCCATTTGGAGTAATAAGTCTTTCTAGTAGAAGGTTTCCTGGAAACCTTCGAGATATCCAGAACTCCTTGAGAAAGATGCAGGCCTGCTTATTCTAACCCTTCAAGACCCAGGCCTTGAGACTGAGAGACTAGAAACCGGGAGACCAGATCCTCCCCTGGGAGGAGAACAGAAGATTGTATCTCCTGGGAAAAGAAAGGGGACATGACACTGTCGGGGACAGCAGCAGAGGATACCAAGGCTGTCTGGTCCAGTCTGGAGCCACTAGTATCACTGTGCAGGGTTGAGTTCTGATTTTGATCAGGACTCTGAACAGCAGAGGGAAGGGAAGGAAGGCATAGAGAAACCTGTCCTTCTAATCCATGATCAGAGCATCCTAGGGCACAGTCCCCAGGAGTGGAGGTCTGCAACAGAACAGAGGACGCTGATGATTGTCCAGGGCTGCAAAGATGTCTATCTCTAGAGTGCCCCACCTGGAGAAGATGACCTGCAGGATGAGAGGGTCCGGGGACCATTTGTGATGTCCTGGGATATTCTGCTCAGAGCATCTGCCAGTACATTGTCCTTCCCTGGAAGAGGAACTGCTACTAGGGAAGTCTGATTCTAGAACTCTAAACTGACTGGCTGTGTTTGAGAAGAGCTCCCAAAGCTAAGTGCTTTTTGATATAATTTTCAGTTTAAAAATTGTTTTGTTTTATGTAAATTTAGGTGACTGTGAAAGACAACACTGTAAGCTCCAGGAAGATATACAATTTGTGTGGTAGATACTTGTTGGAAGTCAGAAGGATCAACACATTTATTTAGTGGGATCTTTCTACTCTGATGTGGTTAATTTTAATACTATAGTTTAAACCCTTTCTGTATGTGCCTTTGGTGGTGTCTGATATTGAGAACCTAAGTGTCATTTGTGGGTATCCTGTCTGTTTTGGTAGGTACTTTATTTTCTTTGTTAAACAGCTGAGTATACCTATTGCCTAATACTTTATAGTACATTGTATGTTTTGCTCAGTCTCTGATTTTCTCTTCTTTCTCCAATGTTTTAGAACTGTTTAGTTATTGTGGCAGAGGTTTGGTACTGTGTTCTTTCTTGTAGTTCAAGTTGCTTTGGAACTGCTGATTTCTATTGGTTTAAACTACTACATTTTTCTATTTTAAAAAGCTACATCAACTTGGTTTGTTGTCACCTGTTTGTTGTTGCTAAGTAGCAGAAGTTTTGCATTGTGCTCTGATTCTGTGATAGAATCTGTATTAGTAGAAGGTAGATTATTGTAATTGTAGTTACCTTTTGATGGTAAGGATAAAGAGGTGAGATAGAAGTGTATGTATTTTCAAATATTATAGAGGAACAGTGGCAGGATTTTAGGACAGTAAATTAATAAAAGGGAACTAGGAGAGCTTCAGTAGCAGACAAGTAGTGGAACAGCAGTATAACTGCAGTATAATGTGGGGAGTGGTGCAATGCAGTGGCTGTGGGGCAGCCATATTCAGGCAGACCTTCTGGACACTGAGGTGCTGCCCTATCTGCATGCATCTTCTGGACCGCGGGATGAGGTAGCCAGACCCAGAGCGGAAGTAAACTGGGTCAGAGTACCATCACCCCTATCCAGAGACCACTCAGCCCAATGCAGCTGCCTCAAAGGATGCAGAGAACGAGGAGTACTTGGATGACAGTAGGCTCAGGGAGGGTTAGACCAGTCAGGCAGAGGCACATCCCAGATCCTATTCCACTCAAGAACTCATATGCCACACTGCCAAACAAGGGACAACCAAATAGAGTACCCAGAGAAATGGAAGGAAAGGATGTGGAGGTTAGCCAAGTGCAAAAGATGGAGATTAGCGCCCAGGAGGTGGATAGGCAGAATAGGGGCAAAATTCAGCAGAAAGGCAGACAGCAAGGTGAACCAGGGATAAAGGGCAACCAAGGAAGGGGCTGGAGTAGAACAGCGAAACAGTCTAGGGAGGTCAAATCATGGAAAGTCATGTGTGCAAATGCCAGAAGCCTTAGCAACAAGATGGAAGATCTGGAGGCTGTCATGGTGCAGTCAGACCTGGACATTGTGGCCATCACTGAAACCTGGTGTAATGATAACCACGAATGGGAGTTGGTCATACCTGGCTACAACATATTCAGAAGAGACAGGGCAGGCAGGAAGGAGGAGGTGGCACTGTATGTGAAAAATGACATAAGGGCCACAGAGATCCAGGAGGAACAAAATGGGGGAGAGATGCTGTGGGTTAAGCTGGAAAGGAAAATGGGGCCAGCCATCCGCACAGGTGTGGTCTATAGACCACCAGCCCAGGAGGAAGAAACAGATAGGGAGCTGATGCTAGCCATCTAGAGGATGGCAGACAAGGGTAAGGTAGTACTGGTTGGAGACTTCAATATTCCAGACGTGGACTGGAGCATCCCAGCAGCAGCATCAACTAGGAGCAGATTTATCCTGGAGTCCCTTCAGGGTGCCTTCCTCAAGCAACTGGTCATGGAACCAACTCGGCAGAAAGCAATACTGGACCTTGTGCTCACAAACAGGGACAGTGTGATGGGGGTAGGAGTGGGGGAGCACCTAGGGAACAGTGACCAACAGTCACTGTGGTTTGAAATCACAGAAAGAGCAGAACCAAACCACACAAAAACACGTATCCTGGATTTTAGGGGGGCAAACTTTGGGAAAATGGGGAGATACTTGAAAGAGGCATTAAGGAATGGGGCAGGAATCAGGGGTTGAGGAACAGTGGGAAGTATTTAAAATGGGGATTACAGAGCAACAGAATTATGTATTAAGCAGGTTAGCAAGAGGAAAAGGAAGAGGAGACCATTATGGTTTTCCAAAGAGGTAGCAAAGAAAGTGAAAGCTAAAAAGATTGCATTCAGGCAATACAAAAAGACACAGGCAGAAGGGGATATGGAGAAATACCAGGAGAAGCAAAGGGAGGCAGGGAGGTCAGTAAGAGAAGCCAAAGCTCAGAAAGAAGAACACATTGCAAAATCAGTGGGTAGAGGGGACAAAACCTTTTACAGGTACATAAGTGAAAAAAGAAAGGCAAAGGGAGGGATAGTGAGACTGAAGGGGAGGATGGGGCTGTGTGGAGGATGACAACAGTAAAGCTGACATATTGAACAGGTATTTCTGCTCCAGTCTTTACTAAGGAAGAGGAGGGTAATGGGTCTGAATGGGTACAAGGGGTGAGAATGGTGCAGAAATGGACACAAGTCCCTTTACTCAGAAAGGGTCCTGAAGGAACTGGAAGTAATAAGAGTTGATAAAGCAATGGGGCCAGATGGGGTGCACCCAGGGTCATTAAAGAACTAAGAGAGGTGGTGGCTGAACCTCTTGCTATCCTGTTTAGCCGATCACTAGAAACAGGGAAGGTACCCAAAGACTGGAGGATAGCGGATGTAGTCCCCTTATACAAAAGTGGGAACAAAGAGGAAGCGGGGAACTACAGACCAGTCAGCCTCACCTCGGTAGTGGGGAAGGTCATGGAAGCACTACTGAAGGAGAGATTGGTGGAACATCTGGTTGTCAATGGACTACAAGACCCAAGGCAGCATGGTTTCACCAGGGGAAGGTCATGTCAGACCAACCTCATTGAATTTTTTGACTGGGTGACTAGGGAGGTGGATCAGGGGAGGGCAGTGGACATGGCCTATCTGGAATTCAGCAAGGTTTTGACACTGTGCTACATAGAAGACTATGGCACAAACTGGGGAATATGGGGTGGGCAGACAGTGCGGTGGGTAGGTAACTGGCTGGGTGGCAGGACACAGAGGGTGGTGGTAAATGGCTGTCACTCCACAGAGGGAAGAGTGACCAGTGTGGGTACCACAGGGACAGTGCTGGGACCGGGCAGTACTATTCAATATCTTCATCAGTGACATTGCACAGGACCTAGAAGGCAGAATTTCACTGTTCGCTGATGATACAAAGCTCTGTAACAGAGTAGACACACCAGAGGGCGTGACAGAATGAGAAGGGACCTGCAGAAACTTGAAGAATGGTCAGGGTTTGGCAGTTGAAATTCAATGCAAGGAAGTGCAAGATAATGCATATGGGGCACAAAAACCCTGGCACAATATATCAGTTGGGGGGTGAGGATATACCATGCACCAAGCAGGAAGGGGATCTTGGAGTTATCATCTCTGATGACCTCAAGGCAGGGAAACAGTGTGACAAGGCAGCAGGTAAAGCAAATAGGACGCTGGGATGCATAGGCAGGGGCATCACCAGCAGGAAAAGGGAGGTCATAATTCCACTATACAAGACACTAGTGAGGCCGCACCTGGAGTACACTGTCAGTTCTGGAGACCTTACCACGTAAGGACATAGACAGGGTGAGAAGGTTCAGAGGAGGGCAACAAAGATGGTGCATGGATTGCATCACAAGTCCTATGAGGACAGGTTGAAGGCACTGAACATGTACTCCCTGGAGGAGAGGAGGGAGAGAGGGGATATGATAGAGACATGCAAGTATCTTACAGGGAGGAACAGGGTGCAGGAATGCACTATTTTTAAGAGAAAAAGATGTTCCAGGACTAGAGGGCATGGGATGAAGTTAGAGGGAGGACGATTCAGAGGAACCGTGAGGAAGAATTTCTTCACAGAATGGATGGTGGACAAGTGGAACACCCTGCCAGAGGAAGTGGTGGGGGCTGAAACAATCACGGGATTTAAGAATGCATGGGATAGACATAAAGGAATTCTGGAGATCAGGGGTAAGGGGCAACAGACTTCCTGGAAAACATAAACTGAACTTACAACTTAAATGGGCAGACTGGGTGGGCCATGGGCCCTTATCTGCCGACACTGTCTATGTGTCTATGTATCTATGAAGAGAATAGGCCAGAGACCACAGTTTCATGGCTTCTATGCACAAGGCCGTGGACCGAGTACCTCCTTGTTTGTTGATGTACCATACTGTGGTTGTGTTGTCTGTTCTGACTTGGACCACCTTGCCCTTGACCGAATCTGAGAAGCACTGAAGGGCCAAGAACACTGCCCTGAGTTCCAGAAGGTTAATGTGAAGAAGAGACTCCAGTGGAGACTAGACACCTTGAGCTATCAGGGCTCCCAGGAGGACTCCCCAACCTATGAGAGAAGCACCCACAGTCAAAACTACTGAGAGAGCTTGAGAAAGAAACTGGACTCCTTGTCTGAGGTTGTCCAGATGCAGCCACCACTTGAGAGCTTGAAGCAGAGTCACTGGAATAAGTCTGATAAGAGAATCCTTTTTCTGAGACCAAAAAGACCTTAGGTGGAACTGAATGTCCCTCATCTGAAATCTTGCTCCCTGTACCACTGCAGTGGAAACTGCAATGTGTCCTAGGAACTGGAGGAACTGTCTCTCTGGATGAGAGACCCGAGGTTGAAAAGATGAAGCAAGATCTACTAGGGCCTTCACCCTTGCCAAGGGAAGGAAAGCTTTTGCTTGGGTAGCACCCAGTTCTATTCCTATAAAGGTAGAAGCTGAACTGGTTCAAGGACAAACTTTGGAAGATTGAGAAGAAACCCCAGAGAACTGAGTAAGTCCTGGGTGGTTTGCAGAGTTGACCTGACCTGTTGAGATGGCTGACCTACAATGAGTCAGTCGTCCAGATATGGGAAGATGATGATACCCTGTCTTCTGAGGTAAGCACCACTACTGCAAGGCACTTTGTGAACACCCTTGGAGCTAATGTTAGGCCAAATGGCATGGCTCTGAATTGGTAATGGCCTGAAGGCAACTCGAACCTGAAGTATTTTCTATGGGAGCACCTGATAGGGATACGGAAGTAGGCATCCTTGAGGTCCAGGGATGCTAGCCAATCTCCTGGCCTTAAAGAAGGAAGGATTATTCCCAGAGTTACCATTTTGAATTTGGGTTTTGAAATGTGTTTGTTCAAATACCTTAGGCCTAGGATGGGCCACCACACCCCTGTTTTCTTTGGGTTAAGGAAGTACCTGGAGTACAGTTCTTTTTCCCTGTGCTGAGTAGGAATCTTCTGTATAGCTCTGAGAGCTAGGAGAGAGGAAACCTCTGCCTCTAGGGCAAGGGTTTCTGAGACTGATGGACGTGAAAAAGACTTGGCCCTCTTTTTTGGAAACTTTTTGAAGCTGAGGGCCAGTTCCTGGCTTACTACTTCCAGGACCCACTTGTGTGAGGTCACAGACTTCCAGAACTGGAAGTAGTAAGCCAGCCTGCCTCCTACTGGGATTGGGGAGTCAACCCGGGCTGACACATCAGGGTATCTGCTTGGCAGGAGCCTTAGACTGGGAGGAGGAGGGAGCAGCCCTGCTCATCCCCCTCCTGCCTCTCCCTCTGAAGAACCCCCTCTGTGGGAAAGGAGAGAAGGATTGGGCTTGGTAAAAAAGCCTGTGAAAAGGCCTGCCCCCCTGCCCCTAGACTGCTGCTTGTGTGGAGTGGCCTGTCTTTCCTTGGCCTGTGCACTACTGTACGTGGTCCTGTATTCATCCATTTTCTTCATGTAAGCCTTTGTCTGCTCCCCAAACAGAGAGTTACCCACTACAGAAAAATCCATAGCCTTAGTTTGGGTATCCTGTGATAGGCTAGTACATCTGAGCTAAGCAAGTCTTCTGAGAGACACAGATGTAGTCATGACTTTTGATGCCACATAACTGGAGTCCACAGCAGCATGAAATTGTACTTTAGATGCCTCAATTCCATCCGCAGCCACCTCTTTCAGCTCCTTGGCAAGCTGGGGGGAGGCCTGTTTAGCTAGTTCCAGAACAGTATCCCATTTTGACTTCTGGTACCTGGCTGTGTAGGCCATGTAGTTTGCCTGCCTGGGTCCCAAAGAGGATGCCAAATATTGTTTTTTGGCCATGGCATCCATTTTCCTGGAGTCCTTGTCCAGGGGGTGTGAAGCCAAAGGAATGTTAGCCCTGTCACAGGCTGTAGCCTGCACTACCCCAACTTGGCTGCTATGATAATAAAGGAACTCCGTAGCTGAGCCTGATAATATATACCTCCTATCTGTTCTTTTGTCCACAGGAGGTAAAGAATTAGGATTTTGTGGGAAAGACAGCCTTTTGGACTCTGGGATATCCATCATTTCCACAAAATCAGGCTCTTCTTTCTCCTCTGCAGCTTCAACCAAGGGAAGCTAAAGGGTTTAAGACACCTTTTTGTGAAACAAAAACTGTGAAGGGGACTCAGAAAACCTGGGAGGGGAGACATCAGGGGGCCCCTCTGGGGAGATGTCCAGTTCAATGGGCACATCAAGACCCCCCGGTCATCATCATCAGGATTGTCTTTGTCTCCCTCCCACTCCGCATAAAAAATATCTGGATCGTAATCCAAAGGAGACGGATCCGACCAAACCGACCGTTTAATCGGCGGTAATGACAGAACCGTCTAAGCGACTGGACATTACTAATCGCTTTGGCTATTTCATCTGCGGTTGGAGAATGTGGTACTGGATCCGAACCGCCAGACTTACATTTTCTTTTTGATGGAACCGGCCCCTCAGGGTCGTCTCTCCTTGCCCGAGGAGGTATTGCCTAGGTCAGCAGGCACCTCCTCAGGTTCAGCCACAACCGAACCAGGCTGGCCATCCGGGTCTACGGATATCTCAGCCTCTCTTTCCTTCAGCCTACTCAGTCTTTTATCTAGAGTGGATTTAGTAAAGTTTTTACAAATTTGGCAGTATGACTTGAGGTGGTCAAACCCCAGACAATAAATATAGATGAGGTGGGGGTCAGCCTTGGCAAAGGCCTCCCCACACTCAGTACAGTGCTGAAACCAGTGGGACCGGTTTTCTTCTTGGGTTTCTCAAGCATGGCCAACCAACCAGATTACCCGATAGCAGTTTTTAAGCCAGGTAATAAAACACCGATCAGTTACAAACTGTGTCACGGAATTTGAAAACGAACCAGAAAATCACTGGTTCTTTTGAAACCAATCAGTACCGGAACACCACTCTAGTCCCAGAATTTCAGAATAAAAATAAAAGTTTTAGCAAGGTTGGTTCCAAAGCGGACTGACCGGAAAGAAATTGAGGAAAGAACAATTTCCAACTTTTTTAAATAAAATAAAACACAGTCACTACCTATGTACACACTACCTGTACTGTTGACAGAGGCTGGAAATCCGAAAAATAACAAAATATATGGTTTAAAACAAAACGCTTTACTTTTTACCAAACCGAGCAGAGGAAATCTCCCAAGCGACTTCACTGTTAGGTGAAGTAAAGAATCTGACAATTACACTGGGAAGTACCACAGATAGAGGTCTGAAAACTAAGCTCGAGCTCAACGTTCTATGCTCCTGCATAGAGTTAACCCTTTCCTCTCCGGGGCAGTTCAAGTGCTGGGGCTAACTGCATAATGTCAGAATACAGCAAGACTTCATGTTGTTTGAAAGCTATGTTCCCACTAGTAAGCAAACCACTGGCCTTCTGTTTCTACGGCCAAGCCAGTTTAGAGCCAATGAATATGGCTGGGCTAAAATACGCCACAGAATAGCAGGCTAGTGTGGTCTCGATGTTTAACAGCTGCCTTGCTGAGATTTATGACTGGATAAATGAGAGCTGGATGAAGCTGACTCCTGACAAGACTGAGGTGTTGATAGTGGATCCGGGCTGTTGGACTGTAGGATTGGCAGCTGGCATTGCCTCTGGACTTTGGCTTGGGGGCAGTCAGCTTCTGACCTCCAAACGTGCTTGAAATCTTGGTGCAATATTTAACGAGTTGATGCTTCATCTGCAGGTGTCAGTTGTTGTCAAATCCTCTTTTTATCATCTGAGCAACATCGCCCGGGTTAAACACTTTGTTCCATCTGATGACCTTCCAACATGGATCCATGCCTTTGTGACCTCCTGCTTTGACTATTGTAACTCCCTTTACCTAGGGCTTCCTGGTGTTGACATCCGCTACCTGCAACTGGTGTAGAACACTATGGCTAGGTTGCTGACTGGGTCATCTCAATCCAGTCATATTACTCCTGTGCTGCGTGAACTGGCGTTCAGTGGCAGATCACCTTCAAGGGTGGTATGCTGACCCATAAGCCCCTACATGGACAGAGACCAGGCTACCTACAAGAGCTTGTTTCTTACTGCCCCCTCTGACCACTCCGCTGTTCTGATGAGGGATTGCTAGAGGTTCCCATGGTTCGGTTAAAGACATTGGGGGCTTGTGCTTTTATGTTCGTGGCCCCCACCCTGTGGAACTCTCTACCTCGTTGGATATGAGAGTGCCTGATTGTGGAGAGCTTTAAAACTGCTTTGAAGTCTCATCTATTTGAACTTGCTTTTGATTATGTTGTATAGTAATGTTATTTAGTAATGAAGTGAGTTTTTGCTGTTTTATTGATTTATTTGTAAACGCTATGATCTTTTGGAATAGTGCCTATTTTATAAATAAAGTGAACTGAATTGAATTGAAAACTGTTTTCCTAGTGGCAATTAACTCAGCAAGAAGAATGTGTGAGCTACAAGCTCTTTGCACTGATCCTAATTGCATTATCTTCCATATTTATTTATTTATTTAAAATTGGTGACTGGGAAAGGCACACTAAGCCGAGACTCATTTTCAGGTGCGACCCAGGTACAAAGTGTACAATGTGGAAGGCAGAGAAGTACAAGCAAATATCAAGTTACAGGTGAAGTAGTACAGTATAACAGCATTTCAGTATTAGGCAGCATGGTTACAATTTTTGTTGGAACAGCTGATGGGAAGACACTGTGACATTTCACTTCTAAACAATCGTTTATGCAGTATATTACAAGAGCATGTATAGACATATTTACAATAGCTGTTTTTCCAGAGTGTGGACTAGCAAAGAGAAGGGCACAGTGGTGGTGGTGGTGGTGGGGGTGGGGGGGTGGTTAAGCAGTTTGAGCTGGCAAGTGGAGTAACAGTTTACCTGGAGTGGCAACTGAGGGTAATACTAGGCCCGAGTAAAGAGGGGTCAGATGCGCAGCTTCGGCAGGGAGTGGGAGGGAGAAGCCTGAGTAGCTGTTTACAGGCTGATAGGGAGGGGGCCTGGTGGAGGTTGGGTGGGAGGTTGTTCCAAAGGAGTGGGAGCCAGTAGGAAAAAGCAGCTTGCACAGAGGCAGAGAGGGGCATGAGAGGTGGAAGGTACATGCGTGTCTATGGCGGAGTGAGTAGCCTGGGGGTATAGTTTGAGAGAGGTGGGAGGAGAGGTAGGGGGAAGGGAGCCAAGCCAATATTTAGCTATGAGGGAAGTGCTGTGGGCGGTCCGCCTATGCAAGAGTGGCGTCAGGGATAGAATGGAGTATAGGAGGCAGTGATGAGTTAGTAGGGGGCAGGCAGTGGTGAATCGAATGAGGGAGTTGAGCAGGACATCGAGTTATGAAAGGGAGGAGGTAGGGGCTGTGCCATAAATGATGTCTGCATAGTCCAGCACTGGCAGGATGGTTTTGCATACTAGTTCACTCCGAGTGGGAAGGGGAAGGCTGGCTTTGTGGCGATAGAGGATGGTGAGTTTCGGCCGGAGTTTGGTACAGATGTCATCAACATGGGTGGAGAAGCTGAGGTTGGTATCCAGCCAGACTCCCTGGTACCTAAAGGAGGGTACCGACTCATGGGGAACTTCATCCAAGGTAGAGATCAGGGTGGGGCAGGTAAGGAAGCAAGCTTTTGTCTGGTGCCGAATACCACAGAGAAAGTTTTTTTTGCATTAAGTTTTAGCTGGTTTTTCAGGAGCCAGGCTTGTACTCGGTTAAAATCGCTTTGAAGATTTGAGTGTACACTGTCATGAGGGAGGCCTGAGGCGTAGATAATGGTGTCATCAGCAAACAGGTGCATGTTTGAGGAGAGACAGGCAGTAGGGAGGTCATTTATGAATAGGGATAAGAGGATGGTGCCAAGAATGGAGACTTGGGGGATGCCTGAGAGGTTGGGTAGGGGGGGAGAGGGAGTCGCTTATTTGTACTTGCTGCTTCCTATTCCGGAGGTAAGAGTGGAACCAACTTATGGTAGATTGGGCAAGGCCGAAGGAGCTTAATTTGCAAAGCAGTAGAAGGTGGGAGACTGAATCAAAGGCTTTTGCCAGGTCAATGAAAATGGCAGTAGTGGTGTGCCCATTGTCCATGGCGGAGAGAATAGTGTCGGTTACTCGTAATAAGGCGGTGGTAGTAGTAGAAAGAGATTTTCTGAAGCCTGATTGAAAGGGGGAGAGGTATCTGTTTGTTGAGAAGGAAGGGGATAATTTGAATAGCATGAGGGATTCTTGGATTTTGGCAAGGGAAGGGAGGAGTGAGATGGGTCTGTAATTTCCCAGAAGGAAGGGGTTGCCACCTTTATGGAGAGGAAGGATTCTGGTGAGTTTCCAAGCAGAGGGGACCATGGTTGTGGTGAGTGAGAGGTTTAGTATATGTGTTAGAGGTGCAACTATGGCTGAGGCAGAGATACGGAGCAGCCTAGGATGCAAGCCATCTGGGCTGGTTTTGAACTGGTTCAGAGAGGTGAGAGTGGTGTAGACTTCCAGGGGTGTGAATGGTGGAAAGTGGAAGCCGTGGTGTGAGGGAAGGAATTTGTGGGAGCGGTTGGAGGAGTGGGTGAGTCAGGCAGCGCAGAGGAGATGAAGAAAGAGTTGAAAAGTTTGAATACAGAGGCAGGATCGGGGACGATTTTGCCATCAATGTTGAGGTTTGGACTGGCTTGCTTGTTGGGTGGGTCAATGAGAGAGTTAATCATCTTCCAGAAGGATGCCAGGGAGACTTGGTGAAGGGTGAGTTAAGCCTTGAAGTAATGGGCCTTAGATTGTCGAATTGCTTTGGTGCAGTTGTTTCTGAGAGTTCTGTAGGATAGGAGGTTGCAGAAGGTGAGCGAGGTTTTGTATCGCCTCCAGGCCTTGTCTCTGGTGTGACACAAGGTGATGAGGTCAGCTGTGATCCTGGGGTGATGTTATTTTTTAACTCTGGCTTTCCTGAGATGAGCAGGGCAGTCCCATGTACTTAGGAAAGTATTACAGAAGTGAGAAAGGGAGGTGTCAATGTCATGGGATGCAAAGACCTGGAACCAGTCCGTATCTTAAAGGTCGCGCTGTAGGGTGGATTCATCGAGGAGATGTAGGAAACGAATTATGATAAATTTGGGAGTGGAGTGCAGTGAATGGATTTTACGGATACAGTAGGTAATGCAGTGGTTGCTAAGGGCATCGGAAAGGGTGCCTGAGGCAGTGATCCTGTGAGGCTGGGTGGTTAAAATCCAGTCTAGAAGGTTGTGTTTTTGTGATCGGTGGTTTAGTCAGGTGGGTTCCTGGATTAGCTGGGAGAGATTATGGGCTTTGATCCTCAGGGCTGCTGGTTTGGTGGAGGAGGAGAGCCAGTCTCAGTTGAAGCCGCCTAGTAGAAAGAGTTTGCCATTTGAGTTCGATGAAATGGTAGAGATGGCCGTGATGAGGGAATCAGGTGAAGGTTTAGGAGAGGTATACAGAACACCTATGTGGGGGGTGGATGAGAAGGATAGGTGGCGACTAAGGATTAGAGTGGGAGGATGGGCATGATTCTTTGAAAATGGTGCACTTAATGGAGTGTCTGACGACAGCGCTACCCCCCGCCTCACTTGCCGTGGTCCTGCCGGAACAAGATATAGTTTGGGATGGCAAGAGAGGGGTTGGAGATTTTGGCGGAGAGCCATGTCTCTGTGATACAGAGTATGTTTGGTTGATACTGACTTGTCCAGACAGAGACGGCATCAAGTTTAGGGAGAACGCTCCTAGCATTAACGTGGAATATGCAGAGACCCTTGGGGAGTGAGTTAGGCGAGAGACTGAGATGGAGTGCGGGTGCCAGAGAGGTTCGTTTTGTTGCTGTGAGGCCAGGGTTTGGGTGTATATCGCCTGCCAGAAGTAAGAGTAGCAGGGGCAAGGAGATGGTGGTGGACTGCTTGTGTCTGCTATTTGTCCACCTAGGGGGTTGAGCTCAGAGGTTTAGGCACTGGAGAAAGGCCTCTAGGTTTAGCAGGTGCAAGTGGAGCAGTGAGGGGTGAATGGTTGGGGAAGGTTGAGAGGGGGGTGAGGAAAGGAGAGGGTTTGGTGTGAGGGGAGGGGAGAAAGGATTGTGGGTAGAATTGAGGTGATGTGCCAGAGAGAGTGAGGAAGGGGAAACTCAAGGGGAGGGTAGGGGACAGAGTGGAGGGTAGATGAAGGGAGGTCGAGATGGGGGTGGTGAGGCCGGAGAGTGGGGGGGGGGCGGGAAAGTTGAGACTGAAGTTAACAGGCATAATTGCAGAGCAAGAAACATAATGGCTGAGAGTGTCATAGTCAAAAAGATTTTGGTTGCAGTGGCAGCCTCTAGTGGTGGAATGAGATAGCTTGCTAATGGGGAAGTAAGCTGATTGGTTTTTGATCGTCACATGACACTTTCTATATAATGCACTGCCGACCAAGGGTGGTAGTAGGGGAGGTGGGGATCCGGAGCGAAGTGACAGTGGGGCCCTCTTCGGATTAGAAGCAGAGAACTGGGTCCTATATGGACAAGGTAGTCCTTAAAACCAACAGAGAAGCCCTTCGAAAGTTGGCAACTGAGTTCTAGTTGAAACAGTCCATCACCATGACAGTACTTTTCACAACCAAATCCAGCTCAGGTGAGCAGAAGCTCCAAAGCTTGGATGTAAAAAGGTCCCTCAGCTATTATATCACACACTCACAGCTGTTTGTTACTTCTGGTGAGGATGGAAAAGACCGGCCAGCCTCAAAAAATGTTAACTGCACATTGAATAGTATCCTGCATCCAATTCTGCTACAGTAAGGCTGACAATCAGCCACCACAGGGCCTCAGGGCACATTCCACTTATGGAAATGCTGTCTCTGTGGCAGCTGCAAGGGATATATCCTTGCTGGAGATCTCACCTGGTCACTATGTCATACGCTTAATAGTGTACATTAGTGCTAACCCGAACAGCGCTGTATGAGACAGCGAATAGTGCAATACCACGAATACTGCTATACACGTTTCTGCACCACATGCACTATCCCAGGCAGAGGATAAGATCTCTGCTAGGATGGGGTTCTACAAAGCAGCTGCTGTGGCTCAATGGACTGAGCCACCACAGCAAAGAACTCAGGTGCTACATCTGGGACTGGGTTTGGTTCCCAGTCCCAGAAACGTTTTTGTTTTTTTTCGCACTTTGAGCAATTTGGAAGTGACCACCCACAGAGCTGAGAATCCATATTGGGGGAAGGGATCGTGAGTGCAAAAAAAAAAAGAATTGTGCCTCAGGTAAGAAATCGCATTGTCTTCACAGCGTGATTTTTACATGCTGCATAATGTCTTGCGACATTATGACCCCATGCCACTGGAGATGTGTAAAGCTGCTACCTGGAGTACAGTCCACACCTTCACAAAGCACTATTGCCTTGATGTTCAGTATAAGATGGGTGCTAGGTTTGGCACTGCAGTATTGCAGAATCTTTCTCCTAAATAGGTTCTGACTACCCACTTCTCAAGACACTGCTCAGTAGTCTGATAATATGTCTGATACTACTAGGAGATTCCTGGGTCTTCAAGGAAAAAATTACTTACCATAGTAATATTATTTCTTACAAAAGATCTCCTAGTAGGATTAGATCTCCCATCATTTCCTCCCCAAATAACCTGACTAGGTTTAGCAATATTTTGTGGGGTTCATTAAATGTTGCCATTAATTTTTGGCCATATTTTTTGTAATAATATATGCACACAAGAATGGTTAAGATCATCAGCTCTCTTTCTGCTATTTTTTCTTATCCTGTTGGATCCAGTCCTCTCTAGTAAGGGAAGAATAATTGGCATTAAGGATGTTTAGTTTCGGACTTCCGGTGACGTCATTGAAAGCATGGCAGCCTAAACCAAGAGCTCCTCTCGCCTCCCAGCAGGAAACGACTCCACACAGACCCAAACAGCGTTTTTTTTGGTAAGTATACAAAATACAGTGGAGGCAAAGCAGGGAAGAGATCGAAGCTAAAATGAGAAGTCTAACGCCGATCGCCGCATACGAGTCCCGCGAAGTTGACGATTAGCGGAGGGCTTCACCCGCGAAAGTACAGCGAGAGCAGACACTGAATCAGAGCTAGAAGCTCTTTCTCATTCCAGATTTGAAATATTACTCGGAGAAATTAAACAAACAAGATCGGACACTAAGCGAGGGTTGGAGCAAATACATAACGACCTACTCAAACTGGAGAATAGCATAGCAACCATCGAGGAGAAAGTATCCACAGCAGAGGACGATTTGGTGGGCCTATCAAGTACAATCGAGAAAATTAATCAACAACAGGAATTTTCAGATCCAATGTTTAGACCTCAAGCCAGTTCGCGAAGAGACAATTTAAGAATATATGGCTTACCAGAAAAACTGAATCCGGAAGCGTGTGAGTTTATAGAAGAAATGCTGAGAAATGTATTAGATCTGCCACAAGCCTTTAATTTCAGAATCGAGAGAGCACACAGGGCCCTAGTGCCTAAGCCCACCTCGAGAATGCGAGGCCTAGATCTATTATTGCAAAATTCTCCAGTTACAGGGACAAGGAGCATATTTTGAGAATGGCATGGAGACAACATACAGTGGAATATAAAGGGCAAGGTTATTTTTGATCAGGATTACCGCCCTCCATACAACAACAGAGACTGGCTTACTGCGCAATATCACGGAAATGAGACAGTTGGGAGTTCATGCCAGACCCCTACCCCTCCCGCCTCAGGGTGTTCTGGGAGTCGGGTACTGAACTGTATCAAACATTGGAGGAAGCATATCAAGCAATGAAAAATAAGGGGCATGAAGTGCAACTAATGAGAAACCAAAAGACACGCAGGCCTCATACCAGGCACAGTGGAAATTATCTACAAAGAAGGACAATAGACCGCTGGGAGAGACGCTCATCATCGCACACTATGAATGAGATTAAAAGGCTGCTTCCATAATTTAACACACGAGGAGCACAGAGAAACAACCGGAGGGGAGAGAAGAGAATGGAGGACAGCAGGAGGTGGGTGAAGAACAGGAAATCATGAACCTCCCCCACCTGAGGGGTACTGTATAACCTAACATTAGCATTTTTTAGATGGGACTATCAGCCAGATCCACGATGAAGGAATATTAAGGTCTTGGGACACTTTGGTCAATCTATTACGATATAAACTTTTGGGACACTTGAAATCAGGACTAGTAGCCCACTAAGTCATAGGCCTTTTTATTTTATTGTACTGGGACTCTATATGGACATAATTCTTCTGTTATGTGATCCTTTTTTTTTTTTTTTTAGAAGGGAAGGAGGAGGCAGCAGGTTAAAATAAAGGGAGGGGTGAGGGGCTGGTGGGTTTGTTTTTTCTCTCACAGTTTGTTCATGGAGCAAACATGGGGACAGGATATGGGAAACAAAGTTTGCTTCGACTCAAAGTAATGCATCTGTTTTATGAAGCTGGTGGGTGAAGGGGCACCTCTTCGAGGATTCATGATTAGACCTTCCGCCTCGGATGTTCTTTTTCTGAGCTGGATGATATGGGCAGCCTCCTTGAATGTGGGGCCGATGGTTAATATCATGACCAATCTTGGAGGCGAGGGAACTTTGATGAGGACAGGCCAAAACAGCAGGCCAGGACCTGATTTTAAGGTCCAAGAGGAACGAGATAGGTCTTGATCTCCTTCCTCTAACTCGGTATTAGCTTCCAGTCAGTAGGGGACATGAGAAATTGTCCCCCTACCTTGGAGGTCACTTTGTACATAGTTTGGGGGAGGGGTGGCTGAAGGGGTTGTTTCTAAGGTCTGTAATGGGGCCAATGAAGGGCATTGTTTAATAAGGTTAGAGACACACACAAATTTTGTCTGAGGATGGGAGGTGCCATGTATACCTTCTTTCTGTGTAAGATTAAGTGATAGACAAATGTTTTTTTTAGTTGAGAAAGTGACGAGGGGGGTAAAATGTCATGATGCAACAGGGGGGCTTCAGTATAAGGCAAGTATATATATATACCAAAATGATTGATAAAACTATGTTAAGGGTACTTTCTCAGAATGTTAATGGTTTGAATAACCCGATTAAGAGGTATAAGGTTCTGACAGACATAAAGAGGCTGAGGCCCTCCTTTGTACTTCTCCAAGAAACGCATTTAAGTAGGGAGGAGCACCAGAAACTGCAGAAGCTGGGCTTTAGTCAGATAGCGGCTGTGGCATATAAGGGGAAAAAAAGGAGAGGGGTAGCCATCCTGGTACCCAAAAATATCCAGTTTCAGTCGACTTCCACCTATGCAGACCCGGAGGGACGTCTGGTGATACTGGTGGGGGAATTTGAGGGGATAGATGTTACATTGGTGTCTCTCTATCTTCCACCGGGGACAACGTGGGAGGTCACCAGGGTCCTACTGCAGAAAATAGTGGATTTGCAGAAGGGAAGGCTAATCATAGGAGGGGACCTAAATCAAATCTGGACACAAATAGACACCTCTAGGAAGGGCAATTTAGGCAGAATCCCACTAATAAAGAGATAAAGGTCCATCTGAGAAAGGCCTTTGGGTAGACACCTGGAGAGAGAGAACCCAGGAGAAGAGAATACACACATTTTTCTTACCCGCATGGGTCATACACACGAATAGACTATATTTTAACATCGGGAGAACACCAAAACTTAGTGACTAGCTGTAGGCACATCCCTTCTACACTCTCGGACCATTCTATGATCCTGATGGAAATGGAATGGAATAGGAAAAGAGGTCAGACCCTGTGGAAATTTAACAACTATATGATGAATTTGAAGGATTCACGGACATGGCTAAATCTAGATTGGAACAAATAGTTAGAGAGAATGAAACACTGAAGTCTCAAAAGGTATTCTCTGGGACACAATAAAAACAGTTTTTAGAGGAGATTGTATCAAATATAAGCATTTTAAGAGACAGCAAACTCAGCAGATGGAGAAGCTGCAAACACAATTGCTAGAATTGCAAAGACAGCACGCAGCCGGTAATGAGACAGTCTACACAAACATAAAAGAAATTAAACAAAAAATTCAGAAGCTGATAGACATCAGAACTGAACAGGCGCTACAACGGGTTCACCAGAAATACTATGAGATAGGCCCAAGAGCCACACGCCTCTTGGCCCATAGGCTGAGACAACAGACCGCACAAAATACTATTACCCAGATTAGAGATCCTGTCTCAGGGCAAATGATGAGAGGTCCGGAAAAGGTATTAAACTGTTTTAACAGGTTTTACCAGTCGTTATATACATCAGATAGAAGCCCAAGTGAGTTAGAGATCCAAGATTATTTAAGGAGGCTTAACCTGCCAAGCTTAACACAGGAAGTGAGAGACGTATTGGAAAGGCCCATTGAGTTGGCAGAGATAGATAATGCAATCAAGAAACTTAAATCTAAAAAATCACCAGGTCCAGATGGATACACCCCAGAATTCTTTAAATTTTGCAGAGAAGAGATTAGCTCTCAGTTGTTGGAGACATGTAGAGAGATACAGTCGGGGGAACCTCTTCCAGACAGTTGGAATTTTGCCATCATTTCAAGTATTCCAAAACCAGGAAAAGACATCACACAATGTAAATCGTTTAGGCCTATATCGGTGCTGAACACTGACTATAAAGTATATACAGCCATACTAGCTGATGATGGAAAAAGTAATGCCTGAACTGGTAGCGTTGGATCAAACTGGATTCATACTAGGAGACAGACACAAGATAATATTAAAAGAACCTTGCATATACTGCATCATGCTACTAGGTCAGGCTCCCCGTTCCTGCTGATGAGCTTAGATGCGGAGAAGGCGTTTGATCAGGTAGAATGGAGGTTCCTAAGTCTGACCCTTGCTAGATTTGGTTTCCCGGACTCAATGATTAAAGCTATTGAAAACATATATACAAAACCTAAGGCCTATGTTAAAATAAACGGGCAGGTATCCGCCCCCTTCCAGATGCATAGAGGCACGAGGCAGGGTTGTCCCCTCTCGCCCCTTCTGTTCGCCCTCTACTTGGAACCACTAGCCCAGAGAATACGCCAGAGAGAGAGGTGAGGGGTTGGGAGACAAGGGATGAAACATAAGCTATGTTATATGGATGACCTGCTCATCTATTTGTCAGATCCCGAGCATTCAATGGGACCGCTGTGGAATTGCCTAACAGAATTTAGTGAATTAGCAGGGTATAAGCAAATACTACTAAAACTGAAGTATTGAAGGTCATTATACACCCTCAATGAATTTGATGGAGTCATTCCCATTTAAATGGGACCACATACATTAGGTACTTGGGGTCCTTCTTAGTTCTGAGGTAGGACATTTGTATGCACTTAATTTAACCCAACCTTAGACAAGCTTTAGGTCAGAGTTAGAGATGGGCCTCACTCCCCATCCCCTTAGTAAAAGAGTGGAGGCAGTTAAAATGGTATTGCTTCCCAGATTCTTATATTTAACTCAAACACTACCCATTACTATCCCAGACTCCTCCTTTATGGCATTGCATGGGAGAATTTCTAAGCTTTTTGTGGGGCCAGCAGAAGCCAGGATTACGCCTCTCGTTTCCAGACTCCGAAGGAGGGAGCCTTGCCCTTCTAATTTGAAACTATACCACCAAGCAGCCCAACTTAGAACTGTCATGTATTGGTTGGATCAAACATATGAGGCTAGATGGAAGGATATAGAGCTGGGAAGGGGGGCCTGGAGGATCTCAACCTGGCCCTGCTCTCATAAAGAGGGCTAGAGACCTAGGGGAGAGAGAAACCACATACGGAAGCCACCCTAAATAGTTGGTATAACATCCTCTTAGACTCAAAGGCCAAAGGATGGAGGTACCTAATGCTGTCGGTGCCCTATCTGACATCCTTCACCCCAGTCAAGTGGGACAAGGGTTTCAAAATATGGGAAGAGAAAAATTGCACTAATATGGCACTTCTTGGAGGATGAGATTTTGGACTTTCAGACTTTAGTTGTCAGATATGATATATCATGGAAAGATAGATTCAGATACTCCAGATAACAGCATATATCAGATCGCTGCAGACTGAGTTGCCCCGGGATTAGGTCCTCTCCTCAGATTGTAGAAATATTAAAATCAGCTATAGAAGGCAAACCGCCTAAGGAGCATATAATTTCAATTATATACACAGCTCTCATCAATTGGAAAGGAGATACTATTCAGAGTACCAAAGAGACCTGGGAGAGGATTTGGGTATTAGGATACAAGAAGAGCAATGAAATGGCACTACAAAGAACACAGTGGGACTTTGGCGGTCAGTTGGAAGGAGTTTGCTTGGAAAATGTTAGTGAGATTTTTAAGACCCCTGCGATTCAAGGAAATATCAAGGGAAGCTTCCAGGTGTTGGAGGAAGTGCGGATATTCCCCAACAACGATGGGTCATATATTCTGGAGTTGCCCAAAAGTCCAAAGTTTTCTAAAGGACCTACAGCAGACCTTACAGAGTATAATTGATCCGAATTTACAACTCACCCTTCCCTTTTTTCTTTATGGATTATCCCAGGGGATGCAGGGATCCTAACACAGGTAAATTCTTAAAATGGCATACCTAGCAGCACAAAAATAATCACAAAAATTAGCTTTCTCAGAAGGAGATTAACATCCAGGGTGGCATGACATAATGATTAAACTATATAGATTAGAGGCACTCCTAGCCTTACTTAATGAAGCTCACCAAATTTGAGTTGATTTGGAGAAAATGGGTGCTTTATATGGTAAAAGGACCTGGAATTTATTCTTAAAATCTAAAATATTTAACATCTGAGGGATTTGATTGTACCCTTAGGGAAGCTGAGGTCCTTGGGCTATAGTTTAAACTATGACAGAGCACAGATAAAAGGAATATGCAAATTAAAGATATGTCGTACTGAAAGGGAGAGAGAAAAGTATGTATTAGGAAGAAATATACCCTCACACAGATTGATGATGGATGTATAATTAATGCGACACGGTATCCTCTCAGAACCATCATGTACCTGGAAAATTTGTCATTCTTATACTTTTGTTTGTAAGTGTGGTCTCCATGGGATGGGGTATGGAAAAAAAGAAAATATACATAAATAAAGAAAGTTTAAAAAAAAAGGATGTTTAGTTTCAACTAGTGAAAATCATACTAGTGTATGGTAGAACACTGTTGAGTATGAAATAATGATAATAATTTTATTTATAAAGCGCAATCTCTTAAATCAAAGTGCTGTACAATTCATAAACAGTTAAAAAATCAAAACATAAATATCAAAACAGTTAAAATCTAGTAGTAAAATACAGAAACAAGCAGGACTATATCACAACACTAGTTGCTGAATGCCTGGCAGAATAACAAGGTATTTAACGCTGTTTTAAAGCTCCCCCATGGTCTGGCACTCTCAAATCTGATGAAGCAGAGAATTCCATAGGATCGGGGCTGCAAACAAAAAAGCACGTGAGGCAGAGATTTTCAACTGTACCCTGGGAATCTGTAACAACACCTCATCAGCTGAGCAGAGTGAGCGGGTGGGGCAGTAAAGAACCAGGAGCTCTTGCAGGAAGTCCAGGCCCAGTACATGTAAGGCTTTAAGGGTCTGAAGACCGCCCTTGAAGGATATCTGCCACTGAACAGGCAGCCAGTGCAGTCCACGCAGCACAGGTGTGATGTGGCTCGAAACGATAAGAATCCACACTCAGAACAGCACTGTTATCCTGTCTTGACTACATCACGATGTTGTTAGGCTGCACTGAGTATGTCAAGAATGCAGCGTAACGTGTAATGTAGTCACGCGTGTGGGATAAAATGGACATGGTGTTGAGAGAACAAATGGAAGTTACTGACGCCGGAGCAATAAGCCACAGTAAGGAATTTTAAAATGATTTGGGGGACACTGTTTGCCAGAAATGAGTGCCCATACACTATAAAAGATTGTGTATGAGCACTCATACACAGACAAGGTTACTTTCTGATCTTGTGGTTTCTGTGGTAATGAGATCTCTCGAGCTGTGCTCCCCAGGTCTCTTGTTCCACGGAAACCACTCAATCAGAAAATAAGCTTGTTGTGTATAAGTGCTCGTACACAATGCTCTATGTTTAGCCTACAAAACAGAATCTGACAGGGAGTAAGAGGCAGCAGTGTTTGAATTTGGCATTCTAAATTCTTATCTGCATAAAATTCCAAATGATAGTTCTGGGAGCAGTCATCAGATCTAGACTGCTGCTAATACATTTAATCCTACTAGGAGATCCCTTGTAAGAAGTAATATTACTATGATAAGTAACTGTTTCAGATTTGCAATGGGGCAAAGCTCAGTCCCTTTCTTATGTTTGTTTCAATGTCTGTCAATTCATGTTTAGAAAGATTTATTATCTGCAGGCTCGATTCAATTAATGCCTGTCTCCCCTCCTGTTTATTGTGCACATCTTCTTGTAACTCTGGTGCAACTCGCTTTCTCCTCCTCCTACTTGTCCTCTTTCTCTGGCCCTGTAAAAGTCATCCACCTTGTTCATTAGCCTGGGGCTTCAACCAATGAAATAATGATATTTCAAATTACGTTATGGTGATGTCAAAAATGCATGTGTTATTTAAACGCCCATGTGAACGTGAATCTTCAGCCTTTGATAAAAGAACATTTGTTCCAAAATGCATCTGGCTGCCGTTGCCTGCATCATCTGCTTTCATATTAATAAATGTAGTAATTTTGGTGTGATAATAGCAGGTCTGTAGTGACTTTTACAAGACGTGGTGAGTGCTTGACTTCACTGCACTTACTGTTCCTGATATGTGGTCTCCAAAAAGTACAGTTACGTAAGAACTTACTGTAACAGTAGATCTTCGAGAGAGGCTCTTGCAGTAGGTAATTACATATACGACTGAAGTTGGCAGGCATCAGGACCCCACATGAAAAAATTCTAGCTAGCAGTCTCTGGTGGGGACCGCCCACATGTCAGGTGACCATTGTCATGCAATATCAGTATAAAGAGGTGGTCCCCCACGCCCGCCTTCCAGTTCTTTCCCGTCAAAGACCAAAAAGGCAAGACAAGAGAGAGAAGCAGATATTTCCCTTCCTGGAAAAGGAGCTGAAAAAGCTAAGGGGGATGGAGGGCGGGCAGGTATTACCTACTGCAAGAGCCTCTCTTGAAGATCTACTGTTATGGTAAGTTCTTACGTAACTGTACGATCTTACTCCGAGAGGGCTCTTGCAGTAGGTAATTACATACAGGACTGAGTCCCAAGCAGTCTGGAACAAAGAGAAGTACACGGGAGGAAGAAACTACTCATACATAGATCCTCTGGCTGTGAAGGTCTTAGGAAAGAAGACCTTGCAGAACAGCCAACCTTAAGCCAGCTCCACGGCAAGAGGCAACATCCAGACTGTAATGTTTCGTAAAGGTATGGACAGAAGTTCAGGTGGCGGCTGCACAGATGTCAGCAGCTGACACATCCTTGAAACAAGCAGCAGAGGCAGCAACACCCCTAGTGGAGTGACCTCTGACTTGATGTGGCAAGGTCTTGTGACACTTGTCATAATAGAAAGTGATACAATGAGCCAACCATTTAGAAAGGCGTTGTTTGGAGACAGCATTTCCTTCTCTTCTGTGTGCAAGAGAGACAAACAGTTGATCAGTCTTTCTGAGATCCTTAGTCCTATTGATGTAGTATCTCAGAATCCGGTGAACATCCAAAGTATGCAAGAGGTACTCCCCTTGATTGGAATGTTGTGTAAGAACACAGACAATTTCATGGATTGATTCACTGTAGATTCCGCTACCACCTTAGGGAGAAACTTAGGGTTGGTACACAGAGCCACACGTTCCTTGTGGAAAATCAAGTATGGGATTTTGCACATTAAGGCCTGGAGCTGGGAAATTCATTGAGCGGAAGTAATGGCCACGTAATGGCCACCAGGAAGAGAGTCTTCAGGAAAGGAACTTTAGGTCTGCTGATGCTGCCGGCTCAAAAGGAGGCAGGGTAGTTCTTGAGAATAAAATTCAAGTCTCAAGGAGGGGCAGGCACACGAATAAGGGGTCTCAAGTGAAGAACCCCTGTCAGAAAGGTCTTAGTGACTTCCAACTGCGCAAAAGTTCTGTCCCCAGTAGAAACATGGTAAGTGGAAAGGGCCTCTATGTGAACCTTCAAAGAGGAACGACTGAGACCTTGGTCGAAGAGGTGTCGCATATAATTCAGGAGCCTTCTGACAGGGCAGGAGAATGGCTCGAGATCATTGGAAGAGGCCCAGATATAGAACCTTTTCCATTTCATGGCATAGGTGGAATGAGTGGAAGGCTTTCTGGCCTCCACTAGAATCTCAGTCACCTGCGGCAAAACCCTGAACCGGGTTTGAACCATGTCTGCAGGAGCCACGCATGCAGCTGAAGGGATCTGGGTCCTGGATGGACTAGGGTCCCCTGATCCTGGGTCAACAAGAATTGTGATAGAGAAAGAAGAGGTACCTCTGAATACTGTTGCAGAAGAAAGAACCAAACTTGCCTGGACCAGAACGGAGCGAGGAGGATCATGTGAGCTCCTTCTGAACTGAACTGAAGTGGTGGGGACTGAAACAATCATGGGATTTAAGAATGCATGGGATAGACATAAAGGAATTCTGGAGGTCAGGGGTAAGGTGCAACAGACTTCTAGGAAAACAGACTGAACTTACAAGCTCAAATGGGCAGACTGGGTGGGCCATAGGCCCTTATCTGCTGACACTGTCTATGTATCTATGAACTGGGTTTGTATAAGACCCTCAGAATCAACAGGATCATGGGGAAAGCGTAGACAAATTTGCCCTTCCAATCTAGAGAGAGCATCTCTCCAAAAAATAAATTCCATGCCCGTGAGCGAGCAAGCAGAAGGCAGGAAGTTTTGCATTGAGAGGAGAGGCAAACAGGTATACCTGAGGGATTCCTCAGCAGAGAAAGATGTCATATACTATCACTGATCCAGTTCCCATTCGTGAGCTTGGGCAAATGACTGGCTGAGGTGGTCTGCCAATGTGTTCTCGACTCCCGGAACATGAACCGCCAGGAGGTGAAGGTTGTGAAGGACTGCCCAGTCCCAAACCCGCATCGCTTCCCTGCAAAGAGGGTAGGAATGAGTTCCTCCCTGTTTGTTGATGTACCACACGACACACATGTTGTCAGTCTGGACAGTCAGATGACCGGGAAGCAGATACAGATGCAGGGCTTGTAGAGCATACAGCACAGCCCTGAGCTCAAGCACATTTATGTGGAGAGTCTGCCTGAGTCTGGACCAAGAGCCCTGGGTCCACTGAGATCTCAAGTGGGCTCCCCAACCCTTCCCCAAGGCGTCTTTTGTCAGTTTGGGAGGGGGGAGAAAGGCAGAAGGGACCTCCCCGGCCAAGCTTCTCCTGAACCAACCACCACTGCAAGTCCCAAACCATCAGAGAGGAGACCAGGGTCTCCCGATCTAGGTCGTCCACCAATTGATCCCACTGAGACCGAAGTGTCCACTGAGAGATTCTCATGTTGAGCCGAGCACGAGGTACCCTTGGAATGGCAGCCACCATGAGCCAGAGGAGGCGAAGGACTGACCTGGCAGTGACCTGCCTGTGGCTGGACAATAGGCTGACCCAAGCCTGAAGGGTGGCCACCCTGTCCAGAGGCAGGAAGGCCATACCGGAGGTGGCATCCAGGATCACCCTGATAAACTGGAGTCTTTGGGATGGGATCAAATGGGACTTGGCCTGGTTGATGGTAATACCTAGGCTGGTGAAAACCTGCAGAGTTAGGGAAAGGGAGTGCAGGAGGTCCTCCCTGGATGGGGCCACCAGGAGCCAGTCATCCAGGTACGGGAAAACCTGAACTCCCTTGGTACCCAAGTGGGCCGCTACCATAGAAAGGCATTTGGCAAATATTCGGGGCGCTGAGGAAAGACCAAATGGGAGCGCCTTAAACTGGCAGTGGACCCCCTGAAATGGAAACCGAAGGTATCTGCAGTGGGAAGGGCGGATAGGGATATGCAGATAAGCATCCTGCATGTCCAGAGCACACAGCCACTGCCCTGGCTGAAGGAAGGGCAGAAGGCCCTGCAGAGAGAGCATATTGAAGCTCTTGTACTCCACGAACAAGTTCAGGGTGCTGAGGTCTAGAATAGGCCTCACGTTGCCTGATTTCTTTGGAACCAGGAAGAAATGGGAATAGTAACCCGTCCCCTGAAGGTGGGGTTGGACAGGCTCTATTGCTGCCTTCAGAAGAAAGGAGGAGATTTCTTCCCAGACCAGAAGATGATGTTCTGGGGAGTAAGACGACCTTGGAGGGGGTTTTCTGAGAGGTTTCTGAAGAAACTCTATTAATTGTCCTTCTGCTATCAGCTGGAGCACTCAAGTGTTGGAAGTGATCCTCTCCCAACCCAGCAGTTGCAAGGAGAACCTCCCTCCTACAGGTTCCTCTGGGAGGCCCACAGGCTGTGGGAGAGGAAGGGAGTCAGGAGGTGAGAGGCAGTGCCGCAGCTGGAGCTCCCGCTGCCCGTTTGGGTGGGGAGACTTCGCAGACGGAGGGGCCTGACATTTGCTGGCCCACTTTCCTTGGGGTTTCGCTTTGGGCCATGAACATCTGTGAAAGGAACGGCGTTGAGTCTGAGGAGCTCTGTACATGGCGTCAACTTCCTAGAGAGCAGTACCCTTCTCCTGCATGCTGGTGATGAAGTCCTTGGCATCACCACTGAACAGCACTGAGCCCCTGAAGGGCGTATCCTGTATAGTGGACTGCACCTCTGGGACCAAGCCTGATATTCGGAGCCAGGCATGATGCCACAAGCTTACAGCGAATGCCGAGCTCCATCCAGCAGCATCCACTGCATCGTAAGTAGCACGTAGCATGTGCCTACTGGCCGAACGAGCAGAACGGACAAGATCTGCCGCTTCCTGTTTGGTCTGTGATTCAGGAATGGAGTCCAATTTAGCTTCCATCTCGCTAAGGATGGCCGTCTGGTAATCCCCTATATGAGCGACATAGTTCATGGCCCTGATACCCAGAGTGGAAGAAGCATAAGCCTTCTTCCCATACTGGTCCAGAAGGCGCGATTCCTTATCAGGTGGAGATGAGCTCAAATGCTTTGGGTTGGCTGTACAGCCGTGGACGGCGCTGATCTTGACCGAGTCAGTCTTGGGGTGTGAATTAAGAACATCAACACCCTCCAGAGCCTGATATAGCCTGTCCGCCTTCCTCAGAAGTGGGGCTATGGCTGACAGTTGTTTCCAGATGGTGGAACCAAAGTAGGAGCAATCTCGGGCAGACCCAAATGTGCAGTCAGCTTCTGCTGCTGTGGATCTGGCTGCAAGGTCTTCCATTGATGCAACGTCTGGATCTTTTGCAGCAACTCTGTTAAGGAAGTATCCTCTGGAGGGGACTTCAGAGGGGTCCTAGGCTGGGGCTTATCTGGAGTGCATGACTCATCATCGAAGTCGGAATGCCCGTCAGAGTCGTCCAAGGTGTCCGAAGAGGATGGAGGAGAGGAAGACCCCTCCCGTTGGGAGGAGGTGTCTTACCCTTTGGGAGCTTCCCGGGTAACGTGCCACCCACAGTCTTGGAACCAGAGGGGGCACCTCTAGTATCGGGGGGAGGGGGTCTCTCGCCCCCAACGATGGGGGTCTGGAACGGGTTCTGGTGTCAGAAGGTGGCCCTCCACTTTCTTGGTAAGCTGAACCTTGGTCTCAGCCCACCAGGAAGCCAGAGTCTCCCTCAGAAGGAACTGGAAGGGGACAGGATCAGTTGTGTTCCAGGACAGTAGCTGCTTCTTGTTGTTTTTACAAGATTTCTTGTGGATTTTACTTGGCTGCTTCTTGTTGTTTTTACAGGATTTCTTGTGGATTGTACTTGGTAGAAGATTATTTCTTTTCTTTCTTTCTTTCTTTCTTTCTTTCTTTCTTTCTTTCTTTCTTTCTTCTAAGGGACTAGCAGGGTATTGTTTTGGGGACTGTTGGAAGTTTGAAAACTGGTTTGGTGGCTGTAAGTGGACTTATTTGTTGGATGTTTCACTGTGTAACAGGCTGTGCTGGTGGAGGCCTATTTTCTTCTGATTTAAAACCTATTTGGTGGGATTCGTTTGGGGCTGGTTATTTGAATTGGAGACCTATATCTGTTAATTTCAAGCCTATTTTGATGTGGTGTTAGTGAAGCTGATTAAATTGGAGACCTGTTTTATTTGGCAGCAAACATATTTTGGGGGCTTTGAGTTGAATTTTGATTCCTTTTTGCTGACTCCACTAGCTGCAAAGGTTAGTGCGTAATGGGGGAAGGGTGTTAATGGTCTGGCCAGGTCTCACTCAGCTAATTGACTGGAGGCAGAGCTGAATCAGGTTTGTGGTGTTAGTGCCTTGTCTTCTCAGAAGGAACAGGAAGTGGACAGGATCAGTTGTGTTCCAGGACAGTAGCTGCTTCTTGTTGTTTTTACAGGATTTCTTGTGAACTGTACTTGGTAGAAGGTTATTTCTTTTCTTTCTTTCTTCTAAGGGGCTAGCAGGGTATTGTTTTGGGGTTGTTGGAAGTTTGAAAACTGGTTTGGTGGCTGTAAGTGGGCTCATTTGTTGGATATTTCACTGTGTAACAGGCTGTGCCGGTAGAAGCCTATTTTCTTCTGATTTAAAACCTATTTGGTGGGATTCGGTTGGGGCTGGTTCTTTGGCTCCTGGGCTTGCAGGGGCAGACACAGGGCTGATACATTCTCTTGAGAGTCTGGTGTACAGTAAAGGGAGATGAGGGTTTAGGCCAGGGGAGCACGACAAGCAAGAAGGGACTAAACGGAGGAAGGAAGGGAGGACAAGCCAAGCTAGTTTAGCAGATGGGGAAGAAGGACCAGTCGCGAGCAGTGAGGGGATGAGTTAGTGAGGTACAGAAGGATACTCGGGAGGAGTAGAGGCATAGAATTGGAGGGGAGGGAGTGGCCAGGGTAAATAAGGAGGGGGCAGCATGTGACACCCAGACAGGGGGAGGAACAAGGAGCCGGCTGGGTGGAAGGGCCGGTAGAAAGGATGAGGGATATGGAAGGGGGGGATGGAGGAAAAGGAGCAGTCAGAGTGCTCCTGTTGGGGATTCTATGATCAGGGGTATCAAATGGGATAAGGTGGGAGAAGCCTGGCCAGTTAGAACAAAATGCTTCCCTGGATTAATGGTGCACAGGGCCAAGCACGAGGTATAAAAAATTTTGGGAAGATACTGTCCCTCTTCTTCAAGCTGCATAACAGGGAGCCAAGACAGAGTAAGGTTCCTTGGTGCCCTTCTGGTGTTATGTGATGATCTCTGTCCTCCCCAAGCATGTTGGATATCCCTGCCCACAGCACCCAGTTGAGCGCTGGGGCTACGCTCCACCAGCGGGTGGTCGGCGACTGCTAAACCGACCCAGGGGACCACAATGCCAAGAGGGACACCCAGGAAAGGTATAGGAAAGCCGCAGCCAATCAGTAAGCAAGTGCTCTCAAGGCACAACAGCTGATTGGTCCTCCTGCCTCATTGAATTGCACTGACTGAACTTACACTACCTAAAGCTGTTCTGGGACTTGGAATTTTTTTCTGAAAACTTTCAAAAAAGAGCTGTTTTAATTGTTTTTGTGTAAATGTAGAGGGAAACTGTTAAATCTTGTGTACCTGTGATTACAAGCCCTTTTCTTGTAATTTAAAGTGGGCTAGATGCTACGGCGCCCCAGCCTCCCCCACAGCCTTTTGTTGTGCAAATTTCAGTCACTCTGACCAGCAGAAACACTTGGTTTCTGTCTTTTACTAATTACTGAACCTTCCTCTGCCTCTCTCCAGTCGGATATCCCTGCCCACAGCACCCAGTTGAGCGCTGGGGCTACGCTCTGCCAGCGGGTGGTCGGCGACCGCTAAGCTGACCCAGGGGACCACGAGGCCGGGAGGGACACCCAGGAAAGGTACAGGAAAGCTGCGGCCAATCGGTAAGCAAGCGCTCTCAAGGCACAGCAGCTGATTGGTCCTCCTGCCCTACTGAATTGCACTGACTGAAATTACACTACCTAAAGCTGTTCTGAGACTTGGAATTTTTTTCTGAAAACTTTCAAAAAAGAGCTGTTTTAATTGTTTTTGTGTAAATGTAGAGGGAAACTATTAAATCCTGTGTACCTGTGATTACAAGCCCTTTTCTTGTCATTTAAAGTGGGCTAGACGCTAGGGAGCCCCAGCCCCCCACAGCCTTTTGTTGTGCAAATTTCAGTCACTCTGACCAGCAGAAACACTTGGTTTCTATCTTTTACTAATTACTGAACCTTCCTCTGTCTCTCTTCAGTCGGATATCCCTGCCCACAGCACCCAGTTGAGCGCCGGGGCCACACTCCGCCAGCGGGCGGTCAGCGACTGCTAAGCCGACCCAGGGGACTACGAGGCCGGGAGGGACACCCAGGAAAGGTAGGGGAAAGCCGCAAAATTTTTGCCCACTCGCCTTTCCCCCTCCTTGTGTGTTACTTATATAGGCATCTTCCTGCCGAAATCTCTACTCCCGTCCCCAGCGCTACCCTAGCCAATAAACTGCTTCATCGCCCTGCTGTACCATCTATTCAGCAATCCTTCCCCTACTGTTCTCCCGGTAGTTAACCATCAATACCGCTTTCACCATGGGGAGTCTCCTCCTGCTATTTCTTTCCTTGTCATGCACGGAGTTACTTAAGGAGAATGTCCGTATCACACAAAATATAGTGACCCATCTGCCTAGCCTCTCTGTCTCATCCCCTTTGAATAATATTCAGACCCCCACATATGCCCTACCATTGCTGCATCAATATCAGTGGGGTGACCTCCAAAAAGGGATGCAAATTACCATGTATATATTTCGATCAATGCTCCATTACTGGATATACAGTTCTCCCCTATGACTGACCACCAAACTGCTACTCGGTGTCTCGACACAATGTCATAATTCCAGCTGGAGCACCCAAAAAGAGTGGCAACAGAGCAAGAAAAGGAGGACCAAAGACAGGCCCCTCTTCCTATCTCTTGTACCCCTTATGAAACTTTTATTCTTTCTACTACTTTGTATTGGAAACGTGGAAATCAACCCAGGCCCCCCGGGTGTATCACTTCACCAGCAGACCTAACCTCAATCAAAGGCCTCAGTTTTCTACATATTAATGCATGCAGCCTCCTGAAAAAGCTTACATTAATACAAGCCTGGGTTGCCCATACCTTGCCAGACTTTCTCGTGGTATCTGAGACATGGCTCAAACCCACCACAGCAGATAGGGATGTTAATCTACCCAACTATCAGCTATACAGAGTGGATCGCCTAACAAGGGGCGGTGGAGTAGCTATATATGCAAAGTCCAGTATACCTGTTTCCTGCTTTACTGCAACCTCGATGCCCAAAGAATTCAAATGTATATCCCTCAAAGTATCTCTCCCCAACACAGCAGCTTTCCCCCTCTGCTGACCATAAGCTTTTATCCCACCTGGGGAATCTATTCAATCCAGGCTCTGAAGAAGTCATTATCCTAGGTGATCTGAATCTAAACTGGCTTTCCAAGGCAGCTGCACCTTTGGTCTCATTCTGTGATACCCAAGGGCTCACACAACTGATAAATGAGCCAACAAGAATAAACTTAAAGAATAGAAACAACAGCACACTACTTGATATCATGCTGGTTAACAAACCCCATCTAATCACACACACTGGAGTGCTTTTCAGTGATATAAGTGATCACTGCCTCATTACAGGAGTAAGATCTTCCAGCAAACCAACAACCCCAGCAAAATTCCTAATGAGAAGATCCAAGAAAAACCTCAATATTGAAGGATACCTGCATAATCTAGCTCACTCTCCAAGCTGGCAAGAGTTTTATCTTGCACACTCTGTGGAAAAGGCACATCAGGTGTTAAACAGCATAATATTAAGTGCCCTTAATACTCATTCTCCAATCACTAGCATCCGAATAAAAAACAAATCTTGCCGCTGGTTTTCAGCTGACTTCAAACCTGCACTGTTAGAGACAGACAAACTATGGAAGTTGGCAAGAAAAACCAAGAACCCAAATGACTGGGTGTTATTTAGGAAAGCCAGGAACAGCTGCAACAAGAAAGTAAGAGATGCAAAGGCTGCCTTTTATTTGGCTGAACTTGACTCCTCCTATCACAATCCTGCTAGGTTCTGGGGCACCATCAAGGGTATTGTACGGCAGGATTCTAGCACCTCTCTACCAACTCAATTGCACCACAATAATGGCTCTATCTCTGGCAAAATGGAAGTTCTGGATGCTTTCAATAACCACTTCCCAACTGCTGGCCTTGCCTTTGACACCTCTCCAGCTAATCTGCTGCGTTCACAACTAAGCTCCCAGTACACTGGTGATCAGAGAGCTGATTCTCACTTCTCCTTCAAACCTGTCCTGCTGAAGTAAGTAGAGGATCTTTTATAGTGAATGGATATTAAACAAAGTGCAGGGGCAGACTCTCTTGACCCCTACTTTCTAAAGATTGCATTTCATGTACTTGCAGTTCCCCTAACACATCTCTTTAACCTACCTTTAACCTCTGGTTCTATTCCTACAGTGTGGAAGATAGCCCAAGTGGTTCCCCTTCTAAAATCAGGAGACCCTATGGACCTTAATAACTACAGGCCCATTTCCATTCTTCCAGTGCTATCCAAGATGCTAGAGAAAATAGTGAGCATCCAGCTAAGTGAATGATGATGAAAGTTGATGATGCTAACCTCTTGAATCCAGCTCAGTCTGGGTTTAGGGCCAGGCACAGCACTATCTCTGCACTGGCCAAAGTTTCAAATGACTGGCAAACCGAATTGGATAAAAAGAATAGTGTCTGTGCAATATTTCTTGACCTAAGCAAGGCATTTGACACTGTGGACCACCAGCTGCTACTCTCTTCCTTGCATTCCATTGGCCTAGATCCACCCTTCCTTAAATGGTTCAGGTGTTGCCTTATGGATAGGTCATAGCAGGTGAAAGCTGAAGGTGATCTATCTCCACTAAAACCACTGCTAAGAGGAGTTCCGCAAGGATCTATCCTGGGCCCTATCCTTTTTGCCATCTACATTAATAATATTAACTCAAATCTCACCAAAGCCACTGTCCACCTCTTTGCTGATGGCACTGTTTTGTATGTCAGCAGCCCATCACCTGCAGTTGCCCGTGAAATTTTACAAGCAGAATTCTCCTTGCTGCAATATCAATTACTTGAGAAAAAGCTTCTTTTAAATGCAAAGAAAACAAACGCAATGCTTTTCTCCAATCAAAGCTCCACCAGCACCTCCTCACTAAGCAGTCTCCCCCAGCTATGCACCATCCTTGGAGAAAATCTGGAGTATGTAGAAAAATTCAAATACTTAGGTGTGTGGATTGATAGCAGACTTGACTTCATACATCATATTGAAGAACTGCTGAAAAAACTTCACCAAAGGCTTGGCCTATTCTATAGAATAAAACATTTCCTAACCAGAGACTCAAAGATGAGATTAGTCCAAGCCACTTTTCTTTCAGTTGTTGACTATGCAGACTTCCTTTATAGTCACTGCCCATCTCCTACCTAAGCAAGCTGGATCACCCTGTACCACAGAGCAATAAGATTCGTAATAGATCTTCCATCCAACACTCATCATTGCCTCTCTATGCTGCTGTTGGATGGGTTTCCTACATCTCAGAAGGTACAGAAATGCAGCACTATGGATCTACAGAGCATTGTCTAAAAACTTCCAAATTATATTCTAGACTGTTTCACCCAGGCCATAGCTGCTCCTATGCCCCAAGAAGCAACAACCTCATCATGCTCAAAATACCTAAAGTCAACACCTGGACAGGGAGGGCGGCAATCAGCTATTCTCTAGCAATGGCTTGGAATACCCTACAGAAATCCCTAAAGCTGTCCAATCTCATACCTATAGCATCCTTCAAACAGCTCTGTACAGGTTTCTTCACAGAGAAATGCAACTGCTACCATAAGAGCTAGTCTTGCTATTCCACAACCCTCCCTTCCAGACAGCCAACATTTATGGCATAATTCTGTTCCACAGTTCTCCCTCCCAGTTGCCCACCCTTTTTATAATACCCCAGTTCCATTTAACTCTACCTACCTACTTCCTACCTAATCCTTCTCCCTCTAATTTCTGCCCTTATATAATTCGTAAATGCTCCCCATCCATCCTAGTATTACACTATGCAGTGTGTATGCCTTGACTCCTCTATTGGGATATGTATAAACTTTATTTTTTAGTATAATTTGCCTATAACCTATCTTGTTATGTATGTCCTAACCAACTTCTTACTCTTGATCAATGTATTTACAAGTGTTTTTTATGTATCTGTTATGCATATATAAGAGCACTGATGTATCTGTTGTGTACTAGCTATTGAACCTTGACCTTATCAGGTCCATCTTGTAAATGAACCTTGCTCAATGATGTTCGCCTGAATGAATAAAGATTTGATTGATTGATTGATATCAGCTGGCAAAGGATTGTGGGGGTTCCCCAGACACACTGGTCCACCTGGGTACAAATGACATTGAGGGAAATAATGAGCTAGAGATACATGCAAGATTCAGGGAGCTTGCCAGGGTCTATCATGACATAGGATGCACAGTTTCCTTCTCAGAAATCCTGCCGGTGACAAGGGCTAGTGGGGAACACAAAAGGAAGATTAGAGAGATAAACCAGTGGCTCAGGGAGTGGTGTGAGGCCAGAGGGTATGGGTTGATGGAGGATTGGGGAGACCTGGGAGGATAAGGAGCTATATGCTAGAGATAGGATCCATCTCAATTTGGAGGGGAAGGGAATCATTAAGTTGAAAATAGAGGGGTTCATTGGTGAAAAGTGGGGTTTAAACTTGTGAAGGGGGAGGATGGGAGAAAAGGCTGTCGAGGGGGTGCCAATAAAGGAGGGACTCTGTCTCCACCCACCTGGGGAGCTGAAGGAATGTGGGAAAAGTCCGACTGGTAAAGTGCAGACCAGGGGAAAACAGAATCCCCATGGGAACAAGAGCAGGGGAAACGGAAGTATAGGGAAAGGGTAGAAGGTAGTCCTGGTAAATGCCAGGAGCTTGAGCAATAAAATGCCTGAGCTCCAGGTGATGCTAACTGAGGGAGTGGTGGATGTGGCAGAGGTCACTGAGACCTGGGCCAACGCATGACACGACTGGGACCTGAACCTGGGAGGTTACACTATGTTCAGGAAGAACAGGAGGGAGGGAAGGGGAGGAGGGGTAGCAGTGATAGTCAAAAACTGCATTGGCATAGGGGGAGTAGAAGAGGTGGAGGGAACCGGGGAGGCGATCTAGGTCACCTTGATAACACGGGGGGGGGGCAAGAGAGTAAAAATAGGAGTGGTGTATTGAGCGCCTGCACTGGCAGAGGAGATGGAGGAGAGTCTGGTGGCAGATGCTGGGAGACACTGCAGACTGGGCAGGGGAAGGGTGGTGGTGTTGGGGGACTTAAACATGCCAGGAACAGACTGGGAGACTATGACATCCTTGGTGGCCAGGGAACAGAGGTTGTTGGATGTCTTTCAAGACGTGTTCCTAACTCAGCAGGGGGAACCGACCAGAGAGGTGCGGGTACTGGATGTGGTCCTGGCAGACAGTGTCCAGATTGGGGGCCTGGAGGTAAGGGACCTGTTGGCAGGGAGTGACCATGCCACTGTCTGGTTCTGCCTGGACCTAGGAGGGGTAGAAGGCTGCACAAAGACGGAAGTAACTGACTTCAGGGGGGTGGAGTTTAAGGAAATGGGAAGGATCCTCAAGGAGTATTTGGATGGGATTGGGTCAGACATGGACGTTGATAGTAGGTGGGAAATCATCAGGAGAGGGGTGCAGGATGCTACCAGTACCTGTGCAAGAGTAAGACGAAAATGCTGTAGGGCCCGGAAACCCTGCTGGTGGACCAGGGAGGTCTAGGAGGTGGTGCCGGGAAAGAAGGCATGCTATTGGCAATTCAAGTGTTCAAGGAGTGAAAGGGATTGAGGGGAGTACGAGCTGATGGCTAGAAGGGCCACTAGGGTGGTGAGGGTAGCTAAGGAAAAGAAGGAGCAGAACCTGGCCAGGGAAATTAGGAGAGGGAACAAGGGGTTCTTTAGATACACTGGGGAAAAATGAAGGGTGAAGGGGCAGATTAGCCGGATTAAAACAGGGGAGAGATGGGCACAAGACCTGGGGGAGCAGGCTGAGGTACTAAATGAGTACTTCACCTCAGTTTTCACCAAGGAAAATGGGGGTGCTGCATCATACATGGGAGGAGACAGTGATACTGAGAAAGGGGGGACCCTTACCGATCAGCAGGTCTGGGGAGAGGGGGAGGCATCACTGGCAGGTGGGGAGGGCTAAGCAAGGAGAAGAGGTAGCAGAAGTGGAAATCACAGCAGAGAGAGTGAGGGAAGCTCTCAGGACCCTTAAGATGGAGAAAGCACCGGGGCTGGATAAATTACATCCCAGAGTGCTGAAAGAACTTACGGATGTCCTGGCAAAACCCCTGGCGGAGCTTTTCACCATCTCTCTGAGGACAGGGTGGGTGCCCCAGGACTGGAAGGTGGCGTATATAGTGCCTATCCACAAGGGGGGATCAAGGGAGGTGGCAGGGAACTACAGGCCTGTCAGCCTGACATCGATGGTGGGCAAGATGATGGAGGGCATTGTCAAGGAGAGGCTGGGGCGGAACTGGATAAGTCAGGGTGCCTGGACGATAGACAGCATGGATTCACCCTGGGGAAATCGTGTCAGACAAACCTGGTGGAGTTCTATGACTAGGTGATGAGTGCCTTGGACCTGGGCAGACCAGTGGACGTCCTCTTTCTAGACTTCAGCAAGGCATTTTACTCTGTTCCTCATGTGGGCCTGCTGGATAAGCTGGGAGAAATGGGGGTGGGGAACAAGTTGATCAGATGGATAGGCAATTGGCTCCAGGACCGGACCTAGAGGGTCGTAGTTGACGGGATAGTCTCATCCCCAAGGAGGGTCATTAGTGGGGTCCCACAGGGAACAGTCCTTGGGCCCCTCTTGTTCAACGCCTATGCCTCTGACATAAGGACAGGTATCAGGAGTGAGATAAGTCTCTTTGCGGATGACTCAAAACTGGGGGCGGTGGTGGATGGGGAGGAGGGGCGGGTGGCCCTACAGGGGGAACTGGAGGCTCTGGAAAGATGGTCTAGAAAGTGGAAGCTGAGGTTCAATGCAGGGTACTGCACCTGGGGGCCAGAAACCCGGGCCAAGTGTACACCCTGGGGGGGAATGCTACAACTCTCGATGACTGTGAGGGACCTGGGGGTGGTGGTGGATGTTAAGATGAACAACTCGAAGACTTGTAGGAGGGCAGCAGCCAAGGCCAACAGGATGCTGGGATGCATCGCTAGGGGGATCACCTCCAGAAGGATGGACGTGATACTCCCTCTGTATAACTGCTTGGTGAGGCTGCACCTCGAGTACTGCATGCAGGTTTGGAGGCCACACTTAAAGAGGGACATTAAACTCCTGGATTGAGTCCAGAGGAGGGCAACCAAAATGATTTGGGGCTTGGGGGACAGGACCTATGAGGAGAGGCTCGAAGAGCTAAATATGTACACATTGGAAGAGAGAAGGGACCGGGGGGACATGATAGAGGTCTTCAGGTACATAAAGGGGTAAATAGGGAGGAACAGTCAGGGTGCTTCAAAGGAAGGAGGAGGCCACTAGAGGGCATGGGTGAAAGCTGGAGGGGGGGAAGATTCAGGGGAGAAAGGAGAAGGAGCTACTTCACTGAGAGGGTGGTGGAGCCATGGAATGCACTGCCTAGGGGGCTGGTGGAGGGGGTTCAAGAGGGGCTGGGACAGGTACAGGGGAAGGGTTCTGGAAGCAAAATCCAATACAGCAAGAATATCTGGAACTGGGAAGGGAGAAGCCAGAGAAGATGAGGGGGCAGCAATGTCAACTCCCAGGGTGGGGGCTGACCAAACGAACAGACGCGAAAGATATTTAGGCCTATTCTGCTGGCATTTTATTATGTTAGTATGTTAGGTCCACCGGTGGCTGAGGGGGCAGTGGAGGAGGGGGAAGACGGATATTGAGGATATCCATAAGGCGAGTATCCATACCCCGACAGCGGGAAGCCCGGTGCTGGGTACTGCGGACCCAGGTAAGATGATGTCAGATAAGACGGCGTGTACCCAGGCACTGGGGGCTCTGACTGAGCAGAAGGCCCAGGCAAAGGCCCAGCAGGCGGGCCAGGAATAAGAGGCCCGGCAGGCATCGGCATCTGGGAGAGGGATGTCACCCAACATCAGCAAAACCAGCGTCGGTGCTGGCATCCAAGGGACTGACGTCAGGTCATCCGGCCCAGCGGGAGGGAGACCTGATGGAAGCATGCCTGCATGCTTTGTATCACCTGGGGAAGGAGGATTAAAATCCCTGGGGTCTAACTGAGGAGACGCTGGGGCCTCGGAGGGCAGAGGTGAATGCTGCAGGGAGCCAGGGATGGTGGACTGGACATTAAGGTCTGGCGTCGACTCCAACGCTGTGCGACCGTTGGAGGGGCCGACGTTTGCCTTACCGGCGGGATCCGGGCAGACGTCGGAGGAGCTGTCGTCCAAATTAATGGAACCAGCGTCAAAGGAAGGCCGCGAGGGAGGGTGGCCATTTCGGGCAGCTTAGCGACCGTGTTCTGCCCCAAAGGGTTGAGCGACTTAATGGCCTTCTCCGTGCGGGCATCAGAGAAGCTGACGTCCGGCTTACTGGAGCCACTCAGACCAGAAGGCCGCGTGGCGGCTGCCTTGCCAGGAGTGGATGCCTCCTTTGACCTGGAGGGTCCCAAAGGGCCCGAGCGCGAGGCAGACGGGAGGGTCAACGCCACCTTAGAAACCTCCACGATGGCCGTCATGGAGCGGTTCCCCCGGGGGACGTTACCTTGAGCACTGTGACTCCAGCTGAAGTCGCAGTGGCTGAGGAAGAGGAGTCCCGGTCCCAGGGCCTCTCCTTGTCCTTCTTTTTACGGTGACCCTCGGGCGAAGTTGAGGCCTGATGAAGGTTTTTCAGCTCCTTCTCCATGGAGGTCATTTTCTTTTTAAGTATATGGGCCTCCAGGGACTGCTGCCTCCATCTACGGGTGTCAGCGTTGAACTTCAGGCAATGTTGGCACTTCTCCACAGGGTGATCTGGGCCTAGACAGAAGAGGCACTGGGAGAGTCCGTCCTTGTGCAGGAGTTGGGTGCCGCATGAGCCACACTTATTTTTGTGCTCGGAGGGAGTAGGGGACAACATACACTGCACAAAACCTGACAAAAAATATGAGAAATCGAAGAAAAAATGGCAGTAAAACTACCGACGACAGACTGACGAGCAGTAGGAACTTAACCACAAGGCACTTTCACAAGTTAACAGCGGGAAAGAACTGGAAGGCGGGCATGGGGGACCACCTTTTTATACTGACGTCGCATTACGTCAGTCACCTGACGTGGGGGGTGGTCCCCCGTCTGGGACTGCTAGCTAGAAATTATTTCATGGGGTCCTGATGCCTGCCGACTTCAGTCCTATGGGTAATTACCTACTGCAAGAGCCCTCTCGAAGTAAGATCTAGATAAAAGAACCCAGGTCGGGTCTTACCAATGACCTATATAGGGGCAGCACCAGTTTCTTCTTCCTGCTGGTGATACCTCTAACTATATGAGCTGGCAGTATAGCCTAGAGATTAGAGGAATGAGGTGTGAATGAGCTTGATACATCCAGCAGACCAGACCCGAGTCTGATTCTCACAACCTCCACTTGTATACTGTGTGACTCTTAGCAAATCACTTAACCACCCAGTGCTCCCAGGTCACCCCTGAAAACAGGCACTTGTGCCTAGCAGGCCTTACCTGGTTACCAAAAGACTTAAAAAAAAAAAAATCCCAGCATCCCACCAGCTATCCCAATCACTCTGTCACACTGTCTTGCCACCTTTAGGTCTTCTGATACGATTACCCCCAGGTCCTTTTCCTGCTTCGTTATTGCAAGTGTCTCAGCCCCCATTTTCTACTCTACCACTGGGTTTCTGTGACCCAATTGCAATATTAAACCTTTAAACCTTAGATGCCAAACATTTGATGACTTCTCCAGCTGTTTTAAATCTCTTATAATCCTTTGCACACCTCCTCGAAGTAGGTTCTGTGTGAAAATGGCGGAAGCCTAAAGGTGATTGCTGTTATCACGAAGTCAAAGTGCCGAAATTTTTTTCGCCACTCTGACACCCTGGCGCACAGCAAAATGGTGCCAGGACACCCCCATGGGGCTTCACCTATTAAAGGATTCTCAATGCCAGGGGGTACGTGTCGGCGAGGGGCTGAAACCATTTTTTAAAAAAAGGTTTGGGCCGGGTGCTGCAAAAATGCAGCAGCTCCCGGACCCAAATCTAGTACCCTGTGGACTGATGCCAGCAGTCCACACACCATACCACGGGACTGGTTCGGCAACCCACCGTGGCACCACCACCGACATCCCCTCCCACCCCCTGCTGTACGTGCCTGCTCCCAGCCCCCCGCACGCATAGAAGACTTGGTTTGCTGGCCAAGGCACCTAGCTTCACCTGAGCTCTTTCCTTCTAAGACTGCTTGAAAGGCAGAGTAGAGAAACTTACCAGAGCAAGGGAGAAGGATTAAGACTTAGTTTGGCTAAGCAGATTTACTGTGTGGTGGTGTTTTTATTTTTTACTCACAGGGATTGCTACTGTTTGTTGCTAACATTTCATTGCTTTATTTTTCTCTGATTCAAATTGTTGTTGCTGGTATACCTTCTTCTGCATTATTACAAGGTGTGCCTACAGGTGTGTGCTAACAGATTACTGCTGTAATCTTCTGATTCAAATTGTCTTTTGCAAGGTATATCTTCTGTTACTGCTTTATTTTCTCTGGAGCAAAGTGTTTCTTACAGGGTATATCTTCTCTGAAATTATTACAGGTGGTGCTTTACAGGTTTTACAGTTTTATCTAACATTAGGATAAGCTTTCAGGTTACTGCATTTGTTGTTGACTGAGTGTTTCTGCTCTTACCTCCTTGTTCTTTCGTCCGTGGTTCTTCTTTTTAGGCAGGGAAGGGCCCAGCCACCCACCCCATCCCCAACCACCCCCGCTACACCCTTTTATAGGGTACTACAGTTGTGACATTTCCTGTGGCAGAGCAGGAAGGGGATCAGTGGGGCTCCACAAGGTGATCTCATTTACAGGGCACTAGTAATTTAACTTGTTATAACAAGTTAAACAAAGCACAATTAAACCATTACTTGCATTTTTCCTTTTTTTCCTTCTAATTACTCTGACTAGGTTACAAACCCAGCAACTTATTTGGAATGGATTTCATTAACTGCAGGTACTGTGGAACAATTTTCAGAAGGACAGTCTTACAGGATTTAGGACACTGTCTACATGCTGGCCTTTGGAGATCTTAGGTCTCAGCTCCGGGCAGCATGGGCAGAGATTGCACGCCTCAAATTTCATATTAAGAGGAAATACATTATAAGAACCACCTGCCATTTCCCAGCATCCAACAGAAAAACCTCGACGCAGAGGGTAGTTGGTCCAGGAGGTTGGCAGGTGGTTAGAGGAAACAAATCAGGTGCCCCATCACTCTCTGCTCTCCAACACATTACCTCCCAAAACCATATAAACACTACAAACAGGTATCTGCCTCTATCTCTGAAATCAAATAAAGAGGCAGAAGACACTGCAGAGCAGGACACTGCGCACAGGAGCTAGCACAACAATACTCACCCAAATCAGGAACCAAACTAAACAAGCACAAAGGAAATCCAAAAACTCTGATCATAGGAGACTCCATGATTTGGGGAGTTGATACCCATCTCCAGCCAGGGTGATGGTCAGATGTCTCCAGGTACATCAGCATGGAGAGACACTGACCGCATTGCTAAAATTGTTCACAAAGCAGGAGAAAACATTGATGTCCTAGTACACATAGGGACTAATGATCTCGCCAGCCGGTCAGTTGTGGAGACCAAGGAACACCTGACTAAGCTGGGTGACAAACTATCATCTATTTCGTCCGGCATCTCCTTCTCTGAGATCCTGCCAGTCTGGGAGAAGGGAGCAGATGGACGGAAGGTCAGAGAAGGGAGATAGGGAGCTAAACACGTGGCTCAAGGACTGGTGCCAGGAAAAGGACACAGATTTGTAGGAACTGGCAACAGTTCTGGGAGCGAAAGTTCTTTAAATTTGATGGACTGCATCTGACTAAAGAGAGTCAGTGCATTGGGGCAGAAGTTTGGCGTCTTTGCAGAATATTTAAACTAGCAAATGGGGAGAGGGTGCAGCACCCCATACGTCAAATGGAAGAACACCCTCCCCTCAGCTAGTGGTCAAACAGGAATTCAATCGGTTTGCCGCTCATTTGCATCACCAGGTAAAAAAAGGTTTGTCTCCCCAACGATGCACAGGGTAATGCCAAACTTCACCCAACAACTAACACACCAAAATCTGGCCAATGGAAAATCATGTACACAAATGCTCACAGCCTGGGAAATAAGATCCCAGACCTGCAGGCAATAATGTCAGAGCTAAACTGGACATAGTAGCAATTAGTGAGGCGTGGTTTACCAGTAACCACACTTAGGAGACTTCAGTACCTGGCTATGTATTGTTCAGAAGAGACCGAAGTGCAAAAAGGGGAGGAGTGGCCCTGTATGTTAATGAAAATATCAAAGCTACAGAAATTCAGAATACACATAAGAGCCAGAAGAACTGTGGGTCACCCTGAAACAGGAAATGGGACAGCCATAAGAACTGGGGTTGTCTACAGGCCCCAGACCAGAGGGAGGACATAGACACATTACTGTTAGAAGATATACAAAACATGACAGCTAAAGGGAGGTTCTGATAATGGGAGACTTCAACATGCCAGATATAGATTGGTCAATACCAGCAGGAACATCTGCCAGAACTAGACTCATAGTGGATTCCCTGCAGGAGGGCCTCAAACAACTGGTACAGCAACCCACAAGAGACAGGGCTATCCTAGATCTAGTACTGACTAACAAAGAAGGGATCACATATCTCCAGGTAGAAGGTCACCTGGGGCCAGTGACCATCACATGGTATGGTTCAATTGGCTACTACATCTAAATCATCCCATTCCAAGGCAAAAATATGGGACTTCAGAGGAGCTGACTTTGATAAGATGGCCAACAGAGTTAAGCTAGCCCTGGCAAAAAGAAACACAGGTGAGGAGGTACAGGCAAAGTGGGCAAGCATTAAGGATACAATACTTGAAGCAACATCCCATTGTGCTAGACAGAAAAGGAAGTGCAAAAGAAGGAAACCACTTTGGTTCTCAAATACAGTAGCAGAAAAGGTCAGAGCCAAAAGGCTGGCCTTCAGGAAATATAAGGGAACACAGCGGGATGAAGATAGGGAGGCATACCAAACTGCCCTAAGGGAAGCAGGTAAGGCAGTAAGGCAGGCAAAGTCCCAAACTGAGGAAACACTAGCACGAATAGTAAAAGAAGGTGACAAGACTTTCTATAGATACATTAGTGAAAGGAGAAAGTCCAGAGGGGGTATTGCTAAGCTTAATGAAGAAAAGGGAGCATGTGAGGAGGAGGACCCTGTAAAGGCATCTATCCTAAATAGATACTTTTGCTCAGTATTTACTGAAGAGAAGGTAGGGCAGGGCCCACAGCTCAGCATCATGGACACAGGGGAGGAGGTGAGCACTACTCCCTTCATAAAAGGGTCCTACAAGAGCTTGCTAAGCTCAGGGTGGATAAGGCAATGGGACCTGATGGCATACATCCCAGGGTACCAAGGAGCTAAAGGAGGAACTAGCAGAGCCATTAGCAGAATTGTTTAGTGAGTCTCTGAGCACAGGAGAGGTCCCAGAAGACTGGAGAAGGGCTCATGTGATCCCGCTCCACAAGAGTGGTAGCAGGGAGGAGGCGGGAACTACAGACCAGTCAGTCTTACCTCAGTAGTGGGCAAGATTATGGAGGCACTCCTTAAGGAAAGGATAGTGCAACACCTGGAATCCATAGGGGCACAGGATCCAAGACAGCATGGGTTTACAAAGGAAGGTCCTGTCAAACTAATCTCATAGATTTCTTTGACTGGGTAACCAGAGTGGTGGACCAAGGGGGCAGTTGATGTCGCCTACCTTGACTTCAGCAAAGCTTTTGACACTGTTCCACATAGAAGATTGATAAATAAGCTAGGTAGGCTGGGGGTGGGTCAGAAGTTGGTCAACTGGGTGGCAAACTGGTTGACTGGTAGAAACAGAGTGGTGGTAAATGGTATACAGTCAGAAGAGATGCAAGTCACAAGTGGGTACCTCAGGGATCAGTCCTGGGGCCAGTCCTATTCAACATCTTCATTAGTGACCTCGTAGATGGACTAGAGGGTAAGGCTTGTCTGTTTGCAGATGACACCAAGATCTGCAACAGAGTAGATGATCCAGATGGGGTGGGCAGAATGAGAAGAGATCTGGATAAACTAGCAAAATGGTCAGAAGAGTGGCAACTGGGATTTAATGCAAAGAAGTGCAAAATCATGCACATAGGGAAGAGAAACCCTGAAGCCACTTATAGGCTGGGAGGAGTTGCTAGCAGTCACAAAGGAAGAAAGAGACTTGGGCATCATCATCACTGATGACCTAAAATCATCCAAGCAGACCTCTAAAGCAGTAGGTAAGGCTAGGGGGTGTTAGGGTGTATTAGTAGGGGTATCACAAGTCGTAGAGGGAGGTAATAATCCTCTGTACAAGACATTGGTTAGGCCCCATCTGGAGTACTGTGTGCAGTATTGGAGGCCACACCTTCACAAGGACATTAACCAAATTGAGGCAGTCCAGAGAAGGGCAACCAAAATGGTGCAGGGACTGCATCAGAAGACATATGAGGACAGATTAACGGAGCTCAATATGTATACCCTTGAGCAAAGGAGGGAGAGAGGTGATATGATCGAGACATTTAAACACCTTAAGGGCATAAACAAGGTGAAAGAGTCTAACATGTTTAAATATAAGAAAAATAGCAGGACAAGAGGACACAGCATGAGATTAGAGGGAGGCCGATTAAGGGGGAATGTGAGGAAATTCTTTTTCACAGAAAAGGTGGTAGATGCATGGAATAGCTTACCACAAAAGTGGTGGCTATGAATACAGTGCAGGGCTTCAAACAGGCATGGGATAGGCATAAGGGAGCAATACAAATGACTATGAATAGATAGGTCACTGACAGAGCAAAGGCCGATGGCACATTTATAAGGTAGAAAAAGAAATGGGCAGACTGGATGGGCCTTGCGGTCCTTATCTGCCGTCAACTTCTATGTTTCTATGTATAGTGACATCCTGTCGTTATACTCGCTCACCCCCTATCCGGCCACCCTATCCTCCTGTGGCTCTCCCTGCAATGCACTGGGGAAGAGATCGCCATTATTGTAGGTGCCCTTTCTCCAGTGCCAATATCACAGGATACCCTCGAAGTGTCAATTATATTGCAGATCTTGGTGTCCTCCAGAAAGAGGCAGACCTTCCCATCCAGCTCCACCACTATGTCTCTAATGAAGATACAGGACTAACCCACTACTGTCCCCTGAGGTACCTAGTTGTTCACTCTCCCCTCCTCAGAATCAATTCCATTTATCACAACCCTCTACCTTCTACCGCCTAACCAGTTTCTTACCCAGGTTATCACCTTATTGCCCACACCCATGCTTTCCATCTTTGTTACCAGTCTCGTATGTGTAACGGTGTCAATGGAGTTGCTGAAGTCTTTGCAGGCCACATCCTCAGCCCCTCCCTGATCCTGCTGCACCTTGGTTACCCAGTTAAAAAAAAATCTCTCAGACTTGTTTGGCATGACCTTTCCTCTGTGAAACCATGCTGCCTCGAGTCCTGCAATCCAGGTGTTCCACAGTCTTTTTCTTTAATACTGTTTGCATTACTTTCCCCAACACTGAAGTCAGCCTGACAAGCCTATAACTGCCTACCTTCTCCTTGCTACCACTTTTGTGACGTGGGGCTACATCCACTCTTCTCCAGTCCCCTAGGGCCATGCCAGTCTCCAGTGAACTGTTGACAAGCCTGCCAGAGTTGCTGCCAGTTCCTCCTTGTGTTCCTCTGGCACTCCTGGATGCACCCCATCTGGCCCCATGGCTTTGTCCACCCTCAGGTTAGTAAGTGCTTTCCTGATTCTCTCGTCAGAAAAGATGACTGGTGTCCATCCCTCTACTTCCAAAGTTCCTGGTCCCTCCTGTTAACCTTCTGCTGTGAACATGAAGCAGAAATATTTGCTGAAGATGTTTGCCTTTTCTTGGTCCTCCTTTGTACAGCATCTCCCCCTTTAACCGTAAAATTCCTCCCTTTGTCTTCCTTTTCTCACTAACATATCTGAAAAATGTGTTGTACCCTTTTGCTACTGCCTGGGCTATTCTTTCCTCAGTTTGTGCCTTGGTGCTCCTTACAGGTTGCCTGCCTCCCTCCGTTTTCTCAGATACACTTCCCTATCCTCCTCTCTCTCTGGGACTACTTATACCTTCTGAATGCCACTCTTTCTGCCTTTACCTTTTCTGCCACCTCCTTCGAGAAACACAATGGTCTCCTCTTCCTTCTCCTTTTGTTTACTTGCTTGACATACAGGTCTGTTGCCTTTATTATGCAATCTTTAGTCTAGCCCATTTGTCCTCCACCTCACCCAGGACATCTACCCCACCAGATCCTTTTGGAGACATTCTCCCATCTTTGTAAAGTCAGCCCTTCTGTAATCCGGGACCCTCACTCTTGTGTGGTTGGATTCCACTGCTGTTCTTATATTAAACCATGCTGTGTGGTGATCACTGGTCACCAGACGACTTCCCACTCTGATGTTGGCAACACTGTCTGTTACATTACTAAGCACCAGGTCCAGTATTGTCCCAAAGCAAAGTAACACACCAGCACTCCAGAGCCATGAGTTAGTGGGTAACCTCAATGCAAGTACTCACTGTCAGCTATGAAGATGCAGATACAGTTTTATTTTTTTGGGAAAGTTCATCTAACAAAAATAGATACACATCCACTCGAGTGATGGTCCATGACAACCAGATGCCCCCTGGGTTCACTGAGTAGCTGCCTGAGACAGGTCCCCTGCAGGGAATCCAGAGTTTCTCTACTTCTAGCTGATGCTGCAGCACGGAGGCTCCAGTCTACATCTGGTAGATTAAAGTCTTATGTTACTGGGGAGAAAGCCACACCTAGTCCTGCACCTAGGGACAAATGATCTTGCGGGAAACTATATAGTGGCAGTACAAAGTAGTTTCAGAAAGCTAGACAGCCGATGCCGGGAGGAGGTTAGTTCTCTGGTTTTCAGAGGTCTTGCCTGTTCGCTGCACTAGCACTGGAAAACAGCCGAGAATAAAATAATTCAATCATTAGCTCAGGGACTGATGCAAAGGGGAGATATTCACCTGCTTTGGGGAGTAGGGGGACACCAGGGCAGGGGAGAATCTATACACGACAGACAGACTACATATAAATGAGGGGTGTGTCATGGTGTTGAGGGGAAAGTTGCTAAGTTATGTAGATGGGGTCTCTGTAAAGGATTTAGACTGGGGGGGTACGAGAATAGGGAAAGGGTGAAGGAAGAAGCTGGAGGGTCTTGAATAGTTAGCACTCCCTACAAGAGGAGGCAGGGGATATAAGGAGAAAAAAGTTAGAATACCGGGGAAATTGGTGGAGAGGTATGCTAGCAAATGCCAGGAGTATGGTAATAACATTGGACATTTCGAGGACATGATGGTGGATGAGGGACTGGACCCGGCTGCCATGAAGAAGACATGGTGGACAGAAAACCATGACTGCGAAATGGGTGTCATGGAGTATAGCCTTTTTCCAAAAGACAGGACAGGGGAAAGGGGGTAGCACTAAACATACAGGATGAGATAAAGGCAACAGCAAGGCAGGTAAGTCTTGGATGAGTGGAGGTCCTCTGGGTCACACTGCCCATGTGGACTGGAGAGTCATTAAGCCTGGGAATGGTATACAGACCACCAAATCAAGGGGAGAAAGTGGGCGATGAGTTAACACAGGAGGTACAAAGGATGGCAAGCAAGGGGGAACTTCTGCTGGTAGGGGACTTTAATCTCACTGATGCGAACTGGGAGATTCCAACAGCGACATCGATGAGGAGTAGGGAGATACTGGAATCCCTGCAAGAAGCACTCCTACAACTGGTAAGCGAACTCATTAGGGTCAGGGCAACACTGGACTTAATACTGACAAAAGGAGATAGAGTAGCTGAGGTTTCAATTGGGGATAATCTAGGGGCAAGTGACCACAGAGCAGCTAGGTTTAGACTTGGGACAGGGGTGGAAGTGAGTCAAACCACCACTAGGGTACTGGAATTCTGGCAGGTGGATTTTAAAAGAATGAGGTAGATTTTCAAAACTGATATGGAAGGCAAGAAGAAGCTGGGGGACATGGAAGAACTGTGAGTATCAATAAAAAGAGGACTTTTGAGTGCCACTGATCAGTGCGTTAGGAAGGTAGTCAACAGCAAATGAGAAAGAAGGTTGCTGTGGTACTCTAAAGAGGTGGCAATAGCAGAGAGAAAGAGGGCCTTCAGGGCATATAAAAGGACACAAGGAAGGGAAGACAGTGAGGTATATAAGGAAAAGGATTCTATATGATAATGGCGCCTGCCAAACAGCAAGCCACGTTATAGCAACGTCAGGGTGGCAAGAATATTTTCACCACTCTGACATCCTCGCTGCACGGAGGAAAAGCACCAGGGACTTATTTAATTTGCTTTCTGTTGGGGTGCACTCTACCCCCCACACGGGGCATCACTCCCCACACCCTCTACTAAAGGATTCTTAACCCAGGGGGTGTATGTCGGGGAGGGAAAGAAAGACAATTTTTTGCTGGCGCAACAAAATGCAGTAGTTCCCGGACCCAAACCTGAACCGTACCCCATGCACTGCAAGCAGTGGCCAGCCCCGACGCTATGGCACAGCTTGGCAGCTGACCACAGCACTACCCCTACATCCTCTCCATCCCTCCCAGCCCATGCTCGCTGTGCTTGCCCCCGTGCGTGTACATGGCGACATCCTGTCACTGCAGTCACCAACCCACCACATCCGGTCACCCTACCCCCCCAATCACCATTCGGGCTTTTGCCCACAAAGCGTCACCATTTCAGACGGTGCAGTCTTTCAGGCGCCAACATCACAGGCTACCAGGAAAACCTAAGGGGTGGCAGGGCAGACAATCAGGAGGGTGAAGACAGAACAGAAAGAGAGGTGGAGATTTTTCAAATGGGGGGTGATGGTCAGCAAAAGGGCAACATTTTACCCTCAAGTCCCTCACTGCAGCAATCTCAATACCTGCCAAGATTGTTGCTGTGGGGGATTTCGCCATCTGTGTTTCGCCATGCAGTTGGCAGACAGTTTGCAATATCTACTTTGCTGATTGGTCCCCACACAGGCTCCCATTATCTAGAAGGGGCCTGAAATATGTTCTATACAATGGCATAATAACTGGGTGTTCATTTTTCTTGTAGAAAAAACTTGACATTATTTGCTGTAATAAAGGAGCGTTTATTACGGCAATCACGTGCATGGTTTTTCTCGTTCTCCACATGCGCCCGCCACAACTCAATGTTTCAGACTGCTGGCCGCCTCCTCTTCTTTCCCTCGGAAATGAAACCGCCATTCAATCTCAGTGATACGTCACAACAAAAAATCCACAATTGTTAACATTAAAAAAAAAAAAAAAACATTGACTCCAGGCACAACTAAATGTAAAAACAAGTTTAAATAAATAATTAAAAGTGACTGCTGACTGCATAATGAAACCTAAGCAGACCACAGCCGCACAAAGACGTCTTTTTTTATTTAAGCTACTGCAATTGCTGTGGCAAAAAAAATGAAAACCTAGCAATTATAAAAAATAAAATATGAGGTGGTGTTTGTGGGAGGGGGAACCTACAAGCAGCCTCTTGTGACCGCTGCTTGTCTCTACCAGCTCATCTTTGTATGGAAATGGAGTTCCTGCAAGCAGCCTCTTGTAACCGCTCCTCATCTCTGCTGGCTGTGTGTGTGAGTGGGGTTCCTGCAAGCTGTCTCTTGCAACTGCGGCTCATCTCTGCTGGGTCTGTGTGTGGGAGGGGGTTCCTCCCACACACAGAGCTGGCTAAATATTAACTGGGCACCAATTAGGAAACTTAGTGACTTGAGGTACTTTAGGTCTCTCTGACAGAGTCCTTTACCTGCTGGAATAAATTTCCGGTGACAAGCCAGTCATCCAGGTAAGAAAATACACAGATTCCCAGCCTTTTGAGGTAAGCTGCCACCAGTCAATTTGTGAATACCCATGAGGTAGAGGTGAACCCAAACGGAAGTGCTGAGAACTGGTAATGACCTGATTGAATAGTGAACCTTGGGTACTTTCTGTGGCAAGGTTTGATTGGGATGTGAAAGTAAGCATCGTTCAGAGTCAGACATGCCAGCCAGTTTCCTTGCCTTGAAGAATAAATAACTGTTGCAAACATTGCCATTTTGAACCTGGGCTTTGCATGGCATCTGTTTAGGTATCTGAGATCCAAGATTGGATGCCAGTCCCAGTTTTTTTTTTTTTTTTTTCAGAAAGTATGCTGAATACAAATCCCTTTCCCATTGTGAGGGAGCACTGACTTTAATGCCCCAGCTTGCAATAGCTTCTTTACTTCCAATTCCAACAGAATGGTCTCTGATGGAGTTGAAAGATGGAAAACAATGTGGCTCTGGAGTTCTGGAAATTGTTTGAACTGCAGACACAGACCCTGACTCACTGTCACCAGTACCCTGCTGTCTGGTAATGTTTTCCCAATGTTTCAAATTGTGAGACAACCTGACCCGAACTGGAGAAGGGAGGAGGACATCTTAATCTGTGCAGTCCAGGATTCTGTCTGGATTGTGGTCTAGGAGCAGGAACTGGGCAGGCATGCCCAGCAGACCTCCTGTCCCTACCCCAGTGATACACACTAACCTGTGTGTATTCTAGAGGCATATGATGATACAGGGTGTAAGATCTGGGGTAGCAGCCTGTACCTCCCCGTCATGTGGATCTATAAGAAGTGGAGTCTCTCTCTATCCCTGAGTTACTCCTGTTGGTGGTTCTGTTCTCCTCCACCTTTTTCATGTATGCCTCAGTTTTGTTACCAGAAAGGGACATTTTTTTCACATGGAAAATCCATCACCTTTGGCTGCATATCTGATGTAAGACTAGTTTCTCAGAGACAGGCAAACCATAACAAAACTGACAAGACCAACATTCTGTATGCAGTGTCATTCACATCTACTGCCACGTGAAACTGGTACTTTATGGCGTCCAAAGCCATCCTGGCTATACCTCCCATATCACGTGCCACATCTCCTGAAACCTTATCAATAAAGGCCATCATGGAACTCCATAGGGCTTTCTGGTACTGTGCAGCATAAGACACGAAGGCTGTTTGTCTTAGGAGGAGATAAGATCCCAAATTAACTTTCTTCTCCACTGTGTCAGTTTTTCTGGAATCTTTGTCCAGTGGGTGAGATGCGAGAGAGACTTTTGCTTTATCATAAGTGGCAGCCTGTATAACACCCTCATGATCTGGATGGGAGTACAGATAATCAGCAGGAGCCCTGGCCAGTTGGTATTTCTTTTCCACCTTCTTGTCCACTCCAGGGACAGAGGAAGGTCTCTGTACTATTTTAAAGGTAGCCGTCCTTAGGGAACTCTGGTTAGGAAGGACCACCTTTCTTGTGGGAATGAGACCCATTATATTAGAAAAATCTGCCTCTTCCTCATCATCCATGTGTTCTTGTGAGGTGAGGCCCAGGATGTCAGCCATTTACCTGACAAAAGTGAAGTGGGATGAAAAATCATTATGCCCATGTGAAGGGGAACCAATCTCCTCATCTGAAAATACCTCTGGTTCAATGCGTTCCCTTAAATCCGGTTCCTCCTCCTCCTACTCTGTGTAAACTTCAAGCCCTTGGTCACTAGGAACCGGTGCTGGGATCTGAACCGGTGAACCCTGGATACTGCCTGCAGTCTGTAGGGCCTGAATGACTTGCAAGACTTTAGAAATTTCCTCTGCAGAAGGAATTTTTACTTTGCCTGTTGGGATCTCCTTTGCTGTTTTAGCAGGAGGTACAACATTTTGTTCTTTATATTTCTTTTTGGCAGGCACAGTCTCAGGTGTCTGCTCACTTGTTACTTGGATTACGTGGATGAAGTCAGACAAAGTAGGCCACAGACCAATTTTATTGGGTTTATCACATGTTCTGTCTTTGTATAACCCCCCTACAAATATTGGTTCCCAAAAATCTCCCTTGGGTGTGCCTAAATACCCACTGCCAGGTTGGTGTTCTGTGTCCTCACAGGTTTAAAAGTGTTTGCATGTGAGAGCCCAGTTAGCCTCCGTGCCAGTCCCTTTAACAGCTGCCTATTTCGCAGTTTATAATTAATCTGAGTGAGGGCCGGGGTTTTCAGGCTCGAGTCCCGCCCGGGCTGCAGTACAGCTGCTTCATTCTGCCGTAAACAACTGTGCAGAGGGAGCCCTACTAGTCCCTGTGATTGTTTGCTGATCATCTATACTAATGGTAATGATGTTGTAGTTTTTCTAATCTGCCGTTCTTTGCAGCATGGACATTTTTGTTATGTACCACTGTCTTGGTTCTGGACTGCCTATATGCACCAATCAGTACCTTTGAATGCCCTAAAATGGAGCCTGCCACCAGGGGTCTTGTGGGAGTAAATTTCTGTAGGAATTGTAGTTTTCACCCTTTGATGCCTAGATGGACCTGGTGAGGGAATTCAAGCTGTGACAGACAGGTGAATCAATGAATCGGACCTTTTGGGTCAAGGAGAAAGTTCCAAGCTGCCAGCAGCAGTGAGTCAGAGTCAAGCTGGAGTGGAAAGAGTGAACAGCTCAAGATATTTGGGCAGCTGCTCCTGCGTAGGTGCGCAGGTTAAATCGGTGGGCAGGTTGTGTCTGGCCTGCCTGACACCATCTTCTCTAGTAAAGAAGTCTGCCTTAAATTTTTCGGATTTCCTCTGAAAGTGAATTGTGACCAGATTGTGATGGCATTTCACCTGAAGAGGACCGAAGATTTGCTTTCTTGCGATCAGTCTGTCAGGACTTTCAAAATGACCACAGAGCAAACAGTTTGCATAGAGACACTGTGAACTGCAACCGGACTGTCTTCCAAAGCTGTGGTATTTACCTGCTCTTACTATAAGTGTGCCGATTGTGGAGTGTGGGTCATGATTTGATTCCCCACCTTGTCTAATGTGTCTTGCTTGCTGGAAGCTTCATCCAGCACTTAACTGGACTGTATCTGATTTGTTCACCCAGTCTGGGCCTTACCAACCCAGCCCAGACAGCTGCTCACACTGCAGAGAAACAACTGAAGAGAGACCTGCCAGGGGATTCTGCTCCCTGCGCAACATCAGTGACAGGAACAACACCATGGTGCTTTGTGTGGGCCCTGATTCTCCTGGCCACCCAGCTCTCCATCTCATCCATCCTGCATCCTGTACTGGGTAGCATGAGTAAACATCAGGGTAGCTCCCTGCAACAAAGCTCAAATCAAAGTGTGTCAACTGATGTAATAATTGTTGCTAATCTTTTTGAACTGAGCCGTCCAGCTCCAGATTACAAATTAAGGGTTAAAGTGCATGTTGTGTTTTTCTTTCTTTTGAAGGGCTGCACCAACAGCTGCAATGCTGACCTACCCTAGGCAATGCTTCAGACTAGCCTGTAGTTCCAACTGGGTACCCAGAGTGTGTATGAGACTGTATTACAGGGACCTTTGAGTGCATGCCTTATAACATGAATCAATCAGATCTAAAATCAACCTCTAGATTACTGCCTGTCCCTTGTTCATGTCCCATTAATAAATCGGATCTAAATCTTTTTGACTTCCAAACTGGCTGTGGTGTACCTCTGCAGTGAAGGCACTGTGATATTGCTGTTTACTGTTACAGTCCTTGTTTTCCAGGGGGTTTCAGCCAATCCAGCCCTGGTAGTAAGTGGTTACCAAGAGGGATTCACTGTGTGTTGCAAAAGTGTGTGGGTGTGGGGTAGTTGCAAGCTTAGCGAGACCACTAGGGGTAAAGATGGGGGTATCACTGTCCCAGAGACCTGTACCCAGGGCAGTCACATGGCCAACAACCCTGTCCTCCAGGTGGAGGCACCCGTTTAGATAGCACAGGCCCCTCAACCTGCAGACTACAGGGCAGGTGGGGTAGTAACCTTTGGGTTAGCACCACCTAGGGGTTACATTTGTGTTACATAATCGTCTATCCCTTTATTAAAAATGCCAATAGATGTTGCATGCACCAGATGGCTTGGGAGAGAGTTCCAGTATTTTGCACATCTTATAGTATAGTAATTATATATTTTAATGGTATTAGTACTTGGAACCCACAACTGCTTGCTATGAGACCTGAAATTATTTTATCTTAAGAAATATATTTCAGGCTACACTGTCCCATAAGTTTTTTTTATTTTGCAGGATATTAAACAAAAATAGAAGCACACTTCTCTTTCTACAAGTCTCAAGTGAGAAAAGATTTAAAATATAAAGTCTGCCATTATAACTCACGTTCCCCCAATACAGTATTATTTTAATGATTTTTTCTGTATTCTTTCCAGGTTTACTGTTCTTTTGCATTTTGTATGCTGTAAACATAGAAGAGAAACAGAATTTGATGGCAGAGAAGGACTGCTTGGCTCACCTCATCAGCTCATTTCCCTACCTAACAGATACGCTGCAGATCCTAGGTAACCAACAGCCTATGTCCTCCTACCTCCCACTAGAATTGGCTTATGTCTGTCCCACGCATTCTTGAATTCCCCTACTGTTTTTGACTCCATTACCTCATCAGGAAGGCTGTTCCATGCATCCACAACCCCCTCCATGAAAAAATACTTCCTCACCTTACCTCTGAACCATCCCCTCTATCTTCAAATTGTGCCCCCTTGTTCTTGCACATCTCTTTTTTGGACCCCTTATCAGTTATTTTGGGGTGTGAGGTGCCTTTAGAGGGTCTCTTCTTTGTCTCCGAGTGGGAGGAAGAAGGACCCTCTTCATTGTACTTTGGGGACACTGAAGTGGGATTAGAAGTCATCTGTTCCAATCTTTTGGCTCTCTTTCTAACAGTTTTTGTACAAACTCAAAGTAGATTTTATTTCTAAAAAGAACTGTTCAAAATATTAAAGCTCTCGGGAAGATTCAAATTAAGAAACATCAGAGAAGGCTAACCCAAATAAATACATTTTTAGGCCAGCCTTGAAGGTTTCTGTGGACAGGCAATCTCTAATCTGATGAGGTAGAGAGTTCCACAGGGTCAGGCCATATATGCAAAGGATCTCACCCTCGAAGTCTTTTAACGGACCATGGGAACCTCTAGCAATCCCTTGTCAGTAGAATGGAGTGGAGGAATAAAAAAATACTACAAACTTCACAATTAGGGAAAATATGTCTGGGACCCAAGCACTCTAAGCAGAAATCTTGGCAATCAGCTGCAGAAAAGATTCAGAAGCAATTTATACAATTTTTAAATCCTGGGGGTCACATCCTCTTGTAACTCCCCTAGAAATGGGGGCTCCCGAAAAGCCTTCCTTGAGCTTGCCTACATGCTCACTGCCAGGCTGGTGTCCTGCGTTTTAGCAGTTTAAATGTCATTGCCACAGAATGCCTGAATAGCCTCTGTGTACTGTCTCTTAAAGAGCTGCCTGAATTGCAGTCACAATTAATCTGAGAGGGAGCTCTGTTAGAAGATGTACTTGTTTGCTGATCATTTGTTAGAGCAGTAATAATATTGCAGTTTGTTCTAACCTGCCATCTTTGCAGCATGGGCAGTTCTGTTTGTTTCCATCATCTTGGTCCTGGACTGCAGAATGGGTCAATCAGACCATCTGGGAATGTAAAATGGAGCCTGTCTACAGGGGCTTGGTGGGGCTAAAACTTGTAGGAATTGTAGTTTGGGGCTTTGGGCACCTAAAATAACCTGGAAGGGGAGCCCTTGTTGTGACTGACAGATCAGACAACCAAACCTTTTGGGCCTTGGGGAAAGTCCCACACTGCTTGCAGTTTAAGTTAGATCTGAGTTGGGAGGTGAAGAAGTAACAGCTCGAGATAGTCCGAGCAGCAATCCATAGTGGATTCACACGGGAGAACTGTGGAAAGGCCTGAGTTTGGCCTGCATGCCTGCCTGCTGTTCCTGAGAGAGAGCTTGTGTTTTTTTTTGGACCGAATCAGAACTTGGAGAGCGAATTAAGCCACTGAATTATGACCAGGCTTTAACCTGAGGAAAACCAAAGATTTGCTGAATGCAGTCGGCCTGTCAGGACTTCTAGCTACCTCTGAACTCCCGGATTGTGCAGAGACTCTGTAATTGCAACCGGAGAGCCATTTGCCTGGTACAGTGGCATTTTCTATATCTGAATGTGCTGTGTGCTTATAGTGGGTCGTGATTTGGTTCCCCACTCTGTATCTGAACTGTGTTTTACTAGCTGGAGGCTGTATCCAGCTCCACGGACTGAATCCGTATCCATTTCCATTTGCCTGGGTCCTGTTATACTGACCCAGACAGAATATCTGCTACGTACAGAGAAAGTCATCAACAAGAGAATGGCCTCGGGATCAGCCCCTTGTTCAATGCCTTGAACAGGAACGATGCCTCAGTGATTCATGTGGGCCCTGCTTCTCCGGGCACTCCAGCTCAACAGTCTGCAGTCTCGATTTCATCCTGCCTGTGTCCAGTATTGGGTATCGTGAGTAAACATCAGGGTAGCTCCCTGCAGCAACCTCTAAATCTAAAAGTGTTGTCATCTGATTGTCTTGTTGCCTTTTCTTTCACGAACTGAGCCCTCCGGCTCCAGATTACAAATAGTGTGTGTTGTGCATATTGCTTTCTTCCATAACAGGGCCCCAACCAGCTGCAACGTTCCTGGCTAACCCACTGTTTTCCTACCTGGGTACCCAGAGTGTGTGACTGTGTAGGGACTCTGAACTGCATGCATAACTATCTGATTAATATAGCTTTTAAGTAAATCAACCTGATTATACCTCTCCCGTGTTGAAGACTCTTGAATAAATCAGATTGAACTTTGTTGGCATTTAACCCGACTCTGGTTCCAGTCTGTGCCAACAGTACTGTACTGTTGTTATTTGCTGTACTTAACCTTGTTTTACAGGGGGTCCCCAGGGTCAAGCTAGAGGAACCAGCCCTGGTGGTAAGTGCAAACAGTGTGGGTAATTGCCTGGTGAATAAGGGTCACTGTGAAAGTGATAATTGCGTACTGTTCAGGCCACTAGAAGGAGAAAAGGGGGGGTTACAGTGTTCCCGAGAGCTGTGCCCAGGTCAGTTTGACCACTACCAACCCTGACTGCCGGGTGGAGGCACCTGTATCAGAATCTAGGCTCCTTAACCTGCAACTAGCCAAGCAGGCAGGGGTGGTATCCCTTGGGATAGCGCCACCTAGGGGTTACACTCTTTTTTGGTCTGTCGGGCATGCCAAACTGTCAGCAGACTATTCGAAAATGTTACAAATTTAGAGCAACCGTAGCAGGTTCCTTATATATAAAAAACAATTTGATTTAAGCAAATTTCGTTGTGATTATTCAAAAACAGCAATCAGTTCCTAGAGTAGAAAGGGAACGAATGCTACCCACAGAATAAGTAATCACTAAATAGCTAGTGGTCAGAACTGCAATTTACACACTTTTAGACTAAATCAGTTGGTTCCTGGGAACAACGATGATATCACTAACAAGCATTTGTCAATGCCAAATGTTGTCATGCTGACATTGGCTTTGGTAGTGCAGGAGTTAGAGAGATGCATACTAGGAATGTCAGTAAAGTATGGAAGTGAACCAACCCCACACCACCCTGCAGAGACTGACAGGCATTGAGGTGTGCCCTTGGGTGTCGACCATAACACTCATGTCATTTCAGCTCACCCTACCCTGCAGACTGTGACAAGTATCACTCTGTGCCTTGGGGTCCTTGGGCCTTACACTCACCTCATTTCATAAGGAAACCTGCTGAGATGGGTGCAGTATAGGAGAATGAGGTGTACTTTGGGGCTGAAGAGTCCAAGGCACACCTTGATGCATGTCAGTGGCTGCAGGGTGGGGGTCGGGGGGAATGGCAATGGTGTGAGCATTATAGCCGACTCTGGCAGTACTCCTTACCCCTCTCTTCAGACTGACTGCCACATGCAAATGACTGGTGGATGCAGGGCGATGTTGGGACAAGCTTGCGTCACAGTGCCTGACCAGCTGTGAGCACACTTGGAGCCATGACTTTTGTAGACCAAACTGCAACCTTCACCTCAATGTCCCGCACTGCTTTTGTTAAATTTGAAAACCAAGCAGGTCTCTCTCTTTCTCCTTCCCTCTACAACAACATCAGGGCACCTCAATGCAGTGGAATTGGGGGTTGGCTCACTTGAAACCCAACCATCAATCAGAAAGCAACTACCGTGATAGGTAGCCCAGCTCATCCAATGAGAGCCACAGTGGGGCCATGGCAGACACAGATGCCCCGCACTTTCTTCTGAATGAAGACATGAGAGCTGGGAGTCCTGTCATCCAATGTGAGCGCAAGAACAAAAAAAAACAAGCATTTGTCAATGCCAGATGTTTGCTTGCTGATATTAGCATTGGACATGCAGGAGTTAGACAGGTGCAGAATAGGAATGGCACTGAAGTATTGAACTCAGGCCAACCCCACCTCCACCCTGCAGAGATGGACAGCCATTGGGGTGTGTCTTTGGGTTGTCGCCCATAACGCTCACGGCATCTCACCACACCCTGTCCTGCAGACACCGACAAGTGAATTATGCCTTGGAGTGTTTGGCTTTACAGTCTTTCCATTTCATAAGGACATACGCTGAAATGGGTGCAGTTTAGGAGAATGGGGTGAACTCTGGGGCCGAAGAGTCGAAGGCACACCTTGATGCCTGTCACTGGCTTCAGAGTGGGGGTGGGGGTGGGGGTGGAATGTCATGAGCATTACAGCTGGCAATCCAAAGGCACACCCCTGATACCTATCAGTCTGTACAGGGTGGGACGTTATTGTTAGAAACCCTAATGCCCCAGGCATTTGCTGGTATTTGCACTACAAATTTTCCACACGGCCTTTTTTGTGAACCCCCACCTCATGAAAGCATTTGGGACCTCTGCTCATGAATACTGGCACTGTAATTTTGTTAATCTGCCCCGAACGTTGATTTCTCACAGCAACTGCGCCATTCTGTGCCAGATGTATGAAAACACAGTCCAGGCAGACTGTGAAAAACGACAGCTGTACCATTCATAGGTAGGTGTGAAGAGAAGGTAGTCTTGAAAATCTGGAGTGAAAATATTAAAAATGCTCAAACTTATAAGCATACGTGGAAATTGTGCAATGCACGCTCGTAACACAGTCATTTAGTGGAAATATTTCACCAAATTTTCAACATAGGCATTTTGTGACCTCTCCTCATGAACACACCCACAACACACAACAAATGGGGGGGGGGGCATTATGCCGATGGGGAATGGGCTCCTCCATTGGCAAATGAACTGGGGAGGGGCATGCCAACAGGGGGATTGGGCACTCACATCTGCTTTCATTGGTACTGTGAGAGGCGGTGGCTGTCTGTCAGCTTCTATGGGGACTGTCAGAGGTGGACGGCAATACCGCCACCGTGTTTATTGAAAGGGGACGCCAGACAAGACAAGCTGTAATTTGCTGCTGCAATGAGGAACTGCCCCAACAGCAAAAACAGCTGATTGTCCAATTAAGGGTTGCTCCCTGATTGCAGTGAAGAATTTCTTTCAAGTCAGTGGCAGAATTCTCAACTGCTGTCACAGACAGCATGCTATGCCATTGGTGCCACAGAGCCCAGTCAGAAAAAGAAGTGCCGCTACTGGCTGCAGCGGGACCGCACCTTCAGAATCTGCTTCTCCACTCCAAGTTACCACAATATGTTGTCTGCGTGCACATGCAAGACAACATAAAAACAAGCATTTGTCAATGCCGAATGTTTGCTTGCTGGCATTGGCAGTGGTAGTGTAGAAGTTACAGAGCTGCGTAATAGTAATGGCAGTGAAGTATTGAACTGAAGCCAACCCCACCACCACCCTGCAGAGAGTGACAGGCATTGGGGTGTGCCTTTGGGTCGTCAGGCAAAATGGCCATGCCATGTCAGTACACCCCACCCTGCAGACACTGGCAAGTGTCACGGTGTTCCTTGGGGTCTCTGGTCCTTATACGCACCCCATTCCATTAGGAAATACAGTGAGATGGATGCCATATAGGAGAATGGGGTGAACTTTGGAGCCGAAGAGTCCAAGGCATACCTCAATGCTTCTCACTGGCTGCAGGGTGTGGAATGGTATGAGCATTACAGGCAAGAATCCCAAGTCACACCCCTGATGCCTGTCATTCTCTACAGGGTTGGGCGTTATGGTTGGAAACCCTAATACCTCAGGCATTCGTTGGTATTTTCACTCCAAATGTCCAACATGGTTTTTTTGTGGCCCCACCTCATGAACAGGGGGAATATCAGTTTGTTAGCCGAAAGCTGCTTTTGCACAGCGACTACGACATTTAGCACCACAGGTGCAAAAATATTCCGAACAGGATGTAAAAAATGACAGCTGTACTGTTCATGGGGAGGTGTAAAAAATGGCAATGTTGCAAATCTGCAGTAAAAATATTTTAAAAAATGGTGAAGTCACGGGTGTACATAGAAACTGGGCAACGCACACTGGTAATATAATTAGGGCGGGGATTTTTTTACTGCAGATTGTCAACTCAGGCATTTTGGTGCCTCTGATCATCAACAGTGTCACTGTGATTTTCTTTACCTGTCCCGAATAATAATTTCCCACAGCGACCACGCACCTCTGCGCTGAAAGTGTGAAAACACACTTCAGCCATGTTGTGAAAAATTACAGCTGTACTGTAAATAAGGCAGTCTGGAAAAATGCCACTGGTGAAAATATGGACTGAAAATATTACAAAGTCATGAAGTAACGAGGGTGCATGGAACCTGCACAATGCTCACTCGTAACACAGTCATTTTATGGACTTTTGTCACCAAATTTTCAACATAGCCATTTTAAGACCTGTTGGTGTGTTGATGTGTGAAAGCAATGTTTGAGACAGATTAAGAAAATCACAGTTACACTGTTCATGAGCAGAGGTCTTAAAATGGCTATGTTGAAAATTTGGTGACAAAAGTCCATAAATTACTGTGTTATGAGTGAGCATTGCGCGATTTCCACGCACCCTCGTTAGTTCATGACTTTGTAATATTTTCAGTCCAGATTTTCACCAGTGACATTTTCCACACTTCCTTATTTACAGTACAGCTGTCATTTTCACAACATGGCTGAAGTGTGTTTTCACACTTTCAGTGCAGAGATGCGTGGTCGCTGTGGGAAATCATTGTTACTGCTACAGATAAAGAAAATCACAGTGACACTGTTCATGATCAGAGGCACCAAAATGCCTGAGTTGACTATCTGCTGTAAAAATCCCAACCTAATTATATCAGTTGCGTACTGCACAGTTTCTATGTCACTCGTGACTTCACCATTTTTTTATATTTTTACTACAGATTTGCAACATAGCCATTTTTACACCTCCCCATGAAAGAAGTACAGCTGTCGTTTTTACATCCTACATAGATCTACATAGATACATGAACAGTATTAGGCAGATAAGGGGCCTATGGCCACAGTCTCCCATTTGAGCTTGTAAGTTCAGTTTGTTTTCCTAGAATATATCACACCCATCTCACCATATTCAGGGGTGAGGAAATGAGACTTCTAGGAAACAAGCCAGCTAGCTGAACTAAGTGAGCCATAGGCCCATCACCCGACTGCCCCAGCTCTGTATCTATGTATCTATGTATTTCCTAATGAAATGGGGTGCGCATAAGGGCCAAAAACCACAAGGAACACTGTGACACTTGTCAGTCTCTGCAGGGTGGGGTGTGATGAAATGGCATGGCCTTTATGCCTGATGACCCCAACACACACCCCAATGCCTGTCACTCTCTGCAGGGTGGTGGCGGGGTTGGCCTCAGTTCAATACTTCACTGCATTCCTATTACGCAGCTCTGTAACTTCTACACTACCACTGCCAATGCCAGCAAGCAAACATTCGGCATTGACAAATGCTTGTTAGGAATGTTTTCACCAAATTTTCAACATAACTATTTTAAGACCTCTGCTCATGAACAGTGTCACTGTGATTTTCTTAATGTGCCCCATACATTGATTTCGCACATCGACTGCACCATTGTGCGCTACATGGGCGGAAACACATTTTGGGCAAGATGTGAAAAATGACAGCTGTACTGCTCATAAGGAGGTGTGGTCAAATGTCAATGTTGAAAATCTGGAGTGAAAATATTAAAAATTCGCGAACTTACGAGCGTGCGTAGGAGCTGCGCAATGCATGCTTGTAAAACAGTCATTTTTCCAAATTTTCCACCAAATTTTCAAAATAGGCTTCTTGAGAGCCCACCTTATGAACACTAGCAGTGTCATTTTGTTAATCGGTCCCATAAGGTGATTTCGCGTAGTGACTGCGAAACCACCCTTCGGGCCTGAATAACACCATGACAGTGTCATCATTCATGAGAAGGGGTCCCCAAAAACCCCATGTTGAAAATTTGGTGCAAAAATTCCAAAAAATGCCTGAGATATGCAACAAATCTGAAACCCCCCCCATCTAGCTCATTATACAGCTTACCGGCATTTCCTCAGTTCGCGGTCGGCTTTGAAGAGTGCAGACGTATTCAGTCACGAAGATCGTTGCGCCCGAGTCGGAGGTAAGTATGGAGTGAGCGGGTGTGGGAGGCAGGTGCGCAGTGGGTGGGTGCGGGTTGTGGGAGGGGGGCCAGGGAGACTACATGGGACCGTTTTTTCTTTACAGGTGTTCTTTTTGTTTCCAATGATGACGCGGGACATTTGCCACACTGGGGTGGGCTCCCAGCGTGGCACAAGGACGGTTGGGGGGATGTTCAGCCAATGGAGGATTGGGCACCCCCCGTCGGCCAAAGCATCAATTGCCACGCTGGGGTGGGCTCCCAGCGTGGCACCCAGTACTCGGGGGGGGGGTGAGGACAGTGGAGCCGATGGGGGATTGGGCACCCCCATCAGCAATATCATGAGTTGCCACGCTGGGGTGGGCATCTAGAAGGCTTTGGGGGGTGGGGCCGTCGGCTATACAATGTGTGCGTGCGTGGGGGGCGCGCATGCCTGTGTGTGTGTGTGTGTGAGAGGGGGAGCTGCGCATGAGCAAACAATATCTTATCACTGCTCACAGAAGTGTAGCTCCCCCTTTGAACTGTATGCCACTGCAGTTTGGAGCTTGTCATAGACAGCTCCAGCATGCATTGGCTTACAGGGGCCATGCCTGCCAACACACTGACTGAATTGGAAGAGGGGGTGACACACCTCCGAAATCTCGGATGATGGCACTATGTTTCTTGCACATGCGTGCAAGCAAACATAACAAACATAATAAATGTATCTTAATTTTTGAAGACCGGGTTTTTTTTTCGTGCATGCATATGTGACATATGAATGAGGGATCCCCTCACTGTAGATCAAGGGAGGATGTGAAATGGTGCAGGTACATGGGGGGGTGAACAAAGTGGTAGACAGTAAGCCCTACCAGAGCTTCAGGCTGATGTAGCACAGCGATACATGGGGGGTGAACAAAGTGGTAGACAGTAAACTCTACCAGAGCTTCAGGCTGATGTAGCACAGCTGGACTAAGGCAAGGGAGGATATGAAATGATAGAGGTACATGGGGGGTGAACAAAGTGGTAGACAGTAAGCCCTACCTAAGCTTCAGGCTGATGTTGCACAGCTGGACTAACACACGAGCACCCACGGCATGTTCTTATAGTCCCCGTTTATATGTCCGTTTATGTTCTTACAGCATTGCTAGCCTAACTGAGCCAAGATGTAAAACAGATACTAAAATGTCAGGTTTATTTCAGGTGACCATGTTCTTACAGTCCCCGTTTATATGTCCGTTTATGTTCTTACAGCGTTGATTGCCTAACTGAGCCAAGATGTAAAACAGATACTAAAATGTCAGGTTTATTTCAGCTGACCATGTTCAATAGTCCCCGGTTATATGTCCGTTTATGTTCTTACAGCGTTGCTAGCCTAACTGAGCCAAGATGTAAAACAGATACTAAAATGTCAGGTTTATTTCAGGTGACCATGTTCTTATAGTCCCCGTTTATATGTCCGTTTATGTTCTTACAGCGTTGATTGCCTAACTGAGCCAAGATGTAAAACAGATACTAAAATGTCAGGTTTATTTCAGCTGACCATGTTCAATAGTCCCCGTTTATATGTCCATTTATGTTCTTACAACATTGATTGCCTAACTGAGCCAAGATGTAAAACAGATACTAAAATGTCAGGTTTATTTCAGGTGACCAGGATTGTAGTGGGGAGAGGGGGCAAGTGAAACAATGTCCTGAGAATGTGCTTAAACATTAACTGTTGCTGTGCTGCAGAGTGATACACTGGTCCAGAATCCCTATATGTTCAAATTCTGTTTGCAGCCTAAAGGTGCTTAGGTGGATTGGCATTTACATTACTGAGCAGCAAATCTTTTTCATACTTTTGTGATCATCGGTTAAGATAGAACAACTAACTGATGACAGACACTTGGGGGCATGAAACTGTGCTACCAGCAAAGTTGCATTTGCAAAGCCCTGAATATTTATCTGTTGGTAATGAAATGAAAACTGTCAGCTGATAACATTCAGCCACTGTCCATTGCACAGAATAGACATCTCACTGATAGATCTGGAGCAAAGGGACATGCATTTGCCAATAACACCACTACAGCTCCAGACACTGAAGAAAGAAGTTCATGCATTTTCATGCTGTTAACTTTTTCAGCATTTTAAAACAGTTACTTAGCATCTACACTAAGATGTTACATGTTGCTGAACTGAATTGTGACACCAGAATCCCTGCGATCAACATTTGTCAGCAAAAGTGAATTGAAAAAATCAATAGCTGTATAAAATGGTAAGTGACACGAGTCAATAACAACATATCTGCATGTAATACTTGGCTTAAAATTTGAGCACCACCATATTCCGCACCACAGCGTCAAACAGGGATGCCATTTTATAATTCAGCTAATGTCAAGCAGTTTTCGAGCCATAAAAATAATTACTGTATCAGTATGGTGGCAGCAATAAAATGCAACAACACCCCCGTCGGCCATATGTTGTGCGGGTGGAGGGAGTGCATGAGCACCCAGGGGTGGGCTGTTAGGCGGCTTCAGATTCGCCAGAGGAAAGGGTGGATTCGATTGTGAGCTACGGTTGAATTTGTGTTTTCTTTTTCTATACCTAGTTTTCACTATTTTGTTAGGGCACATGTCCAACCCTAAGATGTTTAGGGTCACAAGGTGATGTGACTTCATTGAGCATCTGATCTGAGAAAGAGCTGTGTGATTCTATCTAAATGTCAGCTCATGGCAATTCAGAGAAAAAAAAAATATTTTGAAGCTGCATTACCAGACTGTGTGTGCAGTTTAGTGAATTACCACACAGGGGTGTGTATATGACAGCACTAAAAGGCGCATTAAAGTGCTTCAGTCATGAAAACCTCCCCCAATGGCTGCTGCTGAAATGCATAGCAGTATGTTCTCCTTTGTGCATTCTGGCTGTTCTTTGCTTCAGCTGCAGGTAGTACAGTACACTCAAGTTCGTTTGCATAGGTTTTAGCAGTGGGGAGTTCACATTGACAAGAGTCTAGTAAGAGAAAACGATTGGAATTACACATACAACGAAGTCTGAGTTTAAACATCAAATGCCGAGGTATTTTTTTCTGGAGGATTAGAACCAATGAGTCCATGAAGGGTGTGCTTTGGAGAGCTGGCGTGCGTAAGGACTGTTGGCACCCACACATTTGGTGGTCCTGCTGTGGCAGGAACAGTTTATTAAAAGTAATGATGTGTGGCTTGTCTCTAAGCTAGACAAGACTACAGCAATCTATCAGGTAACCAACACAGTTGATCTGTGTGTGTGTGTGGGGGGGGAGCTGCTCACTGAAGCGTTGCTCCCTCTTTCAACTGTATGCCACTGCATTTTCAACTGCTGTCATAGACAGCTCCAACAGTGATTGGAGAACTGTGACCATGCCTGCAAACACACTGACTGAATTGGAAGATGCTGACACACCTCTGAAAAACTCAGATGATGGCACTATGTTTCTTGCACATGCGTACAAGCAAACATAATGAGTTAAATTATTCAATATAAGCTAAAGTTAAGAAACTAACTAAAAGACACAGAATATGAATGAAATATCAAAAAGATGCTACTTGTTTAACAAAATAAACAGCCTTACAGCGAGATTGCTGTGCAGTCTTGGGGGAAAGTTTGGCTGGGTACACAAAAAAACTGAATATGGTAGTTAGGGAGAAACAAGCAGCAGTTTTTCACTGTAACATTCCAAATATTAATATTCTGCATACATTCCAAACTGGAATTATGGGGACTGTCAGCAGGTCTATACTGAATGCAATATTGTCTAATACTACTAGTAGATTCCTGTCTCTAGAGTAATACAACACAACCCCAGAACAGGTCTTAAGGTAACCATGAACATTCGAAATACAGTATAGTCCATATACATTTAGGCCCAGATATTCAAAAGGGTTGCGCCATGCGTAACAGGGTTGCACCAGCGCAAGTCCGAAAATGCGCCATTCCACGATATTCAGTGGGATGTAGTTGCGCCACTGAAAACATGCTGAGCAGCGGAGCGCAATGCAAATGAAGGCATGCACAACAGAAGGGGGTGGATCCATACATAAAGAGTGTAGTACGATATTCAAAGGCGTGCGCAATGTGCAACAGTGGATTAGCCGGAAGTTGCGCCACGGCGGAAATGAGCCAAAATAAAAAGGCTCAAGGAAGAGGCGCAAGAACCCGACAGGGAATGCTCATGAGGCAGCAACAGAGAGCAGGCCACAGCAGCAACCAGTGCAGACAGGCAGCTGATGGTGTGTGGGGCCACAGAGTTTGGAGGCCAGTAGGTGTACCTGGTGCAGTGGAGGTAGCAGTCAGGACATCGGGGGGAACAGAACAACAACAGCTGGGGGGGCACAAGCCAGGGAGATGGACAGTGCCACCTTCCACATGGAAGCCGTAGTGAGGGGGGTGAGAAGGCATGCTGCAGGGGGACGTGGCCGTGGAAGGGCCTGTCGGTGGTACGCCCCCAACAGGCAGTACCATGCCCGCATCAGCTTTGAGCTGTATTCAGATGTCGAGACTGTGGGCCGGTACCGTCTGAACAGGGCAATACTGAGGCGGCTCTGTGAGCTGTGCAGTGATGTGTTGCAGGCACCCTCACGACGCAGTCACGCTCTGTCAGTGAAAACAAAGGTAACAGCCTGCATGTGCTTGCTCGCCATAGGTAACTTCCAGAGGCCAACAGAGGACACCACAAGCATAACACAGTCAATGCGTCGCATCCTCACCCATTCCTCAGCGCACTGCTGCCACATGCTGCGGAGTACATCCATTTCCCCAGGATAGTGGCAGAGTGTACAGCAAACATACAGGAGTTCCACAGGGTAGCACATATGCCTGGCATGCTAGGAGCGATAGACTGCACCCATGTGGCTATTCGCACGCCACCTGGCCCCGATGGGGCCACATATCGCAACCAGAAGGGGTACTCCAGTGTCAGCTGCCAGGTGGTGTGTGATGCCACTGGGCGCATCATCAGCGTCTGTGCCATGCACCCATGTGGAGTACATGACTCATTCATATGGTACCAGTCTGCACTGTGCCATCGATTTGAGAGTGGGGACATCCCCACAGGACACCTAGTGGGTGAGTATGCATGTAGGAGCAGCAAAGTTGGGGGATGGGTGGGCAAGCTACAGGTGCCATGGGGGTGGCACAAAGGGCTTGGGACAATATGGACCTGAACATGACACTAACCTACCATCTCCACACAGGTGACAGTGGATACCCACTCCGTCCTGGCTGCTCACACTACTACTGCGGCCCCCGACCCCATCGCAGCAACGCTTTAATGAGGCACATGCCGCCACACGCAACATCATCAAGTGGGTGTTTTGGATGCTGAAGGCACGCTTCCAATGCCTACATACCTCCAGCGGTGCCCTACAGTACAACCCCTCAAAGGCCTGTGGGATATTCCTGGCCTGTTGTATCCTGCACAACATGGCCAAAGACTGTGGGATAGCCGTACAGGTCGAGTAGGGGGACAGCGATGGGGACGGCGGTGATGATGGGAATGAGCAGCCCCCCCTTGGACGGCGTGACCCCCGAATGATCCGGGAGGCCCAGCTGCACCGGGACACCATCACAGAGGAGCATTTCGCACAACACAGGTAAGTCATGGGGCCATGTGCAACCAACACTGTCCAGGGCGCAACCCACATACACATAGGGTAACACACCAGGGGTGCATGACGGCAAGGGGAGTGGAAGGGTACAGGCGCACAAACACACTATCAGGGAGGCGTGAATAGTTACACGCTACATGGACACACACACACCAGGCACACAGTGCACAGGGGCAGTTGCACAGCAGAGCAGGAACAGACATGTCAAACACACAGATCCACAGACCACCCCCACCACCTGTACTGTCCATGTACATGTGTCAGATGCTGGGCACCCTTGCACCTTAGTGTACAGTACAATGCAAGCATCATCATGCACACGCACCTGTGAACAGCAGTCAGGTGGGTGTGCAGGTGGTCCGTGTGTCGGCGTAATGGGCAGGGCACCCACTGGTGCAGTGCAGCAAGTCCACATTGCACCAGGGCAGCACCAGACAGGAGGACCCCTCACTGGAATAGGTCAGTCAGGTGGCACTGAGCCACAGCCCGCGGATGCGTGGGCGGCCCGCCCGTGACCAGCCGCACTGGCAGGCTAAGCATGGGCCACATGGGGTGGCACCGATGGACCATCAGGGTTTCCACTGTCTTGGCTCGACCTTGTCGCAGAGGGTCTGCAGCATGCGAACATACCTGCACCAGGGGTGCTCAGGATGCCCACAGCAGAACCCGACATCGACAGGCTGGGTGTCGCATGAAGCCGGCAACGTGGAGTGGAGAGCGTACTGCGTGGGGTGCATGGTACAGGGGTACCTGACTGTGTGTCCAGTGTGGCCACGACAGCGAACAATGCCTGGGTCAGCCTGTCAATGGCTGCGGTCACATCCACCCGCATTTGGACCATCTCTGCCAGGATCATTGCATTGTCCCTGCTGTGCCGCTCCACAGCCACACACAGTGCCTCCACGGATGTTGCAACCCGCATCTGCTGCTGTACTGATGCCCACAGCAGGCAGATGTGCTTTCGTCAAGCGAATTCGATCTGCTGATAGGCAACCCTGTCCCCAGGGGATGGAAGGGCCTGGACTCAACACCCCTTGAGGGTGAGCGCTGTTCATTAGGACCAGGTATGGGCATGTCAGCAGGCGGTGTGCATGCATGCGCTGAACCCTCTTTAGACCTGGTGGGCGACTGCCGATGCTGCCCCTCCGCCTGCTGTGCCCAAGGGACCAGTCCTTCCAATGCTGTGTCCGCAACAGTGCCAGGGACCTGCACAGCCACTGGTGCTTCCAGGCACAGCCTGGGACTGTGCTGATGTGCTGGCACACACGTTGGAACCCTCTAGGTCCATGGGCATGGGCTGTCCTGCTGTGTGTCCATTCTGTGACACACACGTGTCACTGCCCATAGCGGTCGTGCATCATCAATGGTGCAGGTTCATGCCACGGCCTCAGCCACAGTGTGCTGGCATGCTTGCATGCCAGACCGCTGGGACACAGGAAGGGCACCCCCACACCCGACTCACCGACATTGGAGATGGCAGCTAGGCGTGCACACTGTTGCAATACACGCCGGCTACCAGCAGAGGTGGATGGACCCTCCTCCAACTCTGGCTGCATAACCACAGTGCACGGGCCCACCACCACCACTGTCCCCTGCAGGCGCACAGGATCTGTAACAGAAAGTGAGAACATGTTAGTGCATGGGATCAACCTTCCCCCCATGCCCCACCATGTCATACCGTGCAGTGATCGGCTTCCACCTGTCTGGAAGCCACGCCTGGAAACGCCCTCGATGGCACTGCGCTGCATGGATCTAGCAAGGCGGTCCTCCGCCCGAGGTCAGCTCGCCACCTCTGGCTGGCCCGGCCTGTGGCAGGCACCACCCACAGATGCTGCCACCTTCTCCTTAACTTGTCTCCTGTCTGTCCCCACCTTCTTCTTACATTTCCTACTGCGGGCTGGTGGCTTCCGTGCAGGTTCACGGTATGAGCTACCCCCTCCCATGCAGCAGCATGGGCCTGAGGGGAGCCCCGCCGTCCACTGAGTAGTGGCTCCTCATCCAGGTAGGCCTCATAGAGTGCTTCTGTTTCAGCCTTTGTGAAGTTGGGCCTCCTCTTCCGCCCACCATCTTCCTTCTCACCCAGTCCTTGCTCGGCCATGTCACAGTCTGTATGGGTGGAAGAGGACACCTGTGACTGTGCAGTTCACAGCAATTTCCCATGACCATAGTCCATGACATTACACAGCATGCAAACCACCTATTCCCTGCAGTAACCGAATATGGCCACTGCAGATCACTGTCGCACATTTATAGCGCAATGCATGCAAATGAGGAGTGGAGCAACTTTAATGGGATGCAAATCGTGCCGCTGCGCCTTTGAATGGCTGATCAGCTGATCTGCATATGACGGCTGAATATCACGCTGTTGCGCCTTGTGCAATATGGTTGGGCCGGCTGTGCCTATGGCGCTGTTCTGTGACTGCACAGTACACAGCACCGCGCATGCCCAGGTACCTTATGCAGGCATCTGCCATGCTGATTACGTGCTGTGCATGGTCAGCTATTCATGACACGGCCACCATTGTGCCAGTGGTGCTATAGCGCTGGTCACCACATGGCGCTGTGGCACAACTGCGCAATAGTCCACTGTGGCACTGGCACGCAGACGACCGCTTGCGCTGGATGTTTAGACATCCGATGCTGCTGTGTGTGGCCTTCCGCCAGAGACACGACCTTGTGCCGACCTTTACTTGCCAGGCTGTATGTCTGGCATGTGTGCAGCTCGATCGCTGTTCAGTAACAGTGCAATAGGGACTGACGGCTCTGAACAGCGATAGGGACGAACAAGGGTTGTGTTTTGCAACATTTCTCACGATGGGTTTGCCGGCTGCTGAGGCCATATTGCCCACTACCAAGTTGCTAACATGGCAGGCAGGCGAGCTCCCCAGTGGAGTAGCTTGGAGGTGGCCAACCTAGTGGCCGTGGTTGAGCCTCACTATGGGTCAGTTTGGGGGGGAACCCCTAGACTTGGCCTGCACCCAATTGTGGCAGCAGGTGGCCACTGCGCTGGAGCAGGTCACAGGCGGCGCGAGGACAGCAGAGCAGTGCAGGCACCGCTACAGTGACCTGCGCGAGGAGGAGCAGGCACTGCTGGCATGCCTCAGGTCCCGTGCCAGGAGGGGCATTGTGCCTAGGCCAAGTGGGTGACCCATCTATGCACCCGTATTGTCCGAAGGGGTATGACTGTGTATTGGGGCCAGAGTATGGGGGAGGGCTGTTCCATGGTTGGCTGTGACAGTGTTTGCAGGTGTGTGATGCATGGGTCTGGCTGTGTGGGCAGGCACACTCATTGGTGCAGGGGTCTGTCTGCGTTCGGATCTCACTAATGTGCTTCTCAACATTCGTTTCCCACAGGCGTGGAGGAGGGCCCAGGCTGAGTCGCATAGGGGTGCTGCAGGGGTGGCCGGCGGAGGAGGCGGCGGTGTGGGCCCACAACAGCAGCAGCAGCAGCAGCGGCTGGATGACGGTGAGTCTCATTACATCATGGATGCTATTGTGTGCAATGGGGAGGATAGGGCATGGCCACAATCCATGGACAACACTGCCATGCACGCGACATGTGACAGTCAGCACTGTCCACTGGCACTGCGTGTCTGTGAGTGCATCACTGGTGGTCCATGCATGCACTGGGCACATGGCTGTTGCACTACCTTCCCTGCTAGCCATGTCACTGTACTGCCTTGGTTGTGCTGTGCTGGGCATGGGTGGGGTGTGTGTGCAGTGGCACACATGGCTGTTGCTGCCTGGTTGGGCTTGTCTTGTGCACGGTCACTGTGAGTGTGTGCAGTCCATCACAGGGGTGGGGCACTTGGCTGTATGCAATACACACTGGGTGGGCTTCAGGGTGTGTACAGGCCTAGCCATTGATTCTGTTCCCTTGCCCTAGGTGTACGGGTCCTATGTAGGATAGAGCAGGCCATCCACTGCCTGTTGGAGATTTCAGTGGAATCAATCAACATCCCCAGGGAGATGAACCAGAGGGGTGTGCGACGCCGGAGAGGGACACGGGGTCCGAGCCGTCCTGCAGATCTGCAGCCTGAGGGGCAGTAGCTGCCCCACATCTACATCCTTTACCCTTCACTCACACTATCCTTCCCTCACACCCTGCCTTCCCTCACCAAGTTCTTAACGCCTACCCCACACCCACCCCTACCTTGTACCTATATCCCCACTCGTTTTGTATATATATATATATATATATATATGTAAATAGTGTTATTGCTGTTCCTGTTGTTGTTGTTCTTCTGTTTTTCATTGAATATGTATATCTATTTTGTTATGAATACTGTGGTGGTCTCTGATTTGCAGCTGGCTATAGGTGCTGAGTTGCAGTGGTGTGCATGGCATCTGGTGTGGTGTGGTCCTGGGACTGTGTGTGTGTCTGCATGGGGGGGGGTGTCCCTGGTGTGGTGGTGGCTGTCAGCCGGTCTGGCCGTGTGCTGTCCCACTCCACTGTGGGCTCCTGGTGGGTCTGGCTTGTATGGGTCTGTGGTACACACGGTTGCATTGTGCCAGGTGGGGGGCATGGTGGTTTCGGCAGTGCCAGTCACAGTCACTGCTCATGGGTGGTGTCTTGGGGTTCCACAGCATAGTGTGCTGTGCACAGTGAGGGCTGTGGTACACCTCGGTTGTCCGGCCCCTTTGTGTGGCAGTATTTGATTGCCAGTGGGTGTGCTGGGGCGCTGTAGCCCTGCTATGCTTTGTAGGCTTGTCCCCATGGGCCAGTGGATTTTCCATCCCTCCACTGGTGATGCTGTGCTTCGGGTGTGGGGGTGTGTTGTTAGTTCTACACTGTGTTCCTGTGTCCGTCTGTGGCATGGGTGGTGGGCCCCTGCCTACCTCCCTGGTTGTGCAGTTCCATTGCTCTGCTGCTGGGGGGGCTCCCTGCTTGTGCTATGGCGCATCTTGACTGCTCAGCTGGGCTGGCCTTGTTGCGCTATGGTGCGGCATATGTGCTCAGCTTCCCCTACCTGGTTGCGCTATGGCACAGGTTGTGTGATATTCAGACATCGGCTGGTTGCACAATTTGACTTGCTCCACGTTTGAATATCGTGTCTGTTGCGCATGTGCGCAATTGACCTGTGCCTGCTCCTGCTGTTGCACACATTTTGGGCGTAGTTTGAATATCTGGGCCTTAGTGTGCAAAATCTATCACTAGAGTCCCTCTAATGTAAACACTCGATAGCTCAGATAGCTTTGTACCTGCTCAACATTTGTAGCCTCCGAGGTCTCCTGGCAGTCCTCTTTATCCACTGCATCTGTGAGCTGGGCAGAGCCTTGTGCTATCAGGCCATCGGCAGTGTCTGCCTGTGGAAGTAGAAATGAGACCGGATTATAAGGTCAGCTCAGAACAAAGGTCATCTGAGTCAAGGTGGGAAATGGTAGAGGGGGGGTCCAAAATGGCCACACAGCACTGTGAGCATCTAATAATGTTAACAAGAGGAAGCCCAAATCCAAAAACACAAATTACAAAACAAGGACTGCACAGTGCAAGGGAGACTTGATTTGGTAAATTACAGTACCCGGAGAAGTTAAAGTACCCTGATAAATCAGAAGAACAAAATAACTTGTCTTAGTAATTGTGTTCCTTTCAAATGGAGTCTTGCTGTATTCTGACATATTGCAGTTTTCCCCAGCACTTGAACTGCTCCGAAGAGGATAGAATTAAATTGTATGCAGGACATAGAACGCTGAGCTTGAGCTCGGTTCAGACCTCTGTCTGCTGCTCTCTGAAGTGTAACCGTCAGATTCTTATGAGCTTATACTAACTAACCCCACTATGTGGAAACTGTAAAAAGTTTTACTAGCCAAATGGCAAACAAATATTTTGGATCCCCCAAAAGACTCAAGTCAAGAAATCCAAAACCAAAAACTAGGTAGTGAACAACTTATGACTATCAAAACAATAAAACATGACCCACTCCCCCTCTCTAAAAAGAGGGAGTGCCCAAATGCACCCCTGGGGTGCAACACTGCACCTGCCAGCCCACTTCCCAAAAACATGGTTCTGAGGAAGAAGGCAGGGAGGGAGGTCAGAATACAGCAAGACTCCAATAGAAAAAACACAATTACTAAGGTGAATATTTTTTTCTTCAAACAACATGAATTCTTGTTGTATTCTGACATTTTGCAGACTACCAACCAGTACCTCCATGGAGGAGGGATTCAAACCTATTTTGGGAATAGGCTCTGCAATACTGCTGTACCAAACCAAGCATCACTCCTAGCCTGGATATCCAGAGAGTAATGCTTGGTGAATGTATCAACTGTTTCCCAGGTGGCTGCTTTGCTTATCTCCAGTAAGGGAATATCCCTGGCAGCAGCCAGGGAAGCAGCTGTACCTCTAGTCGAATGAGCCCTCAGGCCCGAGGGTGTTATTTTGCCTAGCTTTTCATAGCCGGATTGTATACAAGAGACAATCCACTTGGCAATAGTTCTCTTTGTGGCAGGTTTGCCCTTCCCCACTTCCCCATAACTGAGGAACAACTGAAGGGAGTTAAACCTGTGTTCCTTAGTACGCTTAATGTAGTAGCTAAGGGCCCTTTTAACATCCAAACTGTGTAATCTTCTTTCTCCTGAAGAAGAATGATCAGTGAAGAGCATAGGAAAAGACATGGACTGGTTCAAATGAAAATCTGAAACCACTTTAGGTAAGAACCTCCTACTGGTTCTAAGGACCAACTTATCTCTGTGGAATGAGATAAAATCAGGCTCCACCGACAGGGCTTGCAATTCACTGATATGTCTGATAGAGGTAATAGCTACCAGGAACACAGTTTTCCAAGTCAAGTACTTAAGCTCTGCTGAGGACAAAGGCTCAAAAGGGGGTTGCATAAGCTGAGCAATGCAAATATTAAGGTCCCAAGCAGGAATAGTATCCCTAAAAGGGGAAGTGGTATGAAGCAATCCCTTTATAAAAACTTACAAAAAAAACGGGATGAGATAGCAGTGAAGATGGCATTCCCACTAGCAGAAAAGCAGAAACAGCTGACAAGTGTACCTTGAGGGTAGCTGGTCTAAGGCCATTAAGATTAACCATGTAGTCCAGAACTGCAGACAAATCAGCAGTATCTGGGGTTATACGTTTCTTGGAACACCAAATGCTGAATCTTTTCCATTTGAATTATAAGTTTTTCTGGTGGAAGGTTTTCGAGAGATTTTGAGAATGTCCACAACCCCCTGAGAGAGATGCAACGCTGCATACTCTAACTCTTCAAGAGCCATTCCTTGAGATTGAGAGACCGCAGGTTGGGATACCAGATTCTAGCCTGAAAGGTTAACAGATTATGATTCCTGGGAAGAGACAGGCGAAGATGGACTGCTAGGGACAGCAACAGGGGGTACCAAGGCTGCCTGGCCCAATCTGGAGCAATCAGGATCACTTTGCAAGACTGTGATCTTATCTGGACCAGAACCTTGAACAGTAGAGGAAAAGGCGGGAAGGCATACAGAAGAAAAATTACTCACCTAAGTAATGTTGTTTCTTCTAATGGAGTCTTGCGATATTCTGACAATAGCATGAGACCCAACCTTCGAAATGCCCTGGAGATGAAAGAGTTAACTTTCCATTACAGGCATGGAACGCTGAGCTCGAGCTTGGTTGAGACTCTGTCTGTTGCTGTTTGAACTCAAACCGACAGAGCTTTACAAGCTAAACTCACTGAAGTCCTGTGTGGAAGCTGTAAACCTACACTAGCCAACTGGCTACTAATTATAACAACAGATTTTTTTGGTCCCAAAACAAAGACTCAAGTCAGGAAACCCAAAAAATGAAATAAACACAACACCCACCCACCCAAAGAAAAGAGGGTGGTAATAAAAAAGGGTGGGGCACCTCCTGAGTGCCAACACTGCTACTGCCCACCCACAACCCAAAAACAAAGGTTCTGAGAGGGGAAGGCGGGGGGGTCAGAATACAGCAAGACTCCATTAGAAGAAACAACATTACTAAGATGAGTAATTTTTTCTTCAAACAAAATGAAGTCTTGCTGTATTCTGACAATAGCAGACTACCAAGCAGTACCTCCATGGAGGAGGGGCAGAACCTACTTAGGAAATAGGATCTGAAGCACAGCTGTGCCAAACCGAGCATCACTGCTAGCCTGGATAACCAGAGAGTAATGCTTGGTAAAAGTATGAACAGTTTTTCCAGGTAGCTGCTTGACATATCTCTAAGATAGGAATATCCCTGGCAGCAGCAAGGGAAGCAGCTGTACCTCTGGTAGAGTGAGCCCTCAGGCCTGAGGGTGGAATCCTACAAAGTTTTTCATAACAACATTGAATGCAAGAGACAATCCACCTGGCAATGGATCTTTTAGTGGCAGGTTTTCCTTTACCTACCTGACCACAAGTTGGAGGGAGTCAAACCTGTGACCTTTGGTATGTTCTATGTAGTAGCTAAGGGCTCTTTTCACATCCAAACAGTGCAATCTCCTCTCGCCAGAGGAGGAATGGTCAGTGAAGTACACAGAAAGAGACACAGATTGGTTAAGGTGGAAGTCTGAAACCACCTTAGGCAAAAACTTCCTGTTAGTCCTGAGGACCACCTTATCTCTATGGAAAGAGATAAAATCAGGTTCCACTGACAGGGCTTATAACTCACTTATGTGCCTGGCAGAAGTGATGGCCACCAAGAACACAGTTTTCCAAGTCAAGTACTTCAGCTCTGCTGAGGACAAAGGCTCAAAAGGGGGTTGCATAAGCTGAGCAATGCAAACATTAAGGTCCCAAGCAGGGGCAGGGTCCTTGAATGGCAGATTGGTATGAAGCAATCCCTTGAAAAACTTGGAGAATACAGGGTGAGCTGAAAGAGAAGAGGACTTAACTGCTGAAATAAAAGCAGAGACTGCTGCCAGCTGCACCCTAAGTGTAGCTGGTCTGAGTCCCAAGCTATTCAGATGGACCATATAGTCAAGGACTGTGGGCAAGTCAGCAGACTCTGGGGAAATATGCTTCCCAGAGCACCATATGGAGAATCTTTTCCATTTGGAATTATAAGTAATTCTGGTGGAAGGCTTCCTAGCAGCTTTGCGAATATCCATAACACCTTGAGAGAGGTGTAAATCAGCAAACTCTAATTCTTCAAGGGCCAGGCCTTGAGACTGAGAGATTTGAGTTTCGGTTACCGAACCCTCCCCTGACCACAGGTCAACAGGTTGTAATTCCTGGGAAGAGACAAATGAAGGTGGACTGCTAAGGACAACAGGAGAGGGTACCAGGGCTCTCTGGCCTAGTCTGGGCTGAGACCTGATTTTGACTAGTACTTTGAACAGGAGAGGGACAGGGGGGGAAAGCATACAGGAACTTCCCTTCCCAATTGAGAACCAAGGCATCCAGGGGGACTGAGCCCAACACTGGGGGCCTGCAACAAAACAGGGGAAGTTGGTGATTGTCTGGGGCTGCAAAAAGATCTATCTGTGGGGTTCCCCATCTGGAGAAGATCACCTCCAAAACCAGGAGATCCAGTGACCATTCGTGATGGCCCTGAGATATCCTGCTGAGAGCATCTGCTAAGACATTGTCCTTGCCTGGGAGATGTACTGCTGTGAGGTAGGTGTTCAGGGAATAGGCCAGAGACCACAATTTCATTGCTTCTGTGCACAAAGCCGTAGACCGAGTGCCCCCCTTGCTTGTTAATATACCACATTGTGGTGGTATTGTCTGTCCTGATCTGAATACGTTTGTTTTGAACAGACTTGGAAAAAGCTTGAAGTGCTAGAAACACTGCTTTGAGTTCCAGCAGATTGATGTGAAGCAGAGATTCCTGAGGGGACCACAACCCTTGGGTGGTCAGGTCTCCCAAGTGGGCCACCACCCCAAGAGGGAGGCATATGTAGAAAGGATTAAACAGTGAGACTGAGTGACAAAAGGAACTCCCTGTCTTAGATTGTTCTGATCCTGCCACCACTGCAAGGCCTGGATCAGTGTTTGAGTCACTGGTATCAGTTTGGTCAGAGGGTCCTTTTTCTGAGACCAAAAGGCTCAAGTGGAACTGAATGTCCCTCATCTGTAATCTTGCTCCTTGCACCACTGCTGTAGAAGAAGTCGTGTGCCCCAGGAGCTGCAGGAAATGCCTCGCTGGTCGAGACACCTGTAGGATGAATGAAGAGGCCAGTGTGATAAGGGTCCTTGCCCTGTCCAGGGGAAGGAATGCTCTGGCCTTTTTTATATCTAGCTCTGCACCTATGAAGGTGAGGAGCTGAACAAGCTCTAGAACTGACTTCTGAAGATTCAGAAGGAAACCTAGAGAGGTGAGCAGTTGCTGAGTTATCTGTAGGTGTAACTTGACTTGGTCTGGGGACTGGCCTACTATGAGCCAGTCATCCAGGTATGGGAAAATAGCAATCCTTTGCCTTCTTAGAGTAGCAACTACTACTGCCAGGCATTTTGTGAACACCGTTGGAGCAGAGGTTAGGCCAAAGGGCATTGCTCTGAATTGGTAATGGCCTGAGAGCAGCTCGAACCTGAGGTACTTTCGATGGCAGCTTCTGATAAAAATATGGAAGTAGGCATCCTTGAGGTCCAGGGAAACTAGCCAGTCCCCTGGCCTTAGAGAGGGCAGAATTATTCCCAGAGTCACCATTTTGAACTTTGGCTTTAAAAGGTGCTTGTTTAAATATCTGAGATCCAGGATGGGCCGCCATTCTCCTGTCTTTTTGGGGGTGAGGAAGTACCTGGAGTACAACCCTTTTCCTTGGTGTAGGGGTGGAACTCTTTCCACAGCTCTGACAGCCACGAGGAAAGAGACATCTGCCTCTAGGGCAAGTGTCTCTGAGGGATTTGCAGGTGGAAAGGATCTGGTTCTCATCTTTGGAAATTTTTTGAAGCTGAGAACCAGTCTCTGGCTTACTACTTCCAGGACCAATTTGTCTGATGTTAAAGACTTCCAGTCCTGGACAAAGTAAGCCAGCTTACCCCCTACAGGTGGTGGAGAGACAGCCCTGGCAAACCCATCAGGGTGCCTGCTTGGCAGGGGGTTTAGGCTGAGGGGTGGTAGCAGGCCTGCTTGTACTCCTTCTGCCTCTCCCTCTAAAGAACCCGCTCTGAGCATAGGCAGAAGAGGAGGCCTGGGCTTGGTAGAAAGACCTATGAAAAGGCCTGCCCCTGCCCCTGGGATGCTGCCTTTGAGGAGTGTCTTGCCTTTCCTTGGCCTGAGCACTCCTATAGGTGGTCCAGTATTCATCCATTTTCTTCATGTAGTTCTCTGTTTGCTCCCCAAACAAAGAATTACCCATAACAGGAAAATCCATGGCCTTAGTCTGGGTATCCTGCGACAGGCTAGTACATCTGAGCCAAGCCATCCTACGAAGTGCCACAGATGTAGCCATGACTCTAGATGAAACATCACTGGAGTCCACTGCAGCATGGAATTGCACCTTGGATGCCTCAATACCATCAGCAGCCACCTGCTCCAGCTCCTTGGCAAGCTGGTCAGGGACCTGTTTAGCTAAACTCATGATAGTGTCCCATCTAAATTTCTGATATCTAGCTGTGTAGGCCATACAATTGGCCTGCCTGAGTCCCAAGGATGCTGCCATCCTGGAGTCCTTATCTGGGGTGCGTGAAGCCAAGGGTATATTAGCCTTATCATAGGCTGCAGCCTGCACTACCCCAACATGGCTGCATTGCTGGGTAAGGATCTCCGTATCTGAGCCTAACAAAGTATACCTCTTGTCCATTCTTTTATCCACAGGAGGTATAGAATTAGGAGTCTTTAAAATCTTAAATGTCTGTTTCCCAAAAGACTTGTGTAAGGGAATAGACAGCCTCCTGGACTCTGGGATATCCATCATTTCCACATAGTCAGGCTCCTCCTGGTCATCCACAGCTTCTTCCATAGGAAGCTGAAGGGTTTTGGCCACTTTCTTGTAAAACATGAAATGGGAAGGGGACTCAGAAAGCCTAGGAGGAGACACCCCTGAAGGTCTGTCTGGGGAGATGTCCGGGTCAATGGGCACATCCAGACTTCCAAAACCACATTCACTTTCCTCATACTCCTCTTCCTCCTCCTCCTCTGGTTCATAATATTCCTCTAATTCATAATCCGGAACCGGTGGAACCGGCTGAACCGAGTGCCTCCCTGATGGTGCCGGTTCGGTCGGAACCGGGGAAAGCGACTGCACAATTTTTATCACTTTGGCTATCTCATCAGCAGTTGGAGAAGAAACTTTTGGATCCACACCAGCTGATTTTATGCCTTCTTGTTCTTTTAACTGGAACCGACTCCTCAGAATCGGTTCTCCTTTTGACCGAAGAAGTTTCTCCCTGGTCAGAGGGCATTCCTTCTGGTTCAGTTTGAACTGAACCGGGCTGGCCATCCGGTTCAGCTGACTTTTTGGCCTCCCTTTCCCTGAGCCTACCAACTCTCTTTTCTAGGATAGCTGCAGGAACATTTTTACAAATCAGGCAATCTGAATCGAGGTGGTAAAACCCCAGACAATAAACACAGGTGGTGTGGGGGTCAGCCTTAGCAAACACTTCCCCACACACACTAGAGTGTTGAAATACAGTGGGCCCGGTTTTTCTTTTGGGTTTCTCAGACATAGTGCCAGTCCTAACCAAACTTACCCTTTTAATGGCAATCTGCCAGGTAAGACCCTCTTATCAGTTCCTGACCGTGTTACGGGTCGTGGAAAAAATTGTAGTAAATCTGTTTTTTTTTTAGAACCGATAACAACCAGTAACCACACTCTAAAAGTAGAAATTAAGTTTTTTTAACAACTTGATCGGTTCAAACCGAACCGATGAACCGTTTACAAGTTCCACACAAAATAGAAAACAATATAAACCTATCTAGTACTCACGAATACCACAGACAGAGACTGAACCGACACATTGCAGTTTAAATTTGGTCAAAAACCGAGAAAAATGGTACTTTAACCAACAAATTGAACCGAGCAAAGGACAAATCTCCGGACCGACTGTTCAGTGAGGCAGAGTAAAGAATCTGACAGTTTGAGTTCAAACAGCAACAGAAAGAGTCTCAACCGAGCTCGAGCTCAGCGTTCCATGCCTAGCATGGAAAGTTAACTCTTTCATCTCCGGGGCAGTTCGAAGGTTGGGACTCACTGCTACTGTCAGAATACAGCAAGACTTCATGTTGTTTGAAATGTCCCTTCCCAGTCCACAATCAGAGCATCGAGAGGGAATGAGCCCAAGACTGGGGGTCTGCAACAGAAGAGAGGAAGTTGGTGATTATCTGGGGCTGCAAAAAGATCTATCTCTGGAGTGTATCACCTCGAAAAAAATCACTTTTAACACTAGAGGATTCAGGGGCCATTTGTGATGGCCCTGGGAGATCCTGCTCAATGCATCTGCTAGCACATTGTCCTTTTTTTGGAGGTGGAATTCTACCAGAGAGGTCTGTAGAGAATAAGCCAGGGACCATAATGTCATGGCTTCTGTGCACAAGGCCATAGACTGAATGCCTCCCTGCTTGTTGATATACCACATGGTGGTGGTGGTGCTGTCTGTCCAGACATGAACCACCTTATTCTGTACTGATTGTGAGAAGGCTTGCAGGGCCAGGTAAGCTGCCCTGAGCTCCAGAAGACTGATGTGGAGAAGAGACTTCTGAGAGGACCACACTCCCTGGGCTGTGAGAGTCCCCAGGTGAGCTCCCAACCCCAGGAGAGAAGCATATGTGGTTAGAACCACAGAATGAGACTGAGTGATGAATGGGACCCCTTGCCGCCATTGAAGAGCCGGATCAGGGTCATAGTCACTGGAATAAGTTTGGTTAGAGGATCTTTTTTCTGAGACCAAAAGGCCCTTAGATGAAACTGAATGTCCCTCATCTGAAATCAGGCCCCCTTGGACCACTGCAGTGGAAGCTGCCATGTGGCCCAGCAGCTGAAGGAAGTGCTTTGCTGGTCGAGGAACCAGAAGGTGGAAGGAAGAAGCCAGCTCCATGATGTCCTTTACCCTTACCAAGGGGATAAATGCTCTTGCTTTGACAGTGTCCAGTTCTACCTCTATGAAGGTCAAAAGTTGCATTGGCTTGAGAACTGACTTGGGAAGACTGAGAAGGAAACCTAGAGAAGTGAGCACTTGCTGGGTCACTTTCAGATCTGACTTGACTTGGTCTGGAGACTTATCCACTATGAGCCAGTCACCCAGGTATGGGAATATGGAGATATTTTTCCTCCTTAGGAATGCCACTACTACTGCTAGGCATTTTGTGAACATCCTTGGAGCTGATGTTAGGCCGAAGGGCACTGCTTTGAACTGATAATGCCCTGAAGGCAGTTCAAACCTGAGGTACTGTCTGTGGGAGCACCTGATGGGAATGTGAAAGTAGGCATTCTTTAGGTTCAGGGAGGCTAGCCAGTCCCGTGGCCTTAGAGAGGGAAAAATTATTCCCAGAGTTACCATTTTGAACTTTTGCTTTAATAAATGTTTGTTCAGGTATCTTAAGTCTAGGATGGGCCACCACTCTCCTGTTTTTTTTCAGGGTAAGGAAGTATCTGGAGTACTTTGCCCCTTTGAATTGTAGGAACACTCTCTATGGCCCTAAAGCTAGAAGAGATGAAACATCTGCCTCTAGGGCAATGGTTCTGGAGATGTTTGCAGGTGGAAAGACCTGGCTCTCAACTTTGGGAATTGTTTGAAGCTGAGGGCCAGTCCCTGGCTTACTACCTCCAGGACCCATTTGTCTGAGGTAAAAGACTTCCAGTCCTGGAAGTAGTAAGCCAGCCTGCCTCCTAAGAGGATTGGGAAGTCGACCCGGGCTGACACATCAGGGTGTCTGCCTGGCAGGAGCCTTAGGCTGAGAGAAGGATGCAGCTCTGCTCATCCCCCTTCTGCCTCTCCCTCTAAAGAACCCCCTGAGAAAAAGGAGAGAAGGCCTGTGCTTGGTAGAAAGGCCTATGAAAAGGCCTGCCCCTAGCTTGCTGCCTCTGAGGAGTTGCCTGCCTTTCCTTGGCCTGTGCACTCCTGTAGGAAGTCCTGTATTCATCTATCATTTTCACATAATTCTCTGTCTGCTCCCCAAACAGAGAATTATTAACCACAGGAAAATCCATAGCCTTAGCCTGGGTATCCTGAGATAGGCTAGTACATCTGAGCCAAGCTAGTCTTCGAAGAGCCACAGATGTAGCCATAACTCTAGATGACACATCACTGGAGTCCACAGCAGCATGAAACTTGATCTTTGATGCCTCAATCCTATCAGCAGCCACCTCCTCCAGCTCCTTGGCAAGCTTGGGGGAGGCCTGCTTAGCTAGTGCCAGTACAGCATCCCACCTGGACTTCTCGTACCTGGCTGTATAGGCCATGTAATTAGCCTTCCTGAGTCCCAGGAAAGATGCCATGTACTGTTTCTTTGCCATGGCATCAATCCTCCCGGAGTCCTTATCTGGGAGGTGTGAAGCCAAGGGTATGTTAACCTCATCACAGGCTGCAGCCTGCATGAACCCAACATGGCTGCACTGCTGGTACAAGTACGCCATACCTCAGCCTGATAGCATAAACCTCTTGTCCATCCTTCTGTCCACAGGAGGTAAAAAATTTGGAGTTTTTAACAATTTTTGTGTCTGTTTCCCAAAAGACTTATGAAGGGGAATAGACAACCTCTTGGACTCGGAGATGTCCATCATCTCCACGTAATCAGGCTCCTCTTGCTCCTCAACAGCTTCTTCCAAGGGGAGCTGGAAGGTTTCTGCCACTTTCCTGTAAAACATAAAGTGTGAAGGGGACTCAGAAAGCTTAGGATGGGAAACTCCAGAAGGCCTGTCTGGGGAGATGTCCAGTTCAGTGGGCTCATCCAGACCTTCTATTCCATCATCATCATCACCAAAATCATCAACCCTCTCCAAATCTGGTTCGTAAAAATCTTCGGGACATAATCCTGAACCAGAGGAACCAACCGAACCGACCGCCTGCCGGAAGACGCAGGATCAGTCGAAACCAGACAAAGTGATTCAACAATGCTAATTGCTCAGGCAATCTCCTCGGTGGTCGGATGGCGTGGTTCTGGATCTGAACCGGACGATTTTTATTTTCTTTTTCTTTTAGACAGAACCAATCCCTCGGAATTGGCTCTCCTTTTGCCCAAAGGAGTATTGCCCTGGTCAGAGGGCACTGCTTCTGGTTCGGTTGGAAACTAAACGGGCTGGCCATTCAGGTCAGCGGACTTCTCAGCCTCCTTATCCCTAAGCCTGCCAAATCTTTTATCCAGGGTGGATTTAGGGAAATTCTTACAGATCTGGCAGTCTGAATTGAGGTGGTCAAACCCCAGACAATAAACACAACTGGTGTGGGGATCATCCTTAGCAAAGACCTCCCCACACACGCTGCAGTGTTGAAACCCAGTGGGCCCGGTTTTTCTTCTGGGTTTCTCAGACATAGCCATATTAATACAAACATACCCTTTACTCAGCAAAAGCCAGGCAAGACCCTCTTACTGGTTTCTAACCGTGTCACAGGTATTTGAAAAAACCGTAAGAAAAAAAGGTTTTTTTTAAACTGATAAGGACCACTATCACACACTAAATTCAAGGAAAAAAGCAATAACACAAGTACACAGCAACCGGTTCAGCCAAACCAGTTGAAATATCAAGTTTACAATTTCCACAAGTTTTTCCAAATATAGTGTACCACCTACGTACTTACTGTACCACAGACAGGGATCTGAACTGAAAAAACAACGAATTTATCGGAAAAGCCAATGACTTTAACAGACCAAAAACCGTGAGCAGAGGAGGCCCATCTCAAGAGCGAAGGGGAAGGATGGTTGTTCGCACTATGGCTCCTCCCCGAAACTGTGTGGATTCCTGGGCGAGAACATCGCACAGGCCCCTTGACCCTTCGGACTCTGAAAGAGCACTCTGCCTCAAAACCACCAACTCAGGCAGCTGGCAACTCCAAGCAGTCTCTGAGAAGACCAGCCAGGTTGCAGCATCCTCCCCTTCCAAGTGTGCTCCAGGCGGTCCCAAAGTCAGACTGTCCACACACACCACAGAAGAGGGTACTCCACCTGAGGGGGCAGACAATCCCCTGGCTCCAGGCTGCACAGCAGTATTTACCTGGACTACTGCTCACAAGTCAGTGCCACTGACCCCAGAATTAATGAGAGTCACCTGCTCCTCGAAGGGAGGCTGAGTCAGGGTCATAGAGGTGACCACCGAGGGGTCAGAAGACTCCAAGGAGTCTGGAAGTCAGTCTGAATCAGACCTAGAATTCCCCTCCGAGGAAGAGAAAATCGAGGCCCGATGCCAGACCACCATCCGACCCTGCCTGTTCCTAGGCTGCAAGAGGTGCTAATCTCAGCCTCGGCACCACGGTCGGCTCCACACACCGCCTCGGCACCACAAATGGCACCTGAGTCAGAGGTGGTGCCAAACACAACCCTGAAACTGGAGTCAGTGCCTGCCATGGCACTGCCCTCTTTCCTGATGCTGCGAACAGCGCCAGAGCCAGAGGTGGCACCGATGGCAATGCCCAACTCCCACACAGCACCAGAGCCAGAGACCGTGCCAACCACAGTGCTCTCCCATCCCTGCTGCCGTGAATGGTGCCGGAGCAAGAGATGGCACCGAGCACAGCGCCGTTCCCCTCCCCGGGACCACGAATGTCACCCGAGTTGGAAACGCTGCCATCCCCAACCCTGGTGCCACAAATGGCACCAAGGCCAGAAACTGCCCCAGAAACAGAGAATACACCTTTCACTGCACTGCTCCCATCATCAGCACCGCAAGTGGTGCCATGAATGGCACTGAGGTCCAAAACAGAGCCAGCACACAGTGTCAAGGGCGGTGCTGACCTGGGCCTGCACTTGGGGAGCCCTCACCTCCAAAGACCCAAAAGGGATGACTGGGCTTCCTGCACTGTGAAACAAGCCCCCACCATAACAAGGCTAGAGAGGCAGAGATCCTCCTCCGCAGTCCATATGGAACTGGGAGGGAACCTGGAGGAGAGTCAAGAGTCCGTGCCTGGGCCTTATGACTACACACCCACGCCCTACTTTCAATGCGAGCAATTCAATGACACGGAGGTCCATGGAGAAGCAGGCATCACAGTTGTCCATGTCGTGGGAAAATCCAAGGCAGGAGAGACATCGATCATGCTGGCCTGTGATGGAGTACTGGTGGCCGCAGGGGTACCGATGCATAGGAGGCCGCTCCACCCTAGACGATTTCTTGCCCCCTGAACCAGACATCATCTACAGCTAAAACAATCAAAAAAACAGTATCCAATGGCACTGAATAAAATAATAAAAGGAACAACCTTACCGGCAATCAGCGGCATTGAGCAGAGCCGAAATAGAACCGACGAATACTTTTTCCAATGTGCAAGGACCAAACAAAACTAGGCCACAGGCATATGTTGCAGAAGGAAATTTGAAGCTCACACAAAGTCCAACCTCTACAGCGGGAGATAGAGAACTGGAGAGGGGTTGGCACCGACGATAGCTAATGGGCATATGTCGATTCTGAGGGTGGCGTTGTCGCTACATTGGCTCTGACAATGCAAAAAAAAAGGTCCTGCAGGGTCCTAACTTCCAGCAGGTAACTCAAGTAGTGATGAATGTTGAAGATTGACACACATAAGATCAAAGGATGCTAGGTCAGGGCAGGAAGTGGTATAATGGGGGGGGGGGGGCAGTCCAAAAATGGCCAAACACAGCAGTATGAGCATCTAATAATGTGAATAAAATAAGCACTGCTCAGTGTACAAGAGACTTGATTTGGTAAATTACAGTACCCTGAGATGTTAAAGTACCCTGATAAATCGGAATAAAACACAACCCACAGAACTGGTCTTATGGTAACTGGGCACATTTGCTCAAAACACAGTATAGTCCACAAAAATTTAATGTCCAAAATCTATCAGTAGAGTCCTTCTGATATCAACACTCGGTAACTCACATATCTTTGTACCGTCTCAATGCTCTGAGGCTCCTGGGTGGTCTGTTGGCACTCCCTTTCATTCTCCACCTCTGTAAGCAGGGGACTGCCTCCAACGATCAAGTCACTAGCAGCATCTGCCTGTGAAGTAGAGAAGAGACTGGATTACAAGGTCAGCTCAGAACAAAGAACAAAGGATGTCTGAGTCAGGGCAGGAAGTGGTAGAAGAGGGGGTAGTCCCAAAATGGCCAAACACAGCAGTATGAGCATATAATAATGTGAATAAAATAAGCACTGCACAGTGTACAAGAGAATTGATTTGGTAAATTACAGTACACTGAGATGTTAAAGTACCTTGATAAATCGGAATAAAACACAACCCACAGAACTGGTCTTAAGGTAACCATGCAAATTAGCTTGAAATACAGAATAGTCCACATACATTTACTGTCCAAAATCTATCAGCAGAGTCCCTCTGATGTAAACACTCAGTAGCTCAGATAACTTTGTTTCTGCTCAACACTTCTTTTGAATATTGCAGCTCGGCGCTGTTTTGGTGCAATTCTGGTGCAACCCTTCTGTGCCCAATACAAGGCTTTGAATATATGGCCCAGAACTTAGTTTAAATTTGGGTTCTGTATTGGTCTTTTTGTTACCGTTTGTGGCTACATCTGTAGTGTTTCTGTTGTTGAACAAGCATGTGTCAATGCCGAAGGCTGGCTTGCTGACATTGGCACTGGTAGTGCAGGAGTTAGATGCATACTAGAAATGGCAGTGAAGTATGGAAGTGATGCTAACCCCTCACCGCCCTGAAGAGACTTGACAGGCACTGAGGTGTGCCTTTGGGTGTTGGCCATAATGCTCATGCCATTTCACTTCACCTACCCTGCAGAGTCCAACAAGTATCACGTTCTGCCTTGGGGTCCTCGGGCCTTATGCTCACCCCATTCCATACGGAAATACACTATGATTGGTCCAGTATAGGAGAATGGGGTGAAGTCTGGGGCCAAAGAGTGCAAGGCACACTCCGATGCCTGTCAGTGGCTGCAGGGTGGGGGTGGAATGGCGTGAGCATTAGAAGTGACAATGTAAAGTCACACTCCTGGCACTGGTAAGTCTTTAGAAGGTGGGATATGATGGTTAGAAACCCTAACGCCCCGGGTGTTTGTTGGTATTTGCACTCCAAATTTTCAACATGGGTTTTTTTCTCACCTCACCTCATGAAAGCATTTGGGACCTCTGCTCATGAACAGTGGCACTGATCATTTTAAATTGTTGTAAAACTGGTATTTTTACTTATAGTTTTTATTTATACTCTGCCTCTTACTGTATTTGTTTAGTTTTAGAAGTTCATTAGTCTTAGCGGTTCCATTGCAGTCACAGGATCTGATTTAATTGGACTGTGTGTTTTTATCTGTGGTTTCAGACCACTAGCATGTTCTTTACATTACCTTAGAAAATGGGTAAAAGTAATTCAACCTTCTGATTGGCTGAGGCACTTCTCTAGCTGGGCATCTATCAGACAACAGATGCCTGGCTATTAAATGTATCAGCCCAGCCAACCCCATCACCAGAATCGTACTACCCAGCCTGATCTGTAATTGGCTAAACCCTCGCATTTCGTTTTTAAACGTCTGCCATTTTTTCTCTCGCTTAGCAAGAGACGCTGACACACAATGTCGTGGGTTAAAACTACATCCTAGATGGTAAGCACTGCCTGTCTTCCTTATTGTCAGAGACCCCAAAAAAGTCTTGTAATCCATACATTTGCTGCTGCTTCATTTCACCTCCCTCGATCAGCACCTTGCGACCTTTCACATCAGGTGCTGCTGCTGTAAATCTAACGACCGTGTTGCACATCCTACTCATAGCATGTTCCCCAATTGCATTACGCTACATTGAAACGTAACGAAAAATAAAAAAATATATAAGAACAACAATACTGATATAGAACTCAGAGAGCATGGGGGGTGAATTCAAACATATTGCTTCTCAACTCCACCCTTGTACTTCCAGGTAACGCTGTTAGCTTTTGTCCGCACTGACTGCTAAAGGCAGCACTCTCCCAACTGCAGTCTCTTGCCCTGCTCTCCAAATCTCATTCCCCCTCAAAAAAAACTGCCAAAACCAGCGGTTGTTACAGCGCTAAGCTCTCTCACATCATTTCCCTTCTAAGAAACATAGGAAACCAGTTGACCTCCTCACATTTGAAAACTGCAGACTGCAAAAAGTACAGGAATCTACTGTAGCCACCTGTTGCTCCAGAGCCGCCATCTTTTTTTTGCAGTTCCTCTATCTCGCTGTTCATCTCCCGACCTCATCATCATGGGGAATGAGGGGAACAAATAAATGCAGGGGTGGGGGACGAGTCAGTAAACTAGGGCAATTTTTTTTTTTAATTAAATTAGAGAGATAAAAGGAAAAACACAATCATTCTAAACCAGGCAGAGGAACTATTTTATGATAAAACTTATGTTAAACCAACTTTTTATTAACTTTTGTTATATTAAACTTATTTTTATTTACAGTGCCTATTTTCTAAGCACAATAATACCCTCCAGGGTGGGTGGTATTGGGCTATGCCTGACCTTCCAGGGACTACAAGGCCCTCCGCCTGTAGCATCGCGCCTCATTATGCCCCTGGGCAGTCCGGTATAGCCCAATACAGCCCACCCTGTTGGGTATTATTGCTTATGTATTGTACTGTTATTATTTAAAACATTTAGAATGAATAACGATCGGTTCCTGTCTGCCTTTTGGAACCAATCCCATTTCCGCTTGTGTTCATAGCTGTGCTTCCTTTGCTGAATAGGGTATCCAATGAGAATGGTGGCTAAATATGAGCAACCGTCAAAACAGAGACTCATATTCAGTGCTTTCCTCCCAGACTACCCTGGAAGGATAGCAAGACTATGTGAACATGACTGTACTACAGGGCAACAGGAAGGGGAGGATATTGAACAGAAGGGAAGGTACTGGAAAGGAGTTTGGGGGGACTGGTGTGCTTACTTCTGTTGAGCTAGCCATGTGGTGTGGGTGAAGAGCTCAGGTGCAGCAGGTAAAGGGTTTAGGACCAGTCGCAGAAAGTCTTTATCGCTCATTGTGCTGCGACACTGAATTTTTTTCCCAATGCAGGGATTTTGCCCCCTCACCGACAAACTTCTTGGAGTTAAGAATCATTATTCAGGGGTGCGGGGGTGTTTTCTTTTTCTGGATGTCAGGTCACTTACGAGTGTATATCGTCAATTTACTTTTTGGCGATATACACTTGCTATAATAGCGAACCCTAATTTGCAATTGCTATTATGCACTGGAACCACTGAACAGCAGTCAGTTCCCTTTTTATGTTTGCTTGCACGCATGTGCAAGAAACATAGTGCTATCATCTGAGTTTTTCAGAGGTGTGTCAGCATCTTCCAATTCAGTCAGTGTGTTTGCAGGCGTGGTCACAGTTCTCCAATCATTGCTGGAGCTGTCTATGACAGCAGTTGAAAATGCAGTGGCATACAGTTGAAAGAGGGAGCTATGCTTCAGTGAGCAGCTCCCCCCCCCACACACACACAGTGTCAGTTACCTGATAGGATGGTGTAGTCTTGTCTAGCTTAGAGAGACAAGCCATACATCATTACTTTAATAAACTGTTCCCTGCCAAAGCAGGACCACCAAAATGTGTGGGTGCCTAACAGTCCTTACACACGCCAGTTCTCCAAAGCACACCTTCATGGACTCATGATCACCTGAAATAAACCTGACATTTTAGTATCTGTTTTACATCTTGGCTCAGTTAGGCAATCAACACTGTAAGACCATAAAAGGACATATAAACGGGGACTATAAGAACATGCCATGGGTGCTTGTGCCTTAGTCCAGCTAAGCTACATCAGCCTGAAGCTCCGGTAGGGCTTACTGTCTACCACTTTGTTCACCCTCCCATGTACCTGCACCATTTCACATCCTCCCTTGATCTAGAGTGAGTGGATCCCTCATTCATACGTCACTTATGCACGCACAAAAAAAAAAACAGTCTTCAAAAATTAAGATACATTTGTTATGTTTGCTAGTACGCATGTGCAAGAAACATAGTGCCATCATCCGAGATTTCGGAGGTATGTCACCCCCTCTTCCAATTCAGTCAGTGTGTTGGCAGGCGTGGCCCCTGTAAGCCAATGCATGCTGGAGCTGTCTAGGACAAGCTCCAAAATGCAGTGGCATACAGTTCAAAGGGGGAGCTATGCTTCAGTGAGCAGTGATAAGATATCACTTGCTCATGTGCAGCTCCCCCACACACCCATATCTTGCACCCCACATGCACCGACACATGTATAGCCGATAGGGGCCCCAATCCCCCATCGGCTGTGCTGCGCTCCCTCCACCCCCAAAGCCTTCCAAATGCCATGCCTGGGTGCCCACCCCAGGTGGCAGCTCATGTATACCAGCGACGGGGAGGGTGCCCAATTCCCCGTCGGCTCCACTGTCCTCACCCCCCGAGTACTGGGTGCCACGCTGGGAGCCCACCCCAGCACGGCAACCGATGCTTTGGCAGTTGGGGGTGCCCAATCCCCTGTCTGGTTGAACGCCTCCCCAGCATGGCAAACGTCCTGTCATCACTGGAAACAAAAAAGAACACCTGTAAAGAAAACGGTCCCACTTAAGTCTCCCCTGGCCCCTTCCCACGACCCCACTCCACCCACTGTGCACCCTGCCTCCCCACACCCCCTCTCACCCCATACTTACCGCCGGACCTCGGCGCGACGATCTTCAGTGGACCAGGAACACGTCTGCACTCTTGAAAGCCGACCGCGAACTGAGGAAATGCCGGTAAGCTGTATAATGGGCTAGATAGGGGGGTTTCAACTTTGTTGCACATCTCAGGCATTTTTGGAAATTTTTGCACCATGGGGTTTTTGGGACCCCTTCTCATGAATGATGTCACTGTGATGGCATTATTCGGGCCTGAAGGGTGATTTCGCAGTCACTGTGCGAAATCACCTTTCGGGACTGATTAATGAAACAACACTGCCAGTGTTCATAAGGTGGGCTCTCAAGAAGCCTATTTTGGAAATTTGGTGGAAAAATTTCAAAAAATGACTGTTTTACGAGTGTGAGTGGGCAGTTCCATCGCACGCTCGTAAGTTCGCGAATTTTCAATATTTACACTCCAGATTTTCAACACTGCCATTTTACCACACCTCCTTATGAACAGTACAGCTGTCATTTTTCACATCGTGCCCAAAATGCGTTTCCACCCATGTAGCGCACAATGGCGCAGTCGATGTAAGAAATCAATGTATGGGACACATTAAGAAAATCATAGTGACACTGTTCATGAGCAGAGGTCTTAAAATGGCTATGTTGAAAATTTGGTGAAAACATTCCTGAAAATGACTGTTTTATGAGCGTGTGTTGTGCAGTTCCTATGCATGCTCATAAGTTTGCAAATTTAATATTTTCACTCCAGATTTTCAACATTGCCATTTTATTACACTTCGTTATGAGTAGTACAGCTGCCATTTTTCATATGCCGCCCAAAATGTGATTTCGCACATATAGCGCACAATGGTGCTGTTGGTGTGCAAAAGCAATGTTTGGGACAGATTAAGAAAATCACAGTTACACTGTTCACGAGCAGAGGTCTTAAAATGGCTATGTTGAAAATTTGGTGACAAAAGTCCATAAAATGACTGTGTTACGAGTGAGCATTGCGCAGTTTCCACGCACCCTCGTAAGTTCATGACTTTGTAATATTGTAAGTCCAGATTTTCACCAGTGGCATTTTTCCACACTGCCTTATTTACAGTACAGCTATAATTTTTCACAACATGGCCGAAGTGTGTTTTCACACTTTCAGCGCAGGGATGCGTGGTCGCTGTGGGAAATTATTGTTCGGGACAGATGAAGAAAATCACAGTGACACTGTTCATGATCAGAGGCACCAAAATGCCTGAGTTGACAATCTGCTGTAAAAAAATTCCCAACCTAATTATATTACGGGTGTGCGTTGCACAGTTTCTATGTATGCTCGTGACTTCACCATTTTTTTAAATATTTTTACTGCAGATTTGCAACATTGCTATTTTTTACACCTCCCCATGAACAGTACAGCTGTCATTTTTTACATCCTGTTCGGAATGTTTTTGCACCTGTGGTGCTAAATGCCACAGTCACTGTGCATAAGCAGCTTTCGGCTAACAAACTGATTTTCCTCCAGTTCATGAGGTGGGGTCACAAAAAAACCATGTTTACATTTGGAGTGAAAATACCAATGAATGCCCGAGGTATTAGGGTTTCCAACCATAACGCCCAACCCTGTAGAGAATGACAGGCATCAGGGGTGTGACTTGGGATTCTTGCCTGTAATGCTCATACCATTCCACACCCTGCAGCCAGTGAGAGGCATCGAGGTATGCCTTGGACTCTTCGGCCCCAAAGTTCACCCCATGTTCCTATATCACACCCATCTCACCATATTTCCTAATGAAATGGCGTGCACATAAGGACCAAAGACCCCAAGCCACACCGTGACACTTGTCAGTCTCTGCAGGGTGGGGTGTGGTGAAATGGCGTGGCCGTTATGCCTGACGACCCAAACGCACACCCCAATGCCTGTCACTCTCTGCAGGGTGGTGGTAGGGTTGGCTTCAGTTCAGTACTTCACTGCCATTCCTATTACGCAGCTCTGTAACTTCTACACTACCACTGCCAATGCCAGCAAGCAAACATTTGGCATTGACAAATGCTTGTTTCAGTTAGAAACCAGTCACTTTCTAGGAGAACAGCATAAAAAATTGGTTTTAATCACATTCCCTTTTAAACTTAAGGAACTGATTGCGATTGCTCTAAATTCAGTTATTGTTCAGTTTTATTCAGTCGTTGACAGTTTGGCATGTCAGACAAACCAAAATAGAGAACCCGACTCACAGGTTTTAAATATCGTATAAGGTGCTTTCAAATCTTTGCTAAAGCTGAACGTCATGATCGGTGCATAGAGTGCTTGGGTCCCAGCCATTTTTTATCTAATTGTGAAATCTGTGAAAGGTGATCTGTGGTGATGTCAGCGTAACGTTACAAGGGAGCAGGGAGAACAAGGAAGCGTTACCTGAGATTTCTTGCCGTGCTTTTATGCTCGTTTGGATTATATATGGAACCTGTGCTGGACTACACTTCAATAAAGTATCGAGCACTTATTGGAAAGTCAGCATGGTGAGTTCCTTCTTTCAGCCTTAATGCATACTTAGAGTGAAGAAAAGTCGTGGGTAATTCATGAGCAAATGCTTTAGCCTTGACTGGTGCTGGTACCTTAGACCTGATGTGAAAATATGGTCCCTAGCTTATTCCCTGGAGGTACATCTGGTGGCCATTGACCTTCCGGGGAAGGACAACACGCTGGCAGAATCACTCAGCAGAATCAGGGAAGATCACCACGAATGGGATTTGAACAGACAAGTGTTGGGAATGACATTCAGGTGCTGGGGCATCCCAGAAACAGATATGTTTACCTCACGGGACAATCACCAGCTCCCATTATACGTTGCTGACCGCCAGCACTGGGCACACTGCCCAGAGATGCACTTGCCCTGGACTGGACATAGAGGTTTCTCTACGCTTTTCCACCAATTCCACTGGTGTCAAGAGATCTTCTCAGACTGAAAAGCCAGCATGCAATTATAATTCTGGTTGCCCCAGATTGGGCCAGACTGCCTTGGTACCCCTTGTTGCTCAGGTTGTCTATCAAACAACCCATTCACTTGCCTCACAGATTCACTCTCTCAACAGCTTTCCTGGTGGAAAAAATATTTTTTCCGAACCTCAAGAATGTTTACCTGAAGGCTTGGTTCTTGAAGAGCTAGAATTTTAGGGCTCAAATTGTCAAAAGAGGTACTTAAAGTACTACAAATATTGCAGAAATCCTCTACAAAGAAAAGCTATGCTTCAAAGTGGAAAAGATTTACCATTTGGTGCAAACCTAAGAACATCAAACCCTTCAGGACAGATTTCTCCACAGTGCTTGATTACCTAGTGCACTTGCAGTCTCTAGGACTCAGGCCTGTAACCCTTAAAATTCACCTAGCAGCAGTATCTGCTTATGTATCTGCAGGTGCTCAGAAATCAATGACTTGGCGCCCTATTTTTAAGAAGTTTTTTTCAAAGGATTTGCACATATGTTCCCTCCTGTTAGGGAACCAGAATCTCCTTGGGATCTTAACTTGCACATAGCCAAAGTCATGGAACCTCCTTTTATTTTATTTATTTAATTTTGGTAACAGGGTAGACTCACTAAGACCAAATGGTTCCTTTTTCATGGTCAACCTGGAAAGATAAGTACCCACTGGGAATCAAACCACTGACCCTCTGCTTCTAAGGCTAAGTCAATGTAGAGCCAAATTGATATGGCTGAGCTAAAATATGCCACAGGATAGCAGGATAGTGTGGTCTCTGTGCTTAACTGCTGCCTCGCTGAGATTCATGACTAGATAAATGACAGCAGGATGAAGATGAATCCTGACAACACAGAGGTGATGGTTGTGAATATGGGCCGTTAAACTGGGGGATTGGAAGCTGGCATAGTCTCTGGCCTTTGGCTTGCGGGCAGCCAGCTTCTGACCTCCAAACAGGTGCAAAATCTGGGTGTAATATTTGACAATGAATTAACCCTTCGTCCGCAGGTGTCAGCTGTTACCAAATCCTCCTTTTACCATCTGAGGACTATCTCCCGGATTAAGCACCTTGCTCCATCTGATGACCTTCCAACACTGAACCATGCCTTTGTGACATCCCGCCTTGACTACTGTAACTCCCTTTGCCTAGGGCTTCCTGGGGTTGAAATCCGCCACCTGCAACTGGTGTAGAATACTGAGGCCAGGCTGTTGGCTGGGTCATCTCGATCCAGTCATATTACTCCTGTGCTGCGTAGACTGCACTGGCTGCCAGTTTAGTGGTGGTTCACCTTCAAGGATTGTTTGCTGACCTATAAGACCCTACATGGACAGGGACCGGGCTACCTGCAAGACCTTCTGTTTCCTTACTGCCCTCTTTGACCATTCCGCTCTGCCGAGGAGGGATTGCTAGAGGTTCCCAGGGTTCGGTTAATGACATCAGGGGATCATGCTTATATGTTTATGGCCCCTACAGTGTAGAACTCTCTAACTCATTGGATACAAGAGTGCTTGACTGTGGAGAGCTTTAAAACTGCTTTGAAGTTACATCTATTTGAACTTGCTTTTGATTACGTTGTACAGTAAATACAGGTTACTCACCTGTAACAGGAGTTCTAGGAATGGTATATGTTGTTCATCCACACTGTCTGGCAGGTTCCTTGCCACTTTAAATCTTGCCGGAAGGTCTTCAAGCTGGCTCCTCCCACCCACCCGGGTGGTAAAACTCTCGGCTCCGCCCCATGACGCCAGATCTGGCCCGCTGGAAGCTCAGGTTGTGCGTCGAAGGCCGGGGAGGTCAGGTGGGTCGTGTGGATGAACAACATATACCATTCCTAGAACTCCTGTTACAGGTGAGTAACCTGTATTTCTAGGGACATGGATATTGTTCATCCACACTGTCTGGCAGACTCCTAGCAGTTCTCCGGAGGAGGAGCAGCGCACCCCTATAATACTTACTTGGGAAATAAGGACTGGAGAACTGAGGCCCCAAAACCAGCATCCCGGCGTGACTCAAGGTCGATGTAATGGGTAATAAAGGTGTGTGCTGACTTCCAGGTAGCAGCCCTGCAGATTTCCCGGATAGGGACGTCCCTGGAAGCAGCCACCGATGCAGCGGTATGGCGGGTAGAATGAGCTCTTGTCCCTCTGGGAGGCTCCATGCCCGCCAACTTATAGCAGAGATCTATGCAGGAGGTGACCCATCTGCTTATCGTCCGCTGCTGCAGGTCTGCCAGGTGCGGCTTCAGCGTGGTGTGACAAACAGCTGGCTAACCTCTCCCGACTTCAGCTGTGCGCCCTTATAATAAGTGAGCCTTTCTAGGGTCCAAAGTATGGAGCCTATATTCGGCCTCCGAGGTGTGATTGGGGTAGAACACCGGCAGAGTCAACACCTGGTTAAGGTGAAACTCCGACACCACCTTCGGAAGGAATTTCGGGTGGGGGCGCAGGACAACCTTGTCCCTGTGGAAGACCAGGTAAGGAGACTCAATGCTAAGCGCCTGGAGTTCTCCCATCCTTCTGGCTGACGTGATAGCCACCAAGAAGGCGGTCTTCCATGACAGGTGAGAGAGAGCACACCTGTGCATTGGTTCGAATGGCTTGCCCATGAGCTTTGCCAGTACCAGCAGTAAATCCCACTGAGGTGGGGGTTCCCGCACTGGAGGGGAAATGTGATCAAGGCCTTTGAAAAAGCGCCCGACCACCTTCTCCTGCGCCACCGACTGCTCCCCGGCCCGCGCCCGGTAAGCAGAGATGGCTGCCAGGTGCACCTTTAGGGTCGTCGACCTAAGCCCTTGACTAGAAAGGGACCATAAATAGTCCAAAATGCTAGCCACAGAACAGGAGGAAGGGTCCAAGCCCTTGCCCCGACACCAAATGGAAAATCTCTTCCATTTGAAGGCGTAGCATTTTCTGGTCGACTCCTTATGGGACGCCTCAACGACATTGAGGACCTCGTCGGAAAGACCCAAGGCCTGGAACTCTAGCTGCTCAGGAACCAGGCCATCAGGTGCAGGGATTGAAGGTCCGGATGGAACACCTTCCCCTGATTGACTGAGAGCAGGTCCGGGTGAGCTGGAAGCTGCCTCGGGAGCCTGGAGCTGAGGCTGAGGAGATCTGGGTACCATAACTGGCGGGGCTGGTCTGGGGCTATCATAATCACCTGCGCCTTGTCCCTCCTTGCCTTGAGAAGCACCTTGTGAATCAAGGGAAATGGGGGAAAGGCGTAAAAGAGGCCCGGGGTCCAGAGCCTCGAGAAGGCATCCCCCTGCAGCGAGCCCTGCTGAGGGGGGCGGGCATGAAACAGCTTCAGCTTCGCGTTCTCCCTGGAGGCAAACAGGTCCACCTGAGGCGTGCCCCAGGGGGAGAACAGATCTTGTACTACCTCTGGCAGGAGAGACCACTCGTGAGATGCAGCCCCTATCCGGCTCAGGGCATCGGCCAGGGTGTTGGAGGCTCCTGCCACATGAATGGCTAGGAGATCCGCCTCCAGGCTGCGCACGGGTGACCAAATGCGGAGAGCTTCCTTGCATAGAAGCATGGAGCACGTCCCGCCCTGGCGGTTCAGGTAGTACATGGTCGTGGTATTGTCCATCTGGACTCGGACCACTTGACCCCGGAGAAACGGAGCAAAGGCGGTGAGAGCTAGGTGGACCGCTCGGAGCTCCAGCAGGTTGATGTGACATCGGGACTCCCGCGGGGACCAGAGGCCATGCACTTGGCGTTCCCCCAGATGGGCACCCCAACCCATCAGAGAGGCGTCGGTCGATAGAGAGACCGTCAGCTCGAGGCGGACAAACGGGATGCCCTCCTGCAGATGGGATGGAACAGTCCACCACTGGAGAGCGTTCCACATCTCCTGGGTCACCATCACTAGCTGGTCCAAAGGATCGCAGCATTGTGACCACTGGCTGGCCAGTCCCCACTGAAGGGGGCGCATGTGCCAACGTGCCCAACGGACCACGCTGGTACAGGCTGCCATGAGACCCAGGAGGCGCAGGAAGTCCTGGGCAGGGCGCGATTGCCCAACCAGAAATGACTGGGCAAAGGAGGTAAGAACCTCGGCCCTGTCCGCTGGGAGCCGTGCTCTGGCTCGTAGAGAGTCGAGCTCTGCCCCGATGAACAGGATCACCTGCTTCGGCTCGAGTTCCGATTTGGCCTCGTTGATGAGAAGGCCGACCTGAGAGCAAACCTGGAGGCCCAGATCTCTGGACCGCTCCACCTCCTGTCTGGAGGGGGCTGCTATCAGCCAGTCGTCCAGGTAAGGGTACACCCGGACCCCTCGGCGCCGCAGGAATGCTGTCACCACTGCCATGCATTTGGTGAAGACCCTGGGAGTTAGAGATAAGCCGAAGGGCATGGCTTGGAACTCGAAGAGGGATCCCTCCGCTCGAAAGCGGAGGAATCTCCGATGCGACGGACGGATAGGGACGTGAAAGAATGCGTCCTGAAGGTCCAGAGAGCAGAACCACACGCCGTGTTCCAGAGATGGTATTATCTGAGCCAGAGTGACCATTCTGAAGGTTCGAGACCTTAGGAACTTGTTCAGGTCATGTAGGTCGAGAATGGGGTGCCAGCCCCCCCGTCCGGTTCGGGACCAGGAAATACATGGACACGAACCCCAGGTCTGAGGGGGGGTCCTCTACCTCCCTTATCACCTCCTTCTGGAGAGGAGGCGATGTCGGCTCGTGAGCCGCCAGTGAGGCTGGGGACCCCGAAGCCCCCCGAGGGGCGACGGCTCTGAAGGGCAGGGCCTGCTCGAACTCTAGAGGCAGGCCTCTTCCCACCACCTCCAGAACCCACCTGTCCGTGGTAACAGCGGACCAGGCAGAAAGGAAGTGCCGGAGCCGTCCCCCCATGGGGGGAACCAGGGGTAAGGTGACGGGGATGGGGGCGACACCCCTCAGCCCGTCACTGAGCAGGCTTGGAGGAGGGGCCAGCCGAGGGACCTCCTGGGCCTTTTCCTCCCTGCTTCCTGTTGGAGGAAGCCGACGGCTTGGATTTGGGGTACCAAGGCCGAGCCTACTGGCCCTGACGTTGCTGGGCCGGGCGCGCCGCGGGCGCAGAAGGACGAAATGGCTTAGGCTGAGGCTTGCAGCCTTTGTCCTTCTGTGCGGAAGAGACCGAGTCCAAGGTAGCACTGGACTTCTCGATCCTCTGCAGGTGACCTTCCACCCCAGGGCCGAAGAGGTCAGTCCCCAAAAAGGGAACATCTGCCAACTTGTGCTGGGTATCCGAGGTAAAGGTGGATATCCTCAGCCAAGCCCACCGATGCATGGCCACTGCGGCCGCCACTGACCTGGCACATGAATCCCCAATGTCTAGAGCAGTCTGGAGCTGCTGTTTTGCCACTGCCCTGCCCTGGTCCCGCACCTGCCTGACCGTAGTCTGCAGGTCCGCGGGAAGATGGGGAACAACCTCATCCAGGGAGCCCAACAGGGCATGAGAAAAATGTGCCATGAGGACGGCTGAACTGGCCTGATGAAGGCCGAGGGAGGACGCAGCATAGACTTTTCGCCCGGCATAATCCAATTTCTTGGATTCCTTGTCGGGAGGCTTGTCCACATCCCTGGCGTTCCCGGCACGCCGGAAAACGCTGTCGGTAACCAACCCCTCAGCAGAGGGGTGTTCCGAAAAACCGGACAGGGAACCGGTAGGGACCGCATACTTCCTGGCCATTCTGGCCGAAGGTGCAGGGCAGGAAGCAGGATGCTGCCAGAGTTCCAAGGCCGGACCAACAATGGCTTCGGCCACCAGAAAGGCCTCCGTAGGAGAATCCCCTCTGTCCAGAATCTCCGTGAGGGGATATCTGGCCCATTTAGAAATGGGTTCAAGCTTCATCCCGGTGGACTCCGAGATGAGCCGAAGTAATCCTAAAAAGGACGAAGGGCTATCGTCCACTGACTGTCCTCCTGAGGACTCCAAGTCCATGCACTTGGAGAAAAGGGAGGAGTCATCTTCGGACTCAGAAAAGTCCTTGAAGAGCTGCCTCGAGCCTGAGCCACCCTCCACCTGCCGAGGTTTAGCGGGAGTGAGAGTGACCGACAGCCTATGGGGCAAACCCAAAGCCGACCAAGAGTTTTTGGTCGGAGCCCCAACTAACGACTGTGGAGGCAGAGGTTCCACCAGAATCGGTGGGGCAGCTGGAATAGGCCGAACAACCGGCCTGGGAACAGGCTCCTCGGCTACGGCGAGAGGTTGTTTAGGCCGCTCCGGTGACAGACACTTAATGGCCGGGGAAGACGACTGGGTCGGCTTATTTCCGGCCAAAAGGAGCTGTTGCCACATGAGTTCGTGACCTTCGGACGCAGCTTGCGCCGAAGCCTCCCTCGATCCGAGGAGGAGGAAGAGCGGTGGCGCCGCTTCAGCGGTGCCGAAACTGAGACCCACCTATGGCGGGCGGGATCGGCTGGACCGCTGAGGGAAGTCCGGAGATCAGCATCTCGGCTCAGGCCGAGTCGTGCGGGGTGTGTCGGAATAGGCACCCCTTCAGCTCGAAGATTCCACCGACGGCCCGGAACCGGAGGCACAGTCGAGTCAGGATCCTCAACTCCCACCGGGGAACGGGGAGGGATTATCAGCTTCTCCAGCCGACAACCTGTCTAACGGGTTGAGAAAAATCTCGACCGCGTCGTCGGGTGTCTCGGTCAACTGGCCTGACGGGGACACCGTGAAGCCAGTGGCCAAAGCTGAGGGGTCGACCGAAGTCGACTGTCGACCAGGGGAAGGGGATCTTTCCCGCTCCCAAGAGCGTCGACTATGAGACTTACTTTTGCTCTTTTTCGACCGAGAAAACGGTCCAGAAGAAGTTGGACCCTCGCCTTTCGTCGAGAGGGTCAGACAAAGCTCCTTGAAGGAAGCCAAGTAGGAGGCGCTGAGAGAGAGAGAGCGGGACAAATGCCGCGGCCGAGGTAGAAGCGGCCCGCACCGCCTCCTCTTCGAGGGCGATCATCTGCTTGAGCTGATCCGCAGAGCCAGCCGCCGCGGACACCGCCAACCAGGCCTCTTTCGACTTGAGCAGTGGAAATCTTTTCTCGGGACGCCCCAGCTGTAAACGGGCAGCACGATCCTCGAGGACGAGGCCGAAAAGGAAGAGCACAGGTCACAAAGCCTGTGGGTCGTGCTCAAGGCCCAGCAGTAAACGACGGGAGTGCGCGGATCCGTCTGAGACATTTTCGATTCGCAGGGTAAGCAGCTCCGAAAACCGGGAGTCGATTTATCCATCGCAGCCGCGAGGAGTAGAAGACCAGTCTTTTGAGAAAAACTTTTTTGATTTTTCGAACTTTGAAGAATTAGGAACCAGTCTTAATCGCAGAGCGTTAAGGAGGGAACCTGAGCTTCCAAGCGGTAAGGAAGATCTGGCGTCATGGGGCGTAGCCGAGAGTTTTACCACCCGGGTGGGTGGGAAGAGCCAGCTTGAAGACCTTCCGGCAAGATTTAAAGTGGCAAGGAACCTGCCAGACAGTGTGGATGAACAACATATTCATGTCCCTAGAATGTTATTTAGCAGAGATAGTTTTTACTGTTTTATTAATTTAATTGTAAAGGTGCTATGATCTTTTGGAATAGCACCTGTTTTATAAATAAAGTGAATTGAACTGAAAACTGTTTTCCTAGTGGCAATTACTTCAGCAAGAAGAATATGCGAGCTACAAGCTATTTGCACTGATCCTTATTACGCTATCTTCCATATGGACAAGGTAGTCCTTAGAACCAATAGAAAGGTCCTTCCAAAGGTTGTAACTGAGTTCTATTTAAAACAGTCCATCACCCTGGCAGTATTTTTCACAGCCAAATCCAGCTCAGGTGAGCAGAAGCACCAAAACTTGGATGTAAAAAGGTCCCGCAGCTATTATAGCACACATGCCAAGGAGCCCTGGGGTTCCCACTCACAGCTGTTTGTTACTTATGTTGAGGTGGGAAAAGACCGGCTAGCCTCAAAAAGGTTAACTGCACATTGGATCGTATCCTGCATCCAATTCTGCTACAGTAAGGCTGACAATCAGTCACCACAGGGGCTCAGGGCAAATTCCATTCATGGAAATGCTGCCTCTGTGGCAGCTGCAATATATATACCTTTGCTGGAGATCCTACTGGGTCATAATGTTGAATGCTTAATAAAGTACGACATTAGCATAACCCAGAATTGCACTGTACAAGACAGCGAGTTGTGCAATACTGCAGTTACTGCTGTACACAGTACTGCACCATGCAGACTATCCCAGGCAAAGGATGATGGGGTTCTGCTGAGCAGCTGCCATAGCTCAATGGACTGAGCCACTGCAGCAATGAACTCAGGCATTCCGTCTGGGACCAGGTTTGATTCCCAGTCTCAGAAACTTTAATTTTTTATTTTCACACTTTGTGTGATTTTAAAGACCCCGCCCAATTGTGAATCCATATTGGGGGGTTAGAAACACAGCCCCATAAAAGCGGTGAGTGAGGCGGAGCCCCAGCAAATAAAAGTGTTAGGCCTCACGCAAGAAATCTTGCTGTATTGGCAATGCGATTCTTGCATACGGCATAATGTCTTGTGACAATATGACCCCATGCCACTGGGGATGTATAAAGCAGCTACCTGGAGTACAGTCCACAATTTCACAAAGCACTATTGCCTGGATGTTCAGTATGGGACTGGTGCTAGGTTTGGCACTGTAGTATTGCAAAATCTTTCTCCTAAATAAGTTCTGACTGTACCTGCTTCTCATAACCCTACTCAGTAGTCAGCTATACTACTAGGAGATTCCTAGGTTTTGAAGGAAAAATTACTTACCATAGCTATATTATTTCTTACAAAGGATCTCTTAGTAGGATTAGATCTCCCATCATTGCCTCCCCATATAACCTGACTGGGTTGAGCAATACTTTTATTAAGCAATAAGGCATGACCAGGGGTTATGTTAATGGTCTGTTAATCACCCTCTCAGGGTGTAATGTGGCATGAGGCATAGTTGAGTACCACATGCCCCTAGAGGGTGATTAACTGACCACTAATATAACCCCTGGGAGTGCCTTATTGCTATTATAATAAAAATGTTTTTTTAAATAGTGTTAATCCTTGTTCAGCACATGATTAGGCTGTACATGTATGTTAATCAAAGATTAACATAGGGCTGATAGAATGTTTACGACCAATCAGAAAGCTCTATTTCTCAGACCCTTTTTATAATGGGGTTTATTAAATGTTGCCATTAATCCCTGGCCACATTTTTTGTAATAATATATGCAGAGAAGAATGGCTAAGATCACTAGCTCTCTTTCTGCTATTTTTTCTTATGTTGGATCCAGTCCTCTCTAGTAAGGGAAGAACAATTAGCATTAAGGTTGTTTAGTTTCAACTAGTGATTATCATACTATGGTGTATGGCGGAACACTGTTGAATAAGAAAATCCATGCGCAGAACAGCACTGCTGTGCTGTCTTGACTACATCACAATGTTGTTATGCTGCACTGCATATGTCAACAGTGCAGAATAATGTGGAATCTAGTCACACATATGGGATAAAGGGGCCGCAGTGATGAGAGAACAAAAGGAGGTTACAGGCGTTGGAGCAATGAGCTGCAGTAAGGAATTTTGAAATGATTTGGGGGGCATTGTTTGCCAGAAATGAGTGCCCATACACTATAAAAGATTGTGTATGAGCACTCATACGCAGACAAGGTTACTTTCTGATCTCGTGGTTTCTGTGGTAATGAGATCTCTCGAGCTGCGCTCCCTTTGTCTCTTCTCACTATGGAAACCACTAAATCTGAAAATAAGCTTGTTATGTATAAGTGCTCGTACACAGTCCTCTATGTTTAGCCTACAAAACAGAATCTGACAGAAAGAAAAAGGCAGCAGAGTTTGAATCTGGCATTCTAAATTCTTATCTGCATAAAATTCCAAATTATAGTTATGGGGGAAGTCATCAGATCTGGACTGCTGCTAATATGTCTACTACTACAAGGAGACCCCTTGTAAGAAATAATATTACTAAGATAAGTAATTGTTTCATATTTGCAATAGTGGAAAGCTTAGTCCCTTGCTTACATTTCTTTCAATGTCTGTCAGTTCATGTTTAGAAAGATTTATTACCTGCAGGCTCGATGCATTTAATGCCTGCGTCTCATCCTGTTTGTCGTGTCCATTTTGTTGCAACTCTAGTGCAGCTTGCTGTCTCCCCCTTCTCCGCTTTCTTTTGCCCTGTAAAAGTCATCCATCTCATTCATTAGCCTGGTACTTCAACCAATTAAATAACATTTCAAAATACGTTACATAGATGTCACGAATGCATGTGTTATTTAAACAATCATGTGAACGTGAATCTTCAGCCTTTGATAAAGGAACATTTGTTCCAAAATCTATCAGGCTGTCATTGCCTGCATCATATACTTTTATTGTTTTCATATTAATAAAGTTATTGTGGTGTGATAATAGCAGGTCTGTAGTGACTTTTACAAGAGGATGTGAGTGTTTGACTTCACTGCACTTATCTTTCCTGATATGTGGTATTCAAAACTAAACACAATAATTCAGGTTGGGACTTACCAATGTCCTACATAGGGGCAGTGCCAGTTCCCACTTCCTGCTGGTGATACCTCTACCTATACATCCCGGCATCCCACCAGCTCTCCCAATCAATTTGTCATGTTTTCTGGTCACCTTTAGGTCTTCTGATATTATCAGCCCCAGGTCCTTTTCCTGCTTTATTATCGCTAATATCTCTGCCCCCATTTTGTACTCCACCACTGGGTTTCTGTGACCCAAGTGCAATATTATTATTATTATTTTTTTATTTTGTTCTAAGATTACAAATACCTTTAAGCCAAAGGCTCTTTTACAAAGGTTCTACGTCAGTTCGAAAACAGTGCAACAAATTGAGGCAGTACAAGATAATACAGAGATACAGCAATCAGAAGTTAGAATACACAGGATAATGTTGGTACATCAATGTATGGGGAACAGGCAAACAATATTGGTATACATTGGTCAAGAGAGAAAAGTGGGCGGGATTGCTACATCATACATGGTTATGCAAGGTAAAACAGCAGATACACAAGTAGAGGGAGGTGTACACAGGATTGAGTCATCGGTAAACATTGGTCTAGGGCAAAAAGGGGATGCTACAACATTAGAAGACAAGGGTAGGACAAGGGCGGAATATGAGCTACCAGGGCATTGTCGAAACATGAAAGTGTAGGGGGTGGTGGGGGAGGTAGGGGAGGGAATGAGGGGAGGATGAAGTCAGGGACAGGGGAGGTAAAGTGCTAGGTTGGGCGGTTAGGCAATATTGAGATAGTAGCACGGGTTGCTAGTTAGGTGTGGCAGTCACAGGTACTGGATGCAGAGAGTGAGTGGCGGAGCTTGGATTTGAAACTGCCAAGCTCGGTGACGGAGGAGATTTTATTGTTGAGATTATTTAATCAGTTTGGTTATCTGAAGGCAAATGAGCATTGACCCATAAATGTTCTGCAGTATGGGGTCAGCATGAATTGAAAATCAGATCCCCTTGTGTGGCAGGGGTTACTATATGGACTGAGGAGAGCTAGGATAGCCGGTGGGGCAACACCCAAGGTTATCTTCTTGGCCATGATGCAGGTTTGGTATTTTATGTGGTCTGATAGATGTAGCCAACCAGTTTGGGCATAGAGGTCACAGGTGTGGGTTAGGCGGTGGACGCCAGTTAGAAGACGACAGGCTTTGTTTAGTTTAGTTGAGATGCACTTGAGGGCTGTTGAGGAGGCAGAGCCATAAATAATAAGGCCATAATCGATAACAGAGACTACAAAGCTTTGGACAGTGATCCTTAGAGTTTCAAGGGTGAGGTGTGCCCTATATCTGTAGAGGAGGCCTAGACACAGGTTAGCCTCATTGGCTATGTAGTCAATATGGGTTCCATAGGCCAGGTTTTTGTCCAGAGTGATTCCCAGGTATTTAAAGGAATGATCCTCTTCAATCATTACTCCAAGGTGGTTTGCAGTGGTTAGTGGATGTTGCCTGTTCCTACTGTGAGAGTTACAGAAGAGCATGGATTTGTTTTTTTCGTAGGTAAGGATGAGTTTGTGTTTGCTGAACCAGTGCTCCATGGAGGTGAAGCCAAGTTGGAATTTGTTCTGTAGGGATAGCAGCTCCTTGTGGGTGGCAAGGACAACAGCATTATCAGCATAGAGAACAAGACGTTCCAGGCATGATTGGGGAGGTTATTTAAAAACAGACTAAAATGAAGAGGCAACAGAATGGAATCCTGAGGGACTCCAGAGCGGACAGTTTGTGCTTCAGAGAGGACACCTGCAATTTTCACTCTTTGTGATCTGTTCTCCAGGTAACATTTGAACCTGGCAGAGGAGTCAGGGGAGAGCCCTGCGTTTGTGAGTTGTTTAAGGAGTAGGTGGTGGTGAACTGAATCAAAGGCCTTGGTTAGGTCTGTAAAGACAGACCCAGTTAGATGTCCATTATCCAGTGTGCTGTGGATGGCTCTGGAGAATTCCAGGAATGCTTTTGTGGTGTCGGGTCCTTTCCTGAAGCCATGTTGTTGTGAGCAAAGGAACCTCTGTTTATCCAGATAATCAGTGAGCTGGTCAGTAACTATTCGCTTGATGGCCTTGGATAGCGGCGGCAGAATGGAGATTGGTTGGTACTTACCTGGGTTGGTCAGGTAACCTGATTTATGGACTGGAGTAATGGTGGTAGATTTCCATTTATCTGGGAACAGGCTGAGGGAGAAATTGAAGATCTTGGTAAGAGGATTAATCACTTCATCAAGGGTGAGGTATAGCAGCTTTAGCTCAAGAGTATCCCCACTGTGTCTTGTTTTAGTGATAGCATTTGTGGCGTATTTCCGAGCTTTGTGCAATTTGATGGCTTTAAAGTAGAAGGGTGGGTGGGCAGGGGTGGGTGTGGTGGCGCTGGTGGTGGTAGGCTGAGAGGGGGAGTAGTCACCATTGAAGAAGTCAGGGGGTAGAACATTACTGAGGTCTGTGAAGACTGTGCTGAAGGTATTGACAATGGTGACAGGACTGAGGGTAATAGACCTATCTGTGAGTAGCACAGTAGGGATGGTTTCTGGCTGTTTTCCAGAGATTTCTTTAATATTTTTCCAGAATGCTTTCCCATTTCCTCATGTGTTGGTGAGCGCTTCTTTGTAGTAGGTGCTTTTGTGAAGCCGGATTGATCGGGTACAGGCATTACAGGAACGTTTGTAGTTCTGAATGTTGGTCTGTGTGCCGGACTCTCGAACCAGGAGCCAGAGGTAGTCCCTTGCTTTAGTTGTGTGATTAGAGCAGCGGTTAGCCAAGTATTGGAGAGGGTTTTAACTGCACTTTTTTAAGGGGGTGTACAAGTCACAGGCTGTGTTGAAGGTGCAGATGAGGAAATCGAGGGCTGAGTTCACATCTGTTGCACTGTAAATTGGAGACCAGTCTTGTTACTTGAGGAGAGATTTTAGTAGTTTCATTTTTCCTTGGGGAATGGTTCTGCTGGTGGTGATGGACGGTGGTGGTTTGTAGAATTTGCTGGACCATTCACAGATGACAGGGGAGTGGTCACTAAATGAGTCAGGTAGAACGGAGATACTGGAGATCCGGGAGGGGGTGACTGGTTAGGACCCAGTCCAGGAGAGAGGCGGTGCATGTTTGGAAGATGTGGTGGGTTGGGGTGGTGACCAGTTGCATGAGATTTACAGAGTCGAGGGCATCCTTGTCGTTCTCTGTATCGGGGCAAGCCAGTTAATGTTGAAGTCGCCAAGTAAGACTAGCTCAGAGCCCGGGGGTTGTGTACGTGCAAAGACCAGGGTGGCACTGAGGCCTTTTAATTGTTCTTTTGGTGGGATGTATACTGCAGCAACAGTGATGGCTTTTCCATGAGCTCCTAAGATTCTGCAAATGGGGAGGATCTGGGCAGATGTGTCCGTTTGAGGGGTGTTTAGAGGATAACCTGTGAAAGTCTCTCTAAGGTAGATGGCGCATCCCCCTCCTCTTTTTGTTTTTCGATCTAGTCGGGTAGTGTGATTGCAGAGTCAGGGACTTTTGGTGATAGCCAACTTTCAACTATAGCAATGATGTCTGGCTTGTACTGACATGAGAAAATCTGCAGGGCATCCAGCTTCAGGAGAAGGCTGCAGATATTGAGAAAGGCTAGGGAGAGTGGTTAAACCTTTAAACCGTAGCTGCCAAACATTTAACCACTTCTCCAGCTGTTTGAAATCTTTTGTCATCCTTTGCACACCCCGTTGGAGTGTTCACTAAGTTGCAGAACTTGACGTCATCCACAAAGAGGCAGACTTTCCCATCCAGCTCTTCCACTATGTCACTAATGAAGACATCACAGAGGACAGGCCCCAGTACTAATCCCTGAGGTACCTAGCTGTTCCCTCTCCCTTCCTTAGAGTGAAGTCCATTTACCACCACGCTCTACCCCCCAACCAGTGTCTTACCAATGTTACCACCTTACTGCCCACATCCATGCTGTCCAACTTGTTTACCAGTCTGCTATGTGGAACAGTGTCAATGGAGATGTTGAAGTCTTGGCGGGCCACCTCCATTGCCCCACCCTGATCCTGCTGCACTTTGGTTACCCACTTAAAAAAATCTATCAGATTTGCTTGGCATGAACTTCCCTCCATAAAACCGTGCTGCCACGAGTCCTGCAGTCCGTTAGAGTCCAGGTATTCCAAAGTCCTTTCCTTTAATAGTGTTTGCATTAATTTCACCACCAAAGAAGTCAGTCTGACAGGCCTATAATTGCCTGTCTTCTCCTTGCTACCAGTTTGTGAAGGGGGGGCTACGTCCACTCTTTTCCAGTTCTCTGGGACCATGCTGGTCTTCAGTTACCTGTTAAGCAGGTCTGCCAGAGTTGCAGGCAGTACCTTTTTGTGTTCCTTTGTCACTCATGGATGCACCCCATCTGATTCCATGTCTTTGTCCACCCTCAAATTAGTAAGTGCATTTCTGTCTCTCTCCACAGAAAAGGGACCAGTGTCCACTTCCCTCCCCCCAAAGATCTTGGTGCCTATTTGTGGTCCCTCCTCTTACCCTTCTACTGTCAACACCAAGCAGAAGTCTTTGTTGAAGATGTTTGCCTTTTATTGGTCCTCCTTTGTACAGTACCTCCCCCTTGAACCATACAATCCCTCCATTAGTCTTCCTTTTCTCACTAACATAGCTGAAAAATGTCTTGCACCCTTTTGCTACTGCCTGGGCTATTCTTTCCTCAGTTTGTGCTGTAGCGCTCCTTACAGCTTTGCCTGCCTCTCTCCATTTTCCCAGATACATTTCCCTAGCCTCCTCTCTCTGGGACTACTTATACCTTCTGAATGCCGCTCTTTCTGCCTTTACCTTTTCTGCCCCTTCCCTCAAGAACCACAATGGTCTCCTCCCCCTTCTCCTTTTGTTTAAACTTTCTTTATTTATGTATATTTTCTTTTTTTCCATACCCCATCCCATGGAGACCACACTTACAAACATAAGTATAAGAATGACGAATTTTCCAGGTACATGATGGTTCTGAGAGGATACCGTGTCGCATTAATTATACATCCATCATCAATCTGTGTCAGGGTATATTTCTTCCTAATACATACTTTTCTCTCTCCCTTTCAGTACGAGATATCTTTAATTTGCATATTCCTTTTGTCTGCGCTCTGTCATAGTTTAAACTATAGCCCAAGGACCTCAGCTTCCCCAAGGGTACAATCAAATCCCTCAGATGTTAAATATTTTAGATTTTAAGGAATAAAATTCAGGGTCCATTTACCATATAAAGCACCCATCTTCTCCAAATCAACTCAAATTTGGTGAGCTTTTATTAAGTAAGGCTGTGAGTGCCTCTAATCTATATAGTTTGATCATTATGTCATGCCACTCCTGGATGTTAATCTCCTTCTGAGAAAGCCAATTTTTGTAATTATTTTTGTGCTGCTAGGCATGCCATTTTAAGAATTTACCTGTGTTAGGATCCCTGCATCCCTGGGATAATCCATAAAGAAAAAGGGAAGGGGTGAGTTGTAAACGTGATCAATTATACTCTGTAAGGTCTGCTGTAGGTCCTTTAGAAAACTCTGGACTTTTGGGCAACTCCAGAATATATGACCCATCGTTGCTGGGAATATCCCCTTCCTCCAACACCCTGAAGCTTCCTCCTTGATATTTCCTTGAATCGCGGGGTCTTAAAAATCTCACTAACATTTTCCAAGCAAACTCCTTCCAACTGAACGTCAAGTCCCCCACTGTGTTCTTTGTAGTGCCCATTTCCATTGCTCTTCTTGTATCCTAATACCCAAATCCCTCTCCCAGGTCTCTTTGGTACTCTGAATAGTATCTCCTTTCCAATTGATAAGAGCTGTGTATATAGTTGAAATTATATGCTCCTTAGGCGGTTTACCCTCTATAGCTGATTTTAATATTTTACGCAATCTGAGGGGAGGACCTGGTCCGGGGCAACTGTGCCTGCAGCGATCTGATATATGCTCTTATCTGGAAGTATCTGAATCTATCTTTCCATGATATATCATATCTGACAACTAAAGTCTGAAAGTCCAAAATCTCATCCCCTCCAAGAAGTGCCATATTAAGTGCAATTTTTTCTTCCCATTTTTGAAACCCTTGTCCCACTTGACTGGGGTGAAGGATGTCAGGTAGGGCACCGACAGCATTAGGTACCTCCATCCTTTGGCCTTTGAGTCTAGAGGATGTTATACCAACTATTTAGGGTGGCTTCCGTTATGACGGTTTCTCTCCCCCAGGTCTCTAGCCCTCTTTTGTGAGAGCAGGGCCAGGTTGAGATCCTCCAGGCCCCCCCTCCCCAGCTCTATATCCTTCCATCTAGCCTCATATGTTTGATCCAACCAATACATGACCATTCTAAGTTGGGCTGCTTGGTGGTATAGATTCAAATTAGGAAGGGCAAGGCCTCCCCCCTCCTTTGGAGTCTGGAGTACCGAGAGGGGAACTCTTGGCTTCTGCTGGCCCCACAAAAAGCGAGAAATTCTCCCATGCAATGCCATAAAGAAGGAGTCTGGGACAGTAATGGGTAGTGTTTGGGTTAAATATAAGAATCTGGGAAGTAATACCATTTTAACTGCCTCCACTCTTTGCACTAAGGGGATGGGGGTCGGAGCCCATCTCTCCAACTCTGACCTAAGCTTGTCTAAGGTTGGGTTAAAATTAAGTGCATACAAATGTCCTACCTCAGAACTAAGAAGGACCCCAAGTACCTAATAATGTATGGGTCCCATTTAAATGGGAATGACTCCATCAGATTCACTGAGGGTGTATAATGGACCTTCAATACTTCAGTTTTAGTAGTATTTAGCTTATACCCTGCTAATTCACTAAATTCTGTTAGGCAATTCCACAGCGGTCCCATTGAGCGCCGGGATCTGACAAATAGATGAGCAGGTCATCCGCATATAACGAAGCTTATGTGTTTCATCCCTTGTCTTCCAACCCTCACCTCTCTCTCCTGGCGTATTCTCTGGGCTAGTGGTTCCAAGTAGAGGCGACAGAAGGGGCGAGGAGGAACAACCCTGCCTCGTGCCTCTATGCAGCTGAAAGGGGCGGATACCTGCCCGTTTATTTTAACATAGGCCTTGGGTTTTGTATATATGTTTTCAATAGCTTTTAATCATTGAGTCCGAAACCAAATCTACCAAGGGTCAGACTTAGGAACCTCCATTCTACCCATCAAATGCCTTCTCCGCATCTAAGCTCATCAGCAGGAGCGGAAGCCTGACCTAGTAGCATGATGCAGTATGTGCAAGGTTCTTTTAATACTATCTTGTGTCTGTCTCCTAAGTATGAATCCAGTTTGATCCAACGCTACCAGTTCAGGCATTACTTTTTCCATACGCCTAGCTAGTATGGCTGTATATACTTTATAGTCAATGTTCAGCACCGATATAGGCCTAAACGATTTACATTGTGTGAGGTCTTTTCCTGGTTTTGGAATACTTAAAATGACGGCAACATTCCAACTGTCTGGAAGAGGTTCCCCCGACTGTATCTCTCTACATGTCTCCAATAACTGAAAGCTAATCTCTTCTCTGAAAAATTTAAAGAATTCTGGGGTGTATCCATCTGGACCTAGTGATTTTTTAGATTTAAGTTTCTTGATTGCATTATCTATCTCTGCCAACTCAATGGGCCTTTCAATACTCTCTCACTTCCTGTGTTAGCTTGCAGGTTAAGCCTCCTTAAATAATCTTGGATCTCTAACTCACTTGGGCTTCTATCTGATGTATATAACGACTGGTAAAACCTGTTAAAACAGTTTAATACCTTTTCGGACCTCTCATCATTTTCCTGAGACAGGATCTCTAATCTGGTAATAGTATTTTGTATGCGGTCTGTTGTCTCAGCCTATGGGCCAAGGGCGTGTGGCTCTTGGGCCTACCTCGTATGTTCTGGCGAACCCGTTGTAGCGCCTGTTCAGTTCTGATGTCTATCAGCTTCTGAATTTTTGTTTAATTTCTTTTATGTTTGTGTAGACTGTCTCATTACCGGCTGCGTGCTGTCTTTGCAATTCTAGCAATTGTATTTGCAGCTTCTCCATCTGCTGAGTTTGCTGTCTCTTAAAATCGCACGCATATTTGATACAATCCTCTAAAACTGTTTTATTGTGTCCCAGAGAATACCTTTTGAGACTTCAGGTGTTTCATTCTCTCTAACTATTTGTTCCAATCTAGATTTAGCCATGTTAGTGAATTCCTTCAAATTCAACATATAGTTGTTAAATTTCCACAGGGTCTGACCTCTTTTCCTATTCCATTCCATTTCCATCAGGATCATAGAATGGTCCGAGAGTGTAGAAGGATGTACCTACAGCTAGTCACTAAGTTTTGGTGTTCTCCGATATTAAAATATAGTCTATTCGTGTGTATGACCCATGCGGGTAAGAAAATGTGTGTATTTCTCCTAGGTTCTCTCCTCTCCAGGTGTCTACCAAAAGGCCTTTCTCAGATGGGCCTTTATCTCTTTACTAGTGGGATTCTGCCTAAAATTGCCTTCCTAGAGGTGTCTATTTGTCTCAGATTTGATTTAGGTCCCTCCTATGATTAGCCTTCCCTTCTGCAAATCCACTATTTTCTGCAGTAGGACCCTGGTGACCTCCCTCGTTGTCCCCGGTGGAAGATAGAGAGACACCAGTGTAACATCTATCCCCTCAAATTCCCCCACCAGTATCACCAAACGTCCTTCCGGGTCTGCATAGGTGGAAGTCGACTGAAACTGGATATTTTTGGGTACCAGGATGGCTACCCCTCTCCTTTTTTTCCCCTTATATGCCGCCGCCGCTATCTGACTAAAGCCCAGCTTCTGCAGTTTTCTGGTGCTCCTCCTACTTAAATGCATTTCTTGGAGAAGTACAAAGGAGGGCCTCAGCCTCTTTATGTCTGTCAGAACCTTATACCTCTTAATCGGGTTATTCAAACCATTAACATTCTGAGAAAGTACCCTTAACATAATTTTATCAATCATTTTGGTATATATATACTTGCCTTATACTGAAGCCTCCCTGTTGCATCATGACATTTTACCCCCCTCGTCGCTTTCTCAACTATAAAAAACATTTGTCTCTCACTTAATCTTACACAGAAAAAAGAAGGTATACATGGCACTTCCCATCCCTCAGACAAAATTGTGTGTGTCTCAACCTTATTAAACAATGCCCTTCATTGGCCCCAGTTAGGGCCTTAGAAACAACCCTTCAGCCACCTCCCCAACTATGTACAAAGTGACCTCCAAGGTAGGGGACATTTCTACGTGTCCCTACTGACTCGGGAAGCTAATACCCGAGTTAGAGGAAGGGAGATCAAGACCTATCTCGTTCTCTTGGACCTTAAAATCAGGTCCTGGCCTGCTGTTTGGCCTGTCCTCATCAAAAGTTCCCCTCGCCTCCAAATTGGTCATGATATTAGCCATCGGACCCACATTCAAGGAGGCTGCCCATATCATCCAGCTCAGAAAAAAGAACATCCGAGCAGGAGGTCTAATCATGAATCCCTCGAAAGAGGCGCCCCCCTCTCACCCACCAGCTTCATAAAACAGATGCATTACTTTGAGTCGAGGCAAATCCTTTGTTTCCCATATCCTCTCCCCACTGAGCCACTCGCCTGACAAACTGTGAGAAAAAAAAAACACCAGCCCCATCCCTCCCTTTATTTTACCCTCGTTGCCTCCTCCTTCCCCCCCTTCTTTTAAAAGAGAAAAAAAAAAATCACATAACAGAAGAATTATGTCCATATAGAGTCCCAGTAGAATGAAATAAAAAAGGCCTACGACTTAGTGGGCTACTAGTCCTGATTTCCAAGTGTCCCAAAAGTTTATATCGTAATAGATTGTCCAAAGTGTCCCAAGACCTTAATATTTCTTCATCCGTGGATCTGGCTGACAGTCCCATCTAAGAAAAGGCTAATGTTCATTATACAGTACCCCCAGGTGGGGGAGGTTCATGATTTCCTGTTCTTCACCCACCTCCTGCTGTCCTCCATTCTCTCTCTCTCCTCCGGTTGTTTCTCTGTGCTCCTCGTGTGTGTAAGTGTAGAACAGCCTTTTAATCTCGTTCATAGTGTCACGATGATAGCGTCTCTCCCAGCGGTCTATTGTCCTTCTTTGTAGATAATTTCCACTGAGCCTGGTATGAGGCCTGCGTGTCCTTTTGGTTTCTCATCAGTAGCACTTCATGCCTTATTTTTCATTGCTTGATATGCTTCCTCCAATGTTTGATACAGTTCAGTACCCGACTCCCAGAACACCCTGAGGCGGGAGGGTAGGGGTCTGAAAGCGAACTCCCAGCTGTCTCAATTTCCGTAATATTAGGCGCGTAGCCAGTCTCTGTTGTTGTATGGAGGGTGGGTAATCCTGATCAAAAATAACCTTGCCCTTTATATTCCACTGTATGTTGTCTCCATGCCATTCTCAAAATATGCTCTTGTCCCTGTAACTGGAGAATTTTGCAATAATAGATCTAGGCCTCGCATTCTCCGAGATGGGCTTAGGCACTAGGGCCCTGTGTGCTCTCTCGATTCTGAAATTAAAGGCTTGTGGCAGATCTAATACATTTCTCAGCATTTCTTCTATAAACTCACATGTTTCCGGATTCAGTTTTTTCTGGTAAGCCATATATTCTTAAATTGTCTCTTCGGGAACTGGCTTCGAGGTCTAAACATTTAGATCTGAAAAATTCCTGTTGAATAATTTTCTCGATTGCACTTGATAGGCCCACCAAATCGTCCTCTGCTGTGGATACTCTCTCCTCGATGGTTGCTATGCGATTCTCCAGTTTGAGTAGGTCGTTATGTATTTGCTCCAACCCTCGCTTAGTGTCCGATCTTGTTTGTTTAATTTCTCCGAGTAATATTTCAAATCTGGAACGAGAAATAGCTTCTAGCTCTGATTCAGTGTCTGCTCCCACTGTACTCGCGGGTGAAGCCCTCCCGCTAATCATCGAACTCGCAGGACTCATGTGCAGCAGATTGCGTTGCGACTTCTCATTTTTAGCTTGCGATCTCTTCCCTGCTTTGCCTCCACTGTGTGTTTTGTGCATATTTCACCAAAAAAAACGCTGTTTGGGTCTGTGTGGAGTCGTTTCTTGCTGGGAGGCGAGAGGAGCTCTTGGTTTAGGCTGCCATGCTTTCGATGACGTCACCGGAAGTCCTCCTCTCCCTTCTCCTTTTGTTTACTTGCTTGACATACAGGTCTGTTGCCTTTATTATGCCCTCTTTTAGTCTGGCCCATTTGCCCTCCACCTCACCCAGGAAATCTTTCCCACCAGGTCCTTTTGGAGACATTCTCCCATCTTTGTAAAGTCAGCCCTTCTGAAACCCAGGACCCTCACCCTTGTGTGGCTGGATTCTATTGCTGTTCTTACATTAAACCACACTGTGCGATGGTCACTGTTCCCCAGATGACTTCCCACTCTGATGTTGGCAACACTGTCTGTTACATTACTAAGCATCAGTTCCAGTATTGCCCTAAAACAAAGTAACACAACAGCACTTCACAAGCATGAGTTAGTGGGTAACTTCAATGCAAGTACTCACAATTATGAAGATGCAGATACAGTTTAAGTTTTTTTTGTGAACATTCCTCTTACAAAAGTAGATATACATTCACTCGAGTGATGTGCCATGAAAACCAGATGCTCCCTGGTTGGCAAGGGGCACCACTCGAGTGGATGTATATCTATTTTTGTTAGAGGAACGTTCTAAAAAACTGTATCTGCATCTTTAAAGCTGACTGCGAGTATCTTCATTGGGGTTACCCAGTAACGTCTGGCTCTGGAGTGCTGGTGCCTTACTTTGTACTTTGTTTTGTTGCATTACAAGGGTGGAAGCCCTGCACCAGTACCCTGCCCAGTCCATTGAAGCGCAGCACCATTTTGTTTTTCTGGCACTCCAGTACTGCCCCACCCTGAGTGGGTTCACTGAGTAGCTGCCTGGGACATGCCCCCTGCAGGGAATCCAGAGTATCTCTACTTCTAGCTAATGCTGCAGCACGGAGGCTCCAATCTACATCTGGCAGATTAAAGTCTTAGGTTACTGGGGAGAAAACCACACCTAGTCCTTCACCTAGGGACAAATGAGCTGGCGGAAAAGTATATGGGGATGTACAAAGCAGGTTCAGGGAGCTAGACAGGGGATGCAGGGAGGAGGATAGTTCTCTGGTTTTCAGAGGTCTTGCCTGTTCACTGCGCTAGCACTGGTAGGCAGCTAGAATAAAATACTTCAATCATTAACTCAGGGATTGGTGCAAAGGGGATGGAGTCACCTGCTTAGGGAAGTGGGGGACACTTGGGCAGGGGAGAATCTATAAACGAAGGACAGCCTACATATAAGTGACGGGTGTGCCAGAGTGGTGAGGGGAAAGTTGCTAAGTTACATAGATGGGGTCTTTTTTTTTTTTTTACCAATTATTTTACCAGGTGAGACGCACTAAGCTGAAAGCTTGTTTGCAGGTGCAACCTGGGGGCACAAGGAAGTTAAGTGACTTGCTCAGGGTCACACAGTATGCACCTAGGGGGCTGTGGGATTCAAACCCAGGGCTCCAGATTTGCATCTCAGAGCCTTAACCCATTGTGCCACACTGCCTCCAAAGAATTTAGACTAGGAGGGGGGAGTACAAGAGTAGGGAAAAGGTGGAAGAAGAAGCTGGAGGGACTTGCCTAGTTAGCACTCCCCGCAGGAGGGGGCAGGGTGATATATGGAGAAAAAGAAAAAATTACTCACCTTAGTAATGTTGTTTCTTCTAATGGAGTCTTGCTATATTATGACAGATGCAGTGAGTCCCAACCTTCGAACTGCTCCGGAGGTGAAAGAGTTAACTTTCCATGCCAGGCATGGAACTTTGAGCTTGAGCTCGGTTGAAGACTCTATCTGTTGTTCTTCAAACTCAAACTGTCAGATCTTTACGAGCAAAACTCACTAAGACTCTGTGCGGAAGCTGTAAACCTACACTAGCCAACTGGCTACTAACTATATAACACATTTTTTGGTGCCAAAACAAAGACTCAAGTCAGGAGACCCAAAAAATGACAAACACAACACAGGTCACCCCAAAAAGGAGGGGTGAAAAAACAAGGTGGGCATCTACTAAGTGCCAACATTGCCTGCCCACCCACATCCCAAAAATAAAGGTTCTGAGAGGGGCAGGCGGGGGGTGGGTGATAATATAGCAAGACTCCATTAGAAGAAACAACATTACTAAGGTGAATAATTTTTTCTTCAAACAACATGAAGTCTTGCTATATTATGACATATGCAGACTACACAGCAGTACCTCCATGGAGGCAGGACAGAACCTACTTAGGAAATAGGCTCTGAAGCACAGTTGTGCCAAACCGAGCATCACTCCTCGCCTGGATGTCCAGGGAGTAATGCTTGGTAAAAGTGTGAACTGTTTTCCAGGTAGCTGCTTGACATATCTCCAGGATAGGGATGTCCCTGGCAGCAGCCAGAGACACAGCTGTACCTCTGGTAGAGTGAGCCCTCAGGCCTGAGGAAGGAACCTTACCCAGTTTTTCATAGCAGAATTGGATACAAGAGACAATCCCCCTGGCAATGGATCTTTTGGTAGCAGGTTTCCCTTTGCCAACCTCACCATAAGTGAGAAGCAATTGGATGGAGTCAAACCTGTGACTCTTGGTACGATCCATGTAGTAGCTAAGGGATCTTTTGACATCTAAACTGTGTAACCTCCTCTCGCCAGAGGAGGAATGGTCAGTGAAGTACACAGGGAGAGACATAGATTCATTAAGGTGGAAGTCTGAAACCACCTTAGGCAAGAATTTTCTGTTAGTCCACTTACAATGCTTGTAACTCACTTATGCGTCTGGCAGAAGTGATGGCTACCAAAAACACAGTTTTCCAAGTCAAGTACTTAGGCTCTGCTGAAGACAAGGGCTCGAAAGGGGGTTGCATTAGCTGGGCAATGCAAATGTTAAGATCCCAGGCAGGGGCAAGATCCCTGAATGGGGGGTTGGTGTGAAGCAACCCTTTGAAAAACTTGGAGAAAACAGGATGGGCTGAATGAGAAGAGGGTTTACCTGCTGATAAGAAAGCAGACATGAGTGCCAGGTACACTTTTAGGGTAGCTGGTCTCAGCCCCAAAATATTTAGATGGACCATATATTCCAGGACAGTGGGTAACCCAGCAGATTCTGGGGGAATATGCTTTGCAGAGCACCATATAGAAAATCTCTTCCATTTGGAATTATAAGTAGCCCTAGTGGAAGGTTTCCTAGAAGCCTTCAGGATATCTAATACACCTTGGGAGAGGTGTAGGTCAGCAAACTCTAACTCTTCAAGAGCCAGGCCTTGAGACTGAGAGATTTGAGGTTCAGGTACCAAACTCTCCCCTGAACACAGGATAACATATTGTGATTCCTGGGAAGACACAGGGGAAGGTGGACTGCTAAGGACATAAGGAGTGGGTACCAGGGCTGTCTGGCCCAGTCTGGAGCAATCAGGATCATCTTGCAGGGTTGAGATCTGATTTTGACTAGCACTTTGAACAGGAGAGGGAAGGGGGGGAAAGCCATAGATAAACTTCCCTTCCCAAATGAGAAGGAAGGCATCCAGGGGGACTGAGCCCAACACTGGGGGCCTGCAACAAAAAAGGGGAAGTTGGTGATTGTGAAGGAAACCTAGAGAGGTTAGCAGTTGCTGAGTTACCTGAAGATGTAACCTGACTTGGTCTGGAGACTGGCCTACTATGAGCCAGTCATCCAGGTAAGGAAATATAGCAATTTTTTGCCTTCTTAAATGGGCAACTGCTACTGCCAGGCATTTTGTGAATACCCTTGGGGCAGATGTGAGGCTGAAGGGCATTGCTCTGAACTGGTAATGGCCTGAGGGCAGTTCGAATCTGAGGTACTTTCGATGGGAGCTTCTGATGAGAACATGAAAATAGGCATCCTTGAGGTCCAGGGACACTAGCCAGTCCCCTGGTCTTAAAGAGGGTAAAATAATTCCCAGAGTCACCATTTTGAATTTTGGTTTTAAAAGGTGCTTGTTTACATACCTGAGATCCAGGATGGGCCACCATTCTCCTGTCTTTTTTTGGGTAAGAAAGTACCTGGAGTACAATCCTTTGCCCTGGTGTAGGGGTGGAACCCTTTCCACAGCTCTGAGAGCCAGGAGGGTAGAGACTTCTGCTTCTAGGGCAAGAGCCTCTGAAGGATTTGCAGGTGGAAAGGATCTGGTCCTCATCTTTGGAAATATTTTGAAGCTGAGAACCAGTCCCTGGCTTACTACTTCCAGGACCCACTTGTCTGATGTGAAAGACTCCCAGTCTTGGACAAAGTAAGCCAGCCTGCCCCCTACAGGTAGTGGAGAATCGGCCCTGGGCACCCCATCAGGGTGCCTGTTGGCAGGGCTTTAGGCTGAGGGGTGGACGCAGGTCTGCTTGCACCCCATCTGCCTCTTCCTCTAAAGAACCCCCTCTGTGCATAAGCTGAAGAGGAGGCCTGGGCTTGGTAAAAAGGCCTATGAAAAGGCCTGCCCCTGCCCCTGAGAGGCTGCCTTTGAGGAGTGGTCTGCCTTTCCTTGGCCTGTGCACTCCTATAGGTGGTCCTATATGCATCTATTTTCTTCATGTAATTCTCTGATTGCTCCCCAAACAGAGAGTTGCCCACAACAGGAAAATCCATGGCCTTAGTCTGGGTATCCTATGACAGGCTAGTACATCTGAGCCAAGCTATTCTACGGAGAGCCACAGATGTAGCCATGACTCGAGTCTAGATGATACATCATTAGAGTCCACTGCAGCATGGAATTGCACCTTAGATGCCTCACTACCATCAGTGGCCACCTGCTCCAGCTCCTTGGCAAGCTGGCCAGGGACCTGCTTTGCTAGAGCCAAAATAGTATCCCATCTGGATTTCTGGTATCTAGCAACATAAACCATATAATTTGCCTGTCTGAGTCCCAAGGATGCTGCCGTGTACTGTTTCTTTGCCATGGCATCCACCCTTCTGGAGTCCTTGTCAGGGGGGTGAGAGGCCAAGGGAATATTTGCCTTGTCACAGGCTGCAGCCTGCACAACCCCTACATGGCTGCATTGTTGTGTAAGGAACTCCGTACCAGAGCCTGATAATGTATACCTTTTGTCCATTCTTTTATCAACAGGAGGTATAGAGTGAGGAGCTTTTAGAATTTTTACTGTCTGTTTCCAAAAAGATTTATGCAGAAGAATAGACAGTCTCCTAGACTCTGGGATAGCCATCATTTCCACATATTTAGGCTCTCTTTGATCATCCACAGCTTCCTCCATAGGGAGCTGGAGGGTTTCAGCCACTTTTTTATAAAACATAAAATGAGAAGAGGACTCAGAAAGCCTAGGGGGAGACACTCCTGAAGGTCTGTCTGGAGAGATGTCCGGTTCAATGGGCACATCCAGATTTTCAAATCCACATTCACTCTCCTCACACTCCTCTTTGCCCCTCCTCTGGTTCATAAAATTCCTCTAAATCATACTCTTGAACCGGTGGAACCGACCGAACCGCATGCTTACCTGATGGTGCCGGTTCAGTCGGAACCGGGGAGAGTGACTGAACAATTTTAATTGCTTTAGCTATTTCTTCAGCAGTTGGAGAGTGAAGTTTTGGCTCCACACCAGCTGATTTTCTAGTTCTCTTTGCTGAAACCGACTCCTCAAAGTCGGCTCTCCTTTTGCCCGAGGAAGTATCGCCCTGGTCAGAGGGCACTCCCTCCGGTTTGGTTTCAACCGAACCGGGCTGGCCATCCGGTTCAGCGGACTTTTTGGCCTCCCTTTCCCTGAGCCTACCAACTCTTTTATCCAGGGTAGCTGCAGGAAAACTTTTACAAATCTGGCAGTCTGCATTGAGGTGGTCAAACCCCAGACAATAAACACAGGTGGTGTGGGGTCAGCCTTGGCAAAGGCTCCCCCACAGACAACACAGTGTTGAAACCCAGTGGGCCCAGTTTTTCTTTTGGGTTTCTCAGACATAGTGCCAGCCTAACCAAAAATGTGCCCGTTTATGGCAATCCACCAAGCAAGACTCCCTTATCAGTTCCCAACCGTGTCACGGGTCGTGGAAAAAAAACATAATGAAATACGTCTTTTTTAGAACCGATAAGAACCGGGAACTGCACTTCTAAAAGATAATAAATGTAATAGAAACACCTGATTGGTTCGAACTGAACCGATGAAACCGTTTACAAGTTCCACACACAAAGTAAATGTAAAACCTACCTAGTACTTACAAATACCACAGATAGAGCTTGAACCTACCGGTTGCAGTTTAAATTCGGTTAAGAAACCGAAAACTTTATATTTTAACTGACAAAATGAACCGAGCAGAAGGAGAAATCTCCGGAGCAACTGTTCAGTGAGGCGGAGTAAAGAATCTGACAGTTTGAGTTTGAAGAACAACAGATAGAGTTTTCAACCGAGCTCGAGCTCAAAGTTCCATGCCTGGCATGGAAAGTTAACTCTTTCACCTCCGGAGCAGTTCGAAGATTGGGACTCACTGCATAAGTCGTAATATAGCAAGACTTCATGTTGTTTGAAAGTTAGAATACGGGGGGAAATTGGTGGAGGGATAAGCTAGCAAATGCCAGGAGTATGGTAATAAAATGGGACATTTCGAGGCCATGATGGTGGATGAGGGACTGGACGGCCAAGATGAAGACATGGTGGACAGAAAACCATGAATGGGAAGTGGGTGTTGTGGGGTGTAGCCTTTTTAGAAAAGATAGGACAGGGAAAGGGGGAGTTGTACTAAACGTACAGTAGGGCATAAAGGCAACAGTAAGGCAGGTAAGTCTGTGATTGGTGAAGGTCCTCTGGGTCATGCTACTCAAGCAGACTGGAGAGGCATTAAGCCTGGGCGTGGTATACAAACCACCAAATCAAGGGGAGGAAGTGGACAATCAGTTAATGCAGGAGGTACAAAGGATGGTAAGCAAGGGGGATCTTCTGATGGATTGGGACTTTAATCTCACTGATGTGAACTGGGAGATTCCAACAGCTACATCAGTAAGGAGTAAGGAGATACTGGAATTGCTGCAAGAAGCACTCCTACAACTGGTAAGTAAACCCAATAGGGGCAGAGGGACACAGTAGCTGAGGTTTTAATGGGGTACAATCTAGGGGCAAGTGACACAGAGCAGTTAGGTTTAGGCTTAGGACAGGGATGGAAGTGAGTCAAAGCACAACTAGGGTACTGGAATTCTGATGGTTGGATTTTAATAGAATGAGGTTGATTTTCTGGGTTGATATGGAAGGCAGGAAGAACCTGGGAGACATCCAAGAACTGCAGGGGTCAATAAGGAGAGGTCTTTTAAGTGCCACTAATCAGTGCATTAGGAAGGTAGTCAACAGCAAATGAGAAAGAAGGCTACTGTGATATTCTAAAGAGGTGGCATGGGCAATAGCGGAGAGAAAGAGGGCCTTCAGGGCACATAAAAGGACACAAGGAAGGGAGGGCAGTGAGGTATATAGGGAAAAGCTAGGGGTGGCTGGGCAGACAATCAGGAGGGTGAAGCATTCTAAACAGAGAACAGCAATGAGGTGGACTTGTTTTGAAAGGGGTGTGACAGTCGGTCAAAGGGTAAAATTTTACCCTCAGGTCCCTCACGACAATTTTGAAACCTGTCAAGATTGTCACGATGGGGAATTTCGCTGTTGGGGTTTCACCATACAGTTGGCATATGGTTTGCAATATCTACTTCATTGATTGGGCCCCTCACTGGGCTGCCATAATCTAGAAGAGGCCTAACATATGTTGTATACAATGTCATAATAACTGGGTCTTCATTTTTGTCAGAAAAAACTGTGCCATTATTTGCTGTAATAAAGGAGTGTTTGTTACGGCAATCACATGCACAGTTTTTCTTATTCTCCGCATCCACCCGGCACAACTCAGTGTCCCAGACTGCTGGCCGCCTCCTCCTCTTTCCCTTTAGAGATGGAACCACCACTCAAACTCAGCGATAAGTCACAACCAAAAAACCCACAAATTTTAACATTAAAAAAAAAAAGACTTTGACTCCGGCACAACTAAATGTACAAACAAGTTTTAAATAAATAATTAAAAACTGACCTCTGACCACATAATGAAACCTAAGCAGGCCACGGCCACACAAGGATGTCTTTTTTTATTTTATAGACTATAACTACTGTGGCAAAAAAATGAGAATCCAACAATTATAAACAAGCATTTGTCAATGTCGAATGTTGTCTTGCTGGTGTTGGCATTAGTAGTGCAGGAGTTAGAGAGATGCATAACAGGAGCGGCAGTGAAGTATGGAACCAACGTCAACCCCATGTTACCCCATAAAGAGTGCCAGACATTGCAGTGTGCCTTTGGGTCACTGGCCATAATGCTCATGCCATTTCACCTCACCCTAACCTGCAGACTCTGAGAAGTGCTGTGTTGTGCCTTGGGTCATTGGGCCTTATGGTCACCCCATTCCATAACGAAGAACGTGGAGATAGGCGCAGTATAGGAGAATGGAGTGAACTTTGGGTCCAAAGGGTGGAAGGCACACCTTGATGCTTGTCAGTGACTGCTTTGCGGGTGGGATGGGGTGGACTTGCATGAGCATTACAGGTCATAATCCAAAGGCACACCCCTGATATCTGTCAGTGTGTACAGGGTGGGATGTTAAGGTTAGAAACCCAAATGCCTTGGACATTTGCTGGTATTTGCACTCCAAATTTTCAACAGGACCTTTCTGCGAGCCCACCTCATGAAAGCATTTGGGACCTCTACTCCTGAACAGTGGTACTGTGATTTTGTTAATCTGTCCCAAACATTGATTACCTACAGCAACCACGCTATTCTGTGCCACATGCATGAAAACACAGTTCGGGCATGATGTGAAACATGATAGCTGCACCATTCATAAGGAGGTGTGAAGAGATGGCAATGTTGAAAATCTAGAGTGAAAATATTAACAAATCTCAAAGTTACGCACGTGCATGAAAAGTGTGCAACTCAGGCTCGCAACGGTCATTCTTTTGAAATCTTTCATCAAATTTTCAACAAAGGCATTTTAGGAGGCCTGCTCATAAACAGTGCCACTATGATTTTCCTAATCTGTCATGAACGTTGAATTCCCCCAGCAGCTATTGTGCGCCAAATGTGCGAAACCACATTTTGGACAAGATGTGAAAAAAAAAAAACTGTACTGCTCATAAGGTGGTGTGAAAAAATGGCAATGTTGAAAATCTGGAGTAAAAATATTAAAAAGTCTCATACTGATGAGTGTGCGTGGAAACCGCGTAACACACCATCTTAACATAATCATTTTGTGGAATTTTGCCACCAAATTTCCAACATAGGCATTTTGGGACCTCTGCTCAAGAACAGTGTCACTGTAATTTTCTTAATCTGTCCCGAACATTGATTTCGCACTGCGACCATGCCATTGTGCGCTGGATGTGCAAAAACACATTTCGGGCAGGATGTGAAAAATGACAGCTGTACTGTTCATAAGGAGGTATATAAAAATAGCAATGTTGAAAATCTGGAGTAAAAATATCAAAACTTTTCAAATTTACCAGCGTGCATGTAAACTGCGCAATGCACGCTGGCAGCACAGTAATTTTTTTGGAATTTTGTCATCAAATTTGCAACATAGGCATTTTGGGAGGCCACCTCATCAACAGTAGCACTGAAAGGTTATTTTGCGCAGTGACCACAAAACCACCTTTCGGCACTGAATGATGCCATGACAGTGACTGAATTCATGAGGAGGGGTCCCAAGAACCCCGTGTTGAAAATTTGGTGCCAAAATTCAAAACAATGGTCGAGATATGCTCCAATGTTGAAAACAAAAAACATTTAGGCCATTATACAGCTTAAAGGCATTTCGTCAGTTTGTGGTCAGCTTTGAAGAGTGCAGACATGTTCCCGGTCCACCAAAGATCATCGTGCCAGGCTCCGGAGAGTAGAGGTATAGAATGCGCCAGAGAGTGGGTGCAGGTTGGGGAGGGACTCTACGGTAAGGGACCATTTTCTATCTTTCTGGTAACTTAAACAAAAAAAAATGTTGCAGGAAGGTTTTCTATTTGCAGGTTTGCTTTGGACACACTGGGGTGGGCTTCCAGTGTGCCATCTGTGTTTTTTGTGAGGGGGGGACTTAAGGTGATGGTGATTGGGCTCCCCACTGGCAAAGAATGCCTGTGGGGGGGATGATGCCAAAGGGGATTGGGCACCTCCTCAGCACACAAATAAAATGATAAGGGGGCCATTATGATGACGGGGATTGGGCTCTTTGGAGAGGGGGCATGCTGAAAGGGGATTGGGCACCCCCCAGACATTGGCTTGTTTGGGGAATGCAACAGGCAGAAGGTGACAGCCTCCGCCATGTTTTCTTGAAATGTTACACCAGGGAAGGCACGTCCTGCAATGAGGGGTAACTCCCTCATTGCAGCGGCTAAATCATTTCAATTTGGTGGCACGTTTTGCTACTGCCGTCACAGACAGCATGCAATCTAATTCATACATAAAGACCAGCTTGAAAAAGTAGTGGTGCCAATGGCCACATGACCGCACCTCCAAAACCCACTACTTCACTTCAAGCAACCCCAATATGTTGTCTGAGCTGCACGTGCAATACAACCATAAAAATAAAATATGGGGTGGTGTGTGTTGGGGGAGGGGGGGTGTTCCACAAGCAGCCTCTTGTGACCGCTGCTTGTTTCTTCCAGCTCTGTGTGTGGGAGGAGCTTCCTGCTAGTAGCCTCTTGCACCGCTGTTCATCTCTGCCTGCTCTGTGTGTGAGATGGGGTCCCTCCCTCACACAGAGCTGGCTCCATATTAACTGGGCATTGATTAGGAAACCCAGTAACCCCAGGGTACTTTAGGTCTCCCTGAAGGGGTCTTTTACCTGCTGGTATGAATTTCCTAGGACAAGCCAGTTATGCAGGTAAGAAAATACACAGATTTCCAACCTTTTGAGGTACACTGCCATCAGTCAATTTGTGAATACCCATGAGGCAGAGGTGAACCCAAAGGAAAGTGCTGAGAACTGTTAATGACCTGATTGAATAGTGAACCTTAGGTACTTTCTGTGGCAAGGTTTGATTGGGATGTGAAAGTAAGCATCTTTCAGAGTCAGACATGCCAGCCAGTTTCCTTGCCTTAAAGAATAAATAACTGCTGCCAGCGTTACCATTTTGAACCTGTGCTTTGCATGGTGTCTGTTTAGGTATCTGAGATCCATGATTGGATGCCAGTCCCTGTTTTTTTTTTCAGAAAGTGTACTGAATACAAACCCCTTTCCCATTGTGAGGAGGCACTGACTTTAATGCCCCAGCTTGCAGGAGCTTCTTTACTTCCAGCTCCAGCAGAATGGTCTCTGATGGAGTTGAAATATGGAAAACAATGTGGCCCTGGAGTTCTGGAATTATTTGAACTGCAGACACAGACCTTGACTCACTGTTACCAGTACCCTGTTGTCTGGAAATGTTTTTCCAATGTTTTCGTGAGACAACCTGACCCCTACTGGAGGAGGGAGGGGGACAGCTTAATCTGTGCAGTCAAGGATTCTGTCTGGATTGTGGTCTAGTAGCAGGAACTGGGTAAGCAAGCCTAGCAGACCTCCTGCCCCTACCCCAGTAATACACTCTAACCTGTGTGTATTCTAGAGGCATGTAATGATATAAGGCATAAGATCTGTGGTAGCAACCTCTCCCTCCCCTTCATGTGGATCTATAAGAAGTGGAGTCTCTCTCTTTCTCTCTCTGAGTTACTCCTGTTGGTGGTTCTGTACTCCTCCACCTTTTTCATGCATGCCTCAGTTTTGTCACCAAAGAGGGAATTATTTTCACATAGAAAATCCATAGCTTTAGCTGCATGTCTGGTGTAAGACTGGTTTCTCTGAGCCAGTCAAATCTTGTCAAAACTGACAAAACTAACATTCTGGATGCAGTGTTATTCACGTCTACTGCCATGTGAAACTGGTACTTTATGGTATCTAATCTGGATGCAGTGTTATTCGCATCTACTGCCATGTGAAACTGGTACTTTATGGTATCTAATCTGGATGCAGTGTTATTTGCATCTACTGCCATGTGAAACTGGTACTGTATGGTATCCAAAGCCATCCTGGCAATATCTCCCATATCACGTGCCACATCTCCTGAAACCTTATCAATTGAGGTCATCATGGAACTCCATAGGACTTTCTGGTACTGCGCCACATAAGACATGAAGGATGATTGTCTAAGGAGTAGATAAGGTCCCAAATAAACTTTCTTCCCCATTGTGTCAATTTTTCTGGAATATTTGTCCAGTAGGTGAAATGCAAGAGGGACTTTTGCTTTATCACAGACTGCAGCCTGTATAACACTCTCATAATCTGGATGGGAGCAGAGATAATCAGCAGAAGCCCTGTCCAGTTGGTATTTTTTGGTTAGGAAGGACCACCTTTCTTGTGGGATTGAGACCCACCATATTAAAAAAAAATATGCCTCTTCCTCATCATCTATGGATTCTTGTGAGGTGAGGCCCATGGTGTTAGCCATTTACCTGACAAAAGAGAAGTGGGATGAAAAATCATTGTGCCCTCATGAAGGGGAACCAAAGTCCTGATATGGGGATTCCTCTGGTTTAGTGCATTCCCCTAAATCTGGTTCCTCCTTCTCCTCCTCCTCAATGTAAACTTCAAGCCCTTGGTCACTAGGAACTGGTGCTCGAATGTGAACCAGGGAACCCAGGATGGTACCTGGGGTCTGTAGGGCCTGAATGACTTGCAGGACTATAGTAATTTCCTCTGCAGATTATTTTTTTCTTTATCTGTTGGGAGCTCCTTTGCTTTTTCAGCAGGAGGTACAACAACATTTTGTTCTTTATTTTTGGCAGGCACAGTCTCAGGTGTCTGCTCACTTGTTACTTGGATTACTGGGATGAATTTAGACAAAGTAGGCCACGGACCCATTTCATTGTCTCCCACTCAACAGTGGGTATATCACATGTTCTGTCTTTTTATTAGAAAATCGTCTAACCCTTAATTAAAAATGCCAATAGATGTTGCATGCACCAGATGGCTTGGGAGAGAGTTCCAGTATTTTGCAGTACTTACAATGTAGTAATTATATCTTTCTTACCCTAGGAGTCCTTTAGCATCAGTAACTTTAACAGTTAGCCGATTAGGTGCAACTGCCAAGGAGGTGTGCCTTTAAGAGAAATTTAAATTAGCTTTGAGCCATAGCCAATCAGAAACCAGGAAGGATAGTGAGTTGAGTAAGAGCTGCTGAAGGCTTCAGAATTTTTTCTCCACTGGACTGAGCAACATTGCCCCTAAGGTGTCTCTCAACTTTCCTTGTTGACAGCCTCCTAGTGCGTATCTGGGTAAAGTTTTCCTCATATTTCTGTTTCAATAATGTGCGAACTGAAAGTATGGCAAATTCGTTAACGCCATACTCATTTTAATTTTTAGCACAACCGTGCTATCTTGACTTTATTTTTACAGCGACTGTTCGTTTTAAATGTTAAATTCATCGTGGGTGCTTAATTTTGATGGCTCCTCTCTTTTATAACCAAATTCTTGTGAGAACCATTGAACTGGGAACAGTTGCCTTGTTTTTTATTTCAGATCTTGCAGGTTTTGCCACAATAAGGTCCAGGACTGGTTTGCTTTGCTTAGATTGGGCAAAACATAGCAGACAAACCTTTGATTATTATGGCTGAGAACATACCAAAGGCTTTTGATTAGGGGCCATTCAAAAGTACTATAGTATAAGGAGCTGCTGAGGAACCCTCCAGATCCCAGGCAGAAATTTAAGCTTCCCAAAAAAAAGTTCCTCACTGTTGAAAAAAATAACTGATGTGACGAAGGAAGGAAGCTTGATCAAGCCGCTGATGAAGCGGTCTATAAGAAACTCTGTCTAGACATAGATACTCCTGTTGCTCCTGGGAAGGCCTACAGCGAGACAACAGGTAGCTTAAAGCATACAGAAAATCTGCACATTATACCATGGACATAAGTGAACAGCCAATGAAATCGTCAGACTGGCAGTTTGTCACTGGTGTAAATCCTCTGATAACCAATGGCTGTTGATGAGTAAATAATCCTAATCCAAATAATCTGCAGCATATGAATAAATACAATAATAAAAAAAAAAAATTATACAATGGTAAGAAAGAATCCTGGCTTCTGATTGGTCAGTTGGCCATCACAGCAGGGAAGTTATCCTAGTGTAACCTCCCTGCTGATCGTTTGTAGGATCTTTTGTTGGATCTTCTTTTAAGAAACAAAAACATTTTTACAACTAACAAAAACATTCTTTAAAATTATTTTTTTATGCTGTATAAAACAACTAGCCATTTTATAATAGGAATAATGCCCTCCAGGGTGGGTGTTATGCTGGGATAACATCCCTTCTCGGGTGTTGGACGTCCTCAGCCAGTGGCCTCGGGTCCAACTACCCAAGGTGGGATGTTATCCCAGCATAACACCCACCCTGTCTGGCATTATTCCTTTAATCAACCTCTTTAAAACTTGCATTTTATCATAGTAAAAAAATGAACCTCGGTATAATCGCAATAAACCACTCGGAGGACGTGGGTTATCGTGGGATTTACCACAGCTGGACAGGATTTACCCACTCCAGCCATGGTAAATCCCCTGATAACTCACACCCCTTCATGGCTTATTGCTTAAATATTCCATCTGTGCATAATATGGAAAAATCACGGCAACTGTTTCAGACTGTATAAAAGATGGATCCTTTCTTTACTGGTGCTGGCAAACACTCTTCTACAGTTCTCTTCCCCATAAACTGTGAAGGCGATTTAGTTGATGATAAATCATTTTATGATGCCCCTGCCTACAGAGGCTGCTAACACTCTTCCACATTTCTCACCCCAGAGACTGTGATGGTGATACAGTAGATGGTAAATAATTGTATTCTGTCCCTGCTCACTGGGGCTGTTATCACTCTTCCACAGTTTTTGCCGCAGAGACTGTGAGGCTGATACAGATTATATGAGAATTCTTATGAGGTGGGCCCTACGTATCCAAGATTCTCCCTCAATGCCTTTGATTCTCCAGAAGATACTGGACTCCTTGAACCTCCCTTCTCTGGCGTCCTTCCAAGGTGAGGACGGGGATAAAAAAATAATTAAAGGGAGATGAAAGGTCCTGCACCTAAAAGCTGTCTAATAATCATAAAATATAAATAACAATAATGAAACTGCTGCAACCCCCACTTCGGTGGCAGAGCTTTACAAGCGGTCCGGAAGTGTGAATAATGAAATGCATTAATATACCAATTGTTTAATCTGTTTGCACATCCAAACCATGTGAGTATAGTGCATCAGGCAACTTGCAAGGAAGCTGAGGTTTCCTTGTCCGGGAGGGGGGGAGATATGGACTCAGAAAATATATTTCTTAGTCACTGGCAGATGCCTGTCAAAATTTCTGCCTACTTGTTTTTTTTTTCCAGTAAATATAAAAAACAAAACAAACAAACAAAAAAAAAAACACTGCAGAACTCTGTCCCGGTTTTCGATGCAGGAGCCAGTGGATACAGCTAACCTGCTCCGGAAGCTATGTAATACCATTTCCACAGGACAACAAGGATGCTGCCTTCACAGTCATGGCCTATGCCATCTCTCTGAGGGGCTTTGTCTGGCCTAGAAATACTACCCTCAGACTCCCAGTTTAAAGCCATGGACTTTCCCGGTGATCAAAGCATGCTGTTCGCTTCCAGAACATCTCACTCAAGGCCCCTTGCCCCACAGAACTTTCTCCTGAGGGCATTAGGGGCTGAGTTTTTTCCCAGCCTTCTCTGAGTACAGGGGTGTTTTTGCAGTCTAAAGCCTGACGTTAGTGTGGACAGACCTCATGTGTACCCAGGTGTCTAAGCCACTATCCCCAACACAGACATTTCTGTTGGAGTGGGAGACAAAAAACATTCTAGCCTGCGAATGGTGGAGAGGGTCCCTGTCCATGAAAAGAACAAAGGGTCTCTGCTTCACATAATTCCTGACACAGAAGAAAACTGAGAAATGTCTCCCATCTTGCGAACATACGAATCTGCCAGCAGAACAGACCAACCGGTCTATCAAAGTCTGCCCGAATGTGCAGCTTGCACCCTAGATTGCAGCTGCTCCAGCCTCCTCCCCCACTGTCCCTTCCATACCTGTCACATCTTGCTCTTAAAACCCACATTCAAGAGGGTCACTCTGTTACTATTCACACAGCCCTTACAGGAGGGAGACGGGATAGCCTCCCTTGCCAAAAAGGGCCCCCTTTTTTCCATATACCCTTAATGAGGTCACACATAAGGGTGGGCTCACTGTGGCCCTCAGCCTTCCTCAGCCCCAAGAGACAGACAAAGTGCTGGGCAGTGGGAGCAGCATGCCTCAGGAATCTGGGCATCTCTAGCTACACCTAAGTTGCCGATTAGCCTGCCTAAATCTTCTTGTCAGGTCAAGGAGTCCCTTTCTTCCTCTTACAGGGCGCTATCTGTAGTCTTGGGGTTCTCGGGTAAAGCTAAACACAGTCTCACCTGGAACCTTCCCAGCATCCAGGAAGGATATACCTTCCTTCTGCAGTCAACAAATTCAAGATGTCCCTCACTGGCAATTTTCTTCATCCAGGGACAGTGAGACCAACCTGCAAGCATTTGACTGGGTTTGAATCTTTAACCCTCACTGGTTTAGTATATGATGCAGTCCTGAGCAAATCACATAACTTTGACATTTCTTCAGGCTATTAGGACGCATGGCTTCAGTGCCTGCAGTGGTCCCAAAGTTCAGATACAGGGTGCATCACCCGCAAGTCTCCTTGTAGCTCACTGGTCTCAGAAAGCAACAATTTTCAAAGCTGAAAACTTAAACGGAGAAGTTCCACGGATGCCTTCCCCCTCAGGTGGGAAGTGCAGCTGGACAGTGTCTCAGTAATTGGCACCAAGACTCTCCTAGAGTCACAGTTAATCTTATTTCTTTTTGGAACTCAGAGAAATCTTTCTAGCTCAAAACATTGGCGCCGGTCATAAAAGGACAGACCTACAGAGTCAAACAGACACTACTGCAATGGCCAGATCAGGAGTATTCTGCTCGCAGGCAGTATAAATATTGATCTCTTGCCTTCTACCTGGGGGTCAGCCTTTCAGCAATTCACCTGCCAGGCAAACACAATACTCTGGCAGATGCTCTAGTTGCATCAGTCAAGGCCAGAGTTAATGGCCTCTAAACAAACAAGTACTAGCCACGGTATTCAGGCACTCAGCTGGGCACCCAGAAGTGAATTTGTTTGCCTCTCCCCTCAGTTTCCAGTTCCCTCATTTCTGTTGCAGGCTCCAGTTCCGGGATCGCCTCCTCTGGTCGCTTTGATTCTGATCTGGTCAAAGAGGTTTATATGCATTCCCTCCTTTTCACCTGATTCTCAGGGCATGTCTGAAACTCTTACAACAGCCTGCATCTAGGATTCTGGTGGCTCTGGTTTGGCCCAAACAAGCCTTGTACCTTCTCCTTCTCTCAGTGCCCTGCGGCAGTCCATTCGCCTGCTTCCAACTCACTCCCTGCAGAGTCTTCCTTAGACAGGAGTGCAGTATCCAGGCATACACTCTTTCCACCTCAAGGCCTGGTTCTGGAACAGTTAAAGTCTGCATCCTAACAATACTCTTGACAGGTTCTTAGGATACTGAGGATGATTAAAAAAAATCAAACACTAAAAAAACTTATGCAGCCAAATGTAAAGATTTTCCCTCTGGTGCAAGAGTAAAAATCTCAAAACCCATTCAGTCTCAGACCTTCAGCTGCTAGATATGAAAATTGTGTACCTACCGTAATTGTTGATCTTTCTGTGTATCTTCACCATTCATCACTAGTGGGTTATAGCGTTGGAGCTAGGACCCTGTGGGAGACATCTTTTTTTTTCTATGGGTGGAGACGACGAAGGGCCAGTGCCACCCTCGAGGCCAACGTTCCATGTGGCACTCGCGGGTAGGCCATTAACTGTCGTCGACTCCGCCCCAGCCCCAGTTCTGAAATGCCAGAGAGTGTAAGGAAAGGGAGGGTGGGATGAGGCAAGAGAGCCCAAGGGATAAACAAAAGGAAAGAAATAATGAACTAAAAGGAGAAATAAATGACAGAGGGGACAGAAGAGAGAAACCAGAGTAGGAAATTGGGGAAGGGAAAAGGCCCCAAGGAGAAGAAGGAAGAAGGAGAAGCAGAAAGGATGGGTAAGGGAAGGAAAAGAGATGCAGGGGCAAAAAGAGAATCACACCCCCAGGAGTGGTTCTGCAACTTAGGATTTTAAACAAATGATCGATCAAAACTGGGCTATCAAGGTTCAGCTGGCAGAAGGCAAGGCCTGAAAGTTTAAGCAGCATGGACCTAGAACGACCAACCTTAAGAGGAGTGCAGGCTGGTGATGTGTCACAAACTCTTCCCCTCTCCTCCCAAATAGGGGGAAAATTAAACTGCCATGAGGGCATTAAGGAACAAACTCAAATTTGAGTTCATAAATCAAACATGGAGGGGGGGCAGCCCCAGCACTACATTCACTCCCTACAATTGAGGGAGAAGAAAGAGGAGGAGAGAGAGCCTCCCCCAACCACATACTCCAATAATACCCCCAAGGGAGAATTCATCCCTGTGTGTCTCTAGGGTCCTCTTCCTCCTAACCACGAGGGAGAGGACAATAACAGATAGACACACGGGGGGATGAGGGAGTAAAGAGACTGAGGCCTTTTGGGGGAAGGAGGGTGGGATTTAGTAATGAATGGTGAAGATACACAGAAAGATCAACAATTATGGTAGGTACGTAATTTTCATATCTTATCTGTGTCAGTCTTCACCATACATCACTAGTGGGTGAGTATCGAGCCCCTCGAAGGGAGCCCTGAATTACCCCAAGGGACTAGGTCCTTTAGCCTCCAGTGGGTGAGACACTGAAGGAGAGAACCCTTACAAACCTGGGGAGGCCTGAGACTGGTGTAGGTGAGACGGTGAGCCCCCAGTGCAGAAGGGAAGATGGCCTGAAAGTCACCGTCTCACCCTATGAGAGAAAAGATAGGTTCTCTGGCATGTGGAGTAAATCACCCTACACCGGGCCAGGGGTAATAACCGGGATAGGTGAAGACATGCTGTCTGCCTAAGGCAGATCACTGTCCCTACCACTCTGGATGCTACCTCACTGGCATCATAAGATGCTCTTGCTTGGTGCCTTGCTAGCTCCAGGCCCTGCACAGAGAGGGCAATGGCTTGCCTGGTTTCCTCCATATCAGGCATTGAGGCTAGGATCTGTCCTAGCCTGGACCACAAGAACCTATCGCAAGGGCACTGACATATAGGAGACCGCCCCACTTTTGACATTTTTTTTGCCCCCTGGATGAGGCATGACCATTCGGTAAATAAAATACAAAACAGTACTCAATGCCGCTTTAAGGAAAAAGGAAAGATCTTACGGGCCAGAAGCGACATCGAGCAGGGTGAACAGAACCGAGACACACAAACATACAAGGCTGACAAACTAGGCCGCAAATGCAGACTGCTAGCAGAGTCTCCACATAAGGTCTTCACTCGACGATGGGAGAAGAAGAACTGGGGCTGAGGAGGAGTCGATGACAGTTAACGGCCAACCCACGAGCACCATGTGGCACGTCAGCCTCAAGGGCAGCACCATCCCTGCATCAACTGCGTCCATAGAAAAAAAAATGAAGTCTCCCGGAGGGTCCTAGTTCCGTCGCTATAACCCGCTAGTGATGAATGGTGAAGATTGACACACATAAGATTGCCTGGTACTCTTACAAGCATCAGGCTTGAAATCATCTTCCATCAAGTGGCAGCAAGTTCGGCCTACCTTTTGGTGGGAAAGAAACAATAGTTTTTTTCCCACATCATATTTCAAGAGTTTTTCAAAGGTCTCCTGCACCCTCAGGCTCCGGGAACCTGTCCGCCTCAGAGCCCTAACCTATGCACCAACAGGCTCATGAAGCCACCCTTTAAGCCTATGTCCATGGCCCACATCAAGTTTGTAACTTGGAAGATAGGCTTCTTGGTAACTTTTTCCTTTGCCAGGTGTTTTCACAGCTACAGGCCCAGTGCACTGAGTCACTTTACATCTTTCCTCACAATGATAAAGTTGGGCTCAGGACAACTAGAAATGTCTGCAAAGTGGTTTCAGGGTTTTCTTAGACCATTCCATTACTCTGCCTGTCTTCTTTACTGAGAAATCCACTCCTGGCAAGAAAAAAACTCCACAGTTTGGATGTCAGGAGCCATCTTCTACTATCTAGACCATACCAGACAATCCTTCTTCTCAGTTGTTCCCCACCTACGGCTATGTAGGCTGGGGAAGACCAGCTACCAAGAGAATTTGTCCTGTGGTAGGTCTCTTGTATTAGATTCTGCTACGAAAAAGCTGGTCACCAACCTCCAGTGGGACTCAAGGCCCACTATACCCGGAACATGGTAGCCTAGTTTGCAGCAGCAGTGGACGTTCCTCTACTGGATGTCTGAAAAGCAGCTACCTGGAAATCTGTACACACCTTTGTGGATCACTACTACAATTTGCATGTGCAGACCAAATCTGATGTCAAATTTGGTTGGGCGGTTCTGCAGAGCCTCTTTCTTAAGTAGGTTCTCTACCTACCTCCCACTTGGTACTGCTTCATAGTCTGCTAATGTTATTGATGCTAAAGGACTCCTGGGGTAAGAAGAAAAAAATTAATCACTGCAGTAATCTTCTTTCTTCCAAGGGGTCCTTTAGCATCAGAAAGCTCCCACCCTTCCTCCCCAATTCACCTGTCAGAGAAGGGCCCTTTATCTCCTCTTTTGCCAAATTTTGGGTTTCTCATTGTTGAGTTTTCAACTCATGTCTCAAGTGGTTGTTGTTTCTGCTTCCACTTTTGTAGACATTTGCATGTTTTTATCCTGTCCATTCATTTTGAGGTACATGCCCTTGTTTTCCCTCCAAAAACATTCTGAAGCCTTCGGCAGCTCTCACTCAGCTCACTGCCCTTCCTGGTTTCTGATTGGCTATGGCTCTAAGCTCATTTAAATTTCTCTTAAAGACACACCCCTGGGGCAGTTACACCTAGCCAGTTAACTGCTAATGTTACTGACGCTGAAGTAACATTAGCACAAGTCTGTGGTGAGTAATTTTTTTCTTTAATGGTATTAGTTCTTGGAACACACAATTGCTTGCTGTGAGACCCGAGATTATTTAGCCTTGAGATATATATCATCCTACATTGTCCCATAAGTTCTTTATTTAACTCCCTCTTCCCTGGAGTTACTGGAATCCATAAGTGTCAGTGTTAGGTAGGGAAGGCAGCTGATAATTATTTAGTTAAATGGATTTCATCTTGTCTCTCTCTGCTGCTTGATCACTGCTGAGATCAGAGAGGTGATGTCATTTACAGTGATCCCCATTCATTAAAACTGAGAGGCGGGCCGCCACGCTATCTTAAATGGCCGCCTCTCATCTTGTATAGCCGCCACTCTTTCAGTCTGCGTGCTGTCACTGTTTCTTTAAATTTTTGTACTCGCGCTAGGAGCTCGCACCCTGCACGTTCACAGGGATCCAGGCAGCGACGTTCTCGTGCACTTGTCTTCCGTAGTCACGCATGCGCAAAAGGAAGAGGAGCTGCTTGTAAACGGATCCTAACTCGCACAACTGCAGTTTGGGCAGAGCGCCAGTCAGGGATCACGGGTAATTCTTTGCTGGTCAGCAGACTCTCAGCCAAATCATGTAGCCAATCCGGGAGGAAGAAAGCGGAGGACAGCCGAGGAGCCCTATAGTGGAGCAGCTACAACACTTGGGTAGTCCTCCAGTGAAGTAGCTGCTGCCACTGGAGGGCTTTTTATCATTGCGCTTGTGTCTTCCGTTGGATTTGCATCTCTGTATAACTAATCCGGGCTCTTTGACTTGCTACGTTTATTTCAGCAGGCAGCTGCTACTCTAACATTAAAAAAAATATATATTTGCACTAAAAAATACTGACTGCATAAATGTAGTTTTAATTTATTATTTGAAGTGGGCTGAGTGAGGATTGGAGAGGAGGGAGTCGAGAGATCATCGTGTGGTCTCCCACAGTGGACCCTGAAGCAGCAGCTTTCACTGATCTAATATATAAGATAATGATTAATTTGAAATAAGATTTTCTTGCAGTGATTAAGAAGATAGACTCTGTCACAGTCTCTGCTTCAGTTTAGAGAAGTCGGTTAGTTGTTTTAAAGACAGCTGAGCAGGCAGCTTAAAGTAGTGAGGTTGTGCAGTCTTGCTTCGCCAGTGGAAAAAAAATATTTGTGTGAGAAAAAAAATGTGGGGTTCCTTAACTGTGCCAAAAGGGTCTGTCCCACTAGTCAGGTTGTGCAGTCTTGCTTCGTCAGTGGTCACTTGTTCTGAACCCTGATTCAGGGAATAAAAAAATATTTGAGTGAGAAAAAAAAATTGGGGGTTCCTAAACTTTGCCAACAGGGGGTCTGTCCCACTAGTCAGGTTGTGCAGTCTTGCTTCGTCAGTGGTCACTTGTTCTGAACCCTGATTCAGGGAATAAAAAAATATTTGAGTGAGAAAAAAAAATTCTGGTCTCCTTAACTGTGCCACCAGGGGTTCTGCACCACTAGTCAGGTTGTGCAGTCTTGCTTCGTCAGTGGTCACTTGTTCTGAACCCTGATTCAGGGAATAAAAAAATATTTGAGTGAGAAAAAAAAATTCTGGTCTCCTTAACTTGTGCTAACAGGGTTCTGCACCACTAGTCAGGTTGTGTCAGTCTTGCTTCATCAGTGGTCACTTGTTCTGAACCCTGATTCAGGGAATAAAAAAATATTTGAGTGAGAAAAAAAAATTGGGGGTTCCTTAACTGTGCCAACAGGGGGTCTGTCCCACTAGTCAGGTTGTGCAGTCTTGCTTCGTCAGTGGTCACTTGTTCTGAACCCTGATTCAGGGAATAAAAAAATATTTGAGTGAGAAAAAATTCTGGTCTCCTTAACTGTGCCACCAGGGGTTCTGCACCACTAGTCAGGTTGTGCAGTCTTGCTTCGTCAGTGGTCACTTGTTCTGAACCCTGATTCAGGGAATAAAAAAATATTTGAGTGAGAAAAAAAAATTGGGGGTTCCTAAACTTTGCCAACAGGGGGTCTGTCCCACTAGTCAGGTTGTGCAGTCTTGCTTCGCCAGTGGTCACTTGTTCTGAACCCTGATTCAGGGAATAAAAAAATATTTGAGTGAGGAAAAAAAATTGGGGGTTCCTAAACTTTGCCAACAGGGGGTCTGTCCCACTAGTCAGGTTGTGCAGTCTTGCTTCGCAGTGGTCACTTGTTCTGAACCCTGATTCAGGGAATAAAAAAATATTTATAAGAAAAAAAAATTGGTCTCCTTAACTGTTTCACTAGGGTTCTGCACCACTAGTCAGGGTTGTGTAGTCTTGCTTCGTCAGGGTCACTTGTTCTGAACCCTGATTCAGGGAATAAAAAATATTTGAGTGAGAAAAAATTCTGGTCTCCTTAACTGTGCCACTAGGGTTCTGCACCACTAGTCAGGTTGTGCAGTCTTGCTTCGTCAGTGGTCACTTGTTCTGAACCCTGATTCAGGGAATAAAAAAATATTTGAGTGAAAAAAAATTCTGGTCTCCTTAACTGTGCTACTAGGGTTCTGCACCACTAGTCAGGTTGTGCAGTCTTGCTTCGTCAGTGGTCACTTGTTCTGAACCCTGATTCAGGGAATAAAAATATTTGAGTGAGAAAAATTCTGGTCTCCTTAACTGTGCCACCAGGGGTTCTGCACCACTAGTCAGGTTGTGCAGTCTTGCTTCGTCAGTGGTCACTTGTTCTGAACCCTGATTCAGGAAACAAAAAATATTTGTGTGAGAAAAAATATTTGGGGCTCAACCAGCATTACCAAGTTCTCGTTCTGTATTGACAAATAAACACACGACAACACTTAGGAAAAAAAAGCCTTTATTGTACACAATGCAGAAACTAACTAACTTTGGTTTCAAATTAACTCAAAAACGGAAACATCCTGATCAAGATGACAATTGTGAGTCGATGATTGGAACAATGCCAGTTGGTCCAGTTGATATCGACGTCATTGTCCAAAAAACTCCTTGCACTTCCTCCTGTAATACAGAAAAAAACACCTCTAAGCATAGAGCAACAGGATTTTATACTGGCTGGCTTAACAAATACTGTTGGTTACACTACAAAGAAAATGATGGCATGTTTTGTGCATTTTGCATAAAACATAAACAGATGCCCAAATCAGGAACAGTTTGGGTACTCAGTGGGTGTAAGACATTCAGAGAAGATGCTATAAAAAGGCATCAGAACAGTTCAGTTCACGTTGTTGTTTCTGAACTGAAGCTAACTGCAGAATTTCAGCTCAAAAGGTGGAATAGAGCAGGCAATGCAGCAGGCCCTGACCCTGAACAAGAAGCTTTTGTGGCATCCTTCGTTGCATGTACTGACTAATAAAATGAACTGCCTCTACTATAACGAAATATGGCTCACTGCTGGATCTCGCCAAACCATTGGGATGCAAATACCTAGACAATATACATATTGTTGATGCTGTTAAATATCGTTTGATCGAACTGTCAGAGAAATGGTTCTCTCTCTGGGTGAGGTGGTCAGGAGATCAGTTCTTGCAGATTTGAAGGCTGCCAAATTTTTTTCATATTTAGTGGACGAAACAACTGATATTGCTGTTATGAAGCAGCTCATTTTGTATGGTATGTACTGCAAAGAAGGGAAACCCAGAGTTTCTTTCCTGGGACTTGAGGAACTAATTGATGGAAAGGCAGACACAATTGTTAAAAAAATGCTGGAGTTCTCTGATAACAATCAATCTCAGTTGATCACCTTGCAGGGTTAGGCAGTGATGGAACAGTCTATGCTGGGCAGGCAAACGGGTGGCTAAAAAGCTGAAAGAAGTCAGCCCAATTCTTGTTGAAAATCACTGTATGGCTCACCGGGAGGCCTTGGCTGTAAAGGCAGCAGCAAATGAAGTGAACGCCATTAAAAAGTTTAATCAAACACTAGATCACTTATACAGATATTATGAAAACTCTGCTGTTCGCATGGCTGCCCTGAAAGAAATTCAGCAGGCAATGGAAAACCCTGTTTTAAAGCCTAAACAGGCAAAAGCAGTTAGGTGGTTGTCCCATGATGCAGCATGTGACACACTAAGGAAGATTTTCCCATCCGTTGTTACGTCCTTGCATAGAGAGGCCTCTGAAAGGCATGATCCCCAAGCTGTGGGCCTAGTAAAATGGTGGAAAACTGGGAGTTTTTCTCTATTTTATGCATGATGTGACATACTTCCACACCTTAGCATCTTATCTAAATGCTTTCAAACATCAGCTCTGAATTTTACTGATATAAAGAGACATTTACATTCCACTTTAGAGATTCTTAGGGCACGCCTACTGGTACCTGGTCAGTACTTCTCCTCCGTTTCACCTGAACTAGTACTCCTGAATGATAATGGCCTGAACTTGCCATTTAGCGAACCACAGTTGAATCATTTCACAACCTCTGTGCATGACAAGTTTATTAGGGCCCTAATTGCTCAAATTGAGCAAAGGTTTCCAAGCACAGAACTTTTGGATGCGTTCAGTATCTTTGACCCCAGCATGATACAGGAAGTTGATATTGAAGAGTTGGAAGGGTATGGTAGTGATAGCCTTGAGATTATTCTTGGTCAGTATGCTACTGTTGTGGATGTAGATGCTTCTGCACTGGAATGGGCTTCTCTGCGTAGTCTCATGTTCACGGAAAAGATGGCCTTTAAGACTATTTCTGATGTGCTGCACACTCTAACTACTAAGTATGTAGACCTGTATCCAAACATATCTACTTTGGCAGAGCTGGCAATGATAATACCCATGTCAACTGCAGATTGTGAGAGGGGGTTTTCTGCACTGAATCGAATAAAAACGCAGGAACGAAATAGATTAAGTGCCAGTGTGCTAAATGCACTTATGCTTATCTCAATTGAGGGCCCCGATGTTGACAGTTTCCTTATTTGGAAGCTGCAGCTCACTGGGCAGGACTGCGAAACCGAAGATTAGATCTTGGCCTTGCAGGCACTAGTAAAGAGTTGTAGTATGGGCTCACCAAAATGTTAAGACTCTCACAAACTGTTGCCTGGCCTGCAACTAGAATGCAGAGGTTCTCCAGTATGTTTTATCACACTTTTATTTGCACTACATACTACTGAGGCCTCCAGATCATCATATTACTTTTATTTCTTGTTTCTTATGCATTTATTGCATCCCGACGGACTCCGCCCACCGGTAGCTCCGCCCCTGGTGACCCCGGCCCCTGTGGCTCCTCCCCTTACCACCGCTCTATATTTCCACGCAATGTGGAACACTGATTTATAACTCCTGCAGCAACATAAGCCACACAGCTGTTGTTGTGAGTGGAGAAATTGAGAATTCTGAAGTTAGTTCAGTGTGAGCAGTCCATGGTAGCAGCTCAGAGACTAAGCAGCTCAGTGTGTGGAGTGTCTATATTTCTCACCCTAGTGGAGGACATCCTTTCTTGACTTGTGAAGTGATGGAAACTGTCTCCAGGGGTTCCTGTGCCTTTATCCCATGTGAGATGATGGGGTCTGCAGACGATTTTAGGGTCAGACATCTGATCCAACCTTAAACTTTTGTGAAGCTGCCTTTGTGTGCAACAACTGTGAACTGATTCTGTCTGAGTTACCCAGGATATGTCCCTGCCTTTTTTCTGTGTTGTGACTATCTGATAAAGGGACCAATGCACCCACTTCTGTAAGGATTTTCTCAAGAAGACTTCTGTTTTTAAAGTTTTCTGACAACAGTGGATGTCCCATAGGTGACCTTCCCTTTGTTCAGGACTTTAACCTTACACCCTAGTGGTGTGCCTGATGTTAAATGTGCTGAACATGTCAAGAAAGCATCCATTTCTACAGTTTCAGTATTTGTGAGGTGGAACTCTGAAAGATTGGCTGGGCATGGACATGGAAGCAAAAGATGGGAGACCCCCCCATCTGGAGTGACCAGTTCAGCACTTCAGGTTCTGTCAGGGCGCCTTTTCTCTGTTAGTACATGTCGCCAATGTCTGACAAAGTTTTTACCTCTTGTATGTGTTTTTTCTCTAGTTTACCCCTTGTATGTGGGTTTCCAGTTTACCCCTTGTCTGTGACTTTTCTCCAGTTTACCCCTTGTCTGTGGGTTTCTCCAGTTAGCCCCTTGTCTGTGGGTTTCTCCAGTTTACCCCTTGTCTGTGAGTTTCTCCAGTTTACCCCTTGTATGTGGGTCTTTCCAGTTTACCCCTTGTCTGTGGGTTTCTCCAGTTCACCCCTTGTCTGTGGGTTTCTCCAGTTAGCACCTTGTCTATGAGTTTCTCTAGTTAGCCGCTTGTCTGTGGGTTTCTCCAGTTTGCCCCTTGTCTGTGGGTTTCTCCAGTTTGCCCTTGTCTGTGGGTTTCTCCAGTTTGCCCCTTGTCTGTGGGTTTCTCCAGTTTACCCCTTGTCTGTGGCTTTCTCCAGTTTACCCCTTGTCTGTGGGTTTCTCCAGTTAGCCCCTTGTCTGTGGGTTTCTTCAGTGTACCCCTTGTCTGTGGGGTTTCTGCAGTGTACCCCTTGTCTGTGGGTTTTCTCTGGTTTACCCCTTGTCTGTGGGTTTTCTTCAGTTTACCCCTTGTCTGTGGGTTTTCTCCAGTTTACCCCTTGTCTGTGAGTTTTATCCAGTTTACCCCTTGTCTGGGGGTTTCTCCAGTTAGCCCCGTGTCTGTGGGTTTCTCCAGTTTACCCCTTGTCTGTGGGTTTCTCCAGTTAGAGCCATGCGTGCTCCATCGTGGCCAGTGTGCCACATTACTGTCCTAGGCCATATGGGAAATGTCCTAATTACTGTCCGAGTGCCTTTTTCAGAAGAGTTTGTGTGTTTTCACACAGGCTGGTTCCACATTTTTCCAGATGTCTAATCCTGTGTCATATGAGTACTGTTCTAAGTACTGGCCTAGTGCTATTTTGAGGAGAAATTTTGCGTGTTCACTGTGGCTAGTTCCACATTTCTAGATGTTTAATCCTATGCTATATGGGAGGTTCGAATTTTGTTTTCTACAGATATGTTCTGCATCGTCTTGTGACACAAAGTGCAAACCCTTGGAGGTCCATCTTTGCTTTTGTGTTTCTAACTTTGTTTCGGAATAACACCACATTCTAGAATCCCACCCTGGTATAAACAATCTAGTTGTTGCTTCCTTTGTGGATTTACTAGGTACCCCTGTCCAGAAGTGCAAGCCTAGCATATCCCTTAGCAAACATTCTTTCCCCAGGACCTGGGTTTTGGTATTGGTCCATTTGTGTCTAGCACACACTGTGTGTTTTCTACATTACAGGTTTGATTTGTACTCCCACCCCTCTCTTTTCCCCTAGAATATGGGAAGTATGCCTGCTAGATAAACAAGGAGCCGGTGGGGGGTTACATTTATTTTGTAGGATATTACAGAAAAATAGAACACTTCTCTTTCTACAAGTCTCACATGAGAAAAGATTTAAAATATGATGTCTGTCATTAAAACACGTTTCCCAAACACAGTATTATTTTAGTGATTTTTCTCTGTGTTCTTTCCAGAAGCTTTATTGTTCTTTTGTGTTTTGTATGCTCAGACTCCATGTCAGTAGTTTTAAGGTCTGAGGTATCTTTTGAGGGTCTCTCCTTTGTCTTTCAGTGGGAGGAAGAAGACCCTCTTCATTGTACTTTGGTGACATTGAGGTGGGAGCAGAGGTAATCTGTTCCAGTCATTTGGCTCTTTTTAACAGTTTTGTACAAAAGTCAAAATAATGTTTATTTCTAAAAAGCGCTTTTCAAAATGTCAAAACGCTTGCACATAGGTATAAAACACACTAAAAATTAAAATAAAACAGTAATCAGCTGAAATCAGGAAGATTCCACTTAAGAAACATCTGATTAAGCTAACTTGAATAAATACATTTTTAGGGCAGCCTTGAAGGTCTCGGTGGACAGGCACTCTCTAATCTGACGAGGTAGAGATTTCCACACAGTCGGGCCGAATATGCAAAGGATTTCTCCCCTGAGGCCTTTTAATGGACCCTGGGAACCTCTAGCAATCCCTCATCCGTAGAATGGAGTGCAGGCACAAAAAGTCCTACAAACTTCACAATTAGAATATGACTGGGACCCAAGCACTCAATGCACAGATCTTGGCCATCAGTTGCAGCAAAGGTTTGGAAGCATTTTATACCATTTTTAAAACCTGTGGCTCACATCCTCTTTTTTTTGACAGACTGACATTAGAAACTGACAGCAGACTGTTCAAAAATGTCAGAAATTTAGAGCAATACTGGTAGGTTCCTTATATATAAAAAAGAACTGTGATTTAAGCAAATTTATTTGTGATTATTCAAAAACAGTGATCAGTTCCAAGAGTAGAAAGGGAACGATCGCTACCCACAGAATAAGTAATCACTAAACAGCTAGCAGTCAGAGCTGCAGTGTACACTTTTAGATTAAATCTATCAGTTCCTGGGTACAGCGAAGGTATCACTAACAAGTTCTAGATAGAGTCAAAAGGGCTGTGAAGAGCTACCAAATCACCAAAGTTATTTTCTTGTTGGTGCCATATAGTGCTGTTTAGTCACACTCATCAAAAACTGCCATGCTGCTAAATCAATCCATTTATTTTGTCAGAGTAAATGCTGCTGGTGTGTGTGTGTGTGTGTGCTCCCAGATTAAGTCTGTATTTTTCCTGTGGGGCAATTTTCCTCTGTTTTCTTGCAGATCATTATTTCCAATGGAAGCCAAATTCCTCTGTTTTCCCATATAATTAATGCAAGTCTTTGGGAAGAATTTCCCGTAGATGGCTCTAAATCCCTGTAAACAGAGTTCCTTACCATTTAGATAAAATACTGGATATTCCCTACAAGCTTAGTTTTTTCTTTCTTTGTTTATGCACCTCCCTCCACAACCTTGGTTGGTCTCTCCTTCAGACCGCCAAGGCTTTAACCCCACCTGGCTACCTCCTGCATCCTCTGCCATCCCAGATAGCCAACCCCCAAGGTAATCCGATGTATCCCATCATTGGGTGGGTCCTATCCCTTCGGAAACAAGAGCCTGAAGTCCTTACCTATTTGGCCTTGAGTGTGGCTGGGCTGGTCACGGCCATACATGGGCTCCATGGTGAGGGGTCTGGGTGGCCATAATCCCATTGGCTAAGGCACTCTATTTTTCCTCTTTTCTGCCTCACCCGCACTACACTCCTGGCCTATAGTAGACAGCGTCCTTGAGCGGGGGGGGCATGCCAGGGACATGTCAATGCCCACGTGCTTACATGCGCACCACCAGTTCCACCCTAAGGTGCTGAGGCAGGCCACCCCCCAGGAGGGAAGCATCCAATGGACGCTTATGTGCTTCCTCCCTGCCAGTCTCCGCTCCTGGTACCCGGGCTCGGGTCACAAACCCAGGTTGGCCAGCATGCCAAGCATACCCCCTTTGCTCTGTACCATAGAGCCAACTGCAAGCTTAGCTAAAGGAGAACTGCACTGAACCTGTGAGTAATGTTTCCTATAGAAGCTTTTTTCATATAATCGTTCCCCTTCTGTTTCTGCCCCATTGTTGCTGGCCTTTTAGTTAACCCATTGGATACTTATGGATTACACACTGCTACAAAGTGCCATCTAAGAAGTTTATGAAGTTGTTTATAGCATGACCCCATGAACCTAAGAATTCTAAATTAGAACTCAGATGCATTGTACCAACAATGTAAGTTCTTGAGAAGATCATACTGTTCTAAAATATTCAATGCCAGCAGTGTGTGAATCAGAAACACTCACTGAATTCACCAAAAGGCCAGCTAAGATTAAGCAGTAACAAAATAAGAACTGGTAATTTAAAAAAAATAGTATCTACTTCTACAAAAATGCATGTTTGCTGATTCAAGGCAGTTCTCCTTTCAGCTATTAACAGCCCGGTCTAAAGTGATCACTATTTATGGGGCTGGCAGTATAGGCCAGAAGTTAGAGTAATGAGCTATAAATGAGCTTTGCACCATCCAGCATTCAGACATGGGTTTGATTCCCACACCCTTCATTTCCATACTGTGTGGCTCTGATTAAGTCACTTAATCACCCCCGTTTTCCTGGGTTGTCCCTAGAAACAAGCACCTATGCCTAGTTGGCCTTACCTAGTTACCAAAGGAAAAAATATATACATTCATTAAATCCCATTCATAAACTGTAAACACATTTTAAACTCCAGTACACATGTAACCCCTAGATGGCACTATCCCAGGGGCTACTACCCCTGCCTGATTTGCCACTAACAGGTTGAGGGGCCTGGATCCAATGGCGGGTGCCTCCACCCAGAGGTCAGGGTTTGCAATAGTTAAACTTACTTGGTCACAGCCCTCTGGGACACTGCAACCCCCCTTTCTTCCCACTAGTGGCCCACACAATATATCAGAATTACCTTCACAGTATACACTTACCCCCAGGGCTGGTTCAGGCACGGGACCTCCTGTAAAATAAGATACAGTGCAACAATCACAGTACAATACTTTAACATAGACAAATACCTCAGGCAGTATAACTTTGCTGAAACAAGCAGCTCTGATTTATTTAGGGGGAATATAACAAGGACAGGGGGAAATCAGGTTAATTAGCTTATCACTTTACTATCTACCTATGGCTCTGTGCACAGGCCTATCCCTACCAGTTACTGTCCCTGGGTACCCAAGCCCTAGTGGCTAGTCCAAACCGTGGCAGCTGGTAGGGGCCCTTTCCCACAGAGAAAATAAAAATTAGTTTAAACAGTCAGCAGTACAGTGATTCCATTTGGATTTATTGTGGCAATTCAACAGGGAGCGACCCTGAATTAGTACTCACGACCTCCAAACAAGATAGGGTCCTTCAATGTCAGCAGGGCTACTCTTGAGCTCCACGAGACTCCTCACACATTTATATGGCAAAAAGAAAGTACTATACCAGGCAGGCTGCTTCTCTATCCCGATCGCAATTACTGCACAATACCCGGGAGAACACACAGCAGATTCAGTTCCTGACAGACCGAGTGCAATTCAGCAATTTCTCCAGTCTTCTACAGGGTGAGCCTGGTTTCTACTCTTCAGATATCCTTTGATTCTCTTCACAGGACGGATTCAGTCCTAACAAGCAGTTACACAAGCTGCAGACCGGAACTCTGGGCCTTACACACGTTTCTCGACTAAAACTGCACTGAAGGAGCACAGGGTTCCTTTCCCCTTCACTGCCAGAGCTAAAACTGAAACTCCAACAGACAAAACCGGGCACTTCCTTTGAGTTCCTCCCAGTTCTTGACTGGATTGGCTGTCACTCACAATAGACTGCTCCTGTTGGTCCAAAAAGGCGCCGAAGTCTAAATTACATCTCCCAGAGTCACTGCCCATACAATCCTCTTGTGGCTGGCTCAGATTATGAGTCCAAGTTCTGATTCGTCCAAGGCACCATTTTAGAGCTAGCTTACCCCACACTGATTGGTCCAGTTCAGCAGTTCAAAACCAGAATGGGGAACTAGGCAGACACAGTTCTGACTGCAAAGAAAGCAGGTTAGACAAACTGTAATTTCATTATTACTCTAAATGGTTTCTGGCAAACAGTTACATCTTTCAGATAGGTTCCTTTGCACTCCTAGTGACTGCAAAATGGAGTGAATTGGCAGCAGCTCGAGTGGTACTCAATCAAAGAAACACACAGTCCCCCATACAAACTAATTATGTCTGCAAGCAGACAGCTCTTAAAGAGACAGTACCAGAGGTTCTAAAAACACTCACTGATAAATGGCTTAAACGCCAAACACCATTCAGGCTTGGAGCATTCAAGCAAGCTCCTGGAAGTCTTTTGGGAACCCCCATTTGCAGGGGGGTTACACACAGATTCCAGATTCATGCAATAACCAACCTCCCTACTCCTAAGGGAGTCCATCTAATTACGCTATCCCTCTTGATAAATCTGTTATTTTAGTTTTCCTTTTAGTTTAGTTTTGAAACTGTTCACCTGGAGGATGGTAACATAACACTTTTACACTGGCCTTCTGTTGCACAGGAGGGAATACTGACTCAGACAGTGTAGATGAGCCTCAGACCACAAATCCTAGATAAGAGATGGGCAGTCTTCGTCACATGGCCCATCCCAGCAGGATTGTATATACACACACACACACACACACTTAAAAGCACTTGACACCTATGACCACAGAAACAGCAAACAAGCACAAAGCACCTCTTTTGTTCTATGTGTGCCTGGGCAGCTGGACTTAATTCCCTCTGTCACGCTAGTTTATGCTTACTATTTTTGTTTGTTTAAAGACCAAGATCCTTCAGGCCAAAAATGGTGATGGAGCTACAGCCCCCACCCCATCCTGCAGTTTGTATGTGTTCCCATAGGAATGAAATAGCTCACAAACTGGAAGTCCACTGTCTGTAATCTGACACTATAGACTACAGACATCACATAATGAGTTAATCCCTAGGCTATTAAAAGAAATAGAACACATCCATTAGACTGAGCTGGACAGATGATAGAAACAGTAGTTTAAAACATTTTTTTTTGTTAATATCCTGAGAAGTTCTGGGGCACAATACAGTAGCATCCCCCAACCTTTCAGATGCCTTTAAAATAGAGCAGCAAATAGCAAAACTCAGAGGAGGAGTGAACTACTTTGCAGCTGTGGAGGAATACTTTCAAATGTCTCAAAAGGGGAGTTCCACGAAACGCTGTTTTAGAGCTATAGTCTAATCGATGATAGGGTGGAAGGGAGGGGCAGCTGCAGAATAAAGGGTGCTAGCTGCACATTTGAGCAGACCTGATAGACCTCTAGGCCTTTATCTGCTGGCAAATTTTGTATGTTCGTATAAGGGCTGTAGGCTCTGCCCACAGCCCTAAAAATGAATTAAATTGCTCAATATAAGCTACACTTCAGTAACTAAAAGACGCAAGATATGAATAAAATATTAAAAAATACTGCTATTTAACAAAACAAATAGCCTTACAGCAAGATTGCTGAGCAGTCTTGTGGGAAAGTCCGTCTAGCTACATAAAAAAACTGAATATGGCAGTTAGGGGAGAAAGAAGCAGCAGTTCTTCAATGTAGCGTTCCAAATCCTAATAATCTGCATACACTCCAGACTGAAAGTATCGGAGCAGTTAGCAACCCTACACAGATTGCAATATTGCCTAATACTACTAGTAGAGTCCTGTTTCTAGAACAATACAACACAACTGCCAGAACTGGTCTTAAGGTAACCGGGCACATAGCTCAAAATACAGTATAGTCCACATACATTTAGTGTCCAAAGTCTATCACTAGAGTCCCTCTAATGTAAACACACCATAGCTCAGACAGCTTTGTACCTGCTCAACACTTGAAGGCTTCCTGGTAGTCTTCTGGCAATCCCCTTTATCCGCCGCCTCTGAGAGCTGGGCAGAGCCGACCGCTATCAGGTCCCTAGCAGCGTCAGTCTTTGGAAGTAGAAGAGAGACTGGATTACAAGGTCAGCTCAGAACAAGGGCCATCTGGGTCAGGGTGGAAATGGTAGACTGGGGACTTCCAAAATTCCCACACACAACACTATGAGCATCTAATAATGTTAATAAGAGCAAACCCAACCGAAAAATACAAATTACAAAATAAGCACTGCACAGTGTACCAGAGACTTGATCTGATAAATTACAGTACCCTGAGATGTTAAAGTATCCTGATTAATCAGAACAATACAACACAACCACAGAACTGGTCTTAAGGTAACTAGGCACATTAGCTCACAACACAGAATAGTCCATATACATTTAGTGTCCAAAATCTAACACTAGAGTCCCTCTAATGTAAACACTCCATAGCTCAGATAACTTTCTACCTGCTCAACACCTGAAGGCTTTCTGGTGGTCTACTGGCAATCCCCTTTATCCGCCGCCTCTGTGAGATGGGCAGAGCCGACTGCAATCAGGTCCCCAGCAGCATCAGTCTGTGGAAGCAGAAAAGAGGCCAGATTACAAGGTCAGCTTGGAATAACAAACAAAGGTCCTCTGGGTCAGGGCAGGAAACGGTAGACTCGGTTGGGGGGGGGGACCATTACAAAATGGCCACACATAGCACTGTGAGCATCTAATAATGCTAACAAGAGGAAAACCCAACCTGAACATACAAATTACATAGTAAGCACTGCATAGTGTACCATAGCCTTGATCTGATAAATTACAGTACCCCGAGATGTTAAAGTACCCTGATTAATCAGAACAATACAACACAACCACTGAACTGGTCTTAAGGTAACCGGGCAAATTAGCTCACAATACAGAATAGTCCATATACATTTAGTGTCCAAAATCTAACAGTAGAGTCCCTCTAATGTAAACACTCCATAGCTTAGATAGCTTTGTACCTGCTCAACACTTGAAGGCTTCCTGGTGGTCTTCTGGCAAACCTCTTTATCCGCCGCCTCTGTGAGCTGGGCAGAGCCGACTGCTTTCAGGTCCCTAGCAGCGTCAGTCTGTGGAAGTAGAAGAGAGACTGGATTACAAGGTCAGCTCAAAACAAGGGCCATCTGGGTCAGGGCGGGAAATGGTGGACTCGGGGGGAAGGGGGGACTTCCAAAATTCATACACACAGCACTATGAGCATCTAATAATGTTAGTAAGAGCAAACTCAACCCAAAAATACAAATTACAAAATAAGCACTGCACAGTGTACAAAAAAGGCAGAAACGTAGAATTTTATGGCAGATAAGGACCGCTTGGCCTACCTAGTCTGCCTATTTTCCTACCTAACAGATAAGCTACAGATCCTAGTTAACCAACAGCCTACTTCCTCCTACCCTCCACTAGAATTGCTTTACATCTGTCCCATGTGTTATTGAATTCCGACACTGTTTTTGACTCCATGACCTTCTCAGGAAAGCTGTTCCATGCATCCACAAGCCTCTCATGAAAAAATACTTCCTTACATTGCCCCTTGGCTGTCCCCCCTCTACCTTCAAATTGTGCCCCCTTGTTCTTGCACATCTCTTTTTCTGAAAGATGCTACCCTCTTGGACTTTCTTGATTCCCTTGAGGTTCTTGAAAGTTTCTATCATGTTCCTCCCTCCCTCCTTTCCTTGAGGGTATGCATATCAAGCTCCTTTAGTCTCTCTTCATATGTCGTCCGGTGCAGACCCTGCACCATTTAGGTTGCTTCCACACTGTCTATGTCTTTGCGGAGATGGGGTCTCCAGAACTGCATGCAGTACTCCAGATGGGATCTCACCAACTGTCTGTACAGAGGGATAACAACTTCCTGTTTTCTACTGGTGATGCCTCTCTCTATGCATTCCAGTATCCCCCAGCCCTCTTTACTGCCTCAATCTGGTAAATAACAATACTCAGAGATGTTAACGTACCCTGATGAATCAGAACAATACAACACAACCCCCAGAATGGCACAGGGTCATAAAGTCACAAGACATTATGCTGCTTGAATAAAGTATGCTGCCAATACATTGTGCTTTCTTGCATGTGGCATTAGTCTGTTTCTTTTGAGGGGGCGCCACCCCCACACCCCCCAGCAACCCCCGCACACCCTCTAATAAGCAATGTTAACTCTGGGGTAGGAGGTTAACAGTAAAATTGCAGAAAGTGTGACTGCAACCCAACCTGATCTCAAATCAATCTTCAGTCTTTTATTTATATAAGGCCCCCTTCCAATGCTCAGGGTGCCTTTACATTATAACATTAAAAACTCACCACATATCATAAAACACATATAAAAACATATTAAAACACATCCATATAAATGCAAAATTCAATACATTCCTGAGAAGGCCTGGTTAAATAGATATGTCTTTAGAAGATTTTTAAAACCCTCTACGGCCTGGCTTTCTCATATTTGGTGAGGTAGAGAATTCCACAGGGTAGGAGCCATAAAGGCAAAAGATCTTCTTCCCAATGTTTTAAGGGATACCATGAGAATCTCTAGCAATCCCTCACCAGAGAATCGGAGCGAGTGGGAGGGACAGTAAGGACACAGGAGTTCTTTCAGGTAGAGGGGACCCTGCACATGTAGGGCCTTATAGATAAGCAACACGACCTTGAAGGTAATCCGCCACTGTACTGGCAACCAGTGCAGATCACACAGCACAGGTGTAGTATGACTGGATCTAGAAGCTCCAGTCAGCAACCTGGCCATTGCGTTCTGCACTAGTTGCAAGTAGCGGATATCTACCCCCAGCAGCCCTGGTAGAGGGCGTTGCAATAATCAAGACGACTGGTGACAAAGGCGTGAACCAAGGTCGGAAGATCTTCAGGAGGGAACAGATGATTCACCCAGGCTATGTTCCTAAGCTGGTAGTAGAAAGATTTGACTACAGCCAAAACCTGCACCCTCAGGGTTAGGCCTTCATCAAAAACAATGCCCAGGTTTCACACCTGGTTAGAGGCAATAAGCAGGATCCCACCAAGATTTAATCCTGACAGTTTTCCGGCCCATGCCCCTATCATCCTATGACCAGGGTCCACAGCCAATACCTCAGTTTTTTCCAAGTTCAGCCGAAGCCAACTGGCACTCATCCAGTTCTGAATCTCCAGTAGGCAGTTATTAAACACTGTAACAGAATCCAATTCCTGGTCGGGTACAAAGGACATGTACAGTTGAGAATCATCAGCATAGCAATGAAAAATCAAACTATACCACCTTATAATGTCCTCTAAGGGAAGCAAATACACTACGAATAACAAGGGGGATAGCACCGAGCCCTGTGGAACCCCGCAGGGCAGTCCATGAGGGGCCGAGGAATAATTTCCCAACACCACTCTCTGAGATCTACCATAAAGGAAGGACTTAAACCAACTGTGGACCGCTCCCTCAGTCCACAGAAAATCCACAGGCGCTCGAGCAGTACCCCTAGGTCCACAGTGTCAAATTCTGCTGAGAGATCAAGGAGAACCAAGATAGAATGGGCTCTCCGATCTCTCGCCATCAGAAGATCATTAAGTACCTTCACCAAGGCCGTTTCAGTGCTGTGCCTTTTTCTGAAGCCAGACTGGAAAGGGTCGTGGATATTGTGGTTGGTCAAATGATCCTCAAGCTGCAGTGTGACCACCTTCTCAATAACCTTGCCAACAAAGGGTAGGTTCGAGATTTGTCTGTAGTTAGCTGAGCAATTGGGATCAAGGAAGGGTTTTTTTAACAGGGGGTGAACTACTGCCTCCTTTAAGGGATCTGGAAAGATCCCTCTCTCCAATGAAACTTCCACTATCCCAGCAAGAACCGGGCCAATGACCTCTACACACCCCACTAGTGGGCGTGTAGGGCCCTGGTGCAAACTACAGTAGATTGGCCGCAGAGTTTGGATGATCCTCACTATATCCACGACTACTTGTTGGCTAAAGGTGGACCAGATTGGCTGGGCATTAGTACTACCTGGTTGACTAATGCAAGGACCAATGGGAAGGCACTGGCTGATCTCATTCCTGATGGTGGACACCTTATCAGAAAAGAACTGCACAAACTTCTCACACCATTTTTGTGACAATCCTCGACCAGAGTGAAGACAGGCTGGATTGCACAGTCTGTCCACAGTCTGGAAAAGCTGGGCTGGTCTGTTCCTTGTTGTAGCAATTTCCCTGGACAGGAACTCTGCCTTTTTATGGAAAATGGCTGATTGATAGACATTGCAATGGTCCATCAATCCAAGTCTGTCCACCTCCAGGTGAGTTTTCCACCAATGTCTTTCCAACCTTCATCCCTGCCTCTTTAATTCACAAATTTTCCCATTAAACCATGGGGCACCCGATGAGAGGTAAGAGGGCGAACACGAGAAGGAGCAATGATAGCCAGTGCCTCAGTAACAGTCTTATTATAGGCTGACACAAGAGGCCCCAGATCAGTGCTATCCCCTGGAAATCCCAAGAGGTCCAGCACCGCCATTAGACTTTCTGAGGAAACTCCTCTTAAAGGGTGGAACTGTACCAACTTCCTTGGGGCGGGCCTATTTCAGGGGGCTGCAAAACTGAATCTCAGGAGGTGATGGTCAGATCAGCTGATGGGCTCCACCTCTACATCAGCGGTCGCCATCCCCAAGTGAAATACGAAGTCCAATGAATGTCCTTTCTTATGGGTAGTAGTGGTAATAACCCATGTTAGGCCCAATGAATCCATAAATTGTAGGAGGTTCTGTCCAAATGGCGAGAGTTCATCGTCGACCCAGGCACTGAAATCCCCCAAGATCAACCATCTGGGAGACTCCCACACCTTGTCGGTGATGAAGTCCACAACCTCCTTCAGGAAATCCCTCCCATCACCTGGTGGACACTAAATGAGAAGAATCCTGTAGCCTACACCTCCTCCCATATTACATTCGAAGGCATTGGTAACCTCAACTGGTACCTTCATGATACTCAGTTCCTGTCTAAAACAGACAGCAACCCCCACCCCCACCCTGACGATCCACTCTCAGGTGATGAATCACCGAAAACCCAGCCAGAACCACAGACTCCAAAATGGGGCCAGCACTGTCATCCAGCCAGGTCTCAGTGATACAAGGCAGGTCTGCAGAAAATGCTGTTTTATTTTTCACTGACCTGGCATTGCTTAACACTGACTGAAAGGGACTGGAGCACATAACTCAGGTATTTTAGAATTTACAATATTAATACAATAACCTCCCCAGTTACTCCTCCCTCCTCCAAAATTTCTTTAAGCTCATATAATAAAACTAACCCTAATAAATTAACCCTTTTATCAATATCTCTTCATTATCCCCAGTACTCTCACTACTGTAAAGCAGGCTCACAACCACAAATTTAATTTATAATCACTAAGAGTTCAGCTCTGTGTTCTAACAACAGTCAAAGTCTAAGATGTGATTTCTTAGGCAGGGATTTCACATAGCAACAGACAACCAATTGAAACTGAAAGATTCAGGCCCAACCTAGTACTCTCACTATCTGGGTGACACATATTGATCACAGGCACTCTCACTGCCCAAATCAATAAATGTTTAAATGTACAAGTTACAAAGTTTGAGCCCAATGTAAATTTTCTTCCTGATATTTTTCTTCCTGCTAGATAATCCTCCAAATAGCAATCCAGTTCCCAGGTGATGAAATGACTTGGGCCTTCTCTGTGCAAAACACCGTCCAGAAAAACTACCACCACAAGTACAGCTCCTACCAGCATCAGCCCACCAGCCAATACCCGCCCAGAGCCTAGGATATTAGGAGCCCACTGACCAGCTCCACAACCAGATTAAACTCCATTCTCCCAAATGGTAGCAGAGCCCAGTAACTTAATTACCACACAGGGCCTCCCAGTGTCCCAGCAAGAAGTTTACAAAAGTTTGGCAACCGAAAGCAGTAAGAGTTCACCATCCAGGCAAAGAGGGAGAAAGGTCAGCCAACACAGCACAAGTAATAGCAAATTCAAAGTCCAGGAATGAAAGGGATGGGGGGGATAAACCACGCTGCCCCCAGATCACCCCAGTCAACACAGACAGCCGTGCCATCCACCGACCGCCAGACAGTCCATGCCCCTCACCACCGGGCCCCATCCTCAGAGAGGAGCCCAGGGCAGGGACCAGGAAACCCCAGGGACCACAGAAAAAACTTCCACCAACCCCTAACCCACCCCCGATAAAGTCTCATTACAATTACTCACGACCTCAGTTGTGGTAGTCGGCAGTCACAGGTTAGAACAAGCATTTGTCAATGCCGAATTTTGTCGAGCTGGCATTGGCATTGACAGTGGTGGAGCTAGAGATGCATAACAGGAATGGCAGTGAAGTATTGAAGTGACGCCAACCCTACACCCCCACCCGTAGACAGCGAGAGGCATTGGGGTGTGCCTTTGGGTCAACAGCTATAATGCTCATGCCATTGTACCTCACCCTACCCTGCAGACACTGACAAGTGTCATGATGTGCTTTGGGGTCTTTGGGCATTATACTTACCCCATTCCATAAGGAAATATGCTGACATGGGTGCAGTATAGGAGCGTGGGGTAAAGTTTGTGGCCTAACAGTGCAAGACACGCCATGATGCCAGTTAGTGACTGCAGGGTGGGTGTAGGGGGTGGAACGGCGTGAGCATTACATCCGATGATCCCAAGTCACAGCCCTGACACCTGTCGGTCCGTACTGGGTGGGGTGCTACAGTTGGAAACCCTAACACCGTAGGCGTGTAGTGGTAGTTTCACTCTACATTTTCAACATGGGCTGCTTGTCAGGCTACCTCATGAAAAGCGCCATAATCACTTTGTTAGCTGAAAGGTGGTTTTGCACAGTGGCTGTGGCATTTGGTGACAGAAGGACAAAAACATAGTTTTGGGCAGGATGTGGAGAATGGCAACTGTATTGCTCATGAGGAGGTGTAAAAAATGGCAACGTTGAAAATCTGGAGTGGCAATACGAAATATTGGTGAAGCAATGAACATGCTTACAAACTGCGTAGCAAATGTCCGCAACTCAATTATTTGTGAGAGTTTTTTAGCCACATTTTCAACATAGGTATTTTGGGACCTCCCCTCATGAATAGTGGCGCTGTGATTTTGTTAATGTGTCCCAAAAGGTGATTTCCCCCAGTGAGCACGCCATTGTGCGCCACAGTTGTGGGAACGCATTTTGAGCAGGCTGTGACAAATGGCAGCTGTACTGCTGATAAGGAGGTGTGCACAAATGCCAGTGGTAAAAATCTGGCATGAAAATATTACGAATGTACGAAGTTACAAGACTGCGTGGAATCTGCACAATGCACGCTTACAGCACAGTCATTTTATGGACTTTCGGCACCAAATTTTCAACATAGGCATTTTAGGACCTCTGCTCATGAACAGTATCAATGTCATTTCCTCAAACTGCCACAAAAACTGGTTTCGCACAGTGACAGTGCTGTTCTGCGCCGGACGTGTGAAAACACATTTTAGCCGGGATTATGTAAAATGACAGCTGTACTGTTCATAAGGAGGTATGGAAAAATGGCAATTTTGAACATGTGGAGTGAAAATATTACAAACGCATGGTCACGAGCATGCATTGAGCAGTTTATGGACTTTCAGACCAAAATTTTCAACATAGGCATTTTAGGACCTCTGCTAATGAACAGTGTCACTGTCATTTTCATAATGTGTCTTGAACATTGACTTTCCACAGTGACCGCGCTATTCTGTGCTGGAACTGCGAAAACACATTTTGGTCAGAATGTGAAAAATGACAGCTGTACTGTTCATAAGGAGGTGCAGAACAATGACAATGTTGCAAAACTGGAGTGACAATATTATAAATTCGCGAACTTACGAGCGTGCATGCAAACTGCGCAATGCACGCTCGTTGCACAGTCATGTTATGGAGTATCGCCACCAAATTTTCAGCATAGGCATTTTAGGATCTCTGCTCATGAACAGTGCATCGCTGTTTCTTGACCCCCCCCAAACCTGTACCCACCGAATTGCTAATTAGTGATGATTATAAGTACAACAACTTGTGTAATGGTTCCTGAACCTAATACGCTGAATCTACCAGTATCCAAATGTTAGTTTTTTACTGTATTTCATGTACCATTCTTTGTTACTTTGTTACCTGTGTCCCCCTGCTTAACCACTTTGTACGGTTCTCTAGGTTGTATCTGTGTCCGACGTGGAACCTTTGAAAAGGAGTCTTTGACTCAAAGATATTTTTCTGAAATAACAAATAAATAAATAAATAATAAAAAAACTTGTCTTTTTCATAATTTGTCCCAAACACTGATTTCCCACATTGACCGTGCTATTCTATGCCGGAAGTGCGAAAACAAATTTCGGGCAGGATGTGAAAAATGACAGCTGTACTATTCACAAGAAGGTGTGGAAAAATGCCAATGCTGAATATGTGGCATGAAAATATAACAAATTTGCTAAGTTACGAGCGTGCAAAGTAAAGTACAGTTACGTAAGAACTTACCGTAACAGTAGATCTTTGAGAACAGCTCTTGCAGCAGGTAACACTGTTAGAACTGAAGCCGGCAGGCGTCAGGACCCCACGGAAAACTTCTAGCTAGCTATCTTCAGCAGGAACCTCCCCCGACGCTGGTCCCACCTCCGACGTCAGGCGTAGTACATAAGGGGGTGGTCCCGCAGGATTCCCCAGTTCTCCTGCCGGAGACTTCAAGCTGCAGGATGACATCAAAAGGGAGACCGAGGATCCACCGTCAGAAGACATAGGAGTATAAGTCCCTGTTAAAAAGGCTCGAAAAGCCATGCCTCCTCCAAGGGGGAAGGTGGGGCGGAAGGTACCTGCCGTAAGAGCTGTTCTCGAAGATCTACTGTTACGTAAGTTCTACATAACTGTACTATCTTACTTCGAGACACAGCTCTTGCAGCAGGTAACACCATTACGACTGATTCCCAAGCAGTAGCGCTTGCAAACACTCTGAGAGGAGGAAACTAGAAAGTTCATTCCAAGTCCTGATTCTAGGACAGGAGACTCTGTAGCACTACCAGGCCGAAGCCGGCTCTTCACCATGAAGCAATGTCTAGGCTATAATGCCTGATAAAGGTATGAACAGAGCTGCAAGTGGCTGCAGCACAAATGGCAGAGGTGGAGACATTACGCAGTGCTGCAAAGGAGGTGGCCACTCCCCTAGTGGAATGGCCCCGGACTGATCCCGGGAAGGGTTTCCGTTTGCTATCATAGCAGTATGATATGCACTGGACAAGCCAGCGAGAAAGGGACTGTTTCGATACAGGCTGGCCCATCATCCTTTCAGTAAAGGAAACGAAAAGTTGCTCCAACTTACGAAGCTGCTTAGTTCTGCTCAGGTAATACCTTAAGCTGCAGTGAACATCCAGGGTGTGGAGCAGCGCCTCTCCTTTATTAGAATAATTAGGGAAGTAGACCGGCAGGTCAATGTCCTGACTGAGAGTGAGTGTGGAGATCACCTTAGGCAAAAATTTAGGATTCGTCCTCAGGGATTTTCTGTCCTGGTGAAAAACCAAATAAGGCTCTTTACACATGACAGCATGAAGCTTGGAAACTCTTCTTGCTTATGTAACAGCAACTAAAAACAACATTTTCAATGACAGAAAATGCAGCTCACAATCCGCGGCAGGTTCAAAGGGGGGGGGGAGCGTGAGTTGCTCCAGGACAAAGAGTAAGTCCCATGGAGGCACTGGGTCTTTAATAGGCAGCCTAAGATGTAACACCCCTCTCAGGAATTCCCGACAGGCATCTAATTGTGCCACTGTGCACTGTCCCACCAGAAGGTGATAGGCCGAAATGGCACAGAGGAGCACCTTAATAGAGGAGTGGGCGAGACCCAAATGGAAAAGTGAGAGCAAGTACTCTAGCACTGCTTTCACCGGACAACCTAAAGGGGAAAGGCCACGTGCCTGCGACCAGACAAAAATGGCACCATTTCATGGCGTACATTGCATGCGTTGCCGGCTTTCTGGCTGCAGAAAGAACTTCCGCAACCTCTTGCGAGACCCCGTGACGCAAAATGGCTATGTCTCTAGGAGCCATGCATGCAGGTTCAGTGAGCAGAAGTCTGGGTGGACCAGTGAATCCTCCTCCTGAGACAAGAGATGAGAGCTGAACGGCAACCGGAGCAGGGGTTCCTTGGACAGCGGCATTAGCAAAGGGAACCAGATCTGTCTGGGCCAGAAAGGGGCCACCAGGATCATTGTCGCGTGCTCCTTGCACAGTTTGAGAAGAACTCTCTGGATCAATGGGAAGGGAGGGAAAGTGTAGAGGAATCTGTCCGCCCAGGGAGAGGGACAACGCGTCTCGCCAGAAAACACCAGGCCCAGGATCTAGCGAGCAAAAACTGGGCAGTTTTGCGTTGGATGGGGAAGCGAACAAGTCCATTTCTGGAGTTCCTCATCAAAGAAACAGATCCTCTACTACCTCCTGAAGAAGTTCCCACTCGTAGACTCTGGCCTGGGAATGACTCAGGCCGTCTGCAATTGTGTCGTCCACCTTGGGAACACGTACTGTGATCAAGTTCGCGCCGTGTCGTATTACCCAATCCCACACCCTCATAGCCTCCCTGCAAAGGGGATAAGAGTGTGCGCCTCCTTGTTTGTTGAGGTAATACATCACCGCCATGTTGTCTGTCTGGAGCAGGAGAGTACTCGGCGGGATCTCTGAATGAAAAGCCTGCAGGGCATAAAGGACCGCCCTCATCTCTAGAACGTTGATATGAAGGTGAGCCTCCTGAGGGGTCCACGTTCCCTGGGACTTCACCTCGTCCAGGTGCGATCCCCACCCTAGTCCTGAGGCATCTGTGGTGAGGATTACCTCCGGGGACGATGCTATAAACGGGACACCCGCCGAGAGTGCCCCTGGGTCTAGCCACCATTGCCAGTCTTGACTCACGGCGTTCATGATTCTGACCGGATGCTGCATATGGTCTTGCCTTTGGTCCCATTGCACCTTGAGCATCCACTGAGTTACCCGCATGTGGAGCCTTGCGAAAGGGACGGTTGGAATGGCTGCAGCCATGTATCCGAGCAAGCGAAGGACCGACCTGGCTGAGACGGTCTTCTTCGACGAAAGATCCCTGATGAGGGATCTGATGCACTCTGCTCTGTCGCCTGGAAGAAATGCTCTTCCCTGGACGGTGTCCAGGACTGCGCCTATGAACTGCAGCTTCTCCGACGGTACCAGGTGAGACTTCTCGTAATTGATTAAGATGGCCAAAGACCGAAACAGATCCTGGGTACTCTGGATAGCCATTAACAACGCCTCTCTGGAGGCGGCCATGAGAAGCCAATTGTCCAAGTACAGGAACACATAATGGCCCTGTCTCCTTAGCGACACACCCACGACTGCCATGCATTTGGTAAAGACCCTGGGGGCCGATGACAGTCCGAAAGGAAGTGCTCGGAACTGGAATTGGTGACCGAGAAATTCGAAGCGCAGGAACCTCCTGTGCGCCTGAGCTACAGGATTGTGCAGGTATGCATCCTGCATGTCTAGGGACGCTAAAAAAGCGTCCCTTCTTAGCATGGGAATAAGACCCGGAAGAGTCACCATGTGGAATCTTTTGTAGGCGACTGACATATTGAGGTCGCTGAGGTCCAGAATCGGACGGAGGTCCCCTGTTTTCTTCGGAACCAGGAAAATGTGGGAGTAATATCCGTAGCCTTACTGGTTCTCTGGGACATACTCTATTGCCCCCTTTTGCAGGAGCGCGAGGATTTCTTGTCTGATCAGTAACTTGTGCTGACCCGAATAAGGGGAGAGCAGAGGAGGCGTCGAGGGTGGCTTTTCTGTGAATTCTATAAAGTGGCCTCTTTCGACCAACAGAAGAACCCACCGGTCGGTGGTTATGGACTGCCATCTTGGCAGGTAGTTTGCAATGCGACCCTTGACCTTGCTGTCCCGTTGATCCCGAGGGGCGGGGGCTGGAAAGGAGTCAGGCTGTGGTGGCAGAGGGGTCTGCGGGCTGGGCCAGTTTTGCTGGACGTTGACCTCGGCCCGCAGGCTGTCTACCATGGGCTCTGCGGGAACCGGAGCCCTTCTGTTGTGGACTGGTGCGAGAGTGTTGTCTCTGTGCCCGTCCACGAAAATGGCTTTGGTTCCTACGAAAGGAACTTAGCCTTGGTCGGTACATCACCTGGACCGACCTCACCGCCTTCCCGGCCTCTTGAAGCTTGGTGATGACCTTCTCAGAGGGCTCACCAAAGAGAACTTCTCCCTCGAATGGTGCGTCCATGATGTTTTTCTGGACGTCCAGGGTAAAGCCGGGAGACACGGAGCCAAGAGTGCCTCCGGAGGCATACACCTGAAGCTACTGCTCGGGCCAAGGAGTTCGTGGAGTCGTACTCGGCTCGTTGCACTTGGGTCCCCACGTCTGAACCCGTCCGGAGGAGCTGCAACATCTCCTCCTTCTGTTCACCTTCTGGCAATTTCTCAACCAGATCCAGACCCTGCTCCCACAGGGCATTTTGGAACTGCACCATGTGGGTCAAGTAATTCAGGGATTTGATGGCACAAGTAGCTGAAGCATACGTGTGCCTACCCATAGCATCCAGCTGTTTGGACTCTGGGTCCGGTGGCAGAGTGCTCAAATGTTGTGGTCTCTGGGACCGGTCATGAGAGGCTGTTATGACCAGAGAGTCGGCCTGAGGATGCTGAGCCAAGTACTGGTCTTCCTTTGGAGCCTTGTACAGGCGGTCAGCATTCTTCGGCATTGCCAGGAGTGAATGTAGACGCTTCCACGCTGCCTTGGTGACTTCCACAAAAGTGTCTACCAAGGGTGGCACCACCACAGGCTTGGGGTCCTTCTGCCAAAGATATTTTCCACGGCGTAGCCTTTCAGGGTCTAACTCTTTCACATCCCATCCCTTGTTCTCTTGGATGTGTCTCATGATATCCAAGAACGAAGGGTCATCCGGAGGAGGCCTTGGAAGTTCACGTGGGTCCGGAGAGGGGATGTAGAAGGGAGATGGGGATCTAGATCCTGTTGAAAACTCTGATCCCCTGTCCTCTGTCGACGGCGTCTTCTGGGTCTCTTAGGGCTGGGTGACCCAGAAGAGGATCTGGACGGAGGTCTCCTCATACCTGATCTTCCCCTTGGAGGGATTCTGGACTCCTGGGGAGGAGATAATTGGCCTGCAGCCCTGGATGGAGAAAGGGGCGCAGGGACCACAGGAGTAACCGGTGTAGAAGGAGGAGGAGGTGGGAGAGGAGATGGGGTAGGGACCATGTCCTTTTTGATGGTGTCCCACCAATAAATGAAAACTGCTTAACCTCCGAGATAGAAAGACCCGACGACGGACCAGGTGCCGGTGGTCGGTCGTCGGGCTCCGGCGTCGGCTCTGCAGGGGCCTCGGGTTGCAGGGAGGGTTCCCTGGAAGGCTCGATAGGACCAGAGTCGCCCATCTGGTCCTCGGGCTGTGTCAACTCCTCCTCTGTAATGGTCTCCTGACCGACATCGGTCAGAGATGTCGGGGTCCCCTTCTCAATCCTGACAGGCACGAACATCGGCCCCCCTACCGGCGTCTGGGGGTGCGTAGGCTTGGCCGGTGACGGTCGACGGCTCTGAGGACCTGTGGTGAGATACCGACGTTGGGCGGGCCGATGTCGGGTCCGATGGTCTTTTAAGAGAGGTGAACTTGTTGGTCTTCCGCTGGGGAGGAGGAGGAGGCAAGGAGGCAGACCTGACGTCGGGTTCAGAATGGCGGGAACCCGACTTATGGTGATGGTGGCGGTCCCCCGACTTGACCAGGGCCTTGGAGGATGAAGGAGGCCTGGAAGTTTTGGCCTGAGAAGAGGAGCCCGAAGATGTTCTCACTGTGGTGGGGGGAGGCTGAGAACTGGCCCGGAAAGGTGAGCGGTTGGACCTGGAGCCGAAGCTACGAGAATCAGAGGCCCTAGAAGGGGACCTGGGAGGAACCTTCTCCCTATGCTTCTCCGAATGTTTGCGGGCCTTCTCCGAAGAATCCCCCTTGGAGGCCATGGTCTTGAGTTGTTCCTCAAGCAGGAACGCCTGTAGGGCTTTCTGGCGATGGATCCGGGTTCTGCTGTTAAAACCTTGGCAAAAGGAACAGGACTGGGTGTTGTGGTCTGGGCCTAGGCACCGGATGCAGGCCGAATGCAGATCTTTAAAAGGGATCTGCTTCCCACAGGCGCACTTAGAAGAATGAACGGAGGTTGGAGAGGACATCAGACAATAAACTGACCGAAGAACAACAAATTTTCCGAACAAAAAACTTTACCACGCGTCATGAGCTAGAGTAAGAACCGAAGCGTCGAGACTTGCAAGTCGGTGGGAAAGAACTGGGGAATCTGGCGGGACCGCCTCCTTATGTACTACGCCTGACATCAGAGGCGGGACCGACGTCGGGGGCGGTCCCCGCTGAAGATAGCTAGCTAGAAGTTTTCCGTAGGGTCCTGACACCTGCCTGCTTCAGTTCTAATGGTGTTACCTGCTGCAAGAGCTGTGTCTCGAAGTAAGATCTGCACAATGCAGGCACGTTAAACAGTCATTTTTTGGATTTTTCCACACTAAATTGGCAACATAGGCTTTTTGAAAGCTCACCCCATGAACACTGGCACTGTCATTTCGTTCCTTACTCCCAAAAGGTAATTCCACGCAGTGACTGCTATTTCACCTTCTGGGACCAAATAACACCATAACAGTGCAAGCATTCATGAGGAGGTGTCCCAAAAACCCCATGTTGAAAATTTGGTGCCAAAATTCAAAAATATGCCTGAGATATGCATCAAAGTTGAAAACCACCTATTTATTCCATTATACAGCTTACAGGCATTTCCTCAGTTCGCAGTCGGCTTTGAAGAGTGCAGACATGTTCCCAGTCCACTGAAGATCATCGAGCTGGACTCCGGAGGTAAGTATGGGGTGAGGGGTGGGTGAGGAGGCAGGGTGCGCAGTGGGAGGGTGCAGGTGGTGGGTAGGGAGACTATGAGGGACCATTTTTGTGTTACAGGGTAAAAAAAAAAAAACATTGCAGGACAATTTTTTTTCCTCAGGGGATTTGACACGCTGGGGTGGCTCCCAGCATGCCACCTAACTGTTTGGGGGGGTTGCTGCAGCCAACGGGGGACTGGGCACCCTCATCAGCACACAACAAAAGGGGGGTGTTAATGCCAACGGGGATTGGACACCCCCATCGGCACACAAGGAAAGGGGAAGAGCCAAGGGGATTGGGCTCCCCTAGCAAAAAACAAATGGGGGAGTGCTTTATGATGACAGGGTGGGCTCCCCATCAGCACATACATTGGGGCCAGATAAGCTAGCAGGGGATTGGGCACCCCTGAAGTGGGCAGTTGGGCGGCCGCCTACCATGAATACTATGTGGCTGAGCACGTAGGAAGTGTCTGCTGCATCTGACGAGCTTTGCTCAGATTGCAGTGGACCTTTCCTTAGATGTGCTCGCCACATTAGTATGCATGGTGTGGCGCCGGCATGTAGGCTGATTGGGGAATGAGGGATGCACCTACTGATGCTTGCCCTACATTCGCCCAACAGTGACCGTGCCTCCAAATCTCCACTGCTGCAAGATGTTGGCTGCGCAAGCACGCCAACATGAAAAGCAGCAAACCTCTTTGCCCCTCTACTAACACAGTTGTTGGCCAAAAATCCTAGAAATCCAAAGCCAAACATCCTGGTAGAGCCAAACCAATAGGCTAAATCCAGAAAATATCCACAGAAGCTCAGGGTAGGTCCGTCCTGCAACCCTCATCCTCAGAGCTCCATGTGACGACATTTCTTAGCACAGATTCAAACTCCACAGCAAATTACTTTAAGGAGGGAGGACTTGTACAACTACCTCCCACTCCACTCAAGTCAGTACTCCAGGTAAGGGCACCATGTAGATAGTCCGTTCCACCACACTCCACTATCTTCTCTCTCCCAGACGTGAATCCAGAGGTTGCTCCTGAGATTAGCCCCAGCTGCAGCCTGCTCTTGCTACTAGCTCCAGAAATCAAGCGACTGAATGGACAATTTTAGGTGCTATAACAGGTACTAAAGTTCTCCAGTATCACCGCACCACTTACAATAACAAGTGCAGATAAAACTGAATGATCTAAATTACTGGCCAAAGCATAACAATGGGCAGTTGCGCTAAAAGAAAAAATTACTCACCTTAGTAATGTTGTTTCTTCTAATGGAGTCTTACAATATTATGACATATGCAGTGAGTCCCAACTTTTGAACTGCTCCGGAGGTGAAAGAGTCAACTTTCCATGCCAGGCATGGAACTTTGAGCTCAAGCTCGGTTGAAAGCTCTATCTGTTGTTCTTCAAACTCAAACTGTCAGATCTTTACGAGCAAAACTCACTAAGACTCTGTGTGGAAGCTGTAAACCTACTCTAGCCAACTGGCTACTAAATATATAAACACATGTTTTGGTGCCAAAACAAAGACTCAAGTCAGGAGACCCAAAAAATGACAAACACAACACCAGTCACCCCAAAAAGGAGGGGTGAAAAAACAAGGTGGGCATCTACTAAGTGCCAACACTACCATGCCCACCCACATCCCAAAACTAATGGTTCTAAGGGGGGCAGGTGGGGGGAGGTCATAATATAGCAAGACTCCATTAGAAGAAGCAACATTACTAAGGTGAGTAATTTTTTTCTTCAAACAACATGAAGTCTTGCTATGATATGACATTTGCAGACTACACAGCAGTACCTCCATGGAGGAGGGACAGAACCTACCTAGGAAATAGGCTCTGAAGCACCGCTGTGCCAAACCGAGCATCACTCCTAGCCTGGATGTCCAGGGAGTAATGCTTGGTAAAAGTGTGAACTGTTTTTCAGGTAGCTGCCTGACATATCTCTAGGATAGGAATGTCCCTGGCAGCAGCCAAAGACTCAGCTGCACCTATGGTAGAGTGAGCCCTCAGGCCTGAGGGAGGAACCTTACCCAGTTTTTCATAGCAGAATTGGATACAAGAGACAATCCACCTGGCAATGGATCTTTTAGTGGCAGGTTTCCCTTTGCCAACCTCATCATAAGTGAGGAGCAGTTGGAGGGAGTCAAACCTGTGACCCTTGGTACGATCTATGTAGTAGCTAAGGGATCTTTTGACATCTAAACTGTGCAACCTCCTCTCACCAGAGGAGGAATGGTCAGTGAAGTACACAGGGAGAGACATAGATTGATTAAGGTGGAAATCCGAAACCACCTTAGGCAAGAACTTCCTTTTAGTCCTGAGAACCACCTTATCTCTGTGAAAGAAGAGAAAATCAGGCTCCACTGACAATGCTTGTAACTCACTTATGCGTCTGGCAGAAGTGATGGCTACCAAAAACACAGTTTTCCAAGTCAAGTACTTAAGCTCTGCTGAAGACAAGAGCTCAAAAGGGGGTTGCATAAGCTGGACAATGCAAATATTAAGATCCCAGGCAGGGGCAGGATCCCTGAATGGAGGATTGGTGTGAAGCAACCCCTTGAAAAACTTGAGAGATTACAGGATGGGCTGAAAGAGAAGAGGGTTTACCAGCTTATAAGAAAGCAGACATGGCTGCCAGGTGCACTTTTAGGGTAGCTGGTCTCAGCCCCAAAGAATTTAGATTGACCATATAATCCAGGACTGTGGGTAAATCAGCAGATTCTGGGGAAATATGCTTTGAAGAACACCATATGGAAAATCTCTTCCATTTAGAATTACAAGTAGCCCTGGTGGAAGGCTTCCTAGAAGCCTTCAGGATATCCAATACACCTTGGGAAAGGTGTAGGTCAGCAAATTCTAACTCTTCAAGAGCCAAGCCTTGAGATTGAGAGATTTGAGGTTCGGGTACCAAACTCTCCCCTGAGCACAGGTTAACAGGTTGTGATTCCTGGGAAGACAGAGGGGAAGGTGGACTGCTAAGGACATGAGGAGAGTGTACCAGGGCTGTCTGGCCCAGTCTGGAGCAATCAGGATCATCTTGCAGGGCTGAGATCTGATTTTGACTAGCAATTTAAACAGAAGAGGGAAGGGGGAAAAACATAGAGAAACTTCCCTTCCCAACTGAGAAGGAAGGCATCCAGGGGGACTAAGCCCGACACTGGAGGCCTGCAGCAAAAAAGGGGAAGTTGGTGATTGTCTAGGGCTGCAAAAATATCTATCTGCGGTGTGCCCCATCCGGCAAATACCACCTCCAGTAGGCGATCCAGTGACCATTCGTGATGGCCCTGGGAAATCCTGCTGAGAGCATCTGCCAGGACATTGTCCTTGCCTGGGAGGTGAACTGTCATAAGGGAGGTGTTCAGAGAGTAAGCCAGAGACCACAACTTCATTGCTTCTGTGCACAAGGCCGTAGACCGAGTGCCCCCTTGCTTGTTGATGTACCACATTGTGGTGGTATTGTCTGTTCTGACCTGAATAACTTTGTTCTGAACAGATCTGGAAAAAGCTTGAAGTGCTAGAAAAACTGCTCTGAGATCCAACAGATTGATGTGGAGCAGAGATTCCTGAAGGGACCATAATCCCTGAGTAGTGAGGTCGCCCATTTGAGCTCCCCACCCCAAGAGGGATGCATCTGTAGTAAGTATTAAGGAGTGAGACTGAAGGGTGAAAGGGATCCCCTGTCTCAGATTGCCCTGGTCCTGCCACCACTGAAAAGCTTGGATCAGGGTTTGAGTCACTGGGATTAACTTGGTTAGAGGGGTCCCTCCTTTGAGACCAAAAGGCTCTCAAATGGAACTGGATGTCCCTCATCTGAAATCTGGGTCCCTGCACTACAGCTGTGGAAGCAGCCATGTGTCCCAGGAGCTAGAGAAAATGCCTTGCTGGTCGAGAGACCTGCAGGGTGAAGGAGGAGGCCAGAGAGATTAGGGTCCTTGCTCTTTCCAGAGGAAGGAAGGCTCTGGCTTCTCTTTTGTGTTCAGTTCCGCACCTATAAAGGTGAGAAGCTGGACAGGCTCTAGGACAGACTTTGGAAGACTGAGAAGAAAACCTAGAGAAGTAAGCAGTTGCTGAGTTACCTGAAGATGTAATCTGACTTGGTCTGGGGACTGGCCTACTATGAGCCAATCGTCCAGGTAAGGAAAGATGGCAATGTTTTGCCTTCTTAAGTGGGCAACTGCTACTGCCAGGCATTTTCTGAATACCCTTGGGGCAGAGGTAAGGCTGAAGGGCATTGCTCTGAACTGGTAATGGCCTGAGGGCAGTTTGAATCTGATGCACTTTTGATGGAAGCTTCTGATGAGAACATGGAAGTAGGCATCCTTGAGGTCCAGGGAGACTAGCCAGTCCCCTGGCCTTAGAGAGGGTAAAATAATTCCCAGAGTCACCATTTTGAATTTTGGTTTTAAAAGGTGCTTGTTTAGGGACCTGAGATCCAGGATGGGTCACCATTCTCCTGTCTTTTTTGGAGTAAGGAAGTACCTGGAGTACAACCCTTTGCCCTAGTGTAGGGGTTGAACCCTTTCCACAGCTCTGAGAGCCAGGAGGGTAGAGACTTCTGCTTCTAGGGCAAGTGCCTCTGATGGATTTGCAGGTGGAAAGGATCTGGTTCTCATCTCTGGAAATTTTTCTGAAGCTGAGAACCAGTCTCTGGCTTACTACTTCCAGGACCCACTTGTCTGATGTTAGAGACTCCCAGTCCTGGACAAAGAATGCCAGCCTGCCCCAACAGGTAGTGGAGAATCGACCCTGCGCACCCCATCAGGGTGCCTGCTTGGCAGGGGCTTTAGGCTGAGGAGTGGAAGCAGGTCTGCTTGTACCCCGTCTGCCTCTCCCTCTAAAGAACCTCCTCTAGGCATAAGCTGAAGAGGAGGCCTGGGCTTGGTAAAAAGGCCTATGAAAAGGCCTGCCCCTGGAAGGCTGCTTTTGAGAAGTGGCCTGCCGTTCCTTGGCCTGTGCACTCCTATAAGTGGTCCTATATTCATCCATTTTCTTCATGTAATTCTCTGTTTGCTCCCCAAACAGAGAGTTGCCCAAAACAGGAAAATCCATGGCCTTAGTCTGGGTATCCTGTGACAGGCTAGTACATCTGAGCCAAGCCATTCTACGGAGGGACACAGATGTAGCCATGACTCTTGAGGACACATTATTAGAGTCCACTGCAGCATGGAATTGCACTTTGGATGCCTCAATACCGTCAGCAGCCACCGGCTCCAGCTCCTTGGCAAGCTGGCCAGGGACCTGCTTTGCTAGAGCCAAAATAGTATCCCATCTGGATTTCTGGTATCTGCTAACATAAGCCATATAATTTGCCTGTCTGAGTCCCAAGGATGCTGCCATGTACTGTTTCTTTGCTATGGCATCAATCTTTCTGGAGTCCTTGTCAGGGGGTGTGAGGCCAAGGGAATATTTGCCTTGTCACAGGCTGCAGCCTGCACTACCCCCACATGGCTACATTGTTGTGTAAGAAACTCCGTATCAGAGCCTGACAATGTATACCTTTTGTCCATTCTTTTATCCACAGGAGGTATAGTGTGAGGAGTTTTTAGAATTTTTACTGTCTGTTTCCCAAAAGATTTATGCAAAGGAATAGACACTCTCCTAGACTCTGGGACATCCATCATTTCTACATAATCAGGCTCTTCTTGATCATTCACAGCTTCCTCCATAGGAAGCTGGAGGGTTTCAGCCACTTTTTTATAAAACATAAAATGAGAAGGGGACTCAGAAAGTCTAGGGGGAGACACTCCTGAAGGTCTGTCTGGAGAGATGTCCGGTTCAATGGGCACATCCAGACTTTCAAATCCACATTCACTCTCCTCATATTCCTCTTCCCCCTCTTCCGGTTCATAAAATTCCTCTAAATCATGCTCTTGAACCGGGGGAACCGACCGAACCGAACGCTTACCTGATGGTGCCGGTTCGGTCGGAACCGGGGAAAGCGACAGGACAATTTTAATTGCTTTAGCTATTTCTTCAGCGGTTGGAGAGGGAAGTTTTGGCTCCAAACCAGCTGATTTTCTAGTTCTCTTTGCTGGAACCAACTCCTCAGAGTCGTCTCTCCTTTTGCCCGAGGAAGTTTCGCCCTGGTTAGAGGGCACTCCCTCCGGTTTGGTTTCAACCGAACCGGGCTGGCCATCCGGTTCAGCTGACTTTTTGGCCTCCCTTTCCCTGAGCCTACCAACTCTTTTATCCAGGGTAGCTGCAGGAAAACTTACAAATTTGACAGTCTGCATTGAGGTGGTCAAACCCCAGACAATAAACACAGGTGGTGTGGGGGTCAGCCTTGGCAAAGGCTTCCCCAAAGACACTACAGTGTTGAAACCCAGTGGGCCTGGTTTTTCTTTTGGGTTTCTCAGACATAGTGCCAGCCTATCCAAAACTTGCCCGTTTATGGCAATCCGCCAAGCAAGACTCTCTTATCGGTTCCCAACCGTGTCACGGGTCATGGAAAACACCGTAATGAAATCTGTTTTTTTCAGAACCGATAAGAACCGGGAACCACACTTCTAAAAAATAGATAATGTATTAGAAACAACCTGATTGGTTCAAACTGAACCAATAAAACCGTTTATAAGTTCCACACAGAAAATAAATGTAAAACCTATCTAGTACTTACAAATACCACAGACAGAGCTTGAACTGACCGGTTGTGGTTTAAATTCGGTTAAAAAAAACGAAAAATTAATACTTTAACCGACAAAATGAACCGAGCAGAAGGAGGAATCTCCGGAGCGACTGTTCAGTGAGGCGGAGTAAAGAATCTGACAGTTTGAGTTTGAAGAACAACAGATAGAGCTTTCAACTGATCTCGAGCTCAAAGTTCCATGCCTGGCATGGAAAGTTGACTCTTTCACCTCCATAGCAGTTCTAAGGTTGGGACTCACTGCATATGTCATAATAAAGCAAGACTTCATGTTGTTTGAACACACTGACTGCAATCAGTAGTTTCACTGCTGCCGTTCAGACTTAACGCCCTGACTCAAAACAAATAAATATGGATACACAAATAGCGCAAAATAACAAAATAAAATTAAATAAAAACAGCAGATGCTGACTTAAACCAATGGCTGGTCCAATGTGGTCACCATCGTGGAACAAAGAAGCTTGGAACAAATGCTCTGCCTGCATCCCCCTGCTGCCACTGGCTTGTCTTGTAGAACCACAGCAGCTGCTCAGCAGAAACCCATCCTGACAGAGGTCTTATTCTCTGTCTGGGACAGGTAGAAGGTGCAGTATCTGCACAGAAGCATTTGCAGTATCGCACCCTCTCGTTCACATTTACAGAGCTATTTCGGTTTAGCACTCATGATACACTATTTAGCATACTACATATTGACCCAGTACGCCGCCAGAACTGGTCTTAAGGTAACCAGGCACATTTGCTCAAAACACAGTACAGTCCACACAAATTTAATGTCGAAAATATATCAGTATAGTCTTTCCGATGTGAACACTCAGTATCTCACATAGCGTTGTACCTTCTCAATACTTGGAGGCTCCCAGGTGGTCTGTTGGCACTCCCTTTTATCATCCACCTCTGTGGGCTGGGGAGAGCCTCTTAATATCAGGTCCCTAGTAGCATCTGCCTGTGGAAGCAGGGAACAGACTAGATTACAAGGTCAGTTCCGAACAAAGGACATCTAGGTCAGGATGAGGCACGGTAGAATGGGGGGAAGGGCAATCCCAAAATGGCCACACACAGCACTATGAGCATTTAATAATGCTAACAAGAGGAAAACACAACCCAAAAATACAAATTACAAAATAAACACTGCACAGTACACAAAAGACTTGATATGGTAAATTACAGTATCCTGAGATGTTAAAGTACCCTGATAAATCAGAATAATACAGCACAACCCGCAGAACTGGCCTTAAGGTAACTGGGCATATTAAATCGAAATATAGAATAATCCATATAAATTTAGTGTCCAAATCCCATCAGTAGAGTCCCTATGATGTAACCACTCGGTAGCTCAGATAACTTTGTACCTGCTCAACACTTCTTTTGAATATTGCAGCTCAGCACTGTTTTGGTGCGATTCTGGTGCAACTATTTTGTGCCCAACACAAGGCTTTGAACATATGGTCCCAGATTTTAGTTTAAATGTGGGTTCTGCATTGGTCTTGTTGTTACCATTTGTGGCTACATCCGTAGTGTTTCTATTGTTGAAAAATGACTTGAGGCTCAAATGTCTATACATACGGTTTGAAGCTATTACTGTCTGTAATTTATTGTTCAAGACCCAGGGATCTCCTAGTAGGATTAGACACATTAACATGCAGTCTAGATCCGGTGACTGTCCCCAGAACTTTAATTTATAATTTTATACAAGTGAGAAGAATTTAGAATGCCAAATTCAAACACTGCTGTCTCTTATTCCTTTCAGATTCAGTTTTTCCATCTCAGAAACAGGATGACCCCAAAACTGATTTTAATTTTTGTAAAACTATTATGTTTACTTATAATTTTTATTTACACTCTGCCTCTTATTGTATTTGTTTAGTTTTAGAAGTTCATTAGTCTTAGCAGTTCCATTGCAGTCAAAGGATCTAATTTAAATAGACTGTGTTTTTATCTGTGGTTTCAAAGCAGTAGTATGTTATTTACATTACCTTATTGTACTGTTATTATTTAAATCATTTAGTTTGAATAGTGATCGGTCCCTGTCTGCCTTTTGGAACCGATTCCATTTCCGCTTGTGTTCGTAGCTGTGCTTCCATTGCTGAATAGGGTATCTAGTGAGGATGGTGACTAAATATGAGCAACCGTCAAAATGGCGAGTCATATTCAATGCTTTCCTGCTAGACTACCCTGGAAGGATAGTGATACTAAGCAAACATGAAGGTATTAGAGGGTGACAGGAAGGGGGGATAGCAAGGGGAAGGGGAGGTACAGGGAAGGGGTTCTGGGGACAGGTGTGGCTGCTGCTGCTGAGCTAGCCATCTGTTGTGGTGGTTTGGGTGGCTAGCTCAGGTAATTTTGCCACTCCTTGTGGTTTCAGCACTTAACTTTTTCCCAATGGAAGGATCTTCCCCCCTTCCCGGACTTAAGAATCATTATTCGGGGGGTGTTTTCTTTTTCCAGATGTCAAATCACCTATGAGTGTATATCGACGATTTGCTTTTGGGTGATATACAGTCATCATAATAGTGATCACTATTTTGTGATTGTTATTATGACATGGAACTACTGAATAGCATTCGGTTGACTTTTTTCAGTTAGAAACCAATCACATTCTGGGAGAACAGCATAAACAAGCATTTGTCAATGCCAAATGTTGCTTGCTTTTATGTGCTGTTTAGATATTTTGAAGTCATTAGAGTGCAAATATTGAAAATTTGCGAACTTACGAGCGTGCGTAGGAACTAAGCAACACACGCTCGTAAAACAGTCATTTTTAGGAATTTTTTCACCAAATTTTCAACATAGCCATTTTAAGACCTCTGCTCATGAACAGTGTCACTGTGATTTTGTTAATGTGTCCAATACATTGAGTTTGCACGACTGCGCCATTGTAGCTACATGGCGGAAGCCGTTTTGGGCAGGATAGAAAAATGACAGCTGTACTGCTCATAAGGAGGTGTGGTAAAATGGCAATGTTGAAAATCTGGAGTGGAAATATTGAAAATTCGCAAACCTACGCGCGTACGTGGGGACTGTGCAACGCACGCTCGAAAAACAGTCATTTTTAGGAGTTCTTTCACCAAATTTTCAACATTGCCATTTTAAGAACTCTGCTCATGAACAGTGACACTGTGATTTTCTTAATGTGTCCCATACACTGAGTTCGAACACCGACTGCGCCATTGTGTGCTACATGGGCGGAAACATGTTTTGGGCAGGATGTGAAAAATGACAGCTATAGTGCTCATGAGGAGGTGTGGCAAAATGACAATGTTGAAAATCTGGAGTGAAAATATTGAAAATTCGTAAACTTACGAGCGAGCGTTGGACCTGTGCAACTCATACTCGTAAAACAGTCATTTTTAGGAATTTTTTCACCAAATTTTCAACACAGGCATTTTAAGACCTCTGCTCATGATAAGTATCACTGTGATTTTCTTAATGTGTCCCATACATTGAGTTCGCACACTGACTGCGCCATTGTGCGCTACATGGGTGGAAACATATTTTGGGCAGGATGTGAAAAATGACAGCTGTACTGCTCATGAGGAGGTGTGATAAAATGCCAATGTTGAAAGTCTGGAGTGAAAATATTGAAAATTTGCAAACTTACGAACGTGCGTAGGAACTGCGCAACGCAGACTCGTAAAACAGTCATTTTAAGGAATTTTTTCAACACAGCCATTTTAAGACCTCTGCTCCTGAACAGTGTCACTGTGAATTTCTTAATGTGTCTCATGCATTGATTTCACACACCGACTGCGCCGTTGTGCGCTATATGGGCGGAAACACGTTTTGGGTGAGATGTGAAAAATGACAGCTGTACTACTCATAAGAAGGTATGGTAAAATGGCAATGTGGAAAATCTGGAGTGGAAATACTGAAAATTCGCAAACCTACAAGCGTGCGTAGGAACTGCGCAACTCACGCTCGTAAAACAGTCATTTTTTGGAATTTTTTCACCAAATTTTCAACATAGCCATTTTAAGACCTCTGCTCATGAACAGTGTCACTGTGATTTTCTTAATTTGTCCTGTACATTGATTTCGCACACCAACTGTGCCATTCTGCACTACATGGGCGGAAACACATTTTGGGTGAGATGTGAAAAATGACAGCTGTACTGCTCATAAGGAGGTGTGGTAAAATAGCAATGTTGAAAATCTGGAGTGAAAATATTGAAATTTCGCAAACTTACGAGCCTGCGTAGGAACTGCGCAAAGCACGCTTGTAAAATAGTCATTTTTTGGAATTTTGGCACCAAATTTTCAACATGGTGAAAATCACCGAAGGGTGATTTCACAGTCACTCTGCCAAATCACCATTCAGGCCCGAATAACGCCATGACAGTGACATCATTCATGAGAAGGGGTCCCAAAAACCCCATGTTGAAAATGTGGTGCAAAAATTCCCAAAAATGCCTGAGACATGCAACAAAGCCGAAACCCTCCCTATCTAGCCCATTATACAGCTTACTGGCATTTCCTCAGTTCGTGGTCAGCTTTGAAGGTGCAGGCGTGTTCCGGTCCACGAAAATCATCGTGCGAAGTCCGTGGGTGGTGCAGGTTAGAGGATTGGGAGGCGCGCGGAACCATTTTGTTACTGGTGTTCAAAAAAAGCGGCGTGGGACCGTTTGCCATGCTGGGGTGGGCTCCAGCCGGCAATTTAGGACGCTATGGGGGAGCGTCAGCCGACGGGGATTGGGCACCGCTGCGCTGGCGAATTTGTTGCCACACTGGGGTGAGCCCCAGCCTGGCAAAAGGAGGGGCGCTCAGCCGACGGGGATTGGGCACCCCGTCAGCAAAGATCGCTTGCCACACTGGGGTGGGCTCCCAGCGTGGCACCTACTACTGGGGATGCGGCCAGCCGACGGGATTGGGTACTTGTCGGTTAACAGTGCGGAAATGTGCGCACGCCTGTGGGTGGGGGCTGTGCGTGAGCAGCCGATGATCTTATTGGTGCACACTGCGTGAAGCTCCCCTTTCATCATATGCCACTGCATTTTGGAGCGCAGTGTCATAGACAGCTCCAAAATGCATTGGCCACAGGGCCGCCTGCCAGCACACTGACTGAATTGGAGGAGGAGGTGCAAGCAACATAAAAATTGGTTTTAATCTCACATAGCGTTGTACCTTCTCAATACTTGGAGGCTCCCATGTAGTCTGTTGGCACTCCCTTTTATCATCCACCTCTGTGAGCTGGGGCTGGGGAGAGCCTCTTAATATCAGGTCCCTAGTAGCATCTGCCTGTGGAAGTAGGGAAGAGACTAGATTACAAGGTCAGTTCTGAACAAAGGACATCTGGGTCAGGATGGGGCATAGTAAAATGGGGGGGCAATACCAAAATGGCCACACACAGCACTATGAGCATCTAAAAATGCTAACAAGAGGAAAACACAACCCAAAAATACAAATTACAAAATAAGCACTGCACAGTGTACAAGAGACTTGCTTTGGTAAATTACAGTATCTTAAGATGTCAAAGTACCCTGATAAATCAGAATAATACAACACAACCCGCAGAACTGGTCTTAAGATAACTGGGCATATTAGCTCAAAATATAGAATAATCCAAATACATTTAGTGTCCAAATCCCATCAGTAGCGTCCCTATGATGTAAACACTCGGTAGCTCAGATAACTTTGTACCTGCTCAACATTTCTTTTGAATACTGCAGCTCAGCGCTGTTTTGGTGCGATTCTGGTGCAACTATTTTGTGCCCAACACAAGGCTTTGAATATATGGTCCCAGAACTTAGTTTAAATGTGGGTTCTGCATTGGTCTTGTTGTTACCATTTGTGGCTACATCCGTAGTGTTTCTATTGTTGAAAAATGTCTTGAGGCTCAAATGTCTATACATGAGGTTTGAAGCCATTACTGTTTTGAATTTATTGTTCAAGACCCAGGGATCTCCTAGTAGAATTAGACACATTAACATGCAGTCTAGATCTGCTAACTGTCCCCAGAACTTTAATTTGTAATTTTATACAAATGAGAAGAATTTAGAATGCCAAATTCAAACACTGCTGTCTCTTACTCCTTTCAGATTCAGTTTTTCCATCTCAGAAGCAGGATGACCCCAAAACTGATTTTAATTGTTGTAAAACTGTTATGTTTACTTACAATTTTTATTTATACTCTGCCTCTTACTGTATTAGTTTTAGAAGTTTATTAGTCTTAGCAGTTCCATTGCAGTCAAAGGATTTAATTTAAATAGACTGTGTTTTGATCTGTGGTTTCAAAGCAGTAGTATGTTATTTACATTACCTTATTGTACTGTTATTTAAATCATTTAGTCTGAATAGTGACCGGTTCCCGCCTGCCTTTTGGAACCGATCCCATTTCCGCTTGTGTTCGTAGCTGTGCTTCCGTTGCTGAATAGGGTATCCAGTGAGGATGGCAATTCAATATGAGTAACTGTCAAAACAGCGACTCATATTCAACGCTTTCCTCCTAGACTACCCTGGAAGGATAGCGATACTACACAAACATGAAGGGGGGGACAGTGAGGGGAAGGGGTTTTGGGGACAGGTGTGGCTGCTGCTGCTGAGCTAGCCATCTGTTGCGGTGGTGTGAGTGGCTAGCTCAGGTGCAGCAGGTACTGAGTTAGGGACTGGGTGAGGGAAATTTTGCCGCTCCTTGTGGCTTTGATACTTAACTTTTTCCCAATGCAGGGATTTTTCCCCCTTCCCGACAAGCACCCCCCTGAAGCTAAGAATCATTATTCAGGGAGTGTTTTCCTTTTCCAGACGTCAGGTCACCTATGAGTGTACATCGCCGATTTGCTTCTGGGTGATATACGCTCACCATAATAGCGATCACTATTTTATAACTGTTATTATGACATGGAACTACTGAATAGCGGTCGGTTCCCTTTTTCCAGTTAGAAATCTGTCACATTCTGGGAGAACACCATAAAAAATTGGTTTTAATCGCAGTCCCTTTTAAACTAAAGGAACTGACTGTGATTGCTCTAAATTCACTTATTGTTCAGTTTTATTCAGTCAGTTGACAGTCTGGCTCCAAAGAACAGAATGCACTCACAGATTTTAAATACTGTACCAGTTGCTTTCAAATCTTTGCTAAAGCTGATCATCACGATTGGTGCATAGAGTGCTTGGGTTCCCGCCATTTTTTATCTAACTGTGAAATCTTTGCTGGTTTTTATACTAAATCTATTAGGAAGGGAGCCAAAATGTTGCAGCAGATTGCTTCTGTTCCATCCTCAGTGTCACTGAAGTAAAATGAGGAGGGTCCTTCTTCATCTCACTTCAAGACAAAGGAGATACCCTCTAAGGACTTCTCAGAACCCAAATTTAACGAAAAGAGGACTCAGCATACTAAATTTAAAAGAAAAACTGAGCAGACACCTGAGATTGTGCCTGTGAAAAAGAAATGTAAAGAGAAAAATATTGCTGTGCCTCCTGCTGAAAAAGCAAAGGAGCTCCAAAGAGAAAAAATAAAACTCCCTCTGCGGAGGAAATTGCCAGAGCCCTGCAAATAATGCAGGTTCAAGACTGGTTACACTGATTCAAATTGCACCACCAATTCCCAGGAAACGAGTACTCCAGGTGTGCATGGAGGAGAAGGATCAGGAGGAACCGGATATAGGGGAATCCATGGACTCAGAGGTTCCCCAGCGCCAGGAGTTCAGTTCTCCCCCACGTGGGCAGGATGATTTTTCATCTTACTTTTCTTTCATCAGACAAATAGCTGACAGCCTGGTCCTTCCCTCATAGGAATCCATGGATGACCCTGGGCCTCCCATCACAAGAATTCATGGATAATCAGGAAGAGGCAGATATTCTGGATATAATGGATATTACTCCATTAAGAAAGGTAATCCTTCCTAACCTAAGGAAGGCAACTTTTAAGATACTACAGGCACCTTCCTCTGTCCCCCAGAGTAGATAAATAATTAAAACCGACCACTGACTGAATAGGTACCCTGATAAATAAGAAGACTACTACACAACCCTAGAACTGGTCTTAAGCTAACCAGGCATATTAGCTCTCAGTACAGTACAGTACACATAACTTTAGTGTCCAGAATCTATCAGCAGAGTCCCTTCAATGTAAATGCTCTGTAGCTCAGATGACTTTGTACCTGCTCAACACTTGCAGGCTTCTGGGTGGTCCGCTGGCAGTTCCTTTGATCTGCCACCTCTGTGAGTTGAGGAGAACCTCCTTCTGTTGGGCCCTAGCAGTGTCTACCTGCTCAGTAGTTGCAAGCTCCCAGGTGGTCCACTGGCAGTCAATTTGATCTGCTGCCTCTGACAGATGGGGAGGGTCTCCTCTTATCAGGCCCCTACCTTAGAATTTAATTCATAAGGAAACTTCAGAGTTTTATTTGTGGGGAACCTCATAGTTGAATCTGATGGAAAACCTTGGAGTTTAATTCAGAGGGAAACCTCAGAGTTTAATTCATAGAGACACCTCAGAGTTTGTTTTAGCAGGAAACCTCAGAGTGTATTTCAGAGGGAAACCTCATGATTTTGTTTAACAGAAAACGTCAAAGTTTAACTCATAGGGATACCTCAGATTGTGTGATTTAACAGTTTAAAAAAGAAGGCTTTGTAAAGACTGTACACCTTGTTATCGAAGACAGTGACAGCTAGGCTAACCTACAAACTACTTAGGTAAGAGGCTACCAGTGACAGTGGTGGGATTCAAACCTGAATGTAGTACAGAGTGACAGGGACTCAAAACTACAGTTTCCTTCCTCCCACTGGGAAAAGGAAGGTTAGTGATTCTTCCTGAACCCTACACCTGCTCGTGAATTCGATAAAAAGGGGATCCATCCCTGCAAACAGGAGGTCCTGCCATGCCCCTGAGGTTGGGCGCATGACAGATTTGGTGGCAGCAGTGGGATTTCTAAGAGTCCTACAAAACCATCACACAATCAAGGGCAGAATTTGGAAAGAGAAAAAATTATTTGTTTGCAGACAATAGATCCTATCATGTTTGGATTTTTGTTTGAGCATAATAGTGTAGCGTAGAAGAATGTCTTCCCAGTACAGCACTATGTATCCGGAACAACTGAGGAAGATCTGTGTGGAAAATAGCATTCCCAGTGAGAACAAAAATTAAAAGCAACTCACAGAAGCTCTTATGGCAGTGGAGACTGAGGATGCCCCACCATGCTAGGAGCCACAGGTAGTGACTCCAAATACCCAGAGGAGGAGAAGTCATCTATAGACAAGGAGTTGGAGATGAGGAGACTGGGGATGCAGGAGACACAGCTTGAGAATGAGCACAAAAGGTCTTGAGATGGAGCAAAAAAGGTTTGAGATGGAATTAGAGAAACAATGGTGACACAGAGAGGCTGAAAAGAGACAGCGGCAGAAAGAGGTTGAAGAAAACCAGCTCCGAAAAGAAGAACAGCAATGCCTGAGGGAGTTACAGCTGGAAAAGCAGAAGCAGAAACCTCAGCAAGACCCAAGCAGGTAAGAGACTGGGGTATTTCTGAAACTCAAGGACTGGGGGTACAAATTAAATTCAAAATTAATAACTGAGTTTAAAGAGGGGGAGAACATGCTTATGTCTTTAAATTCATTTGAAAATGTCTGTATCCAGGCGAATCTGAGACCTGGAGTTTTCAGTTGTCTCCACTGCTTACTGGCAACGGGAGGGAGGCATTCGGACAGGTGGATAATCTTGACAGTAAAGATTCTGTTGTTAAAACCTGCATTATTAAAAAAATATGATCTGAACCCTGATGCATACAGAGCAAAATTCTGGAAACTCTGAAAGGGGCCAGAAATGAGCTTTGAGGAAGTAGCCACTAAACAGAATCTATATTTAAAATGTTGCTGGGAGGGGGTGAAAGCAGATTCTGTTGAAACTATTGAAGGGGTTGTATTGTTTGAACAGTTTTATTGGACTTGCTCACCTGAACTAAAGTGTCGTCTAGAGGACCGATATCCACAGACTGTCAAAGAGGCTGCACAGTTGGTGGGTTGCTATGCTTGAAACAGGGCTGTTTCCAAGGGGAATTCAGGGCAAAAGGGAAAAGAGGACACTTTGGACAAGCAAAAAACACAGGGCCTCTGCAAAAAGAAGAGAGTCCCCAGCTGCCCAAAAGGGAGTTTGGGGACAAGAAAAATGATGAATGCTGGTATTCTAAGCAGCCAGGGACTCATTCTAGGCAGTGTCCTAAGAAGGCCCATAAGGTAAATGGGCCTGTGCAAACTGAGACAGCCACCCACTGTATCTTTGATGCTATCCCTGACAATATGAGGGGGAACATTCACCCAGTCAAGGTGAATGGGGTACAGACTAGAGGGTTAGGGATACAAGAGCATCTCTCACCCCGGTGAAAGGGGATTTGGTGGGGGCTTAACTACTACTGCTAAATCAGTTTGACTCTGTGAGGGATTAAACAGTGGAAAAGAAAATGTACCCATTAGCCAGTGTTACCCTAAACTGGGGAGTCGCAGGAGAAGGGGTAAGGAAGGTGGTTATAGCTGACAAACTCATTATGGATGTTACTGAGGAGAATGATGCTCCACGGGGGAGGGGGTTGTGTTGTGACCCAGAGCCAAAAGGATAGGGGCTCCTGAGATCTTTAGGACCCCACAGAAATTCAGACAGCAGAGATTGGGAGACATGCCAACTAACCTGTGACTCTTGGAAAAGAGGGGAATAACCAGAGGATGGAACTTCCCTTAGTGGCAGGTAACCCAACTGCTACTGGGGTTTGCTTTCAGGAGGAAGGGGTGACACAAAGCCCAGGGGTGAGGGAAGGTTGTGACACTGAGTCCCTTACTGCCACAGCTATGGACCTCAGCCTGGGAACTGATGGTGACCTGCCCCATGCTCTGGGTAAGTGGAAAGACTTAACAACAGCACAACAGACAGACCCTAGTTTAGAGAAGCTGAGGGCCTGTGCAGAGTCTGCTGGGACACAGAGAGGTGATGAAAAACACAGGGTGCATTGGGACAACTGACCGTTACGCACACAGGACAGCAGGACAAAGGAAAGGGTGATGGGCAGGCATCTTGTTTTTCCCAGGAGAATCATGAGTTACTGCTCCAGGTAGCTCATGATATTGCCATGTCTGGACATTTGGGCATTGCTCGAACTATGCAGCATTTAGCCCACAATTTCTATTGGTCCAATATTACTAAGCAGGTGAAAGAATACTATAAATCCTGTCACCGGTGTCAGGAAATAAGGAAGGCTGAAAGCCAAGGCTGCCCCGATTCCCTTACTACTTGCGGAGGAGCCATTTTAGAAGCCTGGAATGGATAGTGTGGGTCCTTTGAATACCCCAAATTCCTTGGGAAAATGGTATATACTGACAGTCATTGATTATGCTATCTGCTACCCCAAAGTCATCGTGCTGTCCTCCACTAAGGTAAACAAGGAGGCAGATGCTTTGTTGGGGTTTTCTCCTGTGTTGGATTTGCAAAAGTTTTGTTTTTTTTGTTACCAGGACAGACACACTAAGCTGAAAGCTTGTTTACAGGTGCCACCTGGGGGCACAAGGAAGTTAAATGACTTGCTCAGGATTACTCAGTATGCAAGTGGGGCTGGGGGATTGAAATCCAGGTCTCCAGGTTTGCAGCTCAGAACCTTAAAGAACTGTGCTATACTGTCTCCTAAGATGATTTCTGATTGAGGGGTAACTTCATGTTGGACCCACTGACATGTTTGTAGAAGAAGTGTGGGGTCGTACAGAGGCACATGATGCCTTATCACCCACGAGCCAATGGTCTCATAGAGAGATTTAATGGGACCCTAAAAGCATGTTTATGGCATTTTCAGAACAGCATGGGAAGGACTGGGAGAAACACCTACCCCACCTGCTGTTTCCTACAGGGGAGTGTCACAAAAATCAACCAGGTTTTCACTCTTTGAGCTCGAGCATGGATGCAGGGTGAGGGACCTGGGAATGTAAGCATGCCACCCAGGGGACTCCCATAGTGCAGTAAGTGTTAAAATTCAGGGAGACACTGAAGGAGCTTATGGGCATGTCCCAGAGCCATTTGGCAGCTGCCCAGTAAAAAGAAAAGACCTGGCATGAGTGAGCTCTGGCTCCACGATTATATCGGGTAGGACAGGAGGAAATGGTTCTGATCTTGGTCCAGAAGGACAAGCTGTAAGCTGAGTGGGCAGAGCCATGCAAGGTAGTCTAGCAGGCAAACAATGTTAATTACATTACAGAGTTACCTGACTGAAGACACATTCATAGGATGCATCATGTGAACATAATGAAGCCATATTTTAATAGGGTTGACGTGGTACTTATTGTTTGCAGTCCTGGGGAGGAACTAGGTGGGGAAGACCCCGTTCAACACTTGTTAGCTGAGAGCAAGCAGGCATCATCTGTGGAGACAATCACGCTGTTACCCCCATTGACACCTGGACAGGCCCAAGAATTGAGGACCATTTTACAAGACTTTGACCCTTGATTTATGGTAAAACTTGGACAGACACTGCTAGTGTGCTGGACACAGACACGGGGACCCAAGCACCCATAAGTAAGACAGTTTACGGGGTGTCAGAGACAGTCCTCAAGGTCATTTGGAGGGAGGTGGGGGTGATACTGGATCTAGGGTGATTCAGAAATCCACAGCCCCTGGACCTCATCTGTAGTCTTTGTACCAAAACTGGATGCAACTACATAGTTCTGTGTAGATTATCGTGGTCTTAATGCCATTGTGAAATCTGACGCCCCATACCACTCACAGAGGAACTGCTGACAAAATGGGAGGAGCGATGAACTTTGACTACAGTAGACCCAACAAAGGGGTACTAGCAGTGGAACTGACTGACAGAGCTAGGGAAAGGCTAGCATTCACTCCCCTCAGTCAGCTTGTTCGAGTTGTAGGTCATGCCCTTTGGGATGAAGATATACCCCTGCTACCTTCCAGCAGTTAGTAAATCAGATGTTATAGGATATGAAGGACTTTGCAGTCATCTACCTGGATGATACTGTTATCTTCAGCAATACCTGGGAGAAACATCTGATACACCTGAGGGAAGTGTTTGGCTGAATATAGGCCGCAGGTCTGACTATTAAGGCAGAAAAGTGCCAGGTGGCCATGGCAGAGGACACTTATTTAGGACATGTGGTAGGGCAAGTCTAGCTCCACCCAAATTGAGTACAAAAAGCGGCAACTGCATCATAGCCCATGCATGAAACCCAGAGACAAGTCAGGAGTTTTCTTGGAACCACAAGGTATTGTAGAAAATTTGTTCCCAGCTGCAGCTCTTTCATTTATTAAAAGTCTTGGAAACAACCTTTGAACTGATAGATCATTTACAGAGGTTCCACATCTTGGAAAATGATTACAGTATAAAATTCTCAGTTGCTGTAAAATATTAGCATTTGTCAATGCCAAATATTGGCCCGCTGGCATTGGCACTGGTAGTGCAGGAGTTAGAAATGCAAAATAGGAATGGCAGTGAAATACTGAAGTAGCAACTCCCCAAAGAGACTGAAAGGTGTTGGGAGTGTGGCTCTGGGTTGGCCATAATGCTTATGACATTCCACTTCACCCCACCCTGCAGAAACGTATAGGTTTTGGGATGTGCATTATGGTCTTTGGCCCTTTTGCTCACCCCATTCCATAAGTAAATAAGCTGAGATAGGTGCAATATAGGAAAATGGAGTGAAGCGTTAGGGTGATGGAACCAGTACACCTCAGTGCTTGTCAGTGGCTGTGAGGGAGGTAGATTTCTCTCTGAACATTATGGCCGAACCAAACCCAAGTGAGTTTCTACAAGGTGGTTGTATGGTTGGAAACCTTAACACCCCAAGTGTTTGTTGGTATTTTCACTCCAAATTTTTAACATTGTTTTTTTTGTAACCCTATCTCATGAACAGTGACACTTTAATTTTGTTACTCAATCCTGAAGGGTGATTTCACACAGCAACTGTGCCATTAGGCACCAAAGGTGCGGAAACACATTTCAAGTAGGATGGGGGGAAATGACAGCTGTACTGTTCATGGGGAGGTGTAAAAAAAATGGCAATGTTGAAAATCTAGAGAGAAATATGAAAATTTGCAAACTTACAAGCATGCGTAGATACTGTGCAATACACGCCTGTAATGCAGTTATGTTTTTGAATTTGTTTACCAAATTTTCAACATGGGCATTTTGAGACCTCCACTCATGAACATTGCCACTGTGATGTTCTTAATCTGTCCCGAACATTAATTTCCCACAGCGGTCGCACAATTGTGTGCCAGATGTGCGAAAACACATTTTGGACAGGATGTGAAAAATGGCAGCTGTACTGTTAATAAGGACGTGTGAAAAAATGGCAATGTGTGAAAATCTTGACAGGAAATAGTAAACAATCTCAAAGCTATGAGCGTGTGCAGAACCTGTACAACACACGATCATAACACTGTCATTTTCAGGAATTTGTTCAACAAATTTGCAACATAGTCTGTTTGCAAGCCCACTTCATAAACAGTAGCACTGTCATTTTGTTACTCAGTCTTGAAAGGTGATTCCACCTAGTGACTGCAAAATTACCTTTCAGGACCGAATAATGAAATGACAGTGACTGATTTCATGAGGTGGGGTCCCAAAAACACCATGTTGAAAATTTGGAGCCAAAAGTAAAAAAATGGCGGAGACATTCACCTAAGTTTACCCCTCCCCATTTATACTATTATGCAGCTTACCATGAGGGGTGAGGGGGGGTTACAGGGAGATGGGGGTATGCAAAGGGTGTCTGCTGGTTGGGGAAAAAGGGTTGCCATGACAACGAGGAATCAATTTCTTGTTTACAGGGAAATAAAAAAACCTCAGGGGAAGGATTTTACAGATTACACAATTTACATTTGGGCACTTGGGTGAGCTCCCAGTGTACCACTGGGTTTTGTTTAGGGGGGACAGAAGCCAATGTAGATTGGGCACCTCATTAGCAAAGAAAGCATGTCTGTGTTGGGGGGATGATGCTGCTGGGGACTGGGCACCCCCGTTGTCAAACAAATTGAACTGGGGAGGGGGCATGCTGACAGGGGGATTGGGTACCCCCAAAGTTGGCGTTCTAGGGATTGTGAGAGGTGGCCAGCAGGAGCTGCTGCCATATTTATTGAAATGTTTCACCAGGAATGGCACCTAACGGAGGTGTGTGAGATCTGCCACTGGAATGATAAGCCTGTTTTTCATTGCAGCGGTGGATTCATTTCAAGTTGGTGGCACTTTCTGAAACTGCTGTCATTGGCAGCATGCTCAGTGGTTGCCGGCTGAGGGACACCCCAACTAAAGTATCCCCTGGATTCCCCACAACCCTGACACACCTTTGAAAGTGCTAGTACCGCAAGATGCGGCGTGCACAAGCCAACATTAGAAATAATGACAGTACAATATAGAATGTTGAAGCACAAAACATAGTTGCAGTTACAGTACAGTATACAGTTGCGTGACAATATACAATTGTAGTACAATAAACAGTTACAGTGATACATACTTGAAATACTGGGGGAGGTAAGAATACAAGAGTGAAGGGAAGGAGACACAGAGGACATGATACAGAGAGGAGGTACAATAAAGGTAGTAGTGCAATAAATGTTTTATGAGCCTGATTAGCAGTGCATACCACTGGCAGTGTGGGTTGAGCAGTCAGAGATGACTTGTCAGGGAGTTAGCAAAAGTGAAGGGCGCCAAAGAAGGTGGTATGGGATGAAAGAGCAACTAAGCTGTTGATGTTCCAGGGGAGTGCAGGAGTAAGTGGGAAAGGGCGGAGAGGGTGGGGGTGAGAATAGGTGCTTGGAGGTGTAAGTAGTTAGACAGAGCTGGTGATTGCTGTTGGATTATCTGGGTTATCTGGGATGCTTCACTAAGAATAAGCCTAGGAGGGTAAAATGGGATGCCAACTGTGAGCAGTCCTTCACAAAGATGAAAACCTTACTTTGTAGGGCCCCAGTGCTGGCTAGCTCAGACTACAACAGACCATTTGTGGTACAGACCGACACATCAGATGTGGTAATGGGGACAGTCCTCAGCCAAGTATCCAAACAAGGGATAGAGCATCCCACTGTATCCTTACGCAAGAAGCTGCTTCCATGGGAACAAGCCTATGCAACAGTAGAAAAGGACTGTCTCGCCTTAGCTTGGGCATTAAAGAAACTGGAACCATACCTTTATGAGAGGCATTTAGTTAGTATGGTTGGGCCAAAAGGGAAAAACAAATGTAGAACTTCTGAGATGGAGTATCGCCTTGCAGGCTTATGACATGGAGATTTCACATAGGCCTGGGTCTAAGCATGGGAATGCAGATGGCCAGTCTCGCAATCTGGATCTATAACAGAACTGGGAAAACATGTCATCAATAGATGCAGGTTCCTCCAGGTTCTATTTTAGAAGGGAGTTTCAAGATAGGCCTATATCCTTTAATAATTACTGGTGACCGAAAATATCAAAAAGGATTACTGTTTTGTTAAAAATGCATATCAACTGGATTTCAGGTTATTATGCTCCAAAGGTGAGAATAACCCGAAATCCAGTTGATATGACACTTCATAATTACCTGAAATCCAGATGATGTGACATTCTCCAAAGACAAGACTTTAAAACTGTTGCATTTCATTGTTTCACAAAAATACTGCAGTATTTTCAACTGTGTTTTATTTACGAGAGACACTAGAAGCTAGAGGCTGGGCCGAAAACAGTGGACACCATGTTTTTCAATTAAAGCGGCTGTGTATGATGCATGAAGCCCAAGGATTAGGAAACCATGGTCGGAAAAGATTAAAAAGGACGTTGTAACAGAAAGCACTGTCAGCAGTATGCTAGTGTAATTCGGGTGGTGGTCAGCGTTCAGTTTTTCATGTACACATCTATTATTTTACCCGCTATTTGCTAGCTGCGACTCACTTCAAGGACTGCTCAGCACAGTATTATTACAGTAACACAGCAATACAGCTTTTTCTTAAGTACCCCTCTGTGAGCAGTAGAAAAAGGCAGAAAGAGGTAATTTAACAAAGGAATGATGAAACAACCAAGAGCGTGCATGTTTAGGTAACTATGAATCCACATCTCATTTTGTCCACTTGCACTCACACAGTGGGAGTCGGTAGGGCTGGCAGAATCTGTAGAAGCTAACACAAGAGCAGTGAAACGGGCAAGAGCATGCGCATCCAGGAACCTGCACTTGCATCCAAACAGTGGGGTGCCGCAAGAGCCGGGAGACTTTACACAGATTACAGAGCCGCTAGAAATGACTGAACTGAGAACCTGCACCTGCATTCAAACAGCGGGGTGTCGCAAGAGCCAGGAGACTTTACACAATTTACAGAGCCGCTAGAAACGACTGAACTGAGAACCTGCACCTGCATTCAAACAGCGGGGTGTTGCAAGAGCCGGGAGACTTTACACAATTTACAGAGCCGCTTAGAAACGATTGAACTGAGAACCTGCACCTGCATTCAAACAGCGGGTGTCGCAAGAGCCGGAGACTTTACACAATTTACAGAGCCAGAAACGACTGAACTGAGAACCTGCACCTGCATTCAAACAGCGGGTGTGTAAGAGCTGGAGACTTTACACAATTTACAGAGCTACTAGAAACGATTGAACTGAGAACCTGCACCTGCATTCAAACAGCGGGTGTCGCAAGAGCCGAGACTTTACACAATTTACATAGAGCCGCTAGAAACGATCTGAACTGAGAACCTGCACCTGCATCCAAACAGCAGGGTGTCGCAAGAGCCGGGAGACTTTACACAATTTACAGAGCCACTAGAAACGACTGAACTGAGAACCTGCACCTGCATCCAAACAGCGGGGTGTCGCAAGAGCCGGGAGACTTTACAATTTACAGAGCTGCTAGAAACGATTGAACTGAGAACCTGCACCTGCATCCAAACAGCGGGGTGTCGCAAGAGCCGGGAGACTTTACACAATTTACAGAGCTGCTAGAAACGACTGAACTGAGAACCTGCACCTGCATCCAAACAGCGGGGTGTCGCAAGAGCCGGGAGACTTTACACAATTTACAGAGCCGCTAGAAACGACTGAACTGAGAACCTGCACCTGCATCCAAACAGCGGGGTGTCGCAAGAGCCGGGAGACTTTACACAATTTACAGAGCCGCTAGAAACGACTGAACTGAGAACCTGCACCTGCATCCAAACAGCGGGGTGTCGCAAGAGCCGGGAGACTTTACACAATTTACAGAGCCGCTAAAAACGACTGAACTGAGAACCTGCACCTGCATTCAAACAGCGGGGTGTCGCAAGAGCCGGGAGACTTTACACAATTTACAGAGCCGCTAGAAACGACTGAACTGAGAACCTGCACCTGCATCCAAACAGCAGGGTGTCTCAAGAGCTGGAGACTTTACACAATTTACAGAGCCGCTAGAAACGACTGAACTGAGAACCTGCACCTGTATTCAAACAGCGGGGTGTCGCAAGAGCCGGGAGACTTTACACAATTTACAGAGCCTCTAGAAATGACTGAACCGAGAACCTGCGCCTGCATTCAAACAGCGGGGTGTCACAAGAGCCAGGAGACTTTACACAATTTACAGAGCCGCTAGAAACGACTGAACTGAGAACCTGCGCCTGCATCCAAACAGCGGGGTGTCGCAAGAGCTGGGAGACTTTACACAATTTACAGAGCCGCTAGAAATGACTGCACTGAGAACCTGCACCTGCATTCAAACAGCGGGGTGTCGCAAGAGCTGGGAGACTTTACACAATTTACAGAGCCACTAGAAACGACTGAACTGAGAACCTGCACCTGCATTCAAACAGCGGGGTGTCGCAAGAGCCGGGAGACTTTACACAATTTACAGAGCTGCTAGAAATGACTGAACTGAGAACCTGCACCTGCATTCAAACAGCGGGCTGTCGCAAGAGCTGGGAGACTTTACACAATTTACAGAGCCGCTAGAAATGACTGAACTGAGAACCTGTACCTGCATCCAAACAGCGGGGTGTCGCAAGAGCCGGGAGACTTTACACAATTTACAGAGCCGCTAGAAACGACTGAACTGAGAACCTGCACCTGCATCCAAACAGCGGGGTGTCGCAAGAGCTGGGAGACTTTACACAATTTACAGATCCGCTAGAAACTACTGAACTGAGAGCAGAAATAGGCTGAGCGGTCTGAGCAGGCTAAATTCCAGGCTGAAATGTGAGATTTTTTACTGAGAAAGGTATGCCATCTACGGTAGTACGCCTGAGGATAGGGGCTGTCTTGAGTTGGGAGTACTCGACTTTTCTACTTTTTTTTTTTTTTTCCGGGTGACTAACTACTTTGAGCAGTGGAAGCAGTGGATGACACAGAGACAAAAAAGAAGACAAGAAGAAAGAAGTTTTTCTTTTTTTTTCTCCTTTGGAGGAGTTTTAGAAGAAAGACTGATTATGAAGGACAGTGAAAGAAAAGCGGTCTTTTAGATAGATAGCTTATATAACATACAGACAGATGGATACTTATGTAACTTGTACAGATAGATAGCCAAGATAGATAGCTTATAAAGGGGAAGTAGGGGGATATGTAGTAATTTGCATTTGTATTTTTTCGTCAGTTTAATATGTGTGTGTGTGTATATATATATATATAGATATATATATATATACACACATACACACATAGCTGTGTATATTTATTAAGGTATTTATGGGCATTTACAAGTATTCATATACTTATTTATACATCTTATATTTATATATTTATTATATATGTATTTCATGTCTTCAACGCAAGGTTGTGAGGCTGAAAACATTTAAAGCACTTTTGTACTTGGGGCACTAGGGGTATTCCGAGTGATTTGAACATTGTTAGATAGAGAGTAACTGGGTACTCTGGGATATTAATAGGATAATAGGTTAATAGGATAAGAAGCTAAGAGGTATTTAGGAAGTGTTAATTCTATGCAACCCTAGAAGCATTGGGCATTGTATATTTTAGATTTGATTTGAAATTGCTGAATTGTTTTTTCTTTTCTCTCTGTTTGTTCTTGTTGTTGCTGCTTGTGTGCACCTATGTGTACCTGCCCTCAGGAATTAGATAACAGAAAATGCTGAAAAAGCTGTGTGAGCAATATATGAGCAGAAGTAAAAACCACAGTTACTCCACCCCAACCAAATGAGTGTGGCAACTATATCAGCCATAAGACTTAACTAAATAACAACCAAGCGATGCCTGCAGGAACGAGAGCTGGGAACCCCACTAACAATCAGTGGGGTGAACATCAAAAGAAGGCAGGGAAAAACACAGGAATATGACAGGAGGAGATGAAGAAAAGGTGATAAATAAAGAAAGAGGAAAAGCAAGAAGAAAGAATACTCCGAAGGGAAGAGTAATGACAACCTTAGTAAATTTCTGAAAAAAAATAAGGGAGACTGACTTTGTGCTCCCACCATTTAAAGTGGGGTTGTTACCAAATGAGGAAGAGGGCAATCTAAATAATATCTTATTGGAAACACTGACTACAGTTATTCTGGAAAATGCTAACTTCAATAGTTAGAAAAAAACACTGGTAAAAAGGGATCCAACTCATCAAATGTTTAAAATAATTTATTTTTCTTTTATTATTTTTATATTATTTTCTTAGTGACACATCCGAGGTGGAAGTATGGAGTGTTTGTCTATGATTAAAAGCTACTAAAAATTACTCCTAAATGGAAAAGTTACAAAATGAGAAAAAACAGAGTATACTTCTAAGACATTTAAATGGAGACATAAGAAATTAGGATGTGAAATTATATCTAACAGATTTAAGAATGTAATAAAATCCTTAAAAGGTATTAAGTGTATCACACTGATGAAGGACGGTATCCAAAATGTTTGTGGATATTATGTACACTTTTAACACGTGGAGCATTAAGAAAATAACATAAAAATAATAAAACAAAAAAGAAAAAATTATTTTAAACATTTGGTGAGTCGGCTCCCCTTCTACCAATGCTTTTTTCTGACCATTTGTCCTGATTAGTAGTGAGCCATTCCCTCTTTGAATATACACTACTTTTTATTTCTACCGAGGTTGGCTATACTGGTTCATTGTTCTTGAACATCATAAATTATATCAGTGTATGCAGGCCAATAAATGATTTAGATTTGGTTTTACTGGTCTTGGAAAAAAAATTTACGTAAAAAGCTATAGAGAATGGTAAGGAAAAATGAAAGTTTAGGAATACAAGTGGGTAGTGTCATCACAATAATGGAAATATTCCCAGAATACTACAGAGGGGAAATTGAACACAATAGAAAATGGATAGAATAATATCTACATTTGGACTGGGACAGTTTGTTAATGAAACCAAACAGAATGTAAAGCTGAAAACAGCTGATTTTTACAAAATATAATGAAGACGAGTGATATACAGTAAGTCGCTCTCTGAGCAAAGTTGTTAGGTGGGAAAAAGATGGACAGCTTACACTGTGTATAACAAAGTAGATATGTATGAAGAGATCATAAATATATTAACAGTATTAGATCAGTTAGGAATACATATCTTAGGAGATAATATAACAAAACAAATATAGAAAAGGCATAAACATGGATAGCTAGGATACAGACCTCTAAAAGGGTCACAACATTAATAGATCTGAAGGATATCTGACAGGAAGGAACACAAAATAAGGGAAGTTTAAACAGATGGGTTAAAGAGATAAATGGAGGGAAAAAACAATAATAATATTCTGACTGAATGTTTCAGGGATGAAAAAATAAAATGTGTGATTCAGAATTTATTGAATACATAAATGAATTTGATTTGGTATGTTTTCAGGAGACTTGGGTAATGGAAAAAAAACAAATATAAATGGATATACGGTTTACCATAACACAGCAGATAAAAATAAAAAAAATGGAAGGAATCAGGAGGATTACTGATTTTAAGTAAAAACAAGTAAGAACAAAAGAAATTCAAATAAAGGATGACAACATTCTGGGAGTAAGAATATGGCAAAGAGAACAAGAGACTACTCCTGAACATATATTTTCCACCTAGATCAGGAAAAGTGATAGAAAAGTAATACTGAAGGACTGGTACAATTTATAGAAGAAGAGATGAATACAAACCTCAGGAATATAATAATTATGGGAGGCTTTAATGCGAGGGTAGGTGAATGTAGAAACCCGTCAGAAGTAACATCAGAAATAATAAAATAAAATATGAATTTAAGATACTTTAGAACATCAAAATACAGTAAAAATAATGAAAGAGGGACACATTTATATTAAAAATTAACAGTGGAATTTTCTACTTAAATGGAAGGACTGAAAATGACTATGAAGGAATTATACATATATCAAAACAATGGAGCCTCCACAATAGAGTTGGTATGGGCGTCCTACAACTTAATTTTAAGGTGTAAAAATATTACAATTGAAGTAAAAGCAGAGAGTGCCCATGCTCCTGTAGAGACAAGACTCGAAACAAGCAGTAAGAAGAATTATAAAGAGAAAGAGAAGATCAACAATCTAAATTATGGTAGAAAAAGAATTGGTATACAATGGGAAATTATAAATCATTTTTGTGAAAGGTTACATAACTATGGCATAATAGAGGAGGTAGAGAAAATAGTAAAGGATGGCACATCAAACAAATGCCTAAACAAATGGAAAAATATATTTAAAAGAATTGCTGAAATCAAAAATAAAGAAAATACATTTTATGACAGAAAAGGATCTTGTTGATTTGATAACCAATGTAAACTGGCAAAACAAAAACCTGAATGGTTTTTAAGAAAACAAAATAAAGCCCAAATAAAGAAAATAGAAAAAGACTGGGAGAAGAAGTAAAGATATACAATATTATAATAAAAAGGAAAAGAGAAGTATAGAAGGATAAAGTATGGAGAGAATTGAACAGACTATACAGGGTTGAGGCGCTGGATGCCACACTGCACTGCTGGCAACCCCGGGTTCAGGAGCGAATTGGGTCACTGGGGGGAGAAAGGCTGAGCGTCCAACGATAGCTCGCTTTCTCTGGGAGTGAGGGTGGGGATCTATCCTGGTGAGCGGTGACCTCTGGTGGAGGCTGGAGGCATGACAGCTTGTCAGCACCTCAGGGATTTGATTGGTCACGGGTGGAGGCCTGTGGACCAATCACCTCCAGGGGTTGCATCATCAAGGGGGGGGATTTTGTGGACGTCAGCACTCATGCCTTGACATCCAGGGCTAGCAACGCCCTCACAGAACAGGGAAAATCACCCTCTAGAGCTGGGTACATGGAGTGCCGAACCCAGTCCTGATGTGCCACCGACTGCTGCTGCCTCAGGGACCGGAGAAGGTACTAAGGTATAGGGGTGTCCCACCCCACCCGAACCCTGCCCGGGTGGGGTAATCCTCAGCAAGATGAGGGACCCTCAGCAGCAGGTAAGTCGGTGGCAGGGATGGGGTTTCATTGGTGACTCCCAAAGGGGTGGCTCTGGTAGGGACGTAGGAGGGGAGAAAAAGATGACAATAAATTCTGGAGGATGATCTCAAAAGGAATAGATAACTATACTGAAGAAATGAAAAATTATATAAAACTTGATGCTTTGGTAACATATTACAACACTTTGTTAAATGAAAATAGGGAAATAAATAGTCTAAAAATAGAAAAATGGATGCCACTTGAAAATAAAATGACATTAATAGAAATAGAAATATCAATAAAGACATTTCATAATAGAAAGGCACCAGGTCCTGACGGGATCCCGATAGAAGTATTTAAGAATGAAATGGAAATCTGGGTAAAGTGCCTATGGAAAATATATATATGGAATAGAAGCAGGAGAAATACTGAGATCATACCCATATACAAGAAAGAAGAAAAATAACCCTATATGCTATAGACCAAGCAGTTTATTAGATAAGACCCAGAAAATATTCACTAGGATTATAAATAACAGACTCCTAGATTATGTAAGGGAAAATAAAATATTGGATGAGGCACAGGCAGAGTTTATACCATCATATTCCACAACAGACCATTGCTTCACTTTGGTACATATATACAAGCATAATAAGATAAAAAAACCAAAACTGTTCTGTGTTTTCGTAAATCTTAAATCTGCCTTTGATCAGGTAAATAGGGATAAACTACAGATAATACTTAAAAAACATAAATTAGAAGAGTCATTAATTGGACACTATATCAAATAATAAGACAAGTATGAGGTTTGACAGAGAGGGGAGAATGAGCGACAAATTTGGCACAAATCGAGGGGTGAAGCAGGGCTGTGTTCTCTCCCCGATCTTATTCAACCTGTTAATCAGCCATTGGGGAAACTACTGTATACAATTCAGAATTTCACATGCCAAAAATTGGAAATATATATTGTCCATATCTAGCTTACGTTGGCGACATAATGTTACTGTCAGCCAGTTATTTAGGCACTAAAAGGAGCTTTCAATGGCTCCAAAGAGAAATGGAAATGATGTACCTACTGTAATTCTTGATCTTCTTGGACGGAGTCTCCACCACTCATTCACTCTAATGGGAGTGCGCTGGAGGCGCCAGGACTCAGCGGGAGCTAAATTCTTTCAGGAGGGCCGGCACCGAGATAGAGCCACGAGGAACCAGCACCACAAGCCAGGCTCATGCGGTATAGACTATCTCGGCGTTGACTCTCCAACCGCCTCAGTACCTTTTTTTCTGAGGAGGTGCGGCATAACTAACCTAGAGAGGCCTAACCTAAATAATGGACATAAGATAGCCATGTAAGAAGGGTCAAGAAACAAAGTCTTTACAGTCCAAGCATTGAGGGAGTGAAGACCAGAATAGAGAAGTGAGCTCTGGGGATGGTGGGCGGGCGTATGAATGAGTGATGGAGACTTTGTCAAAGAAGATCAAGAATTATGGTAGGTACATCATTTCCATATCTTACCGACATAATTTCTCCACCACTCCTGCACACCAATGGGCGAGTACCTGCCAATAATCCCCTGTGGTGGGCAGCAGAAGAGAGAGGAGCTCACTATTAGGACAGAAGTCCATTAAGAATTGTTCTGCCAAATGACTGATGTCTGGCATGGATATCCAAGGCATAGTGCTTAACAAAAGTGTGCACAGAGCTCCAGGTAGCTGCATTGCAAATGTCTGCAATGGGGACATTACGAATTTCTGCCAGAGATGTCAGACTGTTCTGGCAGAGTGAGTGCACACCTGCCTTCCAGCTTAATCTGTGCCACGGAGTAGCATGGCGAAGGCATGCCACCAGCCGTGTTGGAATTCACCTGATAGTAACAGGCTGATCCAGCTGGCCATGCTGAAAGAGACAAAGTTGTTGAGCCTTGCAAATTTCTTTTCATTCTGTCCAGATAAAACTGCAAAGCTTTCTTACATCCAGAGAATGAAGGGTAAATTCTGGAAACTGACAAAGTAGATAGGAAGGACTAAATGTTGATTTGAATTAAATTTTGAGACAGTCCTAAAAACTCCTTTATCTTTGTGAAATAAAGTGTACAGGGGGTGTGGGTGTCTGTGACCAAAGCATGTATTTCTGATACCCTACGAACAGAAGCAATGGCCACCAGGAAGGCTACCTTCCAAGTAAGGAATTTCAATTCACAAGTGGCTAGAGGCTTGAAAGGTTTATGAGTGAGCATGTCTAGCACAAGGTTAATGTCCCAGGCTGCAACTGGATGCCTAACAGGTGGTCTGCTATGCAGAATACCCTTAAGAAACCTCTTAACTAAAGGTTACCGAGCCAAAGATATGGAATGTACTGACTCATGATATGCAGAACTTGCGCAAAAATGAACTCTGACTGTAGAATATTGCAGACCTGTGTTTGAGAGGTCTAAGAGATACTCCAGGACTTTATTTGGTAGGCAGGAAAAAGGGTTCCAAAGGATTCTGCACACCAGATAGAGATATGCTTCTGCTTAGCTGCGTAGGTTTTCCTAGCAGCTGGCTTGCATGCAGATAAAAGAATATCTGAAACTCTATGAGAAACATTAAATCAGTTCACCTCTATCTTCTCAGAAGCCATGCATGGAGGTGAAGAGACTTCAGGTTGGGATGAACTATAGGGCCTTGGGTCAGAAGGTTCATCTGAAAGGGAAGTGGTTTCAGAGAGGTTTCTGATAGTCTGTTGATTAGAGGAAACCAGATCTGACGAGGGCAGATTGTGGCAATGAGAATCATCCAGCCCCGTGCCTCCTGTTTGAGCAGTTCTCTGAATTAGGGAAGAGAAGGAAATGTGTATAGAAAGTGTTTTGCCCACTGCAGCCTGAATGCACCCTGGATAAAAATGCCAGGTCTTGGATTTCTGAGCAGAACAGAGGTGGTTTTGTGTTGAGTGGGGACGCAAAAATGTCCAGGTCCGGAGTTCCCCACTCTTTGAAGAGTGACTGAATGATGGTTAAGTAGAGACCCCACACGTGAGGATCTGTCTCTGTTCTGCTGAGATGGTCTGTCAGCTCATTTTGTACTCCTGGCAGATTAATTGCCTGAATCAGAGCCTTGTGCTCCAGGCACCATTCCCACACTCTCATTGCTTCCCTGTATAATGGGTAAGAGTGCGCACCGCACCGCCATGTTTGTTGATGTAATACTTCACTGCCTTGTTGTCCATTTGAAGGAGAAGGTTCTTCTGACAGAGTATGTCCTTCAAAGTTTGGACTACATAAAGGATGGCTCTCATTTCCAGGATGTTTATGTGGAGTTGAGACTCATCCTGGGACCATGTGCCCTGGGTGTGAAGATCCTGGCAGAGAGCTCCCCAGGCCGTCAGGGACATGTCTGGGGTAATGGAGATCTTAAGATCCAGAAGGGTGAAGGGATATCTGTCAAGAAGGTTGTCCTCCTGAGATCAACAGGTTAGGGACCATTTTAGAGGTTCTGTCACCTTGATGTGAAAGGACTGAGGATGAGTGGTTGGAGATCACCGAAAGTGCTGAGTATCCACCGAGAAGTTCACATGTGAGATGAGTGAAGGGTACAGTGAACATTAAGGATCCCATGAGACTCAACATCTGCTGCATTGAGAGAGCTCAAACTGAGCTGTTCTCTGATGAAGCAGGCCATCTGTAAAATATTGTTCCTTCTATCCTCCAGGAGCAAGGCTTTGCAGGAAGTGTCCAGAAGGGCTCCTGGCAATAGAAGCTCTGGGAGGGTTGTAACTGTGACTTTAAAAGGTTTAGCAGGACTCCCATGGATGAGAAGAAGTCTGAGGCCGTGGCCACGGCCTCCAGGGTCTCTTCTTCGGAGGGACTTGCGAGAAGCCAGTCATCCAGATATGGGAATACTTGAAGATGCACCGCAAGAACTGCACAGCACTTTGTAAAAACTTGAGGTGCCGAGGATAGGCCAAATGGCAGGGCTCTGAATTGATAGTGTTGACCCAACACCATGAAAATCACATACTTGTGGTGTTTTGGGTGTATGTGAATGTGTTGGTAAGCATACTGCATGTCCAGGAAGGTTAGCCAATCGTGTTGATAAATCAAAGGCAACAGGGTACTGAGTGATAATATCTTGAACTTTTCCTTGTAGAGGAATTTATTTAACTTTCTGAGATTGAGAATCGGTGCATGCTGCCAGTTTTCTTTGGAACCAAAAAGTAAGGGGAGTACAAAACTGTGTTTTGTTGATCCAGAGAAACTACTTCTACTGCCCTGTTGTTCAGAAGGCCTTGCACCTCGGAAGCAAGAAGGTTTGACTGCACAGCAGACAGCCTGGGCAGTCACTTGGGAGGATGATCTGGGTAGGTTTCCGATAGACTGTAGGAGTACCCCTTGCAGATTATCCTGAGGATCCATTTGTCTGATGTTACAGACTTCAAATGGTCATAAAATTGAGTCAGATGTCCTCCCACTGCTGAGGAAGAGTCCCCCTCGGACAGCTGAGGTAGGACCTGGGCCAGAAACTCAGAGGGTGGCATTGGGCACTTTTGAGCTCTGTGCTTTCTGCTGCATTTTCTTTTGTAGCTGAAGAGTTTGGTTTCTGCTGAAACCTCCTCTGCCTTTGCCACAAAAGGACTGACGGATGTAAAACTGATGCTTCTTCCCACTCCCTTGAGAAGCAGCAGGTGGTGGTCTTGCTGTCTTAATGACAGACCTAGTCTTCTGGGTAGCCTCTAGTGCTTGCTCCACATGAGGCCTAAACAGATACATACCATCGAAGGGTAAGGCCATGACTTTTTGTGGGGCATCATTCATAAAGCCTGAAGTACCCAGCCAGGAATGGCAATGGTTGTAAATGTCAGCCATGGCTGTTCTGGAAGCAGCAGCGAAGCATCCACTGCATCTTTAATCTGTCGCTTAGTGGACTCAATACCTCTAGTTATAGTCTGTAGTAGCTCTGAGATAACCTCCAACTTGGGCAGAGCTTCTACTGTTGCTTTGAGCGAATGCCAAAGAACATACCTGTTTTGAGAAAAATAACTCTGGTAGCTAGAAATACGCATGCTCAGAGCTGTGGCAGCAAAGACTCGCTTACCCGAGGTGATGATCTTGGGAGATTCTTTGTTTATTTGATGGGCTGTGGATTCCTGAGGAAGGACAGCCTTATTCTCTGCCAGGATCACTATGGCATAAGCAAAGCCTTGTGAGGCCAAGAGATGGCAATCCTTGAGAGGGGCATATTTCCTATCTATGGACTTGGCCACAAAGGAAATAAGAGCCAGATTCTTCCACACCATCTGGGAAAGAGTCTTGACAGTGGGCTATACTGTAGGGGTTAAATCCATAGGGATTTCCAGAACATGTAGATACTGGAGACGCAGTAGCTTCCCAGGATCAATTTCCATCGTCTGGAAAGAAAGAGTAAAATTTAAATTCCTGAACAGAGACTTAAAGGAAAGATCCTTGACCACAGGCTCTGAGGGAGGATTGATTCCTGCCCCTAGGACAGAATCAGCATCAATATCATCACCCAGCCGAAGATCAGGATCAGGCTCAATATCATCTCCCGACAATCCAGCATGGACTGTACAGACAGGAAAGGAATGAAAACTAGGAAGAGGAAGAACAGAAGGCGACAGAATCAGAGCTGAAAACCTCTGTAAACTATGCAGCGTCGTCAACACTCTCAGTGCCATCGAAGAGAGCAGCGCCGAGTACAGAGATGGCACCAACACAGAAAATTGCACCATGTATGGCGCCCACAGGGAGTGCTGCATCATGCATGGTACCAACACCACACTTTGCACCAAGGCATGCAGCGCCACAGATGGCGGTGACTCCACATGCAGCACTAAGGGATCTCGGTGCCAGAGAAGCTGGCACCTAAGGTGGTGGGACCACCGCAGAAGTATGCGAACTGCAATCTGAAGGTAAAGAATGAAAAATGGCAGGAGATAAAGGCATCGGTGTGAACATCTGCATCGCAGCCGTGTGACTGGGATAGACACCGGAACGTGGAGTTGAAAGCACTGAAGAAGGTGCCACATGACCAGAAAGTCCTAACTGCCCTGCCTGCCGATCCGAAACTGACAGGCCAGTTCGGACAGTCAGGACAACATCCAACCCCACTGCTCCATATGAGCGGCCCAGTGGTGAAACTGCACATCAGAAGCCCTTCCAATAGGTGGTGGGGGGCTCTGATGTTGAAGAAGCCTGCAGCCAGAGACAGAAACCAGAAACTCCGAAACAGGCGGAGGCTGGTCCCTGACCCCAACAACCGACCATCTATGCACAAACATACCAGAGGGCGACCTCGAGAGAGGCAGTCTCTTCTTCGACCAGTGGGCTGAAGAAAAAGTCAAGGCCAAACGGTGCCGTGAATGGGAACATTTTTCTTTTATGCTTTCAGAGGGACTGCCCATGCCCCCCCAAGCACTGGACCATCCACTGTCAGACCCCCCCTTTCGGAGAGGGTGGCCGAACAGACCATGCCCAGCTGACTGAACAGCTTTCATACGAAGTCTCCCTACCATCACCTGCCCCACTCCTGGTCAAGTCCGTTAACGGAGGGCTGAAGACTACTTCTTGTACAAAAGTAATTTTATTAAATGTAATCGATACTTTTCATGATAAAATACAAAATAATCAAACTGAAAACTAAGCTGCTAGTTTGAAGCTTGACTCCCGGTGGGCGAGCGACAACATCACTAAAGCACAATCGACGGGGGGTGGGGGAATGAACTGAGGCAGTTGGAGGACCAACGCCGAGACAGTCTATACCGCATGAGCCTGGCTCATGGTGCCACTTCCTCGCTGCTCCATCTTGGTGCAGCCCTCCTGAAAAAGTCTTGGCTCCCACTGGGTCCTAGTGCCTCCAGGATACTCCCATTAGTGTGAATGAGTGGTGAGACATTATGACCAGGAAGATATAGAAACATGTGTAACCCCTCACCTCTGCCTATTTACTCAAACGACACGCGGCATGCTGTTGGCGTTTGGTAGCAATACCGGTGGGGACCGGGTTCGGGGAGGATGAGGTTACCTGGCACAAGGGGACCTAGGTTTGGCTACTCTGCACAGGGACACCCAAGTAAATTTGACTACAGGAAGCAATAACTGTAATGTCCAGAACCAGGACTGGGATGTTTCAGTGTGGCTTTTATTCATAACTAGCTGAACATAACAAAGCATAGATGGACCCCCAAGAGGCTACGTTTACTGATAATGCAGATTAGAGACTACAAGGCGGTCCACATAAAGAAAGAACCCATTTCTACTGTTTTCTAGCTCTAGACCCACCAGGCACACAGCTCAGACTTGCATGCATTTTGATACACAGCCTGACTGGCCCGACTTCTGCCGGCACTTGACTGACGGGTCCACTTAAAGAATGAACCTAATTTACTTGTTATGGCTCCCACACCACTTAGAGTCTGGCAACTTAGGGAGATTTGTTTTCTTACTTCCTTCTTTGACCCCATCAAACAAGGAGAATTATTTTCCCAAGTTGTGGCTCCCACACCACTTAGACTCTGCGACTCCTACAGAGATTTTTCAATTTAGCGACCCATCGCCTGGGTACCTACCTCATCACTGGCCAGGCGCATGAGGCAAGTAGCAATCACAGTAGAAACTGTAGAGGTGGACCTGGTTACTAAAGAAGGGGTGTTCCCACCTCCAGCTCCCACAGCCCATACCCGCCATTTCTCTGACAACAGAAACTAAAACTTCGAAATGTAGATTAAACGGTGGATGACCTGTAGCACCCTCTACAACAGTACCTGAATCCATAAAGATTTTAGATTTTTACACTACTCCATTTGTTTGTCCTAGTACAATAGGCCTCCCAAATAGAAGTTCACATCCCAGCTTTCTTTACATTTTCCAAACTGAAGAAACATATTGTTTGCCCTCTCAAATTAGAGCAAAACACTCACCCTTTCATTGCAGTGCCCCACAGGTGAAGTACTTCTTTCCTCTTGTCAGACCAAAACAGAAACTGTAAAAAAAGGCAGCTTTCTTCCTGTAGTAGAAATTAGGGGCCAGCCCCTTGAATCCACAGAGGGATACTTTACCCCCCTGCCCCATGGGAAGGGGGGCACTGACACCTGGACAGCAGTCTCCACCACTTGAAACTGGACACTGACCTCCTCACACAAAAGGCAAACAAAAGACACTTCCTTCCTGCGAGCAGGCAAGCAGCAAAATCCCTTCCTGCTTGACAATAAACAGGAGACTGACTTTAAACTCCCAACTTTCTACACTCACTCCCTGTGCTGCAGATTCCAATGTGGCTTATGCAGCTGTGGTCTCTCAGTCTCAGCTGTGACTGAGAACAGAGTGAGACAGTGTGAAACCCATTTAACTGGACTTTCACAAGCTGCCTTCCCTGCCTACCACTAGGTCTTACTGGGATTCTAGTAACCCCGGGTAACAAGGGGTTGCACATTTATCTAGAAATACATTTTGAAAAAATGAAATTGATGTCATGCAGTAATATAAATAAAAGGACATTAAGAAAATACACTATTGAAAACAAAAATAAAAAGCTCGAGACAATAACACAGTACTGTTACCTCGGTATGCAGTTTACTAACAATCTGAAATGGGTAGACAGAAAAGGAGACAGAACAAAATCTAAGACTATCTCAGCAGCAGAAAGGGGTTTTATCTACAAAATTTGGGGAAGATCGATAAAGGGTCATGAAACTCAAAATAGAAAAATAAAACATCTTTCTCTTACTCTTCTACATTGTATAATTGCAATATACCCCGAGTGGCTGTAGGTGATGGCAAGATTTACCCATGCCTGGTGTGGTTTCCTCACTCAGCCACCGGCCTCATGAACAAACTACCACACCAGGTGTGGCTAAATCCTGGCATCACCCACAGCTGCTCGTGCTATATTGCTTCACTAGCTGGGTCTGAAACTGGCTACTGAATAAAAAGCAGAGGGTCAGTGTGAATAATTTTGTATCAAGGAAGGAAAATGTGACTTGTGGTGTGCCTCAGGGCTCTGGTACTTTTCTAAATGTATATTCGCTCCTTTGACAAAAATATGGGCACAGCTGCTAGTCCACAACCTATATGACAATGTCCCTGGACTGCTAATTTATACATTACTCCATTTCTCTCACTAATTGCCTAACTGCCCTTTGTATAGGCCAATGACATCATCTCACATAAAAGTACACTGTCATTACAACCTGTTTGTACAAATTTCCTGCACTGTAACTATGAAACAAGTAAGCAATAAGGCATGATGGGGTGTGCATGGAACACATTTTACCGCATGGCCAGGGGCGTAATAAGGCACAAGGCTGAAGGCCGAGTGACTTTAGCCACTAGCCATGCGGTAAAATGTGTTCCACGCACATCCCAGAGTGCCTTATTGCGCTTATAAAATTGGCTCCTCTTTTTAAAATGTTTTACAGTTGGGAAAAGCATGTTTATATGTAGAAACAATAGATTTACTTGAGTACATTTATGATAAAATAGTCCTTCCACCCACTACAAATGATGTCATTGATGATGATGTCATTGTATTATTGCCTACTTTCTTCTTCCCATTTTTTTTCCCACATTCAAGATATGGAATGTTTATCATAGAATGTTTACCATAGAATACATGGATTCAAAATTCTGCTCAGTTCCATTGGCAGAATGTTTTCACTAACACTCTACGCATAGACAACAAAGGCCTTTGTTACAGCCAGAGCCTCAGTTATCTCTCTGTCAGGACAAGAAGAAGAGAGTTCCCTGATGAGCAGGTAAAGATAGAAGGGGATTTTTCATGTAAGCAAAGAAACAGCTGTAGTGAAAACTATAAACAATACTTATTGTTTCTAATTTGTTCATGTGTGTAAGGAGAGTGTGATAATCAAGGAAACTACAGTTAATTAATTTGTTTTATTTTTATTTAAGGTAGTTTTATTTTAGGCCCAGATGAAGTTTTTTTTACAGTGTAAAGGTAGCAGCCATGTTTGTGGTGGAAGATCAGTTCTGGCTGTAGGGGGCTAACTGAAATGCCTGTGTTCCAAATGCCCATTGATCTGGTTTCAGACTCTTCACAGTCCTTTTTTTAGCCATGTGTAAACCATATTTACACATAAATAACAGCCAATCAGATTCCATGATTTTACCCTGCCATTTTATAATGTATTCTATGAAATGATGTAGCTCTGTTTGTCCATGGAACTATGTAACCTGTGAATGTCTCTGTATTCTCTGATGAGTATGTTTGGAAATGAGTCCATGACTCAGAGGACTGTAATTCGATATGTACAAATACATAAATAAAACCTGCAAATAATATTAAAATAGGAGGGTGTGTATCATCTGATGGACAGATCATCACACTACAGAATGATTTGAACATGCTGGTTTTTGAGGTTTTTTTTTTTTACTGCACCTGCACCCTGGTTGATCACTCCTTTAGACTCCTCATGATCTCCCTATCCTGACTACTCCTGACCCCTGTCGCCCCATATCGCAGTCAACCCCAAGTATTCCCCATGTGTCCCTTCATCAGGTAGGTCCCTTACCTGCATAGGGGATGAGCCTTTTGGCTATATTGCATGACCCTGGGTGCTGCTGAGGTGGCATATAGGGGTCTAAGAGTCCAGCAATGGGGAGTTGGGGAGGCTATTTGACTGGCCAGGCACACTGTTTCCACTTTTCTCCCCGGGGGAGTGACATGCCACAAATGTCATGGTGAGGGTCGATGTCTGCCACTCTACAGACATCTGAGGTCAGACATCCCTTGCCCTGACCTCCATCAGGGCCAGCAGATGCTGAGCCTCATCCCAACCCTAACCCCAGAGAAGGCGAGCTGTCATTGGGTGCTCCATCCTTCTTCCCATCTGGCCCTCCAGTGATCTGGTTCCATTCCTGCACCCAGGTCACCAGTGTCACAGATGGAAATCCAACTGCTGTGTTGATGGGCCAGCCTTTTATACTGGAGTCCATATTTTAGGGGTGATGTTGATAGGGTTGGAGGGGGTGCAAAGGAGGGCTACCAAGCTGGTTATCAACCAGGGCTATTTACGTATTTAGTAACACCTTGTAAACCTAAGGTTACATAGCCATCAGCATCACAGAAGGGAGGATTTACTGCTTCTTCACACAATCCTTACAGACAATTTATTGTCCAGCAAACTGGGTTTTCAGCATACTGTAGTAATATCTAGAATTAGAGGTTACAAACTTAAAATTAGAGCAAAATGTTTCTGTACAGAAAATACGAAATGCTACTGTACTAAGCGTGTGGTGGGAATCTAGAATTAATAAAGAACTACCGCGAAGTCAACAGAGCTCTGTCGGCCAGCTGCAGATTTCTTGTGGGCAGAAAAAGGTGCCAATGCAGGCAGGAGCTCAGTACAAGAGGGCAGCCTGCAGCGACCGAAGAAACACAATGAGCAAGTGAGACAAGGAGAGGGAGCAAGCTCAACGGAGCCCTATTGTGACTACTGTGGATTTCTTTGCTGGCAGAAAAGGCAGCAATGCAGGCAGGAGCCCAGTATAAAAGGCCAGCCTACAGCACCAGGAGAAATGGAATGAGTGAGTGAGGAGTGAGTGAGAGAGGGAGTAAGCAGGCTTAACAGACCTGTGTCGGGACTGCTGCAGATTTCTCTGTGGGCAGAAAAAGCCACCAACAGAGGCAGGAGTCTAATCAAAATGGCACCTGCAGTGCCAGGAGAAACAGAATGAGCGAGTGAGAGAAGGGGTGAGCCACCTCAACGGAGCTCTGCCGGACAGCTGCGGATTTCTTTAGTAAGAGAAGCTGCAATGCAGGCAGGAGCCCAGTACAAAAGAGTAGCCTGCAGCACCAGGAGAAACATACTGAGTGAGTGACAGAGGGGCAGTGAGGAGCTCAGCAGACCAACGCAGTCAACATTCGCATTGACAACTGCGCTATTAGTTGATCTGGGTTGGAGTTTGCCCCACATCACCCTGCAAAAAATAAAAGCAAGGTGGAGGATGAATAGCCTCCCCAAACTTACTTAAACTGACAAGTACATGATTAAAGCAGCACTGCATTCAGGATGCTTTACAGCAAGCTTCCTAGGTGTACCCAGTTTTCTACACTATCATCTAGATCTCCACTAACACCATCATTTCAAATTTATCTTACCATTCCCCAGAACGGAACCTCTCCATTCCCTTGTCAATCGTGTTCTCTCTGCTGGATGCTACTAAGTACCACAATATTCTTTTTACGTTCGCTTGCATGCATGCGCAAGGAACGTTTTGTGAGAGTAGCACACTTTGGAGGTGTGCCTCTCCCTTTCAATCCACTGCTCCGTTGAGCAGGCGTGGCGGTCCTGCACCAATGGGTGCGGGAGCTGTGTATGACACCGGTGGTCTTCACTTCAAAGAAAACCACTGCTGTCATACACAGCACTGGTAGGCCTCACGTCCCCACCCAAAGCTTTGGTGCCATGCTGGGAGCCCACCCCAGCGTGGCAAACGTCCCACATCTGCCTGCCAACGGGGTGCCCAATCCCACGCTGGCTCTACAGCCCCCTGTTATCCTCTGCCATGCTGAGCCCACCCCAGCGTGGCAAACGTCCCATATAGTCTTTTTTCTGTTTTTCACCTGTAAAGCAAAACGGTCCCACGCGCGCTCTCCCAGTCCCTCCCACAACTCGTATCACCCACCGCGCACCCAGCCTCCCCACACCCCTCTCGCCCCATACTTACCTCCAGAGCTTGGCGTGACAATCTTCTGTGGACCGGGAACACGTCTGCACTCTTCAAAACCGACCGCGAACTGAGGAAATGCCAGTAAGCTGTATAATGGGCTAGAAAGGGAGTTTTCAACTTTATTGCATATCTCAGGCATTGTTTGGAACTTTTGCACCAAATTTTCAACATGGGGTTTTTGGGACCCCTTCTCATGAATGATGTCACTGTCATGGCGTTATTCGGGTCCGAAGGGTGATTTCATAGTCACTGCACGAAATCACCATGACAGTGACATCATTCATGAGAAGGGGTCTCAAAAAACCCGATGTTGAAAATTTGGTGCAAAAATTCAAAAATGACTGTTTTACTAGGTGCATTGCGCAGTTCCTACGCATCGCCGTAAGTTCACGAATTTTTTAATATTTTACTGCAGATTTTCAACATTGCCATTTTACCACACCTCCTTATGAGCAGTACAGCTATCATTTTCACATCCTGCCCAAAACGGTTTCCACCCATGTAGCACACAATGGCGCAGTCGGTGTGCAAAATCAATGTATGGGACGATTAAGAAAATCACAGTGACACTTTTCATTAGCAGAGGTCTTAAATGGCTATGTTGAAAATTTGGTGAAAAATTCCTAAAATGACTGTTTTATGATCGTATGTTGTACAGTCCTCACGCATCGTCGAGGGTTTGTGAATTTTCAATATTTCCACTCCAGATTTTCAACATTGCCATTTTACCACACCTTCTTATGAGTAGTACAGCTGTCATTTTTCACACCTCACCCAAAACGTGTTTCCGCCCATGTAGCGCACAATGGTGCAGTCGGTTTGTGAAATCAATGTATGGAACACATTAAGAAAATCACAGTGATACTGTTCATGAGCAGAGGTCTTAAAATGGCTATGTTGAAAATTTGGTGGAAAAATTCCTCAAAATGACTGTTTTACGAGCGTGCGTTGCGCAGTTCCTATACCCCGCCTCATATGTTTGCGAATTTTTAATATCTGCACTCCAGATTTTCAACATTGCCATTTTACCACACCTCCTCATGAGCAGTACAGCTGTCATTTTTCACATCCTGCCCAAAACGTGTTTCTGCCCATGTAGCGATAATGGCGTGAGTCGGTGTGTGAACTCAATGTATAGACACATTAAGAAAATCACAGTGACACTGATCATGAGCAGAGGTCTTAAAATGGTTGTGTTGAAAATTTGGTGAAAAAATTCCTAAAAATTACTGTTTTACGAGTCTGCGTTGCGCAGCTCCTACGCACGCTCGTAAGTTTGCGAATTTTCAATATTTTCACTCCAGGATTTTCAACACTGCCATTTTACCACACCTCCTTATGAGCAGTACAGCTGTCATTTTTCACATCCTGCCCAAAATGTGTTTCCACCCATGTAGTGCCCAATGGCGCAGCCAGTGTGTGAAATCAATGTATGGGACACAGTAAGAAAATCACAGTGACACAGTTCATTAGCAGAGGTTTTAAAATGGCAATGTTCAAAATTTGGTGAAACATTTCCTAAAAATGACTGTTTTAGGAGCGTGCATTGTACAGTTCCCATGCACGCTCGTAGGTTTGCGAATTTTCAATATTTCCACTCCAGATTTTCAACACTGCCATTTTACCACACTTCCTTATGAGCAGTACAGCTGTCATTTTTAACATCCTGCCCAAAACGTGTTTCCGCCTATGTAGCGCACAATGGGGGTAACAAAAAGGTCATGCTGAAAATTTATTGTGCAAATACCAGCAATCGCACAGGGCATTAGGGTAAAGCACCATACGTGCCAAACACCACTGCAAATACCTGCAAGTGAACATTCGACATTGACAAATGCTTGTTATAGTGCTGTGACAATAGTTACCCTCAGTATGCCAGATATGATCTTACTGGTGCCTTGTAAAATGTGATTCCGAGGACTCAATCAGTGGCAGACAGTGCTGCTACCTTTAGAATACATGTGTGTCATTTAGACATACCTGAGCATTCTGGGTGTCTTTGCAGGGTATCGGTTTGAATCCTTCTCGTAGTTCTTTTCCTGGCCTGCTACCAGGTTTTCAGTCACTGTTAATTCTGTAGGAGCGGATTTTCTAAATAATCTCTTCCTGCTGCAACAACAGCAGCCTTCTTCTGGTCTGTGTTTGCCACACAGCTAAATCTGCCCAATGTTTGTATGTTTCTTTTAGTTACCCAAAGTCTAATATTTAAAAACAAGAGCACAGCACAGTACTGATCTGCTTCAAACTATATGGGTAAATAACACAAGAGAACTGAGAAAAGCAGATCTCCCAGTTCTGTTTGGTAAAATCTTCATTTGGTTACCATAACCACCCAGTTATTACCTCACAGATGTAATGACATCACAGAAAGGGCTCAATCAGCACTTCAGAACACTGACTGCATTACATTTCCAACAGGCAGCTCACTTGGCAGGCTTAAACATAAACACAGAAACATAGAATTTGATGGCAGATAAGGACTGCTTGGCCTACGCAGTCTGCCCATTTTTCTACCTACAGGATAAGTTGCAGATCCTTATTAACCAAGAGCCTACTTCCTCCTAATCCCCCCAACTAGAATTTCCTTATGTTTGTCCCATGCATTCTTAAATTCCCCCATTGTTTTTGACTCAACGATCTCTTCAGGAAAACTGTTCCATGCATCCACAACCCTCTCCACGTAAAAAAACTTCTTACATTATCGCTTGTAAGTTTCTATCATGTACCCCCTCTCCCTCCTTTCCTCGAGGGTATACATATTAATCTCCTTTAGTTTCTCTTCGTATGTCTTCTGTTGCAGATCCTGCACCACTTTGGTTGCCCCCCTCTGGATAGTCTCCACCCCGTCTATGACTTTACAGAGATTGGGTCTCTAGAATTGCATGCAGTACTCCAGATGGGGCCTCACAAACTGTCTGTACAGAGCAATAACAAGTTGCTGTTTTCTACTGGTGATGCCTTTCCCTGTGCATCCCTTCTTTCATTTCTTTGTTTTCTGGAACCAAGATTTGTGATGGAAATAGTTGATCCTATTAAATTATTATTCTGCTGGGAAATGGTGGAGTGTATCCTCAGCTATTTGTGTCTAGGGTATTCTGGTCTACTATCTGTATTTTATTTAATTGATTTATCTGACCTTTGGTAACTGGGAAAAGCACACTGAGCCAAGGCTCGTTTTCAGGTGTGACCTGGGGAAAGAGAACAAAGGGTAGAACGTAACAGCTATTCACAAGTTTAACAGAAACAAAATGTATTTACTTATTTAGTCATGTGGCTTTTGTTAACCAGGAAAGTGCACTAGACAATCACATGCCTATTTTGAGGCACGACCCTGACACTTACTAAAATTACAGGAAATAAGTCAAATACAGGACCAAATACAACCTGAATATAACAAGTTACAGATGTTGCCAAATGAATACAGCATGGAATAGAATACAAACATATGGGCTACAGAGTGTGTGTGTGTGTGTGTGTGTGTGTGTATGTATATATGTGTGCGTGTGTGTATATGAGTGTATGTACTGTGTGTGTGTGTATGTATGTATGTGTGTGTATGAGTGTATGTATGTATATCTCAGAAGTACTACCTGTGAGAGGCAAGGAGAGCATAGGGGTGCATGCACCAGGAACTTTAACTCATGGTTGAAGAACTGGTGCTGTGAGGAAGGGTTTGGATTCATTGGTGACTGGGGACCCACTTGGAAGAATGGAGGTTTGCTCAAGCCCGACGGCCTGCATCCATCCTGGAAGGGAATCCACACTGAATGACAAGTTTAAATGCTACATTGACAAGCATTTAAACTAGTTAAAGGGGGTGGGGAGGCCAGCAAGGAGGGTACCTACTTGCTCACCCCCCACAGCTAGAAGTGGAACCAGTGAACCAGAGGAGTTGCTGTCTCTACAAAGCAGTGTGCAAAAGATGGAGATTAGCGCCCAAGAGGTGGATAGGCAGAAAAGGGGCAAAATTCAGCAGAACGGCAGACAGCAAGGAGAACCAGGGATAAAGGACAACCAATGAAGGAGCTGGAATAGAACAGCTAAACAGTCCAGGGAGGTCAAATCATGGAAAGCATGTGCAAATGCCAGGAGCCTTAGCAACAAGATGGAAGATCAGGAGGCTGTCATGGTGCAGTTGGACCTGGACATTGTGGCAATCACTGAAACCTGGTGTAATAATGATAACCACGACTGGAGTTGGCCATACCTGGCTACAACATATTCAGAAGAGACAGGGCAGGCAGGAAGGGAGGAGGATTGGCACTGTGTGTGAAAAATAACATAAGGGCCACAGACATCCAGGAGGAACAAAATGGAGAGATACTGTGGGTTAAGCTGGAAAGGAAAATGGGGACAGCCATCTGCACAAGTGTGGTCTATAGACCACCAGCCCAGGAGGAAGAAACAGATAGGGAGCTAATGCTAGCCATCCAAAGGATGGATGACAAGGGTGAGATAGTACTGGTTGGAGACTTCAATATTCCAGATGTGGACTGGAGCATCCCAGCAGCAGCATCAACTAGGAGCAGATTTATCCTGGACTCCTTCAGGGTGCCTCTTCCTCAGGCAACTGGTCATGGAACCAACTCGGCAGCAGGCAATACTGGACCTTGTGCTCACAAACAGGGACAGTGTGATGGGGTAACAGTGGGGGAAGCTCCTGGGGAACAGTGACCAAAAGTCACTGTGGTTTGAAATCACAGAAAGAGCAGAACCAAACCACACAAAAACATGTATCCTGGATTTGGGGGGGGGGCAGACTTTGGGAAAATGGGGAGATACTTGAAGAAAAAATTACTCACCTTAGTAATGTTGTTTCTTCTAATGGAGTCTTGCTATATTATAGACATTAGCAGTTTGATCCAGCTCTAGAGCTGCCCCGGAGTGAAATGGTTAAAACCATTCCAAAATAGAATTTTGGCACGAGAACAGCTATATCTGTGTTATTTCAAACTTGAACTGTCAGATCTTTACGAGCCAAACTCACTAAGGTCTGTGTGGAAGCTGTAACCTACACTAGCCAAATGGCTACCTAAATAATAACAACCACTGATGGTCCCAACACCCAAGACTCAAGTCAGGGGACCAGAAATACTAACACCATTCTAATAATATGAAAATGGAACATAAGTAAAATAAAACACACACACGCTGCAACATACACACCCCAAAGTCCCAAAGGGGACAAAATGCTAACAGGACATAAGTAGTGCCCACACTAAGTTGCCGCACCCCACCAAGTAGAGGTTCTGAGAGGGCAGGTTGGGAGGTCTATAATATAGCAAGACTCCATTAGAAGAAACAACATTACTAAGGTGAGTAATTTTTCTTCAAACAACATGAAGTCTTGCTATATTATAGACATTAGCAGAATATACAGCAGTACTCCATGGAGGAGGGCAGAACCTACTTAGGAATAGGCTCTGAAGAACAGCTGTGCAAACGAGCATCTCTCCTGGCTTGGACACCCAGGAGTAATGCTTGTAAAAGTGTGTACCGTTTTCCAAGTAGCAGCCTGGCAAATCTCTAATAAAGGGATATCTCTGGCAGCAGCTAGAGATGCAGCTGTACCCCTGGTAGAATGAGCCTCAAACCGGGGGCTCTCTCACTTTCTGATAACAAAATTGGATACAAGAGACAATCCACCTGGCTATTGATCTCTTAGTGGCAGGTTTGCCTTTCCCAACTTCACCATAGGTAAGGAAAAGTTGAGGGATTCAACTGTGACCTTTGGTACGCCTATATAATAACTAAGAGCTCTTAACATCCAGGTTGTGCAACCTCCTCACCCAAAGAGGAGTGATCAGAGAAAATACTGGAAGGGAGATAGATTGATTAAGATGGAAATCTGAAACCACCTTAGGCAAAACTTCCTATTAGTCCTAAGGACTACCTTATCCCTGTGGAAAGAAATAAAGTCAGTCTCCACTGACAAGGCTTGCAATTCACTTATGCGTCTGGCAGAAGTGATAGCCACTAGAAAAACAGTTTTCCAAGTTAGGTACTTAAGCTCTGCAGAAGACAGAGGTTCAAAAGGGGGTTGCATTAACTGGGCAATGCAAACATTAAGGTCCCAAGCAGGGGCCGGTTCCCGAAAGGGAGGATTAGTATGGAGTAATCCTTAAAAACTTGGAAAACACAGGATGAGAGGAAAGAGGGATGACTTTCCTGTTGACACAAAAGCAGACACAGCTGCCAAATTAACTCTCAGGGTAGCTGGTCTGAGACCCAAGGAATTAAGATGTACCATGTAATCTAACAAAATGGGCAAATCAGCAGATTCTGGGAAATATTTTCCCAGCACACCAAATGGAAAACCTTTTCCATTTAGAACTATAAGTAGTTCTAGTGGAAGGCTTTCTGGAAGCCTTTAGGATCTCAAGAACACCCTGAGAGGGTGTAAATCAGCAAACTCTAACTCCTCAAGAGCCAGGCCTTGAGGTTGAGGGATTTGAGGTCCGGATACCAAACCTTCCTGGGCACAAGTCAACAGATTGTGATTCCTGGGAGGCACAGGGAAGATGGACTGTCAGAGACAGAAGGAGTGGTACCAGGGCTGCCTGGCCCAATCCGGGCAATCAGAATCACCCTGCAAGGCTGAGATCTGATTTTGACTAGTACTTTGAATAGGAGAGGAAAGGGGGAAGCATAGAGGAACTTCCTCCCAATCCAGAAGAAGGGCATCCAGGGAACTGAGCCCAGCACTGGAGGCCTGCAACAGAACAGAGGAAGTTTGTGATTGTCTGGGGCTGCAAAAAGATCTATCTGAGGGATGCCCCACCTGGCAAAAACTATCCCCAGCACCTGAGGATCCAGGGACCATTCGTGATGGCCCTGGGAAATCCTGCTGAGGGCATCCACTAGGACATTGTCCTTTCCTGGAAGATGAACTGCTATGAGGGAAGTGTTCAGGAATAGGCCAGAGACCACAACTTCATTGCCTCGTGCACAAGGTCAAGACCGAGTGCCCCCTGTTTGTTGATGTACCACATTGTTGTGGTGTTGTCTGTTCTGACTTGTATCACCTTGTCGTGGACAGATGCAGAAAAAGCTTGAAGAGCTAAAAAGACAGCTCTGAGTTCCAGCAAATTGATGTGGAGCAGAGATTCCTGGGGGGACCAAACTCCCTGAGTGGAAAGATCGCCCATGTGGGCTCCCCAACCCAGAAGGGAAGCATCTGTAGTGAGAGTCAAGTCATGAGAAGGGGAAATGAAGGGGACCCCCACTCTTAAATTGCTCTGATCCTGCCACCACTGGAGAGCTAGGATCAAGGTTCGAGTCACTGGGACCAACTTGGAAAGGGTCTCTTTCTGAGACCAAAAGGTTCTCAAGTGAAACTGAATGTCTCTCATCTGAAATCTGGCTCCCTGCACAACAGCTGTGGATGCAGCCATGTGCCCCAGGAGCTGCAGAAAGTGTCTTGCTGGTCGAGAGACCTGCAGAGTGAAGGAAGAGGCCAGAGCCACTAAATTCCTTACCCTTTCTGGGGAAGAAAGGCTCTGGCTAGCTTTGTGTCCAATTCCGCCCTACTAAAGGTGAGTACCTGGACTGGTTCCAGAACAGACTTTGGTAGGTTTAGCAGAAAACCAGGGAGGTGAGAAGCTGCTGGGTGACCTGCAGGTGAGATTTTACCTGTTCTGGGGACTGGCCTACAATGAGTCAGTCGTCTAGATAGGGAAAAACAGCAATCCTCTGCCTCCTTAAGTGGGCCACTGCCACTGCGAGACACTTTGTGAATACCCTTGGAGCAGAGGTAAGGCCGAAGGACATTGCTCTGAACTGGTAATGACCAGAGGGCAGTTTGAATCTGAGGTACTTTCGATGGGATCTTCTGATTAGGACATGGAAATAGGCATCCTTGAGGTCCAGGGAGGCTAGCCAGTCTCCTGACCTTAGGGAAGGTAAAATCATTGCCAGAGTTACCATTTTGAACTTTGTTTCAAAAGATGCTTGTTCAGATATCTGAAATCTAAAATGGCGCCATTCTCCTGTCTTTTTGGGGTAAGGAAGTATCTGAATACAGACCCCTGCCCTGATGCAGGGAGGAACCTTTCACTGCTCTGAGAGCTAACAGGGATGAGACCTCTGTTTCCAGAGCGAGGGTCTCTGAAGCACTTGTAGAAAAAGTCTGCTTCTCAACTTGGGAAACTTTTGAAGTTGAGAACCAGACCCTGGCTTACTACTTCCAGAACCCACTTGTCTGAGGTTAAAGAAGCCCAATTCTGACTGAAGTAAGCCAGCCTGCCCTCCACTGGTACAGGAGAATCGGCCCTGGGCACCACATCAGGGTGCCTGTTTCTGAGGAGCTTTAGGCTGGGGGTGGGAGCAGGTCTGCCCACCCTCGCCTGCCCCTGCTCTGAAGAAGCCCCTCTGAGCATAGGCAGAGGAGGCCTGAGTCTGGTAGAAAGGCCTTTGAAAAGGCCTCACCCTACCCCTGGGGCATGCCTTGAGGAGTGGCTGCCGCCCTTAGCCTGGGCACTCTTGTAAGTAGTCCCATATTCATCCATCTTCTCATGTAATTCTCTGTCTGCTCTCCAAACAGAGAATTCTCCACCACAGGAAAATCCATAGCCTTAGTCTGGGTATCCTGTGACAAACTAGTACACCTGAGCCAGGCCAACCTACGAAAAGCTACAGATGTGACCATGACCCTAGAGGAACATCATTAACATCCACAGCAGCATGAAACTGAACCTTAGAGGCTTCAATGCCATCAGCAGCCACCTGTTCTAGTTCACTGCCAGCTGGCCATGGGCCTGCTTGGCCAATTGCATAACAGTATCCCATCTAGATTTCTGATACCTAGCTACATAAGCCATATAATTTGCTTGCCTGAGTCCCAGAGAGGCTGCCATATACTGTTTTTGCCATGGCATCAATCTTCCTGAATCCTTGTCAGGAGGATGTGAAGCCAAGGAATATTAGTTTATCACAGGCAGCAGCCTGAACTACCCCAACATGACTGCATTGCTGAGAAAGGAATTCTGTATCAGGGCCTGACAATGTATACCTTCTGTCCATCTTTTATCTACAGGAGGCACAGAATTAGGAGCTTTTAAAATTTTAATTGTTTGTTTCTAAAAGACTTATGTAAAGGAATAGACAATCTCCTAGACTCTGGAATATCCATCATTTCTACAAAATCAGGCTCATCTTGCTCATCCACAGCCTCTTCTAAAGGAAGCTGGAGGGTTTCAGCAACTTTTTATAAAACATAAAATGAGATGGGGACTCAGACAGCATAGGGGAGATTCTAAAGGTCTGTCTGGGAGATGTCCGTTCAATGGGCACACCCAGACCTTCCCAGCCACATTCATACTGTTCATAATCCTCCTCCCTCCTCTGGTTCATAAAATTCTCAATATCATAATCCTGAACCACTGGGACGGACGAACCGACCTTTTACCAGATAGTGGTGGTTCGGACGACCCTGAGACAGTGACTGGACAATTTGTATGGCTTTTGTTATCTCTGCAGCAGTTGGAGAAGGAATTTTGGACTCCAGACCTGCTGATTTTCTTGTTTTCTTTACTGGAATTGGTTCCTCAGAACCAGCTTTTCTTTTGCCGAGGAAGTCTGGCCCTGGTCAGAGGGTATTCCTCTGGTTCGGTTGGCACCGAACCGGGCTGGCCATCCGGTCAGCGGACTTTTTGCTCTCTTTCCCTGAGCCTGCCCAATCTTTTTTCCAGGGTGGCTGCAGGAAATTCTTACATACCTGGCAGTCTGACTGAGGTGGTCAAACCCCAGACAATAAACACATGGGTGTGGGTCAGCCTTGGCAAAGACTTCCCCACAAACATCACAGTGTTGAAACCAGTGGGCCGAGTTTTCTTTTGGTTTCTCAGACATAATGCCAGCCTAACCCAAAACTTGCCCTTTAACGGCAGTGCCAGGTAAGACACCCTTATCGGTTCCTAACCGTGACAGGTATTGGAAAAACGTAATAAATCCGCTTTTTAGAACCGATAAGAACCGGAACCGCACTTAAAATAGTAACTTTTAGTTTTAAATGAGTTTTAACCCACTGATCGGTTCAAAACCGAACCGATAACTTACAAGTTCCACACAGACAAAACCTTCATTTACTTACAGTTACCACAGACAGAGCTTGAACTGAACGGTTTTATGTTAAATAAAACTATTCTCGTTAAATCCAACCGAGAAAAACACTTTTTAAACCGAGAAATGAACCGAGCAGAAGGAGAAATCTCCGAGCGACTGTTCACTGAGGCGGAGTAAAGAATCTGACAGTTCAAGTTTGAAATGACACAGATAGACTTGCTCGTACAAAATTCTATTTTGGAATGGTTTTAACCATTTCACTCCGGGGCAGTTCTAGAGCTGGATCAAACTGCTAATGTCTATAATATAGCAAGACTTCATGTTGTTTGAAAGAGGCATTAAGGGGAATGGGGCAGAAATCTGGGGTTGAGGAACAGTCTTTCGTATGTAACCCCCACCCCTGCCTTTTTGCCAAAACAACAGGTGGCATGCTGTTGGCACTGGCAGCAATACCCGGTGGGGACCTGGGTTCAGGGAGGATGAGGTTACCTGGCACAAGGGGACCTAGGTTTGGCTACTCTGCACAGGGGCACCCAAGTAAATCCAAACACATGAAGCAATAACTGTAATGTCCAGACTCAGGATTGGGATTTTCCAGTGTGGCTTTTATTCATAACTAGTTGAACATAACAAAGCATATATGGACCCCCAAGGGGCTACTTTTACTGATAATGCAGATTAGAGACTACAAGGTGGTCCACTTAAAGAATGAACTCATTTCTACTAATTTCAGGCTCTGGAACCACCAGGCACACAGCCTGGACTTGCATGTGCTTTGGATACACAGCCCGACTGGCCCGGCTCCCCTGCTGGCCACTTGACTGTCAGTCCATTTAAAGAATGAACCCATTTCACTTGTTGTGGCTCCCCACACCACTTAAGAGTCTGTGACCCCTAAAGAGATTTTTTCTTACTTCTTTGGACTCCCATCAGACAAGGAGAATTATTTTCCCAAGTTGTGGCTCCCTACACCACTTCAGAGTCTGCGACCCTAGAGAGATTTTCAATTTGTGACCCACGTCTGGGTACCTACCTCATCACTGGCCAGGCGGAGGCAAGTAGCAATCACAGCAGAAACTGTAGAGGTGGACCTGGTTACTAAAGAAGGGGTGTTCCACCTCCAGCTCCCACAGCCCATACCCGCCATTTCTCTGGACAAACAGAAACTAAAACTTCAAATGTAGATTAAATGGTGGATGACCTGTAGCACCCTCTACAACATTACTTGAATCCATACAGACTTTAGATTTGACACTACTCCCTTTGTTTGTCCTAGTACTGTAGGCATCCCAAATAACAGTCCAAATGCCGTATTTCTTCACATTTTCCAAACTGAAGAAACATATTGTTTGCCCTCTCAAATTAGGGCAAACACTCACCTTTTGTTGCAGGTGCCCCACAGGCTAAGTACAACTTCTTTCCTCTTGTCAGACCAAAACAGAAACTGTAAAAGGCAGCTTCCTTCTGATAGTAGACATTAGGGGATTGCCCTTGGAATCCACAGAGAGATATTTTTACTCTCTCGGAGGGGGGCACTGAGACCTGGACAGCGGTCTCCACCACTTGAAACTGGACACTGACCTTCTCACTTCAAAACAAAACAGGAGACTTCCTTCTCCCAAGGAGGTAAACCGAAAACTCGCTTCCTGCTTGAGGGCAAGCAGGAGAATGACTTTGAAAACTCCAAACATTCTATCTCACTCACTCTGCTGCAGATTCCAATGTGGCTTATGCAGCTGCGACAGTTCTATGGTGATGTCATCTCTCAGTCTCAGCTGAGACTGAGAACAGAGTGAGACAGTGTGAAACCCATTTAACTGGAGTTTCACAAGCTGCCTTCCCTGCCTACCACTAGGTCTTACTGGGGTTCTAGTAACCCTGGGTAACAAGGGTTACACGATGTTCGTATGTTCTTAATAGTGGGCAGTATTTAAAATGGGGATTACAAGAGCAACAGAACTATGTATTAAGCAGGTTAGCAAAAGAAAAGGAAGAGGAAACCATTATGGTTTTCCAAAGAGGTAGCAAAGAAAGTGAAAGCTAAAAAGATTGCATTCAGGCAATACAAAAAACACAGGCAGAAGGGGATAGGGAGAAGTACCAGGAGAAGCAAAGGGAGGCAGGGAGGTCAGTAAGGGAAGCCAAAGCTCAGAAAGAAGAGCACATTGCAAAATCAGTGGGTAGAGGGGACATAACCTTTACAGGTACATAAGTAAAAAAGAAAGGCAAAGGGAAGGATACTGAGAGTGGAAGGGGAGGATGGGGCTGTGTGTGCATGACAACAGTAAAGCTGACATAATGAACAGGTACTTCTGCTCAGTCTTTACTGAGGAAGAGGAGGGTAATGGGTCTGAACTGAGTAGAAGGGGTGAGAATGGTACAGAAATGGACACAAGTACCTTTACACGAGAAAGGGTCCTGAAGGAACTGGAAGTAATAAGAGTTGATAAAGCAATGGGGCCAGATGAGGTGCACCCTAGGGTCCTTAAAGAACTAAGAGAGGTGGTGTTGAACCTCTGGCTATCCTGTTTAGCCGATCAATGGAAACAGGGGAGGTACCCAAAGAAACACAGAATTTGACAGCAGATAAGGACCGCTTGGCCCACCCAGTCTGCCCATTTCTCTGCCTACTAGATAAGCTGCAGATCCTAGTTAACCAGCAGCCTACTTCTTCCTACCCCCAGCCCCTAGAATTGCCTTATGACTGTCCCATGCATGCTTGAATTCCACCACTGTTTTTGACTCCAAGACCTCCTCCGGAAGGCCGTTCCATGCATCCACAACCCTCTCTGTGAAAAAATACTTCCTTAAATTACCTCTGAGCCACCCCCCATCTTCAAATTGTGCCCCTTGTTCTTGCACCCTTTTTTGAAAGATGCTACTCTTTGGACTTTGTTGATTCCCTTGAGGTACTTGAAAGTTTCTATCATGTCCCCTCTCCTCCTTTCCTCGAGGCTATACATATTAAGCTCCTTAAGTCTCTTTCATATGTCTTCCGTGCAGACCCTGCACCATTTTAGTTGCCCTCCTCTGGACAGCTTCCATCCTGTCTATGTCTTTGCGAAGACTGGGTCTCCAGAACTGCACACAGTACTCTAGATGGGGTCTGACCAGCTGTCTGTACAGAGGGATAATAATCTCCTGTTTTCTACTGGTGATGCCTCCTATGCATCCCAGTATCCCCCAGCCCTCCTTGCTGCCTCTCACATTGCTTGCCCACCTTTAGGTCATCTGATATGACTACCCCAGGTCCCTTTCCATTTTTGTTGTTGTTAGTATCTCACTCCCATTGTGTTACTTTCCCCTGGTTTTGTTTTCAGGTGCATTACCTTGCACTTCTTAGCATTGAATCTAAGCTGCCATACATTTGACCATTCCTCTAACCTTGCCAAGTCCCTTTTCATCCTTTCCACCCCATCTTGTGCATCAACTCTGTTGCAGATCTTTGTGTCATCTGCAAAGAGACATACTTTTCCTTCCAGTCACTCTGCAATGTCGCTTATAAAGACATTGAAGAGGACCAGTCCTAATATTGAACCCTTTGGCACCCCACTAGTAACCCCTCTTTCTTCAGAGTGGACTCCATTTACTATTACTCTCTGTGTCCTATTCTCCAGCCGATTTTTTACCCAGGCTGTCATCTTGGGACCCACACCCAGGCTGGCTAACTTGTATATTAATCTTCCGTGTGAGACTGTGTCAAATGCCTTGCTAAAGTCTAGGTAGGCCATGTCCACAGCCCCTCCCTGATCCACTACTTTGGTCACCCAGTCAAAGAAATCTATCAGAGTTTTCTGGCATGACCTTCCCGCTGTGAATCCATGCTGCCTTGGGTCCTGTGCCCTCTGGCCTCTAGATACTTGCAATTCCTTTCCTTCAGAAGTGATTCACATTTTCCTACCACTGAGGTTAAACTAACAGTCTGTAGTTTCCTGCTTCTGCCTTACTCTCACTTTTGTGAAGGGAATCACATCTGCCCTCCTCCAGTCCTTGGGTACCACCCATCCTCCCATGATTTGTTAAACAGGGTAGTCAGTGGTGTCACTAATTCCACCCTTAGTTCTTTTAGAATTCTGGGATGAATCCATCAGGCCCCATTGCTTTGTCCACCTTCAGTTTTAAGAGTTATTTCAGAACCCTTTCTTCTGTAAATGGGCTGGTATCAACTTCTGTATCCAGAGTGTTTCTACTGTTTGTTTTAGGTACCTCCCCCTCTTCCTTTGTAAATACTGAGCAAAAATATTTGTTTAGTATCTCTGCCTTTTCACAGTCACCCTCTGCCCCTCCTCCCCTTATTAAGCCTCACTATCCCTCAATTGGTCTTCCTTCGCTCCCTGATGTACCTATAAAAGGTTTTATCCCCCTTCTTAACTGAGTTGGCTATCTTTTCCTCAGTTTGGGCCTTTGCTGTTCTGACTGCCTTCCCATCTTCCTTTTGCTTTAACTGACACAGTTCTCTGTCCTGCTCCTCCTGTGATTACTTGTACTTCCTGAAAGCTTTCTTTTTCTCTTGAACCTTCACTGCCACTTCCTTTGAGAATCATAGTGGTTTATTACACCTTATAGTTTTGTTTACTTGCTTCACACAAAGGCTTGTTACCTCTGTGATGGCAGTTTTTATTATTCCCCATTGTTCTTCCACCCCTCCTTCCTGCCCATTTGCTAGTGCATTCCTTAGGCACTCACCCATTTTGGCAAGGTCAGCCCTCCTAAAGTCCAGTACTTTTGCCTTTGTATGGCTTGACTCTATTGCTGTGTTTATTATGAACCATACTGTTCGATGGTCGCTAGTTCCCAGATGGCTATCCACTTCTACATCTGTGATCCTCTCTTCATCTCCAGTTGAGAGAACCAAGTCTAAGACTGCTCCCTCTCAAGACTGGAGGATAGCAGATGTAGTCCCCTTATACAAAAGTGGGAACAAAGAGGAAGCGGGGAACTACAGACCAGTCAGCCTCACCTCGGTAGTAGCCAAGATCATGGAAGCACTACTGAAGGAGAGATTGGTGGAACATCTGGTTGTCAATAGACTACAGGACCCAAGGCAGCATGGTTTCACCAGGGGGAGGTCATGTCAGACCAACCTCATTGAATTTTTTGACTGGGTGACTAGGGAGGTGGATCAGGGGAGGGCAGTGGACATGGCCTATCTGGACTTCAGCAAGGCCTCTGATACTGTGCCACATAGAAGACTATTGCACAAACTGGGGAATATGGGTGTGGGCAGGACAGTAGTGTGGTGGGTAGGTAACTGGCTAGATGGCAGGACACAGAGGGTGGTGGTAAATGGATGTCACTCCACAGAGGGAAGAGTGACCAGTGGGTACCACAGGGATCAGTGCTGGGACCAGTCCTATTCAATATCTTCATTAGTGACATTCATGAGGACCTAGAAGACAGAATTTCACTGTTCGCTGATGACACAAAGCTCTGTAACTAGAGTAGACACACCAGAGGGTGTAGACAGAATGAGAAGGGACCTGCAGAAACTTGAAGAATGGTCAGAGGTTTGGCAGTTGAAATTCAATGCAAGGAAGTGCAAGATAATGCATATGGGGCACAAAAACCCTGGCACAATATATCAGTTGGGGGGTGAGGATAAAGCATATACCAAGCAGGAAAGGGATCTTGGGGTTATCATCTCTGATAACCTCAAGGTAGGGAAACAGTGTGACAAGGCAGCAGGTAAGGCAAATAGGATGCTGGGATGCATAGGCAGGGGCATCACCAGCAGGAAAAGGGAGGTCATAATTCCACTATACAAGACACTAGTGAGGCCCCACCTGGAGTACAGTTTACAGTTCTGGAGACCTTACCTACGTAAGGACATAGACAGGGCAGAAAAGGTTCAGAGAAGGGCAACAAAGATGGTGCATGGATTGCATCACAAGTCCTATGAGGACAGGCTGAAGAAACTGAACATGTACGCCCTGGAGGAAAGGAGGGAGAGAGGGGATATGATACATAGATAGTGCAGGCAGATAAGGGCATATCGCCCACCCAGTCTGCCCATTTGAGATTGTAAATTCAGTTTATGTCTTCCAGGAAGTCTGCTGCCCCTTACCCCTGACCTCCAGAATTCCTTTACGTCTATACCATGCATTCTTAAATCCCATGATTGTTTCAGCCCCCACCACTTCCTCTGGCAGGATGTTTCACTTGTCCACCACCCACATACAAGTATCTTACAGGGAGGAACAGGGTGCAGGAAGAAAACAATTACTTGCCTTAGTAATGTTGTTTCTTCTAATGGAGTCTTGCTATATTATGACATATGCAGTGAGTCCCAACCTTTGAATTGCTCCGGAGGTGAAAGAGTTAACTTTCTATGCCAGGCATGGAACTTGGAGCTTGAACTCGGTTGAAAACTCTGTCTATTGTTCTTCAAACTCAAACTGTCAGATCTTTATGATCAAAACTCACTAAGGTTCTGTGTGTGGAAGCTGTAAACCTACACTAGCCAACTGGCTACTAAATATAAGAACACATTTTTGGTGCCAAAACAAAGACTCAAGTCAGAGACCCAAAAATGAAAAACACAACACCAGTCACCCCAAAAGGAGGGAGAACAACAAGGTGAGCATCTACTAATGCCAACACTGCACTGCCCACCCACATCCCAAAAGTAGAGGTTCTGAGAGGGGCAGGCGGAGGAAGGTCATAATACAGTAAGACTCCATTAGAAGAAACAACATTACTAAGGTGAGTAATTTTTCTTCAAACAACATGAAGTCTTGCTATATTATGACAGATGCAGACTACACAGCAGTACCTCCATGGAGGAGGGACAGAACCTACTTAGGCAATAGGCTCCAAGGACAGCTGTGTACAAACCGAGATCACTCCTAGCTGGATGTCCAGGGAGTAATGCTTGGTAAAAGTGTGAACTGTTTTCCAGGTAGCTGCTTGACATATCTCTAGGATAGGGATGTCCCTGGCAGCAGCCAGAGACGCAGCTGTACCTCTGTAGAGTGAGCCCTCAGGCCTGAGGGAGGAACCTTACCCAGTTTTTCATAGCAAAATTGGATACAAGAGACAATCCACCTGGCAATGGATCTTTTAGTGGCAGGTTTCCCTTTGCCAACCTCACCATAAGTGAGGAACAGTTGGAGGGAGTCAAACCTGTGACCCTTGGTACGATCTATGTAGTAGCTAAGGGATCTTTTGATATCTAAACTATGCAAACTCCTCTCACCAGAGGAGGAATGGTAAGTGAAGTACACAAGGAGAGACACACATTGATTTAGGTGGAAATCTGAAACCACCTTAGGCAAGAACTTTCTGTAAGTCCTGAGGACCACCTTATCTCTGTGTAAGGAGATAAAATCAGGCTCCACTGACAATGCTTGTAATTCACTTATGCATCTCACAGAAGTGATTGCTACCAAAAACACAGTTTTCCAAGTCAAGTACTTAAGCTCTGCCGAAGACAAGGGCTCAAAAGGGGGTTGCATAAGCTGGGCAATGCAAAGCAAATATTAAGATCCCAGGCAGGGGCAGGATCCCTGAATGGAGGGTTGGTGTGAAACAACCCTTTGAAAAACTTGGAGAATACAGGATGAGCTGAAAGAGAAGAGGGCTTACCTGCTGACAAGAAAGCAGACACGGCTGCCAAGTGCACTTTTAGGGTAGCTGGTCTCAGCCCCAAAGTATTTAGATGGACCATATAATCCAGGACTGTGGGTAAATCAGCAGATTCTGGGGAAATATGCTTTCCAGAGCACCATATGGAAAATCTCTTCCATTTGGAATTATAAGTAGCCCTGGTGGAAGGCTTCCTAGAAGCCTTTAGGATATCCAATACTCCTTGGGAGAGGTGTAAGTCAGCAAACTCTAACTCTTCAAGAGCCAGGCCTTGAGATTGAGAGATTTGAGGTTCGGGTACCAAACTCTCCCCTGAACGCAGGTTAACAGGTTGTGATTCCTGAGAAGACACAGGGGAAGGTGAACTGCTAAGGACATAAGGAATGGGTACCAGGGCTGTCTGGCCCAATCTGGAGCAATCAGGATCATCTTGCAGGGTTGAGATCTGATTTTGACTAGCACCTTGAACAGAAGAGGGAAGGGAGGAAAGGCATAGAGAAACTTCCCTTCCCAACTGAGAAGAAAGGCATCCAGAGAGACTGGGCCCAACACTGGGGGCCTGCTGCAAAAAAGGGGAAGTTGGTGATTGTCTAGGGCTGCAAAAAGATCTATCTGCGGGGTGCCCCATCTGGGAAATACTACCTCCAGTACTAGGGGATCCAGTGGCCATTCGTGATGGCCCTGGGAAATCCTGCTGAGAGCATCTGCCAGGACATTGTCCTTCCCTGGGAGGTGAACTGCCATAAGGGAGGTGTTCAGAGAGTAAGCCAGAGACCACAACTTCATTGCTTCGGTGCACAAGGCCGTAGACTGAGTGCCCCCTTGCTTGTTGATGTACCACATTGTAGTGGTATTGTCTGTTCTGACCTGAATAACTTTGTTCTGAACAGATTTGGAAAAAGCTTGAAGTGCTAGAAAAACTGCTTCAAGTTCCAACAGATTGATGTGGAACAGAGATTCCTGAGGGGACCACAATCCCTGGTAGTGAGGTCGCCTATGTGAGCTCCCACCCCAAGAGGGATGCATCTGTAGAAAGGATTAAGGAGTGAGACTGAGGGGCGAGGGGACCCCTGTCTCAGATTGCTCTGGTCCTGCCACCACTGAAGGCTTGGATCAGGGTTCAGTCACTGGGATCAATTTGGTTAGAGGGTCTCTCCTTTGAGACCAAAAGGCTCTCAAATGGAACTGGATGTCCCTCACTGAAATCTGGCTCCCTGCACTACTGCTGTAGAAGCAGCCATGTGTCCCAGGAGCTGAAGAAAATGCCTTGCTGGTCGAGAGACTTGCAGGGTGAAAGAGGAGGCCAGAAAGATCAGGGTCCTTGCTCTTTCCAGAGGAAGGAAGGCTCTGGCTTCTTTTCTGTTCAGTTCTGCACCTATAAAGGTGAGAAGCTGGACAGGCTCTAGGAATGACTTTGGAAGACTGAGAAGGAAACCTAGAGAAGTAAGCAGCTGCTGAGTTACCTGAAGATGTAATCTGACTTGGTCTGGAGACTGGCCTACTATGAGCCAGTCATCCAGGTAAAGAAAGATGGCAATTGTTTGCCTTCTTAAGTGGGCAACTGCTACTGCCAGGCATTTTCTGAATACCCTTGGGGCAGAGGTGAGGCCAAAGGGCATTGCTCTGAACTAGTAATGGCCTGAGGGCAGTTCGAATCTGAGGTACTTTTGATGGGAGCTTCTGATGAGAACATGGAAGTAGGCATCCTTGAGGTCCAGGGACACTAGCCAGTCCCCTGGCCTTAGAGAGGGTAAAATAATTCCCAGAATCACCATTTTGAATTTTGCTTTTAAAAGGTGCTTGTTTAGGTATCTGAGATCCAGGGTGGGCCGCCATTCTCCTGTCTTTTTTGGAGTAAGGAAGTACCTGGAGTACAATCCTTTGCCCTGGTGTAGGGTTGGAACCCTTTCCACAGCTCTGAGAGCCAGGAGGGTAGAAACTTCTGCCTCTAGGGCAAGAGCCTCTGATGGATTTGCAGGTGGAAAGGATCTGGCTCTCATCTTCAGAAATTTTTTGAAGCTGAGAACCAGTCCCTGGCTTACTACTTCCAGGACCCACTTGTCTGATGTTAGAGACTTCCAGTCCTGGACAAAGTAAGCCAGCCTGCCCCCTACTGGTAGTGAAGAATCAACCCTGGCCACCCCATCAGGGTGCCTGCTTGGCAGGGGCTTTAGGCTGAGGAGTGGAAGCAGGTCTACTTGTACCCGTCTGCCTCTCCCTCAAAGAATCCCCTCTGGGCATAAGCTGAAGAGGAGGCCTGGGCTTGTAAAAGGCCTATGAAAAGCCTGCCCTGGAGACTCGCTCTGAGGAGTGGCTTGCCTTCCTTGGCCTGTGCACCCTATACGTGGTCCTATACTCATCTATTTTCTTCTGTAATTCTCTATCTGCTCCCCAAACAGAGCGTTACCACAACAGGAAAATCCATGGCCTTAGTCTGGGTATCCTGTGACAGGCTGGCACATCTGAGCAAGCTTATTCTGCGAAGAGCCACAGATGTAGCCATGACTCTTGATGACACATCATTAGAGTCCACTGCAGCATGGAATTGCACCTGGATGCCTCAATACCATCAGCAGCCACCTGCACCAGCTCCTTGGCAAGCTGGCCAGGGACCTGCTTTGCTAGAGCCATAACAGTGTCCCATCTGGATTTCTGGTATCTAGCAACATAAGCTCATATAATTTGCCTGTCTGAGTCCCAAGGATGCTGCCATGTACTGTTTCTTGCCATGGCATCAATCCTCTTGGAGTCCCTGGTCAGGGGTGTGAGGCCAAGGGAATATTAGCCTTGTCACAAGCTGCAGCCTGTACTACCCCAACATGGCTGCATTGTTGTGTAAGGAACTCCGTATCAGAGCCTGACAATGTGTACCTCTTGTCCATTCTTTTATCCACAGAAGGTATAGTGTGAGGAGTTTTTAGAATTTTTACTGTCCGTTTCCCAAAAGATTTATGCAAAGGAATAGACAGTCTTCTAGCCTCTGGGATAGCCATCATTTCCACATATTCAGGCTCTTTTTGATCATCCACAGCTTCCTCCATAGGGAGCTGGAGGGTTTCAGCCACTTTTTTATAAAACATAAAATGAGAAGGGGACTCAGAAAGCCATGGGGGAGACACTCCTGAAGGTCTGTCTGGGGAGATGTCCGGTTCAATGGGCACATCAGACTTTCAAATCCACATTCACTCTCTCCTCATACTCCTCTTCCCCTCCGGTTCATAAAATTCCTCTAAATCATACTCTTGAACCGGTTGAACCGACCGAACCGTACGCTTACCTGATGGTGCCAGTTTGGTCGGAATCGGGGAAAGCGACTGGACAATTTTAATGCTTTGGCTATTTCTTCAGCAGTTGGAGAGGGAAGTTTTGGCTCCACACCAGCTGATTTTCTAGTCCTTTTTGCTGGAACCAACCTCCAAGTCGGCTCTCCTTTGCCCGAGGAAGTCTCACCCTGGTCAGAGGGCGCCTCCGGTTCGGTTTCAACCGAACTGGCTAGTATCGTTCAGCGGACTTTTTATTTCCCTTCCTGAGCCTACCAATCTTTTCTCCAGGTAGCTGCAGGAAAATTTTTACAAATCTGGCAGTCTGCAGTGAGGTGGTCAAACCCCAGACAATGGTGGTGTGGGGTCCGTCTGGCAAAGACTTCCCACAGACACTGCAGTGTTAAAACCCGGTGGGCTCGGTTTTTCTTTTGGGTTTCTTAGACATAGTGCCAGCCTAACCAAAAACTTATCCGTTTATGGCAATGCACCAAGCAAGACTCTCCTATGGATTCCCAACCGTGTCACGGGTCATGGAAAGAACCATAATGAAATCCATTTTTTTTTGAGAACCGATAAGAACCAGGAATCGCACTTAAAAAGACAGATAAATGTATTTAAACAACCTGATCGGTTCAAACCGAACGATAAAACCGTTACAAGTTCCACACAGAAAATAAATGTAAAACCTATCTAGTACTCACAAATACCACAGACAGAGCTTGAACCGACCAGTTGCAGTTTAAATTCAGTTAAAAATGAAAAATACATACTTTAACCGACAAAATGAACTAAACAGAAGGAGAAATCTCCGGAGTGACTGTTCAGTGAGGCAGAAAGAATCTAACAGTCTGAGTTTGAAGAACAACAGACAGAGTTTTCAACTGAGCTCGAAGCTCAAAGTTCCATGCCTGGCATGGAAAGTTAACTCTTTCACTCCAGAGCAGTTCAAGGTTGGACTCACTGCATATGTCATAATATAGCAAGACTTCATGTTGTCTGACTACACTATTTTTAAGTGAAAAAAGATGTTCCAGGACTAGAGGACATGAGATGAAGTTGGAGGGAGGATGATTCAGAGGAAACGTGAGGAACAATATCTTCACAGAACGGTGGTGGACAAGTGGAACACCTGCCAGAGGAAGTGGTGGAGGCTGAAACAATCACGGGATTTAAGAATGCATGGGATAGATATAAAGGAATTCTGGAGGTCAGTAAGGCAACAGACTTCTTGGAAAATATAAACTGAGCTTACAAGCTCAAATGGGCAGACTGCGGGGCTTAGGCCCTTTATCTGCTTTACCACAGTCTGCGGTATCTAAAGTATGTATCTAGTGAGTATAAACCCCTGCAAATGGGGTTCCAAAAGACTTCAGGAGCTTGCTTGAATGCTCCAAGCCTGAATGGTGTTTGGCATTTAAGCCATTTATCAGTGAGTGTTTTAGAACCTCTGGTACTGTCTCTTTAAGAGCTGTCTGCTTGCAAACATAATTAGTTTGTATGGGGACTGTGTGTTTCTTTGATTGAGTACCACTCAAGCTGCTGCCAATTCACTTCATTTTTGCAGTCACTAGGAGTGCAAAGGGAACCTATCTGAAAGATGTAACTGTTTGCCAGAAATTATTTAGAGTAATAATGAAATTACAGTTTGTTCTAACCTGCTTTCTTTGCAGTCAGAACTGTGTGTTCAGTTCCCCATTCTAGTTTTGAACTGCTAAACTGGACCAATCAGTGTGGGTAAGCTAGCTCTAAAATGGTGCCTTGGACAGATCAGAACTTGACTCATAATCTGAGCCAGCCACAAGAGGGATTGTATGGGCAGTGACTCTGGGAGATGTAGCTTAGACTTCAGTGCCTTTTTGGACCAACAGCAGCAGTCTATTGGAGTGACAGCCAATCCAGTCAAGAACTGGGAGGAACTCAAAGGAAGTGCCTGTTTTTTGTCGGTTGGAGTTCTGTTGAGCTTTGGCAGGAAGAAGGAAGGAGTCCTGTACTTTTCAGTGTGCAGTTTTAGTCAAAAACGGTGTAAGGCCCAGAGTTCCGGTCTGCAGCTTGTTAGGACTGAATCCATCCTGTGAAAAGAATCAAAGGATCTCTGAAGAGTAGAAACCAGGCTCACCCTGTAGAAGACTGGAGGAATTGCTGAAATTACACTCGGTCTGTCAGGAACTGAATCTGCTGTGTGTTCTCCTGGGTATTGTGCAGTACTATGTATCAGGATACAGATGCAGCCTGCCTGGTATAGTGCTTTTATATGGATGTGTGAAGAGGTTTGTACCTCAAGTGAGCCCTGCGGCTGGACATTAGCGACCCTATCTTATTTGGAGGTTTTGGAGTACTAATTCTGGGATCGCCCCTGTTGAATTGCACATTAAATCCAAATGGAATTACTGTACTGCTGACTGTTTAATTCTCCTTTTCTCTGGTGAAAGTCTCACCAGCTGCCACGGGTTTGACTAGCCACCAGGGGCTTTGGGTGTACCTAGACAGTAATCGATAGACAGGTCTGCACAGAGCTATATAGGTGGATATTAGAGTGATAGCTAATTAACCTGATTTCTGTCCTTGTTATATCTCCAACAAATCAGAGCTGCTTGTTTCAGCAAAGTTATACTGCCTGGAGTGTATTTGTCTGTTTTAGTACTGTACTGTGATTGTTGCACTGTATCTCATTTCACAGGAGGTCCCAGTGTCGGAACCAGACCTGGGGTAAGTGTATACTGTGAAGGTAATTTGATATATTGTGTGGGCCACTAGTGGAAGAAAGGGGTTGCAGGTCCCAGAGGGCTGTGACCAAGTTAGTTTAACTATTGCAAATCCTGACCTCTGGGTGGAGGCACACCGCCATTGGATCCAGGCCCTCAACCTGTTAGTGGCAATCAGGGTGGGTAGTAGCCCTGGGATAGCGCCATCTAGGGTTACATCTTGAGGCACCGCTGGATTGTGTGTCCTCTAGTGGCCATATTTACTGAACCACTGTTAAGAAAAAATGGGACCCACAGAAGTGGCTGCACCGGCTGGTGGAGGGTGTACTGGGAGATCGACCCCAAAATGCTATGCTTATCCTGGACATCCCCCTGGGTATCAATAATGGACACTGTGCAGGGAGTACTTTCAAGGTGAAGGTTTACAAACCTGTGGTGGTGGGTCGGCATGCTAATCTGCTCACCCACACTTTCCTGGCCCTAGTAGAGTTTAAGGATCCCATAGATAGCTCCAAAGTGCCACAGACCATTACCCCAGAGGGTTCCTCACTGCTTGGAGAGGATACATGTATGGACAGTAGATCTGGGGAATCAGCCCCCACCACTATCTGGAAACTTTGAGGAGAAATTTGCTGAATGGTTATGGGAGAGGGAAACCTGTGGAGGACTTGAAGAAACTATTCTCACACCTGGGGTGTTCCTCTCCAACACCCTCTCCTGCTCCAGTGCCCGTAATGGTGTTATGAACCAATGGAGACTCCTATTTCTGCACCTGCCATTAGTCACGACTCTTACCGGGTTGAGGATCTTCTGGCACCTCCTCATTCCCCAAGGGAGTGATGACTGGAGACCTGATAGACTTAGTTGCCCCCAAGTGCTAGAAATGGCAATGCTCGAAGTAAAGCCAGTGGAGGGTTAGTTAGGAGCCTGAGTAGTCCTGCCCTGGCTACCATCCGCTAAACGGCCAGTAAACTTTGAAAGCTACCTGCACAGGCCCATCTTGAGGCCTGAGGTGTGTATGGGAGCCCAGATCTGATGAGGACCCATAGAGAGTAAGAAATGCACAACAGTACCAAGGGAGTTGTTGTTCTGTGTATGTATCTCGGCTGGAAAAATTGTTGCAAGAATGCCTGTGAAAGGGTAGTTTCGCAGCTGATTGAACGTTGACCGAACCAGACTGAAAGAACTTAAGTCTGCCCCCTTCTCAGAACTGCTGTTGCTTCAGTTACGCCTTGCAACCGGGACTGGAACCCCACCTCCCAAGGAAGGAGTTAATGAGAGAAATTCGAGGAGTTGAGAGAAAAGGCGACCTCGGGAGGTACCTGCACCAACATGTGGCTACTTAATCTAGTGATCAGGTGACCCATCGTATGGGTTCAGGGCAGAGGTTGACAGTCAACGAGTGCCTGACAAGGAAAAGATACAATGGGGTGAATCAGATGAGAGATCTGAATTCAAAACAGTCCTTTTATGAAGGCCACGCCTGCAAGTACGTGCCCTGATCATATCCGACTGTATCTGTTATGGGGTGGGGGTACCCACCATGTATCTCCTGTTGATAACAGCTCCAAACCCATTCTAATGGAAGTGTAGAACTGACGAGATGTCTCAAATGCTTATCACACCGCAGACAGAGATGGCAACCCAGGTTTCCAGTTAGCACCGCCCTGGCTCCCAGTGTGGCGCCTGCCAGCTCAACCCAGAAAGTATGTTTTGTAACAAAACAAATATAGAAAAGGCATAAACATGGATAGCTAGGATACAGACCTCTAAAAGGGTCACAACATTAATAGATCTGAAGGATATCTGACAGGAAGGAACACAAAATAAGGGAAGTTTAAACAGATGGGTAAAAGAGATAAATGGAGGGAAAAAACAATAATAATATTCTGACTGAATGTTTCAGGGATGAAAAAATAAAATGTGTGATTCAGAATTTATTGAATACATAAATGAATTTGATTTGGTATGTTTTCAGGAGACTTGGGTAATGGAAAAAAAACAAATATAAATGGATATACGGTTTACCATAACACAGCAGATAAAAATAAAAAAAATGGAAGGAATCAGGAGGATTACTGATTTTAAGTAAAAACAAGTAAGAACAAAAGAAATTCAAATAAAGGATGACAACATTCTGGGAGTAAGAATATGGCAAAGAGAACAAGAGACTACTCCTGAACATATATTTTCCACCTAGATCAGGAAAAGTGATAGAAAAGTAAATACTGGAAGGACTGGTACAATTTATAGAAGAAGAGATGAATACAAATCCCCAGGGAATATAATAATTATGGGAGGCTTTAATGCGAGGGTAGGTGAATGTAGAAACCCGCCAGAAGTAACATCAGAAATAATAAAATAAAATATGAATTTAAGATACTTTAGAACATCAAAATACAGTAAAAATAATGAAAGAGGGACACATTTATATTAAAAATTAACAGTGGAATTTTCTACTTCTAAATGGAAGGACTGAAAATGACTATGAAGGGAATTATACATATATCAAAAACAATGGAGCCTCCACAATAGAGTTGGTATGGGCGTCCTACAACTTAATTTTAAGGTGTAAAAATATTACAATTGAAGTAAAAGCAGAGAGTGCCCATGCTCCTGTAGAGACAAGACTCGAAACAAGCAGTAAGAAGAATTATAAAGAGAAAGAGAAGATCAACAATCTAAATTATGGTAGAAAAGAATTGGTATACAATGGAAATTATAAATCATTTTTGTGAAAGGTTACATAACTATGGCATAATAGAGGAGGTAGAGAAAATAGTAAAGGATGGCACATCAAACAAATGCCTAAACAAATGGAAAAATATATTTAAAAGAATTGCTGAAATCAAAAATAAAGAAAATACATTTTATGACAGAAAAGGATCTTGTTGATTTGATAACCAATGTAAACTGGCAAAAAAAAAAACCTGAATGGTTTTTTAAGAAAAACAAAATAAAGCCCAAATAAAGAAAATAGAAAAAGACTGGGAGAAGAAGTAAAGATATACAATATTATAATAAAAAGGAAAAGAGAAGTATAGAAGGATAAAGTATGGAGAGAATTTGAACAGACTATACAGGGTTGAGGCGCTGGATGCCACACCTCATACCACGCTGGCAACCCGGGTTCAGGAGCGGAATTGGGTCACTGGGGGGAGAAAGGCTGAGCGTCCAACGATAGCTCGCTTTCTCTGGGAGTGAGGGTGGGGATCTATCCTGGTGAGCGGTGACCTCTGGTGGAGGCTAGAGGCATGACAGCTTGTCAGCACCTCAGGGATTTGATTGGTCACGGGTGGAGGCCTGTGGACCAATCACCTCCAGGGGTTGCATCATCAAGGGGGGGGATTTTGTGGACGTCAGCACTCATGCCTTGACATCCAGGGCTAGCAACGCCCTCACAGAACAGGGAAAATCACCCTCTAGAGCTGGGTACATGGAGTGCCGAACCCAGTCCTGATGTGCCACCGACTGCTGCTGCCTCAGGGACCGGAGAAGGTACTAAGGTATAGGGGTGTCCCACCCCACCCGAACCCTGCCCGGGGGGGGTAATCCTCAGCAAGATGAGGGACCCCAGCAGCAGGTAAGTCGGCAGCAGGGATGGGGTTTCATTGAGGACTCCCAAAGGGGTGGCTCTGGTAGGGACGAGAGGGAGAAAAGATGACAATAAATTCTGGAGGATGATCTCAAAAGGAATAGATAACTATACTGAAGAAATGAAAATTATATAAAACTTGATGCTTTGGTAACATATTACAACACTTTGTTAAATGAAAATAGGGAAATAAATAGTCTAAAAATAGAAAAATGGATGCCACTTGAAAATAAAATGACATTAATAGAAATAGAAATATCAATAAAGACATTTCATAATAGAAAGGCACCAGGTCCTGACGGGATCCCGATAGAAGTATTTAAGAATGAAATGGAAATCTGGGTAAAGTGCCTATGGAAAATATACATATATGGAATAGAAGCAGGAGAAATACTGAGATCATACCCATATACAAGAAAGAAGAAAAAATAACCCTATATGCTATAGACCAAGCAGTTTATTAGATAAGACCCAGAAAATATTCACTAGGATTATAAATAACAGACTCCTAGATTATGTAAGGGAAAATAAAATATTGGATGAGGCACAGGCAGAGTTTATACCATCATATTCCACAACAGACCATTGCTTCACTTTGGTACATATATACAAGCATAATAAGATAAAAAAACAAAAACTGTTCTGTGTTTTCGTAAATCTTAAATCTGCCTTTGATCAGGTAAATAGGGATAAACTACAGATAATACTTAAAAAACATAAATTAGAAGAGTCATTAATTGGACACTATATCAAATAATAAGACAAGTATGAGGTTTGACAGAGAGGGGAGAATGAGCGAAAATTTGGCACAAATCGAGGGGTGAAGCAGGGCTGTGTTCTCTCCCCATCTTATTCAACCTGTTAATCAGCCATTGGGGAAACTACTGTATACAATTCAGAATTTCACATGCCAAAAATTGGAAATATATATTGTCCATATCTAGCTTACGTTGCCGACATAATGTTACTGTCAGCCAGTTATTTAGGCACTAAAAGGAGCTTTCAATGGCTCCAAAGAGAAATGGAAATGATGTACCTACTGTAATTCTTGATCTTCTTGGACGGAGTCTCCACCACTCATTCACTCTAATGGGAGTGCGCTGGAGGCGCCAGGACTCAGCGGGAGCTAAATTCTTTCAGGAGGGCCGGCACCGAGATAGAGCCACGAGGAACCAGCACCACAAGCCAGGCTCATGCGGTATAGACTATCTCGGCGTTGACTCTCCAACCGCCTCAGTACCTTTTTTTCTGAGGAGGTGCGGCATAACTAACCTAGAGAGGCCTAACCTAAATAATGGACATAAGATAGCCATGTAAGAAGGGTCAAGAAACAAAGTCTTTACAGTCCAAGCATTGAGGGAGTGAAGACCAGAATAGAGAAGTGAGCTCTGGGGATGGTGGGCGGGCGTATGAATGAGTGATGGAGACTTTGTCAAAGAAGATCAAGAATTATGGTAGGTACATCATTTCCATATCTTACCGGACATAATTTCTCCACCACTCCTGCACACTAATGGGCGAGTACCGAGCTAAATAATCCCCTGTGGTGGGCAGCAGAAGAGAGAGGAGCTCACTTATTAGGACAGAAGTCCATTAAGAATTGTTCTGCCAAATGACTGATGTCTGGCATGGATATCCAAGGCATAGTGCTTAACAAAAGTGTGCACAGAGCTCCAGGTAGCTGCATTGCAAATGTCTGCAATGGGGACATTACGAATTTCTGCCAGAGATGCCGTAACTGTTCTGGCAGAGTGAGTGCACACTCTGCCTTCCAGCTTAATCTGTGCCACGGAGTAGCAATGGCGAAGGCATGCCACCAGCCGTGTTGGAATTCACCTGATAGTAACAGGCTGATCCAGCCGGGTCATGCTGAAAGAGACAAAGTTGTTGAGCCTTGCAAATTTCTTTCATTCTGTCCAGATAAAACTGCAAAGCTTTCTTTACATCCAGAGAATGAAGGGTAAATTCTGGAAACTGACAAAGTAGATAGGAAGGACTAAATGTTGATTTGAATTAAATTTTGAGACAGTCCTAAAAACTCCTTTATCTTTGTGAAATAAAGTGTACAGGGGGTGTGGGTGTCTGTGACCAAAGCATGTATTTCTGATACCCTACGAACAGAAGCAATGGCCACCAGGAAGGCTACCTTCCAAGTAAGGAATTCAATTCACAAGTGGCTAGAGGCTTGAAAGGTTTATGAGTGAGCATGTCTAGCACAAGGTTAATGTCCCAGGCTGCAACTGGATGCCTAACAGGTGGTCTGCATGCAGAATACCCTTAAGAAACCTCTTAACTAAAGGTTACCGAGCCAAAGATATGGAATGTACTGACTCATGATATGCAGAACTTGCAAAAATGAACTCTGACTGTAGAATATTGCAGACCTGTGTTTGAGAGGTCTAAGAGATACTCCAGGACTTTATTTGGTAGGCAGGAAAAAGGTTCCAAAGGATTCTGCACACCAGATAGAGATATGTTTCTGCTTAGCTGCGAGGTTTTCCTAGCAGCTGGCTTGGGCAGATAAAAGAATATCTGAAACTCTATGAGAAACATTAAATCAGTTCACCTCTATCTTCTCAGAAGCCATGCATGGAGGTGAAGAGACCTCAGGTTGGGATGAACTACAGGGCCTTGGGTCAGAAGGTTCATCTGAAAGGGAAGTGGTTTCAGAGAGGTTTCTGATAGTCTGTTGATTAGAGGAAACCAGATCTGACGAGGGCAGATTGTGGCAATGAGAATCATCCAGCCCCCGTGCCTCCTGTTTGAGCAGTTCTCTCTGAATTAGGGGAAGAGAAGGAAATGTGTATAGAAAGTGTTTTGCCCACTGCAGCCTGAATGCACCCTGATAAAAAATGCCAGGTCTTGGATTTCTGGAGCAGAACAGAGGTGGTTTTGCGTTGAGTGGGGACGCAAAAATGTCCAGGTCCGGAGTTCCCCACTCTTTGAAGAGTGACTGAATGATGGTTAAGTAGAGACCCCACACGTGAGGATCTGTCTCTGTTCTGCTGAGATGGTCTGTCAGCTCATTTTGTACTCCTGGCAGATTAATTGCCTGAATCAGAGCCTTGTGCTCCAGGCACCATTCCCACACTCTCATTGCTTCCCTGTATAATGGGTAAGAGTGCGCACCGCACCGCCATGTTTGTTGATGTAATACTTCACTGCCTTGTTGTCCATTTGAAGGAGAAGGTTCTTCTGACAGAGTATGTCCTTCAAAGTTTGGACTACATAAAGGATGGCTCTCATTTCCAGGATGTTTATGTGGAGTTGAGACTCATCCTGGGACCATGTGCCCTGGGTGTGAAGATCCTGGCAGCGAGCTCCCCAGCCCGTCAGGGACATGTCTGGGGTAATGGAGATCTTAAGATCCAGAAGGGTGAAGGGATATCTGTCAAGAAGGTTGTCCTCCTGAGATCAACAGGTTAGGGACCATTTTAGAGGTTCTGTCACCTTGATGTGAAAGGACTGAGGATGAGTGGTTGGAGATCACCGAGTGCTGAGTATCCACCGAGAAGTTCACATGTGGAGATGAGTGAAGGGTACAGTGAACATTAAGGATCCCATGAGACCCAACATCTGCTGCATTGAGAGAGCTCAAACTGAGCTGTTCTCTCTGATGAAGCAGGCCATCTGTAAAATATTGTTCCTTCTATCCTCCAGGAGCAAGGCTTTTGTGCAGGAAGTGTCCAGAAGGGCTCCTATGAATAGAAGCTTCTGGGAGGGTTGTAACTGTGACTTTAAAAGGTTTAGCAGGACTCCCATGGATGAGAAGAAGTCTGAGGCCGTGGCCACGGCCTCCAGGGTCTCTTCTTCGGAGGGACTTGCGAGAAGCCAGTCATCCAGATATGGGAATACTTGAAGATGCACCGCAAGAACTGCACAGCACTTTGTAAAAACTTGAGGTGCCGAGGATAGGCCAAATGGCAGGGCTCTGAATTGATAGTGTTGACCCAACACCATGAAAATCACATACTTGTGGTGTTTTGGGTGTATGTGAATGTGTTGGTAAGCATACTGCATGTCCAGGAAGGTTAGCCAATCGTGTTGATAAATCAAAGGCAACAGGGTACTGAGTGATAATATCTTGAACTTTTCCTTGTAGAGGAATTTATTTAACTTTCTGAGATTGAGAATCGGGTGCATGCTGCCAGTTTTCTTTGGAACCAAAAAGTAAGGGGAGTACAAAACTGTGTTTTGTTGATCCAGAGAAACTACTTCTACTGCCCTGTTGTTCAGAAGGCCTTGCACCTCGGAAGCAAGAAGGTTTGACTGCACAGCAGACAGCCTGGCAGTCACTTGGGAGGATGATCTGGGTAGGTTTCCGATAGACTGTAGGAGTACCCCTGCAGATTATCCTGAGGATCCATTTGTCTGATGTTACAGACTTCAAATGGTCATAAATTGAGTCAGATGTCCTCCCACTGCTGAGGAAGAGTCCCCTCGGACAGCTGAGGTAGGACCTGGGCCAGAAACTCAGAGGGTGGCATTGGGCACTTTTGAGCTCTGTGCTTGCTGCATTTTCTTTTGTAGCTGAAGAGTTTGGTTTCTGCTGAAACCTCCTCTGCCTTGCCACAAAAGGACTGAGGATGTAAACTGATGCTTCTTCCCACCCCTTGAGAAGCAGCAGGTGGTGGTCTTGCTGTCTTAATGACAGACCTAGTCTTCTGGTAGCCTCTAGTGCTTGCTCCACATGAGGCCTAAACAGATACATACCATCGAAGGGTAAGGCCATGACTTTTTGTGGGGCATCATTCATAAAGCCTGAAGTACCCAGCCAGGAATGGCAATGGTTGTAAATGTCAGCCATGGCTGTTCTGGAAGCAGCAGCGAAGCATCCACTGCATCTTTAATCTGTCGCTTAGTGGACTCAATACCTCTAGTTATAGTCTGTAGTAGCTCTGAGATAACCTCCAACTTGGGCAGAGCTTCTACTGTTGCTTTGAGCGAATGCCAAAGAACATACCTGTTTTGAGAAAATAACTCTGGTAGCTGAAATACGCATGCTCAGGAGCTGTGGCAGCAAAGACTCGCTTACCCGAGGTGATGATCTTGGGAGATTCTTTTGTTTATTTGATGGGCTGTGGATTCCTTGAGAAGGACAGCCTTATTCTCTGCCAGGATCACTATGGCATAAGCAAGCCTTGTGAGGCCAAGAGATGGCAATCCTTGAGAGGGGCATATTTCCTATCTATGGACTTGGCCACAAAGGAAATAAGAGCCAGATTCTTCCACACCATCTGGGAAAGAGTCTTGACAGTGGGCTATACTGTAGGGGTTAAATCCATAGGGATTTCCAGAACATGTAGATACTGGAGACGCAGTAGCTTCCCAGGATCAATTTCCATCGTCTGGAAAGAAAGAGTAAAATTTAAATTCCTGAACAGAGACTTAAAGGAAAGATCCTTGACCACAGGCTCTGCGGGAGGATTGATTCCTGCCCCTGGACAGAATCAGCATCAATATCATCACCCAGCCAAGATCAGGATCAGGCTCAATATCATCTCCCGACAATCCAGCATGGACTGTACAGACAGGAAAGGAATGAAAACTAGGAAGAGGAAGAACAGAAGGCGACAGAATCAGAGCTGAAAACCTCTGTAAACTATGCAGCGTCGTCAACACTCTCAGTGCCATCGAAGAGAGCAGCGCCGAGTACAGAGATGGCACCAACACAGAAAATTGCACCATGTATGGCGCCCACAGGGAGTGCTGCATCATGCATGGTACCAACACCACACTTTGCACCAAAGCATGCAGCGCCACAGATGGCGATGACTCCACATGCAGCACCAAAAAGGATCTCGGTGCCAGAGAAGCTGGCACCTAAGGTGGTGGGACCACCGCAGAAGTATGCGAACTGCAATCTGAAGGTAAAGAATGAAAAATGGCAGGAGATAAAGGCATCGGTGTGAACATCTGCATCGCAGCCGTGTGACTGGGATAGACACCGGAACGTGGAGTTGAAAGCACTGAAGAAGGTGCCACATGACCAGAAAGTCCTAACTGCCCTGCCTGCCGATCCGAAACTGACAGGCCAGTTCGGACAGTCAGGACAACATCCAACCCCACTGCTCCATATGAGCGGCCCAGTGGTGAAACTGCACATCAGAAGCCCTTCCAATAGGTGGTGGGGGGCTCTGATGTTGAAGAAGCCTGCAGCCAGAGACAGAAACCAGAAACTCCGAAACAGGCGGAGGCTGGTCCCTGACCCCAACAACCGACCATCTATGCACAAACATACCAGAGGGTGACCCGAGAGAGGCAGTCTCTTCTTCGACCAGTGGGCTGAAGAAAAGTCAAGCCAAACGGTGCCGTGAATGGGAACATTTTTCTTTTATGCTTTCAGAGGGACTGCCCATGCCCCCCCAAGCACTGGACCATCCACTGTCAGACCCCCCCTTTCGGAGAGGGTGGCCGAACAGACCATGCCCAGCTGACTGAACAGCTTTCATACGAAGTCTCCCTACCATCACCTGCCCCACTCCTGGTCAAGTCCGTTAACGGAGGGCTGAAGACTACTTCTTGTACAAAAGTAATTTTATTAAATGTAATCGATACTTTTCATGATAAAATACAAAATAATCAAACTGAAAACTAAGCTGCTAGTTTGAAGCTTGACTCCCGGTGGGCGAGCGACAACATCACTAAAGCACAATCGACGGGGGGTGGGGGAATGAACTGAGGCAGTTGGAGGACCAACGCCGAGACAGTCTATACCGCATGAGCCTGGCTCATGGTGCCACTTCCTCGCTGCTCCATCTTGGTGCAGCCCTCCTGAAAAAGTCTTGGCTCCCACTGGGTCCTAGTGCCTCCAGGATACTCCCATTAGTGTGAATGAGTGGTGGAGACATTATGACCAGGAAGATATAGAAAACATGTGTAACCCCTCACCTCTGCCTATTTACTCAAACGACACGTGGCATGCTGTTGGCGTTGGCAGCAATACCCGGTGGGGACCGGGGTTCGGGGAGGATGAGGTTACCTGGCACAAGGGGACCTAGGTTTGGCTACTCTGCACAGGGACACCCAAGTAAATTTGACTACAGGAAGCAATAACTGTAATGTCCAGAACCAGGACTGGGATGTTTCAGTGTGGCTTTTATTCATAACTAGCTGAACATAACAAAGCATAGATGGACCCCCAAGGGGCTACGTTTACTGATAATGCAGATTAGAGACTACAAGGCGGTCCACATAAAGAAAGAACCCATTTCTACTGTTTTCTAGCTCTAGACCCACCAGGCACACAGCTCAGACTTGCATGCATTTTGGATACACAGCCTGACTGGCCCGACTCCCCTGCCGGCCACTTGACTGACGGTCCACTTAAAGAATGAACCTAATTTACTTGTTATGGCTCCCCACACCACTTAGAGTCTGCGACCCCTAGGGAGATTTGTTTTCTTACTTCCTTCTTTGGACTCCCATCAAACAAGGAGAATTATTTTCCCAAGTTGTGGCTCCCCACACCACTTAGACTCTGCGACTCCTACAGAGATTTTTCAATTTGCGACCCACGTCTGGGTACCTACCTCATCACTGGCCAGGCGCATGAGGCAAGTAGCAATCACAGTAGAAATCCGTAGAGGTGGACCTGGTTACTAAAGAAGGGGGGTGTTCCCACCTCCAGCTCCCACAGCCCATACCCGGCCATTTCTCTGGACAAACAGAAACTAAAACTTCGAAATGTAGATTAAACGGTGGATGACCTGTAGCACCCCCTCTACAACAGTACCTGAATCCATAAAGATTTTAGATTTTTACACTACTCCATTTGTTTGTCCTAGTACAATAGGCCTCCCAAATAGAAGTTCACATCCCAGCTTTCTTTACATTTTCCAAACTGAAGAAACATATTGTTTGCCCTCTCAAATTAGAGCAAAACACTCACCCTTTCATTGCAGTGCCCCACAGGTGAAGTACTTCTTCCTCTTGTCAGACCAAAACAGAAACTGTAAAAAGGCAGCTTTCTTCCTGTAGTAGAAATTAGCCAGCCCTGAATCCACAGAGGGACATTTCTTTACCCCCTGCCCCATGGGAAGGGGGCACTGACACCTGGACAGCAGTCTCCACCACTTGAAACTGGACACTGACCTCTCACACAAAAGGCAAACAAAAGACACTTCCTTCCCATGTAGCAGGCAAGCAGCAAAATCCCTTCCTGCTTGACAATAAACAGGAGACTGACTTTAAACTCCCAACTTTCTACACTCACTCCCTGTGCTGCAGATTCCAATGTGGCTTATGCAGCTGTGGTCTCTCAGTCTCAGCTGTGACTGAGAACAGAGTGAGACAGTGTGAAACCCATTTAACTGGACTTTCACAAGCTGCCTTCCCTGCCTACCACTAGGTCTTACTGGGATTCTAGTAACCCCGGGTAACAAGGGGTTGCACATTTATCTAGAAATACATTTTGAAAAAATGAAATTGATGTCATGCAGTAATATAAATAAAAGGACATTAAGAAAATACACTATTGAAAACAAAAATAAAAAGCTCGAGACAATAACACAGTACTGTTACCTCGGTATGCAGTTTACTAACAATCTGAAATGGGGTAGACAGAAAAAGGAGACAGAAACAAAATCTAAGACTATCTCAGCAGCAGAAAGGGGTTTTATCTACAAAATTTGGGGAAGATCGATAAAGGGTCATGAAACTCAAAATAGAAAAATAAAACATCTTTCTCTTACTCTTCATTAGTATAATTGCAATATACTCTCGAGTGGCTGTGGTGATGGCAAGATTTACCCACTGCCTGGTGTGGTTTCCCACCAGCCACCGCCTCATGAACAAACTACCACACCAGGTGTGGCTAAATCCTGGCATCACCCACAGCTGCTCGTGCTATATTGCTTCACTAGCTGGGTCTGAAACTGGCTACTGAATAAAAAGCAGAGGGTCAGTGTGAATAATTTTGTATCAAGGAAGGAAAATGTGACTTGTGGTGTGCCTCAGGGCTCTGGTACTTTTCTAAATGTATATTCGCTCCTTTGACAAAAATATGGGCACAGCTGCTAGTCCACAACCTATATGACAATGTCCCTGGGACTGCTAATTTATACATTACTCCATTTCTCTCACTAATTGCCTAACTGCCCCCTTGTATAGGCCAATGACATCATCTCACATAAAAGTACACTGTCATTACAACCTGTTTGTACAAATTTCCTGCACTGTAACTATGAAACAAGTAAGCAATAAGGCATGATGGGGTGTGCATGGAACACATTTTACCGCATGGGCAGGGGCGTAATAAGGCACAAGGCTGAAGGCCGAGTGACTTTAGCCACTAGCCATGCGGTAAAATGTGTTCCACGCACATCCCCGAGTGCCTTATTGCGCTTATAAAATTGGCTCCTTTTTTTAAAATGTTTTACAGTTGGGAAAAGCATGTTTATATGTAGAAACAATAGATTTACTTGTGTACATTTATGATAAAATAGTCCTTCCACCCACTACAAATGATGTCATTGATGATGATGTCATTGTATTATTGCCTACTTTCTTCTTCCCATTTTTTTTCCCACATTCAAGATATGGAATGTTTATCATAGAATGTTTACCATAGAATACATGGATTCAAAATTCTGCTCAGTTCCATTGGCAGAATGTTTTTCTGCTAACACTCTGTACGCATAGACAACAAAGGCCTTTGTTACAGCCAGAGCCTCAGTTATCTCTCTGTCAGGACAAGAAGAAGAGAGTTCCCTGATGAGCAGGTAAAGATAGAAGGGGGATTTTTCACTGTAAGCAAAGAAACAGCTGTAGTGAAAACTATAAACAATACTTATTGTTTCTAATTTGTTCATGTGTGTAAGGAGAGTGTGATAATCAAGGAAACTACAGTTAATTAATTTGTTTTATTTTTTATTTAAGGTAGTTTTATTTTTAGGGCCCAGATGAAGTTTTTTTTTACAGTGTAAAGGTAGCAGCCATGTTTGTGGTGGAAGATCAGTTCTGGCTGTAGGGGGCTAACTGAAATGCCTGTGTTCCAAATGCCCATTGATCTGGTTTCCAGACTCTTCACAGTCCTTTTTTTTAGCCATGTGTAAACCATATTTTACACATAAATAACAGCCAATCAGATTCCATGATTTTACCCTGCCATTTTATAATGTATTCTATGAAATGATGTAGCTCTCTGTTTGTCCATGGAACTATGTAACCTGTGAATGTCTCTGTATTCTCTGATGAGTATGCTTTGGAAATGAGTCCATGACTCAGAGGACTGTAATTCCGATATGTACAAATACATAAATAAAACCTGCAAATAATATTAAAATAGGAGGGTGTGTATCATCTGATGGACAGATCATCACACTACAGAATGATTTGAACATGCTGGTTTTTTGAGGTTTTTTTTTTTTTTACTCGTACCCTGCACCCTGGTTGATCACTCCTTTAGACTCCTCATGATCTCCTCTATCCTGACTACTCCTGACCCCTGTCGCCCCATATCGCAGTCAACCCCAAGTATTCCCCATGTGTCCCTTCATCAGGTAGGTCCCTTACCTGCATAGGGGATGAGCCTTTTGGCTATATTGCATGACCCTGGGTGCTGCTGAGGTGGCATATAGGGGTCTAAGAGTCCAGCAATGGGGAGTTGGGGAGGCTATTTGACTGGCCAGGCACACTGTTTCCACTTTTCTCCCCGGGGGAGTGACATGCCACAAATGTCATGGTGAGGGTCGATGTCTGCCACTCTACAGACATCTGAGGTCAGACATCCTGCTATGCCCTGACCTCCATCAGGGGCCAGCAGATGCTGAGCCTCATCCCAACCCTAACCCCAGAGAAGGCGAGCTGTCATTGGGTGCTCCATCCTTCTCTTCCCATCTGGCCCTCCAGTGATCTGGTTCCATTCCTGCACCCAGGTCACCAGTGTCACAGATGGAAATCCAACTGCTGTGTTGATGGGCCAGCCTTTTATACTGGAGTCCATATTTTAGGGGTGATGTTGATAGGGTTGAAGGGGGTGCAAAGGAGGGCTACCAAGCTGGTTATCAACCAGGGCTATTTACGTATTTAGTAACACCTTGTAAACCTAAGGTTACATAGCCATCAGCATCACAGAAGGGAGGATTTACTGCTTCTTCACACAATCCTTACAGACAATTTATTGTCCAGCAAACTGGGTTTTCAGCATACTGTAGTAATATCTAGAATTAGAGGTTACAAACTTAAAATTAGAGCAAAATGTTTCTGTACAGAAAATACGAAATGCTACTGTACTAAGCGTGTGGTGGGAATCTGGGGGCCGATTAAAGAACGAATGGCGTAAGTCAACAGAGCTCTGTCGGCACAGCTGCAGATTTCTTTGTGGGCAGAAAAAGGTGCCAATGCAGGCAGGAGCTCAGTACAAGAGGGCAGCCTGCAGCGCCGGAAGAAACACAATGAGCAAGTGAGACAAGGAGAGTGAGCAAGCTCAACGGAGCCCTATTGTGACTACTGTGGATTTCTTTGCTGGCAGAAAAGGCAGCAATGCAGGCAGGAGCCCAGTATAAAAGGCCAGCCTACAGCACCAGGAGAAATGGAATGAGTGAGTGAGTGAGTGAGTGAGAGAGGGGGAGTAAGCAGGCTTAACAGACCTGTGTCGGGACTGCTGCAGATTTCTCTGTGGGCAGAAAAAGCCACCAACAGAGGCAGGAGCCCAATCAAAATGGCACCCTGCAGTGCCAGGAGAAACAGAATGAGCGAGTGAGAGAAGGGGGGTGAGCCACCTCAACGGAGCTCTGCCGGGACAGCTGCGGATTTCTTAGTGGGCAGAAGAAGCTGCCAATGCAGGCAGGAGCCCAGTACAAAAGAGTAGCCTGCAGCACCAGGAGAAACATACTGAGTGAGTGACAGAGGGGCAGTGAGTGAGCTCAGCAGACCAACGCAGTCAACATTCGGCATTGACAACTGCGTGCTATTAGTTGATCTGGGTTGGAGTTTGCCCCCACATCACCCTGCAAAAAAAATAAAAAAGCAAGGGGTGTGAGGGATGAATAGCCTTCCCCCAAACTTACTTAAACTGACAAGTACATGATTAAAGCAGCACTGCATTCAGGATGCTTTTACAGCAAGCTTCCTAGGTGTACCCAGTTTTCTACACTATCATCTAGATCTCCACTAACACCATCATTTCAAATTTATCTTACCATTCCCCAGAACGGAACCTCTCCATTCCCTTGTCAATCGTGTTCTCTCTGCTGGATGCTACTAAGTACCACAATATTCTTTTCGTTCGCTTGCATGCATGCGAAGAACGTTTTGTGAGAGATAGCACACTTTGGAGGTGTGCCTCTCCTTTCAATCCACTGCTCCGTTGAGCAGGCGTGGCGATCCCTGCACCAATGAGTGCGGAGCTGTATGACACTCGGTGGTCTTCACTTCAAAGAAACCACCTGCTGCCATACACAGCACTGGTAGGCCTCACGTCCCCACCCAAAGCTTTGGTGCCATGCTGGGAGCCCACCCCAGCGTGGCAAACGTCCCACATCGTCTGCCAACGGGGGTGCCCAATCCCACGTTGGCTCTACAGCCCCCCGCCATCCTTCTGCCATGCTGGGAGCCCACCCCAGCGTGGCAAACGTCCCATATAGTCTTTTTTTCTGTTTTTCACCTGTAAAGCAAAAACGGTCCCACGGCGCTTCTCCCAGTCCCCCCTCCCACAACTCGTACCCACCCACTGCGCACCCAGCCTCCCCACACCCCTCTCGCCCCATACTTACCTCCAGAGCTTGGCGTGACAATCTTCTGTGGACCGGGAACACGTCTGCACTCTTCAAAACCGACCGCGAACTGAGGAAATGCCAGTAAGCTGTATAATGGGCTAGAAAGGGAGTTTTCAACTTTATTGCATATCTCAGGCATTGTTTGGAACTTTTGCACCAAATTTTCAACATGGGGTTTTGGACCTTCTCATGAATGATGTCACTGTCATGGCGTTATTCGTCCGAGGTGATTTCATAGTCACTGCAAAATCACCATGACAGTGACATCATTCATGAGAAGGGTCTCAAAACCCGATGTTGAAATTTGGTGCAAAAATTCAAAAATGACTGTTTTACTAGTGTGCATTGCGCAGTTCCTACGCATCGCCGTAAGTTCACGAATTTTTTAATATTTCACTGCAGATTTTCAACATTGCCATTTTACCACACCTCCTTATGAGCAGTACAGCTATCATTTTCACATCCTGCCCAAAATGTGTTTCCACCCATGTAGCGCACAATGGCGCAGTCGGTGTGCAAAATCAATGTATGGGACGCATTAAGAAAATCACAGTGACACTTTTCATTAGCAGAGGTCTTAAAATGGCTATGTTGAAAATTTGGTGAAAAATTCCTAAAATGACTGTTTTATGATCGTATGTTGTAAGTTCCTCACGCATCGTCGAGGGTTTGTGAATTTTCAAATTTCCACTCCAGATTTTCAACATTGCCATTTTACCACACCTTCTTATGAGTAGTACAGCTGTCATTTTTCACACCTCACCCAAAACGTGTTTCCGCCCATGTAGCGCACAATGGTGCAGTCGGTTTCCGAAATCAATGTATGGAACACATTAAGAAAATCACAGTGATACTGTTCATGAGCAGAGGTCTTAAAATGGCTATGTTGAAAATTTGGTGGAAAAATTCCTCAAAATGACTGTTTTTCGAGCGTGCGTTGCGCAGTTCCTATGCACGCTCATATGTTTGCGAATTTTTAATATCTGCACTCCAGATTTTCAACATTGCCATTTTACCACACCTCCTCATGAGCAGTACAGCTGTCATTTTTCACATCCTGCCCAAAACGTGTTTCTGCCCATGTAGCGTATAATGGCGTAGTCGGTGTGTGAACTCAATGTATAGGACACATTAAGAAAATCACAGTGACACTGATCATGAGCAGAGGTCTTAAAATGGTTGTGTTGAAAATTTGGTGAAAAAATTCCTAAAAATTACTGTTTCTACGTCTCGTTGCGCGTATCTCCACGCCTTCGTAAGTTTGCGAATTTTCAATATTTTCACCCAGGATTTTCAACACTGCCATTTTACCACACCTCCTTATGAGCAGTACAGCTGTCATTTTTCACATCCTGCCCAAAATGTGTTTCCACTCATGTAGTGCCCAATGGGCGCAGCCAGTGTTGAAATCAATGTAGGACACAGTAAGAAAATCACAGTGACACAGTTCATTAGCAGAGGTTTTAAAATGGCAATGTTCAAAATTTGGTGAAACATTTCTAAAAATGACTGTTTTAGAGCTGCATTGTACAGTTCCTATGCACGCCGTAGGTTTTGCAATTTTCAATATTTCCACTCCAGATTTTCAACACTGCCATTTTACCACACTTCCTTATGAGCAGTACAGCTGTCATTTTTAACATCCTGCCTAAAACGTGTTTCCTCATGTAGCGCATAATGGGGTAACAAAAGGTCATGCTGAAAATTTATTGTGCAAATACCAGCAATCTGATTAGGCATTAGGGTAAAGCACCATACGTGCAAACACCACTGCAAATACCTGCAAGTGAACATTCGACATTGACAAATGCTTGTTATAGTGCTGTGACAATAGTTACCCTCAGTATGCCAGATATGGTCTTACTCGTGCCTTGTAAAATTTGATTCCAAGGACTCAATCAGTGGCAGACAGTGCTGCTACCTTTAGAATACATGTGTGTCATTTAGACATACCTGAGCATTCTGGGTGTCTTTGCAGGGTATCGGTTTGAATCCTTCTCGTAGTTCTTTTCCTGGCCTGCTACCAGGTTTTCAGTCACTGTTAATTCTGTAGGAGCGGATTTTCTAAATAACTTCTTCCTGCTGCAACAACAGCAGCCTTCTTCTGGGTCTGTGTTTGCCACACAGCTAAATCTGCCTCCAATGTTTGTATGTTTCTTTTAGTTACCCAAAGTCTAATATTTAAAAACAAGAGCACAGCACAGTACTGATCTGCTTCAAACTATATGGGTAAATAACACAAGAGAACTGAGAAAAGCAGATCTCCCAGTTCTGTTTGGTAAAATCTTCATTTGGTTACCATAACCACCCAGTTATTACCTCACAGATGTAATGACATCACAGAAAGGGCTCAATCAGCACTTCAGAACACTGACTGCATTACATTTCCAACAGGCAGCTCACTTGGCAGGTCAAACATAAACACAGAAACATAGAATTTGATGGCAGATAAGGACTGCTTGGCCTACGAGTCTGCCCATTTTTCTACCTACAGGATAAGTTGCAGATCCTTATTAACCAAGAGCCTACTTCCTCCTAATCCCCCAACTAGAATTTCCTTATGTTTGTCCCATGCATTCTTAAATTCCCCATTGTTTTGACTCAACGATCTCTTCAGGAAAACTGTTCCATGCATCCACAACCTCTCCACGTAAAAACTTCTTACATTATCGCTAGAAAGTTTTTATCATGTACCCTCTCCCTCCTTTCCTCGAGGGTATACATATTAATCTCCTTAGTTTCTCTTCGTATGTCTTCTGTTGCAGATCCTGCACCACTTTGGTTGCCCTCTGGATAGTCTCCACCCTGCCTATGACTTTACAGAGATTGGGTCTCTAGAATTGCATGCAGTACTCCAGATGGGGCCTCACAAACTGTCTGTACAGAGTAACAACAAGTTGTTGTTTTCTACTGGTGATGCCTTTCCTGTGCATCCCTTCTTTCATTTCTTTGTTTTCTGGAACCAAGATTTGTGATGGAAATAGTTGATCCTATTAAATTATTATTCTGCTTGGGAAATGGTGGAGTGTATCCTCAGCTATTTGTGTCTAGGGTATTCTGGTCTACTATCTGTATTTTATTTAATTGATTTATCTGACCTTTGGTAACTGGGAAAAGCACACTGAGCCAAGGCTCGTTTTCAGGTGTGACCTGGGGAAAGAGAACAAAGGGTAGAAACGTAACAGCTATTCACAAGTTTAACAGAAACAAAATGTATTACTTATTTAGTCATGTGGCTTTTGTTAACCAGGAAAGTGCACTAGACAATCACATGCCTATTTTGAGGCACGACCCTGACACTTACTAAAATTACAGGAAATAAGTCAAATACAGGACCAAATACAACCTGAATATAACAAGTTACAGATGTTGCCAAATGAATACAGCATGGAATAGAATACAAACATATGGGCTACACGAGTGTGTGTGTGTGTGTGTGTGTGTATGTATATATGTGTGCGTGTGTGTGTATATGAGTGTATGTACGTGTGTGTGTGTGTATGTATGTATGTGTGTGTATGAGTGTATGTATGTATATCTCAGAAGTACTACCTGTGAGAGGCAAGGGAGAGCATAGGGGTGCATGCACCAGGAACTTTAACTCATGGTTGAAGAACTGGTGCTGTGAGGAAGGGTTTGGATTCATTGGTGACTGGGGACCCACTTGGAAGAATGGAGGTTTGCTCAAGCCCGACGGCCTGCATCCATCCTGAAGGGGAATCCAAGCACTCAATGACAAGTTTAAATGCTACATTGACAAGCATTTAAACTAGCAAAAGGGGGTGGGGAGGCCAGCAAGGAGGGTACCTACTTGCTCACCCCCCACAGCTAGAAGTGGAACCAGTGAACCAGAGGAGTTGCTGTCTCTACAAAGCAGTGTGCAAAAGATGGAGATTAGCGCCCAAGAGGTGGATAGGCAGAAAAGGGGCAAAATTCAGCAGAACGGCAGACAGCAAGGAGAACCAGGGATAAAGGACAACCAATGAAGGAGCTGGAATAGAACAGCTAAACAGTCCAGGGAGGTCAAATCATGGAAAGCCATGTGTGCAAATGCCAGGAGCCTTAGCAACAAGATGGAAGATCAGGAGGCTGTCATGGTGCAGTTGGACCTGGACATTGTGGCAATCACTGAAACCTGGTGTAATGATAACCACGACTGGGAGTTGGCCATACCTGGCTACAACATATTCAGAAGAGACAGGGCAGGCAGGAAGGGAGGAGGATTGGCACTGTGTGTGAAAAATAACATAAGGGCCACAGACATCCAGGAGGAACAAAATGGAGAGATACTGTGGGTTAAGCTGGAAAGGAAAATGGGGACAGCCATCTGCACAAGTGTGGTCTATAGACCACCAGCCCAGGAGGAAGAAACAGATAGGGAGCTAATGCTAGCCATCCAAAGGATGGATGACAAGGGTGAGATAGTACTGGTTGGAGACTTCAATATTCCAGATGTGGACTGGAGCATCCCAGCAGCAGCATCAACTAGGAGCAGATTTATCCTGGACTCCCTTCAGGGTGCCTTCCTCAGGCAACTGGTCATGGAACCAACTCGGCAGCAGGCAATACTGGACCTTGTGCTCACAAACAGGGACAGTGTGATGGGGTAACAGTGGGGGAAGCTCCTGGGGAACAGTGACCAAAAGTCACTGTGGTTTGAAATCACAGAAAGAGCAGAACCAAACCACACAAAAACATGTATCCTGGATTTGGGGGGGAGACTTTGGGAAAATGGGAGATACTTGAAGAAAAAAATTACTCACCTTAGTAATGTTGTTTCTTCTAATGGAGTCTTGCTATATTATAGACATTAGCAGTTTGATCCAGCTCTAGAGCTGCCCCGGAGTGAAATGGTTAAACCATTCCAAAATAGAATTTTGGCACGAACAGCTATATCTGTGTTATTTCAAACTTGAACTGTCAGATCTTACGAGCCAAACCTCACTAAGGTCTGTGTGGAAGCTGTAACTCACACCAGCCAAATGGCTACCTAAATAATAATAACCACTGATGGTCCCAACACCCAAGACTCCAAGTCAGGGGACCAGAAATACTAACACCATTCTAATAATATGAAATGGAAAACAAGTAAAATAAAACACACACACGCTGCATACATACACACCCCAAAGTCCCAAAGGGACAAAATGCTAACAGGACATAAGTAGTGCCACACTAAGTTGCCCGCACCCACCAAGTAGAGGTTCTGAGAGGGAGGTTGGGGGGTGTCATAATATAAGAAGACTCCATTAGAAGAAACAACATTACTAAGGTGAGTAATTTTTCTTCAAACAACATGAAGTCTTGCTATATTATAGACATTAGCAGAATACACAGCAGTACCTCCATGGAGGAGGGCAGAACCTACTTAGGGAATAGGCTCTAAGAACAGCTGTGCCAAACGAGCATCTCTCCTGGCTTGGACACCCAGGAGTAATGCTTGGTAAAAGTGTGTACCGTTTTCCAAGTAGCAGCCTGGCAAATCTCTAATAAAGGGATATCTCTGGCAGCAGCTAGAGATGCAGCTGTACCCTGGTAGAATGAGCCCTCAAACCGGGGGGTCTCTGCCCACTTTCTGATAACAAAATTGGATACAAGAGACAATCCACCTGGCTATTGATCTCTTAGTGGCAGGTTTGCCTTTCCCAACTTCACCAGGTAAGGAAAAGTTGGAGGATTCGAACCTGTGACCTTTGGTACGCCTATATAATAACTAAGAGCCTCTTAACATCCAGGTTGTGCAACTTCCTCCACCCAAAGAGGAGTGATCAGAGAAAATACTGGAAGGAGATAGATTGATTAAGATGGAAATCTGAAACCACCTTAGGCAAAACTTCCTATTAGTCCTAAGGACTACCTTATCCCTGTGGAAAGAAATAAAGTCAGTCTCCACTGACAAGGCTTGCAATTCACTTATGCGTCTGGCAGAAGTGATAGCCACTAGAAAACAGTTTTCCAAGTTAGGTACTTAAGCTCTGCAGAAGACAGAGGTTCAAAGGGGTTGCATTAACTGGGCAATGCAAACATTAAGGTCCCAAGCAGGGCCGGTTCCCGAAAAGGGAGGATTAGTATGGAGTAATCCCTTAAAAACTTGGAAAACACAGGATGAGAGGAAAGAGGGATGACTTTCCTGCTGACACAAAAGCAGACACAGCTGCCAAATTAACTCTCAGGGTAGCTGGTCTGAGACCCAAGGAATTAAGATGTACCATGTAATCTAACAAAATGGGCAAATCAGCAGATTCTGGGGAAATATTTTCCCAGCACACCAAATGGAAAACCTTTCCATTTAGAACTATAAGTAGCCCTAGTGGAAGGCTTTCTGGAAGCCTTTAGGATCTCAAGAACACCCTGAGAGGTGTAAATCAGCAACTCTAACTCCTCAAGAGCCAGGCCTTGAGGTTGAGGGATTGAGGTCCGGATACCACACCCTTCCTGGGCACAAGTCAACAGATTGTGATTCCTGGGGAGGCACAGGGAAGATGGACTGTCAGAGACAGAAGGAGTAGGTACCAGGGCTGCCTAGCCCAATCCGGGGCAATCAGAATCACCCTGCAAGGCTGAGATCTGATTTTGACTAGTACTTTGAATAGGAGAGGAAAGGGGGGGGAACATAGAGGAACTTCCTCCCAATCCAGAAGAAGGGCATCCAGGGAACTGAGCCCAGCACTGGAGGCCTGCAACAGAACAGAGGAAGTTTGTGATTGTCTGGGGCTGCAAAAGATCTATCTGAGGGATGCCCCACCTGGCAAAAACTATCCCCAGCACCTGAGGATCCAGGGACCATTCGTGATGGCCCTGGGAAATCCTGCTGAGGGCATCCACTAGGACATTGTCCTTTCCTGGAAGATGAACTGCTATGAGGGAAGTGTTCAGGAATAGGCCAGAGACCACAACTTCATTGCCTCGGTGCACAAGGCCAAGACCGAGTGCCCCCCTGTTTGTTGATGTACCACATTGTTGTGGTGTTGTCTGTTCTGACTTGTATCACCTTGTCATGGACAGATGCAGAAAAAGCTTGAAGAGCTAAAAAGACAGCTCTGAGTTCCAGCAAATTGATCTGGAGCAGAGATTCCTGGGGGGACCAAACTCCCTGAGTGGAAAGATCGCCCATGTGGGCTCCCCAACCCAGAAGGGAAGCATCTGTAGTGAGAGTCAAGTCATGAGAAGGGGAATGAAGTGGACCCCCACTCTTAAATTGCTCTGATCCTGCCACCACTGGAGAGCTAGGATCAAGGTTCGAGTCACTGGGACCAACTTGGAAAGGGGGTCTCTTCTCTGAGACCAAAAGGTTCTCAAGTGAAACTGAATGTCTCTCATCTGAAATCTGGCTCCCTGCACAACAGCTGTGGATGCAGCCATGTGCCCCAGGAGCTGCAGAAAGTGTCTTGCTGGTCGAGAGACCTGCAGAGTGAAGGAAGAGGCCAGAGCCACTAAATTCCTTACCCTTTCTGGGGGAAGAAAGGCTCTGGCTAGCTTTGTGTCCAATTCCGCCCCTACAAAGGTGAGTACCTGGACTGGTTCCAGAACAGACTTTGGTAGGTTTAGCAGAAAACCCAGGGAGGTGAGAAGCTGCTGGGTGACCTGCAGGTGAGATTTACCTGTTCTGGGGACTGGCCTACAATGAGTCAGTCGTCTAGATAGGGAAAACAGCAATCCTCTGCCTCCTTTGGGCCACTGCCACTGCGAGACACTTTGTGAATACCCTTGAGCAGAGGTAGCGCTGAAGGACATTGCCTGAACTGGTAATGACCAGAGGGCAGTTTGAATCTGAGGTACTTTCGATGGGATCTTCTGATTAGGACATGGAAATAGGCATCCTTGAGGTCCAGGGAGGCTAGCCAGTCTCCTGACCTTAGGGAAGGTAAAATCATTGCCAGAGTTACCATTTTGAACTTTGGTTTCAAAAGATGCTTGTTCAGATATCTGAAATCTAAAATGGGCCGCCATTCTCCTGTCTTTTTTGGGGTAAGGAAGTATCTGAATACAGACCCCTGCCCTGATGCAGGGAGGAACCTTCTACTGCTCTGAGAGCTAACAGGATGAGACCTCTGTTTCCAGAGCGAGGGTCTCTGAAGCACTTGCAGTAGAAAAGTCTGCTTCTCAACTTGGGAAACTTTTGAAGCTGAGAACCAGACCCTGGCTTACTACTTCCAGAACCCACTTGTCTGAGGTTAAAGAAGCCCAATCTGACTGAAGTAAGCCAGCCTGCCCTCCACTGGTACAGGAGAATCGGCCCTGGGCACCCCATCAGGGTGCCTGTTTCGCAGGAGCTTTAGGCTGGGGGGTGGGAGCAGGTCTGCCCACCCCTCGTCTGCCCCTGCCTCTGAAGAAGCCCCTCTGAGCATAGGCAGAGGAGGCCTGAGTCTGGTAGAAAGGCCTTTGAAAAGGCCTACCCTACCCCTGGGGCATGCTCTTTGAGGAGTGGCTTGCCGCCCTTAGCCTGGGCACTCTTGTAAGTAGTCCTATATTCATCCATCTTCTTCATGTAATTCTCTGTCTGCTCTCCAAACAGAGAATTTCCCACCACAGGAAAATCCATAGCCTTAGTCTGGGTATCCTGTGACAAACTAGTACACCTGAGCCAGGCCAACCTACGAAAAGCTACAGATGTGACCATGACCCTAGAGGAAACATCATTAACATCCACAGCAGCATGAAACTGAACCTTAGAGGCTTCAATGCCATCAGCAGCCACCTGTTCTAGTTCACTTGCCAGCTGGCCATGGGCCTGCTTGGCCAATTGCATAACAGTATCCCATCTAGATTTCTGATACCTAGCTACATAAGCCATATAATTTACTTGCCTGAGTCCCAGAGAGGCTGCCATATACTGTTTTTTTTTGCATCAATCTTCCTGGAATCCTTGTCAGGAGGATGTGAAGCCAAGGGAATATTAGCTTTATCACAGGCAGCAGCCTGAACTACTCCAACATGACTGCATTGCTGAAAAGGAATTCTGTATCAGGGCCTGACAATGTATACCTTCTGTCCATCTTTTATCTACAAGAGGCACAGAATTAGGAGCTTTAAAATTTTAATTGTTTGTTTCCTAAAGACTTATGTAAAGGAACAGACAATCTCCTAGACTCTGGAATATCCATCATTTCTACAAAATCAGGCTCATCTTGCTCATCCACAGCCTCTTCTAAAGGAAGCTGGAGGGTTTCAGCAACTTTTTTAGAAAACATAAAATGAGATGGGGACTCAGACAGCATAATGGGAGATTCTAAAGGTCTGTCTGGGGAGATGTCCGGTTCAATGGGCACACCCAGACCTTCCCAGCCACATTCATACTGTTCATAATCCTCCTCCCCCTCCTCTGGTTCATAAAATTCCTCAATATCATAATCCTGTTCCACTGGGACCGGACGAACCGACCTTTTACCAGATAGTGGTGGTTCGGACGACCCTGAGACAGTGACTGGACAATTTGTATGGCTTTTGCTATCTCTGCAGCAGTTGGAGAAGGAATTTTGGACTCCAGACCTGCTGATTTTCTTGTTTTCTTTACTGGAATTGGTTCCTCAGAACCAGCTTTTCTTTGCCGAGGAAGTCTGGCCCTGGTCAGAGGTACTCCCTCTGGTTCGGTTGGCACCGAACGGGCTGGCCATCGGGTCAGCGACTTTTAGCCTCTCTTTCCCTGAGCCTGCCCAATCTTTTTCCAGGGTGGCTGCAGGAAATTCTTACATACCTGGCAGTCTGACTGGAGGTGGTCAAACCCAGACACAAACACATTGGTGTGTGGGTCAGCCTTGGCAAAGACTTCCCCACAAACATCACAGTGTTGAAACCCATGGGCCCGTTTTCTTTTGGGTTTCTCAGACATAATGCCAGCCTAACCAAAACTTGCCTTTTAACGGCAGTGCCGAGCAAGACACCCTTATGGGTTCCTAACCGTGTCACGGTATTGAAAAAGGTAATAAATCCGTTTTTTTTAGAACCGATAAGAACCGGGAACCGCACTCTAAAATAGTAACTTTTAGTTTTAAATGAGTTTTAACCCACTGATCGGTTCAAAACCGAACCGATAACTTACAAGTTCCACACAGACAAAACCTTCATTTACTTACAGTTACCACAGACAGAGCTTGAACCGAACGGTTTTGCGGTTAAAATAAAACTATTCTCGGTTAAATCCAACCGAGAAAACACTTTTTAAACCGAGAAATAAACCGAGCAGAAGGAGAAATCTCCGGAGCGACTGTTCACTGAGGCGGAGTAAAGAATCTGACAGTTCAAGTTTGAAATGACACAGATAGACTTGCTCTCGTGCCAAAATTCTATTTTGGAATGGTTTTAACCATTTCACTCCGGGGCAGTTCTAGAGCTGGATCAAACTGCTAATGTCTATAATATAGCAAGACTTCATGTTGTTTGAAAGAGGCATTAAGGGGAATGGGGCAGAAATCTGGGGTTGAGGAACAGTCTTTCGTATGTAACCCCCACCCCTGCCTTTTTGCCAAAACAACAGGTGGCATGCTGTTGGCACTGGCAGCAATACCCGGTGGGGACCTGGGTTCAGGGAGGATGAGGTTACCTGGCACAAGGGGACCTAGGTTTGGCTACTCTGCACAGGGGCACCCAAGTAAATCCAAACACATGAAGCAATAACTGTAATGTCCAGACTCAGGATTGGGATTTTCCAGTGTGGCTTTTATTCATAACTAGTTGAACATAACAAAGCATATATGGACCCCCAAGGGGCTACTTTTACTGATAATGCAGATTAGAGACTACAAGGTGGTCCACTTAAAGAATGAACTCATTTCTACTAATTTCAGGCTCTGGAACCACCAGGCACACAGCCTGGACTTGCATGTGCTTTGGATACACAGCCCGACTGGCCCGGCTCCCCTGCTGGCCACTTGACTGTCAGTCCATTTAAAGAATGAACCCATTTCACTTGTTGTGGCTCCCCACACCACTTAAGAGTCTGTGACCCCTAAAGAGATTTTTTCTTACTTCTTTGGACTCCCATCAGACAAGGAGAATTATTTTCCCAAGTTGTGGCTCCCTACACCACTTCAGAGTCTGCGACCCCTAGAGAGATTTTTCAATTTGTGACCCACGTCTGGGTACCTACCTCATCACTGGCCAGGCGCATGAGGCAAGTAGCAATCACAGCAGAAATCCGTAGAGGTGGACCTGGTTACTAAAGAAGGGGGGTGTTCCCACCTCCAGCTCCCACAGCCCATACCCGGCCATTTCTCTGGACAAACAGAAACTAAAACTTCGAAATGTAGATTAAATGGTGGATGACCTGTAGCACCCCCTCTACAACATTACTTGAATCCATACAGACTTTAGATTTTGACACTACTCCCTTTGTTTGTCCTAGTACTGTAGGCATCCCAAATAACAGTCCAAATGCCGTACTTCTTCACATTTTCCAAACTGAAGAAACATATTGTTTGCCCTCTCAAATTAGGGCAAAACACTCACCCTTTTGTTGCAGGTGCCCCACAGGCGAAGTACAACTTCTTTCCTCTTGTCAGACCAAAACAGAAACTGTAAAAGGCAGCTTCCTTCTGATAGTAGACATTAGGGGATTGCCCTTGGAATCCACAGAGAGATACTTTACTCCCCCCCCGGAGGGGGGCACTGAGACCTGGACAGCGGTCTCCACCACTTGAAACTGGACACTGACCTTCTCACTTCAAAACAAAACAGGAGACTTCCTTCTCCCAAGGAGGTAAACCGAAAACTCGCTTCCTGCTTGAGGGCAAGCAGGAGAATGACTTTGAAAACTCCAAACATTCTATCTCACTCACTCTGCTGCAGATTCCAATGTGGCTTATGCAGCTGCGACAGTTCTATGGTGATGTCATCTCTCAGTCTCAGCTGAGACTGAGAACAGAGTGAGACAGTGTGAAACCCATTTAACTGGAGTTTCACAAGCTGCCTTCCCTGCCTACCACTAGGTCTTACTGGGGTTCTAGTAACCCTGGGTAACAAGGGGTTACACGTATGTTCGTATGTTCTTAACAGTGGGCAGTATTTAAAATGGGGATTACAAGAGCAACAGAACTATGTATTAAGCAGGTTAGCAAAAGAAAAAGGAAGAGGAAACCATTATGGTTTTCCAAAGAGGTAGCAAAGAAAGTGAAAGCCAAAAAAGATTGCATTCAGGCAATACAAAAAGACACAGGCAGAAGGGGATAGGGAGAAGTACCAGGAGAAGCAAAGGGAGGCAGGGAGGTCAGTAAGGGAAGCCAAAGCTCAGAAAGAAGAGCACATTGCAAAATCAGTGGGTAGAGGGGACATAACCTTTTACAGGTACATAAGTAAAAAAAGAAAGGCAAAGGGAAGGATACTGAGAGTGAAGGGGGGAGGATGGGGGCTGTGTGTAGCATGACAACAGTAAAGCTGACATAATGAACAGGTACTTCTGCTCAGTCTTTACTGAGGAAGAGGAGGGTAATGGGTCTGAACTGAGTAGAAGGGGTGAGAATGGTACAGAAATGGACACAAGTACCTTTACACGAGAAAGGGTCCTGAAGGAACTGGAAGTAATAAGAGTTGATAAAGCAATGGGGCCAGATGAGGTGCACCCCAGGGTCCTTAAAGAACTAAGAGAGGTGGTGGTTGAACCTCTGGCTATCCTGTTTAGCCGATCAATGGAAACAGGGGAGGTACCCAAAGAAACACAGAATTTGACAGCAGATAAGGACCGCTTGGCCCACCTAGTCTGCCCATTTCTCTGCTTACTAGATAAGCTGCAGATCCTAGTTAACCAGCAGCCTACTTCTTCCTACCCCAGCCCCTAGAATTGCCTTATGACTGTCCCATGCATGCTTGAATTCCACCACTGTTTTGACTCCAAGACCTCCTCCGAAGGCCGTTCCATGCATCCACAACCCTCTCTGTGAAAAAAATACTCCTTAAATTACCTCTGAGCCACCCCCATCTTCAAATTGTGCCCCTTGTTCTTGCACCTCTTTTGAAAGATGCTACCTTTTGGACTTTGTTGATTCCCTTGAGGTACTTGAAAGTTTCTATCATGTCCCTCTCCCTCCTTTCCTCGAGGCTATACATATTAAGCTCCTTAAGTCTCTCTTCATATGTCTTCCGTGCAGACCCTGCACCATTTTAGTTGCCCTCCTCTGGACAGCTTCCATCCTGTCTATGTCTTTGCGAAGACTGGGTCTCCAGAACTGCACACAGTACTCCAGATGGGGTCTGACCAGCTGTCTGTACAGAGGGATAATAACTTCCTGTTTTCTACTGGTGATGCCTCTCCCTATGCATCCCAGTATCCCCCCAACCCTCCTTGCTGCCCTCTCACATTGCTTGCCCACCTTTAGGTCATCTGATATGACTACCCCAGGTCCCTTTCCATTTTTGTTGTTGTTAGTATCTCACCTCCCCATTGTGTACTCTTCCCCTGGGTTTTTGTTTCCCAGGTGCATTACCTTGCACTTCTTAGCATTGAATCTAAGCTGCCATACATTTGACCATTCCTCTAACCTTGCCAAGTCCCTTTTCATCCTTTCCACCCCATCTTGTGCATCAACTCTGTTGCAGATCTTTGTGTCATCTGCAAAGAGACATACTTTTCCTTCCAGTCACTCTGCAATGTCGCTTATAAAGACATTGAAGAGGACCAGTCCTAATATTGAACCCTTTGGCACCCCACTAGTAACCCTCCTTTCTTCAGAGTGGACTCCATTTACTATTACTCTCTGTGTCCTATTCTCCAGCCGATTTTTTACCCAGGCTGTCATCTTGGGACCCACACCAGGCTGGCTAACTTGTATATTAATCTTCCGTGTGAGACTGTGTCAAATGCCTTGCTAAAGTCTAGGTAGGCCATGTCCACAGCCCCTCCCTGATCCACTACTTTGGTCACCCAGTCAAAGAAATCTATCAGAGTTTTCTGGCATGACCTTCCCGCTGTGAATCCATGCTGCCTTGGGTCCTGTGCCCCTCTGGCCTCTAGATACTTGACAATTCTTTCCTTCAGAAGTGATTCCATCATTTTCCCTACCACTGAGGTTAAACTAACAGGTCTGTAGTTTCCTGCTTCTGCCTTACTCTCACTTTTGTGAAGGGGAATCACATCTGCCCTCCTCCAGTCCTTGGGTACCACCCATCCTCCCATGATTTGTTAAACAGGGTAGTCAGTGGTGTCACTAATTCCACCCTTAGTTCTTTTAGAATTCTGGGATGAATCCCATCAGGCCCCATTGCTTTGTCCACCTTCAGTTTTAAGAGTTATTTCAGAACCCTTTCTTCTGTAAATGGGCTGGTATCAACTTCTGTATCCAGAGTGTTTCTACTGTTTGTTTTAGGTACCTCCCCCTCTTCCTTTGTAAATACTGAGCAAAAATATTTGTTTAGTATCTCTGCCTTTTCACAGTCACCCTCTGCCCCTCCCCCCCTTATTAAGCCTCACTATCCCTCAATTGGTCTTCCTTCGCTCCCTGATGTACCTATAAAAGGTTTTATCCCCCTTCTTAACTGAGTTGGCTATCTTTTCCTCAGTTTGGGCCTTTGCTGTTCTGACTGCCTTCCCATCTTCCTTTTGCTTTAACTGACACAGTTCTCTGTCCTGCTCCTCCTGTGATTACTTGTACTTCCTGAAAGCTTTCTTTTTCTCTTGAACCTTCACTGCCACTTCCTTTGAGAATCATAGTGGTTTATTACACCTTATAGTTTTGTTTACTTGCTTCACACAAAGGCTTGTTACCTCTGTGATGGCAGTTTTTATTATTCCCCATTGTTCTTCCACCCTTCCTTCCTGCCCATTTGCTAGTGCATTCCTTAGGCACTCACCCATTTTGGCAAGGTCAGCCCTCCTAAAGTCCAGTACTTTTGCCTTTGTATGGCTTGACTCTATTGCTGTGTTTATTATGAACCATACTGTTCGATGGTCGCTAGTTCCCAGATGGCTATCCACTTCTACATCTGTGATCCTCTCTTCATCTCCAGTTGAGAGAACCAAGTCTAAGACTGCTCCCTCTCAAGACTGGAGGATAGCAGAATATAGTCCCTTATACAAAGTGGGAACAAAGAGGCGGGGAACTACAGACCAGTCAGCCTCACCTCGGTAGTAGCCAAGATCATGGAAGCACTACTGAAGGAGAGATTGGTGGAACATCTGGTTGTCAATAGACTACAGGACCCAAGGCAGCATGGTTTCACCAGGGGGAGGTCATGTCAGACCAACCTCATTGAATTTTTTGACTGGGTGACTAGGGAGGTGGATCAGGGGAGGGCAGTGGACATGGCCTATCTGGACTTCAGCAAGGCCTCTGATACTGTGCCACATAGAAGACTATTGCACAAACTGGGGAATATGGGTGTGGGCAGGACAGTAGTGTGGTGGGTAGGTAACTGGCTAGATGGCAGGACACAGAGGGTGGTGGTAAATGGATGTCACTCCACAGAGGGAAGAGTGACCAGTGGGGTACCACAGGGATCAGTGCTGGGACCAGTCCTATTCAATATCTTCATTAGTGACATTACGCAGGACCTAGAAGACAGAATTTCACTGTTCGCTGATGACACAAAGCTCTGTAACAGAGTAGACACACCAGAGGGTGTAGACAGAATGAGAAGGGACCTGCAGAAACTTGAAGAATGGTCAGAGGTTTGGCAGTTGAAATTCAATGCAAGGAAGTGCAAGATAATGCATATAGGGCACAAAACCCTGGCACAATATATCAGTTGGGGGTGAGGATAAAGCATATACCAAGCAGGAAGGGATCTTGGGGTTATCATCTCTGATAACCTCAAGGTGAGAAACAGTGTGTGACAAGGCAGCAGGTAAGGCAAATAGGATGCTGGGATGCATAGGCAGGGGCATCACCAGCAGGAAAAGGAGGTCATAATTCACTATACAAGACACTAGTGAGGCCCCACCTGGAGTACAGTTTACAGTTCTGGAGACCTACCACGTAAGGACATAGACAGGGCAGAAAAGGTTCAGAGAAGGGCAACAAAGATGGTGCATGGATTGCATCACAAGTCCTATGAGGACAGGCTGAAGGAAACTGAACATGTACGCCCTGGAGGAAAGGAGGAAGAGGATGATATATAGATAGTGCAGGCAGATAAGGGCATCATCGCCCACAGTCTGCCCATTTGAGATTGTAAATTCAGTTTATGTCTTCCAGGAAGTCTGCTGCCTCACCCCTGACCTCCAGAATTCCTTCGTCTATACCATGCATTCTTAAATCCCATGATTGTTTCAGCCCCCACCACTTCCTCTGGCAGGATGTTTCACTTGTCCACCACCCACATACAAGTATCTTACAGGGAGGAACAGGGTGCAGGAAGAAAACAATTACTTGCCTTAGTAATGTTGTTTCTTCTAATGGAGTCTTGCTATATTATGACATATGCAGTGAGTCCCAACCTTTGAATTGCTCCGGAGGTGAAAGAGTTAACTTTCTATGCCAGGCATGGAACTTGGAGCTTGAACTCGGTTGAAAACTCTGTCTATTGTTCTTCAAACTCAAACTGTCAGATCTTTATGATCAAAACTCACTAAGGTTCTGTGTGTGGAAGCTGTAAACCTACACTAGCCAACTGGCTACTAAATATAAGAACACATTTTTTGGTGCCAAAACAAAGACTCAAGTCAGGAGACCCAAAAAATGAAAAACACAACACCAGTCACCCCAAAAAGGAGGGGAGAACAACAAGGTGAGCATCTACTAAGTGCCAACACTGCACTGCCCACCCACATCCCAAAAGTAGAGGTTCTGAGAGGGGCAGGCGGAGGGAAGGTCATAATACAGTAAGACTCCATTAGAAGAAACAACATTACTAAGGTGAGTAATTTTTTCTTCAAACAACATGAAGTCTTGCTATATTATGACAGATGCAGACTACACAGCAGTACCTCCATGGAGGAGGGACAGAACCTACTTAGGCAATAGGCTCCGAAGGACAGCTGTGCCAAACCGAGCATCACTCCTAGCCTGGATGTCCAGGGAGTAATGCTTGGTAAAAGTGTGAACTGTTTTCCAGGTAGCTGCTTGACATATCTCTAGGATAGGGATGTCCCTGGCAGCAGCCAGAGACGCAGCTGTACCTCTGGTAGAGTGAGCCCTCAGGCCTGAGGGAGGAACCCTACCCAGTTTTTCATAGCAAAATTGGATACAAGAGACAATCCACCTGGCAATGGATCTTTTAGTGGCAGGTTTCCCTTTGCCAACCTCACCATAAGTGAGGAACAGTTGGAGGGAGTCAAACCTGTGACCCTTAGTAGATCTATGTAGTAGCTAAAGGGATCTTTGATATCTAAACTATGCAAACTCCTCTCACCAGAGGGAGGAATGGTAAGTGAAGTACACAAGGAGAGACACACATTGATTTAGGTGGAAATCTGAAACCACCTTAGGCAAGAACTTTCTGTAAGTCCTGAGGACCACCTTATCTCTGTGTAAGGAGATAAAATCAGGCTCCACTGACAATGCTTGTAATTCACTTATGCATCTCACAGAAGTGATTGCTACCAAAAACACAGTTTTCCAAGTCAAGTACTTAAGCTCTGCCGAAGACAAGGGCTCAAAAGGGGGTTGCATAAGCTGGGCAATGCAAAGCAAATATTAAGATCCCAGGCAGGGGCAGGATCCCTGAATGGAGGGTTGGTGTGAAACAACCCTTTGAAAAACTTGGAGAATACAGGATGAGCTGAAAGAGAAGAGGGCTTACCTGCTGACAAGAAAGCAGACACGGCTGCCAAGTGCACTTTAGGGTAGCTGGTCTCAGCCCCAAAGTATTTAGATGGACCATATAATCCAGGACTGTGGGTAAATCAGCAGATTCTGGGAAATATGCTTTCCAGAGCACCATACTGGAAAATCTCTTCCATTTGGAATTATAAGTAGCCCTGGTGGAAGGCTTCCTAGAAGCCTTTAGGATATCAATACTCCTTGGGAGAGGTGTAAGTCAGCAAACTCTAACTCTTCAAGAGCCAGGCCTTGAGATTGAGAGATTTGAGGTTCGGTACCAAACTCTCCCTGAGCATGGTTAACAGGTTGTGATTCCTGAGAAGACACAGGGAAGGTGAACTGCTAAGGACATAAGGAATGGGTACCAGGGCTGTCTGCCCAATCTGGAGCAATCAGGATCATCTTGCAGGGTTGAGATCTGATTTTGACTAGCACTTGAGACAGAAGAGGGAAGGGAGGAAAGGCATAGAGAAACTTCCTTCCCAACTGAGAAGAAAGGCATCCAGAGAGACTGGGCCCAACACTGGGGCCTGCTGCAAAGGGAAGTTGGTGATTGTCTAGGGCTGCAAAAAGATCTATCTACGGTTGCCCCATCTGGGAAATACTACTCAGTACTAGGGATCCAGTGGCCATTCGTGATGGCCCTGGGAAATCCTGCTGAGAGCATCTGCCAGGACATTGTCCTTCCCTGGGAGGTGAACTGCCATAAGGGAGGTGTTCAGAGAGTAAGCCAGAGACCACAACTTCATTGCTTCGGTGCACAAGGCCGTAGACTGAGTGCCCCCTTGCTTGTTGATGTACCACATTGTAGTGGTATTGTCTGTTCTGACCTGAATAACTTTGTTCTGAACAGATTTGGAAAAAGCTTGAAGTGCTAGAAAAACTGCTTCAAGTTCCAACAGATTGATGTGGAACAGAGATTCCTGAGGGGACCACAATCCCTGGGTAGTGAGGTCGCCCATGTGAGCTCCCCACCCCAAGAGGGATGCATCTGTAGAAAGGATTAAGGAGTGAGACTGAGGGGCGAAGGGGACCCCCTGTCTCAGATTGCTCTGGTCCTGCCACCACTGAAGGGCTTGGATCAGGGTTCAGTCACTGGGATCAATTTGGTTAGAGGGTCTCTCCTTTGAGACCAAAAGGCTCTCAAATGGAACTGGATGTCCTCACTGAAATCTGCCCCTGCACTACTGCTGTAGAAGCAGCCATGTGTCCCAGGAGCTGAAGAAAATGCCTTGCTGGTCGAGAGACTTGCAGGGTGAAAGAGGAGGCCAGAAAGATCAGGGTCCTTGCTCTTTCCAGAGAAGGAAGGCTCTGGCTTCTTTTCTGTTCAGTTCTGCACCTATAAAGGTGAGAAGCTGGACAGGCTCTAGGAATGACTTTGGAAGACTGAGAAGGAAACCTAGAGAGTAAGCAGCTGCTGAGTTACCTGAAGATGTAATCTGACTTGGTCTGGAGACTGGCCTACTATGAGCCAGTCATCCAGGTAAAGAAAGATGGCAATTGTTTGCCTTCTTAAGTGGGCAACTGCTACTGCCAGGCATTTTCTGAATACCCTTGGGGCAGAGGTGAGGCCAAAGGGCATTGCTCTGAACTAGTAATGGCCTGAGGGCAGTTCGAATCTGAGGTACTTTTGATGGGAGCTTCTGATGAGAACATGGAAGTAGGCATCCTTGAGGTCCAGGGACACTAGCCAGTCCCCTGGCCTTAGAGAGGGTAAAATAATTCCCAGAATCACCATTTTGAATTTTGCTTTTAAAAGGTGCTTGTTTAGGTATCTGAGATCCAGGGTGGGCCGCCATTCTCCTGTCTTTTTTGGAGTAAGGAAGTACCTGGAGTACAATCCTTTGCCCTGGTGTAGGGTTGGAACCTTTCCACAGCTCTGAGAGCCAGGAGGGTAGAAACTTCTGCCTCTAGGGCAAGAGCTCTGATGGATTTGCATGGTGAAGATCTGGCTCTCATCTTCAGAAATTTTTGAAGCTGAGAACCAGTCCCTGGCTTACTACTTCCAGGACCCACTTGTCTGATGTTAGAGACTTCCAGTCCTGGACAAAGTAAGCCAGCCTGCCCCCTACTGGTAGTGAAGAATCAACCCTGGCCACCCCATCAGGGTGCCTGCTTGGCAGGGGCTTTAGGCTGAGGAGTGGAAGCAGGTCTACTTGTACCCCGTCTGCCTCTCCCTCTAAAGAATCCCCTCTGGGCATAAGCTGAAGAGGAGGCCTGGGCTTGGTAAAAAGGCCTATGAAAAGGCCTGCCCCTGGGAGACTGCCTTTGAGGAGTGGCTTGCCTTTCCTTGGCCTGTGCACTCCTATACGTGGTCCTATACTCATCTATTTTCTTCATGTAATTCTCTATCTGCTCCCCAAACAGAGCGTTACCCACAACAGGAAAATCCATGGCCTTAGTCTGGGTATCCTGTGACAGGCTAGTACATCTGAGCCAAGCCATTCTGCGAAGAGCCACAGATGTAGCCATGACTCTTGATGACACATCATTAGAGTCCACTGCAGCATGGAATTGCACCTTGGATGCCTCAATACCATCAGCAGCCACCTGCACCAGCTCCTTGGCAAGCTGGCCAGGGACCTGCTTTGCTAGAGCCATAACAGTGTCCCATCTGGATTTCTGGTATCTAGCAACATAAGCCATATAATTTGCCTGTCTGAGTCCCAAGGATGCTGCCATGTACTGTTTCTTTGCCATGGCATCAATCCTCTTGGAGTCCCTCGTCAGGGGTGTGAGGCCAAGGGAATATTAGCCTTGTCACAAGCTGCAGCCTGTACTACCCCAACATGGCTGCATTGTTGTGTAAGGAACTCCGTATCAGAGCCTGACAATGTGTACCTCTTGTCCATTCTTTTATCCACAGAAGGTATAGTGAGGAGTTTTAGAATTTTTACTGTCCGCTTCCAAAAGATTTATGCAAAGGAATAGACAGTCTCTAGCCTCTGGGATAGCCATCATTTCCACATATTCAGGCTCTTTTTGATCATCCACAGCTTCCTCCATAGGGAGCTGGAGGGTTTCAGCCACTTTTTTATAAAACATAAAATGAGAAGGGGACTCAGAAAGCCATGGGGGAGACACTCCTGAAGGTCTGTCTGGGGAGATGTCCGGTTCAATGGGCACATCCAGACTTTCAAATCCACATTCACTCTCCTCATACTCCTCTTCCCTCCCTCCGGTTCATAAATTCCTCTAAATCATACTTTGAACCGTGGAACCGACCGAACGTGACGCTATCACCTGATGGTGCCAGTTTGGTCGGAATCGGGAAAGCGACTGACAATTTTAATGCTTTGGCTATTTTTCAGCAGTTGGAGAGGGAAGTTTGGCTCCACACCAGCTGATTTTCTAGTCCTTTTGCTGGAACCAACTCCTCCAAGTCGGCTCTCCTTTTGCCCGAGGAAGTCTCACCCTGGTCAGAAGGCTCCCTCCCGTTCGGTTTCAACCGAACTGGCTACGTAACGTTCAGCGGACTTTTTATTTCCCTTCCTGAGCCTACCAATCTTTTCTCCAGGTAGCTGCAGGAAAATTTTTACAAATCTGGCAGTCTGCAGTGAGGTGGTCAAACCCCAGACAATGGTGGTGTGGGGGTCAGCCTTAGCAAAGACTTCCCCACAGACACTGCAGTGTTAAAACCCGGTGGGCTCGGTTTTTCTTTTGGGTTTCTTAGACATAGTGCCAGCCTAACCAAAAACTTATCCGTTTATGGCAATCCACCAAGCAAGACTCTCCTATGGATTCCCAACCGTGTCACGGGTCATGGAAAGAACCATAATGAAATCCATTTTTTTTTGAGAACCGATAAGAACCAGGAATCGCACTTCTAAAAGACAGATAAATGTATTTAAAACAACCTGATCGGTTCAAACCGAACCGATAAAACCGTTTACAAGTTCCACACAGAAAATAAATGTAAAACCTATCTAGTACTCACAAATACCACAGACAGAGCTTGAACCGACCAGTTGCAGTTTAAATTCAGTTAAAAAAATGAAAAATACATACTTTAACCGACAAAATGAACCAAACAGAAGGAGAAATCTCCGGAGTGACTGTTCAGTGAGGCAGAGTAAAGAATCTAACAGTCTGAGTTTGAAGAACAACAGACAGAGTTTTCAACCGAGCTCGAGCTCAAAGTTCCATGCCTGGCATGGAAAGTTAACTCTTTCACCTCCAGAGCAGTTCGAAGGTTGGGACTCACTGCATATGTCATAATATAGCAAGACTTCATGTTGTCTGACTACACTATTTTTAAGTGAAAAAGATGTTCCAGGACTAGAGGACATGAGATGAAGTTGGAGGGAGGATGATTCAGAGGAAACGTGAGGAACAATATCTTCACAGAACGGGTGGTGGACAAGTGGAACACCCTGCCAGAGGAAGTGGTGGAGGCTGAAACAATCACGGGATTTAAGAATGCATGGGATAGATATAAAGGAATTCTGGAGGTCAGGGGTAAGGGGCAACAGACTTCTTGGAAAACATAAACTGAGCTTACAAGCTCAAATGGGCAGACTGGGTGGGCCATAGGCCCTTATCTGCCGCCACAGTCTATGTATCTATGTATGTATCTATGTGTGAGTATATGTATGTGTCTGTATGAGTGCATGTATATGTGTGTATGCAAATGTGTGAAAGAGAGTGAGTGTGTGTGTGTGTGTGTGTGTGTGTGTGTGTGTGTGTGTTTTCCAATGGAGCATTTTCTTTCCAGGCTGTATCTGTCAATCAGGGATATAGACTGGTCCCAGGAATGTGCCATGTTCAAGCATTTGTCTTCTGGCCTCCCCCAGTAGCCCATTAACTTTTCCACCCCAGTCTCTGCCCTCTGCGGCATGGGAACCTGGGGGAGGGCTGCCCCATCATGTACCAAGATCAAATGCCACTGGGAAATAAAGATACAGAGATGGGAACGGAGATCACAGTATGGAGACAGGATGCCATTACACACCTGGGAATAAGGATACAGTGATGGGGATAAGAGGGTGGAGGTATGGCTAAACACCAGGGAATACCTACACGATTATGGGGACAGGGAGTAGAGGGTGTGGGCTGCCACTAGACAACAGGAAATACCTACACGCCTATGGGGACAGGAAGTGGAAGGTGTAGGGTGCCACTAGATGCCGGAGAATACCTACACTCTCATGGGGACAGGGAGTGGAGGCTGAGGAGTGCCACTAAGCACCAAGGAATACCTACAATCTTATGGGAACATGAACTGAAGGGTGTGGGGTGCCACTAGATATCAGGGAATACTTACACTCTTATGGAAACAGGGAGTGGAGGGTGTGGGCTGCCACTAGACACCAAAGAATACCTACACGCTTATGGGGACAGGGAGTGGAGGGTGTGGGGTGCCACTAGATACCACAGAATACCTACACTCTTATGGGGACAGGGTGTGTGGTGCCACTAGACACTAGGGGATACCTACACTCTTATGGGGACAGGGAGTGGAGGGTGTGGGGTGCCACAAGACACCAGGGAATACCTACACGCCTATGGGGACAGGGAGTGGAAGGTGTGGGGTGCCACTAGATGCCGGAGAATACCTACACTCTCATGGGGACAGGGAGTGGAGGCTGAGGAGTGCCACTAAGCACCAAGGAATACCTACAATCTTATGGGGACATGAACTGAAGGGTGTGGGGTGCCACTAGATATCAGGGAATACTTACACTCTTATGGAAACAGGGAGTGGAGGGTGTGGGCTGCCACTAGACACCAAAGAATACCTACACGCTTATGGGGACAGGGAGTGGAGGGTGTGGGGTGCCACTAGATACCAGAGAATACCTAAACTCTTATGGGGACAGGGTGTGTGGTGCCACTAGACACTAGGGGATACCTACACTCTTATGGGGACAGGGAGTGGAGGGTGTGGGGTGCCACAAGACACCAGGGAATACCTACACTCCTATGGGGACAGGTAGTGGTGGGTGTGGGGTGCAACAACACACCAGGGAACACCTACACTCTAATGGGGACAGGGAGTGGAGGGTGTGGGGTGCCACTAGATATCAGGGAAACCCTACACTTTTATGAAGCTAGAGAGTGGAAGGTGCAGCATGCCACTAGACACCAGGGGATACCTACACTCTTCTGAGGAGAGGGAATGGGAGGCCATGGGGTGCCACTAGAAATTGGGGAATACCTAAACTCTTATGGGGACAGGGAGTGGAGGGTGTGAGGAACCACTAGAAAACAGGGAATACGGACACTCTTATAGGGACAGGGAGTGGAGGGTGAGGGGTGCCACTAGACATCATTGAATACCTACACGCTTGTGGGGACAGGGAGTGGAGGGTGTGGGGTGCCACTAGACACCAGGGAATACCTACACTCTTATGGGGACAGGGAGTGGAGGGGTTGGGGTCCCACTAGACATCAGGGAAACCCTACACTCTAATGGAACTAGAGAGTGGAAGGAGTGGAGTGCCACTAGACACCAGGGAATATCTAAACTTTTAAGGGGACAGGGAGTGGATAGTGAGGGGTGCCACTAAACACCAGGGAATACCTACACGATTATGGGGACAGGGAGTAGAGAATGAAGGGTGCCATTAAACACTAGGGAATACCTAAAATCTTATGGGAAAATAGACTGAATGGTGTGGGGTACCACTAGATACCAGGGAATACCTACACTCTTATGGAAACAGGGAGTGGGCTGCCACTAGACACCAGGAAATACCTACATGCTTATGGGGTCAGGGAGTGGAGGGTGTGGGGTGCCACTAGATGCCAGAGAATACCTACACTGTTATGGGGACAGAGAGTGAAGGGTGAGGGGTGCCACTAGACACCAGGGAATACCTACACTCCTATATGGACAGGGAGTGGAGGGTGTGGGTTGCCACTAGACATGAGGGAAACCCTACACTCTTATGGAACTAAAGAGTGGAAGGTGTGGAGTGCCACTAGACACCAGGGAATAACTACACTCTTATGGGGACAGGGAGTGGAAGGTGAGGGTTGCTACTAAACACCTGGGAATAACTACACGATTATGGGGGTAGGGAGTGGAGGATGAAGAGTGCCACTAAGCACCAGGGAATACCTACAATCTTATGGGGACATGGACTGAAGGGTGTGGGGTGCTACTAAATATCAGGGAATACCTACACTCTTATGGAAACAGGGAGTGGAGGGTGTGGGCTGCCACTAGACACCAGAGAATACCTACACGCTTATGGGGACAGGGAGTGGAGGGTGTGGGGTGCCACTAGATGCCAGAGAATACCTACACCCTTATGGGGAAAGGGTGTGTGGTGCCACTAGACACCAGGGGATACCTACACTCTTATGGGGAAAGGGAGTGGAGGGTGTGGGCTGCCACTAGACACCAGGGAATACCTACACTCTAATGGGGACAGGGAGTGGAGAGTGTGGGTGCCACTAGACACCGAGGAATACCTATACATTTATGGTAATGGGGATTGGAGGGTGGGGTGCGCCACTAAACACCAGAAAATCCCATCACTCCTACAAGGATGTGGGTCAGAGGGTCGGGCATGCCAATAGACACCAGGGGATCCCTACACTGTTATGGGGCAGGAGTGGAAGGTGTTGAGTGCCACTAGACACCAGGGAATACATGTATCCTTGTGTTGAAGGGGACAGGAGGGTCGGTCATGCAACTAGACTTCAGAAAATGCCTACACTGTTATGGGGAAAGGGAGTGGAGGTGTGGAGTGCCACTAGACACAAGGGAATACCTGTATGCTTATGATGAATGGGATCAGAGTGTGGGTCATGCCACTAGACACCAGGAAATACCTACATGCCTGTCAAGTTGGGGATCGGAAGGTGGGATATGAATTAGACACCAGGAAATGCCTGCACTGTTATGGGAATAGGGAGTGAAGGGGGTGGAGTGCCAGTAGACACCAGGGAATACCTCTACGTTTATGAGGATGGGGTTCAGAGGGAAGGGCATTCCACTAGACACAAGGGAATCCCTACACTCTTACAGAGATGGGAATCTGAGGATGTGGGTGCCACTCTGCACCAGAGAATGCCTTCACAATTATTGGGATGGAGATCGGAGAGTGGGGCATCCCACTAGACACAAGGGAAAACCTAAACTGTTATGGGAACAGAAATTGGAGGGTGTGGGGTTCCTCTAGTCACCAGGCAATACCCACACTGACTGCGATGGGAATCTGAGGTAGGGTATGCCACTAGACACCAGGGAATCGCTACTCTTTAACAGGGATGGGGATCTGAGTGTGTGGCATGCCACTAGACACCAGGAAATACCTACACGCTGATTCGGATGGGGATCAGAGTGTGTGGGCATGCCACCAGACACCAGGGGAAAAAAACTCTGTTATGGGGACAGGGAGTGGAGGGGGTGGGGTGCCACTAGACACCAGGAAATACCTACACAATTACTGGGATGAGGTTCGGAGGGTGGGGCATGCCACTAGACACCAGGGAATCCCTACACTCTTACAGGGATGGAAATCTGAGGGTGGGGC